>OW028748.1:21257500-22507500 GCA_932294355.1 Aporophyla lueneburgensis | reverse complement strand
TAAGACATTCACGAAAAAAAAAGATGACAATACAAATATTTGACAGCGTCTCCAGTAGGTGTTTTAAACCCGGGAGCTAATAAAACTTGCACATAAAAAGCTTACTTATAAAAACTTTTCGTCGCCGGAACGTCAACACCCTTTTGTTTATTTTGAGACATCAAGGAGGGTCGGAACCCATTATGGTTTAGTGTATGCCGACGTGAAAGGGCAGTGCCGTATTGAAAAGGAAAAGTACCACGACCATAGACACCTAAATTGGTCTTAATAAGACTTGGCGGCATGGAACTAGTATGTACTATAAAGTACTTGCCGGACTGACAACTTTTTAATCTGTGGCTTACAGCTATTTGTTCTGATTAAGATTTCTTTTAATGCGTTGCGAAACTTTGAATAGGTATCTATTTAAAACAAACCTGTTAGACGATATCTTTACATATTATAAAATAAAGTCACTTCGCTGTCTGTCTGTCCTTATGTATGCTTATATCTTTAAAACTACGCAACGGATTTTGATGCAGGTTTTTTTAATAGGTAGAGTAATTCAAGAGGAAGGTTTATATGTATATAACATGCATAATATAGTAAAGAAACGCTGATAATTTTAGAGGTTTCTAATGTGATGTCATAAATAAACACATCTTTTTGCGCTTACATTGCGAACGCTGGCTGAACCCTACGAAATAGCTCAAAATAATGTACTACAGTATTGTACAAATTAAAAAGTTCTACAAAAAAGTCCGCGATGGTATATGTCTAACTCTTAGGGATAACCCATAATAACAATTTTTATCCTTTACTTTTTACGAGAAATAATGGCTTATTTATGAATGCGATTTTAAGCAATACAGCATTAATCCTTATGCAATTAAGTACCTTAAATAAATTGTGCATTTCATGTAGATCAAAATTGCCCTTTACAGCATATCATTAAAATTAATATTTTAGAAGATATCAGAGATTATAATAAAATCGCCGCAGAGCGGCTAGCGGGCCATCGCGCGTCCGGCCGTCCCGGTTGGTAGCGGTCGGGTAGTGCAGGATTAATAGGATTGTAATATTGTAATTCATATTACTTTGGCTTCATAGTAAATGCGAATATCATGAGTGTTCGAAGTACTCAAAATAAACCTAATTGTATTATTCCAAGTAAGAGACCGCGAAATATTGCTTAGATGTTTAGATTTTTGGATGGATTTGGATTTTTGGTTATCCTGGATACTTACCATATACATAGGATACTTTATCCCGGTAGTAGGTTTCCGAGTGATATTTTCCGAAAGCTATACGGGCGAAGCCACTGGCAAAAGTACTATTCTTATAACTATGTTTAATTTGGTGTCTGGTAAATAATTGAGTGTCTGTATAGGTAGAATATATGTCGCAGTCTTCTTACTCTGAATACTATTAGTTTTATTTTAAGTACATCAAACACACATGATATGTAAGGATCGTAGCAGGTGGCGTTCCGTAGTTTCTGACTACCCCCATGGGAAAAAGGCGTATTTTTATGTATGTATAACATGGATTCATATTCTTACCGTGGTAGTACGTCCTCTTGCGATAATTTCCGACATACACGCGGGCGAAGCCGCGGGCAAAAGCTAGTATTAAATAATTTGTTGTTGATATTCATCGATTTATTGATAGTATCAATTGGATTAACGTTTTTATGACGCCTCAACTTTTACTGGCGGTCCTAGTCGTATAACTTTTTAATGAAATGATTTTGTTATTCGATTTTTTTTTCACATGAGTTTTTTTTGCTCTAAATTGTGAGAAGTTAATTAAATAGATACGCATATGAATTGGTGTTACCTACAGTTTTCAAATAGAAACTGATTAATGCGACACTGCCCGTACAAGATCTTACCTACTTACTGAACAAGATCCCTTGCCATTTTATTAAACAAAATTGTAAAAGCATACATTTAAGGCTATACCTACTTACTTAAATTATAGTTTACCAAACACTAGTTTTGGAAATATAAATTATGAAAACTTATTCAGTTTCATAACTACGGGATATCGTATAACGTTCGCTGAACACGCATTCAGCCATTTTTTTTACAAAACTATGTAAGTATTTATGTAGCTGAACGTGCGTTCGTTCGACACAACGATGTATTATGTTCTATTCTTGATGTGAAATATGTGCACACTTTAGTCTTTACTACATACACATAAACATGTGTAAAAGCAAAGAAAAACGTATAAACAAACACGTGCATTTTACGGAGAGTAGGAATCGACATGAAATTATACTCACATACTGTGTGGTACCTTACTTACTATTTATTAACCAACCACTCATTGTATATCTACGTAACGTTAAGTTGTTTATTCGTTATGTATACATAACGAATAAACAACTTAAAAAGAAACGGAATAAATAATAGTATACAAATACTAAAAAACACGCTTCCATAGAAAAGCTTTTGAGGTATTTTTAATTGATATCAAGCACCCCACGCTTTTTTTTCCATTTTTTTCTACTTTTTAGTTTGGTTTTTTATGGAAGCGTGTTTTTTAGTTTTATTAAACTATTATTTATTTTCTATTTTTTAGGGTGTTTCAAATTTTGAGACGTGTGTCAGCGTAGTTTTCGATAACAATTTTTTTGCTGTCCTAGTAACCCTGGCAAAGAACGTGGCTCAAATTTATGAAATTATTGCATTGTCATCGGTCTTGGACAGGTGTGCAAAGTTTGAATGAAATCTGGTCGTTTAAAGTGGGTCAAATTCGCGCTATAAAGAGTCGGTTACAAACAAACATACAAGTGAAGCTAATATAAAGCGTGTAAAAATAACTTTCATCATCATTTTTTCAGCCAGGAATCATCTATTGCTGGGGATAGGCCTCCCCTTTACCGCCATGCTTCTCTCTCTGTCTTTGGTTTTCTGTTTTCGTATTTTGCCACCGACTTTCGAAATTAAAGTTTTTTTTCTAAGGCTGGTGCTTAAAAGAGATGAACTATACCTGTCAAAAATATACAATTAATTTAGAAAAACTTATATTTATTTGGAAATATCTGAGTAGTAACCTATTTTCGTCGTTGCGTGAATAAGCATTTTTCCAGCTGCGTTTACATTAACAAAATTAAATTCTCAATTCGCCGTGTGCCACTTAAAACTTGCTTGCGAAATAATATAAAAAGAAACGATTACGCACAAAAAATAATAAAATAAATTAGCATTAAAGTAAGCGTGACAAGTATTGCTAATAAACTGATTGTCGGTTACCGCAAGCGAATTCATCAAAATTCGCTTTGCAGACGAAAAGATTCCGTTCAACAATGGTGGGACAACGTAACACAATCGTGTATTCATTGTGAATGCAATGGTGGCTGGACATCTCGAATTACACTAGACAAGTGCTCAGTATTCACGAACTCAGTTTCCTTAGAATCACCTTCTAGAATTTGAATATAAATGATATTTCACTTGAGCTATTGTTGTTCGCAAAATATACCTTTAATAACTAAGTTTATTAAGCTCAAATTGCGTCGTTGAACAGCTAATAATGTACATATTTTACTAACATCTTTATTAAATCTTAATTGAAACCGCTTTTCGTATCTGACAGCGTGTGACCGCGTTGTTCTTCAAACCTTCGCAACGGATTTTGATGCGGTTGTCACCGTCATTTAGAGAGCTTATTCCGGAAGGTTATTAAACTTACATAAAATAAAGAAGTCGCTGTTTTGTAGAGTCAAAAAAAAACGTGCAAAGCAAGACCGTGTCGCTAGTTAAAGCTAAAAACAAAACAACATTTTCTCTACCGCTAGTTTGTTAACAAAATAACCAGAAGGCCAATTCTCGTAATTAAAAACGCTCAAAATCTAGTCACAGTCTCATCTCGGCGACAATGAAATGTCAAAAATGTATGGAAACTCGAGGTATTTTTGACAGATTGAGACTGAGATCAGACTGTGAATGTTCTTAAAATAACGAGAATTGCTCCACTGGTATGTTAAGTGACCACGTCAACTACTCGAACTTAATTAAACCAAAGCTGCAAACACATCTTCAACACGTGTAAGATGGACTAAGAAAATTATTTCTCAAGGGAAATTGCAGTACTTACCTAAAAACATTTTCGTACTCGCTTGTAAACTTGAGATAACCTCTGTACAACTACGTGCCCTTACTAAATTAATTCGCAACGTCTATTCTACAGATTGAGAACCATTCGAGTTCAACCACTCGACTGATCTAATCGACTCGACAAAAAAATGCTACACTCCAACGATTTATGTTCTTTTGGCGTGCCTTCAAATCTCGTGTACGAATTAAAATATTTTAGGAATAATCAAGTTCGAGAGATATCAAGTTTTATGAGTGTTTTAATCAATTATTGGTTAATGGATTCGATTATAAATTGAATGGGCTCGACAGTGGTATTAACTGATTTTATCGTTCATAAATATCTTCTAAATGACAATAGAACATTAGTGGTGTCTCCGCGGCTTCTAGTACAGTTACGCGTTCTATTAGTCGACATCACACGGACGTACGTAATAAAATCGCGGCGGAATTGTTTTGCGTATTGGATTTTAAACGTACTGCTTAGCGCCGACAGTTGAAAATCGAACAGTGTGTTTTACTCAGGGCTTTGAATAACGTTAAAAATTTGGTATCGTTACTTTCATCGGACGACGTTAACGGTATTTTTAGAGGTAACGTTATGCTATGTAACGATACTTCGCATACGTTTTACCGGTAAACTGACTTAACGTTATCAAAGATTTTACCGGTAAATGTAATGTTACCATAGCCCAGGGTTTGATAACGTTACCAAATGCATACGAAAAGTACCGTTAAATAACGTTATTTTCTTTCATCTCTTTCTTTCGTCTACATTCATGCAGTACTGGTTTAGTTGATCACGTTGGTATTCAAATCAAAAACACTTGCGCTGCGCAACATTTTCGGAATTACGTACATTATTTTACTATATTAAAATGTCAAAAAGGATACGGAATTTTGCTCCAGAAACCGAAACGGACACGGAAGAATATTTTCGCCGTCATTGTTATGATAATAGTGGATATGATTCGGGATCCTGATGTAAATTAATCCTATACCTACCTAAATTTTTTTAACCTTCGATTGCATGACATACGTCATATATTTTTCGCTCATATATATCATATATTTAATATTTGTGGCTTTGAGGTCTAGTTAATGGGCGGCAGTAAGGAGGTAATACTTTTCGAGCGTTTGTGGGTTTATGGCTTATGATACACATGAGCAATTGTTATTTAGTAGTAGTTAGTTAGTTTAGTAGGAAGTAGAAGAGCAAACAATGTTCAGGGTGCTGATGTAAAGAGCACGTGGACGAAGGGATTAAAACTTTCAATGACACAGTATGTATAATATAGTAGGTAAATAAATGAACCAAATCAGGTAGTAATGGGCCAGGGTTTAATGAATAAATAAAGAAGAATATAGGGAAATGTAGCATCAAATTGAAAAGTTATGAGACTTCGTATATCGATTTATTAAAAACAAGTTTTAGTATAACTTAAAATACATAACTTGTTATTGAAATGGTTTATGATTAATAGACAGATTTAATGCTTACATTTTTTTTTCTAATTTGGTCACATTTCAAACAATTTTAATGCTGATTTATAAGATACATCATATTCAAGTACCTACACATACAGGTTGAATTTTTTATCAAATCAAAATTTAAGTCATTGTGGAAGCACTGTTGTTAAATTACTTTGACAAATCCACACTAATATTATAAATGCGAAAGTAACTCTGTCTGTCTGTCTGTCTCGCTTTCCTGCTAAAACTACTGAACCGATTTAAATGAAATTTGGTACACAGATAGTTTAGAGCCTGAGAAAGGACATAGGCTACTTTTTATCCCGGTAATATGTTCCCGCGGGATATTTTCCGACCTCCACGCAGGCGAAGCCGCTGGCAAAAGCTAGTAAAATATAAATTAAAAAATGACAAAGTAATTTTATTTTAATCAAATAGATCTTGATTAGAGCTGTGGTAGCCCAGTGGTAACGGTTTATGCTATGCTAGATCTTGATTCATCATCATCATCATCTCAGCCGCAAGACGTCCACTGCTGGACATAGGCCTTCCCCTATTTCGGGGACTTTGCCATAATCGCCACGCTTGGCAAGCGGGTTGGCGATCGCAGTATGGTGGTAAAATGCATAGAGAACGCTGCTGCCCATTCTCCAGTAAATCCCTTTGTCGCCTTTTACGACACCCACGGGAAGAAATGGGGTGATGCTATTCTTTATGTCCGATCTTGATTATTCGTATAAATTATATTACTTAAGAGAATCCTTTTCGAGGTACATTTTCATACAACCAACCGCTCATACGTGATTATGATGTTATTACAAATTTTTACCCGACAACAGCAAAGGCAAATGAGGGTTATGATTTTAACAGGCTATGTATGTGTGTAAGTTCATATGTTCCCTCATAGCCCCTAAGCTACTTATCATAACTCGACACATGAGGTATACATAGAACTGTTTTAATGGTCCGCTGAACATAGGCTATGTGACGTGTCACAAAACTCAATATTGTGTTAAAAAAAAACATAACATAAATACACCTGAGGAGTGGATAGAGAGACGTCACGGCGTCCTCACCTTCCGCCTGACGCAGGTTCTCACCGGGCATGGGTTTTTTTTTTCTGGATCGGAAATCATCAAATGACTTCTCCCGCTCTGGGCGTAGCGGGAGGGCGTGTCAGACTTTTACTGAGTAAAACCCACCCGTGTTCCATCAGTTGCCCATGTGCCAGGGTCACGCTATCTCTTTCGAACAATCACGCGACCCCGGCAGGCATCGGTCCTAGTAGACCCCTACACTGCTGCTGACATCTCTTTGAGGCGCGCGTGGAACACTACGCGCCGTCGACCCGAGCTTGGTCCTTACCGGGTGGCGAGCTACCCATGCTCGCCACCCGCAAGCTCGCGCCTACGGTGGCCGGGAGTCCACTATCGACTCCCGACGCCCGGGGCGTCTCCTCCTGTGGCGGCTAGGGACGTACTGGGCATGGGTGCTTCGGTGGGTTCCTGTTCAGGATAAAGCGGGAGGAAACGCCCGGGTGCTACCATTGTGAGGACCGTCTAGAGGACAGGGTGGAGCATACGGTGGAATTGTGCCCTGCCTGGGCGGAGCACCGCCGTGACCTCGTGGAGGCGATCGGCGGCGGCGACCGCTCGCGTCCTGCCCTGGTGCGAACCGTGTTACGGAGCGAGAGGGTATGGGAAGCCGTCACCTCCTTCTGCGAAGCTCGAAGAAGTAACGCTCGCGCAGGAGGAGGCGGGGCGCGTGAGGGAGTGGCAGTCTCTGCGCCCTCACATCCCTAGCTGCCGCAGGAGGAGACGCCCCGGGCGTCGATAGTGGATTGCGGACTCCCGGCCACCGTAGGCGCGGGCTTGCGGGTGGCAAGCAATGGGTAGCTCACCGCCCGGTAAGGACCAGGCCCGTGTCGACGGCGCATAGTGTTTCACTCGCGCTTCAAAGAGATGTCAGTAGCGTTGAAGGGGTCTGCTAGGTCCGATGCCTGCCAGGGTCTCGAAATTGTTCAAACGAGATACCGTGACCCTGGCATATGGATAAATGAAGGAACACGGTTGGTTTTTAGTCAGTAAAAGTCTGACACACCTTCCCGCTCCGCCCAGAGCGGGCGAAGTCATTTGATGATTTCCCATCCCGAAAAAAAAGGATAAATACACCGTGTTTGGTATTATTTGAAAGTGCTTCACTTGGACATTTCCAAAATATTGCTCAAATTTAAAGTAACACTCACTAGCGGACAATAACACCAAAATAGTTTAAATAATAGAAAGTAACAAAACTAAAACCCGACTACGACAAAAAAGAACGACGCTGAAAAGTATGTTTATTTCAGCATCCAGAAAATTTTGTTTCATACTTTTTCAGCGTCGTTTTTTTTTTCTCTAGATGTTTTGGGTACACAGCTATCTTGTGGATATTATCTAGGCTTCTGTAGAAATTAAAACAAAAATTTGTTTAAAACTAATCTAGTAAATAGCTCTGAAAATCTGTTATTTTACGTGAACTTTGACCCTCCATAATGTACTCATATATGAAATATATTAAAAGTACATCAATAATAGGGTTCACCATTGTTTCACCAAAACTCAATTGACAAATTTTTTGTTAACAACCAACGTTTTGTATACTATTTATTTCACAAACGATTCGTTCTGCAAATGTTTCATTTTACTAACTCTCGCTTTACAAAATTTTATTTATAAAGAGGAAGGCCTGTGTAGTGTTGGGATTTTATCCGGATAAATACTCAAAATGGATAAATACTCGATAAATATCCGTTTTTACTGAGTATTTATCCAAAACAGTGGATAAATACTATTTTATGTTTTCGTAACATAAGTTTTGTCATTTTACTAACAAAAGGATTAAAATTAATGAAAAATAGACAATGCAGATTGGTATTGTACCTTATTAATCATTTTAACAATTACAAAACGCCGATATTGACAATAATTCCATTCAATTATGAATACAGTTAGTAACCTCTGTCAAAGTTAGATAAAATTATACATTTGTTAATTGGTTTTTCACATACATACATGAACTCATGCCTTTTTCCCATGATGTAATTATTTACCACAAGTAAAGCACCTGCCTGAGTGCGAACTCACGACCTACAAGTTGTAAGTCGGAGCTGATACCACCGGGCCACCACTACTATCGCCAATATGAAAGGCATGTCAGACTTTTACTGACTAAAACCCACCTGTGTTCCCTTAGTTGCCTGTGCCAGGGTACCTCTTTTAAACAGATCCGCAACCCTGGCAGGCATCGGCGGATCCCTTCAATATGTAATGACATCTCTTAGAGACGCACGTGGAACACAATGCGCCGTCGACATGGGCCTGATCTTTACCGTGGCGAGCAATGGGTGGCTCGCCGCCCGCAAGCCCGTGCCCACGGTGGCCGAGAGTCCACAATGAACTCCCGACGCCCGGGGCATCTCCTCCTACGGTGGCTAGGGACATGAGGGTGCACAGACTGCCTCTCCCTAACGAGCTCCACCTCCTCCTTCGCAAGCTTTACTTCTTCGCAGAAGGAGGTGACAGCTTCTTATGTCCTCTCGTTTCATACCATGGCCTGCACCAGGGCCGGACGCGAGAGATCGCCGCCGCCAATCGCCTCTACAAGGATACGGCGTTGCTCCGCCCAAGCAGTGCAAACCTCCACCGTATCTTCCAGGCGATCTACACAGTGGTAAAATTCACTGAAACCTGCTTTTAGATTTTCTCAAATCCAATGACTCATTATCAGTATTTGTCTGTAAATATAACACATTTTGTGTTGATTTCATATCCTTAAATATTATAAACACTAGAAGGGCATTGCATTTGTTGGACTCTTGTTGAAAGACAGGTTCTGTTATGGGTTCAAAAACAGATATGCATTGATATACCTAATCCCAAAAGTTATCATCAAGCAAAGGTGCTTGTAGCATTTGACTTGACGATATATTTTTCTTTTGCGTACGCTGAGAGAGCGGCTTTTCTATTTTTCATACTCGTGTGTGTGTGTGAACTAGTGATCATAGATAGCTGCCCTATCTTGTGTAGCATGGCAGGTTTAACTTTTCTCCCGTTACCTTTTGTTTTACGATTTGTTGTAGCTTCGATCGTAGTTTTTGGGTTTAGTTCTTGTGATTTTTTGACTGTCTTATAAATCGATGAACGTTGGCTGCACGCACGGAAAAGCATGTCTCATTGTCACGTTCCGCCTGAACCAAGCGTGTAAGCGAGAGAGAGGCACGATTGGCCTTAACGTTCGACTTGTGAAATATCTCTCTCTTCCACTTCATCGGCCAATACGTCCGAGTAAAAGAGACTTAGACATTATCACGTAAAATTATCGTCCGTATACCGACTTTACAGACAGCCAATTGTTTTTTATTAAGATTTTATAATATCTGCATAGTTTATAAATTTTTGAAACTACCGCATTTCAGTGGACCATGAGCCACCAAATTACTAGTGGGTGCTACGCAGTTTAAAGGCTCAACACCATTAACTAATTGAAAAGCCCTTTGCATGTTTATAGCGTTGGCAAACAACAACAACAAACTTGTCTTCGCCGCATTTTTCTTGACTTTTAGAAGACCTTCACAGAGATAATCAATTATATGGCTATTCTCTACACTCTCAACAAAGAAAGATTCTAAATTTGTATCTAAAGAGCATGCTCTATTAGAGACGTTTGGGCTTCTGACACAATTACAGCCTGGCAATTGATATTAGAACTAAATAATGTAATAACGTAGTATTTTGAAAAGCCTAAATAACAATAAAAGTCATTAACATTTTAAAATAATCATCAGATGCGCAAAAAAGATATTTATCCATCATTTTGAGTATTTATCCGATAAAAATGAGTAAAAACGAGTATTTATCCGTTTCGGATAAAAACTCGAGTATTTATCCTGCGAGTATTTATCCACTGCCCATCACTACCTGTGTTACAATAGTGTCACAACTAACAAAACCTAATTACCTTAAGGTCTAATGAACTAACTTATACATATAAATATGTACAAACGGGTAAGTATAAAAATAACTAATTGAGCATCAAAAAACTCATCCACATCGCTGTTAACGGGAACAGTGTACAAAACGTTAGCAGCATTGCCACGTTGAATAGAAATGATGATTGATTCATTGTCCTAAGAAAAGCCCAGCCCTCTGGTCACGTGAAGAGTCGACCAGCTGTTTGCTGATATCCTGAAACACTCGATGAGCACTCGGACCATGGTCCTAATCTTTCAACCACAAACGGCTCAAAATATAACTTCCGATAAGGTTGTTATATTTACGCCGTTTAAGGTTTTGAGTCATTTTATATTTTTTTCTTTTTAATTGACCGTGTTTTGCATAATTTTAATAAACAACCTCCTTAAACCTATTATTGCACTAATAATTTTATTGAACTACTCCCTCCTCTCATTGTCTTTCTATTGTGTCTCTAAGTACGGTATTCGAAAGATTAAACCAATTTTTTGTTGTATGATGATTAGCGAACCATGTTTTTGCCAATCGTTGGTTGTGAAATAAAAATTTGATCAAAATTGAAAAATTAAATCCTCCAGAGAGATAGCGGGCAGCAGCGTCATCGCTGCAAAAAGATTGGCTCTGCGGTCACCAACCCGCATGCCCAGTGTGGTGACTACGTGCATAAATCCTCCCAAATGAAGAAGTTGCGAAAACAACGGCCCCCAGTTCCCGGTGATCCCGCTATTTCTGGTCAAGATAGCGGTTACGGTAACGGCGGGACGGCAAGTGCAAAGAATCTCCTGGTTACGGCAGGCTACCAACCATGACTACATCTGGCTACATATAACGGACGTTAAATGAGACTGGACCTTGCCGAACTGAGGTAGAGTTAGGGCGCATTAACTGGCTATATGCCAGTTAAGCTAAGCTAGGGTTATCCGAAGTCCGAAGACAGGGGGAGGATACGATAACTCTGGAGTCAGGCCACCTACTTCACTTCCACGAAGGTGATCAGTTCTCCCAAGGCGGTGTCGGCTTCCTGATCAACAAGGAACTCACTAGCAGCGTTGTAGAAATCAGTGGTGTGTCGACACGGGTAGCGTACGTTGTACAAAAACTCACGGACAGGTACTACCTGAAAGTGATACAGGTATATACGTCGACTTCGACATGCACTGACGACATGTCGAAGTCGACTGGACAGGGTATCAATGTGAATGACGATTACATCTCACACCTTCGCTTTGCCGATGACACCGTCGTAATGGGAGAGACGCTGGAACAGTTGGACCAGATGCTGCACAGCCTGTATGGGGCATCCCGGCGGGTAGGCCTCGGCATGAATTTGGACAAGACGAAAGTCATGTTCAACTCGCACGTCTTGCCGACTCCAATCCACATCGAGCTTTCGCTTCTCGAAGTTTTGAAGGAGTATGTCTACTTAGGGCAAGTCATCCAGCTTGGTAGACACAACTTTGAGAAGGAAGCCGACAGGAGGATCCAGTTGGGTTGGGCAGTGTTTGAGAAACTTCGTCAAGTCTTCTCGTCGCCTATCCCATAATGTCTGAAGACTAAGGTCTTCAACCAGTTCGTCCTGCCCGAATGACATACGGTGCCGAAACATGGGCACTGACAGTTGGGCAAGTCCACAATTTCAAGATCGCTCAGCGCGCTATGGAGCGGGCTATGCTCGGAGTTTCTTTGAAGGATAAAATCTGAAATGAAATTATCCGGAAAAGAACTGGAGTTACCGACGTAGTTCGTAGAGTAAGCAAACTGAAGTGGCAGTGGGCTGGCCATGTCTGTCGAAGGACCTATGGGCGATGGAGCAAACGAGTCCTGGAGTGGAGCCCGCGTGTCGGCAATCGTAGCGTGCAATGCCCCTCAGCTAGGTAGACCGCAAACTGGATGCGGATGGCGGAGGACAGGGTGTTGTGGCACAATATGGAAGAGGCCTATATTCAGCAGTGGACTGCGATAGGCTGAGTTGATTGAGGTAGGTACTTACATAACGCCGGAAATTCAATTGTTTTTGTTTCTAAAAAAAAAACTTGAGAGGTGTCAAGGGACACCCGGATGAAACGAAGTTCCTTTCGATTAATTAGTGAAGGATTTGTATTTTTTTTTTTAAATTTATGATTATATTTTTTTTATTATTAACAAATATAATCCACACTAATATTATAAATGCAAAAGTAACTCTGTCTGTCTGTCGGTCTGTCTGTCTGTCTGTCTGTCTCGCTTTCCTGCGAAAACTACTGAACCGATTTAAATGAAATTTGGTACACAAATAGTTTAGAGCCTGAGAAAGGACATAGGCTACTTTTTATCCCGGTAGTATGTTCCCGCGGGATAATTTCCGACCCCCACGCGGGCGAAGCCGCTGGCAAAAGCTAGTGTAATATAAACTTAATCAGTAGGCTCAATTTTAGTAATAATTGGCTTGTGGTAACTGAAGTAGGAAACATATGTTTGGGATTCTATTTTATTTAAATGTCTTGAAAAAACTGCATCGATGGTAGAAATGTTTTTTTATTATTTATTATGTACAAAAACCTGTATACACTCAACAAAAACAATCATCGCGACACCACACTGTTCAATGCGAAATAGAAAGACGAAACCAAAATAACTGGCTTGCTTTCTATGCACAGAACAAAGAATATTTCCATGAGAGAGAGAGAGAGAGAGACAGACGGAGAAACACGCGCACGCCGCACGGCTTACAACTATAGCAAAAAGTGTCGTTACAACTTCTGGTCTTAATTTTTTCCATCTAGCCCCCTTACGCAACGCGCGATAAGGAACTTCGTTCCAAAAACCATAAAAATCATCTGAGACCTAAGTAAATATTTCATTTCAATAAGTATAATAAACTAATAATTCCTACTAAAACTGTAATAGGTACCTAGCCTCAATATTTCTCCACATTCGTTTACTAAACACCTAGAAGTCTTCATATTTCCGTCTATTTCGAAGTAACGATATGTATTCTGCTTCTTGTGCCTCATTTTTAACCGACTTCAAAAAAGGAGGAGATTATGAACTCGACTGTTTTTTTTGTATTATTTTTTTATTTTTTTACCTCATTACTTTTGACTAGGTGAACCGATTTTGATGACACTTTTTAGTTGAAAGTTGGTGCTTTCTGTGTGGTCCCATTTTAATTTGGTTTTATTCGGACAACGGGATCCATGTGAAAACCATATAAGTCCTAAATTTGCATTAAGTATTTAGCGACAAATGAACGAATAACGAATATTGCGATTAGATTAGAGCGGGGTATCTACTATAACCAAAAAGTTAAGAATAAGAACTTCGTTCCAAAAACTTTTTACAAAAAATAAACAACCGACTTCCTAAAAAAAAAAACACTACAAAGTGAAAAATAATTTTAATTTCGGAAGTCGGTGGCAAAAAAAAACCTTAAATACAGATCCTAAGACACGTAAAAAGTTTTTATTTTTAACTTTTTAGTTATGGTAGATACCCTGTGCACTAATCTAATCGCAATATTCATTCATTTATCGCGCAAATACTTAATGCAAATTTAAGACTTATATGGTTTTCACATGGTTCCCATTGTCCGAATAGAACCAAATTAAAACTTTTTGACAAAAAAAAAAACCGACTTCCTCAAAAACACTAGAAAGTGAAAAATAACTTTAATTTCGGAAGTCGGTGTCTTAGGATCTGTATTTGAGTTTTTTGCCACCGACTTCCGAAATTAAAGTTATTTTTCACTTTCTAGTGTTTTTGAGGAAGTCGGTTTTTTTTTTGTCAAAAAGTTTTTATTTTTTACTTTTTAGTTATGGTATCTACCCGCACTAATTCCTATACCACTAATCGCCAGGTGAAATTTAATACTTTACTACTGCTGTAAATCGTTGAGGAATTCCCTTGACTGTCTGTCTATGGTCTCCATCATCAGACCTGTTATGGTACTTATAAGCCTTATGGGAGCTTTCTCATCAATAGAAATGAATTAAGTTCAAACACCAGGTAATTGCTGTAAATCGTTGAGGAGTTCCCTCGATTGTCTTTTGGCTCCATCATCAGATCAACTCCGGACCTTAATTAAATAGTAGTGATAAAATTGGCACTTTGAACCGTATAAAGTAACCCCAACAATAGGGAACTGCTGTAAATCGTTGAGGAATTCCCTCAACTGTCTATGGTCTCCATCATCAGACCTGTAATGGCACTTATAGCCCATATGGGTGCAAAGTTCTCATCAATAGAAATGAATTAAGTCCAAACACCGCGTAATTGCTGTAAGTCGTTGAAGAGTTCCCTCGACTGTCTTTCGGCTTCATCATCAGATCAACTTCAGACCTTCATTAAATAGTAGTGCTTTAAGATAATTAATGAAAGAAATAAAAAACGCACTAGTCGCCACTACGATTTTCGAAGGTTCCCTTCGACTTCTCTGGGATGCCATCATCAGATCCTGGTTTCCTTATCATGGGACCACCCTTGGGATATCTCCTTTCCAACAAAAAAAGAATCATCAAAATCGGTCCATATACGACGAAGTTATCGGTGAACACACATAAAAAAAAAAAAAAAAAAAAATATATACGGTCGAATTGAGAAACCTCCTCCTTTTTTTGAAGTCGGTTAAAAAAAAAAAAATATATATATACGGTCGAATTGAGAAACCTCCTCCTTTTTTTGAAGTCGGTTAAAAATGGGTCCATACGGAAAGCACCAGCTTTCAAATAAGAAAAGAATCATCAAAATTGGTTCACCCAGTCAAAAGTTATGAGGTAACAAATATAAAAATAAAAAATTGATTACTTCCTCCTTTTTTTGAAGTCGGTTAAAAACCTTAAATACAGATCCTAAGACACCGACTTCCGAAATTAAAGTTATTTTTCACTTTGTAGTGTTTCTTTTTTTATCATTTTAAAGATAATAATATTCGTTTTATTTTTATTAAGGAATCAAAATTACTGAGACTAAATCCGTTACCTACCGCATACCTCGTTTGTGAAACCGTACTGCGTATTTACATTTTAGTTGCAACTAGCTTGCATTGTTTGATTGGCGATGTTGCCGTTCCGTAGAGCGTCGCCGCCGCCCGTGTCGCGCCGCCGCCGCTTAGGTTGCGCGGGCTGACAACAACGCATTAAGTAACGATAAAAGTATCGATACTTGGAACGTTAATTGGTAACGTTATTTTATAGTATCGATACCAAAGTATCGTTACCCGTGTTACCGTTAAAATGTTAACTTTATGAAAATAACGTTACTTAACGATACTTATTGTGTGAATTTGGTATCGTTACCAAGCCCTGGTTTTACTGTTCGATTGATGATGAACTCTGTTGTATTCTCAATGCTCGGTTAAACACTAACGGCCTTATTACAAAACGCGATCTAAATTTGGTACCGAGGTTGTTACTAGGTTTAAACCATGACTAAATAAAACGTTATTATAAAATGAAGTTTATTACTAGTTCTTGAACTATCTGTGGTACTAAAGTTAGAACGCCGAGACCCCTAGTTTAGCCATAGTTTATCTTTGGATTTGACATAAGTACTGATTATTTTGAGGTTAGCGTTGATTTATTTTTGCGTCTTTTTATTTACAAATCGATAGAAATGGATATTGATACAATTGACTTGATGGATTTGGAAGATTTAGAAATGCTGGAGACGTCTCGGCGATCTTGCAGACATCGTCATCGTGTTAATCCTTTCGAATTGAGTGACGAAGATTTTCGATATAAGTATAGATTCACAAAACGTTTTGGTGAAAAAATAGTGGATATTTTCCGTGATGACTTATCCCACGACCCTCGAGGATGCCCATTGAGCCCTGAAATGCAAGTGGTTTGCGCATTACGCAACTGGGCTCGACATGAAGTAAGTACCTCTGGTCGATGCTAATATAACATTAGACAAAATCCTGATCATAAATCACCTAATAATATTGTTTTATTTGTAGATTCAAGACGATACAGCTGATTTACATGGTGTGTCTCAACCAGTTGTCAGCAAAACTTGTAAAAAGGTAGCCAACATTTTATCACGGATGTCTCGAAGATTCATCAAAATGCCGACTACAATAAATGAACAGGAGGAGGCCATAAGAAAATTTCGCAGTATTGCTAATTTTCCTACAGTGATTGGGGCAATAGATTGTACTCATATAAGAATTAAGAAAGTTAATGCTGATGGGGGTCAGTTATATATTAACAGAAAAGGATATTCTTCAATCAATGTACAGGTAATTTATAACAAATATTTAAACTTTTAGTTTGATCCCTTAATCTGTGCCACAGTGGAGAATAATTTATTTGATTTTCTTACTTAATTACTAAGTAATTACCAATGTCATATTAAAATACGGGAGGGAATGCAAAATTCTAACAACTTTTCACTTTGCAGGTTGTTTGTGATGCTGACTTGAAGATCATGGACATTGTTACCAGATGGCGTGGCAGTGTACATGACTCCAGAATATTCCGAGAATGTAGATTAAAACAAAGGTTTGAGGCTGGCGCATTCTCTGGAATATTATTGGGTGACAGTGGATATCCTTGCACACCATATTTATTTACACCTATACTACGCCCCACAACACCACAAGAAGAAAGATATAATAGCAGCCACATACGTACCCGGAACACAGTGGAAAGATGTTTTGGTTTGCTAAAGCAACGGTTTCGTTGCCTTTTACGAGGTATGTTTGGGGACATTGAAACTGCAAAAAAAACAATTGTTGCTTGTGCTGTCCTCCACAATATTGCCATTGATATGAGGGATAATCTGTTTCCAGGCGAGGAAGATAACATCATATATCAATCATCGTCTAGGGAACCACTTGTACAAAGGATTATTCCACCTTCAATAAGGGGAAATATTAGGAGAAGGCAGTTTATAGAAACTCATTTTCAG
The DNA here is from genome assembly GCA_932294355.1 of Aporophyla lueneburgensis. Lineage (NCBI taxonomy): Eukaryota > Metazoa > Arthropoda > Insecta > Lepidoptera > Noctuidae > Aporophyla > Aporophyla lueneburgensis. Next base: position 22,490,042 of record OW028748.1, on the reverse strand, counting down.
TAATTTATGTTAAAACTATTTAATATTTAATAAGTATGAACTTTAATTTAATGAATAATCTATTACTGAATATTTGCAGTAAATAAGTACCTGAAACAAATATCTTACAATTAACAAATATATTTTATATTTACAAACATGTCACAATTACAACTATAGTCTAAAACTGACAATTTGGTTACATGTTGGGGCAGTCACCCCATTTATACATTCTACATTCCACTTATGTAAATTAAATATGTTGGTATATTGACGTGGTTAGCTGACATAAAGCAAAGAATGTAATGTTCTGTGTCTCATAATGACTTTGCCTATCTACTATTGTATAGAATCAAGTTTGTCTAACTTGACAGACAGCTGTGCTGCTGGGGAGTTTGTTGCGCTACTTCTTCCTCCCAACTAAAGCACTAGGAATTGGTGAAAGCGGGCATTTTGGGGGACTGTCATATGTAATTTTGATGTTCGAAAAGTGCTGACCCGCAGCCTAATTTGAGTAAATAAGTTTGCTTTTGACCATAACACATTATTACAGTAATTCTCAGCTGTGCATAATCTAAACATTGAGGCAAACCAGTGAATTACTGTAGTAGGATAAAGTTGTATGTGGGTACTACTTGTTATTTAATTAAATATAAGAATTTTGACTGTAATCTTAGAATAGTAAGTGTGAGGATGTGGAATAAAAAGTCTACTTACGTTTTATTTATCACTATCAGTATTGGTGTGTTTTCTACTTTCTAATAGAGCTATTTCTAATTCATTTTTTTTTATTTTTAATTGAGCAATTTTGACGTTAAGTTTGTGTTCCACCTCCATCATTTCTAGCTGTTTTCTTTTGAAATCAGTATTGCTTTGTGTAATTGTTTGCCGCATTTCTTCACTTCTGTAAAATCAAATAAAATAATTTATTTGTAACATGTAGAAAAAAGTGAAAAGGCACTACATTTACAATGTTTTTTCATTTTTACTACATTTAAAATGAAAAGACATTGAAAATTTATTTGTGCCCAGGGGGAACTGAACCAGATAAATATTCTTCCAGTTGACCTACCAAGGCAATGGTTTCCCTGCCAACAGTCGTCAGTAATTGTAAATTTGTTATTTAATATTGTTCCATAGAATGTTTAAGGTTTTGCATATTCACCTTAAGCAAATATTTTCGTTACTAAGAGAATTGTATTATATTTGGTTATTATTTCGACATACCTATTTTGCAAATTCTTTTTCTTTTGTTTTGTTGTGCTTCTTATGTAAACAGTCTCATTGTTCGTTATTTTCATCGGTCTAGTGCTTTCTGTATCTGTGGTTGGATTGTTGGATATTGCTGAAAATTATAAATATGTAACAATCAGGTACAGGTCTTAGACAAGTAAATATGGAAAAGATTAAAACGCACTTGTGTACATATTGGATTATTATTCTTATACTATACATAAGAGCTTTTGCCCGCGACTCCGCCCGTCTAAAGAACTTCCAAATAATATTCTACAGGAACGTACTACTGGCATAATAATTGTTTAAATTCCAGCCAAATTAATGTAGCGTGTTAATGCGTGATGATTAGGATGTCTAACATTAACTATTATTTACCTTGCACTTCCACTAACTGTTGTTCAGGATGTTCCTCATCTATTGCTTTAAATTCTTCAAAACTTGGCCCAGGCTTAGGGTCAGTGAACATTTTTTCTGCAGTTGTAGGCACAGGAACTGGATTCTAAAATAAACAAATTTTCTTTAAGTACTATTTTTTCACATGGACTGCTGTATTTTATCTATAAGTAATTACTTAAGTAATGTAAGATGTGTTAGCTCAATCAATTTTAATTAAATGTTTACATTACATAAATAAGCAGTTTTATTTACCAATGCATCACTATCGTAGTCATTAATTTCAATTACAAAGTCGTGAGGAGCAATCGCCGCTATTTCTAAGTCCTCAGGAGAAGGCGACGGTGGTTTTTCGCCACCGCCTGTCTTAGATTGTTCCCTCCTATGGGTAGATAAGTTTGATTTAGCGGTCAACTTCATTCTTTTCCAAGCCAGCTTCAATTCTCCATCTGATCGATATTTCCCCGTTATCTCGTTAAATCTAAAAGTAGGGGTAATAAACATGATCATTAATATTACGTACACGATAACGTATGTACTTGTACCCATAAGAAAAGCAATATGTAGGTACTTACTTAGTCTGTATATTCTTCCATTCTTTGGTTTTCTGCATGTTTACCGATGTTTTCGTGGACTTGTCTTCTATGATATGTGCTGATTGAGAAATAAGGCGACGTAATATTTCCTATAATAATAAGAACATCCGTGTTAGGTAGTCGAAACAAAATGAAACAAAGCAATGCTTACCTAATAATAAAAGCCATGTTTTACTAACTTTTCTTCAAAACTCCAGTTTTCACCCCTTTTTTTCTTGTGGTGTTCCATTTTTTTATATAGCTTACGATTTAACCAGAACAAACTCGCGAACAAACCAAAACAGTGCCTAACAGTAACTGAACGCTGAATACAAATAAGAAGTGCATTAATTTATTAAAACCGGCCAAGTGGGAGTTGACTTGCGCACCGCGGGTTCCGTTCAAACGTGTAGGTATTCACGGTTTATTTTTATGAAATTAAATCTTTTTTTTTATTTACAATAAATTTATGGGGAACCCCAAAATTTATTGGTTTTTTTTCTACTTTTGTGTGAAAATCTTAATGCGGTTCACAGAATACATCTACTTACCAAGTTTCAACAGCATAGCTATTATAGTTTCGGAAAAAAGTGGCTGTGACATACGGACGGACAGACAGACATGGCGAATCTATAAGGATTCCGTTTTTGCCATTTGGCTACGGAACCCTAAATAGGGCGCCAAGTAAACATTCGTTTCAAATTACGAACGCTGCCGCCGAATTTATTACATTCCAATTCACGTCAGAGGTGTTAAAAACCTGACCACTTAATAATAAAAAGCGCGTCAAAAGTACAAGTGGGGCCTGTTCAATATATTGTAACCTAAACACAGAACAATTTATGGCGTATTCCTGGATTGTTAAACAATGATGTAATAATTTTAAGTGTTATTCCAATTACAATATTTAGAGAAACAGAACGTTGTTTCAAATAAAGCCCGAATGAACGAATGAAAGAGTGCCATTTTTGTTTATTATCTGTGATATAATTTGATCCATGGACCTTCTTTGGTGCTAACTGATCCTCAAATAGTCGTCGTTTTGTAATAAAGACGCAAGTTGATACTGGAACTGACTTTAGTACCGTAACAATCCTAGACTTAAAAGTCTTGGTTTAAACCAGTACTAAAGCATTTTTTTGTAATAAGACCGTATCCGTCTTATTACAAAACGCGATCTAAATTTGGTACTGGAGTTGTTACTAGGTTTAAACCATGACTAAATAAAACGTTATTATAAAATGAAGTTTATCACTAGTTCTTGAACTATCTGTGGTACTAAAGTTAGAACGCCGAGACCCCTAGTTTATCCATAGTTTATTCTTGGATTTGACATAAGTACTAATTATTTTGAGGTTAGCGTTGATTTATTTTTGCGTCTTTTTATTTACAAATCGATAGAAATGGATATTAATACGATTGACTTGATGGATTTGGAAGACTTAGAAATGCTGGAGACGTCTCAGCGATCTTACAGACATCGTCATCGTGTTAATCCTTTCGAATTGAGTGACGAAGATTTTAAATATGTACAAGTATAGATTCACAAAACGTTTTGGTGAAAAAATAGTGGATATTTTACGTGATGACTTATCCCACGACCCTCGAGGATGCCCATTGAGCCCTGAAATACAAGTGGTTTGCGCATTACGCAATTGGGCTCGACATGAAGTAAGTACCTCTGGTCGATGCTACTATAACATTAGACAAAATCCTGATCATACTAGATACCTAATAATATTGTTTTATTTGTAGATTCATGATGATTCAGCTGATTTACATGGTGTGTCTCAATCAGTTGTCAGCCAAACTTGTAAAAAGGTAGCGGACATTTTATCACGGATGTCTCGAAGATTCATCAAAATGCCAACTACTCTAAATGAACAGGAGGAGGCTATGAGAAAATTTCGCAGTATTGCTAATTTTCCTACAGTGATTGGGACAATAGATTGCACTCATATAAGAATTAAGAAAGTTAATGCTGATGGGGGTCAGTTATATATTAACAGAAAAGGATATTCCTCAATCAATGTACAGGTAATTTATAACAAATATTTAAAATTTTATTTTGATCCCTTAATCTGTGCACAAGAGAGAATAATTTATTTGATTTTCTTCATTACAAATTACCAATGCTATACAAAAATACAGAAATGAATGCTAAATTCTTACAACTGTTCACTTTGCAGGTGGTTTGTGATGCTGACTTGAAGATCATGGCGTGGCAGTGTAGTAATTAAAAAAGCCATGTTTTACTAACTTTTTCTTCAAAACTCCAGTTTTCACCCCTTTTTTTCTTGTGGTGTTCCATTTTTTAATGTAGCTCACGATTTCACAAAACAGTGCCTAACAGTAACTGAATGCTGAATACAAATAAGAAGTGCATTAATTTAATAAAAAGGGCGCCAAGAAACATTCGTTTCAAATTACGAACGCTGCCGCCGAATTTAATGCATTCCAATTCACGTCAGAGGTGTTAAAAACCTGACCACTTAATTATAAAAAACACGTCAACAGTACAAGTGGGGCCTGTTCAATATATTGTAATCTAAACATAGAACAATTTATGATTATTCCTGGATTGTTAAACAATGATGTAATAATTTTAAGTGTTATTCCAATTACAATATTTAGAGAAACAGAACGTTGTTTCAAATAAAGCCCGAATGAACGAATGAAAGAATGCCATTTTTGTTTATAATCTGTACATGTAATTTGAACCATGAACCTTCTTTGGTACTAACTGATCCTCAGAAAGTCTTCGTTTTGTAATAGAGACGCAAGTTGATACTGGAACTAACTTTAGTACCGTAACAATCCTAGACTTATAAGTCTTAGTTTAAACCAGTACTAAAGCATTTTTTTGTAATAAGACCGAGAGAGTTTAAAATTGAGTGCGCGAAAAAATCATTCCGCGATCTTATTGCGTCCGTGTGTATATCGCTTTATGGTGGGGGAGTCGATGAAGCAATGATTTATTATCCTATTCACTTGTCACAAAGTAATTACTCGTATTATTTCTACTTTTTCTTTCGTAGTAACTGTTATCTCTACTCTTATTGCCTTCGTGAAACCCCGTCACAAGGCTACCGTTATTTTTTGTTACTATTACTTATCGTATTCAATTCAACTTATTATTACATTTCAATATTTTCCTGGAGTAGACTATTATCGTTAGTATTTGAAATAGCGGTTGACAGTTATATTTCAGTTAAAATATGAGCGTTATAAATAAAAAGATTAGGAGCTCCCTAATACCTGACGTTAATGCGATATATTCAAAGTTGTTAAGCCCATTTATTTATATTTGGGTTCTTGGTTCTTTGAATGCGTGAGTTATTATTAGCATCAGCTTTAAAGGTGAGAGATCCAATCCATCTGAATCAATTTACGTTCACCTTTATAGTAATTTTATCTCACCTAGAGACGCGCGCTATACTTGTGGTAACCAAGTGTACTCACACATTGTGAATGTGTGAGTGAAGACGAGTAGCGCAAGCGCATAACACACGCACTATACTTCAGACTTCGCCATTGTTTCGACGGTACCGAAAGGTCCTGCTATTACACACATTTACAACGAGTTTGAACACTTAGTAACCACAAGTAAAGGGCGCTTCTCGAGATAAAAAATACTGTAAAAGAAAATAGTCAAGAAGCCTGCGGGCGTTATCTCGCAGCCCTTCTCTTTTACTTTAGTGAAAAGTGTGTGAAATGAAAGGGATAGACATAATTTATTACACCTTTTAGATTCGACTGCTCTGTGAATATCACGTTATATATGAATAGAGTTCTCAATATGTGCTGATAATCCTGAGGTGCTTATGTCTGGATTTTGTGCTCATCATTCATTCTGTAATCTGAGCCATGTCACTCTGTTTGTTTTGTTGTGTGTTAAGTACTTTTAGTAAATAATGATGCGATAACGCGATAAGAACAAATATATTTTTATTATGTGCTCGTAGCTTTGAGTAGGTAAATAATGAACCATGTATTGTATTTCTTTCTGATACTGTATCTCGCTCTTCAATACATATTGGAAGCCTTTTCCCGTTTAATATAAAATAAGCATATGTTTCATATATTTGAATATTCTCACACAATACCAGAATACAAGTTAACATATAATCCATTAATTGCCCCAACTTGAATGTCGAATCAATTAACCGAGCAATAAAACTGTCCGTGCAAAAATACCTGCGTAATTATAAAACAGTAATAAATACTATAAAATAGTAATAAATAAATATTACTTAATTAAGGAACGGGCGTTTTTATGTCTTCTGTGAGCCGTAGAGTAAATCTCTATGATTATAATGTGGTGATAACATTCGACACAGACGCATTCGAGTCGTTGCACTTTGCAGTCTTTATGTGCCAGTGTTATGCGAGATGGAACGATACGTGGATGTAAGATGAACGATCTTCCTAAATGTTGAGACTAATGGCAAACAGAATATTGGCCATAGTTTAAATAAACTCCATGTATTGTGTAGAGACTGTTAAGGTTATCTGCAAAAGGGAACCTTACATAATTGTGAGTTTCAAACCATAACTCAGAACTCTGTCATTTATACGTATTTAAAATCCGATTTAGAAAAGTTTTATTTTGCGTTGAAAGAGAATCTTCACCGAGTGAACCCATAAGTTCAAGTTTTGACTGGTGATTATTGAGTTAGTTTCAATAAAACGTATTTTTTCCACTGTAGATGATATTATAATATAATAATTTCTAGTCATTTTTATTCACTTAGCAAGTAAAAGTATACTTACGGATTTGTGTGGGGTTGGTACCACAACTGAAAACTTAAAAAAATAGACTCATTATAAAGTGAAAAATTACTTTTAATTTCAGAAGTCGGTGGCAAAAAAAAAACCAAAATACAAAACCAAAAACCGGATTTCAAGTTATTTTTCTCATTGTAGTGAAGACGATTGTTCTTTTTGAAATAGATAGCAACATTTCAGTATTGCTTCTTATTTGGACGGAACACGCACGCCGTATCGTTTCTAATACCCTAGTAGGTACCCCTGTCACCTGCCAGGGTTGCGGATTTGTTCGAAAGACCGTCGCCCTGGCACAGGCAACTGAAGGAACACGGGTGGGTTTTACTCAGTAAAAGCCTGATAAAAAGCCCTCCCACTCCTCAGTCATCATCAGTCATTAGATGTTTTCCCACCCAAAAAAAACCAGTGCCCCATAGAAACCTTACAGTTCTTCAAGAGAATGATGTTTTTTATCCAACTACAGTAGAATCCGGTTATAACGACGGTGAAGGGACCGGTGATATTACGTCGTACTAACCGGAAGTCGTACTAAACGAAATTACAATTTTGATTTTTTATTCAAATCACTTTCATTTATACATACAAACATAATGTATTTAATAATATTTTCGTGACCCAGAGAAAAAAAACATTTGAATCAAAATATTTATTTGTTTCACATAATCCATACTAGTCCATACTTCCATACTATCCATACTAATATTATAAATGCAAAAGTAACTCTGTCTGTCGGTCTGTCTGTCTGTCTCGCTTTCCTGCTAAAACCACTGAACCGATTTAAATGAAATTTGGTACACAGATAGTTTAGAGCCTGAGAAAGGACATAGGCTAATTTTCATCCCGGTAGTATGTTCCCGCGGGATAATTTCCGACCTCCACGCGGGCGAAGCCGCTGGCAAAAGCTAGTGTACATATAATGTACTAGCTTCTGCCCGCGACTTCGTCTGCGTAAATGTCGGTTATCGCGGACGCAGACAAAGTCACGGAATAAAAAGTAGCCTATGTCCTTTCCCAGGGTCTAAACTATCTGTGTACCAAATTTCATTTAAATCGGATCAGTAGTTTTAGCAGGAAAGCGAGACAGACTGACAGACAGAGTTACTTTTGCATTTATAATATTAGTGTGGATCATAATAATGACATTTTTTTCTCCAACAGGGAATCTTTTTCGTTTTGTAGAAGCCATTCTTGTACGCGAAATCACGCATAACCCGCAAATTAAAACTAAACTAAACAGTCGCATTCGCATCAGCGACGACGTGCAGGCAAGGGGGAAGCGCGGGGCGGAGATAGTTTCTTACCTACGATTTATTTGTAAACACGTCAACGCTCGTCGTCGTTGTAACCGGACAATTTTGTGTGAAATTTCGTCGTTAAAAGCGGTCGGTCGCTGTAAGCGGAGTCGTAATAAACGGATGTATTTTCATAGTGGCTCATATTAAAACCAAACACGCGCCTATACTTACGTCGCTAAAAACGTTTGGTCGTTATATGCGAAGTCGTACTAAACGGACTCTACTGTATTTTAAAACTCATCGAAAGTCGTCTTTCAATGTTCAACAAATACTATGTTAGACCTAGGTTGACATGTGTCACGTAAAAATTTCAATTTTCGAAAATTGGCAGCGTGTAGAAATCTGTCAGGTCGGGAGATTTAGCTGACAGCTCTAATTTATCACCTAGCCACATTTTTCTCACAAATACTTACCTAACATTGTCATTAAAATTGGCAAACAAAAGATCTTGACATCCAAATACATTATGAACAACGAGAATATTGGGCATATTACTTGGGTCTACTTGGTAGAAAAACGGCCTTGCTCAGCCGAACTATCAAATATTTGACTAAAAAGATCTTTAATTAAATATGTGTTTAAAATAACGCTGTAAATACATGTGCAAAAAACACGTTTCAATTGCGAAGCTAACAGGAAAACAATTAGTACGAATATCAACGGTTATGTTAATCGCAGTCAGTTGGAGACACATTTTTTTTGCTTTAAACTTTTTTGTGGTTGTAGAAAGTGTGTTTATTTATGTAACTGGCAACATTGAACGTAATCTAATAGCCGATTGTATTGTTTTTATGTGTCTCATTTAGTTTTTGGCATGGCTCGAGATTTATTTTGTAAACAAGGTTTTTGTTGAATGTCCGAACGAAGCGATATTATTTTTTTATTGCCAAGATAAGAAATTTTTTTTTCTTATTTATTCAATCATTTATGTACACACATATTAAATCAACAGACAAGGAGAAAAGAATAGAAAAATATGTACAAAAGTGATGCTATCCCTAAAGAAACCTCTTCCAGCATACCTGCACGCGTAGCATGACCACCTTTTCTCAACGGAAGAATAGACAAAATGGCAGAATATGTAGAAAGATTTCTATCGTCTTAAGCACGGCGATGTTGAAACTGAAGAGAGGAAATATTTAATTTAATATAATCTTCAGTCGACAAAATTCTACGATGTCGAGTATGGCGAATAATTTTTCTCTACTTTTGAGTTTGAGTTTCAGTTGGAGGTACATTTTTATAGATTTATTTTAATTATAATCATCAATACAATACTCTAAGATCGTTTAATCCCACTGTATGACTATTCAATGAAAAAGTCCTAAGCGGATCTGTTAAAGTATGTATAATCGACTAATGCACAATCACACAACTTCCTCATCCCAAACTATCCCTTCGTTCATGTATCCGTTTCCTTCGGGAATCAGTCAATCCTTTTGACAACACACTCGGTCAAGAACTCAGCTAAGCAAGATAGCGCGTGCGATCGGCCGCCATCAATAAAATATAAATCTACCATATTCTAACAAAACCTACCTACAAGACTTTCAACAATTCTGTGTGTGTTAAGTGGCTAATTAGGGACGTCCCTGGACTTTGTATTGTAGTGGTGCCACCGAAAAGCCGTCGACGGTGGAGACGAGTGAGTACCTTTTCCCACACACCCAGTTTTCCAAGTGATTGTGCACGACTAAAGGCTCGCCTATGGCGACAGTTCCATCGAAGGGTTTTATTCATCAATAACCACAACAGGATCCACCTTAATTACATTAGTTACCACTCTCTTGCTATGGAAAGAATAACTGTCTTTGTCTTCATAGAAACCCGAGTCTACGGGTCGCCACGTGCTCAGGCCGAAGAGATGTCGAGTTGAATAGAAAGAACGTTGTCTATTCTTGGTAGAATAGAGATATAATTGGTCATGCTACGCCTGCTGCTATAGGAGAGTAGATAAAGCGATGTATAAAGATACAGCGTGTTTGAGAGAGTAAAAAATAAAATAAATGCATAAAATTAAAAACTATTTACTAAATAAAATAATAATAATATCTTATTCCTTTTCACGGCTTGATATTGTTATTTTCTGTAAAGATCCACTTCAAAATTAGTCCAGCGTAATGACGTAGCTCTTAATTATGTATATCTTCCGAACCGTGATGTCATGCCTGAGAGCCCGATGCCGTTATGAGATAATCGCTTCTAAACGAAATACTAATTATAAATTCATTATTAATAGTCAGCCAGACAAATTGAGTATCTGTCTTTATTAATTAAATACTATCAGTGTATTCTTAGAGCGTTCGACGTCTTAATGTTGGTAGTTCAGAGGTTTTCAATGCGTCGCAAATTTGATTTATAATTCAGTTATTCATTGAATTTGGTAATAAATCTATTTGCATGTGAAGATTCCAAGGCGATTATAATAAAACTAGCTTCTGCCCGCGACTTCGTCCGCGTTAAATTTCTTGTTCCCCCGACAGTTCCCGTCGCGTCGAATCGCCTACTCGTGCGATTTTGCCCGTTTTTGCAACATTTTTCATTACTGCTCCGCTCCTCTTGGTTGTAGCGTGATGTTATATAGCCTATAGCTTTTCTCGATAAATAGGCTACCCAAAACAAAAAGTTTTTTTTTAATTCGGACCAATTCCTGAGATTAGCGCGTTCAATCAAACAAACAAACTCTTCAGCTTTATAATATTAGTATATTAGTATAGATGCGTCTATTTATTTTTATGTTAGCCTGGCTATGCCCAAGGCGTCGCCCGAGTGGGAGTCGAAAATTGTCACGGAAATGTGATACCGGGATAAAAAAGCCTTATGCTTAGCCTATGTTCCTCCTTATGTCATTTATTAGCTATCTGCCGGTGGAAATCCCGTCAAAATAGGTCCAACCGTTTTGGAGATTAGCCGGAACAAACAGACAGAACGGACAGACGGATAAAAATATCGAAAATTGATTTTGTTTTTTGTTATTAATACCGTCTGTACTTTCATAAGCATTTAGTAAAAAGCTGTCATTTTGGCAGTGCAAACAGACACTTTATTTATTTATATGTATAGATTATACTTGTAGATAAATTTTTGGTTTAGTAAATTATATCAAGCTGTGTCGTGTTCTGTCAAATGTGCCGTACACACGATCTACCACGATGTACAGACGCCACCAGGTCAAGCTACCCCAATCTGTCAAATTTTACCAATCGAAAATTAACCTTCCACTATTGTGATATAAGGTTGAAAATCTATTAAAGAAATTTGACAGATTGGGGTAAGTTGATGTGTTGGCGTCTGTACCTTGTACTTTAATAATATCATTACCTCTCAAATTTTTAACACGACGATGCACAGGGGGCCATTACCACCACTCATTATTGCTTCGTATAAACCACTGCAATTTAGACGCGCAACAATTTTACTTGTATACGAATAGTTACGCCATTAGGCTTGGTCGTGAGATTATCTCTAGGCGTTAGGGCTGCGAAACTTCTTAGAACTAAGCCTACAAATTAAATTGTTGAACGCTCCTTTGTAGATAAATCTTTCAAGCACTTTAATTTGAGTAATTACAGTCTCTGTTTTTAAAGACGGCTCTTTTTATTCTTGAAAACACTTATTAATAGGTTACGTAGTCAATTCTTTGTTGAATTTAATTTTAGAGTTTAATAATCCAGCTCTTAGAATTACTTAGAACGTGATCGCTTTTTAGATTCTAGAATAAAATCCACTGCTTATTGATCTGAATAAAACTAATTTTACGGATTACGTCGCAGTTCGTTTAACTTTTTACACGATTTCAGACTGTTTTTTCAGTTTCATTGCAACTGACTCTGTAAAGCGCTTGGAAACGAAAAAAAGAACATCCAAGTATAGAATAGAGAAGTGGTTAAAATCTGTCAGACTAGGAATCATAAAGAAACCATGTGTGGTGCCAAAATGAATCTTGGCGATCGACTCGTGTTCATTACTCGAGATTTGTGAGCTGGGGCGACCCTACTTGAGCGACATTAACGTTACACATCGTGATTCATGTCGGATTAACTCGAGTTCTGTTATTTCACGTCATGTGGCAACACTGGGGAAGCTTCTGGTGTCACTATTAAAATAAGAACTACTCCATTTTGTCGCATAGATTTATGATTATTAATTCGGTGAATGAACATCGAGTTCGTTGCCAAGACATCATGTTCTCATTTTGTACCTAATCCTTCGTGGGATTATAAAATTGGCATTTTGTAGCAATAACCAAGTTTATGTTCTACTAATAATAAAATAGCAATTTATAAGTTTCACTAGAGTGCTTGGTGTAATAATATGAATGTTATTTTCCATTATTTTTCAAGACTTACGATACTTTAATGCGACATTTATATTCGCTTCGTTTTTATTTTATGTGTGCAAGAATGTCGCCCTTGTCTTCTGTAAATGGCCTCATAACACGAGAACCGATTTCATGTTTGTAATTTCGTAAATTGTGTACCAATTATGTGCAGTTAGTAGCAGCATAGATAATAAAGTAATAACTCAAAGCTACATTAGCGCCATTGATATTATTCCAGTGGCGAATTTACATCTTTAATCTATAAGCTAAAAGGTAATTATGATCAAGCGTTGCGTTATTATTCATGAATGTAGATTAAATTCAAACTACAAATTACTTATTTGCATGTTAGATTAATGTTACCAGTAACTAGGTCTGTAGTCACCTATTAGTTTAATTAATAACCGGGTTGTAAGAATACCTCTTCTAAACTCACGTTTAGGGTCAAATTTTATTTCTCCTTGCCGTCATGAGTTATAATTTTTTGATTGGTTTTTGGTAAAAGTGTGATTAAATAAAGTTGCGCGGAATAAAGCTTTTGTTAATAGAAACATTAACATTGACAACAGAAACATTTAAAAAGTTTTCTCACCCAACATATAAAACGTTAAATGGTTGTGAACTTGACGTTTTGACAGTCACCGTCACACACGTATTTATTGCCTCTGACAATCTTTAGGTTACAAGGGCTTTCATTGTTGGAAACAAAAGACCTTTTTTGTTCATTTTCCTCAATTCGAACCTTTAATATTATGTGAACATTTTCCCAGACTACTTTACGGAAAACGGATAGAGGCATTACAATTTTGACTGCTAACATTTTTGATTTCAACACAAATAAACTAATGTCGGGTATATTGCAGCGTATTTCCGCCCAACAAGCAATTTCTCTCCGGGTAAAGTGCACCTCTGGTCCGGGTTCGATGCTCGGGCAGCGCGCCAAGTAGCGCGGCGCGCGGCGGGTCGGTAAATCACCCGCGCGTACCAGGCTCGCAGCGCGTCGAGGAGCTCCCAATCAGCCGCCCTATTGACAAACATACGGCTGGAGTATAATGGAATCCGTCGCGATTTATCTACCACTGAGCAATCCATCTCTTTCCTTTGAAAACATTATCTTAATTTAAGTTGACGTCTATAATTATACTGAAATAGGTTTATTTATGAGTTCTAATCAGTTACAAAGTGATTATTGTTTGAAATTCTTGGCATTCAAGTTTTTTTTCTTTTTAGTTGTTTATCGTTTTACACGATTTTTGTTTAGTCTTGCTATTTTTGAAGTCTATTATTGATCTGCCTACCTTTACAATCTGAGTAATAAGACAGAACATGCATGTAAAGTTAAGCTTTTTAATGGCTTTCCATGCATAGGGTAGCTATGTGGTATAGTTGTTGGTTGATTGGCATTTACTACCTGACGAGTGATCTCAACAAATAATTACAAACAAAAGCATTGATCGAAGACTGACGCGACACTCCCACTACACTAAGAAATCGTGGTACTTCAGTAGAATAAATCCATACTAATATTATAAATGGGAAAGTGTGTGTGTCTGTTTGTCCGTCTTTCACGGCAAAACGGAGCGACGAATTGATGTGATTTTTTAAGTGGAGATAGTTGAAGGGATGGGGAGTGACAGGTTACTTTTTGTCTCTTTCTAACCCCCCACTTCCCTAAAATGGGGGTGGAAGTTTGTATGGAGCAAAAAAAATTGAGTAGGGGATCGAAATTTGTGTGAGACTGCTCTCTTATTACCTATATAACCTGGATTAATATATTCTTATTACATGAACCGCGGTAGTACGTCCTCTTGCGATAATTTTCGACATCCACGTGGCCGAAGCCGCGGGCAAAAGCTAGTAATCTTTATAATTGTTCGTTATGTTCCAACTGTCAACTAATGTATAAACAGAAATTAAGTGCTTAATTAAAGAATAAACAGTTGTAAAAGATAAGCAGAATTATTTTATTTTATTGTAATTAGTAGTTTCTTCTTGATAAATACTTTAATGTGCGACACTTAGCTTCTTGTCATACTCAATCAGTGGAAAGGTCAGGAACTTTTTTGTTATTAACGCAACTGAAGCTTGAGTTCATTAATTATAGTTTCCCAACTCATCCCAACAGCTGGTAATTTAATTGGTTTTAATCAATTAAGTTTTGCAAAAGACCGTGACTGCGTGTGGTGGAAAGGTGACACTGATTATTGAATTGCAACAACAGCAATTAAATTTACAACCATTAATTTCTAAAATGTGCCTAGAATTCTATCTCATTAATTACTACATCAATCTAAATGCCCAAAACACAATATTTTTATTGAATTCACAATCGGAACGTAATTACCTTATTTGTTTCGTCAAATAAAGAATCTATTTAATTGCAACTGTTGCAAAAATGTAATAATAACAGATATCAGCGTTTTGTCATGCATAATTAGAAGATATGAATAGCATTCAGATTGATTTATTACATTGTTACTTATGAAAAGGCGTGTTTCAATATTTCTATTAGCCATTATTGAATAGCGCTCTGACAGGTTTCGTATCAGACTAGATCTATTAAAATCATGTTTATAATGTATTAAAAAGTTATATTTGAAATGGAACTTGTTTTATGCTCATATAATATTAAGGTTACAATAACTTTGAAATACCTTTCAAGGCCCAGTTTATCGCGTCCTTTTTCAGTGATATTTAGAATTTATGATCAAAATAAACAATATCACGTTTAAAAGAGACTATTTGTTCGCTTTCATAATAACCACAACCATGGGAAAGCGTAAGCGGATTATTTGTATGGATCGTCAAATTCTTTATTCAACCCCATCGCACAATATCGCTGTCGGTACGCTCGGAAGCTATGCGGGGCTCGCATTTCCCCACGAATCGAGCTCTTTTCAACGCTTATGGACGAGGGGAAACTTGTCGAGTCCCCCGCGATTGGAATCTTAAAAGTCTATAATTGGAAGGAAATACGTTAAATTTAGCGCTTAATGCTTGTATCATTTTAATTTTATCGTCATACTTTGTGCGACCAAGTCCTTTTAAAATATCGGTTCTATTTCCAGGAACCCGATTTACCTTTATCTCATGCGATGTCAAAATTCTCCCTCAAACTCCCACATCTTCTAGTCTATAGCGTACAAAGTAACATTTAATGTGTAAGATAACACTTTTATCCTTTAAAACGATCATACAAGTACACAGAGGTCCTTTTTCAATTCCAAGAAAGACAAATATGTAATAAAAGTTCACGTCTGGAACCGCTAATTAAGTGCCAGTGTAATTGGTTCGGATATTAAGTAAATTGCAAGCGTTACCTGCTACACAATTTGCTTCTTCGTAAGGTGCTGGGGCCGATGCTTACCCTTTAAAAACGTGTTTTAAATGAGATAGTAACGATTAAACTGCTTATTTGTACATTCAATGCGTTTTTAATGTTCTAAAGGGGATGAGAAGTATTGGTACTCGGAATCGTTAAGATGAGCATAAGTCTTTTTTGCTAAATTCCCAGGTATTTCACATAGTTAATGTGTTAATGAAAACATAATACTGAGTAACTACTGCGAATTCTGAGAACTACAATGGAAGCACAATTTAGTTTCCAGTAGGACGTCTTCTATCATTGATATGTGAAATAATGATATCGTCTTATTATAACCTGTACTTGTTGTTGACTTTGTACGGGAAACCCACGCTACAACTCAAGATCTTAAATCAGAGTTCGCCCCATAACTCCCCGCGGACGTTGTAACTCTTAAGAGGTGAATGAGGGTCTCGTAACTAATATTCTTGCTAACCGCTCCCAACTAATCTAAACTTGCTAGACTCGGCTAGTCTACAGTAAATAATAGTTGAATATTATTGGGATTTGAATTGACAATGACTTCTCAATTGGCATTCAATGCCATGACTTGTGAGTCATTGCCATTGGGCTTTTGCCGTTTAGACAAAAGATCTTGCACCTATTTTTGCCATATAGTGTAGAAGACGGAAATACGAACACATGCATTATGAGCTCAAAGATTGTGATGTTCTTAGCTTTTATTTTACTGTTCTAAAATTCTAAGAGCTTGAAATGCCTTTAACATAACTGACATGTAATTTGAAACAAACCACCAGGATATTTTCTAAGCATGTTTTTCATGTACAGTAAGGTACTTCTCGAGTAAATGCTGAAGCGTTTGTACCAGGCTCGCATAAGCACGCGCGTCATAAAAAAAGTTACGAGGAGTTATCAAAAGGGCGCAGTAAAGCCGGCATCGTCGCCATCGCTATAAACTGCGGCCTGATTGCGGAACACATTTAATTTCTGATAGCAATTCCGAATTTAAACAAACTCCAGTCGATTTCGGTTCCCATAATCGGAATTGTGTAAATAAAATGAAACAAATTCTGCCAAATTGACTAGGGAGGGTACCAAAATCTTACCCAATCGTTTTCACATATGCGTTTTGTTTCATCAAATATGAAGTATTTGCTTGCGAATATTTTTACAATAATATAACATTGTTTTAATGACAACTGATGGTCTACTACTGCTTATAAATGAAAAAGTACAATGATTTCTTAAAAAATTAAAAACCAATTTATGAAACACTTTCTACCAAAAACTACCATATTTGAAAAACACAACGAAACGTTATTGTCTTCACGTTTTAGTTATCTGTGGCCAGTGGAAAAATAGTAGAAAAGCAGGGTTGTCAACTTATTGAGGTTTCCACTAATCCCGGGTTGGTCGGTATGGACACCGCAACTGGCGGACTATTTGTTTGTAGCTGGTGATTTTTGGTTAGTCTAATTTAAATTGTTGAAAATAATAAAATTCACTGGTAAAGCTTTGACTCGAGAAAATATTATATTGACACGATACTGGCAAGCTGTTTTATTATTTTCAAGAAGCCTGTGGCACTTATGATTATTTTTAAATGCCGAAACCACTTTGGATACAAACTTTGATTTGGAAAGATAGTTCGGCATGACAAATATAGTGAACAGCGCCAGTGTGAATATCGAAATACGTGATTTTGAAAAAAATGTTCCATGTGAACCTACTTTAGGGATAGTAAAATTAACCATTATTCCATTATTGTGTAGCTAACAATCAAAGAAATATCTTCACTTACTTTTCCAGTAATTATAGTGTTATATTATCTATAGTAATGTTATAACAAAGACATGATAACTTTTATTTCATCCTCAAAACGACGACCGAATGACAGGAATAGGAATAAACAATATGAAAAATTTCGAATATAGTTTATTTTAGTCGTTTGCAGAACCGCTATCAGTGTGAGAAAAACAAGGACACGGGAAAAAAATTGGCAACACTGAGTAAAAAAAAAGCCGCCTTTTGTTTGTTTTGACTTGAATTTTGTTGCAACTTGTTGTTTTCATTATACATAATTATATTTACTATTCGCATACAGATACATGGGCTTCAGCCGATGAAAAGCAGTTTTGGAACATTTCTAGTGGCACAGAATATTTAACTAAATGTTCATGTTCATGTTTGGAAGACCTTTGGCAAGAATAGGGCTCTGTCTTCGTTTTGTACTGGCTGCATTAGGACTTACGCTGTTTTGCTCCAAAACGAAAAGGACAAGTCAATATCACCACTGCAAGTAAGTACGCCTATGTAAATAGGAATTATGCGTGTAGAAGTGATTATTTGTAGCTGTAGGTACATTATTGACCAGACGGACAACCATTCTTTTACTGTGTAGACTTCTGCAACTTATTTCTAGTTATTTTAATGATTATGTATGTGAGCCTCACATTCTAACAAAAGAGATATATATTATTGTTATTTGATATTTTTGTATGTATGTAGATGCTGATGCAAACTAAAATAACCACTAAGTAACGAAGTAACAACAGTACATTAATCATATTTTCGCAGAAGGTGCTAGAGCTGAATCTACATGAATGGAACGCTTCCCTACCAACATCAATCTAGTTGACATACAGGGGATTTTCCTACAAAGAATTTGCTGGCAATGCTGGACATAGAAATACAATCTTCTGTATCAATCATTGGAGGTGAGCCTTTTGTCACAGTTAAGAACAAGAATTAAGTATGCTTTGATGGTTTAGTCTGGAGTGGATGAATTATAGGTGGCTAACAACAAGTATTTACAAGGCTGATGTGACTAGACACGCCAGAACACTGGAACACTGGGACACCTTAGGAGGACATACCTTTTTGGTGCTGTTCAGAAAGGTCCGGTGCGTAGTACTGGTAACCGGCGTGCGTGTATGACCAGATGTATGAACGTAAACAAAGCAAAAACAGTATGCAAGGATCGTAGGTGGCATTCTATACTTTCTGCCTACCCCCATGGGATAAAAGCGTGAGTTTATGTATGGATGCTAAGAATGAATTGGGAACTCATAATTATGAATACATTTATTTAGGCAAACTAAATAAATCACATCATATATTTTATGTATAAGTATTGTTTGTCATTCTAATTTAGTGTTATGTTCAATAGAAATAGCTGGTCAATAAAAATTGGCGAAACAACTGCCAGCAATGACTAGGCCTAGAGCTATTGCCCAGCTGTGGGTTGATGAAAGTCTAGTTAATGAGCCTAGTTTGCTGCATTATTTATTAAGTACTATAATTGAGTAGAAAATAATTTGATTTTGTTTTAAAACTGCAGGAGAGTCCTCAGGCGTTTCACCTGTGAAGATTTGAAAGCAGCATGAATGATGCTGTTGCTATTTCCTTCGGCCACTGTTGAGATCTACTTCTGACTGCACTGTTACTGCTGCTCCGCAACTACTTCAGTTTTCAAGCTTCTCAAGGGCAGAAATAGGAACTGAATATTGTTCATTAAAGATAATAAATGTGTTTAAGAAAACCATTCAATGTTATTTCAACAGCGATAAATTATGTACTTACTGTGTTGATTAAAAACAGTGTTAACTTTAATAGTGTTTCATTTATGAACTATATAGCTACAAATAAAGATAACTTGTTATGAAATATTTAAGCATTAAGTTTTTTTTTTTATAAAGACTAGTTATGGACTATTTGATACTGTTTAGAAAAGAATGGTGTGTAACTTAATTAACTGGCATTCATTATCACCTTGAGGTAAACAGAAACAAATATATGGTCAAAAAATACATTTTTATTCATATAATTACAACCTTCAGACAACAGTATTTGTAAATTCTTCCTCTCCTCTTGAAGTGTTTTCTTGTGGAAGTCATCATTTATAATTTAAATACAGCTTAGTAATGTTTGTTGTGAGGGCAAAAGAGAAAGCTTACAATTCTCCTGTTTAGTGTGGTTGACCTACCTGAAAGATAAAAAATGAATTTAAGTACATCCTCATCCTCCAACTGGATTATAGAATATCCATCATTATAATTTAGTCTAGTATTAGGTGTTAGATAAAAAGGTTGATGGACCTATGATATAACTACATACATTGCTTTATATCAAGCAAAACCTATTCAATGCGACAAACTATTTTGAAGGGCACCTCATAATAAACAGAAATAAAGTATTATGATGCTCTACAGTAACATTAAAATTCAATCTTTAGAAAACAATTTTGAAGACTACCATAGTCTGATATGAACATAATCAGTATTGTAGTCATGAACTACAATACTGATTATGTTCATATCCACTCATATACTGTTTGATTGAATTGATTTGCAACATGTGCAATAAACTTGACAGGGATTACCATAATCTGCCTATATAATTCCCACTGCTGAGACACGGGCCTCCTCTGTGAGATGGAGTGGGCTGTAATCCATGGACAAACAATTATTGGCTTCGATATCCTTAATAATGAGAAAAACATTTAAGGTTCATACAATATTTAGGTAGGTAGCTACTTATAGTGAGAATATTCAATGTTAAACACTTTTAAAGAAAATAATATTGAAAATTAAGTAAGTAGGTACCTTAAACAGACATGTTGTGGAAATAAGTCTAAGTATGGTGTGTGTGCACCTATGTTCATCGAAGTCGTATAGAGGTAGGTAATCATTGACATTTACTGCTTCAATTTTTTTTCTATAGTTGTTCCTCTTTGCATTGATCGCTTTTTGCTTTTCCAAATAAGCAACAGCTCGACTGGCTTGCTCAGCTTGCCACAGGTTAAGCATAATAGGATACGAGTTACGAATTTTTCTTTCGTAAAAATGCCACTAATTTATCTCGGTTCTTAAATATCATGCACGTGATGCAGATAACTTGCCGTTGCCTTGTATACACTTGTCACAGAAGAAAACTTCCAATTTTTCTTATAAAATCACGTCGCTGTTTCGATATTCATAATACCACTAATAGTCATTTATTATTGGAGTTTTACACATAATCACATCCACAATTTATCAGGAAGACTATCACTTACATTTTTTCGCTATAATTTTGCAGATTTTACGTTTAAATCATAAAATATGTGGAACGGAAAACGATAGCGACGACTAGCTCGCCTTCTGCTTCAATACAACTAGCCGTTTGTTTCATGACAACGATTTAAGCAAATTGTCGCTTGTCAAATAAGTTACGCAATTCCAAAAATAGACGTTTGCCCATTTTTTCTTGACATATCGTTCACTCTTTATCGTTCAAACCAACTAGCCGTTGCTTTCACACTTTAAGGGAGTAACGCAATACCAAATTCGTAATTTTAAACAAACTGCGATAAAAACGAAAGCAACTAGTCTCAATCATTTGCCAATAACGCGTTCCGCAATTAGGCCGCTGCCCGGTCTATGTAGGGTTGCCTGCCGTATACAAAGTTTTCCACACTACTTAGAAGTTTCGAAAAGTGCTTGGGGACATAGCGATACCGTTGAGAAAAAATGTTAGGAAGAAAATCTTGTGTGCTATCTGTACTTACTAGGTACTTATTCGAAATGTTCATGCGACTGGTGGTATTTAAAAGAAAAGTGAAGCAATATAACAGTTCAAGGAAATTATGTTTTGACCCGAATGTTTTATATTTTCCTAACATTTGATATTAGTTGAAACGAAGGAGTACGGCACGATCACCAAAAGGGATAAGTAACTAGGGTCGTAGGATATGGTTGAAGTTTATTAAGAAACGGATTGATTTTTATGATAAGATTTAATTGTATTAAATAGAAATCGAACAGTTAATACATATATCAAACTAAATTTCATTCCACTACATTCATCGGTTTCTTATTATGTTACATCGATGCTGACGTTTTCCTTCATAGAATGCACTGTCATAAATTTCAAATGATTACTTACGTGTGTGCCAAGGGATTTCACCAAACCGATCAGGTAAAACAGTACACTTGACAAAAAACCGTCAACCCTAAATAATAATATCCCTGTTGCGCTGTTCTGTTTTCCTATTAAATTAGAAACTGCTCCCTTCAAACATAAAGCGAGCCATGTTTAAAGCTATTTAAATTATTTGCTTCACATTAATGTAAACAGTTAATCAAAGATGTTGTTTACTAGGACATCATAATTTATTGCAATTATTTTATCAAATTGCGCTTTACTGAATAGTAGCGATCACTAAGTGAACAGTTAAATAGAAGATTTATCGATCAAATTAAATGTGAACGGAATACACGAAGCATGAATAAAATATTTGTTTTAAGATGAATAAGACATTTAGGTAATGTCGTCGCTTCGGTGTACCTTACATAAATTCTACGTAGTAAGTCAACATACACGGACGTAATAAAACCGCAACGGGATTTTTTCGCGCACTGGATTTTTAACTTTAGGTGTTAAACCGACCATTGAAAATTCAACACTGCATCTCATCGCGTCGAAAATTGAACAGTTTGTTTCACTGTACGATTTTCAATTCTCAGTGCTACGCAGTGCGTTGAAATTCTAGTGCGCAAAAAAATCTCCTCGCGATTTTAATACGTCCGTGTTTATGTCGACTTATGCTCTATGTCGTGTCGTGTATTTGTCAAGGCAAACCATAACATTTTGAGTTTCGGGTGTTGGAAGGGTGTGTGATAAAATAAAACAGTCCCAGTTCCATAGATAACGCGATAATGGATTTCTAAATGGCACGCTGCGCTGGCACGAAACGAACATTTCGTTTGGCTTTTAAAATTCTCGTCATAAACTAGTGGGTTTAAACAGCGGCTTTGCGTAAATTTGAAATGTTTTAGTCATAGCGTGGTGCAAACGCTACTCCTGTGGCAGTTTGCATCTTCTATTAATCTAATGCTCACAGTTGTAAATTGCAATAAATACGCATAGCTGTGGCACTAAGTACGCACCTAGTGGGGGTTTATGTTACGCTCCGTGAGAGTAACCGGGCTTATCTACGCTGTTTTATGACTATTTTACGATTATTGCCCTTTTGAATTGGTTATAACTTCGTACGATATGAAATTTCTATAAAGGAATAATTTTAAATGGACATGTTCATTTAAGTGGTTTTTACGGCGCTGTATTAATTTTTATAGCTCCAGGCCCGGTGAGCTCGCCATGCTGTTATTTAAATTTCATCTTCTATCGCAGCCTCCGATGTGAGGCTGTGAGGCTATACATATACGGCGATAGGATTTAATTAGTTATTGATTTGATACTTTGATCAGTCGTTGGTCTGTCGCGAGTCATGTTAGATTTCTGAGTATCGTAATTAAAACGTTGCTTATCATATCAGCAGTACTCAGTACTTATAGTTTATTGTCCTACAGCACTGTTTTTATGGATTCCGGGAAACTTCTCTAATTTCGCGCCCCGATCTGCTTGTTTCTGTGTTACAGCACTTGTTGTCGAAGAGTGGATGAGATGATGTTATTGTTGCAGGGCTACAATGGTGTGTGCGTGTGCGGGGCAGCGGGGGGCGGGCGCGGGCAGCCGGCGCGCATGGCGGCGCCAATGAGGGAGGGCGCGCCGGCCGGCGGAGCTCGCCCCGCGCCCCACGCGCACCCCGCCAACTTCGAGTACGATGACAACGAGTGGGACATCGGCATCGGCGACCTCATCATAGACCTCGATGCCGACATAGAGAAGACAGACGAGGCGGGCGGCATGGCGGCGCGCGCCGAACCCGACGCACAGCGCACCGCGCTCAAGATGAAGATCAAGCGCACTAAGCCTGGCACCAAAAGCTCCGAAGCCAAGCACGAGATCGTCAAGTCGAACGAAATGAACGGCGAACCTAAGTCGTCAGTGCCCGCGCAAGCCGCGCCGCCTGCCGCCGCCAAGCGCGGCTCCGGCGGCCACCGGAGGGACAAGGCGCGTGACAAGCACCACCACCCGCACGCGCCGCACGACGTCAACGGCGTGGCCCGCGTGCCGCCGCCGCCCAACGCGCCCGGGCCGCCCGCGCCGCCGCCGCCGCACCCGCCCGCGCCCCCCGCGCCCGTGCCGCACGCGCCGCACGCGCCGCACGTGCCGCACGTCCCGCACGCACCGCACGCCGCGCCCGTCACCAAGCCGGAGCCGCGGCCCGCGCCCGCGCCGCGACTAGTAGAAAATAAGCCCCCCGCGCCTGCGCCCCCTGTGCCCACGGCTCCCGCGCCTACGCCCCCGCCGGCGCCGGCGCCCGCGCAGCACCCGTCGCACGCGCACCATACCTCGCATGCGACGCATGCACCTTCCACACCTTCAAAACCTGAACCTGACGACTCACGGCAAGAAACGCTCAGTTCGCAGCCACCACCAGCCAAGAAACAAAAAACAGAAACAAATAAGGTACTTTTTCAACTTATAACTAACTTAAAGTAGATTGCCATAATCGCCACGCTTGGCAGGCGGGTTGGCGAACGCAGTATGGTAGTAAAATGCATAGAGCACGCTGCTGCCCATTCTCTAGTAAGTCCCTACGTCACCACTTACGACACCCACGAGAAGAAATAGGATGGTGCTATTCTTTACGTGCGTCACCACACGGAACACTCATCAACGTCAACCATGATGTGGATAGCTTAAATAAAACCTCGGACCGTCAGACGTTACGTTGAATTTTGTTTGAATACATTTGAGCTGCTCAGATGTGCTCTCTATCCTGAAATTCACGCAAATCAATCAATACTGCTGCTCAAATGCCTCAAATAGTAGACTTGTAGTGACACATCAATTTCGTGGGTTGTCTAAACTACGTCTAGTTCAAACTGGCTAGGTTCTAGGCTTGAGCTCACCTACACTTGTGTACCCAAAAGCTTCCCTTTAGGTATCGGGACATTGGTTCGGGATCCATGCTAAAGCCCAGTTTCCATTAAGGCGGAAAGGAGACGAGATGTCGTGTCGCCGGTGTCGCTAACAACAAATGGTTATTTTATTGCGTTGACGCTAAGCGCGTAACACAAATTGCTCGTTCGGGACATCTCCTCTCCTCGCCAAAGCGGGCCTAATCATTTATTGCGGCTTCAAGGGTTCGTATGCTCCAGTGGCCATCACTCCTTCCACAGACATTGTCAGTGCCCCTTTACGTTGTTGATTCTGGAACCGTGTTCACCATGTTAGTTACCAATTAGTGTAACTTGCATCCTTTCCAATCTCTTCTTAGTTTTGAAACAGATAATTATAAAACGCACTTAGCTTGAGCAATAAGGACTTTGACGAAGGCCAGGGGCACCGAAAAAAGACGAATTGAAGTTCAAACTCTGCAAGTTACAACTTCGCCAAAGCCTGGAAAGAATTGTACGTAGATATTTGGTATTTTTAACCCTCGACGCAAAAAGGGGGGTGTTATAAGTTTTAACCGCTATGTGTGTCTGTGGCAAAGTAGCTCTTAAAAGGGTGCACCGATTTAGGTGCGTTTTTATATTTAAAACAAGGCTTTCTAACGGTTTTTTTTTTTTTTTGTGGGGCTTCTCGTAGTTAATCCTGAAAAGATTCTTACTACTTAAACGGATTGTGACCCGGCGAGTTCTAAAAAGTTACCTTTTTAGGCCTCCAGCCGGGGCGCTTTCTACCGGTGATTCTTAGACGTGTTTTATATCAAAAATCGGTTCAGCAGTTTCGACACGACAATCCTTTGTTCAAAATATTAGCTACAACTTCTTATTAAACCTAAAGGGCCATTACGTATATTTTTGTACTTTTTAGAGGTTTTTGGTTTGGTCGGGGGTTTTTTAAATTCAATTTTTATAACTTTTACCTTAGCTATCTACAAACTTTTATATCTCTTACCTAATGGACGGAAGTGTTGGTGGGATGATAAGATCATCATCGTGATAGAGAAGTGAAGTCGCTCGCTGTAATCTATCGATCACCCAATCGTCGCTGATAACGATAATCGTGCGCTAATCGTCCGATTGCTCTTATCGCGTGTGTATCCGATTGTTTCGGAACAGTGTATTTAATTGTCCGGGCTTAGGGCTGTTTGCGAGCTTGATTGAGTGCAAACGGTCGTGGGGTGTAATCCGGGGCTGTCGCCTGCCGCATCGGTTCATTAAATCACCCCAGCGGGCTGCTCCTCTCCCCCCGCGCACCGCACCTCTCCCGTGCGACGTCACAATACCCGCTGCACTCCACAAATTAATGCGATTGTGGCCTCCGTGGCAAATAAGGCTGTGTATCTTCGATGCAGAATTGCTGAAGCCAAATTATACAATACAAAGCCACCAACGTTCGGATTCACAGTCGAACATTGTTCCATAATTTGATCTCCATTCAAGATTTGTTACTTAAATAGAAATTGTTAACTTTTAGCATACAATCTGATTAAAGTTTCCCCTTGGCATTACCATTTTCTTCATCGAAATGAATAATTGAGAATACGTGACTAGAAAGTGATCACTGATCAAATACAAATGCGAAACTGGTCTCGGCCCGTATATTGAGAATTTAATGTTGTTGCTAGTTGTCATGCGCGGTACACATAGAGAACAGTATAAGTAATGGGGATCGGCTCGTTAACTCTTGGTAATCACCGGCCGCTTTCCCTGCCTCCTATAAAATAGTTAAATTACTCTGTTAATAAAATACCTCCAGTGAAGAGTCCTCGTCGTGTTGTGCACCTGCATGCAATGAACATCTTTCACAATGCTTAAGCGAATGCACGACACGCATCATTAATCATGGCAACGTGACTCCGAGCTATTGCCAAAGGTTTATGCAAACCGCGTCTCGTATGAACTCATCACGCTCAACCACATCGAATTATGGTTAGTTTGTTACATTAAAGTTTTATCAACGACAGCTGCTTGGGCAATCCTGCGTCCGCAATATTTTATGGCACAAGATTACGGCGCGCCATAAATGTATAGGGTGAATCTAAGATGAAGGGATCGCTCCCTTTTGCTTTTCTTGTTATTATTCGCTCGAGGGTTGCGAACACATCGCCGTCTCCCAAATTCCATTCATTAATCTCTGTCGGGGGCTCTAAAAATTTCTAAAGTGCCTGTGGAATCAATTCAGCGCTCGCCCCCCTAACTTGGAAAGTTTCTGAGCGTGATAATTAAAGACGAGATATCAATTTTGAAGTCTTTACTCTTAGTTTAACAATGTTCAAAGATTTAATCCACTTAGTCTTATTAAAATGTGATAGCGTAAAGTATAAACGTAACAAAAATGTTGAGAGACGCGTTGAATTTCTTTTGAAGTCTTCAAACGAGAATTCCAATTTGTTTTAAATTAGCTTCGAAATGATTTTGATATAGCAACAATGAATGGTTTTCCATGGCACTCAACAATCCATTGTACAGTAAAAAACTGACACATTCATTGCTGTTGGCATTCTCAATTCCTTTCACACGTTAATATTATTAATTCGGTGATGTGAAAGCCGGGTGCATTCAGTAAATTCTCTTTATTTGCTTACAGTATCTGTGTGCCCCTGACCATTGTCTGCTCTCGCGGCACTTAAGCTGTCGTATAATGCACTATTATTATGACCAGCTTCGGATGAGGGGTGATACCCCTAGTCAATGATTTTCAATTCGTTCGTTCAAACGCGCTCGCTGCAGTTATGTCCCTTTTAATCTGACAAAACGCATTTCATAGCTTTTTCCCCACTCATGTTCATGTTGATTGTGAACGTTTAATGAGGTG
Source organism: Aporophyla lueneburgensis (assembly GCA_932294355.1). NCBI lineage: Eukaryota > Metazoa > Arthropoda > Insecta > Lepidoptera > Noctuidae > Aporophyla > Aporophyla lueneburgensis. The sequence goes on along the minus strand of OW028748.1, from coordinate 22,462,472 downwards.
GAAGATAAGCAAATAAAATATACAAGTAGGTATATATAAAATTTATTCATTACAAACAAGATTAAAACTTTTGAATTTTAAAAATTTCATTTTGAAACCTGCCTTAAAGCGTCGAAATTGCTTGAAGTGGTACTCAATAAAGGTAATATTTTTGTGTGTAACTTGAATAATATCGGTATAATAAAGATAAGAAAAGAGGAATTGCTAAAATTAACGCGTCATACTACGCGATAAACTACTAATTCAAATTAATCAAAATCGAGTGTCATTTTTATTCGATCTATCAGATGATTAATATAAATTTTCAAAAGCCATGATGATTACGCACAATAAAAAAGAGATCAGAAGGATTAATTTATAGCCGTGGCTGATGTGATAAATTAATATAATTTCTATCAAAGTGACCAGGGGAGCATGATATTTAACATGTATATGTCGTCACAAATGAGGTTAATAGCACCGCAGCGCTCGATTATACCGATCGCTCTGAATAAATTTACATGTTGATTGCCGGCTGATCAGTGTTCTCACTAAACTAACTGCTAACTGGATGCCAAGCTCACCGCTTACATTAAATAAATATGTTGGAGCTTGTGCCGCAAGTCACGCCAATTGTAAAATCAATTTCTGTGTTGTTGGTTGTCCCACTGATTGCACGGGTTTATAATAATATTCTTTACCTATACCGGTACTATCAACCGGTACAGGTATACATCTCATCCGTCATACATGTTATTAACCCAGACATTCATCGAGGTATAATGTCCGAATGCCATGTAATTAATCTGCCGGTATGTAAATAAATCCAAAAGAGCAGCCACTCACGATAGTGCATAATGACTGTATTGGGTGGAATCTGCAAAATTGAACCATCTCTGTCGTGAGTGATAAATACCAATGAATTTTGCGCTTCAACAACTTTATTGATACGTCGAACGTATATTGCGTTACCTGCCCCGGGCGTATCATCATTCATTTAAAAAAGCGTTATTGCTTCAGCCAAACTCCACGACTTCATGCCGTGAATTAAAATTTTAATAACCTATACACGGAGTAATTGATTGATGCGATAAAATAAATGGGCTATCGGGCCCCGCCATAACTCCCTCGTAGGACCGCGGAACGAATCGCAATAATGACTATAAACGCACCACCATCGTTATTTTACTCGTTCACAGCGATCGTGTCGGCGGGATACGCGTTGGAGAACTAGCTGTGGTATACATATAAAGGTTTTTATCTGCTTCATACTAGACTCTACTAAATCGTTTCAATCTAAGTTACGAGGCATACATCCGACATATTAAGTTAAAAAGTGTTATCATAAATTAATTCCTGACTTGAATGTGAACTAGACAATTGTTTTTTTTTCTTGTATTAGAAGTTCATTAAGCTATTGATCAAGATAGCAGCGGGTGCGAGGAGGTAGTTGCCAGCTGCCGGCGGCTACTGTGTAATTATTATTGGCGTAATTAGGATGTGAGGCCGGGCAAGGCCCGCGGCGCCGACAGCGCTCCACTCTAACAAATGCCATTATTATTTCCGCTTCGCATTATACTCGGCTGCGGTTTGTTACGTCCTCGTTTATTATGTCATGAACAATTGAAACGATAATATATATTCGCTTCTGCAAAGCAAATTGATTCAACATTAATTGCAGTGATCTGTAAGTTATCACGATTCACGCTCGGCTCGCCCCCACTCCGTTCTCAGCGAGCGCAGTTTATGTTTACAGTTACTTATTTAACGGTTTTGCAATTTGGCTGAGTAACTGAATATTATTCCACTCGAAATGTTTGCTGGCCAATTGACAGCTGCCATATTGGGTTTTGTCGAACGTCCCCTATTATTAGTTCAATTAACACAAAACTCAATCTGTCATCACTAGAATAATGCATTAGGTTGCATTCGCTCGTTATAAATTCCCCCGTCTTAGTTGTCATAAACCCATTTAAGTTAGTTTATACGGTGTTCTGGTTGTAGGAGCGCGTTGGGTCGACTGTGGAGTCGTTTCACATTTAGTCGACCGGATCCCGGATCGAGTCGATTGTTTTGTCGGTCACGGCAGTAATCCGCAGCTGGCGTTTACCTGCGCGCCTCTTTGTTCTGTAGAGTATCACTGCGACAGACACGACCAACAGATTTGTCGCATCACACATCGTTTCCAAAGGTTTATAATGAACGGCATAGAATCTCTTGAAACTAAGTTAAGCACCATTAATGGAGTTGCCTAATATGACTATGAGTGAATTGGATGACTAGTTAAGTTAAGTCACCTACGCTACAAAGCGCTTAGCAGATCTGTAATGTCTATTCTCCTAATTTTTTTTTACAGTTGACGCTGTAATGCGGCTGTGCGTCAGAATAAAACGATGAAAAAACCATGTGATCCCAATAAAACTACACGATTTTGGAGCTGTTCGGACAAATCGGATCGCTCGACTAGTTCGTCGACTAATAAAACCTTCACAAACAAAATATAGGGGAGCTCGGGATCAAAAGCCGATTTTTTGTTACTTTTTTTATAAGCTGCTATTTTGCCCTCTTTTGTGCCCGTGTTGTTTACTAATGGTTTCTGTTGGGTTCGACTTAAGATAATAACTCGGGTTTTTTCTCGCCATGTGTCGTGGTGAGCGAGTTTTTGCCGCCGGAAATGCGAGAATGCTGCTGGGTCGGATTAAAATTTAAATTATATTTGTTGATTTTTCGGCTTAATCTGTAAACGGACGAGTGCCGCATGTATGCGCGTCGCGTTTTTGTTTTTTCTCGTTTGGAGCGAGCCGATTACGGGCATTTCGATTCACTTTCGTTTCGATGTCAACGTTTGTTTTTTAAACCGATTCTGCTTTATTAAACCGCTCGAGGCTCGAGGCACCCCTTTTTCCCCCTTCATTTTTCATTTAGCTGTCGCAATATCGGTAATCGTTATCGGTGGTTAATCAATCACCGCTCTCGTTTAATTCCCCAATATCCTGCGGTATCCAACTAACAATTACATGTGAGGGTCGGGTATCACCGGCGGCTGGCGGACAACGCGGTGCCAATAACATAAATTGTCACGGGTGGTCGGAAGTGGCCCGCTCTCCCTCCGCGTCGGGACGCGTTCCTCGCGTCTCTGGTCTCCTAGTCGAGAGCTCGAGATTGCTGTCGACTCGACAATCGATATTCAATCTCTTTTGACGTTTTATACGCTCCCTACTTTCTTACTTTGTGTCGGCGTTTATCGCAGATGATTGGGATTGAAACGAGCATTTCCCTTTTCTTTAATCGGTGTCTGGTATTTCATTTCGCATTGTACCTTCTTAAATCTGTCTCGTTAATTTTTGTTTGAAGACTGAAGAGACTTTATTGCCTATTGATGTTTTCATTCTATTATAATGTTCAAAGAGAAAATTGTTTCAGACTTGTCAGTAATTATTGAACAGACGTTGTCACGACATTTGTTTTATCGAGATTTTATTACTCGATAAAAGCAATTTATCATCGCTAACGTTTTATTAAGCAGTAGTTCGTCTAGGTATTAGCATTTAAATCAATTAGATATCCTTGAACTTTAGTTCTATCGTGCATTATTACATTAATGAGCTGAGCCATCCTTCACACATAATGTTCACGACACGACGATGAGTTCGCTAATAAATTACTCTTAAACACTAATTAAGAAAACTCAACAATCTACGTAGTGTGTGACTGAGTGAGCTAAAAGCTTTTAATACCGTTTACGATTTCACAGAGCTCGTAATTACGACATAGTTGAACTAATTAGTGAATTCCGAGCGCGGAGCAGCCATCGGTCGGAGGTAATTACAAATCCAACCCGCGTCGCTTATCCTACCAAGTTATAATTGAAAGCTCGGTGGCCCAGAAGCCGGCAGCCTCGTGTATCGCGTTATTAGGTGCGCATACGTAATTTGTTTGTTAAAGACGGCACGCAGTTATACCCGCTGTGAATAATTTAAATTCATCCCCTCGATGGGACGCGGGGTGGCGGCCTCCCGTATCGATTCTGTGCTTTGTGCCGCTGTGTGTGTGTTTGCGATGTGCACTCCATACTTTCGGCGGTGCTCTGTTCCCCTAGTATTAGTGAGCACGGATTCTCGGCTCGTTCGGTCGGTTTGCCGCAAAGCCGGGCTATCAGTTGACACGGAGGCTAGGGTTACCGAAAGTAATCTGCTCGTCAGATGCGCAGTTTTATAGCCACCGGGGAAACTTTAAATATACACTCGTCCACCAGACCTTTTCATCACGTAAATGCTATAAAAATTAAAACTTTTTTATGCCTCATGTCGTAAATTATTCATGAGCACCTCTCTTCTCTTACTTGTGATGTTAATTTCATTCTAATTTTAATAATTGTATTCACAACATGTAACATTACCTAATGAAAAAGGTTTGAACCTTTTATTGTAGTAATCTGTTATTGGGCAACCCTAGAATGAAGGGATTTATTTGATGCCTTGTCTACGTATATCGCGCCAATTGTGGTCTAGGAGCGTGGGTAAATATTTGAGTGTATCAATTTACATTGTAGAAAACATTTCAATTGAAATGTTGTTGATTTATACTTCGGGCGTCGTGTTTACATAATTATCGTAAACAAAACGACACGCTGACAGCTAGAGTATTAAGGGAAAATATATTATTAAAGTACACATTCCACTTAATCTCTGTGGCTAATTCGGAATGTTTGTATCCATAATATTTAGATGTGATGGTCGCCCACGCAACAGCGGACGTCTATTTCTACACCGCTGAGTTTTAAGAAGAGGAGCGAATTTAGTTTCTATTTCACTCGCAATAAGGATCATTAGGCTGTTAGGTGACGACTACTACAGAATTTTGTTGACAAGAAAACTGTACGCCAACATTGAAATATACGATCCATTTAGATTTTTCAGCGGTCGTTAGTAGGTACCACTACTAACCCACCGCCAGCACATCGATACGAGTGATTGCGTATCTAAAACTGAAACTGTATGCCGCTTGACGTCCGTCCCACTTGCCGTCGCTAAGAATAAATGACATTGATGTTACATTTAGAGGCTAATTGAGATAATGCGATAATCTATCTATCTAGTGACTGGTACGTAGGTCGGTATATAAGTATAGTCATCGGAAAATCTAGCACAATAATATCGTTATCTAGGCGCTCATTAAGACATCGGCAGAACATGCTGACGGCACTTGAGAATCTGTTTAAAACTTAAGTACAATATTTGTACGACTTAAGTAGATAAGTAAGTAGGTATTTACATACATATGTATTTACATGTTAATAATAAAATGCACAAAGCTAAAGTTTTCAGATAATATTGTAGTCATGAGAAAACAATATCTGCTGCCAACATCACTCTTTTCAATTATCGTTTCGAATGACAGAGAATTGCTGTAGATTTTTTTGTTGAAATAAATACATTGCTGTTCTGCGAGTCTAAAAAGGCCACTTTGGCAGAATCATAATAGGATAATAAGAATCATATTATAAATCGTAAAATGGCATATGGTCACAAATTGACAACCCATAATGACAGTTCATTCTGAACTGAATTGAGTATGATTGTGCTAATATGTGTCATCATTTCACGTAAATTACAGGAATTGCTAATGAATTGCTGGGAATTCAGAATATGAATTGCTTAATGTGGCCTTTTTAGGCCCTCAGATTTCACGTAAATTACAGGAATTGCTAATGAATTGCTGGGAATTCAGAATATGAATTGCTTAATGTGGCCTTTTTAGGCCCTCTGTAGTGTAAACGTGTAACAGTGCCGTTCATATTACGTCCATGGATGAAAATAAACCGACATTTTATTTTTATCAAGCTTGCAACGCGATCTGCGACGGGATATCTGATAACATGAAATATAACAGCTCTACGATGGAGCAAATTAAGGTAATTACGTATTTTATTTACCGAGCGAGCTGTCTTTTGTTTTTATAATACAATTAATTATTGTATTGTTAATTTTGAGTCGACTCTTGGACTACGTACATCGAGTTTAAATGTTTTTGTATAACGTTGAGTTAATTTCGGGCGGTCCCATTATGTCAAATGAAAAATATGTTCAAAATGTATAATTTGAATAATTTATCGATCTATCTTGTATACGAATAAAAATTAAATACTGTTCATTGGTAAGCGCATAAGTTGAGAACGGGTGGACCTATTTGGCTGTTTTGTTTTAAAACGTTCGTAATTCGGTTTTATGGAAAGAAAAATTGGAAAAGTTCCTCGATTCTTTTTTCGCTCGAAACTGAGCGTCATTTTTTTCTGTGGGTATTTTGTATGATATTGAGACTATAATTGAAATTTTGTCAGACGTCTGCTGGGTCGGCTAGTTTTATTATTAAAAAGATTGTCGAACAATGGGGCTGTTTTGAAAAGGTTGTAAACTACTAAAGTGCGGTAAATCGGATGGGGTGAAGACATGTGGGATTGTGGAGGGTGATAAGTATTATTACAATATTGAAGTAGGTAATGGAACAGACTTTGACTACATCATTTGATTTATTTTACTTCAATGTGAATTGAAACGAGACTTTGGGAGGGTAAATGACATTATCTCTCTTTTGGTATTCAAACAGCCTTATGTCTCTTTAATGTTTTATGATTGAGAGACTGAAGCAATCTCATGCAGTAAATGAAATAGTGGTCTGAATTATGAATTTGCTTCTTTTCTGTGCGATATATTTTTACCTACTCTACTAACTTAAAGCTTTTGTAAAAGTTTTAGTTGCAAAAACCAAACTTATGATTAAATTTATTTTATTAGAAGTATTTATTTAGAAATAATGATGATTAAAATCTCACAAAACTCGTTACTCAGTCAATGTTAGTGAGTGCAATGCTTAATCATTGTGTAAATGTTACATTAATTTTACTTATTACATAGTAAGATTATGTAGATTTATTAAAAAATGTCATAGAAACCATTAAACCGCTGGCTAGACCTCCAAGCAATGGAAGACAATAAACGAAATAAATAGTCTGTTTCCTTTACTGCAAAAGAGTCATACAGCGTAATAGGTACCAGGGTTACAGCGAGGCGAGACGTTAGTCAAATGGCGCGCAATACGCGGCTTGGCTGAGAATAATTTCCTCAGCCATCACGGCTCGCGGCGAAGCGACAACTGAATAAAGTTTTGTACCGCGTTAATTGCCACCAGGGGCTTAGCCGAATGGCACGTCTTTAATGAGACGGCTTCTTTAATGAAAATACCGAGTGAACAGGGTGGGTTGTCATTTCACTATTTACGAGAATCTGGCTTTGTAGACGTGCAAATTGGAATAGCTCAAATTCAAACATCGTTAAGTTGCATAACTGTGCTTTAATCCGGCCTTTGAGGATTATTTTCTCTCTTTGTGACGTCAGGAAATATAGCAATTATATTTATGCTAGAAAACCACAACAAGAATTTAGATAAAATGCCTGTTAAAATGGGTGCGCGAAGTTAGGTGCAGCTCGTATTTATTACGTTGTAAAAGGATATTGCATGCTGCTATTTTTTGCTAACGGATGCGTAAAAAATAGCTATTGTATTAAAATAACCGAGCGCAAAAAAGGTTCGGCTTTGAGACTGGAATACTAAAGTTAAAAGCCCAATGATATCGGTTTGGCTACAGTAATATTGTTTCAACTCTTCAAAAATGTAATAATATCCGAGTTGTTACTTGTTATGCCAATATTTAAACAGTTTACGGTCCATTTATATCTTGACAGAAATATTCCAGCTATAAAGAAAACAAAACCTTTAGTCGTTTATATTTTTTTACAAATACAAAAACATCGTTAAAATGCAATTCATGTTTTGTTTTTCATCTTGCCACACTGACAATAAGTAGGTAGTTAGCATAATGTAATCTATGCATTATGTAAATTAAAGTCAGTTTTCGTATCTGACATAGACACGAAAGCTGACTCGCATTCTTCATCTAAACTACGCTATGGATTTTGATCTAGTTTTCACCACCATTTAGAGAATTTCCGAATGTTTAAAATGTTTTTAAACTTACAAATATGTAATTAATAAATCCCTGGTCGTAAAAACCGTGCAAAGCACTACCATCTTTCTCCTGCTCTAATCCCAATGTATTGTGGCGGTTACTAGTAGAAAAGTATTTTTTAACTGTGCATTTCTTTTTAAATATTACAATCGTGCTAAATAAAGAAGGTTGACATGAAAAGTCATTTGGTTAGTTAAGCGTTATGACTATGAGACAATCAAATTAGAGACAAACTGGAAACCTCGTTTAACAAATTGTATTTTCATTTAAAGCCATCGGATTTTCGGTTTCTACACCATACACAAAGTAATTAAAACAGCTGCCCTGTCCCAGCTAATATGCGTAATTCCGCAACAGGCAGACGGTTCTCATCATGACTCGACATGGCAAACATAAACACATAGGAGTTAACTTTTTATAACACGACCGTAATAATTATACAGATTGCCATATAGATAATTGAAATCGCGTGAATAATCGCCTAAGATGCGGCAACACCGGCTGGCCGACACGTCACATCGCGTGCAGTTCCATCAACTATACAAAAAATAAATAAGTTATCGAAACATGACATGTGCTTCTCGGAACCGATCGGTTAGGAAGTTTTCCATAAAAATGTCAACTCGATATAAATGACACGGTCGTTAAGTCGAAAGGAAATAAACGTTTCAGATATTGGGAACGTATATTTTTGAGTGAAGTAACTGCCTAAATGTTTTTCTAGATTTTAATTGAAAAACAGAACTCGAATATTCGATCAGTATATCCATACTAATATTATAAATGGGAAAGTGTGTGTGTCTGTTTGTCCGTCTTTCACGGCAAAACGGAGCGACGAATTGACGTGATTTTTTAAGTGGAGGTTGAAGGGAGTGACATAGGCTACTTTTTATTCCGCGACTTCGTCTGCGTCCGCGATAACCGACATTTACGCGAACGAAGTCGCGGGCAAACGCTAGTTTGTTATATAGCCAATATCACCATACAGTGGTGTTTACACGAAATTAAAACGACGATACAAAAAAATCTATTTAATCGCTGAAAAAAGCGAATCGAAAACAGATTAATACGTATGTTTATTGGAGTTTTTATCGAGTATACAAAAAGCTAATCGATAAAAAAGAAACACCAAATAACAAGTTAGAGGTACCCCGGCAATATGTAGCTGTTTTATTTTATTTAGTTTCCAATTTTCGGCTATAAATTAATAGTAATAAGTCAAGCAAAAGTCGTGTTAAAGACTTGTTCACTAATTAGACGAAGAAAGAATTTAGTTTCGCTTTTGTTAATGATTTTATCGCCAAAGCAAGCGAAACAGATTTAAGTTCCTCACACAAATCGATCCCACAAACCGGTTTATTCAATTTAAAATTAGGTAGGTGCTAAACCGCCTATTCGGACGTTATCTACGCTCATCTTAATTATTATGTTACAATTTTATTATTTTGAACTATTCTCATTATTTATACTGCTGGGATTATAATAAAACTCTAAAGTATTCACACATTTACATATAAATTATAGTTTAAAGTTTGATTATAGCCTTGTATTATGCGAATTATGTGATGTTGAGTTATAAACGTAACTTTTAATCAACACACGGCTGCTTTTAAATAAAATGTTACTAGAAGTGGTTTTGAACTTAAAATTACCATCTTATCTGCTCATCGTGGTGTTAAATGATAAAAAAAATAGTACTAGTGCGCCATAAAATCAATAGTGATATCGTTGACGAGAATCCAATCAGTGGCGGCGCCTATTGCATTTTTGTTATACTGATTGTGTGATTTTTGTTCTTCGAAAGAACAGATAATATCTTTGCAAGCGTAATTACTTAAGCAAATGTATTTGATAATGTTATCTAACCGTTACTATCCAACTCACACAACTCTGTAATTTAATGTAAACCTCAACTCTTCCCGGCTCGCAGTAATATTAATGGTCGATCTATGAATAAATCATATAATTTTATGCGTTTCGAATGTTCTTCCCCCATACATATCGCGTAAGAGATAAACTGATATCTAACTTATGGTGGGCATGGAGCATAAATCGATATACGACGTAATTTTATTTACAGTTACACACAGTAATAATTATGGACAGTTTACTGGGCATTGCACGTTTATTTATTTCCTGTGAAGTCTCTTCGAACGGCTTATTTAGTCGATTCGCACAAACTGACTCGCTTGAAATGAGCGAATTAACTCTTAGATCATTTTTATTTTCTGTAGGCGATGGCGTACGTGTACGTACGTTACGTATTTTTTTTTATTTGTGGGCGAATCGGAAATTCCAAAAATACAGGGCAATTGGCACGTTTATAATTTTATGTAAGTAATAAAGTTAGTGTAATTTTTCCCGTAACTTTTCGTTGTTTCCTTAACATTTTATTCAAAACGTGCCAATTGCTCATTACGTACTTCTAAAATTTCCAATTCGCCCACAAATAAATTAAATTCGTTCGAAACGACATATAAACCCCTCGTGCGCAAACAACTCGTTTTCGTATAAAAACCCGTTTGCTCCGTTAATTTATAAATTGAACACTTAATTCTATCTAGTTGCTCATTTATGCCCGCGGCCACTCGGATAAAAACTAATAGCAGGTAGAATTGATAATTACACATAATTTAGCTTAAATTACTGTATAAAGCGGTCACTGGATTCCGGTGTATCCCACGATATCATTGATCGAATATCAGATTACGTAACGTCATGAAAACCAGTCTAATGTCAGATTTAATATCATAATGCGTTTATTGATTGATGAATATAAGCAATATTAATGTATTGAGACATCAACAGGTTACGTAACGTAATTGGATGCTAACAAATATTTGAGAATAGATTTTTTGCAATCAGTATTTATTTGTGTAGGGGGAACGTTAATAAAATACTCATTAGTCAGCAAGCGAGCCGTCCCGGGGCATTTAAACAATGTAGGCGTCGGCGTCGGGTCCACGATTGGCCATTATACCATAAATCAGCGTTGACGCGCCACAGTAATTGGCTCGGTGACCGCGGCCCCGCGGCCCGCCGCGCTGCGTCCGACTAGATTGCCTCTCCGTTTGATGGACCCCTAGTATTGCACAATTTCGACACTAATGGCTATGCTCTTCTGCTGCCCTAGTCTAAACGATTGATTGATTTTGGTTTGCTACGTTTTACAGTAAAAGAGCATCCAGACTAGACTTATAAAACCAAACATGTTGCTGACATACGTAATAAATTGCCCCTTTTTGCTTCTATAATATTGAAGAAATGTGGGTGTTACTATAGGTACACCTCCACCCAACCCTTTTAGGGAAACTAAGCCTGATGTTATATTAATGTAAATTGTATAAGATTAATCCATTCATACTTTTATAAACTTAGCTGTTTTAAACAAATTACTACATGCGTTGAAAATAAAAGAATTTCCATAACAATGGATCTAGGTTCATGTTGTATAAATTACGTGATATCGATTGTACGGAATATACCGATTGACTGTATGAATAAATATTTATCAATACCTTGACGACGACTAAGAATTTGAGAAAGGTTTAATTTAAGTACTAAACTTGTGTAACTAAGTACATAGTAGGTAAGTAAAGAGTATCATTTTTACTATTCTGAACTATTCAGGATTGAACTCTATGGAAATACAAATACATAAAAGTTTGGTTTTTCTAGGTATTTTGACCAAAATGTTAAAATACTTATTAATGTGGATGTTTGTTTTTGTATGATGGATGATTATAAAAAATAAGACTTAATACTTATCAACCTTCACTAACACGATAAAGTAGTTAAATTTAATAGCAGCATCTATTAAATTAACCATGTAGTACTTACCTACTCACAGCAATCTTTTACAGGTTTAAGACATTGTCGTCTTTTAATATTTACAAAATTTTTCGCGAGTAGTCACGGGTCATCGTTTATATTATCATAACATAAATTATACATTTGACATTACTAAACGTGGTTTTCCATGGGAATGCTTTATAAATAAATGTATCTTTCTGAAAGTAAACTATAATAGGTCAGTTCAGTGGAGTAAGAATCGAACACTTGCGGCATATTAGTCGACTCGCACGAATTAATTCGCCCAAACCGGGCGAATCGATACTTTGTAATAAAATAATTTTTAACCGACTTCAAAAAGGAGGAGGTTATCAATTCGGATGTTTATATATTTTTTTTTTTTATGTATGTTCGGCCATAACTCCGTCATATATGAACGGATTTGCAAAATTCTTTTTTTGTTCGAAAGGGGTTTATTCCGAAATGGTCCCATATAAGTTTCATATAAATCTGATGATAACTTCCGGAGACAGACATCAGAACTCTCGAAATGACAGCAAATCAACCGCAATTTCAGCTATCGCATAAATATCCATTGTTTGTTTGAAATTAGTGCGGGATAGATACTATAACTAAAAATTTAAAAATAAAAACTTTTTTACAAAAAAAAACAACCGACTTCCTTAAAAACACTACAAAGTGAAAAATAGCTTTAATTTCGAAGTCGGTGGCAAAAACCTTAAATAAAAATCCTAAGACACCGACTTCCGAAATTAAAGTTATTTTTCACTTTGTAGTGTTTTTAAGGAAGTCGGTTGTTTTTTTTTGTAAAAAAGTTTTTATATCTAAACGTCTCTCGCACGGTGTTAATTTAAATGTGGGCGAATCGACCATTCCAAGAATACGTATAGCCAATTAGCACATTTTGTATTTTAATGTAATTAGTTGGTGTATTTTTTTTGTTTCCTTATCATTTTATTCAGTACGAGTCGACTAAGAAGCCGCACTTGCGACGAGTCGAGTAGGACTCGTGTGACTAGAATGCTTGCATCATTAACATGTTTTCACATACAATGACTGACGTTGACACAAGACCATAAATTACATATGAAAAGACGCAAACTTTCTTTAACAAGTCGACTATCGCAACTTAGTTTTACACAACAAGCACCGCAATTTTAAACGTTCTCCAACAAAGATCCTACGTTTTGTTAAAGATTTCGCCACTTATATAAAAATGTGAAAATAAACCTAATAACAGTGTGTATATGAATGTTAATTAATTGATTTGTTGCGAGAGGGATTATGTTTTATTAATAACGTGTCTCCGTATATTAGCTTCGCAATTAATATTGTCCGTACTTAAATACCACTAATAAAAGATAAAATAAATGAAGGTTGATGATGAGTGATTGATTGTTTATTTATTATATTGTACAGATACACGATGAGTGGATTTATCGATACCCGTTAAGTGGTACACATGTCAGTATGTAATTTCGTCAGCGAAAATATTAGTGTTTCATATCCTGTTAGCTTTTGTTGTTTCTGAAGCGACATTACATTTGTGTCACGTTTGCCTCGTAAACTGCGTTGAAGACTAATGTACGGAACCCAAACGTAAAACGAACATAACACGCCTTGTATAAGTGCCGATAAATCTTCCATTTTCAAAGTGACAGCTGCTAACTTCATTCCTCAATACGTATTCACAGTTCACACACAGTTATAAAGACTTCACTGTGATACGGCGTACTATTAGGTAGGTACCTATTTTACGACAACAACCATTACAATAAATCGAGATAAACACAAGCACAACGTATTTTGTGATTACATTTGTTCAGGCAAAAAAATAACTACGACAGTTGAATATAAAATACAAATAAGACTCCTAAAAACAGATATATTTGTGTTTTCATTCAGTTGGAATGGTTCCAACGACCGTCAAATCTATTTAGATGACGTCACGACACAATAGAACGTATCGAATTTTTCAGTTGTATCTGAAATAAAACTGGCTGATTTCATCTTTAAATGATAAAATTGTCGAGCGGAGTTGAAAGGAATGGTTCCAGTGCGCTCGTTGGTTTGGTACTAATTTTTCGAAAGACGTTTAATAGTGGTTCGGGCGCGAGCGAGTCGTGCCGGGTGACAAAAGCACTGCACTAACGGCGGTCCATTTGTCGGCGAGCACGGAAGGCGCCGCGTTCCCCTTTATTTCTGCTGCTCAGAGCACCGCTGCTGTGCCCGATCGCAATATCCTGGATGCCATGCAAATGGCGGACCAACTACCGCGTGCTGCTCGTTTTTATGCTCGCCTGGTACAAACTGCTTTTGTTTTCAAAGGTTTTATAAAGTCCGTCTTACTTCTTACAGCAATAGTTGTCACTCAATTAACCTAATAGATATCAAATGAGTTTAGTATAGATATACGATGTTTATTTTTCCTTTTAATTAACAAATCAATTATCTTTAATGACTTCAGAAATGACGGTCGTGTTCATGCGGTCAATCATTCGCTTTCAAGTAGGTACCAAACGGAGTTTACTACGGTGTAGAAAATTACCATGATTAATCAAACGATAACAAAGCCACATTGCCGGTGCACTATAATAGAAGATAATGTTGAAAAACATTTCACGCCACCAGTGCTACATTCACTAACTGTATTATTTTATCTGTTGCAGGTAAGACCGAACTGGCCGGGCAGGTGAGAGTTTTATTCTCTTTGCGGTTCGCGGGCGACATGTGTGAACTTTATTATGGCCGCCTTTATTGTCCTCGGACAAACGACGCGCGAGCCGACCACATTCCTCCAGTCACCACCCTCTTACTTAAAACTCACAGAAATCACCAGTTCATAGACATACGGTAAACTTGTTTGATGATGATGAGATAGAAACAAGTTGCAAACAGTTATAAAAACAACACAAAACTGTAGTTTTCATGTGCATGCGACAAGCGACATACTTATTTACACAAGTACTTATGTTATCACAACGCAAATTTACACGCTTGAGCAACGGTTCCGCGGCAGTAAATTTATTATAAATTACGAGCTGTGGTGTAAAAAAGTTATACCGTCTCATTGTTTGCGGAGTCGACGATGCGTGTGAACTTTAATGTCCGCGCCATTGTTGCGGCGGTCTCTCTAAACGACTTACATCAGCGTCCATTGAGCTGAACACAGCCGCGCATTAGGGCAGCATTAAGGCTGACTTAGCACATTAGCACTCATAACAATAACGGCCGACTGAGGCGAATTACTATTTATTGCTGCTATTTTGAACGACATTAAATTACAGCCGGCGCTGGGCGACGTAAGATACATCCTTATCTCGGACGTTATTGCCGCTTTGACCTATTCGACGCGGCTAATAGCCGACACCAATTGTTTGTAAGTGTGCTGACTACGAGGAGCTGGAGATATTCGCCTGAGCGGTGCCGGTGACTCGGTGCGTAATGATGGCAGATACCATCTGTGATTTCATCGTTCCAATATGAACACGAGGCGATAAACCGAAAGTAAACCGTTGATAGCTGATTGATTCATTTTAGTGTAGATAAAGTCACGTTGTGAGGCGACAGGGTTTATTGCCCAAGATTTTATTGTCTCGTCGAGGATATAAAGAGGTCGGGCTGTACGCGCTGCCAGACTACGTTTACTCGCCTAATGGCTTTTGCAATATTTATTGCTCTAATTTAAAATAAAGTATTTTTGTGGTAGATGTATCGCTTTATTCGAGTGATAAAAGTTAAATTTATTGTCTCTTTTTGTGTCGGTCTATGAAGATAAATATTCAATTTGCTGCGATCATATTTCTGTGAAACGAGTCTGCAGTGCAGTTTGATTAAACGAGGTACTAAAATAAATACGAGGAGGTAATTTGGTTAGAGAGAAGTCGGCTATTTGTATTGCTGCTCGTCCAGGAAATTGCTATCGGAGCCGCGTGGCTGCTCCGCCGGTGTATTAAGTACTCTCTGATTATATCAGCCAGCGTGACGGTAACTGCCCACTTCCATCCTACGGGACATTAAATAATGTCACACTTATACTTATTTATTGCCCAAACCATTACAAGTTGAACAAAAAGTAATGAACGAGGCTGTGAACATTACATAATGTCAGTTGTCAACAAATACAACTGTTCTGCAAAACTGTAACATAACGGTAAGCGATAAAACACGATAATGTCTTGAATGAAAACATAGTTACAAAACGCAATTAGTTAAATCCGAACAGATACGATCCATTGGATCTATTAGTTTGGAGTTATCTCATGAAATTATCTGTGGAGCCTTCAATAATGAAGTGGAATTATTTCTTGAATTTGTGTTCTATCTTAGCGGTGGTCCGACTCTCGGGCGAATGGAAAAATAAATCATTGTTCTACTATATTCCGTTTCGCTTTTGTTTTCTATAAGTACCCCGCAAACATAATATTTTATTTGGAGAGCTAGCTATAACAGTAACAGTAAGACCAGGGTTGCCAACTTATTTTTTAAAAGAAAAAAGTATCTAATCCTTTAAATTGGAAAAATAATGAAGTAGATTTGGAAGAGCAGGAGTATTTTTCAAAGGAGAATGGCAGAAGTTCATAGAACGCTGGCATTAAACTTTTTTAGTTTCTACAGAAATAAAAGTGCCATGGTTTGATTGGTATTAGTATGAGCTTTTATTTAAAAAAAAATCTAAAATAATAACAATGGGGTTAAAGAGAAATCTTATTTTTTGTAAAAGTGAGGTTAAGTGCATTAATGTTTGTACTTTAATAGGTTCCTTTACCTCTTTTACTATTTTAACGCATAGATGTTTATTGTATGCATAATATATTGCTAATTATAATTTGCAATGACTTGAAAAATTATAACTACTTGTTGAAGTTTGTTTGGTTCAGTGATTTACCCGCTGATCATGTACCTAATGACAGTTTAAGTGTACTCTGTCCGTTTTAATTAAACCCAGTAGTCAAAGAAAACTCAGTATCCTAATTGCGAAACGCACTATCTACCAGAATCTGAATCGGATTGAAGATTATTTCTTAACCATTGCGTTATTTGTTCGAATAAATTGTTGGCTCAGCAACGTAAATAACTCAATGAATATTGTTTAACTATCAATATGAAACCAGTTCCTACTGATAGCAAGTTACACAATTACCCCTCTGGATACTTTTAGACTCACTTATCGGAATCCAGGGGGGGACACTACGTACATTTTGACAGCGAAGTAAAGAAAGAGTTGCCATCTAGATGTTGGCCCCAATACTATTAAATTACATTTAATTATCAACTGGTGGCGCTATAACATGATCGAAATGTTTTTTTTTAAATAAGATTATTGATGTAATATTAATTGGAAATAAGTATGAGAAAAATATCAAAATCATCTTACTAATTGTATTTCAATTAGTAAGATGATTTTGATATTTTTCTAAACTTGACATATAAATGAAATACAACTTGGTTAAGAGCAAATATCAACTTTATTTAAAAAGACCTGGTGCCAGATTTTAACTATGATGTATAAAGTGACAGTTCTTGAGCTGAAAATAAACAATCACAATATGGCGGTTTGCTGCATTCTGCGTACGCGCATTTTCAACCGACGAAAAAAAACGGAGGAGGTTATCAATTCGACGCGTATATTTTTTTTTTTTTTATGTATGACCACGCATAACTTTTTACATAGTGGTCCGATTGTGACAATTCTTCTTCTATTGGAAAGGTTATACTCCCAAGGTGGTCCCATATAAATTTGGAAAACAAAATGGTCGGAAAACAGGGGATGATTGATTGTTCACTCACTGATTGTAATGTATAAACACGCATAACTTTATACAGAGTAGTCCGATTTTGATAATTCTTTTTGTGTTGGATAGGGTATACCTTGCCAAGTATTATTAGTACATTAAAGCCACAAAAAAAATATAAAATAAAAACTTTTTAACAAAAAATTAAACCGCCGAAAAACTGAAAAGCATAAAATAATAAACCTTAAAATTATGAGTCGGCGCTTTGAGTGATCCTTGTTCATTGATTTTTCAGCGCCGACTCAAAATTTTAAGGTTTATTATTTTATGCTTTTCAGTTTTTCGGCGGTTTAATTTTTTGTTAAAAAGTTTTTATGTAGTTCCCGATCCGTATTGTTGTATTTAGTTGTAATTACCAGAATTCCATTGGGACTATTTTGTTTCGTCCTATTTTTGGAACGTGTTCTACTAGAACATGTAGCAGAGTTAGGACGAAACGTTCTATTAGAACATGTTAGCATACATATAACTATAGCTATGTAGGTATGTGATTAGTTTGGGGCCAAGTTACAGATGGCGTATTGTCAAATAGATTTGCAATTTATCACGCAAGAGGGCTCTCTTTTCCCTGTATATTATTTTACTCTTTGTCGGAATCTAAGCATATAATATTATTAAGAACGTTCATTCCACGGGTTAGTGTTGCCAACAAAAATAAAATCGGAACAATTATGTTGAACAAAAAATACGTTCGATTTCTTAGCTAGCTTACATCAAGTCCTCGGAAACTCTATACATATTTTGATTTTTTTGTGATTTTATTTTATAAATTATGCACTAACAATCAAAACATTATGTTAACTAATGTAATAATAATTTATTTGATTTAGTATATTTTTCAATAACAACAACAGTATGACAAGGCCAAAAAGCCTTGTATCCATAGACTTAGACACGAAGACTGTTCCGCTCTGTGTTAATCAAATCAAGTTACTTTTATTTATCGAGATTATATCCCCATTGTCAATAATAAAGTTAATTTGGCTATAAATACATAAAAAATATGCGCTTTTTTTTAAATTACTTTGAATTCTGTACCTTTTCAAAATTAGTAATGCCAAAAAATGCCATCTCCTTTATGTAAGTTACCAAAATTAAGATTGAAATCATTTCTGAATAATTAATTTTCATTAAATTTAAGGTCGATCTGTTTTTCTCTCTTGTCACTTCAAATTTGTTACCGATATTGCCATTTGTCAATAATATTTTTCTCTGATGACTCATCAAGTCATTAGTTTCGACTAATCGTTCAACCAATGAGTGATGTTTAGTTTTACGCATTAAAGTAAAAATTAGAAATAAAGTATCTTCGCATACTTTATTTGTTTTTTAAAAAGTACCGTTGCCAACCCTAATTGAGACTGAAAAGAAAATTACAGTATATAATTATGTGCCAAAGACGGTACGTCATTCGATTTTGTTTAATTATGTTAGGTATATGGAACATCATTAGTTTTCATAACATCGGTAACGATTGTTACGTCTACATTTTTTTTACTAATCACAATTATCATATTATCACTGTAATTAACGCTAAATATTTGCATAACAATGCTCTGATTACCACAATTTGTTAACTAGGTCGTGTTCTGTATCGCGTTTGTTTGCAAGGTCAATATAATGTGACCATATTTAATGACTTATACTTTATCAATCGTTTTAGGCAGCTCTCCGTTTATGATATCCTAATGTCACGATTTTTTGACGTGCTATTTATTGGCCTAACCATAGATATAAGAAAGAAGGAGATATGCACGGTAGTTGAAAGCTATTGGGACCTGAGGGGCGATCAGTAGTAATCGCTTTCATTTTGACAAATCTGCAACATTCATGGCGTTGTTATAGCAAACAATGTTTTCGAACATATAAAAGAATGGATGACAAATAAGCTTCTTTATTCAGATTCTGATTAATAGTGTGTTACGCAATCAGGGTGTTGGTGTCTCCGGTTTGCCCCCACCAGCCGGCGTAGCATGACCAATTCTATATCTATTCTACCAAGAACAAAAAACTTCCTAAAGTATTTTAATTCTGTAAAAATGTTTCTATCTCATCAGAAAAATAGTCATAATACTTGACATCGTACTCTTGTCGACTGAAGAATAGAAACATCTCTTCTGTTCAGTTTTACCGATTTTTCTACGATACAATCTATCATTTTGTCTTCTCTTCCGTCGACAAATTCCGTTTCTAGGCGGTCATGCTACGCGTGCAGAAACCACTAGTACACATGAAGTTCAGTAAAATGCAATAGATACGAAATCTTGTCTAACTTACATATTATGGAATAGCAACTAAACCTGTATGAATAGGTAGTTCTAAAGGATTGATCTACGAGGGTGGCACTGAAAATTTCGGGAATCAAAGAAGTGACACAACATTACTATTTAAAAATGTATTCATTGCTTTTCGAAGTATTCTCCGCGGAAACATTTTTCCATACGATGGAACTAATCATTGAAGCAACCATTACATTCGGAAGTTGGGGTCTCCAAAGCAGAGATGTGACTTATCTAAGATACAAGTATCTAAAATACAGATACAAGATACAAAATACGTATTTTTATCTTGTATCTGAAATACTTTTTTAAAACTCATTTTGTATCTTGTATTTAAATACCGTTTGTTGGGTATCTTAGTATCTTATAGATACTATGTTTGCTAAAATACTTTGAGTAATAGTTATGTATACATTTATTCAAATCACAAAATGTGACAAGATTGTATGGAGACATTAACTCTCATTAACTAAACATTGTCATCGGCGGTGACTTTAATATTAATATCCTGAATAATAACTCCAAAGTTAACACTTTCTTAGACCTTATGTCTGAATACAAATACACACAGCACATAAAACATCCTACTCACATAACACGAACAGCGTCAACGTGCCTGGACCTAATATTTACGAACTTTAAAAACAAGGATATATATACATATGTAGAAGATCTGGGTTTTTCAGATCATTGTGGTACAATTATAAAATTTAAAATACCGCAACGACCGAAGCAGACCACTTGGTACACTGAAAAACGGCTGTACAACAAAAATAACATTGAAAATTTTAAATCTGCATTAAAGTCAGTTAACTGGTGCGATATCATTACAGAAACTAACGACGCAAATGTAAACTATAATTGTTTTAACGAATTTTTAACTAATTTATTAAATAAAACAATTCCTAAAATAAAAACCAAATTAAAAACACAGTATAAAAAATATTGGTTATCTAAAGGCATAAAGATCTCTTGCACAAACAAAAGATTATTAAAAATTTTAAGTATTAAGTCTGACAATCCAATCATCAAAAAATACTATAGAAAATACGAAAAAATACTAAGGCAGTCGGTCATAACATCCAAAAAACAGCACTATATTAATAAAATTAAAATGTCTCAAAACAAAGTAAAAGCTATGTGGAA
Organism: Aporophyla lueneburgensis; assembly: GCA_932294355.1. Taxonomy (NCBI): domain Eukaryota; kingdom Metazoa; phylum Arthropoda; class Insecta; order Lepidoptera; family Noctuidae; genus Aporophyla; species Aporophyla lueneburgensis. Next base: position 22,441,434 of record OW028748.1, on the reverse strand, counting down.
TATAGTGAACGAACGTACTAACAAGAAAACACTTACAGATAAATTTAATATACAACTACAAATTAATAATACTTTAGTCTCGGATCCAAAACAAATAGTAAATAAATTCAATAACTTTTTTGCACAAATCGGCGAAGAGACCGGCCGTGAGGCGAAAGGCCAGCCAGTAGTCAACTCTTCTGAAAATACCTTATTTCTTAGACCTTTAGATTGTCAAGAAACGTATAGAATCATAAAAAACCTAAAAAACAAAAAAAGTCACGGAATAGATGAACTGCCCCCATCGTTGATTAGACAATGTGCAGATGAACTTACTGTACCCTTTTGTGTTCTAATTAATCAGTCCTTTGATGAAGGTACTTTTCCTGATCAACTTAAAAAAGCTATTATAAAACCATTATTTAAGAAGAATTCAAAGACGGACCCCAACAATTACCGGCCCATAGCTCTCCTACCGACGGCCTCAAAAATTTTCGAAAAGGCTATGTGTGACCGTGTGTATAGTTTTTGCGAAAGATATAAAATCTTTGACGAAAGTCAAAACGGTTTTCGTAAACATCGATCAACAACCCTAGCTGTCTATAAATATATGCAAGAAGTTACTAATATTATAAATGATAAAAAGTATGCGGTTGGCATTCTTTTAGATATGACCAAGGCATATGATAAAGTAAAGTTTAATATTTTATTAGAAAAACTATACGGAATAGGAATTCGTGGAAATGCACATAAGTGGTTTACGTCCTACTTAAAAAATAGAGAGCAGTATGTGCAAATGGAATATTTTGACCACGACCAAAAACAAATAATCCAAGTGAGGTCCGATAAGAAGATAATAAATGCATCAATACCCCAGGGCAGTGTTGTTGGATGTCTCCTATTCATTATCTACATTAATGACCTTCCCAAAATAATGAAAGAACCATGTGTGCTATTCGCAGACGATATATCTCTGCTTACCACATGCCAAACAAATCATAATATTAACGAACAACTTAACACGATATTAAATAAAACAACTAAATGGATGGATGAGCACAATCTTGAGATTAATTATAAAAAAACCAAAATAATGACTTTCCACCCTAAGCAAAAATCCCCATTAATAATTAATTTCACAATAAATAACATAAAAATTGAAGTAGTTAACGACTTTACATTATTAGGACTCACAATAGACACACACATTTCATGGAAGCCCCATATAAATAAAATTCGAACGAAATTGTCAAAATTCACCTACGCACTACGAGAAGTAAAAAAAACGACCGACTTGCAAACTGCACTCACTACATACTACGCCTACGCTCATGCATGGCTCTGCTATGGTATTATATTGTGGGGAAATAGCACAGACGCACCTACGCTTTTCATTATCCAAAAGAAATTGACTCGGATCATAGTCAACATAGAACAAACCGATAGCTGTAAACCCTTTTTTATAAAACATAAAATACTCACCTTACCATCGATCTATATCCTGGAAATATGCAAATTTGTAAGGAAGTACATACACTTTTTCACAACCCGCGGCGATAAACATACTGACCGATCTGTCAGATACAAAAATATGTTAATGTTACCCTCTTCGCGCATGAAACTACATTCAAATAGCCCCTACGTAATGTGCATAAAAATATATAATAAACTACCAGATGCATTAAAAGATGAAACCAAAGATATGACATTTATAAATAAACTCAAACAAATATTAATCATAAAAGCATACTACACAATAAACGAATACTTACATGACAAAAACATTATTTGTACACAGACAGACACCGCACATAGCTAAATTTTAGTATAGGATATATAATTGATCTCAATTTAATAAATGATGCACATACCTAATTAATATTTAATGACGTAGATAATTATTTTAAAATTGTTAATTGTTATTCATTTATGATTTTATTTTATTATTATTTTATTTTTTGAATTATTAGTTGTAATACTTTTTGCTGTGCCCTACAGGGTCCATAATTGTACATTAGCTTTAAGCCACTTATAAGAACTTTTAACATTATGGAATGCAAATAAAGATATGAATATGAATATGAATAACTTGCCTGCAGCAAATGATGCAATGCAATGCAATGGCCTCAGTGTCACATCTATTCTTTAAAATGAGATGGGTACCAAAAGTGCGGAAAGAATATGTGAAAGAACTTATCCTGACTGAAACACGAAAAATTAATCGAACTGAAAAACAAAAATCAGAGGCTTTAGACAATAATGAAGGTGACATAAAAAAGTCAAAAGATGAATCTTTTTACATGTTTTTTGAGGATTTTGATTCCTCTGTTGCAAGTGTCGAAACCACAGGATCTACTGGCAGCACCACTGTCTTAGAAACATTGCAATACTTAAATAATAAAGATATCAACATACAGAGCTTGAATGCTTATCCAACAATAGAAAAAAAAATCAAATACAACTCCTGTTTGCCAAGTTCTGCCCCTGTGGAACGACTCTTCTCATTTGGTGCCCCCAACAGGAGTTGTATTTGTTTTTTTTTTTCTATTGTTGGATAAGCATTCAAGCTCTGTATGTTGATATCTTTATTATTTATTATTTGATCATGAGACCTCATCGAAGATAAATGAGTGATAAACTGTTTGAAAAACTGGTTATGTCTGAATTAAAATCTTAAAAATACAATATTATGTTGTGTCACGTTTGCGCGATCACCGCGATTTACATGTAAAAAAATAAACTTTCATTAAAAAAAAAATTGTTTTCTTTCAAAAGTATTTATCTTTAAAAAGTATTTGAAAGATACGTATTTTGTATCCAGTATTTCAGATATCATTCCTGAAAGTTATTTGTATCTGGTATCTGAAATACTTAATTTAAAAGTATCTTGCATTTTGTATTGCAGATACTTTGTGTAAGTAAGGTATCTTGTACATCACTGCCAAAATGGCCGTTTTGTAGGCGTCCACAGCTTCTTCAGGTGATGAAAATCTCTGACCACGCAATTTATTCTTTATTTTAGGGAAAGTATAGAAATCATTAGGGCTTAGGTCTAGGCTGTACGGCGGATGGTCTAATAATTCTATGTTTTCTTGCTCTAAAAACTCTTTTGTTCTGTGCGCGGTGAGAGAACTCGCATTGTCGTGATGGAGGATGATGCGGCGGTTGCGGTTCTCTTTACGGAGTTCAGAAACGACCTGTGGCAAACAAATGCTAGCATACCATTCTGCATTAATCGTCCTTTGTCCCTCAAGAGGAATAGTCGCAACATGGCCGGTTTTGGAGACAAACGTGGCCACCATTTTTTTGCAACACTCCGTGAATGAACAATTTTTGTTGGCTTTAACTCATTTTCGAACACCCAAACTCGTGACTGGTTTTTTGTTTCGGGTTCGTACGCGTATATCCAGGATTCGTCACCTGATACGATGTTGTATACAGCATTTGAGGACCCTGCGTGGAATCTTTCGAGAGTTCTGACGCACCAAGTAACGCGAGCCGCCTTTTGCTCTTCACAGAGCGAATGCGGTATCCATCGGGAAAAACAACTTTTTTAGATAAAGATAAGATAGATAAAACATTTATTTAGTGCACACAAAAGACACAACACAACACCTAAAACTACAATTAAATAATGAAAAATAACAATAATAAAAAATAAAAAAACAAAACACGGTGACATATCCCCAAATGGGACACACCTAATTGTTCATGCAAGATTATTTGTATTTGACTCAAGCCAATGTCTAAAGTTGCCTGAATTTCGCGATATGTCACATGTCGATCTTCCTCAATCAGCTTACGCACAGCATCAACGTTTTCTTGGGTGACTGCAGTTTTTGGACGACCTTGACGGGGATCATCACTGAGCTTGACACGTCCACGTTGAAACTCAGCAAACCAGCGATAAATTGTGGTTTTGGATGGGGCTTCATCACCAAATGCAGAAATCATCCGGTCAACACACTGTTTTTGTGTTAAACCACTTCGAAAGTCATAATAAATCATCGCTCTTGAATTTTCTCGAGTCAATTCCATTTTCTCAACGACTAAACAAGTTTGACAAAACCTTGGACCGAGAATCTTTTTTTAAATAAATAAATGGTATTCGATTTTTAAAACCAAGGAGTTTTCAATTAAAAAGATTTTAAAATGACAGGAACAGTGGAAATATTCCATTCCCGATACTTTTAGTGCAGCCTATGTATCACCATATTTTTATGCTGCCAAACTTCTGTGATGGCGATAGCTAGAATTGTTTATTAATATGCTATTCTTAAGTTAAGGACTTAGGTCAAGGCCAGTCCAATTTCTCCATCCCATTGATAGAACATATTATTAAATATACAAAGTTTTTTACTGTCTGCTCCCAGGATAGATGTGCATTAATGTTTTATGATCCTGCCAGCAAGCCAGCACTAAAACAACAATGTACAACAGCTAAAGCATTTTATAATAGTGGTTTTAAATTTTTAATACTGTAATTTGCGAGCTGCGAACCGTTCGTGCCGCCCTAGTATTGTTGCACGGACGAATTGCAGTGAAGTGTTGTAATTCACTTTGCTTTACGTACCAGTGGAGTTATTGCATAACTAGCAGTAGCAATGGCTTCAATTTTGACAGTTCAACAAAATTCATCACTTCAAATCTTGTTGAGCAGACAAATTTTTCGAACATTACGAAGGAATAAATATCCTTCAGAATGATCCAAATAGAAAGTGTGTTTGATATGCAATTAAGGGTGGTGCTGGTTTTTGTTTTCTATGACTTTTTCCACGCTTCCAGGGTAAAATGGCTATTAGCGTGAGTGCACACGTTTTAATTATTTAATGAAGGCGGTGCGGCGCGTCGAGCCCGCCACATGGCCGCGCGCCTCGCGCCGGCGGCGGCCCCGCCAAATGTGCTTCTAATTACACAGCCCTACTTTTAACTAATAACTCGCTAGTGGGTACAAATCGCTCGCTTCATTTTCAGTTACCACATAAAATACGACTAGCCCACATTTAATTCAATAGACAACATAATATTTTAATATTTAAACGTAATTTCGTCCAATTACTTTGTCTGTTTTACTAAGTGGATTAAAACTGAATCTTTTGTTTTTTCCAGTATTCTCATCTGTGCCCCTAGCACGAACAACTTGCGAAAAAGTATTCGTATCGTTAACGTAAGCATTTTATATGGAAACATGAACAGCGCCTCTGGTGTGCGTAATTTGAACTAATTTTGTGAGCACGAAATAGTCAAGTAAGTGTCGTATCGTATTCGTAACGTAACCTTGAGCCGTTTGTATGAAGATAGCTAGCACGAAGGCATAAAATGACGTATCGTATCGTCATTCTCGAAGGCTGGCTTGCGAGTTTCTCGAAAGTTTATTCACTGTAAATTTGTCAGTGAGAAAACTTTCGTCGGAGTTTATTGGAAGCAATATAATGATAATTTAAGTGATTGTGTTACTAAATGTTGTTAGAAAATGCTTAGATTAACAAGAAGCACCCCTCGACATAGTACATTGTACTATTATCTTGCGGGGCGATTGATTGTTGAAAGTAGAAATGTATGAAGAGAAACAAGGTGAGTGATTGATTTCTCCAAGCCTATAATAATTTTAACATTTAAAGGACTGTGTATTACAATTTCTATTCTAATAAAATGTTGCCTTCCAATAATTAAGCACATACCTCATCAAAGTTTATTTCAATTTAATCCAAATTTGATTACAAATTAACAAGTTTATAGCCTACTATTTTTGAATGACTCGAGTATACAAATAAACTGTAGCTTTTTATCCTTAACGAAAAAATAATCCAAATATCCCAGTAAAACACTGATAATCAACAGATATGTTTACAATAAAATCTTAAATGGAATTTAAGTACTTACTTTTCTATAAATCTACCATAATGGTGTATTGCGGGTGGCTAGTTCTCATTTTGGAAACGTTTTATTGGCTTTATTGCTACGAGAGTTAAGTTTTAGAACTTTTAGATGTAAAGAAATACAAGTACACTTCCAAACAAAGTTGACCTTGAACGAGCATCGCGTCAAAAAATTCCAAGTGTTACGCGTCGTTCGTTTAGGAACACAGTCTCACTAAACATAAAGTTTAAATAATAAATTAAATAATTATACCGTTAATCTTAACTGAATAATAACTTTTACTGCAGTTTCTTCGTATTGCATCAAAATTTGAATAGTTTTAAAGTTTTAAAGGCCCTTAAATCACTAAAAACTAAATACGTATATAGTTTTTGAACGAAACGTTCAATCAATTTTACGATCTTTCGTTCAATTTTGTACATCCTTACTTACATTAGCATGACGTCACTCACGTAATCGCATCGAGGTCTCGATACTAATACGAAAGAGCTTCGTGCTTCCTACTTTAGTTGTATTCCGTTATCGTGTCGACAACTCGATACGTTTACTATACGAAACCTACAAATGTTCGTGCTAGAGGTACTGAATACTCTGAATCGAGGCAGGCCGACTTTGAAGTTTTATCTCTGTATAAATTGTATTAGTTGAATATTCTTAACTTTGACAACGTAACCGTTTCTACAAATTGAAGTTTCTTCGAAGATTCTTTGTGAAATTAATAAAGTTTTAATTGAATCTGTTGAAAAGCAATTTTCGTTAGATGTCAACTCAGATAATGTTTTGCATGTTTAAAGAAAGCATTATCATTTAAATCTAACAATAATTGGTTTCTTTTTGGCGGCTGTTGGTCTCTCGCTCTCTGGTCACGTGTCCACAATTCCTTTGTCCGTCCGTGTGACAGAAATTCTCGGAGCTTTGCGATCCGTCACGATAGCTATCTCAGCGCAGACATCCAGCCGAGGATTTCTTACTAAAAGAGTAAAATTGTCGTAATTTCTTTGAACAATCTTATTGTTGTACTCGCCATAATATTATTTAACACGGACATTAGATATTAACGCCCCTGTAGGTAATAAACTAAGTTAGCAACGCATTGAATCCCGTCACGAGTGACGCGAACGTCGGTAAATCAGAGTTAACGCTTTCTTTGCTCCGGCGGATTTATGGCGGAAGGCTCGACACCTCGCTCGTGTATCTTCTACAGCTTCATGCTCCCCTGGTACTACCGGTGTCTGAGCTACCGGTGCGCATCTGTGAACCACGCCGGCGGCGGTCGACAGTTCCAATGGCTGTTTACGTTGCATTTTATTTCAATCAACTCACATTCGACTCGAGATATGAAATAAACAGCGCAGATGTTTATAATACTTCACGTCCGCTTATAAAAACATACCTACCTACCTTTTTATCGGAGCAAATTCCTCGAGCAAAATAAAAACGCTTTGAATATGACAGGAATAAATGAGATGTCTTGTACTTGAAATAGTGCGACGATAGTGAGAGCAATCGATCACAGGAACTCGCACGAATTGCAACATTTATATAGATCCGTCCCGAGCTTTCCCACTTTTATCCCGGCGGGAGATTTATATTCACGCGCGACACCTCTACGCCCTTTGAAGTTGTTAGATGGGGGGAATAAATTCTTACCGCGCTCTGGCGTTGTTTTTAATTAAAACGCCATAAAGTTTAATACTTTATTATGTTTAGAACAGAAATGATAATTACCAAGAAAATAATGTTTAGTTAACAAACACATCGTAATAAATCAGAAGGGTAAACACATAAAAGACGGTGTAAATGTTAAAAGCCATTACCGGAAGCCATTGTCCGAGTGGTGAGTCAGGGCTCGAGTGTGATCTCCACTTAATCCGGTGTACGCGGATAACAACGCTAACAATGTGATAAAGCGGCTCCGGACACGTCGCACTCGCTCGCAATAACTATAAACTATCAACCGCAAACGTCTGCCATCTTGTACCCGGAGTCGATGAAATATCCACCTCTCCCTCACACCTCCAGGGAAGGCGGGAGTGCTGTCTCCTTCCGCCACCCTCAGGGCTTGTGCACACGAGCGTCATACTCATAAACGCAGCGTCATCTTGCCACTTGGAAATTCACATCTCGTATACAGATTTTCATTGGAATAGGAAAAACAAATAAATGAAACGTATATATATATTTTTCTGTTTAATTCACAAACTTCTTGGATTTCCCACGTGTTAGCAGTAAATATTTCAGTTTATTTTTGCTACATGTTTTTCATCCGCTTTCCTGTTGCATTCGATTTTATTTCCCTCTGATAGTGTGTTACGGACTTACTCGTGGTAGTTTCACGTTAGCGAACTGAATATCTGCTCAGTTTCGTATTCTCCTGGTATTGGAGTTTAAATGACACGAATTAATCCAGTCGGTTACTTCGCTTTCCCTCGGGATAAATGAATGTGTTTAGTTGTTTACACCATCTAGTATGATATTTTTCTTACGAGAACGTTTCATGCTGTTGGTTCCTATTAGGAAAAAATCTGTAATCCAGTTTAGAAAAAATAAATCTCGAATCCATTTTGCGAAACTACTACGTGTTATCTATGGTATACAAGTCAAATTCTGTCCAATACTATGAACATCAAATGTTTTCATTGTTGAGTTGGACCGTAATAGCCGTGGTAATAGTATGTTTCGTGTTTCAGGAATTGACGTCCAATGTTTCAGAAATTCCTGTTTATTTGGATTTATATTATTCTGTTATTTTCGACCCGGACTACTAACTAATTTACCGTTATACTAACAGATCCAAACAATAAAATGTATTGTTTGTCATTATGCGTATGTATTGAATCGAGTATCACAAAGAAATGTTTTAGTGATTCAATGGTTGAATTAGTATGGCGATCACAGAGCACTTTCTCAATGGCGCGATGTCGCATGAATTATTGATGTAGGGAGGAGCAGCGAGGCAGACGCGGCATCTCCGCACACCATTTTATTGTTATAAATTATTCTTTTTCTTTTCGACCACTTTTATTACTACATCACACAATTCGTTGACTTTATTGCCCCTCATCACATTGAATACCTATAAACCGTTCCATTTTTTTGTGCTGATTTACACTGTGTAAGTAATTGTAATGTATCAGATTTTTTATCCTAGCCATAAAACACTTAATTGAAATCTTGCCAAGGGAATTATAAAACGTGTATTTAATTTATTTCCATTGAACAATAAAACGCTCGAAACATTCAATAAACGTGTAATTAAATTCCATTATTAAAATAACAGTTGTATTGCGAGGGAATGTAATTTGAACTTCGCTTCGCATCGTTTATTATGAGGTTATTATAAGTGGAAGTGAAATGACATGCATATTATTCAAATTAAGATTTTAAAACGCTCAACGAGGCTTCCGGTGAGGGTACGTTTGAGCGGTCCGTCCGTCACTGCTCGTCAACAGGTTCTCAAACTGTTAATCAATTACACACACCGTTGGTTCGCGCGCTTTTTCCTCGGCGTAATGGATACCGCAGTCCGCAACACACGTACCGGTAATAAGTACGTAGCCATGTATGTACACAGCGAGTCGGTTGGGTTCACGCACGAATGCCTCGCTGAGTGCGAGGGTAAGCTGAGCGACCGACTCCAGCTACACGCTGTTGTGCTCGTGTGCGGTTGGCTGTTTTTTATTCGTGCATGTGTGGCAGGCAGCTTTATACTGATCGTGGCGAGGATGGCATCGCGGCGCGTCGCGTGTGTGCCCGCTGCTATTTTTCGAGAGCCCGCTTGCGTGTACGGTGTCGTTTTTGCGCTCTCTTTGTTTTATTGTTTTCCTTTGCGACTACAAAAATGAGCGGTGCCGTCGTTATTGTTCACTCGGCTCTTGTCTTGTACTGCCGTTTCGAACGATTTCTTGAAGCCGGTTAGGTTGCATTATAATGGCATTATTAAACGCTGTAATAGACTACAGTTTTTGCCTTGTTAACGCTCTATTCATGTCTACTTTTTGTCCGTTTCGTAGACTAGACATAAAAGTTATTTTTTTTTTTGTAGAGTAGGTTGACGAAAAAATTGACACGGTAACTGATTTAAAAGGGCTATTTAAACAATAGACGCTTTAAGATACGGCTATCGGGAAAGCTTGGGCCTCTCATTTACATAAGGACGTAGAGTTAACGTCCGCGGCCCAAATAAAGACGGAACGTAATTTGCATATGCAAATATCTTGTCGTTTTCATGCAAATACTTACTTGGTGTATTACAGACGGCTTAATGGTACTTACACAGCCTCTAAGATCCCCTGGGCGCTTCGAATATAACGTAAACTTGCTCTATTTGCTCCTGATACAATATAACGAGACATGTTTTATGTGCATGCTGTTTTAAGACGGTTTTCATATTACGTCTGTCCTCAACATATTTTAAAATGAACACAACACCTTTTCCACAATTTTCCCTTGCTAATGAGAAACGTAATAGAATGTGTGTGTTCAATGCTGTGTTGTTATTCTCGTGTGTTTGTGTATTGTATGTACAACAATCAAAAAGCTTTTGTGGCTCCAAACAGGTTTTCTGTCTGAGGCATCAGAAATGTCAATCATCCCATCCTATTGAGTCGAGAGATATTTTTTGCGTCGGAGCTCATCTTGTTCGTGCGATGATAATAACACTTCTCGAGTACCTAATTGTGGTGTCATTAAGTTGAAAGCAACTTGTTATATTAGCATAAACACTTACCGTTGCATATAATGACATTTATTTATGTTTTAACTACTTTTATTCTGAAAACTGTTGGATGGTTGTGTTTTCACGTGTCTAATTTATTTAAAACTCGTGTTTACAGTATCTCGCTTGCAAGTTGTAGTATATTTTATAAACATAATATGTTAACATTGTAAAGATGAATGATGCTCAGATCTCTTCTTTATGTAAACAAGTTTGTAGACTTGTTTCGCTATGTAGAATGTATGTAGGTATTGTTTGTAATTGTCCTGTAAATACTAACTCTAATAGGTTTATTATTTATTGAGGACGATGCGACAAATCGCTTCTTTTACTGAAATTATTTTCAACGTCACTTTAATGATAGGGCACGGGACAGCTCCACTGGCTTTCAATTACATTGTAATGTGGTTTTCGCATTCCGTTTTGCATTGTTTTCTCCAAACGCATCAGATTTCGTTAAAAACGACATTTTGTTTTGCTTGTGCTTTTTAGGTAGATCAATAACATGATACAAGACAACATGGTTAACTGGTGGAGAAGGCCTTTAGGCTAAGGCCAACTTGGTACCTTTTTTGAATGCAAAAAGTTGTAATAACTAAATAAATAAAACTACACTCTTAAATACTCTGTTTACCTTTTGTCGAATCATGGAGTCATTATGTTATTTTAAAACAGCATGCTTTATTTTTATATCTCATATTGTAAGTGAACTGTTTGTGTTATTTATGAGAATAAAGTCTTTAAACCGAACTACTTATTAACATTATATTTAAGTAAGTACCTAATCAAGTCCCATTTTATAAAACGTTGCTAAGGTTTCTTTTTAGAAAACGGTACATTGCTCCGACAAAAGACAGTATTTAAGTACAACATTTAAATTTACAAAAATACTGCTAAAACGAACTATACCAGCACATTAGGGACACGGAGGAAACAACACATGTTGAAGCCGAAGTGTATTCAAATCGTTTACTTGCCTGGAATTATTCTGTGTCGATGTAGACAATAAAATGTCCGTGTCGGTCTCGCAGCCGCAGCCTCCGCCGATAACATCTCCTCTCGCTATACAAATAGCGCTATTAACCTTAACACCGCTAAACGCGACATGTTGAGAAACGCTGGCCCTACCGTCTCGCTCGCACACACTATAGAAATATTCTATCCCACTCTAACGTGAGCATTAGGAGCGTCGCGTGTTTTAAAATAAAGGGCGAGATGAATTAAACTGATAAGTTGAGTATTCGAGCCCATACGTGACATAATGTGTGGTAATTGATAAAATAAACATTAGCTTATGAGGGCCTGGTACTAGTTTAACAGATACGATCACCACGAGGTTTTGTTTCTGAGTCAATGTGGAGGTAAGTACACTGACAAGCTTCGATTAGTTTATTGAGTAGTCGAGTCGATTGAAAGAAATAATATCATACTTTGTACTAATATTATTTGTTATACGTACATGTAAATTGTTTGTTAGACATCTTGATTCATTTCTTATAGGTTCATATTTTTTGTACGTTGTTCTGTTTTTGTTTTAGAGGCTCTATTTACGAAAATTGACGGAATTGCTTCAAAGATGTATATTCATTTTCTTCATGCTCACAAATGAAATTACTTTTATTCAGATTCCAATAGGAACATCTATTTCACAAGCTTAACATGTACGACTTTCTATAAATAAATATAACGCGTATAATTATGAGATTATGGAACCAATAACCTCACACCACGGAATAGCAATCGTTTGTTTTTATTGGCGCAAATCAATTTATTATACCGGATGCTTTCAAAACATTTTGCAGTGTGGGATCACTGTAGTTAATTTTATTTCGATATAATATCGATATTCCACGCAAATTCTAATCTAAAAATAATCTAGTAGTGTATTACATAGATTTTATATCGTCATTTAGATAGTAGGTAAGTAAAGTCAGATAATTTACCCACATAAATTGCCTGTTTTCAAATCACAACTGTCACTGTTCTACAGTTAATGTAAAAATGAAATGGCTATAAACAACGTTGCAAAATGACAAAGTGTGGCAATTTGGTAAACGATTAATATCCCTGACTATACATACTAGAGATATTGTTATCTTCACGTTGGGATAAACGTACCATTTCGTTACATCATATTTAATTTCCACCACGATCTACCAGGAGGCCAGCGGTCAAAGGAGTAATCTGTAGTCTCCTGCTGCGTTTATATTTGACGTTTAATTACCGACTGTTTTGTAGCGTTGCCTATCGTTTAGAGATCTCGCAGAATCCCGTGAATTACCGGGCGTAATTACTTAATTTACTGTTTTGTTAGCCCGAACTATCCCACACCTGGACAAACACCCCATGAATTTCAGGTCTTTCGATAAACACTAGTACTACCTACTTATTTATTAGTTCATTCATAGTAACTACACTATGAATGAACTAATAAATAAATAATCAATACCTCTACCTAGAATTCTCACGTTCGTTGTTCGTGGACGTTCATAATGGAATGTGCTAAATACTATGTAAAAACATATTGAACCGACATAATTAAACTATACAGCGAAATAATAATATCGATAAAACAGTTTTTGACACACGAAAATGTATTCACTAAAATTCTGAATACCTATTCGAAACACCAGCTTATTAATTAAACAAGCTTAATTTATAAGCCAACTGAAACTGTCAGCATTTCAATGCTGGCTCTGATTTAAAATACTTATAAACAAATATCCCAAATTGGGATAGCTAAGCCTACAGGACGAAAAATAAAATCAAGGCAGGATTTTTTGGCACACTGGATTTTCATCACACTGCTTAGCGCCGACAGTTGAAAATCGAACAATGTGTCTGTCGAATCGTTGAGACTGTCGATGCAGCGCCCGACAGTTAAAAATCGAACACTGTGGTTTTCGACGTGCTGAGACTCACTTCCTATTGGATTCTCAATGCTTGGTTCAACACAGAAAGTTGAAAATCCAATGCGTGAAAAAATCCCGTCACGATTTTATTACGTCCGTGTGATGTCGACTATGCAATACAAATTATGCATGGGGTATCTGCGGGCAACGCGAGCATATGCCAGTAATTTCGGCGCGCGCCATCGACGCTCATCGCCCGTGTCATCAAAGGGGTCTCGATTTAATCACTATTTGATTAGATTGGAATTGATGCTTAATGAGCTTTGTGTGCGTTCGGCTTTCGCAGAGAACCTAATTACCTTGTCTAATGTTTGAGATAGGATTACACAGGTACCTATAGGTACCTACTAATTCCTGTATCATGTTCAAGTACGCCCTTTATAATTACCTGACTTCGGCGAAGGTATAGGAGGGTTATGGTTTTGACCGGTATGAATGTATGTTAATTGTGTTCCGTCATAATCATAACTTTTAAACTGTCTACTTATCGTGATTTGACAAATGATATGAGGTATCTTTGATTTTGACGTCACATTAAATGTCCAAAACAAGAATATGGCGCCCTTTAGAGACATAAGTAATAAAGTCATGACATTTTATAGTAAATTGTTAGTTAACCCCAAAATATTTTCAGTAAAATTTAAGTTTAAAAACTAAAACCCAACTCGGTGATAAAAAATCACGTTATAAATAAAAAGTACTTTTTATAGCGTGATTTTCTGTAGTTAGTTAACAGGCGTTAAAGCTAGCTAAACAAATAGGCAATCGCAATATTTTATCGGTACTGCTACGTAAATAATACAATAGTGTTATTCCAAAAATATTTTCCAATTTCATCCGAGCATTTTGCTCCGAATCTCGTTCGCTCGTAAAAGCTGCACAAGAAAAAAATTAGAGATGTCATGGCCGCTTTCTTTACGCGGCAACAGTCATAATTTCATTTTCCTCGTCGGGGTAACATGAGGCAACGGAGCTCATTTCATAAACCCATAATGCGGTCGCTGCATCCCGCTCGCACTCCTCAAGAAGAAGCAGGAGAGGTAGAGTTATAAAAGTGTTCCCGTCGAAGTTTGAGCTCTACGACGCTCTGTGTAGACACAGTTTTCGGTTAGATAAGATGGCGGGTGATGTCTTCCGCCCTCGACAAACAGCACACTACATAAGTAGAAGTTTTCTGCTTCATTTATTAGCAGGCGAATGTCGACGTCGAGCCAATAAACCGGCGTACTCGCCACCCTCTCCAGACGATTTATGAGTAAAACTCGTACTGATTCCACTAACAGCGCTCCCAGAATTTAAATGTTAATTTTTAACAATTTAAGACTGTTTAGTGACTTTGTTATGAGTTGAGGCGCGTCTGGTGAATTCGTAATACCGTCTGTAGCTCATTCATTCATTTCAGATTTGCGCTCGAATGGCAACTGTAAAGGTTGACGTTGTAATGCCATTTTACGATTATACTACACTGTTAGCACTCGTGTACTGTGAATTAATGAGAGTCTAACAAATCCAGTCTTGGCGCAAAGTTATTCAACGTATTTCACCGAAAAGATATAAAACAATAATTCGCAGAATGAAACCCAAACCAATATTCCTTTTGTGAATACAAATATCTTATTTATCAATTACTGAGCATGAATTACGTTTTATTGTAGTACTTTATTCTTTCCAGGTAAGTTTGCGGGTTGGGAACAATATGGAGACTCCTCCAGTCATGGGTAATTTTACACCCACACACAGGTAAGTGCAGAAAAAATGGTTGAGCAAGAAATATCTAAATTTATTCATTCATATTTATTATTCATAAAGGCATTAAGAGCATAGGTTGGCTTTGCATAATTAAATGTTTTCAGTAACCTTTGAAAGTGAAGGCATCGGAGTGATTATGCAAAATGATGGATTATGCCTAGATGCCATCAAGCGTCATTAAGCTAGTACGAGAAGAACATGTCAGAGACACGTTATTATACATAATCTATAAGTTACAAGTTTTACGTGAGAATGTTAGCAAGCAGGTCCTTGTACTTCGAAAATTTCATTCGGCTCATGTTTTTCCAAGGTGAGGCCTTCAAGGATTGTCACGCGATTTTCCTTAGTAGGTAGTTAGTGTAGGTACATTTCTTTTGAACTTATCATAATTTGGCTTAAAAATACAAAAAGCTTAGGAACCTACGTAATTGTATAAAAAGTAAGAGGATCTGGGTGTTAAGACGAATATAGTAATTCCATTATAAAATATGTAAAACATACACTTTTATAGGACAAAAGAAAATGATAGCTGCTATAATAATTATATGAAACTGTTTTGTACTTACCTACGGAATACAGAAGTTAAGCAGTTAAAGACATGCTAACAAAACTTTTAGAGGTCACAAAAGGAACGTTTATAAAGCCGCTATACCTCCTCATAAACCTTAGACAACGATCAAAGACAAATAAACCTGGAGCAGATAGGTCACACGTTTAAAAGCCGACATAGCTCGACATCCATAGCTCACTGACTCCCGGGGGCCTACGACGTTCCGAGTTATTGCTCGGTAATTGTCTCCATTGCCCCAGCTCCTCCTCTAGTTCCGTTCATTAAATAATTAATTTGGATTGAGGTAAACCATGTCAATACCACTACCAACAGGTATATTGTAACCTTAGTAAATACCCAAATCCGGCGCGAGACTGCTATATTATTTACCCGAGGGTAAATTCTCTCCTTTGATCTCCCTCCCCGACATTTTCTTATACCCTCCGCTTTAATTATTTTGCCTTTGAGCCTCCCTCTGCGCTCGTGGAGTGAATTTTAAGAGGCTGTCACAAAATGGACTCTTAATTACGACTCGACCAAGTTTTATTTGTAATAATTAATAAGTTTCCTTTAATGTTACATTACGAATGTTATTGCATTAAATAAACGTTAAGATGAGGTGATTGTAACTGTCTCTGACAAGATATTTAAATTATGTATGCACATTTTAGTCATTAATTAGAAACATACCCAATTACAGTGCTGACTTTTGCCTCGATGTTGGTTGACCCCCGTAGAGCTTTTAACTTTTCACCTTTGCGCTCTTTGTCTCTTTATCTGGTTAACTCTATTGAAAATCGATTCTCTCTTTGCAAAGAAAGTCCTCGTTAAAATATCGCGGCGTTGGTTTTTAAGTACACTGGATCTTCAACGTACTGCTTAGCGCCTAGAGTTGAAAATCGAACAGTGTTTTTTGGACTCGGTCCTACACCGACAGTTGAAAATCCAGTGCACGATCCCGCCACGATATTTTTACATTATTGCGAACGAGGGCAACTAAGGACATTTTCGTTGTCTTCAGTGTATACGATTTAAAATAATTACAAGGTAAAAGTTCAAAGTAAGAGCTATTATGTTCGTGTCATTACAATAGAAAACTCGATAAGTTTTTATTATACGTTATTTTCTATGTCACCTTGTAAATTGTATTCATTATCATTCATAGCATTTTTTTCCTTTCAAAGAGCTCGGCAATTCAGCAGACATTTTCAGCACCCCTGCCTATTTGCTTGTATATTTATTTTATTTCCCAAAACATTTGGAAATAACTTGATTCTCTCACATATGAGAAAGAAAATGAGATTGGAACCCTATTTCGTTACATTTATTGTCCTTGTTTGACCTCATTCAATAATGATGCTGTTATAGAGAAAGGACACCCGTTTGATGTCACTTCAATCTGTCGTACAAGGTCCATCGCTTCATTGGATATTCGAGACAAGAGATACATAAAACAGAAGTTAGGAGACTATCAACACAATTTAGAACTTACGAAGAAATGGTACGATATTCTAGCGTATAAAATAGTAAGTAAGTAAAATAAGTCCGTCATTCATTAAAGATATCGTGTGGTATATAGTTTCTCTTCTCAAAATACGTAGTTTGTATCGTCAAACTCACGAATAGGAGATGACAGAGAATAATTTTATTGAGGAAGTTACCCCAGGTCGGTCATTAAACGCCGACTGTGGCGATCAAGTTAATCCATTACGATTTTATACTGTCGTAAATGTTTCATGACTGCCGTCAACTGTTAAAAGTTTATTTGCCATAATTACAAAATTAACATTCTCAATTGACTTGGAAAGTTTTAAAGTTAAACACGAAGAACGGTTCGGGAATATTAAAATGTATAGTGTTCTGATTTGATCGAGCGTTCAAATTAACTTTGATTGGATAAGATAAACGAAAAATCATATTTGAGTATTCGAATTTAATACATTCAATGTTCATTAATCCGTAGAGAGATCGTAAAAATATCTAGTTTTATCAGAGTTATTTTTGATCGAATCCCTCGTGTTTACAAGCTATCAACAAAGACGCATATTAACTATCACCCGAGAGATAAAATGGGGCTCTTATTGATAATATTAAATGCGTATAAAATCGAAATGGATTGTTTATCAGACCGTGTTCACTTTTATATTACTTGCTCTTTGTCTTTGAAATAGATTGAACTGAACTAATGTCAATATGATTTAATCCGGCAATAATTTGGTTACCAAATAGGCCAAATTATCACGTTCTGTCCACAAGTGATAGATAGACACGTTATTATTCCAAACATAAGCTTTGTTAATAACACAGCGTAATGTAGATATGTTAACAGAAAATCTAATTAATTAAATGGCGTGAGTAGTATATTAACGCGAACGCGAACGGTGAAAGTAATAAGTGAATATCAGGCGAACTACCAGGAGAACATTATCGTGTCGAAAGTGTGGCGTGTGGGAAGTTAGCGTGCGAATTAGCCGGTAACAACACGGGAGGGCGCGTTAATCCTGTTATCGGCTAGGTATCCGTAACTCGGGCTGAGGCCGTGGCGTGGTCGACACTACAACTTTTACCAGCCACAGCTTCTCTCTCATCCCCTTGTAGGTACACTTGATTGTCATCTATATATATAAAAGAAAGTCGTGTTAGTTACTTCACTTATAACTCAAGAACGGCTGAACCGATTTAGCTGAAAATTGGCAGGGAGGTAGTTTAGAGCCAGGAGAAGGACATAGGATACTTTTTATCCCGTTTTTTTTTTTTTTTTTTTTTCCCCTTTTTACGACCGCGTTCCCGTGAGACGTCACATAAAACGTCAAAGAGAATACAAGTCACTATAAAACGTGGTACTATGACAAAAACGTTGCCTTCGAAGTACCAGGTTATCATAACTTGACAGGAGCTTACCAAACAAAGGAGTGTCAGCTAGAAAACGCTTTATGCCTTCGAAGTACCAGGTCATCATAACTGGGTAGGAGCTAACCTAACATATGAGTGTCAGCTAGAAAACGCTTACCAGATCACCACCGCGTACCAGGTTGTCAAACTTGGTACGTTTATAACAACATTTATTGAATCTGAGGCGATACGAAGTTCGCTGGGTCAACTAATTATCTATACTAATATTATAAAGCTGAAGAGTTTGTTTGTTTGATTGAACGCGCTAATCTCCGAATCGAATCCGGTCCGAATTGAAAAATTCTTTTTGTGTTAGGTAGCCTATTTATCGAGGGAGGCTATAGGCTATATAACATCACGCTACACCTCAGAGGAGCGGAACAGTAATGAAAAATGTTGCAAAAACGGGGAAAATTTATTCCTTCTGAGAGTTTCCGTTGCGTGCGCTGCGTAAACGGTTAAAGTAACGCAAAAATCATGTATGACGGGATTGTTATTTTTAAAAAGTTCAAAAAAAAAGTCCCAAGAGCATATGTCTATCTTTTAAGGTTGACTCACTATAACTCAAGGAGCGAAAATGGACGAAAACTAGCAGGCAAATCGATGCGACGGGAAGGGTAAGGGGAGCAAAAATTTGACGCGGACGAAGTCGCGGGCAGAAGCTAGTTATTTATAGTAAGCACATGGTTAGTTGTTTTGTTAGCACTCTGGAATTTCAATTCCAGAGTGCTAACAAAACAATTTTTTTTTTTTGTGCTGGCAATACTGGCAGCCGGCCGTCAAAAATTTTGGTGTTAGAATTAAATAGTAAAATTAATGTAATTTGCGTTTAAAAATTTAAAAACGTGTTTAATTTCGATAGATATAGTGATAAATAATAAGGATTAATGTTTGTGAGTTATTTCGTTGCAAAGTCAATGAAATATCAATATATCAGTACCAGCTGTCATCCAACGGACGGATTTGAAATCACCACCTAACCCGGGGAGTATTTCTTTTAATTTAAGCTTAGTCAACTAAAATCTTATTAGATCCCATTGCACCTTTTGCCCTTTAACGTTCATACTACTTATCACAGTGATCTATGTCGTAAATAACCCTTTATTTCTCCATAATGTGTTTGACATTAAGTTCATGCACTAATTAGGATAAAATCACCTAAACAACGTTGAAGGCCCCATAGAAATCACTGTTCCATATTACTAGACATACTTTTTATGTTCAATTCCTGAATTAGAACCACTAAATAAATTAATGTTAGGAACTGAATTGAACAATATAGTAGTAGGACCTACCCCCCAACCATTTTTATTTTGCACATTTAGTTAAAAAAAAAATTTTTAGTCTTTTCACTTTTTACTGTTGTTAATAATTATTCTCTTTTTCATCATTGAAATTTCACCCTTTTATTAGTATTATTCTTTTATTTTATCTCTTTAAAATTTGAACTCCCGTCATTTACTATCCACTTCTCACCCCTCTTTCTTATTCCTTTCACACACTTAGCTTTCTCTTCTCTCATTCCAGGGTGCCTCTAGGGTTGGTCTGTCAATATGTTGACCCGTAGAGCTGCATCCTTAGAGGAAAAACTGAGGGCTACGTTAAAGGAATTGGAATCTAGTAAAAAGCAGTGCAATCAGCTGATACAGGAAAGGGATGACAGTGAGGTCGAAATTGAGTTAATTAATAAAAAGAACACTGAGCTGAAGAATCAATTGGCTGAACTACATGTACAGCATATGGACATACTTGACCAGCATCAACACCTTCGTCAACTAGTGTCAAATTACCAGCATTGTAGTGACACCTACGAACTGGCTTTGAGACGGATATCAGAACTGGAACTGGAATTAAGCAGGGCCCACAACACATTGACCCATTTGGAAACTCTCAAAGCCAGTGAAGAGTCTGCGATCACCAGCAGTCTCTACGATGAGTTGGTTGGTAGCAGATCCAAACCTACATGTGTTGAGCCAATTGTAACAATAGATTTAACTGATGATACCTTTTCTAAAAATATATTGTTTACTAGCCACAATAAGTTAAAAAAATATATTAAAATTAATAGACTAATTAGAAAATACCAGAAAACATTGAAATGCCAAAAAGTTAATAAATTAAACACAAAACTTAGGCAAAAAAATTTAAATTTAATACAAGAATTGAAGAAGTGTTATAGTGATTTGAAACTATGTAATACTTTGTATGATACTGACACTCAACACCTTCGGGATGAATTGTTTGTTAGGGAATTTGCACTAAAGGATATCTTTAGTAAATATGAGGCTACTCAACAAGACCTGAGTAAGCGCATGCAGGAAGCCTGTGAGTTGGCAGACCTGGTCAAGTGCAATGCAGAGAGGTATGAGTCTCTGACAAATAACCTCTGTTTTAGCTGCACTTGCTCCACGGCACCTCAGCCTCAACTTGATACACCCACGCCCTCAGCAACTCAGCCGGTAAATATCTGTATTACTGATGATAATAGCCATATTAACACAACTTATATTTTTTCTGACAAATTTGGTCAAGGTTATGGTAGCATATTTAATCAGTGTTCACAACAATATGTAATTAATAATTGTTCACCCGGTGCCAGTATTAGCCAATTATTAAGTAAAATTAAATTGTCAAAAATAAACCCTGGTTCAACTGTAATATTATTATATGGGGATAGTTTGAATGTTAGGAAAAAAGAAATAATTCAATGTGTCCATTTGATGTTACTTCTCAATGAGACCAACAATTGTAAATTCATTTTCTGTGCCTTGCCTTATTCACGATACTTGTCTGATGAGCAAAACAGGCACATTTATTATTTAAATATGCTAATTTATAATAGGACTAGTTGTCACAGTGACGCTATTTCATTTTTTGATTGTAATCAATTTATTACTGATTACAAACTAACAAATTATACTTTGTATTTGCCACCTAGTTGTAGGAGACAAATTGCTAATCTTTTAGCATACAATTTACACCGTGATACTGGTACTTGTAGGGTACCAGCGATTACTGTTAGTAGTGGTACTAACGCCACTTTTGATACACCTAGTAGTTTAAACTGTTAGATGCGACAATGGGTAAGCCGCATGTGTTGAATGTTGTACATCAAAATATGCAGGGTCTGTCCGGCAAAGAGCTAGAGTTAAGTTTATTTATTGAAAACTATGATGTTCAGGTATTATGTTTGACTGAACACTGGTTGAAGGAACATGAAGTAGTATTTATGAATGATGATTTTTTTACTGTGCAAAGTGCATTTGTGAGGAAAAGTGCTATTCGCGGAGGATCATTAGTTCTTGTTTCGAACAAGTTGAAATGTAAACAACGGTTAGATCTAGTTAATCTTTCCATTGAGCGCGTTATTGAGTTGTCTTGCGTTGAATTGGAGCGTTACGTCATAATATGCGTTTATCGGCCCCCCTCTGGGGATTTTATTCGTTTCGAATCGGTAATGGAGGATTCACTCAATAAATTAAAATCAATTAATAAATGTATAATTTTATGTGGAGATTTTAATATTAATATTTTAGATGTTACTCCATTAAGTATTAGACTGCTCAATCTGTTTAGGTCTTTTAATTTAATAAACTTGTTCCTTGAACCAACTAGGATCACGGCTTCTTCGTCGACTTGTCTTGATAATATATTTAGTGATTGTGATGCCAAAAATAAGTTAGTTTTAAGTGACTTAACGTCTGACCACTGTGGATTATTAGCCAGCTTCCCTTTGCCACTACTTAAAAAGCCGCATAAAATAGAATGCAGGCCTTATACAGCTAGTCGTTGTAATAAATTTAAAAATAATATAGCTCATAGGATTACACCATCTATAGTAGAACGCGAGAATCCTAATGAAATCTATGAAGCCCTTTTTGATATTGTGCAAAAAGAATACGAATCTACTTTCAAGACCAAAACTATTGACATTAATAGCACTTCCGTTAGCTTCAACCAATGGGCTACTCCAGGAATTTATAAAAGTAGAGCAAGACTATACGAGTTATATGGTTTGAAAAAATACAGATTTGATACTCCTTTTCTAGAGTATGTCAGTAATTATTCAAAATTATTTAAAAAGATCTGCGCTTTAGCTAAATCAAAGTTTTTAAGCGATACCATAAAAAAATCCAATAATAAAATAAAAACCACTTGGAAAATTATTAATAATGAAACGGGTAAACCGGTTAAACAGGAAAAACAACTAGAGATTATGATTAACAACAAATTGGTTAATAAAGCAGCCGACATAGCTGAGGCATTTAATGAGTTTTTTGCCAACATACCTATAACTACGACCTGCTCTTTAAATTCGTCTCCGTCTAAAGCTGAAAACCTTTTGCATAGTAGTGTGCCCGGATGTAGTCGCTTATTTAGTTTCGAACATGTAACGCCTCGTGATGTGATTAATATTTTTAACACACTCAAGTCAAAAAACACTGGTGATTACTGGGGCATCTCTGTTAAACTGTTAAGTAATATAATAGATATCGTAGCCCCCTATCTGGCTGTAACTTTTAATAAATGTGTTGATTTGGGATCTTTTCCTGACCTCATGAAGAGCAGTAAAGTCATACCATTATTTAAAACAGGTAATAAAAATAACGTTGGCAATTTTAGGCCCATTTCTATCTTACCTGCATTTAGTAAAATATTTGAAAAGTTAATACTCAAGCAGTTGCTAAGACATTTTAATTTAAATGGCCTCCTTCATAATGAGCAATATGGCTTTACAAAAGGTCGTTCGACAACAGATGCGGGTGTTGCTCTGCTGAAACATATTTTCAACGCATGGGAGAACTCGCAAAATGCTATCGGAGTTTTCTGTGATCTCTCCAAAGCTTTTGATTGCGTTCACCATGACACACTTTTGCGTAAACTACGTCATTACGGTGTTCAAAACGAAGCTCTCAGTGTCATAAGTTCTTATTTGCAAAATAGGCACCAATGTGTAGATGTCAATGGTGTAAAATCTTCCGGGCTACTAGTTCAGTTAGGTGTACCTCAAGGATCAATACTGGGTCCATTCTTATTCTTAGTGTATATTAATGACTTACCATTTTATTTAAAGAATATCTGTGACATTATACTATTTGCTGATGATACCTCACTTATCTTTAAAGTAGACAGAAATAGACAAGATTTTGACGACGTAAATAGTGCGCTCTCAATGGCTACGGAATGGTTTACCACAAATAACCTAGTTCTCAATGCTAAGAAAACGAAATGTATAAAGTTCGCCTTACCGAATGTTAGGAATCTGGGACCCAATGTCGTTTTAGACAATGAGGTGCTTGAAACTGTACACTCGGCGGTTTTTCTGGGCATAACAGTAGACGCCAAACTTCAATGGGGATCACATATATCAAGCCTAGCGGGAAGGCTCAGTTCGGCCGCCTACGCAGTAAGGAAAGTTAGACAGTATACGGACGTTGATACAGCTCGATTAGTCTATTTTAGTTATTTTCATAGCATAATGTCCTACGGCATTCTGCTGTGGGGCAAAGCCGCGGACATTCAAAATATTTTTGTTCTTCAAAAACGAGCTGTTCGAGCGATTTACCAACTAGGTGCTAGAGTCTCTCTGAGAGATTTGTTTAAAGATATTGGTATTCTTACGGTGGCATCACAATTCATCTTCGCCAACATCTTATATATTAGGCAAAATATACACCTGTACACTAAAAACAGTGATATTCATAATATTAATACTAGAAATAAGGACAAACTACGTGCTCCCTTTCACCGGCTACATAAGGTTCATAATTCTTTTGTTGGTCTTGGTATTACCTTTTATAACAAGCTTCCCTCTGCTTTACTAGATTTGCAGTTTAATGAGTTTAAAGCTAAAGTAAAATCCAACCTTTGTTCAAAGGCATACTATTCTATCAACGACTACTTAAACGATAAGAATAGTTGGTCGCTGTGATTAACTCAAGACAAACTCAAGACAATGTTTATGTTCTTTCAATCCAGAATTAGCTTTCCTACTGACAGTTTATATGGGTAGTTCATATAATTGTTTTTTATTTATTTTTTTATTTAACAGATTTTGTTAATTTATTTATTTATTTTTATTTTCTTTTAATTTCATTTATTGTGGACATAATCTACTCATTACAATGATTTTAAATGAGTTGTATTGCAACATGTAGTTAGCTAGCGACCTCGTCAGCTGTTCATAATATTCTTGCCTGACAAACCGGCAGCAAGTTCGTCATGCTCCCTTAGATGTCACTGCTTGCGGTAGCGTTGGGGGTCGGGTTACCACCTTCCCTCAAATATGGCGAGGGGGGTAATGGCTGACCTTTGCGTTATGCTCGTGAACGGGTGCTGCTTGTGGTGACTGGTCGTCTTGCTGACCATGGTTTTTGTTATTGTTATTTGTATTAACTGTTATTTTATTCTACTCCGGAGGTGCTAGTTTAACTATTGTAACTTCAACTTAGCTATATGCATCAACATATGGATCATTTTGCATCGTTGAACATGTAAGCGGGCACGCCTTTTATGCCTGGAGGCTTTATTTAGTTTTTAAGTTTTGTTTACGTTTTTGTTTCATTATTTTAGCTTGACTTTAGTATTCAAATTTTTTTTTTTTTGTTTGTTGGTATATTGGCGTGTGCTCGCTGACATATGGCGAATAATGTATGTTTTGTTTTATAATATTAATTACTTACACAATATTGTATAGAATCAAGTTCTTCTAACTTAACAGACAGCTGTGCTGCTGGGGAGTTTGTTCCGCCACTTCTTCTTCCCAGCTACAGCACTAGGAAGTGTCGAAGGGTGGGCGTTTTGGGGGGACTGTCTTTTGTAACTTTGACGTTCAAAAAGTGCTGACTCTCAGCCTAGTTTGAATAAATGACTTTTGATTTGATTTGATTTGATTTGACAAACCAAAACTTCTTGAGTTGTATTGTTTAACAAAACTTGTGTTACTATGTAAACGTTGGTACCTAGTTGTGATTTAGATTTTAGTGTTATATTCCTAGCATTTTCACACCGCACTTGCGTCTTACATAAAAAGTATAGCAATATAAGCAACTAGATAAATCAAATTTTTCACTGAGTTCCAGTGGAAGCAATTTGTTTTTGTACTGTAAGCAGCGGAACAAAGGAAAGCTCGGAAAACCTTGTTAACTTTTTAAAGCATTCGTTGGCTTCTCATGCATTATTCAGAACAGCCGGTGGGTATACACACGCATCCGTATGATGTTGTGTGTTTGTCACGGCCGCGTACATGTGTCCGCCAGTACCAGGATAACATCGGCGGTAGCGGGCCGCTCGCTACCCTCCTCACAATTGACATTTCGCAAAGAGCCAACCCTTTTGTTGCTCGGATGAAATGTGAATTTCAATGAAAACGAGGTTAAAATTGCTCGGCCCCGACATAGCCGTGAGCCGTAAAAAAGAGATTTCATTACGGTCCATTGTTGCGTTATGATTTTCACGTTCCATTTTATTTTTAAGAATTGCTAAAGCACAAACACTTTTTCATGCAGTTTAACGTTTGTATTACAGTGTAGCGTCTCGAAAAGCTTTTAGAATGCTTTGTCGGGAGGGCAATTAACTCGGAGGGTTGTTATTGTGTTTTTCGCTTGCTTTTACTCAATTAAAAATAATTTGAAATAATAGCAACGGCACAAAGACAAGAGCGAGACGCGGCTGGAATAATTTAAGCTCTTGCCCCACCCCACGGAGTTAGCATCTTGTTTCATTAACGTGCCGAGTGTCTCGAGTAATATTTATATGAGTCGCGGATCATGAATATTTAGTTCTTTACACTGCGGCCACGGTTTTAAAAAGAGCAAATTTTGACAGAGGTTCTCTCGCTGTTAATAAAATACAAGGATTACTCGGTGGAGTGGCTGCGTAACGTTATTTAATTTAATAGTTTTATTTGCGGCGGGTGAGATACACGCACACAAAGCCGTCGGACGTTAAGCTCCTTTTATCTCTCCCCGAGGCGGGATGAAAATCGAGCGTCGATATTGTGCTCGTAAAGGGCGTTTGGACGGGGATAAATAACACGTCGCGTCGTCGGGCCGTGTGCCGTGTGCCGTGTGCCCAGTGCCGAGTGCCGAGTGGAGCCTTTAAAAGGCAACCTTCTGACAACACTGATTTTTGAAACACCGCGAAAGCAGTCTTCATTTTTTTTACTTAAGTGTGTAAAAATTGATCGAGGTACCTGGATCAATTTTTACACATTTACACTAACTACAATACACATTAAAATAACTTTTCCCGAAACGGCGGAGTTTTCGAGAAAAAAAAAGAAAAACTAAGAACTAAAAAACTCGTATAAATCTGGATCTAACAAAGTTGCGAGGTTCATTTATGGACTAAAATACTCTGCATAAGATACGCCATGAATGTACCTAACATCATAATTTCGTATCATGCTTTGTTTAAGCGTAATTAATTTTTTTCTTATTATCAGGATGTAAAAATTACGATTTTCGTAAAACTATAACTCAAAAACTAGACTTGGGAGCTCAGTCGGGATACGAAATTTTGCATTTAAATGATTATTTCTGTCAGCTTTTTTAATAAAAATGGGATGTCCGAAAATCGGGCTTCTTAAAACACTGTGCAGCGTTGTTGTTTCCAATTCAAATGTGTATAAACTAACTACCCATTTTTAGACTGTTATAATTCCGGTGTGTTTCGGAGGGTTGCTCCGTGTCGATTTTTAATTTGGGAGAATAATAATAATAGGGACATCAGTTGCCAGTGTTGCCACAGTTGTCATCTGTACCGCTCGGAGCTCATCGACATACCCCGAGGGAAGGCGAGGGTGAAACACAAACATTTGCGTCCCACCCCGAACATTGTACAAACTACAAACCGTGTGTATTGTTCTTCGTGCAATTATACTTACTCGAACTATGCAATCCGACAGTGTTATTTATACACATATTGAAAGAGGTACTGGAGAAACGCTCCTTACATGTAGACAAAGTTTTAAAAGAACATATAAAAAAAATGTTCTTTAAAAATAAAACAGAAGTTATTGTTTATTGAAACATTCAATAAAATTTGAACGTTGTTATTTTCTAAATGTAAAATTAACCGCTTCAGTACACTAAAGTTTATAAATAAAATACCTAACTACCACCCATAAAACATCCATTGCAAATAGCAAAAGCACTTAACTGAATTTGCGTGTTTTTCAACAAATTATGTCGGCTAGTGTGAAAGAGCGTATAAAGAAGAAATACGGCCTAGAGATATAAATCAGATTACTCTCCCGCGCAGCCCACTGTGCTTAAATTAAATGGCTTTGAACGAAAATTACGATGTTTTCCAAACGCTTTTATTTTGTTGTTCATTCGTCTGTAGAAATTCACGAAATATTGGTGTTAAATAAAATGCAGAAACTGAGCCAGACAAATTTTTGTGTTCACTGAAAATTGCACGATTCATTCATATTCATATGAGAAATAAGATTATAATTCATGTAAGAAAATTCATTGATTTATTATTTTCTCTTTCAATAACACGGTGAAGTGTTTCCTCAAATGCGAACCACAAGTAATAAAATTCAAATTGTGTAAACATAGATTGTTAGCCATCAATTCTTGTTTTATCGTGTTCTTATTTTCGAGACGATCATAGCATAGAAATAAACCTGTTATATACATATGTGTGCGCCGTGGTGAGCCCCGGAGCCTGTGCCTCCGCCATGATGATATTGAACGGAGTTCTTAAATCTCTCACGTGCATATATTTTGTATTTAATACTGCTTTTAGCTTATAAGAAAATATCTACATCATTATTATGATAGAGAAGCTTGCTAATACTGTTATATGTATAATTAACAAATGCTTCCTCTCTCCTAACTCACTTACTTTGCTGTGCCCGACAGGGTCCATATGTTCTAATTTATAAGTTTACCACCTAAGAGTATGCACGGCCACACATCAAGCTATACATTTCCAGTATAAGCTGACATCTCATTGTACGAAAAGCCTATACAATGCGAGGTCAGCTAAAACTGGAAATGTAAAGCTTGACCTGTAGCCGTGTGTAAGTACCTACATGTGGAATGCAATAAAAGTATTGAGTAAATGCTATGGTAAATGCATAATGTATATCTAATTCGGACTTGTGGCTAAGTAGTAACAGTCGCACAGGTCCATCGATCAGGTTAAGCTTAGCAATTTTCGCGGCTGGTCCGTGGGTGGGTCACATAGGAACCCCAAAATTTATTGTTTTTTTTTTTCTATTTTTGTGTGAAAATCTTAATGCGGGTCACATAATACATCTACTTACCAAGTTTCAACAGCATAGCTCTTATAGTTTCGGAAAAAGTGGCTGTGACATACGGACGGACAGACAGACATGACGAATGTATAAGGGTTCCGTTTTTGCCATTTGGCTACGGAATCCTTAAAAGCGCATACAAATCGGTTCACCCGTTTAAGAGCTACGGTGCCACAGACA
Source organism: Aporophyla lueneburgensis (assembly GCA_932294355.1). Lineage (NCBI taxonomy): Eukaryota > Metazoa > Arthropoda > Insecta > Lepidoptera > Noctuidae > Aporophyla > Aporophyla lueneburgensis. The sequence continues at coordinate 22,412,302 of OW028748.1, read as the reverse complement.
GAAACACTAGTAGTCAAACTTATATTAGCCCTGTTTTTAAATACTGGTATTCATCTGCATCCTATCAGACTCGAAGCCAACCATAGTTTGGAAAAGGCTAGGCAGATAATGATGATGTTATACCTAATTGGATTCAAGCTACAATTAGTTTCATACACCCGACGATGGAGCCCGTCATTCGCAGTTATATGTATATTATTTCATAAACCATTAACCTCCAAATATAAACGGCGACCAAATCACGATCCCTTCTTTTTTATTGCTTTATTTCTCGTGATATTTTATTTGATTGCTTTTTGAGAACCGGTCGTATTATTCACTGAACGTTGATTTAATATTGAATTAAATCTTTGATGTATGTCTATGTTTAAATGTTAATTCCCATCGTGTTAAATGATTATACTTTGAGGCTATAACATATTGACATTAGTGTTTTATGAACTCATTAGCCGCTTCCGTTAGAAGTAAATTATTCAAGAATATTTCTTTTGAACAAATATGTTAACACCATGTTTTATTCAACATTGTAAGTTATTTATGCGATCACGGATTTTAAAGTTCTATTATCGCGATATGAATGGTTTCCATCATAAACTTTCAAAGAGCGAACGCGTTAAACTCGAGTGAATTTCATTTCCATACATAGAGAATACATACCAGGAACTCATGCGCGCTCGGAGGTTGAAAATATAAAAGTCCCTTTGGCAACGATAAAGGCGTTCCAGATTCAATGCAATTTCGTCGTGTGTCAGTGTCGCTATTCCGTGTCACATAGTGCGCTTCCGCCAGCCAGCCAGCCAAGGCAAGCTTGGGCTTTACGCGTTCGCTTCTCATTTACAAAGGCCGCCTTGGAACAAAGTTGCATTCTTTTAGTAGTGGCAGTTCCCGACAAGAATCGCTGCACAACCCTACTTAGGTTTTTACTGAGTCTTTTGTAATGAATAAACTCTTTGTTTTGAGAAAAAGGAGAGAAGCGAGCTGGGCTCGATTAGCATTTCATTTTCATTGCACTTAAATTTATCTCATAAAAGCTAAATTATGCAGATCTTTTCGTCTCAGTTTAACATTTTTGTTTTTGTATGAGACCCAATAATAGTGATGTTGAATTATTATCTCGTATATTAGGATGTCATAAAAGACGGAGATGTTCTTTAGATGGGTGTCAATATAAGCGAGGTGGGGACCGGACCCGTTCTGTAAATGCTCTATTTACGGCCGGAGCGGCTGCCTTCCTATTTCATACAATCTATCGCTCCTTTTATATTCCTATTTAGGTAGGAAGTTTCCCCCTTGAATAAAAGAGAGCGTTTCAAAGCGCCGCCCGGTATATTAAAAAATATTTACCTTGCATTTTCTTTGCTCAAAGTTTATTTATTTACGAGCTCGCTATAGGTGCGCTTTTGTTCTGTAATTTTTCATTTTCAAGGACTGCCTTTATTGTTATGTAGGGGGAATGAAATGGTTTATTAATAAGACTCTTGTTTATCTTTTTTGGAGTTGTCATAATAATGTTGTGACCTAAGACATGAATAAACCAACACTGTCTCAGATAATGGCGGTTCACAGGTCAAAAGATTAAATGTTCAATGATTGATAAGTTAAATAAAACACGATAATGATTGCAACTGCATTGCGATATTATTACAGCAACCGAATTAATATTATGTAATTTAAAACTACGATTAATTTTTAATTCTTGTTACTTTTTATCGCCTACAACTATAAACACGACGAATTTTTGACTATCGTTGTATTGTTGAAAATTTGAACTATTCTGCTACACATCACGAACTACTAGAGCAACTTTATCAATAACTAGCTTCTGCCCGCGACTTCGTCCGCGTCAAATTTTTGCTCCCCTGACCCTTCCCGTCGCATCGATTTGCCTGCTAGTTTTCGTCCATTTTTCGTTGCTGCTCGCTCCTTTTGAGTTATAGTGAGTCAACCTTAAAAGATAGACATATGCTCTCGCGGACTTTTTTTTAGATCTTTTTAAGAGGAACAATTCCGTCATACATAATTTTTGCGTTACTTTAACCGTTTACGCAGCGCACGCAACGGAAACTCTCAAAAGGAATAAATATTCCCCGTTTTTACAACATTTTTCATTACTGCTCCGCTCCTTTTAGTTGTAGCGTGATGTTATATAGCCTATAGCCTCCCTCAATAAATAGGCTACCCAAGACAAAAAGAATTTTTCAATTCGGACCAGTAGTTTCTGAGATTAGCGCGTTCAATCAAACAAACAAACAAACTAACAAACTCTTCAGCTTTATAATATTAGTATAGATAGATACCCTTTAATTGTATGGGTTTAATACTTTAGGTCCTTAATATTCAGTTTTTGACATCAACTAAAGCATTGTCATGTAGTAATGAAAGGAAAAAATAACATCCCCTTTTTACGTGTAGAGGAAGTACCCTAATAAAAGATTATTACCACTTTGTCGTCATGGCTAATTTGTATTATATCCATGCCAAGTAACAGCTTTTTAGAGCAGTATTAAGAGTCTGAGCGTACCTGCAGACAGACGGACATGGTGAAACTATAGATTCTTTTCGATGGCGGAACCCTAAAAACGTTCAAAATCTAGTTGCAATCTTTTCTCACAGACAACGTATGCCACAACTTATCAAAAATGAATGAAAATTAGCGGTTTTTTTGCCAGATTGAAATTGAGTTTAAAATTCGAACGTTCTATAAAAATACTGGAACCAGTCTTTTCAAAAACAGAGCGAACAATTTCTAGAGTTTGCTATTTGAGTGTAAGTGAGCCCACTCCCCCTTACACTCAAAAGCAACCCCTAGAAATTAGAATAACAATCCTTGTGTAACATAATATCTGCATCTTCCTTCACACGTTTTGGCATAGTGCAGGTGTGGCGCTAAATAAAATTTGTGCGACGCACGACAGTAAAATCTCATTTTGTAATTAAGTATGACTAAGTTGTTTGTTTCTTACTGTACCTTATTCAGTTCATCTAAATAAAAAGACTTTAGTAAGGGCCACCATTGTCATAACCTGCCTAGTTTTTCCCACAACATGTTTGGTATGTTGTCCTTGAGTCGATTTCCAGTCTGCAGCGGATGCAGCTGAATATTAATATTTTACATGCAGCGACTGCCTATTCAAATAATAGTATCACCCCATTTCTTCCCGTGGGTGTTGTAAAAGGCGACTAACTAGAGAATGGGCAACAACGTTCTCTATGCATTTTCTAGCATACTGCGATTGACAACCCGCCTGCCAAGCGTGGCGATTATGGCAAATCCCTCCAAATTGGGGGAGGCTTATGTCCAGCAGTGGAAGTGTTATGGCTGAAATGGTGATGATGAAGGTATTTGCTTATCTCATGCTTATCTCAGTACCTTTGGCTTCTTCCGACATGCGCAACAAATTCTAATTCATTGATTAATTTCAGGTAAATAACACCCATTGCCAAACATAAATTAATAGAAACTTTTACAGATAAAATCACATAATTAAATAAAATTAAACCGAATAAAATAAAATAATGTCAAATAAAATCAATTAAAAATAAATTATATCAAACTAAATTAAATGAAAATAAATAATGTCAAATAAAATAAAATCAATTAAAATTAAATAACATCAAACTAAATTAAATGAAAATAAATAATGAATAACAACAACAACAACAACAAACAATGAACAACAACACACACACACACACACACACATGTAGAACAATTTCCATGATGTTTTTATTGAAATTGTTCTAGGAGAGTCGCGTTGCGGCTGTTTGTGGAAGCCTTTATTCAGCTAAATAGAGGGGGTCACCATCGTCATCATATGCCTAGTTTTTTCCCCGACTATGTTGAAGTCAACTTCCATTCTAACCGCATGAAGCTGAATACTAGTATTTTAGATGTAGCGACTGCCTATCTATCCTCCACAACCCAGTTACTGGATAACACAATTTCATTGGGTTAAACTGGTTGTTAGACTTTCGTGTTCCCATACCGACTGTCAAAGATCTACGTATGACAGCTGAGACGGCTTCAATGCTTTCCCAGACACGGAGGAGTCTTGATAGAAAGATGGTCACCCATCCACAGACCAACCCGTTCAAACCTTGCTTAACCCTGCAGTGGTCGTGCGGATTACAATTGTAATCCACGGTTAATTTGTAATACATAAACAGCCTCTCCAGGGACAAACCACGCATCGGCAATGCGCGAGCGCTACTGAGTTCGGCGGGGACTATCGAACTTAAAATACATGGAGTCTCGGCTAACACACTTGAATTGATTTTGAAATATTTAATTTTTTAATACCCTGGATTTCAATTGTAATCCGCGCGACCACTGCAGGGTTAATTGTTGTTATTACCTACTTAGCAAGCCCCTTTTTATTGAGGGCCACCATACCCGCTAAAGAAGTTGTAAAAACTAAAATACGGTGATTAAAGTACATAAAACCCATCCTTTCAACCTTAAATTGTAATTGAAACTTGAATTTCGTTTTCATTTATTCCTGTTTTAATTACAGTGTCTGGGTTGACGGGGAGATTTTATTTTTAATTAATCTCGTTCGAATTTCCGAGTCCAGAGCGCGCGCTTGTATGAAATGGCATTTGATTGTTTTTCTAGAACAGTTTTTTTTTAAATTCCGCCTTTGTTTTTGTATTGATGTAGACGTTTGGGAGCTGAAGAGTAGTGTTGTCAGTTCCCGCGTTTAGCAAAAAGTTTGAAAGAAATTAAAGACTTGGATTCTTTTTTCTACGATAAATCGTGATTAATTGAACCATACATTGTAAACCGGAATAAACAAAATAATAATACACACCGGAACACTTTTTTGTTTCTCTTTAATCGTTGGTAGTGAAAACATTTTGTTTTAATAAAAACCCACTGTAATTTAAAGTGACTCTACATAAGACGTTACATAAAAAAAAAACATCGAACGCAAACGTACTGCCTACGTAGTATATACAAAAGAGTTTTTTCATCTTCACATGAATTATAAAGTGGCCCAAATAATAAACTAGCAGATAGCATCTAGATCTAGTGATTACATTGTCTGATACGTCCAACATACCAGGCGTGAAGTTTATTTTTTATATTTTTTTAATTATAATGAGTGTCTTATGAGTAGAAGCCATGAAAGCATTAACTGAATCCAAGCGCCATCTAGTTTTAACATCATCATCATCTGCCTAGCCTTTCCTTAGCTTTGTTCGGGTCGGCTTCCATTTCAACCAGATGGATTCCAACCAGGGGGCCTATTACGAACTCTTATTTCCAGGCAGTTTACGGTGTAAACTGAACTGCCTTGCAATTTCGTATTATGAACTCGCCAAACAAGCCAGTCAGCGGTCACGTGACATCCTGGCCGACTTCTGACCGAATATTGCCTGGCAATACCGTAATACGACCGTTCGTTTGACATTTCTTTTCGTATTAGAACTGTCAAAAAGTAACTTCACAATCCATTTTGTTTACGCTGCGTCAGAGGAGCTTATAATGAATTGTTTTGAGTTTATTTGGCGAAATTATTCGAGTATTATCTAGATTAGTAAAAGAAAATATGATGTGTGACGAATATGAACTATTTGAGTTCCTGAAAAGTTCCTTTTCTCATCGAAATAGAGTGTCAAGGAACAAAAGAAGACGACTTCGTGATGAATGTAATGCGTTCGCCATGGATGTTGTGCAATTTATTCAAAGATATCGACTTAGCAAAGACTTGGTACTGAATCTTTGTGAGGAGTTGAGACAGCTTTGAGTACTCTCGTGCTTGGGCAGATTTATTGTACCCAATAGCCACTTTGTGGGAATTTAAGAACACCTACAATGTTTCCAGCTGCACATAAGTTACGCGCCGACGACGGCTAGAACTCTCATGCACTTACAAATATATTAATATTATATCATGTTCAAAACTGAATATTAATTAAAAACACTCAATAACACTTACGCCATAATTTTGTTTATACTCCGAATATATTACGAACGGAAGTATCAAACGAACAATACGTTATCTGTCTTAGTTTGTGAAACAATACTTCCTAACTTGTTGTTCGGAAACATAATCTCGCGTTACAATTTACAAAAATAGAAAATTATAATATGAATTAATTGTATGTCGCAATAAATATTGTGTTTATATTTTCACCTACTTATAGACTAGTGTAACTAGATTATTATTTTTATCATAAAATAAATGATTAAAATAAAACCGTAACTTACCGATAAATATTTAATTCTATTTCTGAACGTTGCGACAGAGAATTACAAGCCAGCCATAGACAAACTAGCCAGCGTCAAGTCGGGCAGAATTTGAAATGTCATAGTACGAAATTTAACCAGCCAGTGAAATGAATTGCTTGGAACTTGCCTGGTTTTTTAAAAGTTCGTAATAGGCCCCCAGGGTTTGGTTGGAATCCACGCTGCAACCGTAGTAACCGTAGCTTAACCCTGATCGATGGTCCCGGGCGGCTGTTAATACGTAGCAAAAAGCACCTCATACATAAGTTTGAAAATATTGACCATAACGTTTAAAAGAGCAACTTACAGAAATTATCGTTTCATGTCTTTCCAAGACGTTCGACATTCAAAATACGAATCTATTCGGAATTTCTAACTAATATAGAATTATAGATGTTTATTTAGTTTTATTTTTAATTATTTAATTACAATATCTCAGAAAATTTGATTGCTATAGGTATTATCTTTTTCGTGAATCGGGGATTAGGACTAATTAACGTGGATAAAATATAGTCTGTTGTTCTAATAATGTCTGCGTTATAGTAAAGAATCCGTTTATTTTTGCTCTGAACTTGTTAATTAATCCATCTGACTAGAGAAAATATAACTTTTGGTTTATTGTAAGTAAATGGATTTATAAATTGATGTTTGTGTCGGATGTCGTTAGTTATGGAGTGTGCTTCTTCTTCTTTTGTTCACTAGCAAAAACTAATTTACGTACACTACACAAACACAACACGCTAACAAAGGTTGTGTAAATGCGTTTATTTTAGAACCCTTTTAGCGATTCTGTAAATTAGTTTCGCCGGTTCGCATTTTTCATCCACAAAATTATTCAGCTCGATGTTTTATTTACAGAATGCCGTTTAAAAACTTAGTTGACGTGCACTTTTGACAGTGCCAAAAATAATGAATAAATTAAAAAAGTTTGCATACCATCGAGGGTTGAACGAATATTGAAACAGTTGCGCATCAAATCGAATTGTACAAAGTTAATTACGCGGTGTCAGCCCTGAGTAGGGTCGCCACGACCCTCCACTACGCGCGGACAGTCCGTCCAGCCCCGTGCCTGATTGTGTTGCTTAATTATTATTTATAACTCGTTACCGCTTTTGATACGCCACTGTAACTATACATGCGTACTTTTTATAACATGTAGTCACGTAAACGCAAAAGTAAATAAATAATATTTTATTACGTATTCTAATAAACTTCCATTGTTATAGTCCTTATAGCCCAGTTATATGTTGGTTATGAAACTGTATGTTAAACATAAACAAGTACAAAACATTTTGTTTATGTATTCAATATAAGCAGAAGCACATATTACCACCACCGAGGTTATTCAAGTAATTTGTCTCATAAATATTTTGCGCTTTGATTTACATAATTTATTGAAAACACGAAGCTTCGAACGAGAACACGAGAAAAACGGCATGATAATTATTTCCAGCGCTCTCGGACCGCTTTCTTTACCTTTGAAAGTTCATTTAAATGATAATTTCCTCTACTAAGAGGGTTAAGTCGCTGCAGATTTCCTCAGTGTTCTCGGTACAATTAGCCTTATCCGTAATTTCCTTTGCTTCTTTTCTTGGCAAAGTTCTTATAAGTCGTAACACTGATGTGTTCTAGCCCATTAGCTGACACGAACACTCTTTGTCGCCACTTATTCCGCATAGCAGAAAATTAATGTTCCGTCTCGGGTAGGTGGTGTATAAACAAGATGGTGGGTGGCTCCGCCCCGGTATTTATTACTTCTGGCACGCCGCGAGCGGCCCATCCACCAGGCTGCCATAAACGCGAGCACTAAAACGTGCCATTTCCCTAAATTATTTTAATGACGTATGTTCCCTCGGTTTAGTGGATTGTAATTCGGTTACACTGTTGAGAATCGCTTCCCGTGCTCCAGTATACGGATCCGTTGCCAAATATTCACCAATTTGTGAGATTTAGCCGTGATTTGTCACGGGTGACCGCGTGAAAACTGAATTGTTACAAGTTGTGGAAACGATACTGTTATGAGTCAGTGTGCGAGGCAGAGGGGACATTGTTTCAAGTCATTAGGCATGTAGGATGGTGTCGCTCCACGAAACGCTTTCCTTTTTTGGAGTTTGTCGGCGGTGCGACTACAAATTAGTTCCTACGAAGCCGCAATAGGAGATCTTCAAACGACTCCCTTCGGTGTCTTAATCGTACCGGGGCATGCCGACGCGCTCATTACACTACGCTCGGCACGCTCTTTTGTTCCTGTCGGTTGTGAATTGATTTACTCGCTATTGTGTGTTGCGGCTGCACTGGCATGCGGCTCCGACACCACATCATGCCACACCATGCCGGCACATCTCCGACTGTTGTTTGCGCTCGAAATGTCTGTTGGCGTGCACTTCGTCTCGCTTTTATTGAAATGTAAATTCCGTGTCCCGGTAATAAAGTTTTTTTTCTAAGTTTCTGCTGGTGAGGCGAGTTCGTTTGTCAAGATAAAACGGCAGCTGGTCGGGCCCGACCCCTCTTGTTTGCAGTCAACTAGCGGGAGAGAGCATTGAGCCAGCGTTCATAACTTTGGCTGGGCGACCCCTCCGAGTCGCATACAATGCCTCCCTCTCGACTGGCTCAACTTGTAACATTCACACCGTCACCCATAAAGGATTTAAATGCGATACGTCGTGTCGATATATTAATATCGATACCGGAAATTTCAATTGTCGTAAAGGACAAAACACGAGTTTTCAGTAGAGCCAAAAAACAAAAAAAAATATTGTTTTTGACTTATATCTTTTTCAAAAAAAGTACTATATTCATGATGTCAAAAGAAACCCTCACTATTTTTTCGTGTTCTATCCATAAAAAGTAATAAAATAAACCAAACATAATCATTGACGAAAATGAGAGTCCTTTACAGCCCAAAAAAAATTAACTGAAGTACTTTACAGCCACGAAAAATTGGTTATGATAAAGTCAGATGTGTCGTAAAGGACTAATCTTGATTATCATTGGATAGTACAGGTCAATTAAACCAGAGACTAAGGGGGTAAAAGGAACAAAAACCTAAAGTTTTGAATAGAAATACCTACAATATGTAGTAAAAACAAGTGAAATTAAAATATTTTTTTATTTATTATTCAAATATTTAGTAAAAAAGTAGTAAAAATATTGTTCTAATAGGAATTCAAATTTTAAACAAAATGTTTTGCGCTATTACGTTATATTTATAATTTTATTGTATTGTGATGGAAGGTTTTGTTACTAATTTGGACATTTTCCTGTTTGTGGCAAACACCAGTTTTTTTTAACAACCTCAAATGTTATTTGAAGTTTTTGCGAACAAAGTTGATTTGTCAAAAATGAAAAGAACGAATTGAAACAATTCTGTCAGACTTATGTGTGCTCGTTGAGGAACAAATGGATCTCGCGTAATCGCACGAGACGTACATTCATCCAAAAGTATGAGACATAGCTGCAAAAGGACATAAAATGGCCTGAGGTCGTGAGGGAAAAGATAACCCCTTCTATGGTGTTAGTAAAACAGCAACCATGTTTCAGTTGTGACTTCGCTATAAATGAGGGTGCATCAACATCCTGTGGACCGGAAACGTGCAGTGTTGGAACATCAACATCAGTTGTGAGTCCAAGAAAACCATTTGTGAAGCTAAGCCCGCTACAGAAGAGTGGAAGAGCTCCTAACGTATAGAACTGAAAGTCATGCTCATGCAAGTGGTTAAAAGCACAAAATAAGAATGTAGCAGATATCATTAAACTAGTCTCGGAGCATCCCGAAGAAGCTACAAAGATAAGGAATTGTTAAAGGCATAGAAAACTATGCCCATATATTCTGCTGATAAAGCTTTAAGTATTTTGACCTCATTGAAGCTTTCGAAGTGGCAGTATATAACATTAATATATTGTGCAAAAGAAGAAGGAATACCATTGTATCCTTCTTATACAGCTATCCTTGAAGCGAAGAAGAACTGCTATCCGCCAAAAGATGCTATAGAAGTCACGGAAAGAGGGGTTAAAGTAAAACTTCAAGCTATTTTGAACAAAACTGTGGCTAGACTTGGAATATTTTTTCGTGTAGAATCTTCACTGCATGGCAAAGAATGTATACTTATATTCAAGTGGGGTTTTGATGGTGCTTCAGGGCAAAGTTTGAATAAGCAAACTTTGGCAGAGGATGACGATTCTAGCATTTTATATGTTCGTTTGAGCCCCTGCGCTTAGTTTGTGGCGAAGAAGTGATATGGGAGAATCCAGAGCCATCTTTCACAATGTTCTGCCATTATATTTTAAGTTTTCAAACGAAAACAGGTTGAACATAGTGGAAGAACAGGCTACGATTGGAAACGAGATTGAAGACCTGCAGCCTTCTATTATGGGAGGCCATTCTGTTAAGCACTCGATGCCTACGACTATGACTGATGGCAAAATCACTTCCCATCTATCAAATACCTCATCTCCGACTTGTGATATATGTAAAGCAACTCCTACGGAAATGAATAAGTTAGAGGTCTTTTTTTGTGTTTGGGAAATCATCAAATGACGTCTCCCGCTCTGGGCTAAGCGGAAGGGCGTGTCATTATAACTCAGCTATAGTCACGGTGATTAACAAATGAGGGACTTAGTAACATCAGTTTTTAGTCACTTGTTAATCAGCGTGATTATGACTGATTATGCAATTTTGTAAAAAAAAGTATTTGATCAATATCGTATTTAATTATTCTCATTAAAAAAGTCATTAATAGGCCATTAACTAACGACAGTACAAGTAAATCGATGCTCAACTTCGTTTGACCATGTCAAAGATTTGAAAAATCACGTATCGAAAATTCAAAAAATTTGGTACGCGCGAAGCAGCACTGAAAGGTATATGAATTTGATGTCACCTTGATCGCCGTGTATGGTACAATACCTCTTGTGAGCATCAGCCCTTCAGTTCCATTCAGTTTCAAATAAATTAACTTTAAGTGTTTTCACCCATCCAAAAAAAAAGCTTAAAACTTTTTGTTCTCACGCGTGGAGGTTCCATACGTTAATATTACATAAAGATATGTATACCAGACACATTGCAAACGTCCTTTACGCCCTAATTACTTAAGTTAAAACAAAGCATATATTTGGTCGTAAGGGTTAAGACTATGTCTTTATTATGTGGTTAAGAATGTCGTATAAAAAGTTTAATGCAAAAATGAGGATTACGACCTCTTAAATAATTAAAACATGACTTTACGCTCCCCTATTGAAAATTATTTTTACGATACATCCCAAATAGTTTAAAAAATCGCGATAGAGCTGTTGGAAAGCCAGGTCGTAAGGGGCTTTTTTTTCAAGATAGAATTTTTTTAAATATACCAATCGATAGAGCTTGCGACGCTGATTCCAAATATATATATAACTCATTTTCGGCAAAATGTCCTTTACGACAATTGAAATTTCCGGTATCGATATGTTTGTGGCATTATCGTTCTAAACTACTAGTATAGTATTGTCTGATGTCTCCGGGCGTGCGTAGCGGTCGCTCACTGCGGTCGAGTGAACTCGAAGTCGAGTGCCACCGATGCGCGGCGTCGTCGGTGGGCGTAAGACTATCGCACATTTGTCATTCGACTAACAATAAAGCGTTTAATTTTATTTATAGGCGTCGCGTGGGCATGATTTAATCGATTATTTGCTGTTATCGCAGTTGAGATATTCAGACGCTATGACTTCATCGTACAAGATCGGATTATAGTAGGAAGAAAAAGAATTAGTTGAGGCACTTGATAATTAACTACCTAGTTATTTGATTGACAGAAAACAATTTATTGTTCGTATTCGGTTTGCAGTTACTTGAATACGAACCTATGAAACTGAGAGTTTCGCAGAGTACAATCATCGTATCGTTATTGGAGCGTATTGATTCAATCCACTTCGTCATTGTTAGAAACAGAAACGTGAAAAGATTATTGCTAGACTATAATATCAGTCGATTCAAATAAAATTTTGTTATTTTTCCAAAAGTACTCTTCGGAACGACATCTTTCGGATTCAACGCTGGAGTGCTTTAGTTCGCAATTTGTGATGCCATTAACCGTGTGCGTGAGCGAGAGGGGCGATGGTGTCGCACCGTTCTCATATCGGGCGCTGAATGTAAATGGCTTCATTTGATTATGTTCTACGCCGTAAACGCTCTTTGAATTCATGCAATCCCGGCAACTTGGTACCGCGGTCGACTCGACAAACGTTACGATTTTTCGGAGAGATCAGTGAGAGAAATTATAATATTCAGGAGACTCATTCCGATGGTTTGTTTTTCCATTTGGTTTTGTTTTTTGTTGTCCTCTTACATCTTTGATAAGATATAAGAGGCGTATAGAATTTAGAGAATATACTTGGTAATCCATTAATTTTGGGCACATTAGTATTAAGGATTCTTACTTAATACAATCCTACTAAAATAATATTATGAAAAACGTTTGTTTATTTGGATTTTTGGATGTTTGTTACTCAATCATGCAAAAACGGCTTGAAAGGTTTTGAAAGGCACACAGATAGTTAATAACTTAGATTAGCACATATATAATACCTTATATCCCGGTATTACATTCCTGTGGAATAATTTTCGGCCTCTACGCTGGCGAAACTACTGGCAAAAGCTAGTATATTATAAATAACATAACATCACGGCTGGTTTCCTCGAAGGCTTAGGCAGAGGTTTGCCCATAATATACTCGCATTTCGCCAGTTTGAAGTCCCATGTGATAAGCTGCTGTGAACTGGGCACAAATCCAGACTCCGAGCTATAATTTTTTAACCAGTTACATTTTTTTTACATATAAAATGCTAACTGTAAATTTTATTCTCAGTCGCAGACAAAGTACAGTTGCAACGCAAACTACAACGTTAATTTGTACCTACCGCCATTACCCGCAAACAAGCCATTAAAATTTAATTACAAATGTAAAACGTTACTATTTACCTCAATAGTAACGTTTTACATTTGTGAAGCAATTTCAACATAATTCGTGCGAACAGTATCAAATTAATATAACGGGAACAATAAGTTTTAATTAATAACAGTTGGGTGTGCGAAGTGCGGCGGGAGCGCTGCTATTCGATATCAAATTGATTAATTATAATTAATACGACACAGTTAACATTTGATGATCTTATAGATTGGATATACTTGTAACCTTTATAATGATATAATATTGTGTGATCTACTAACCTTTGTAATGTTTGTTTTTTTATGTGTGTAGATGGAAGATAAATAAGTATCCACAAGCGTTCGTTCGTACGCACGTTAAAATATCGTTGCGGGATTTTAGGGTCAGCGCACACCGAACTGCAAAATGCTCGCGCATGCTCGAGCAAAATGTTGACTGCTCGAGCATGCAGGCGGCATGCTCGCGCATCCGTGAGCCAGCTCCTTTGACAATGCTCTGGGTTGCCAGGCGGGCGTGCATTACCAGTTTGATGCCAAAATCCGACGTGGCAGACGTGTTCAATATAGTTGATTGGGACTTAGTAATTATCGCCCTTTTGGTGGAGGAAGAGGAACATTGAAGAATATGTAAATAAAATAAGATCATAAAATGAGAAGAACAGTATTGATAGAAGAAATGTGGCGGGAAAAATGTACCTTTTTTTTCTACTTCGCTTGTTTCGACTCAGAACCAACACCACACCTGCCAGGGTCACGAGATTTGTTCGAAAGAGATATCGTGGCCCTGGGACATGGGCAACTGAAGGAACACGGGTGGGTTTTAGTCAGTAAAAGTCTGACACGCCCTCCCGCTCCGCCCAAGAGCGGAAGACGTCATTTGATGATTTCCCACCCACAAAAAAGAAAAATGAACTTAGGCGAATATTACACATTGTGTTAGAATTTGGTAAAATAGGTTTTCCCATTTCTTGAGATATTCTTTCCCAAGCATTGGCTTTTAACATCCGATCGATGTATGTTGGACTCGATACATTGTACAAACATTCAAAATGCTGCACCAAACCGATAACTTTTCTTCGTCCATGATTTCCAATTTACGCCGGTTGCGCCGTAGGTAAACACTCGTCAATACAGTTTTCGCGCTGTGGCAATACTGAGCGCGGCTGGCGCGCGGCGGCGGTGGCGCGAGCGCGCTCGCGCATTCTCGCGCATGCTCGAGCATCAAGTTTGCAATGTAAGAAATTGTCATAAGATACATTTTGCAAAATTTTGCTCGAGCATGCGCGAGCATTTTGCAGTTCGGTGTGCGCTGACGCTTATCGTGTACTGGATTTTTTACTCTCGGTGTTGAGACGAGTATTGAGAATCCGACAGAGATCCTATCTAGCAACCTTCCTCTATAAATTGGGCAACCAACGAATTTTTCAAATCTAATAGGTAGTAATGTGTATCCTGCCCGTCTCAAACTACGGTGCTCAGACCGTAAAAAAAAAACGAACTCAGGGACTTCAGACATACATACTTCTTACTTCTGCAGAAGTACTTCTATAGATTATAAGCGTGTTCAAACAAACAAACTCTTCTATTATTAGTATTAGTATACTTAGATGTTTTCATAAATAGGTTGATCTAGTCCAGGGGTTCCCAACCTTTTTTTGTCTACTGCCCACTTTAAGAATAAATTATTTTTTAACGCCCCCCTTTTTGTCTTGTAGGTGTCTAAGAGTCTTCCTAGCTATGTAGATGAAATTATAAATCGACCCCAAAGCCCTACACAATGCCCCCTTTTTTTTCTGGGTCTCTTACCGCCCCCCTTTAGGCCTGCAGCGCCCACAAGGGGGCGTTATCGCCCACGTTGGGAAAGACTGATCTAGTCTCTAAATTATTGCTACCCTAACCTTTCCTTTGTGACGCAAGAACCCGATACGCCGTCTGTTACTCAACTAAAACTTACATTTGTTTTCTACACTTTACTATTAATTAAATAACCTATAAACATAACGTCAAAGCTTTCAATAAAAGCAAATTAAAACCACTAACAAGTTTGATTTATAACACGGAAAGTTTACAACCATCCTGTCAGATTCAATAGCCCGTTATTAAGGCTACAGTCATTCACTTTACACTCACCGTTCAACATTCAGTCATCGGTTGCCATTCATTCACGTTCATCGAACGAGACGAATATTGAAGTTCTCGTGTGGATAGTTTTGAAGGTATTTTTAATGGAAACTTCTAAAAGCCTTACTACATTTTTATTATCTGTTGAACGCAGATTTTTTTAATTGATATGCTTTGGTTTCCTAAGAAAGCGGTAAACGGTCACACAATTAAGGCTGTCCAAAAACTGATCGGTTTTTGACACCTTAATGTCAAATACTGGTGAAAATGCTTGTGAAAATGACAGATATTCATGACACTTTATAAGGTAGATGCACTAAAAAATCCCGTAAAATTTCAATTTTCTTCAGTTTTTTAATGTCGGGTTGGATGCTGATTAAAATACGATTCGCGACCGTAATCCCATTCATTGAATGATTTTTTCATGAATTACTCATTCAGTGGGATTACATGAATTTAGAGCGTTGTATTGATGAGTTTAATGATTATATCGTTTTGTAAATATATACGTGTTACGGTCGCCAATTAGATTTTAATCAACATAATGCCTGGTACTGTCCTACAAATTGCAAAAACGTAGGGATATTGAATGATGGGCTACCCTGGCAGACGAAATCGCATTCTTAGGAAACAAAAGCTTTAAGAGCGTTAACGTGAAATCCACGGCTCCAAGTTTAGGTAATTGCAGGGCTCCTTCCACTCACACAGATACGCGCATAACTGTGTGCGTAGAGTTGGTGTGCTGCCCGTCATTATAGTCAAACTAACCCAAGTTGATCCTTAATGTTTAATGATACTTACTTATTTAATCGTCAGTTGATTTTTATTTAATATTCTTATTTTTATTACATGCTTGTGAAATAAAAAGGCAATTTTGGATACGTAGTATAGTAAGTAGGTACTATTTAGGGGAGAAAAGTTAGAAATATTGTACAAATGTAAAATCCTACTACGAATAATATTATAAACACAAAGGTTTGTGAGGATGTATGGATGAATTATTTTAACAATTAACCGTAAGAACTACTGAATTTTGATGAAACTTCAATTCATATCGATTACACATCAGAATACCATACAGATCATATTTTCAAATAATAATTATAAACGCGCAAGTTTGAGAGTTTATTTATGGATGAGTAGATGTATATTTGTTACTCTTTCACAAAAACTACTAAATGAATTTTGATTAAAATTTGCTCATTTGATAAAAAAGTACATGAAAAAATCATAATGAAGGGGGTTCATCATTTTGAAGTCGTAGGAAGTCGCGATGGTCCTCTAGCAAATTATTAAGTATTCTAGTTTTAAAATAAAATATTCCAATATCGAAGAATTCTTTATTTATAATATTATATTTATTATATATAGCACTTGTATGTAGATTTAAATAAATGTTTTCCTTTACCGACTTTGAAAGATAACCGACACGTGTGTTCCACACATCGACAAGCTGGTTTTGGAAGACGAGGCTAAGTCCTGAAAAAAAAAAGATAGATGTAATCCCATACGTAAATATGAAATTGTAAATAAAAAATACGTTACTTGTGCTTTACCTTTACCTCATTTTGGATTTTAACATCTTCCGTACTCACAACAACATTATTTTCTTTACAATGCCTGAAGATAAAAAAACAGGATTTTATTTTACCCCTTTCTCTGCGTGATTAATATGTTTACTCATGTTGAATTCCAGCTTTCTAGTACTAAGGGTCTCTGAGCTAAGCCGCGGTCGGACAGACAGACAGACTTAGCGAAACTATAAATGGTTAAAAACAAGCTTTTAGTTAAATTCTCTAAAAAGAAGAAATAAAGTTAAATTAAATCAAATCAATTAAATTATTATTATTACAATGCAAGTTAAAAAAAAATCAGATGATCGACGGTTTAGTTTGAGGAAGTATTGTTTTTTGCAATTTCGAAATTGATCGTTTAGAAAAAAAAAATGTATTTGAGTAGTACAATCACCCCCTAGAAGGAAATAAATTAATAAACGAGGACCTTATATAGCAAACTTCGATCAACAAAGATAACAAATCAAGTTCTATACAAAATATTATTTTACCCAACCTTTTAGCCTTAGCTTTAGCTAAAACCTTTTGATTGAGTCTCTTCCTTTTCCTCGATAAAACTAGTTTCGTTTTTTTACTCTTATTCCCCATGGCATTTTTGTTGTTTCGAAAAACATTGTTTTCAATTATCTAAATAAAAAATAATGATTTTACTTACCAACCCAAGATCGTTATATCGCACTATAAACTCACTCGATGCCAAGGGTCGGGAGAGGTCACGCGTAGAGCACTGAGCGATACGTCCACTCTTTGAACAGCCTCGCGGCGGACTGATTTAAAATTATTACTAGGGGTGCTCGATATATATCGATATTTCGCATATCGATATATTTTGCTCGCGATATATCGGTTCAAATCGATATTTTCGAATCATCTGATATCGATTTATACTATCGATATATTTCATTCGATATATCGTGAGAAATTAAAAGCATACTGCATGTCTAGTAATTTTTATTTAATTTATTTTGACGGTTGGCAGAAGGGTTGGGAAATACGAATCCAAAAACGAAACGCTCTGACACGAAATATTACTCTGCGTGTGTAATATTTATTGGAGTTTAGTAGTTAATAAACAATATATCATTTGTGGTCGCTAGCTTCTTTGTAAGCTTATGTATAACAAAACCTATAAAATGACAATAATAGAGTACAGTAATAGATTGATTACAATTATGTAGTATGTTTTGTTTAATGTCGTTTATGACTTACATAATAAAAAAGTCTGTATATTATTATATAAAAACGATACCAAAGGCTGCCTACTATTTATTTGTATAGAAGAAGCAAGCTGTGGCAATTATCTGTTTTGTTTTACACAGAATATGATTCAAACATTAAAGAAGAAGCAAGCTGTGGCAATTATCTGTTTTGTTTTACACAGAATATGATTCAAACATTAAAGAAGAAGCAAGCTGTGGCAATTATCTGTTTTGTTTTACACAGAATATGATTCAAACATTAAAGAAGAAGCAAGCTGTGGCAATTATCTGTTTTGTTTTACACAGAATATGATTCAAACATTAAATAAGAAGCAAGCTGTGGCAATTATCTGTTTTGTTTTGCACAGAATATGATTCAAACATTAATGTGATTTTAAACACGATGTCAAAGATTACTATTTTAATAATGGAATAGCTAAAAAATATTGGGAATTTAATACAAAGACTAATATTAAATTCCCAATATTTAGTTTTGATGCAAGTGTGCTCAGACTGCTCAGAACGTTGATGATTACCAAGCTAAAAACGTCGCATTTTTCTTCGTTATTAAAATTTTGTTTTGGAGAGGTTTAAAGAAAAAATATTGGGATTTAAGTAAATAAAATATGGTTTGTTTCTTAACCCTAGCTGATTGTACTCATTTTTTTATTCCCTTTCTAATATTTTTTTTATTATAGACTAGATAAATACAAATTACTTACGATATATCGAAAATATCGATATATTTGTACGATATATCGTAAAGTATCGATACAACATTACGATATATCATATCGAAAAAAATATCGATACTTTTTATTCATGAACATCCCTAATTATTACCGCGCACGGTTTTATAGTATTTTTAAAATAATTGTAGAAAAATAATAAAACTAATTTAGTTGAAATTTTTTATTGCAAGTTTTAAAGAAGATGTTCTTCTATTACAATACATCTTTATTTTGTAAAATTAAATAAGATTTATTGGAAGAAATAATGAATTTAGCAACTGCTTTTTCTTGTTAATTTCACTTTGTTTATTGTTTTATTTATTATGTTAGGCGCTGAAAATCAAAAAAGTCTCTCTCAGTTTTTTGCTCAAGGATGTGAACAATTAAATATGTTTATTAGTTTGTCAATTTTATTAGTGGTTTCGGATATTTTAAGCTTCGAAATGACTACTGTAAAAGGATTTTAGAAAACACTGTTTGTTTATCTGGTTAGAATTCACGAATACTTTATTAATGTAAAAAGGTTTTCAGTCAACTTTTTAGACCGAAATATTTCCAACAATATTTAGTTATTCACACTTTCGTTAGATACGTTTTATGAGGTGATTAAATGGTTTGAAAAGTACGCTTTTTGGGTCAAACAACCAAAATCGACGTTAACGCTCTTAAAGCCATTAGGCCGCAGGTCGGTTGTAATAAAACCAGTATAAACAGGCCTCTTATTCTATTAACACTCCAGAAAACGCTAGGCCAGCTTTCGGCCAAAATGTCACCAATGAATTGCGACCTAGAAAAACCTACCAAGTGAGTCGGACTAGCAGTGTTACTTGTATGATAAAAATTAAAGGAGGTTATTTTTTGTTATGGCGGCAATATAATTATTAATAACACACTTCGTGAAAATTTCAATCGTCTACCTGTTACGGTTTATCATATACAGCCCGCTGGCAGACAGACAGACGGACGGACGGAAAGCGGAGGCTTGGTATCAGGGTCCTGCTGGCATAAATTGGGTACGAAATCCTAAAACCATCATTATTTATATTTCTAAAATGATGTAATGAATATAACATAATATGTTAACATTTCATCTCATATAATGTGTACGTACGGCTTCACATTATGCTCAGCGTTGCCACTGAAAGTAATTTACATCGGCTTTCATATTTGACGGCGCATTGCATTCAATTTGATGAATCCATTAATTGAACTGCTGTTTTGATATTGTTGTCGAAACAAGCCGATTTCACCATCGTCAATATTAATTACTGTGCCATGGTTTGCTACATATTAACAAATATGTCTGGTATGCAGATAGCTAGTTGTTTTGACTATGTTTGTGTAATGTCGGATTTGTGTTTGTTAGTGCACCCATCTGTGGCAGTCCATAACGATATTGGCTTTGTTATAAATTCAGTGTGTACAAAAAGCTGCCTAGTACGAGTCGGACTCGTACCACAATCAAAATCAACCTATAATGTTCCGTATAATGTTCCGAGTGGGCTTGTAATCCACCATTCGTTGTGGATGTCACATATCTTCGATTTTTTTGGTTCTAGGACATTTGTCTTTCACCGTTTTGAGATCAGTGCTGATGAAATTAAATATACAAAGTATAGTGCCTGCCTGGGTTCGAACTCACTTTCTACTTGTAAGTTGGGTCCGAGAACACTGGGCCACAACTGTTCCATACCACCATACAATATTTCATACTAAGTACATATTTTTGTCTTGTCTTTATGGTAACTCTTCTAACTTCATTAAATTTTTACTTTAACGTATGTTCATTATAGCGAACATAGCGGCCATAGTAGTATATTCTGTGAAAACGTCAAGTGTCGAAGTATCTTTTGAACCATAGTAGGTAACTACGGTTCGAAAGACACAGACAGCCCTGTGATAGGCAGACGGACGGTCGAACGGACAGCGGAGCCATCGTCATAGGGTTCTGTAGGCATTCTTTGAGCACGGAACCCTTAAAAAGGCATCTAACATCTATCTATGAGATGTAGACATTCTAGCACCAACGAATTATTAAAGAAGAAAAAATACTCTTACAACCATAGAAATATAAAAATTTACAACATTCGAATTAGCTTCGAAATGTTGTATTGTACTCCAATTCGCAGAACATAATAATCAATTCTGATGAATACTGTTATTATCCAAAGGCTTCCAATTTCTCTTATTATCGAGTTTAATTAAATGCGGTACGCCGACAATTGGATATTTAACCCTATTACGCTATATTTTACGCAGCAACGTGAAATGTGTGCACAGCCAATAAATTAACGTTTTTAAACATGTTAACATGTTTGCGGTAGCATTATTATTTATTATTTCATGTACATTTGTACACGTTCGTAATTAATGTTTAATAATTACATTTCATGCTTTGTGTACTCTGTGTCAGTGTGAATTGTTTCCACTGTATTGTTTCCGTATGGACGAACGGTAATAAATTGCAGTTAGATATTTAAGTTGATAAATAAAAATGTATTCAAGTTCTTTTGTTAGCAACTTTAAAGCTGTTAAGTTATAAACACATAAAACGTGACGTTTGACCCTATGTTTTATTTTCATGATGACATTTTAGACATAGACAGAAAATAACTAAGAAAAAGTTTGAATAAAAAGAAAGACTAATAAGTAAATTTTTGTCGACAGGAAACCGCAGAAGTATGCGTCGGCACGTCTGTGGGCACCATTACAGAGCCAGACTGCCTCGGTCCCTGCGAGCCTGGTACTTCGGTCACCCTGGAGGGCATCGTGTGGCACGAGACGGAAGGTGGTGAGTTGTTACTAGCGCACGAACGCAAAGCACCGTAGCGCGCCCATCCCATACCACTCTGCACGCTTATGCACGCCTAGTATTCGTTCATGCTTTGCGAAACATCATCACCATCGTTATTTATCATGCAATCATCGTAATTTTCTCACCGTGGGGATAAATATTTCAACTTGGTATATTATGATTATGATGCCTAAAAGTTTAACGAAAAACTTCAATTTCGCTTTAGAAATTAACACTACTACTAACGCTCTGTCTACCCTTATAGGGTGTATGTAGTCAACACAACAAACTACCGAAGAGTAAGAAGCGCCTAAGAGTTGAGAAAGTATAATAAATAAATCTAGATTATCGAACAATCTTTCGTAAATACTGGGGATCGTTAATTCAATTCTATCATTATTTGTAGGGCCTACTCAAGTATTTTAAGCTCGTCGTATTCACTAACTTAATTAGATTTTTACAAAATTTGTACGTGGAACGAAAGCTCCAACCTTCTGGAATGGTTATTTAATTCAATCTTTAGAGTGTTTTTATGTCCATGAAAAATTGCTACAATGATGTGAGATGTCCTAATTCAAAGACATAATAAACATACAAAAAATAAAATAAAATAGTCCACTTTATATACAAATTAAGGCCCATCGACGGACAAGCAAACGCCATTTAAATCATCTTGTATGAATGGAGCAATGACGAAACAAACATGGTGGTGAGAAGCCAAAATGAATTCGGAGAAATAGGGTTTGGCAATAAATAACGTCGAATATTTAGGCCAGCAATAAATATTTATGTGTTTCCTGTTATAATGTATAACCAACGATTATTTCGTGTCAAATCCAATTTTGATAAAACGCACGCTATAATTAATATATTTCTTGTAAAATATTTAAAGAATTCATCTAGCAACAACATTCTGAAAAAAGAAGTTATGAAAAAGTTTGCTGAAGAATTAACTGTAGAAATAAAACCTTGGAGCTCGATACACATAAAATGTGAGTCATTAACGTCAATACAGAAGTAATAAAAACCCCCGTAAAGCATATTATTAAGAAGTCAACTTGCAGAAGTAAAATTAATTTATTTACGACACCCGGGCTCGGTGATTATGATCACCGATTCTATGTCTACCTACAGCTTTTTTGTCGCTCGTCATTCGTGTTTCACGACAGCCATAATCATCTCGTCCTTTCTCAGTGTTTTATATTTATTTATACCTTACAATCCCGAACTGGCTATTAATATTAAAATGTTCATGGCGCACATAAAACAGTGGAGTCAATGAGACTCCCTACATAATTACTGGGCGCTTATTAGCTGGAGATAGCATCGCGGAATATTTAATAACCCGCCGCGCCGAACCGATACGAGAGCCTTTACACCTTTTATGCTCGCCTGGTATTAAAGTAATAAAATACCCCGCAACTCTTTAGGGTAAGTAAATAAATTTCAAAATGGCCGGTAATCTCATTTACATAAATTATTATTATGTTTGCGATGAAATCAATTCTCACTGTGAGCCTTTATTTATTACTTACTAGCTTCTGCCCGCGACTTCGTCCGCGTCAAATTTTTGCTCCCCTTACCCTTCCCGTCGCATCGATTTGCCTGCTAGTTTTCGTCCATTTTCGCTCCTTGAGTTATAGTGAGTCAACCTTAAAAGATAGACATATGCTCTTGGGACTTTTTTTTTGAACTTTTTAAAAATAACAATCCCGTCATACATGATTTTTGCGTTACTTTAACCGTTTACGCAGCGCACGCAACGGAAACTCTCAGAAGGAATAAATTTTCCCCGTTTTTGCAACATTTTTCATTACTGTTCCGCTCCTCTGAGGTGTAGCGTGATGTTATATAGCCTATAGCCTCCCTCGATAAATAGGCTACCTAACACAAAAAGAATTTTTCAATTCGGACCGGATTCGATTCGGAGATTAGCGCGTTCAATCAAACAAACAAACTCTTCAGCTTTATAATATTAGTATAGATAATTAGTTGACCCAGCGAACTTCGTATCGCCTCAGATTCAATAAATGTTGTTATAAACGTACCAAGTTTGACAACCTGGTACGCGGTGGTGATCTGGTAAGCGTTTTCTAGCTGACACTCATATGTTAGGTTAGCTCCTACCCAGTTATGATGACCTGGTACTTCGAAGGCATAAAGCGTTTTCTAGCTGACACTCCTTTGTTTGGTAAGCTCCTGTCAAGTTATGATAACCTGGTACTTCGAAGGCAACGTTTTTGTCATAGTACCACGTTTTATAGTGACTTGTATTCTCTTTGACGTTTTATGTGACGTCTCACGGGAACGCGGTCGTAAAAAGGGGAAAAAAAAAAAAAAAAAAAAAACGGGATAAAAAGTATCCTATGTCCTTCTCCTGGCTCTAAACTACCTCCCTGCCAATTTTCAGCTAAATCGGTTCAGCCGTTCTTGAGTTATAAGTGAAGTAACTAACACGACTTTCTTTTATATATATAGATTTTATTTTCGGTATTCAGACATTTGATTTCTAGTTCGAGCAATGCGATTTTTCTCACCGATTAGGATCCAATATTGGAATTGCGGGAATTTTATGAATACTCGTTTAATTGGTTTTATTTCGAACATCATTATGGGATCAATTTAATTATTATCCATAAGATGTGGTCGTCCATCATTAAGATGAAAATAAAACAGACAATGTAATGCGAGAGCACACGTCCCGAACGCCATTAGAGGGCCAGGGCACGCAACACAATGCCGCTCCCCCGTAGTCGCTCCTAATTATTATAAAACACGATAATAAATCACCATCTGCTCGCTTCTGTTGCCACTTTCCAAATTTATCCGGGCGATGGACGCGCGCGGGGACCGGGCCGCGGGGGAGGCAATTCACGCCCTTCCTCTTCAAGCTTATTTATTTTCGGCTAATGGCGCCGAGGAGCTTACGGAAATTAAATACTGTTTACTGTGCGACTCCGACCGCGTTATAATTTCATTACGGGCCTCACGTGTAAAATAATCGAGTTACGAAGTTTCCTCATTTACTTACACGGGCGCGGGCTTCAGGCTGCTGTACCTACCGCTCTCGTCGGAATAAATTCTCCATAAGTCTAAAAGTCCGGGGCATATCGAGCGTCATTTAGTGCTCGGCTACCGCTCAAAAAATGTCCTCAGAGACAGGTTTACGAGGCTCGTTCCTACCACAGCCAGCACACAGTACACACAGCGTACAGTGTGCGTGCTAACAATTAAGCGGAGCCTGCCCAGTACACGCCGCGTTGCATTCCATTCCACTAATTAGTGGAAGTATTTTAATATTTATGCTTCGTTTTCGAGTTTCGGTTTATGTCTCTTTTATGAAGCTTATTACGGAGCATTTTGTATCTGACACATAATAATCCACAACTTTTTGTGAGAGGAACATGTTAAACGGGTTTTATCATTCCAAATGTGGTTGTTGGACCAACCATTTTAAGAGAGAAAAGTTTACTTTACCAGGTCGGCACGATTGAATGGATGTAAATGAAATCGTCGGGACTTTGTCTCGGTGTGGGAAACAATGGCCGACTCTGATTAGTGCCGTGGCCGGACCAACGCGACGCTCGCTGTCCGCCTGCTGCCACTTTGCCCTCATGCTCGACGCCCACTCCACTATTTTCTGTTATTAACTCAATCGATTTAGTTAACAAAAGAATTCTTACTGGTTACAAAAACAATCAAGTTTGGGTTTTTTCGTTTTACATGTTTGCAAGACACGCAATATTAAACATTGCGTGCTTAAATCACAGAGGTATAAGAGTTTAATCTCCAAGTTTGAGATTAACTTTGTGGAGTGCGACTTATACAAATATTGACGTAGGTAGCGATTTGTGAGCGACGAAGTTGGAGGGGTGTCGGGAACAAAGACGGTAAGCGGGCAGGGGCAGAGTGGGGGCGAGGGCACGACAACTATTAGGCCGTTGATTACCGCGGCCGAGGTGTAATTAGCACCACCTAAATGAACCTATTTCGCTCGCTACTTTCCTGGTAAAATGATCAGCGACATTATCAAACGATAGCCGTATAATCGTTGGTTTAAAATGTAAACTGAAATTATTACGCTGAATGTTTATGGATAGGATTTAGGCAAATTTTGTGTAAGGTTTTTTGTAAAAGTGACTTACAAAATGCCTGTCTATTTTTGCAAAGTCTGACTGCATCCAGAAAAGAATCTGGGCGCAGTCAGCCTTTCAGCAATTTCATAATTATTTTTCTGATCTTTTATACTAAAACAAAAGTTTTTTTTTGAAGAGTTGTTTGAACACGTTAACTTATCCCTGGAGCTATCGGTCGGGTGAAGAATATATTTGAGAATATATTTCTTTTTTGATAGCTAAATTATTGAGGAAGGTTATGGGCTATTTAACATCATGCTGCGACCCTTAGTAGTCGAACAAAAAGAATAAGAAGACTAAGCGAAAACGAAGTACTACTAGCCTGGGCAGGCGATGAGATGCGATGCGAGTTACGAGGGGAGTGACGTTGCCAACCATACTGTTAAAAACATTAGTATAACTTTTTATCAGTCTAAAATATTGTATAGGTACCTACTGTTCAAGAAAAATAAAGTATGTACTTGAAAGCGAAGAAAATAAACGCCGAATATCTATACATTCAACAATGTGGATTAGGTATATTGATCTTTGATCTACTTAACATGTATGGGTGGCTTATTAGATAAACTAGACAATTTTATTACAAAAAAAAACAATCGTTATCGCGTGTTCAAACACGTTACTTTCGCGTATGACACAGATTTTGATGTTCAAGCTATTTGGACGCCCCCTGTCGTTAGCAATCCGTAACAAGAAGGCAGGCGGTAGGCACAGGCCGCACGCGGTCGAGCCATTAGTGACGTTCCAACAAATCGAAGCGATTACACACAGCAGCCAAACAGTGGGCCGAGGATCTCTAATTTAACTTTTCCGTGACCGACCGGCCGTATTAACAATTTACAAGGGGATTTCACCCCTAAATAATAAAAGTGCGGAGCGCGCCCAACGACTTCCTTTAGGAAGTTGCGCCGCGCACCATCTGCTCCGAGCTACTTTTTAAATATTTCTGACATCCTGGTATTTCGTTTTATTAGTCGGCTTCGTACGATGGTTTCCGTATTTGTTATTTCTTTATGGCGCGAGTTTTTATATTCACACAACACATTCTGGTTTTTGTATACAAGAATTTATCGTACACGTAGCGTGTGAACGTTATAAATGATTTACGCGTTCACAATAGAAAACAAACACGAGATTTTAAACATAAATAACTGTAGACAAAGTGGTAGGTAGCATAGCGGTTGTTCAATAATAAACTAATGATCGCCGCCATTGTCTCATTAGTCACCGAGCCCCGTCTCCTTGTTACAATAACTCCACCATTTTATGCTATGCTAATGGCTTATAGAGAAATGCTTTATGTGTTCATTGTTTTGTGGAACAATAAATAATAACTGCGAGCCATGGAGGACTTGTACCCACATTATACGGGTCACTTATCAATCTTGTTACACATTTACATTTTGTTTTTCCACGAAACAACTTTATTTTTGAAGCTCGCTATCAATTTATTTGGGATAATGCTTTTGAAACTTAATGGAGCGTATTTATTATAATAAAACTCGAATTCAAAAAGCGTGAATCTGTATTTATGGCATTGTTTATTGTAGACATTTGAATGAAGCAACTTTGCTCATAGTGAATGACAATAATCTTTCTATTTGATTTAGTATTTATAAATTACGCGTGATTTTGGGATGAACTGATGACCAACGGACAATTCGTAGCTGTAACGGCTACGACCAAATGTGCGGACAATTTTGTTATCACGTAGGTAATTCTACACAAAAATGGCCGCGGCAGGTTGGCCACAATACCGTATGCGGCTGTAGTGGCGCATTTAACTAGCTCACCAGAATATCGCCGCCACCGCTACGCTACGAGTGCTACGACCATAAATCAGATTTCACAGTCATTTACCAACAATGGTATTTACCCTTCACAAATTAAAATACTTGCCACAAACGAAACGCGCTTGTGTTTCCGTCCTCACCCAAATGTATTGAAAGCGAACTACGGATGTAGTGTGATACTTGTGTACTCGTTAACGTAGTTGTGCATGTTTATCATGTGTCTCTGTCACTAGAGTAATGTAAACTTCTTCAGTGTACATCATAAATTTGTGCAACAACGCGGCCAAGCTATAAAAATGTATTAATATACTGCAAACAATGTTAGTATGTGAGATCATAACTTATGAGACGCGCACTGTGCGGATACTCCGCTTCTTTGAAATTGTTGTTGGCACCCGAGATATATTGCGCACCGCGTATAGAACCTATTTTACGATATAAAACTAAATACAACATGTGAATTTGTGAACAGATGTCTGCGTCTGCAGGCATCCAATAAAGCTCTTCATACAACACTACTGTGGCGTTTTAAAAACATATACATTGTTATTTACAATTCAACGAGACCGCTACATAAAATGGAGTCAACGAAAAAGCTCGCCAGGGATTAAAAAGGGATTGTCCGGGGCTCTCACTTTTATCTCAATTTGTTACTCTTGTTTACGAAAAACATTTCGAGGACAAAGAGAAGATTAAATCGCTCTGAATTACAATAAGGTCCTAAGCCGCGGTAGGTGACATTATAAATTCACAACGAGCCTCTGGTTTGTACAGTAAAATTGTGATGGCGGAATGTCCTTTAAAGGCGAAAAAGTGTCGCGAATAGAGGGGTGAAATTGATTAATTAAATTTGCATAAGTTGGCACGCTAGCGCGCTAAGCGGGCGAGGTAAGGCAGTGCGGGCGCGGGAGGACGCGGGGAGGCCTGCGGGCGCGGCTGAATGTGCGGCGGAGTCACGTCCGCGCCGCGCGTCTCCTGCATCCCCAATATGCAAATGAGTGCTCCCGCGTGACAAATTGGATCCGAGGCTGCCGTCGCCGCCGATAACTTCACTGCACCAATTTCGTTAAAGCCGTATCTTCTTACACAGTTTAAAACTAATCCCATTACACGATCGACAGAGCACGTATACAAGAAGCCATATATTTATCGTTCCGTGATATTGTTACAGGTGTACTAGTAGTGAATGTGACGTGGCGAGGGAAGACTTACGTAGGAACCTTACTG
Source organism: Aporophyla lueneburgensis (assembly GCA_932294355.1). Classification (NCBI taxonomy): domain Eukaryota; kingdom Metazoa; phylum Arthropoda; class Insecta; order Lepidoptera; family Noctuidae; genus Aporophyla; species Aporophyla lueneburgensis. Next base: position 22,383,576 of record OW028748.1, on the reverse strand, counting down.
GACTGCACGCGACACGACTGGGCGCCACCGCGGTTAGTATTTATGCGACTGTGCGCTCAAACTCTAATGTACACGAACGGGGAATACTAATGCCGCCGGGAATAACGCGTAGCGAGCTCGCAAGAAGTGGCTCAATCTGTTACAAACACTGTGTAACGGCCGTGCTCAGTCACGTATGTCTAAAATGAGTCGCAAAAACGTGAGCAGAAATTCCTGAATAGAGAAACACCAGGAATATATTTTCGTAAATAATGACGTCATTGATATTCATGGGTTTCCACGAGCGATCCGGTCGTCGGAAGGTTAAATTCGTATACAGTTTCATATTATATTTCCATAGGTTTTGCGACTCCCCAACGGAGGAGTTGGATGCGCGGACACCCAAGGGTCGAGGAGCGAAGCGTGGTCGCGGCGCTGCGCCGACTGACATGACGAACTTCACCGAGACACGGTCCTCGGTACATAGCAAGTTACGGAATGGAGGCGCGAAGGGACGAAGAGCACTGCCTTCTCCTACACCCTTCACGCCTCCTAGACCTGACTCTAAAAGAAAACGCACTTCGGACGCGGAGGACCGACCTCCGACGCCGAAAGCTAAACGTCCGCCTCCCACACCGTCTTCCCCTCCCCCTGATCCCGTCCTCCTGGAGTGTCCAGAGCCAAACTGTTCTAAGAAGTACAAACACGCGAACGGTCTCAAGTACCACCGATCACACGCACACGGCTCGCCTGACGACGACGAGAAGGACGGCTCAAGTTCTGAGCAAGAGGAGCCGCCGACGGAGCCGGCCTCGCCGGCTCGACCGCCGTCCGCGCCGGCGACGCCAGCTACGCCTGTGAAGTCACCAACGCCGGTCAAATCACCTGATGCTAAGGTTGACAAGTCACCGGAAAAGTCTCCGGAGAAGCCTGAAGTGGACGCCGAGTCGCCCCGGCTCGAACAGCCTCGGTTTGCTGAGGAGTTCATCACAGCGTCGGAACCGCCCCCTGTGGTGGACCGGCCGCAGACGCCGCCAGCACCCCCAGTCACGCCGCCTGATGCACTGCCCACGCTACAACCTACACAGTTTAAGGTAAAAGTCAAGACCTAATTGTGAATGTCTACTAGATTTTTGTACAATACATAACCAAGTAAGGCCATGAGTTGGAGCGTCGATAAAGCTTTTCAAAACACATATTGAAACTCTTGTATTGGTGTCCAGGTAAAGCCTCGGTCAGCACTAATGGCGGAGGAGCGCAAGTCGACGGAATCTCCCGCAGAAGAGTCGCCGGGCAAGCGGCGCGCGCGGCGCTCGCCGACGCCGGGCGTACGCTCGCCGGCCTACTCCGACATCTCGGACGACGCCGCGCCGCCGGACGCACCACCGGATGACCCCGCGCATCGTCCCTTCCCGGTTTATCATCAGGTATGAATATAGCTTCTAATCATGTCATAATTTGCAGTCGCTGTTTGTGTGTCTGTGTGACCGCGTTGTTCTTTTAAAATTCCAACGGATTTTGACGCGGTCACCAATAGCTATTATTTCTGCAGGTTCACATGTATAATATCATTGTGATACTTTTAAATGTTGATGTGATATTATCCAAATTGCTAAAAAGTCGTAAAAATCATGCGAAGTAGGAGCAGGTGGCTAGTTTGTAGTAAGACCTAGGTAACCGAGTTAAGGACACAAAAAATCATATCAATAACCGAAATCGCTACTAGAAACAGAAACCCCCAATCTTTCTTAGCTTTCGGCAAGTTAGAAAAATGTATAAATATCGCATTTATTGTTGTTATTTCAGTTCTACGGCCAGCCGTCGTACATGCCTCCTTCACACCCCCCTCCCGTGCCTCCTCAGTCATCCGACAAAGGCAAGGAGGATCTCTCCAAAGGAGACCCCAAAGGCGACATGAAAGTGAGTACTTAGGGTTTACCAAACACTTACGGAAGGATAATATTTTTCGATAAGTAAAGTGGCACGCGATTTTGTATCGTGTAAAGTAACCCTGACCTTCCATTAACATGATTATGATAGGAAGAATACATGCTCTTTACTACTTTGAAAGGGCAACACCTTATAAGTTCCAATATTCTGAAGTTTATGAACTTATGATCAAAACCATACAGACTGAGATGAGCATTCCGAATCATAATCCATTTATAATATTGCCACTAGTGCTTGCCTCCTTTCTGTGAGAATGAGGAAGAGGGCCATAATCCACGACGTGGACCCAGTTTGCAGTGGTGAATGTCACAAGTCTTCGATTTTTCATTAGAATAAAAAACGTGAGATGTTACGATGTTTTACTTCACTGTTTTGAGAGCAGTGGTGATGGAATGAAATACACAATGTAGAGTGACTGCGTGCGTTTGAAGTCGCAACCTAACAACTCGTAAGTCGTGGCCGATAGGCACCAGTGGGCCACTGCTCTTCAACTTTGCGAATTAACCTAAGTACCTAATGAAACTTATGATTTGGTTCAGATTTCGATGATCCTATTTACTGCCGTTGAAATTCTCTGACAGTATTGTTTTATTTTTCTGGAAGCCTTTTTATATTACGTCATGAGTATAGCTAACCCTCTTCTAATCTCCACCTTTCCCAGGACGGCAAACCGGACAACGGACCTCAAAAAGTGTTACCGCAACACTTCTACCCTTACAATTACGTTCCAAACTTCCCTTACAACGTGGAACCTGGAGGGCCTCCTCCTGGCCCTCCTTTAGAAGACAAGAGTAAGGACAGTGACCGCTCGAAGACGACCCCCAGTCCTCTGGACAAGGGCAAGCAACAGCGGCCGCCGGATGGCAAGGAAAACCCAGCGCGGCCGAATGATAACCATCAGATATTGAAAGAGAGTATCGAAATGAAGGCGCAGATGGGACCTTACGCCTTCCAGAGACCACCGCATGCGAGAGAAGAGGAATTGAGAAGGTTTGTATTGTGATTTGAGGATACTGAAATAACTGAGATATTATAATGACGTAGTCAGCTGTTTAAATCTTCAGAAAACTTAGAAAAATGATCCTCGTTAAGACTGTTCTTGTGATAAATCTTTATTAAAGTACTTTTCTAGAAAATTTAATGAGGCTTAGTGGGCTTAGGTTATTGGACTTTGCAGAAATATGTAGTTATATCCACAAGAAGTTTTACAACTTATGTTACATTATTAAAATGACCTACCGCTTTGTTTTCAGATATTACATGAGTTTAGATCAGAGAAGAAAAGAGGGGGGCAGCGATTCCAAACCTCCCGGGATGCCGCCAGGGGCCAGCGGGGCCACGGGGGGGCCGGGGTCCCGCCCGCCGCCGCAACCCGCACACAAGCAACCCTCCAAAGACAAGGAAGATAAGCCTAAAGAGGAGGTCAAGGTAACTGATTTACTATGAATTGTGAATACAGAGTTGCCAGAAAAAAAGTTCGAACAAAGAAAAAAAATACAATAGAATTCGATTTTCGAATTCCAATGAAACCTTTTTTATAACGTAGTGTACCTACTTGGCAACCCTGTACCATACTGTGACATAACACCATCAGGCTAGCCCCTCCCCAACCTCGTTGGCTCCGGCTGCCTGCTAACCTATGATAATTTTAGACGGAGCAACAGCCGCCTGACCAGCACTACCCACTCTATGGCAGAAACCGATACCCTAAGGTTAGATACCAAATACCAGATACCATCTCTTTTAGACTTTGCGTGACGACGAGGGAGCTCGATGCGAAATGTCAAGGTTGCGTTTAACGTGACAGCGGCGTGTGACGTGGTATTTAGATTTTTTGATGCACCTTGCATGCGCCGCTGTCGCTTAAATGGCTACCAATCCAAGACTTGACCTCCACAACAGTTAGATCACTTCGCATTGTCGTAAATATATCGCGGTAGGATGTTATCGTGCACTGGATTTCAACTCTCGGTCTTGAATCCAGCATCGAGAATCTGGCAGCGTGCATCCCAGCGCATTGAAAAAACACAATGTTCAATTTTTAACTCTTGGTGCTACCTGCCAGGGTCGCGAGATTCGTTCGAAAGAGGTATTGTGGCCCTTCCACTCCACCAAGAGCCGCAGACGTCATTTGATGATTTCCCATCCTTAAAAAAAAGGATTGTGTGGTTTTTATGAAACCACGGTAAAAGTGATTTTTTTTTCACATTATAGAAATTTAACTAAAAATTTTCGGAATATATATATGCAATAGCTTAATAAAAAGACTTAATTTAATATTCATATAAAATAAGTTAAATAATAAATTCAAGCACTCAAAATTGAAATAAATCCATAAACAGCAACATGCACCAGCGAGCGCCTTTCACTGAGTGTATCCATCCACCCCGGTCGTCCCGCCCCATTAACGGGGCAGTTGGGAAAAATTGTTGCATCGACCCCGGTAGTGCCGACTTCGTCGTTTAAGGGAGACTTTGTCCTTGGAGTGCCATATTTCAGGTGTTTACGTTTTTTTTTTTTTTTAAGGAAACGAGTAAAGCTTTTTGAGTGCGGTTTTTTTCTTGCTTTTATTCATGATATACAGAACGTTAAAAAAAAATTTTTATGAAAAATAAAACCCAAAATGCAGCTCCGCGAAAACAAGTTCTCAAATCGCGGGAAGTAAACGGCTGACATCACTGCCCCCTCTTTGTTGATCTGAAACACAAATTCAAAGCATATTATCAAAGTGTGACCGTTTGGCCATGGAATGACGGATCGTTTTTTCGATAGATACATTTTTGCATTTATTATTTATCTTTTTATGGAAAAAAAAACGCGAAAATTCGATCTTTTTTTTAAATTGCCGCCATTTTTCGAAATGTGTACTAAACGAAAAACCCATCCGTCATTCCATGGCCAAAGGGTCACACATTGATAATATGCTTTGAATTTGTGTTTCAGATCAACAAAGAGGGGGCAGTGATGTCAGCCGTTTACCTCCCGCGATTTAAGGACTTGTTTTCGCGGAGCGGCAACGGCCGCCATTTTGGTTTTTAATTCTCAAAATATATTTTTTTAACGTTCTATATATCATGAATAAAAGCAAGAAAAAAACCGCACTCAAAAAGCATTACTCGTTTCCTTAAAAAAAAAACGTAAACACCTGAAATATGGCACTCCAAGGACAAAGTCTCCCTTAACGGGGTGGATGGCACAGATCTAGTCTCATCTACCCCGGTGTGTTTTTAACAAAGCGGACAGCACAGATTGAGTAGCATACGCCCCCGTAGTGTTTAAAGACGGGAGAATAGGACTATTAAATTATTTCATATACATAAAATATGAACTGAAAATAAAAAGGAGTTTGTAAGTTTCAGTCAGTTTTTATCATATAAATATGAAACGAAGTCGGGTTTGTTACAACACTAATAACTCGAGAACTGCCGGACCGATTTTCATGGTTTTTGATTTGTTAGAAATGTTACTGGCCTGAATCGCAGAATAACTATTAACCATAGAGCAACACGGACCACCGGCGGACCGGAGCGGAGACGCCATAGCGATTTTTCCCGATACAAAACTGTCTGTCATTTTTTGCGGGGGGAAATCTGCTCTACCCACACTTTCTCAAATTCTCACACAAAAATAAACGTCTGTTACTACGAAACTCACACATAAAAATTAAAACATACACTAACAATTTCACACACACATAGATACATTATGTGTCGTTACAGTACAATGAGATGACGCAACTACACTGACAAGTTGCTTACAGCCGTGGTTGCAACTACTGTACTCGATACGCATTATCGATAAATTCAAGAACTCGGTTCGGAATATTACGTTTAAAAAGTGATACAAAGATAGATATTATATTAATAAAGATTGACTTTATTTATTATGTACTACAATAATTATCATTTAACAAATAAAATTAAGGTTTACGTCATTTCAAAAACTAGATAGAATTGTATCTATCACTGGGTTTTTAAAGTGGATTAGTTTTGTATAAATATGAATACATTTTTGTGGGTCTGCTTTTTGACTTGATTGACGAAGTACACGGAGATGTCAACGAATCAGGAATAGTGAGACTGGCACTAATGGCATCATAGATGATAGTCTGTCATTTGGTAGAGTGAATCATTTTTGAGGACTCTGGAAAATTAGGTTTAAAACTGTTAATTTTTTAAGTTGAGAAATCTAAGCTTCATTTCGCCACTATGACTAATGTGTAGTACATCAGGTAGACTGTACGCTGTTTTACCTTTTCCGTGATGTAAAAAACTTCCGGGACAAATACAGTGTAGCGTTAGAGTTGGTTTGGTGCCCTCGACTAATCTCCTCCTATTGTTCGTAAAACACATGAAAGTCAGAGGTCTTGAAATGATTTGAGTAAATAACACTATTTCTTGTGGGAATCCAGGTTAGTCTATTATTACAAAATATCTTCCATGTATCCCTTAAATTTGGATCTTTAGGAAACCTGCAATACTTAAATAAATTAAAAAAGGATTGTGTGGTTTTTATGAAACCACGATAAAAGTGCAACTTTTTTTCACATTATAGACATTTAACTAAAATTTTCGGAATTTAATAAAAAGACTTAATTTAATGTTCATATGAAATAAGTTAAATAATAAATTCAAGCACTCAAAATTGAATTAAATCCATAAACAACAACATGCACCAGCGAGCGCCTTTCACTTTATCCCTAATTCGCGGCCGACCGTCACGCGACATGCAACACACAGACAAAAAGTGTGAGACGAAGAAAAAGTTTCACTTTAAAAAAAAATGGTTTAAGTTCACACGTAAGTAATTTTAATAAAACGTGTTAACTCGTAAGTTTTGTAATATTTTTAATTTATACAACTATGTACATTAATATACAGCTTACATTATAATATTTTAAATAAATCAGAAAACTTATTCTCAAAAATGTCTCTGTATGAATATAGACTCCTTTGCCAAATTTATCGATAACTATTCACTAACAAACCAGTAACAACACTATCGCTCGGTGACAGCGTCTACTCGGAAACAAACTCGGATCAGTTGCTCGACCGATCCGCATATTGTATGAGCCCCCATACAATATGCGGATCGGTCGAGCGACTGATGAACGGCCTGTGTTGGTAAACAAATCCGAAACAACACGACCGATAATATTGTAATTTTTAAGTTTTATGGAAGTAAATGGGAATAATGTGATTAAATATTAGTTACATATGAAAGGTAACGCCATCTTATTGTAAATTTGACGTGGCAAATCTCTTTTTGCAGCAAAATACAGAACAATTCGTCATTTTTGTAGGACATCAATTTAGTCGCGCAACTAGATTTAGTCTACTGAGCAGTGCGGCTGCAACTAGTTTTGTTATACGCATAGGATCGCGTGGACTTGTACTTTGACAGAGGGGAACGCCTGCGTATGGCTACTCCCCTCTGGTCCGTGTTGCTCTATGCTATTAACACATAGGAATATTTCACAAAAATAATAATAATAGGAATTTCATTTTCTCTCACATTTTGTAAGTCAGCTAGAAAACGCTTTATGTCTTTGAAGTACCAGGTGGTCATATCTCGGTATGAGCTCACCTAACCTGATATGTCAGCTAGAACACGCCATATGCTTTCGAAGTACCAGGTTATCATAACCGGGTAGGAGCTTGCTAAACATAGGAATGTCAGCTAAAAAACGCTTTATGCCTTCGAAGTACCAGGTGGTCATAACTTGGCAGGAACTTAAAAACACACCGGGGTAGATGAGAATAGATGCCATCCACCCCGTTAAACGACGAAGTCTGCACTACCGGGGTCGATTCAACAATTTTTCCCAACTGCCCCGTTAGCGGGACGGGACGACCGGGGTGGATGTGTGACGATATAATAAAAGTTTCACTTTAAAAACTTGACGCTAAGCAGTGCGTTGAAGATGCAAAAATCCTGCCGCGATATTTTTGCGTTGGTGCGAATGTGAACTTATATAAATTCGTAGTTTGATCTATTTGCACGATACCTTCGGTCTGTAATGTTAAGTGCCCGATTAACGGGCGAGTATTAAGCTCGCGGTAAAGACTATTGCAGTTACATTTGGAACAACGGAGGTCACGATAGCGAAATCTGACAATAATCTGCCAGTGAGCTTGACCGTCGAGCCAAGAAGTTGTCGGTGAAGCTCGCTTGTGGATTTGACGGTCCATTAAAAAATATCACCGTGAAACTTATGTGAAGTGAACTTGATGAGTTGACATTCAACCTGATGCTAAAAGATTGATTGACACTATTGGTAATAAAAGGGTGGATCGAGACGGTTTAAGTAAAATAATCCCATTCTCTCAGTGTCTCTTTCTATTATATATGAAAGTGTGTGCGCAAGTATATCGCGTGAGGAAGTTGGTTCCGACCCGAAAAACAATGTAGTACAACACTACATTTCGTAGACACTTCTTGACTGACTAGCCCATGTGCTCCTCCTAACATAAATATTGGATCTATTCATGGCAATTCACTTCACCTGAGTTTTCACAGTAATATTTTTACAGAATAGGCCGATGGACCCTTTAGGTATTTTATAAATACCCAATTACTGGTGCTCTCATTGGCTTGCTTGCGTTAACCGATGTTTTCTGTTACAGGTGAAACAAGAGGGTCAGAAGCCGACGACGGAGACGCAGGGCCCGCCGCCGCCGCCCACGTCGCAGTACTACCTGCCGCCCTACATGCAGGCGCCGCACTACGGCGCGCTGCCCTTCGACCCCGTGTACCGCGCGCCGCTCAGCCCCATGCTGGTGGGCGGCTTCGGGCCCGGCTGGGCCGTGCCGCGCTACCACGCGCCTGAGGACCTGTCGCGGCCCGGCCAGCCGCCCAAGCTCGACCTCATGCCGGGCGGTCCTCCTGCTCACGGCCCAAACTTCGCCTACGGTGGCGCTCCACACAAAATACACGAGTTGCAGGTTGGTAACTATAGTTATCATGAATGAAAAACAATAAATATCTTGGGTCCTAGACCGAAAATGAACTTACCATTAAAATCACAGATGTAGACTCCGGTTAACTACTCTGGTCGGGCTATGGTCAGGCAAAGTAGTTCCTCGACTCACCCTGAAAATTTTATAAAGATTCCATGTTTTGCATTGCATGTATTCCTGATGATGAAATAGTAAAGGGCGAGGTCCATTTTTGGGATTGTCTTTTGTTAATTTTCGCCGTTCCAAAAATGCTGAATCTGAGTCTAATTATTATTATTTTTTGTTTAGTATTTCGAGCACAGGCTACCAACCTATGACTAACCCGTGGTTCCCCGCAGGAGCACGCCAAGTCCCCGGCCAGCAAGCCGCGCGCGGAGGCGCCCAAGGAGGCGCCGGGCCCGCGCTCGCCGCGCTCGCCGCCGCCGCAGCGCCACGTGCACACGCACCACCACACGCACGTGGGGCTCGGCTACCCGCTCTACCCGCCGCCATACCCCGGTACGTCGCGCCACGACCACAAACACTCGCGGACGAGCAAGCCAAACATAAACGAACATATTACACTCTAACGTTGGGAGCTCGTATAAACGAGACTTCAACCAAAGAGAATTTCCTTACCGATAAAGGCGAGCGTAAAATGTTGATAGATTTGTAGTAGCAATAGTAACACCATGAATCTTTTGACTCCTAACATTCCAGTCTTAATATCTTTCTTGAGTTTGTTGTGCGCTCGAAGTGCTTGCTTTAGCCGAATTTCGATTACGTCCACTCTACACCCCTCGGCCTAGCGAACGCCTTCAGGCGCTAATAATGTGATGTGCTTGGTTGCAGGGGCGCGATAGCACAGGACGGGCGAGCGGGCGAGTCCCGCCCGGCCGTAGCTATCGCAGAGAGACGATAGTCGAGGCCGGCACAGTGTCGAACAGAGACAGTAATGGAAGATTATGTTTTGCAGCGTCGGCCGTGCTGGCCAGCACGCAGGCCGTCGTCAACTCGTTCCCGACGCCGCCCAAATGAGCCGACGCCATGACGCGTAGTGAGCTGACCGTGACCGCGCCGCGTGCGACCCGCGCTGCGGACTGACTGTGACTCCGTGAAGATCGAACTCCGATCGAAAACTTTATCTCTATGCCAGTAGCCATAATTTAAACACTGTGATCTCGCGTAACCCACAAAATGTGTATGTGATGTGCGCTTTGAATGTTATAGAATGTGTCCGGACCGATAGTTACCTTAATAGTTGAGTGTTGTGTTATCGAAGACTCCTCGATGGGTGTTGTGAACGTTTGGAGCGGAGCGCGCGTGGACCTGCGCGCCCGCCAGTGTCTACCTTGTTTTATATGTTACTAGTGGAAGCACAAACTAGTTCTGTACATATTAGTGTTATGTGTAAAGTACCCTACGATTGTTAGTGTTCCATAAGGGTTATGTAATATAAACATCGAATTTTCCGATTCTCCCTCTGGGCATTGTACTGATGTTTGAAGCCCCGTGTCTAAAATTTATCATTGCAAATACAGCCTAGTAAGATCTTTATTTATGATGATATCTGCATTCCACAAAATGAAAGCGAGCGTATCTAGTTTTAAAGTATAATATTAGTTAAGATTAAAGTAATATAGTGTAAGTTTAAAGGCGTCAATGTGATCATTACAATATGAGTCGTAGCGTGCACAAATCGTACTGTCTCGATATAGTGAACAATGACTTATTATTATATAACGTAGAGAGCATCCTATAGATTCGTCGAGTGTTTGAACATCGCTGTGCATGTATGTATGTCAGGCTTTTAATGATAACTATAAAAATCTCATAGTCCGATATGTCTTAATACAAGGGATTAGAGTTTCTGTACTGCACTTAGATAAGTGTTCTCCTGTGTTCGACGACGACTATTATTTCCATGCATTTAAAATACCATTGACTTCCTATTAGATTGTCTTAACGGGAACGTAATCTATTGTTTCGTCAAGTAGTCTTCCAATTGGTTAACGTGGGGAAATCTTATGTGTTGATGCATCTATTTTGTATTTAATATTAACTGAAGAGATGTTTGTTATTTAATTCGTTACCGTACACCATTTGCGGTGTGCGGTGCGAGGACTCCGCAGACGGAGACAACATGGCGGTTGCATTTCAACTTTAGTAGAGAAAGCGTTTATAAACACATTTTAGAGAATTACATAAAATATTTGTAGTGATATGGTATTATTTTCATGACATTTTAGTCAATGTACGCGCGTACCTGTTTCATATTGAATTAATAAAAAAAAAACAATCTTTTGTAGAAAATGCGGGGCCTAATAACTAAGTTTATATGGTGTAAGTGAATCAAGGAAGTTTGGAAACCAGTGAATTTCATACTCTTGTTGTTTAATACTGTTGATTTAAAGCAAATATCTACTTAACTATTCATAATTGAGCTGCAATATTTGATACAGAACTATTAGTTAGGTGATTGTGATTTTTAATATATAAATTGATTCCAATATCATTAATGATAAGTAGATGCTTTCATTCCAACCAGTGTAATTTCCGAGCTGGAAAAAATATCGTGAAAAAAAAAACAGAAGAAGCCATAATACTAAACTGAATTGGATGAATAATGTTGAAAATCATAATCATCAATCGACCATAATATGACTGTTATTGAATGTCTGCAAGACAAACTCCTAGTTTCAAAAGTTACTACATGATTAATAGATAAATGAATATTGTTATTTTCCGTCAAATTCTACGTAGTCACGAAATGAAAATTGTAACTTGAATAGTTCGAAAAGAATCTATCTAAATTGTATGATGATTCATGTGAGGATGTGAAAGCTATACAAAATATCTGTTAACGAGCATTAGGTGTTCTGAAGTGTACCTGCTCACAAACACTAAAAGCAATCAAGATCGTGATAATCAGCTGTGATTAACGCTATATTTGATTATCAGAATGGTATATTGGCCATTCGTGTGAGGAGGCCATTGCACTTATTGTCATCGCTCGAGTATTCAGTTAGGGCTTTGTAGCAGTATGCGGTATTTGGCGATGCGATACGGGGGCATATAGGATTGATTTAGCCGAAACGCGATCTTTTAGTTAATAGAGCAGGCATGCGATGCATCGCATGGTACTACGTCAGGATGCGTAGCATTTTATTAGTGATTGATTTGTGATGAGTCATGCGTCGTATCGCGCCGCGTATTGCGCTCGGCTCGCTCGTGTCGCTCGTGTGTACCAGGAGAGCAGGCACAGGTAGGAGCTCACGTGATCTCATACGTCAAGCGCTCGGCGCATTGTCGACGCATAGACTGAACGATCTTTTGTTTCTAACCCCGTTCGACCACGGACATTAATTACGCTTTCATTCATTTGTACCAGCCGCGACTTGGTATAAAACTTGATCATTGTATTTATAATGTATCAATATATAAATGAACATTTGTGTATTTTTTTGATGTAACTAAAGCCAAGTTTGATTTTACTTAGAAAAGAATTCGAGACGTTGAAAAAAGGAATAATAAAGATAAATTATTTCTTAAAAAATGTGTTTTATTTCCTGCTTAAAATGTTGGAAGAACTTATTGTCATGATTAATACATTATGCTTACATGTTATTGTATTAATGACTAGGAACAGCGTGCAGTTATAAAATAAGTGCATTTTACTTAATTATACAGGTACTAAAAGGCAATGTAAAAAGCGACTTAATATCAAATTAAAATGGTGCGAGATACATGGAAAGTGCATTGTGGTAACTTAAAATATAATATGCACAAGTTATTAATAAGTTAAAGCTACTTATAATGTCAAATAAATTATTCAAAATACTGTTTACTAATGTAAATCTAAAATTATGCGAAATGCGTAATAATGATTTATGTGGACCCATAAAAATGTCAGTGCTAACTTGTTGAGTTATAGCAAACTACATTATTACAATTGTTTTGTAGGTATTAAGGTGGAGCTAACAGTTATGCGGAGTCATTGGTGTTTATTATTTCGTGTAAAGTAAATATTTATTATTTGGCTACATTAAATATTAAAGCTTCGACATCTTTTGAATGTTTGATTTCTCCATATCTAAATAATAAAAACTCCACTAAGGTCACTCAGTTTTTTCAAAATATTTTGTCTATCACCTCAAGTGTTTTAAAATAATTGTTAGTTACCAAAGGTAAAATAAATTCGTAAAGAAAATAATGAGTTCCGCTGAGTAACAACTGGTAGCTCCGTCCCATTCTTGTAAAATTCTTTGGCCTCCGGTTTGTAACAGTAACAATACTAAACTGTGGTAAAATTAAATACTAAAACAATACATTAAAGCTTAATATACATACAGTACACTTAAAAATGTCATCAATTGAGATAACTTCGAAAATAAATATAGTTAAATTTCATTTAATTTAACGCAAGAATTTCACAACTAGTTTTAAAATTATAGTAGTTCAGTCTATAAGTCGTCAGGTTTCAGTTGTCGTTCTCCTTCGCTTAGGAAGATGAGCATTGCCCTGTATAGGAGGTACAGCCCAAGCATACGCTTTTCTTTCGGCGGCCAGGAGGCCACCACGCCATAGTAATTCCCAACTTTAAGGTTCTTCAAACTCGTCAGCCCTAGAGCGTCTATCATTGATGCTTCGTACGTATAAGCTTCAGCAGGTATAACGTTCTGAAATATATGAAGGCACACAACACCTACCCTGGCAGACCAGATGTCTAGGATATGTTGAATCTTCTGGTCTCTGGATTTTTTGAAACCTGTCTTCCACAGTGTCTGTGCTTGGTATAAGTGTGCGTACGGTCGGGAGCGTTTTCCTGGAAAGGAAAACATGTTACAGTGTTGCAAATCATAAGAGACAAGGATTATATTATGAGATTTTGTGGGAATAAAATCCGTCCGCGATTCTTCAACTTATGCTTAACGCAGAGAGTTAAAAATCGAACAGTGTTTTTCGACACGCTGGAGAAGAAATTTGTTGGCTCCTCAAAGCTCGGTTTCAACACCGAGAGCTGAGAATCCAATGCGAAAAAACCGCCGCGATATATTTAAGTCCGCGTGAAATCTTGCCGACGGACGAATCCAACGGTCTAATGATTTTGGGTAGATCAATCATTTGATGGCGAATCAGCTGAATGGCGTGCAATTGGAGAGGCCTATGTCATCACTTGTTCTTATTACAAAATCAGTCACTAATCACTTACAGTGTATAGCAGTGTACTCTCTGACATAAGCCTCCCAAATAACCACCTAACATAATCCGCGGTTTCTCTCATTCAGCCGCCCTGGGAATATTACCACTCCAACTTGCGAAACGGGGTGTAACTTTAGTGTTTTAAAGAAAACAAGAACAACCTTAACATTGTGAGAATCCTAAAAAATGCAACGTTTTATTTTATCACTTTGTCGGCATGACTATTATGTACAAGGGTGAATCAAAAAGTTCTTAGAAGCGCATATTTAAAAATCAAAAACCTGACTGCAAGAAAGACAATTTAAAAGTAATGCACTAAAAATACCGAAACAAGATTGAATATAGAAAACAAAATTAAAATAAACTATCATTTAACAGAAAAATCTAAGTAGATTTTTCGGTTTAACACACTCTAAATATGACCTGAAAGCTTAAATTAAGTATGCGGGTATTTAACTTAAGTTGAAGTTACAAGCGGAATCCATTAATTTTCTTTCGGTTTATAATTTGCAATTAGGTCCTTCCTTGGTAGTAAGGTAAAAAAAGAATTGCGGATAGTTCGATAATCCTTTTAAAGAGTGTCATTCACACAATATTTATGAAAGTGTAACTTCATTTCATCCGCTCGTTCGCACGCAACAATATTTTTTGTACGAAGAGTTTTTAAAACACGAAATTATAGAAAGAATTGAGTAACATGCGGTGATTTAAATATCTGTCTAAAGAAAATGTCTACGAAGGACTTTTTCCTGGGCATTCAGACGACATTAGGAGATGATGGTATACCTTATTCTACGGTTGCGTACTGGATGACTGAATTTAAAAGAGGTAAATTAAGCTTTAAAGCTGACCCGCGTTCTGGCATTCCCTTCAACTTCCGTTACGGAAGAAAATTTAAAAAATGTTTGAGAATCTGGTTATGGAAGACAGAAGACTAATCAAAAAAATTTAGCTGAGATCCTAATGATATCATTTGGGTGCGAATAACGTAGTGAAAAACTATCGTTAGGCGTGATGTTACTTCAGGATAACGCTCCTGCTCATCGATAGGAAGTTGCACTCAACGCAATCCAGTGCTGGCTTCAGTGGCTTCCTTGATCACCCACCCACCATATTCTCAGGAGTTAGCCTCTAGTGATTTTCACTTAACCCAAAATTTAAAGAGCATATCCGTGGAGCTAAATTTCACGACGACGACGACGCGGTTATGACTGCCGTAGAGGAGTTCTTCAAGAGCCAAAAAACTATTTTTTTTATGGAAGGAATAAAAGTTAGAAATTATTTATTTCGCGTTATTCTAAATGCATTCAATTAGAAGGATATTATGTAGAAAAATAAAATATTTTTGCTTATTTTTTTTATATTGGTTCCAAGAACTTTATGATTCACACTCGTGTCACATTCCAAATACAGCTTTCTCGTACATCCATGCCAAATAAAGCTTTTGAGTACTAAAGAGTCTCTGGAGCTAAACTGCAGACAGACAGATGGACATGGTGGAACTTTAAGGATTCCTTGTTAACTACGGAACTTTAAAAATTTACAAATTAATTACATACCTTTTCCGACATAAAATATTGAGTTAACAAACGTAACCCAAGACGAGTGTCTATCCTGTTTCCCGGCCTTCACAGGTAGGTTGTTGGTTATTCGGGGGTCCAGTAACAAATATGTGAAGGAAGTCTTTGCGGTTCCTTCACGCCAAGTCTTAGTATTGTCGCTGAAGTCATCTCGAGCCTCACTTTCCAAGGCCATGTAGACTTTGAGATCATTTAACCAGTTGTTGTTACGCAGTGATTTTTCTATTTCTATACTGTATGCTGGAATTGAAAATATTTTTGGTGTTAACAGACCGATAACAGTTGGCCCGCCCACGTTTCTACGGACATAACGATATCGTGGAGGGATTATCAACGCACTGCTTAGTGCCGAAAGTTGAAAATTGAGCACTGTTTTTTCGACGTGCTGCACTCTGTTGGATCCTTAATGTTCGGTTCAACACAGAAGGTTGAAAATTCAGTGCGCGAAAAAATCCGGCTGCTATTTTATTACGTACGTGTCGACGTAGCCTTAGTTTATCTTAGGAGACAGAAAGGTTTCAGTGTGCTAAGAACATTTTGAAGTTACTTTATTGTTGTTTGTTTTTATTGAACGGCTTATACAAAATGTCTCGGAATTAACGCACAACACCAAATATCCTAATTAGAATTGAATATTAGAATTATCATACATATAACAATTATGTATAAAACATTGTTAGGTAAATTAGTTATACTGATTGTAGGAGGAAATTGTGGTCACATTACAAAAGTCTGCACGCACACAGACACACGTATAAGAGTCTATTTTGGTTTGTTTTGACTGAACAGCGGAAGAGTGACTGTAATTTACGTAGTTTTAATATCAGGGATAAAAAAATTACCTATACTTAAAAAAAAAAAACTGAAATAAATTCAGTAAAAGTTTACGAACAAACAACTATCGTACTTTCGTAATGTGCATTAATTCAGATACAAATCGTATAGGCACACACTACTTATACGGATACCTAACCTTTCCGGCACAGACATTGTACGGATGCCGCTGCCGTTTCAAAATTTAATAAGCTTGGGGTAAACCGCAAACATAATGCTGATAGTAGGTGGTTTTAAAAATACCGTTCTAATTATATCGGAATGCCCCAAGTATGACTTTAGTAACATTGAGATATCAGTAGGTATTTGATTGCGGGTGAGGCGGGTCAATTAGCTGTCGCGAAATATGTATAAACACTGATATTAGCCGTATTTTGCAAATTTAAAGCCAAACTTAGCTTAGTATTATGGCAAAACAGGATAAAATAAGGACATTAACTTTAAAAAGGATTTCCACATTATGTTAGTGCTATGCTAAGTGTGCTATGGTCCGTGGCGGCCCAGAGGTAACGGCCCGACTTACAGGTTGTATTGGGTTCGAACCCAGGCGAGCAGTGGGAACATTATACACTGATTATGCCATGCTGTATCACGGTGGGGGTTGAGAGCTGCTACCACCCTACAGGACCAGGACTGACTCACACATTTAGCGCATAAATTGCTTTAATAAGTGCTACAGGAAACTCTTAATAATTTCTAATTAGTTATAATGTCTTATTTAGTCGCCCAAAAATATGTTCAAGTTTAATTTGCACGTGGAAAAAACTAGCGCCAAGAAACAATGTTAAAACCAAAGTAAACACGACGCAAAAACTAAAGAACTTATAACCTTTGTTCAGGAAGAATTTAACTCCTTCTTTACTTGGTAATTTTAGTTTTACAACCATTTTCAAAATAAAATTAGTCTATTAAAAATTAGGCATAAAAATAATATAATTCTAATAACTTCATTGACATGACTATTGTCCAATTAATGTCAGTAATTTTTTTTGAGAGTAAAAAAGATTTCTTCAATAAGTTTTGATATGCATCACTTGTATTCAGCATAAATTATTTGTGATACCACTGCAAGGCCTAGGGCTTAACTTATTGCGTGCCGTTACCATTGTAGCTAAGCCGAACTGCTGAAGCGTATGTTAAAGAAATGTCCTAAGTTTTTCAGTTTTTCAGTTTGTCACCTAAAAGTGGGTAGTTCCATATAGAAGACGCGTCGTATATGATCGTGATCCTCAATATAAAGGTAACGACGAAGACATGAATTGAAATTGATTTAAAGGTCGAATTTTTTCAACCCCTTTTTGACACAGCGGGGTAATTGCGTAACATACTACAAGTAGGAATGGCTGGTATTTGGGCAGTTCTACAAAATTCATTGCGTTATTTAGTAGACAACTTTTTTTGAACTTAGGGGCCATCCATAAATCACCTCACACCAATTTCATGATTTTTTGACCCCCCCCCCGTCCTTGTCACAGCTGGTCACATTTGTAAGACCCCCCCCTCCCTAGTGTTACGTCACATTTTTTGCAATTTTACATCTAGTCATTTAATTTTTCTTTCATAGTTAGGTAGGAAGGAGGTTGGGTAGCTGGTTAGGTGGTTTGGTAGTTTTAATAGTACTTTAAATTTGTATATTCAATTGTGAAATGTGACAAAATTTAGGGCACCCCCTTGTCACACAATGTCACAATTCGTTGACCCCCTCTCCCCCCTTAACGTGTGACGTAATTTATGGATGGCCCCTTATGAAGCAATGGATTACCAATATCTTTCAAAATAATTCAGATTTGATTGTTAGTGTATTACGCAATTATGGTGCTGGTCCTAGAGAAAAACGCCGAAAGGAGTTTATGAGCTAGATTTGAAAGAAAATTAAAAAAACAACCAAACAAAATTAGAGCGTTTGTTTTTTACGTATGAACCATTTGTTTTGTAAAGACGTGCTCAGAATATGAAATAGTACACTTCAAACAGTTTAAATGAATATGATAAATTATTATTTAAGATAGGTAATTAATTAGTTTAGTTTTTAATGTATTATAGAAGGAAAATAATGAAAGAATTATCACTTTAATTTTCTTTAAAATACAGCTCATATTTCCTTCCAGTGTTTTTCTTTATGTTTAGAAAAATTACACAGCATTGAAGGTGACTGTGTGGAGAGGCTAGGCAGACCTTTACAACACTTCTTAATAATACAGTGGACCCCCGGTAATCCGAGATGTCTATTATAATTGAATATTTGTTTGACAGTCTTCGCTAATGTAGATAATGCATGACTGAACGGGAAATGGATCTGTAATTTGTCGGATTACAAGGTACTCTTTGGTAAAAAAAATCCGGACTATAGGGGGTCTTCTTATGCAGTACTCTATAATCAGACAAATTCGATAGGTAGTCCGACACTGCCCTGCAAAACGTTTGTCGGATTACCGGGGGTCCACTGTAAAGTAATTAAATAGTAACTCACTTTTCTTCTGTTTGCTAATAGCAAGCCCCTGTAGACTGCTGCTCAATTCATCAACATCAGCCTCCCTCTTCTTAGGTTCTTTCTTTAGGGCCTGCAGCTTTTTCAAATACAGCTTTCTTGTTGAAGCTTGTATGGGTCCCGGGGTGAACCCAAGCCGGATCAGTTCAGCTCTGAGGGTCCTGTCATCGTAGTCTACGGAGGCTGGCAGGGACGAGGCAACGGAGACTATAGTCTGGTCATGACTGTACTGTTCCGGGTCGTCATACACGGGAAGCCTGCGGTGTCGGTACATTTTTATATTATTTCTAAGGTTTTTGTATAAAACTGAAACGTAGTATTGAGGCTATCCTGTTTGACTGACTCTAACCGGATGTGGTAGATACAAATTTGTTGGCAAAATAATACAACCACTTCCCACAAAGTCCCCAACTATAATGACAATAAATAAATATGTATAATTTGCTAAGTATCGGCACTTATCAGAACCTGAGTCACCCTGTTCGCAAATATAAATACTATAGTTTTAATGGTTAATGGTACACATAGATATCAGTCAATAGAACCTTATCAAATACACAATAAAATGGCTTAGATAACACAATTTATACCACCACATTGGGATTTTTATCCTATAATCTAATTTTTTTGTTCTGTACATCTTAATTGAATTATTATTAATTTTTTTCTCTATCTCATTTTTCATTTATGTTGAGCTACATACTACCTTCTAGTTATCTTTTTTATAAGACATGTATTTAACTGCTAGAGGGTGGAGACCTGGTGACCTGAAACACAGGCCCTTAAAGCCTAGCTTAGGCACCAGTCTCTCACAGTAAACGAAACTATATCGTACCGCAAGTGTAACACCTCTGTAATGTTTATTGTGGTGAGAAATAAATAAATGAACCCATTATTTATACAAAGCCAAACAGTTTTTCTGGTTATCTGCTTGAACTATCTGTCATTATGTATATACTATTTAAATAATTCAGTGATTAGACGCGATACCGGGTCGTGCTTAAGGTAACGATGATAATAACAACGTGACGTCAGATAACTGATAAGAACATTGGGCCTGACCCGCGGTCTGAATGGGATTCCCCTCTGGATGAACATTTATATTATACTCTAGGACAACTGATTACATTCGGTCAATTTCATAAGACTTTCTGCTAACACATAAGATCACGCCTTGTTTCCCCGAAGGGTTGGGCAGAGGCGGACTATAGGTGTACATATAGTACACCCACATTTCGCTAGTTATGTTTAAGTCCCATGTAATAACATGGGACTTAAACATAACTAGCGAAAAGTCCCATGTAATAACATGGGACTTAAACATAACTAGCGAAATGTGGGTGTACTATATGTACACCTATAGTCCGCCTCTGCCCAACCCGAAATGACCGACCGAATGTAATCAGTCAAACTTAAAACCAACTTTTCCCCATGACTGCTGAATGCAGCTATGATGCCTTTCGATTCCTCCATACTCGAAATTGTACGATATACAATGTATTTCTTTTCATATCCCATAACTCTTAACACAAGTATTTTTTATTTTTTTGGTTTCGGCTTCATTTTTCATCCAAAATAATTCGCCGTCACGATTATTTATGAACTCAACGTGAAATTTGACAAAATCGTATTTTCTTAGCTTTCAATATAATTGATTATTATAGTTTGAATGAAAATTCTTTACTCGTACTTATCAGTGAAACTTACACCAGCATTATAATTTTCACCTGGTAGGGTGAAAATTTCGTTGACCGCTGATTCTACGGTCCTTACGTGTTTGGCCCAATAGTCAGATTGAGTTTGATATGCATGCCCTAGAGTTATGAGATATCAAATGGAACACGTTGTATATAGCAATAATCGCACTTGGGAGACCGATAAACTACTGTTGCACAGTGTGTAGCGACAAAAGAACGCTACTGACATCTTTGTAACTGTATTCTCTTCACGGACATCAGCTGGTCTAATTTTTCGATATTTAAAATTTTAAAATAGAAAATTACTTACACAACAGGCGATACAAGCAGCCTCTTCTCAATCAACACTACATCTTCTTCCTTATCCTCATACTTGTACTCTTCGTGTACATTCGCTATCACGATGCTACCGCCCGAGTAGTGGCTGCTCACACCACTGCTGGCTGATGATCGCCTGGTATTCCCAGCCTCTTCACCCTTATTCGTACACAACCACTCATTCGTCTTGTTCTGAACCACCGCTAACACTCTATCCAACTCTTGTGAACAATCGCTTGAGATCAAACTACTTGTATTTGTATTACATTTGGTATTTTTACTCCTTTGTTTCTTCAAATTAGTCCTTGTTTTATAATTTCGATGAATTATGTTACTTGGGGATCCTGGTAACGAGAAGTTTTCATACACACTGATCCGTTGGTTCATTACATTTGAATGTTCAGTAGACTGTCTGGTCTCGTCTGCAGTGAACTCTAACGGCTGTATACCACTTATTTGTACATCTGATAATTTATTAGACATGCAGGATTTAAAGCTAGTGTTAGCATCACTGGATATCCTATCTTTAGTGAGATCAATTGTGATGTTTTCTGTAAAGTCTAAACAGGTACTTTTCCATGGAGCTGATTCGTTATCTATAAGATATGTGTCGCTTATAATAGTGGGGTATAGTTTGTTAAAAGTGTTTTTTTCACACCATTCGTTGATAAATTCGGATTTCCGGACAGCGGGAGCGTTTTCTTGTGGGTTTTCGTCAACAATAGGTTCGTATTCGGCAACTATTTGGTCTGTTGTCAGTAATACTCTCTCTGAAAAAGAATAATGTTTTCAATATTAATGTGAGTTGCGATACACCTTTTTTATCAGGGTTGTTTTAAAAACTCTTAGTTCGAATTTAGTTCAACACTAGTTCAAATTGTGATTGCTAAACTTTAAACTTTATAATACACAGCGTTATTTTAAATAACGTAGCATATTTTAACAAAACCTCTTCCAAAATAGACGTTTTATGTGCTCAATTTATTTTTATTGGTTATTGATTAACACAGTTATTACGTCTCAAAGTTTTCAAACAAAATAGCTAATTTTAGTGTCACCACTCTTCCTTTCGCTAGATATGTACTGAGGTCAAAAGACAACATTTAAAAAAAAAATCTGCAACAATCATGTTTTTTGTGATCTATTCCAGAAATGGGAGAAAACATATTGTGCGGTGTTTGAAAATGATGCTGCATATGAATAGCTTACCTAAATCTAATGAATAAGCACATTTGTTAGCGGGACCATCGTCAGTCACATCCACAACATTATGTAGGTAGTCAAACACCTCCCATTGCTCCTCTTGAGTAGCATAGTCAAATGCTGAGTGGCCATCTAAGTCCCGCTGTGAGGGGTCCCCTCCGCAGCCTATCAGGAGCTTTAGGTTCTCCACACGGCCCCATATAGCAGCTATGTGGACTGGAGTCACTCCATCGTCATTGCTGAAATGCAGATTTTTTTTGTAAATTGGTTTAGTTTTTACAGAAATACCTTCTGCTATATATTTTTTCTCAATAATCAACTACTGTGAGAAAATTTATGACTTTTTGAGTTTTGTGAATCCCTACGAGAATAGGGGATAGTCAAAGAAACAATGGAAGAGCTGTGTGAAAGACAATATGGCTAGAAGCTGAGTACTGAGATGACTCACTATTTTATTTTGATTAACGATTAAGGGGGCCCAGATGGGCCGCATCTGTGGGTCATCGGATACGACTGGGTGCTGCGCGCTGACGACACGCTGGTCCTGGCGCAGGGGAGAACGTACGAGGCCGCGGCCAATTTAATGACACGCGGGGTTGCGACAATCGTCGAAAGGATCCGGCAATTGGGACTCGAGGTGGCCTTGCACAAGTCCGAGGCCATGGGTTTTTATAGTCCTCGGAACGCGCCACCTTCGGGTTCCCAAATCACGGTGGGAGGGGTTCACATCGGCGTCGAGTCGACGATGAAGTACCTGGGACTTGTCCTCGACAGCCGATGGAACTTCGTTGAGCATTTCCGACGTTTGGCTCCCAGACTGGAGCGGGCTAGGGCTGCCTTAAAGCGCCTCCTGCCCAATCTGGGCGGTCCCAACGCCTCCTGCCCAATCTGGGCGGTCCAAACGCCTCCTGCCGGAGGCTCTACACGGGTGTCGTGCGGTCCATGGCCCTTTACGGGGCACCGCTGTGGGCGCCCTCATTGAGGCTGCGCCCAGCGCGCCGGTTGAGTGCGGCCCAGAGGGTCATAGCCATCCGGCTAGTCCGGGGATACCGCACGGTCTCCTGCGACGCGGCGAGCCTCCTTGCCGGAGTGCCGCCATGGGTTCTGGAGGCAAAGGTCCTCGCCCACATGTAGGAGTGGCGCGAGGAGGCGAAACGCCGGGGCGCATCTCCGCTGCCGCGACAAATCGCGGCACGGCGGACAGAGCTCCGGCAGGATCTCATGGCGACATGGCGGGTACGATTGTCGCAACTGGTGCTTCGGGGGGTTTCTGCTCAGGATAAAGGGGGAGGAAACGCCCGGTTGTTTCCATTGTGAGGATCGTCTGGAGGAGACGGCGGAGCATACGGTGGTGTGCCCTGCCTGGGCAGAGCACCGCTGTGTCCTCGTGGAGGCGATCGGCGGCGGTGACCTCTTGCGTCCGGCCCTGGTGCGAGCCATGGTACGGAGCGAGATGGCATGGGAAGCCGTCACCTCCTTCTGCGAAGCAGTAATGCTCGCGAAGGAGAAGGCGGGGCGCGTGAGTGAGTGGCAGTCTGCGCCCTCACGTCCCTAGCCGCCGCATGAGGAGACGCCCCGGGCGTCAGGAGTCGATCACAGACTCTCGGCCACCGTAGGCGCGGGTTTGCGGGCGGCGAGCAATGGGTAGCTTACCGCCCGGTAAGGACCAGCCGATCTATTCTGTTCAAATCTCACCGTGAGAACTCAGGTGAAGTGAAGTGACCTAAAAGTGAGCTGTCACTCTATCTGATGCTAGGGATTGGCACTAATGACAGCTCACTTTAAGCTCACTTCACCCTAGTTATCACGGTGAGATTTTAACAGAATAGATCGGCAGGCCTGTGTCGACGGCGCGTAGTGTTCCACGCGCTCCTCAAAGACGTGTCAGCAGCACTGAAGGGGTCTGCTAGGACCGATGCCTGCCAGGGTCGCGAGATACCGTGGCCCTGGCATATGGGTAACTGAAGGAACACGGGTGGGTTTTAGTCAGTAAAAGTCTGACACGCCCTCCCGCTTCGCCCAGAGCGGGACAAGTCATTTGATGATTTCCCATCCAAAAAAAAGGGGCCCAGATTTACTTACTTTCTTGTTTGCAACTCAGAGTCAGGCTATATATATGTTGGACAAAGCATGATTATGACGTAAGATGTATGTTGTTATTGAAAAAGAATTAAATTTACTTGTGTTTAAAAATAAAGTCCTCCAATATAATTCTACTTACCATAGATTGGGATCACCCCCATTCTTCAAGAGTAACTCGGTGCATTTCTTGGACTTTTCCTCTGGTTCTATACCCACAGCGAGGTGCAGGACACCGATACCCTTGCATGGTATAATCTGATTGATCTCTATTGGGTTTTCTTTCAGGAAATTTTCCAATGACCTGAAAAATGAATTATTTGTTTTAATAAAAGTATAAGATCAACAAAATAGGTTTCTCTTTTCAAAGATATGAATTAATTTATAAGCATAATGTATAAAGTGACAGATTGGTGAGTCAGTGACTTAAATTTGAAACTCACTCATTGCATATTTAACACAACTCCAAGCCTGTTTTCCCGTATCTACAGTGTACCCACATTTCAACAGTTGTTTTGAGTGCCTTGTAATAGAGGGCGAGCTTATTGCCATCAACCAGGCACAAATCCAGACTCTGGGCTGCTACTGAGAAATTTCAAATGGAAAAACCCAATAGCACTTTGCCTGACGTGGGAATTGAAGCCTCATGCTAAGCAGTAGTGCTTGCAACCACAAGACCCACATAGTCATAGCATATGTCTTACAACATTATTATGAGTGATTCACCAAAATACTTATAGAGCACAATGAACCACTTTTAAGATTTTAATAAATAAATAAAAGCTCATCTGCTTAGTTGCTAAAAATACCTATATGACAATAGTTTTACATCAAATTACTTGTATTTAATTGCAAATTAATTGTCTTTTTGGCAAGCCAGTAGCTTGGGTGATAGGGACATCGAATTTCAACCTGTGTATTTGCCAATGTCCCTGCCGCCAGAAGGAGACTCTTTATAGAAATAAAGGGTCTCCAAAACCATTAGTTGCTATTGTAGTAATATTGTCAATTGCTTCAACAGCCTTACAAATCCTGCCAGGGTCGTGCAATTTGTTCGAAAGAGTTACCGTGGCCCTGGCATATAGGCAACTGAAGGGACACAGGTGGGCTTTAGTCAGTAAAAGTCTGACACGCCCTCCCGCTCCGCCCAGAGCAGGAGATGTAATTTGATGATTTCCCACCCACAAATAAAAATCTTAAAAATAAAGTAAGTATTGACAGTTGCAATTGCATCATTTTGGGGACCCTTAATAAATAGAAAAAAATATGGCAGTGGAAGATGGTGTATTCATATTACAATAAGTCTTATAGCTTCATCATATTAAGTAGGTATCACTGTTGAGTTTGTTGCATCAGAAATTCTTCAACGAGTCTAAAATTATCTTTTTTGTTACCAAGACTTTCAATATAATTTTTTTGGGGAACAGTAATTTATCAAAATCATAATACTATTATGCAATATTCATAAAGGAAAAAAGCATATTTCAAGTTGCAACCTGAATTAAAATTGTGGTGTAATTTTTATCTTTGTGGGGGGTATAAAAAAATAATATTAAACTGAGTTCCATGCAAATTCTTAAATTAAACAATGGTTAAAAAGTAAAATATTATTTGATGTAACAAGCAGGTGTTTGATAACACAAAGGGATAATAATACTCACTCAAAAATTCTGGTTTTGCGGCAGGTGTTCGCACTTTAATTGCTGTAAGAAGCACTTTAGCCAAAAGTTTTCAAAATAAATGTTTTACGTACCTTTCTGTTCCATTCTGAATTATATCGTATAACTTAAATAGCTCTTTGTACGTCGTACCCATGATTTTTTAAAGTGGTGTAGCTATTAGTCATCAAACTTCCTAACTTGTATTCATTTCCTTTAGTGTTTCCTGCGTCGGCAACGTAACGAGATAAAAAAAATTGGCATTGAAACAATTTATCAAAAACACAGCGATAACGATTATCCTCATATTATTATCGTAACACCGAGGTTAAAACACAAATCCACATTACTTCAGTATTTTGTTTTGTGAAATTATTTAAATTAACGTCAAGTTAACTCAAGATTATTTTGTTTACGTTTGGTAGGCGTTCCTTTTCACGTACAAAGTTATGCAAGATTACGCATTCCGTTCTAAGGAATCACGTGTTTGTTTTTTATTTATTTATAAAATTATAATTAAAATTTTATTTGATTTATGACTAAGCTAGCTTTATTAATTACTACTAGCATCAAACTATAAGAATTATATAAGCCTGTGGGACTTATATTTTTATTTCTACCACAAAATATAGATGGCGCTGTAATCATTATCATATTTATGAGCCATGTTTGAGTGATCATAGAGTAAGTACTTTTTAGGGTTCCGTTGCCAAATGGCAAAAAACGGAACCCTTATAGATTCGTCATGTCTGTCTGTCTGTCTGTCTGTCCATCCGTATGTCACAGCCACTTTTCTCCAAAACTACAAGAGCTATGCTGTTGAAACTTGGTAAGTAGATGTATTCTGTGAACCGCATTAAGATTTTCATACAAAAATAGACCAAAATAGACCTTTGTACTCAATTGTAGATATTAATATGCCTTATCACTCTGTTTTTTTACTGTGTGTACATAAATAATAAAATAAATAAATAAATAAATCGTGGGGTTCCCCATACATAGAACTGAAACTCAAAAATGTTTTTTTTCATCTAACCCATACGTGTGGGGTATCTATGAATAGGTCTTCAAAAACGGTATTGAGGTTTCTATTATCATTTTTTAGGGTTCCGTTGCCAAATGGCAAAAAACGGAACCCTTATAGATTCGTCATGTCTGTCTGTCTGTCTGTCTGTCTGTCCGTGTATGTCACAGCCACTTTTCTCCGAAACTATAAGAGATATGTTGTTGAAACTTGGTAAGTAGATGTATTCTGTATACCGCATTAAGATTTTTACACAACAATAGAAAGAAAACAATAAATTTTGGGGTTCCCCATACATAGAACTAAAACTCAAAAATTTTTTTTTCATCAAACCCATACGTGTAGGGTATCTATCAATAGGTCTTCAAAAATGGTATTGAGGTTTCCAACATCATTTCTTTCTAAACTGAATAGTTTGCGCGAGAGACACTTCCAAAGTGGTAAAATGTGTGTCCCCCCCCCCCGTAACTTCTAAAGTAAGAGAATGATAAAACTAAAAAAAATATATGATGTATATAACCATGTAAACTTCCAACGAAAATTGGTTTGAACGAAATCCAGTAAGTAGTTTTTTTTAATACGTCATTAATCGTAAATCGCAATTTACCTTCCATTCAATCAACTCAAGTATAAAAAAAAAACATTTAATTTCATAAACATAAACCTTACGCATAAACCGAGGATACCTACAGGTTTGTACAGAACCCTCGTTGCGCGAGTCCGACTCGCACTTGGCCGGTTTTTAGGGTTCCGTTGCCAAATGGCAAAAAACGGAACCCTTATAGATTCGTCATGTCTGTCTGTCTGTCTGTCTGTCGGTCTGTCTGTCTGTCTGTCTGTCTGTCTGTCTGTCCGTGTATGTCACAGCCACTTTTCTCCGAAACTATAAGAGATATGTTGTTGAAACTTGGTAAGTAGATGTATTCTGTATACCGCATTAAGATTTTTACACAACAATAGAAAAAAAACAATAAATTTTGGGGTTCCCCATACATAGAACTGAAACTCAAAAAAATTTTTTTCATCAAACCCATATGTGTAGGGTATCTATGAATAGGTCTTCAAAAATGGTATTGAGGTTTCTAACATCATTTCTTTCTAAACTGAATAGTTTGCGCGAGAGACACTTCCAAAGTGGTAAAATGTGTGTCCCCCCCCCGTAACTTCTAAAGTAAGAGAATGATAAAACTAAAAAAAATATATGATGTACATAACCATGTAAACTTCCAACGAAAATTGGTTTGAACGAAATCCAGTAAGTAGTTTTTTTTAATACGTCATAAATCGTAAATCGCAATTTACCTTCTATTCAATCAACTCAAATATAAAAAAAAACATTTAATTTCATAAACATAAACCTTACGCATAAACCGAGGATACCTACAGGTTTGTACGGAACCCTCGGTGTGCGAGTCCGACTCGCACTTGGCCGGTTTTGTTTTTTCTAAACTGAATAGTTTGCGCGAGAGACACTTCCAAACTGGTAAAATGTGTGTGTCCCCCCCGTAACTTCTAAAATAAGAGAATGATAAAACTAAAAAAAATGTATGATGTACATTACTATGTAAACTACCACCGAAAATTGGTTTGAACGAGATCAAGTGAGTAGTTTTTTTTTAAAACGTCATAAATCGTAAACCGCAATTTACCTTACATTTAATCAACAGAAATATAAAAATTAAAAAAAAACATTTATTTTCATAAACATGAACCTTCTGCATAAACCGAGAATACCTACAGGTTTGTACGGAACCCTTTGTGCGCGAGTCCGACTCGCACTTGGCCGGTTTTTTATATGGCGTGTGATGTTCAGGAGCTTCAACTGCAACAATAGGCCTCCGCCGCCGGCCGGCAGCAGATTCATGCTGTGACTGGTGGCTTGGCCAAAAATAATTTGGACATTCATTTCAGATTGTCGTACCTACCGACTGACAAGTTAGAGCTTATGGTAGAGCAATAAAACTACAAAATTCATAAATTGTTTTACTCAGGTAGGGTCAGGCTAGTATTATTACTGTACTCTGTGGGGTCAGGTATGTCAGCATTTCTTTGGAGTGAACTTGTAAAACTTCACACCTGAAAAAGGAAAAAAATATTATTTCCTACCTGTATTTCAGTTTTCGAATGGAAACTTTTTTCTGTATCTTTGGGTGTATTAAGGAATAACTTTAATTAACTACACTAACCTGTAGGGTTGATGCGTAGTGTTAATGACTTGTTCGGTTTTAAAGATTGTTTAATCCCAATCCCAGAGTTATAAAGATCCTGAAACATTAAAAAAAAAGATATCATCTAGTCAAAACTCGGAAACTGTCATACACTGACCCAACGGCTCAATATTCATACTATACACGGTAATGGCCCTAATTCCAGAATATTATACCTGTATGTCGTATTCAATTTGAAGCAACTTCATTTCCTCGTGAGTGTAGGTAACTGTTACGGAGTGCTTGCGCCTGTTCACAAACGCCAGCGCGTGTGCACCGTCTGATAAGTCACGGTGCCAGATCTCTTGATATGGTCGCTGTTGATAAACGGTAGTCATGAATTGGGAATGAGAACCAAGCGCACTTAGTTGACCAGTGATGCAGATGAACGAAGCACATGGGGCTATAATACATAGTAGGTAAAGGAAGGTAGGGGAAGACTTTAATCACGAGGGATGAATTGTGTCAATAATACGACTAGAAGAAAGAGGGTAAATGATGAGATGGTGGCTAATAGTATTGTATGAAGGAAAGAGACCGAACCCGACGGTTCTTAGTTCGAAATTAACCACAAACATTTGCGTTCAGGGTAAAGGACTGGTACAGACTTTTAACCCCTTTTGCAATTGGCTCTTAATTCTTAGATTTATTATCTTACCCAACTAATCCACCCACTTTTCCAAACCCTCAATCCCTGCTTGCCAAGCTTGTCCTGGCTCACTGCGATGACTTCCCGGTTCAGTAGAATTTGCTTGAACTCTGGCTTGATTTCCGCCAGGTCAACGCTCATCATCAGAGGAGCTGCCAGGATAGCCCAGACCGCCATCTGCACTTGAGCTTGATCTACTGTCAGCCCCGAGTTGCCTATTACCAGCTGGAATAAACATTTATTGGTGGAACTGATGCAAGAATAAGGTTTTAACGTAAAGTAAATTTAAAGATAAATACTTATTTGAATTAATTGTCATTTCCAAAGGTTCTGGTTCTGGAGCCGGAAATATTAATAGGTTTATAAAAAAAGAATTTTAACTAATTGGAACCAGCTACTGCTAGTGCTAGATTAAGAGCCTACAGATTTATTAGATCGGCCTACTAAGCCTATGAAAAAACCGGCCAAGTGCGAGTCGGACTCGCGCACCGAGGGTTCCGTACAAACCTGTAGGTATTCTCGGTTTATGCACAAGGTTTATGTTTATGAAAATAAATGTATTTAAAAAAAATATATATATTTCTGCTGATTGAATGAAAGGTGAATTGCGGTTTACGATTTATGACGTTTTAAAAAATAACTACTTAGATACTCGATCTCGTTCAAACTAATTTTCGGTGGTAGTTTACCTAGTAATGTAAATCATATATTTTTTTTAGTTTTATCATTCTCTTAGTTTAGAAGTTACGGGGGGAGGAGGCGGGACACACATTTTACCACTTTGGAAGTGTCTCTCGCGCAAACTATTCAGTTTAGAAAAAAAAGACATTAGAAACCTCAATACCATTTTTGAAGACCTACTCATAGATACCCCACACGTGTGGGTTTGAAATATTAATAGGTTTATAAAAAAAGAATTTTAACTAATTGGAACCAGCTACTGCTAGTGCTAGATTAAGAGCCTACAGATTTATTAGATCGGCCTACTAAGCCTATGAAAAAACCGGCCAAGTGCGAGTCGGACTCGCGCACCGAGGGTTCCGTACAAACCTGTAGGTATTCTCGGTTTATGCACAAGGTTTATGTTTATGAAAATAAATGTATTTAAAAAAAATATATATATTTCTGCTGATTGAATGAAAGGTGAATTGCGGTTTACGATTTATGACGTTTTAAAAAATAACTACTTAGATACTCGATCTCGTTCAAACCAATTTTCGGTGGTAGTTTACCTAGTAATGTAAATCATATATTTTTTTTAGTTTTATCATTCTCTTAGTTTAGAAGTTACGGGGGGAGGAGGCGGGACACACATTTTACCACTTTGGAAGTGTCTCTCGCGCAAACTATTCAGTTTAGAAAAAAATGACATTAGAAACCTCTATACCATTTTTGAAGACCTACTCATAGATACCCCACACGTGTGGGTTTGATGAAAAAAAACTTTTTGCGTTTCAGTTCTATGTATGGGGAACCCCAAATTTTTTGTTTTTTTTTTCTATTTTAGTGTAAAAATCTTAATGTGGTTCACAGAATACATCTACTTACCAAGTTTCAACAGCATAGCTCTTATAGTTTCGGAGAAAAGTGGCTGTGACATACGGACGGACAGACAGACAGACATGACGAATCTATAAGGGTTCCGTTTTTTGCCATTTGGCAACGGAACTCTAAAAATGTATAGGAACTTAATGCTACGTTGGTGCTCATAGATGCATACCTTCCTATTACTTTATATCACTCAAAAATCACGCAGCTCAATAATCATCATTTCAACCGTCACACGTCCACTGCTGGACATAGGCGTCATGCAATTTGGGGGGGTTTGCCATAATCGCCACGCTTGGCAGGCGGGTTGGCGATCACAGTATGGTTGTAAAATGCGTAGAGAACGCTGCTGCCCATTCTCTAGTTCCCTTAGTCGCCTCTTATGACACCCACGGGAAGAAATTGCATAGCTCAATAATAAAGGCAACCAATTGGTGTTTGGACCCAGCTAAACAAAATCCCCACCATATCAGGATCGTTCCAATGTCCAGGGCCGGCAAATGGAGCGAGGCGGGCCTGGTGATCCCCGATCCACTTCATCACGCTCAGCACTGAAGCCCAGGAATTCTTGATGTCCACCCAGTTGCGCCAGATGTTGCAGCTCTCCGCCACCGCACTGTAGTTGGACTGTTCAAGGTTAATCGCATATTTATTACTAGCTTTTGTCTGCGGCTTCGCTCACATGGTGACGAATTTACTCGCGAGATAAAAAGTCATAATCAGCCTATATTATTCCCACTGCTGGGATACAGGCCTCCTCTCGGTAAGAGGAAGTGGGCAGTAAACTACCACGCGGGCCCAGTACGTGTTGGTAGATGTCGCATGGCTTCGAATTTTTGGTTCTAGGACATGCTGGTTTCCTCACGATGTTTTCCTTCAACGTTTTGAGAGCAGTGGTTATGAAATAATTTACACAAAGTAAAGCGCTTACTTAGGTTCGAACCCAAGACCTACAACTCGTAAGTCGGGGTATATACCACTGGGCCACCGATGCTCTTAAAATACAAAAAAAATACGTAGAATAAAAAGTATCCTATGTCACATCGAAAACCGTTGAGCCGTTAAGTCAAGGTTACAGACAAACAGACATACGTAGTTACTTTCGCCTGACGCCTTTATAGATTCTATGTGAACCATGGATTGGAATGCTTGCCTGTCTGTGTTACAAACAAACAACAAATTTTTATTTGATTTACAGTCTACTAACGTGAATACCGTTGACTTCTTGGAACATGGGCCAGCTACATCCATACAGAATTGGCCGGCCAGTCGCGTTCAGAAGCCGCCCAAATGCAGGATAGCCTGGAAAAAATAAGGATCACCTTTGTACGTATTTTTCTAGTCTTTTCTTCGTAAAATGAAGTTAAATACGAATTATAATATAACAAAGACAATTTTATAACAAATTGATGCAAAACAAGTCAAACTAATGAAAGTTTGTGAATAAAGCAACAACCGCATAATTTAATACAACTTTCTCCCATAAATATATTTAATAAGTATCTATAGTAATGTCATGAGATCACAAATAGTCTTTTGTGTCCAAGGTGTCCAGTTTGTTGCGTTAGGTTATGTTGTAAGCACTACGACATAGCTATATATTTCCAGTAAGTATAAGCTTTTAACACACTTTTATTAGGTCGACCTGTATGTAACTAACTATGTAATGGAATCTAAGGTAACTAATTTAATCATCTTCCAAGGATCGTAGCGTCATGATAATTGGCAGCTGTATGTAGTTCTGATGACAATACAATAATATGGTTGTTAGCGCCATCTATTTTTATTTTGTTAAACTATTACGCAAGATGTCAAGCTAGTCCTTTGCCTGCCAATTATATCGTGCACCTCGTAAAATTTCTCCTTGACGAGTGTCGCCCTCTTTATGGCTCGCTCGAGAAAGACATTATAACAGTCCAAATATGGATTTCGCCGTGATCGCAACTCCGGTGCCCTTTTTTTATCGCAGAACGATATAATTTGAATATTATAAGTTCATAGCAGTCCCGCTGTTTCTATAGTGGTGTATTTGTGGCTTCGACGGTTGAACTGAAGTGCTGTGTTGTGCCTCTGGACTTTGCCGACACGTGGTGAGCCGAACTGTGAGGACTCCGGACAAACTCTAGATTCTGCTGGTAGATCGAGCGGCTTCTCGAGGAGGTAGGTGCACGATTCCCTTACCCCTGGCCCTAGGCGAGACACTTGCGTTCATCAGTTTTACGGTCCGCGTCGAAGGTACCTAATTCGCCTTCCGTCGGAGCCCCACCATTATTGTGGTCCTTCGAACCGTATTGATACAGTTTCCGCCCCTTTTAGGTCACCTAATAGGAGATTTAGTGTTAAAACCCGCCGTTTTTAGGTTTTCATTAGCCTAGAAAACGTACCTCCGCCATTACGCTCGCTGCGTACCGCGAAGGTATTTATTTAATTCTGTTACCGCTTAACACTAAATACTTATTTTCCCGCTGTCATACTAATATTTCATCTTATTATTCGCTGTAATATTCATATTCTCAGTGGTATTCGCGAAATAAGGTTCTATTTCGATAATTTTCGCTGAGATTTGGTAGATACCTACCATAACTGACGCGACGTACAAGTCGGTACGTGTCGTCGAGCCGCGCTCGGCGCTCGCCACGCACGATTCTCGCTAGGTACGCTAGGTAGGTACTAGTACCCACTTGTGGTTACTTTTATATTATTCGCAAATTCACAAATAAATTATTTTGTATACTTTTTAATTTAAAATTCTCATTTCATAATGAAGAAAGCTATTAAGTCTGATAGTACGGAGTTTTTAACCGACTTCAAAAAAAGGAGGAGGTTATCAATTCGACTGTATTTTTTTTTTATTTTTTTTTTTTTTTTTTATGTTTGTTACC
Organism: Aporophyla lueneburgensis; assembly: GCA_932294355.1. Taxonomy (NCBI): domain Eukaryota; kingdom Metazoa; phylum Arthropoda; class Insecta; order Lepidoptera; family Noctuidae; genus Aporophyla; species Aporophyla lueneburgensis. The sequence continues at coordinate 22,349,340 of OW028748.1, read as the reverse complement.
TCATAACTTTTGACTGGGTGAACCGATTTTGATGATTCTTTTTTTATTTGAAAGCTGGTGCTTCCCGAATGGTCCCATTTTAATTTGGTTCCATTTGGACAATGGGGTCCATGTGAAAACCATATAAGTCTTAAATTTGCATTATGTATTTGCGCGACAAATGAACGAATAACGCGATTAGATTAGTGCGGAGTATCTACCACAACTAAAAAGTAAAAAAATAAAAACTTTTTACACAAAAAAACAACCGACTTCCTTAAAAAAAAAACACTACAAAGTCAAAAATAACTTTAATTTCGGAAGTCGGTGGCAAAAACCTTAAATACAGAGCCTAAGACACCGACTTCCGAAATTAAAGTTATTTTTGACTTTGTAGTGTTTTTTTTTTAAGGAAGTCGGTTGTTTTTTTGTGTAAAAAGTTTTTTTATAGAATTTTCGTTGTTGGCGTTGGAAGCCAAACGGAATGCTTTATTCGAGTGTTTACAGTCTGCTTACGATTTATCTAAAGACATAGGCACGGGAGATGATGCGAAAGAGGCTTTTCTGGACGCTAGCTCAAACATTGACGCTATTCGTTCCGAATTTCATGAAGTTATGGATCAGTATAATAACTGTCTACTGACAGCTGACCCCACCGCGCGCGCTGACTACAAGGCGCTGGTTTCGTTTGAACAGTTATATAGTCGCTTAAAACGTTTGGTTGCTACCAATGCAGACGTCGTTCCGTCCATCTTAGAGAAAAAATCTTCTTTCATTAAGTTACCGCCGATTGAATTAATGACTTTTAACGGTGACATTCGTTCATGGCCATTGTTTTACTCAAATTATAAATCCGCTGTTCATGATAATCCATCCCTCTCGGATCATCAAAAATTACATTATTTACAGGGCAAATTGACCGGTAAAGCGCTAGCCGCATGCGCCGGCATTGTACCTACCGCTGAGAATTACGAACTCATTTTCAATACGCTAGTGAATAGGTATGAAGACAAACGCACACTAGCGGCCACTTATTTAAAACAGATCATAGATTTTAAACAGTTAACTTCCGTTACTTCCGATAATTTGGACTTTTTTAATGATAAGTTTGTTAACGCCGTCTGTGCCTTACAACATTTAAAAATTCCAGATTTATTGAATTTAATTTTCGTACAAATAGCTATTACCAAGTTAGATAGTGAAACTGTTCGTAACTTTGAAAACAGTCAGGATCAGTCTGATATTCCTTTATTTGATGATTTAGTCGATTTCGTTATTAAACAGAGTAAAATATTGTATCGCGCTCACGCTTTAACAGCCGGCGCGCAAGTACATAAATCCGCAAACTCAGCTGATCGCTCCCGCAGTTCTAATGATAGTAAAAAACTGCAGTCCTCCCCGCGTTATAACACGTATGTAAGCACGGTCGAATCCGATTCAACAGATAAATGTTTGTGTACTAATGTCACACATCAACACTTATTTAAATGTCCTGATTTTCATAAATCAAGTCCGTATGAACGCTTACAGGTTATTAGGAAAATTAACGGTTGCGTTAATTGTTTAAGTATTAAACATAAAATATCGAGTTTTCAATCCGCATCTGGCTGTAGAGCGTGTAAACAACGTCACCATTCACTATTACATTTTACTCGGGATTCGAACCCACGGACCGCGGAGGCGGCGAGTTCCACTATACCTACGCCGCAGCGCGAGGCGCCCGATCCGGTGACGTCAACGCAAGCGAACGTTGCTGTCGTCCCTTTCGCACCCGTGCCCGCGTCCGAGCCGGTGCACTCCGCCACGCAGCCTGATGTAGCTTTGTGTTCGATGTCCATTGACGCTCCGCGTTCTGTTTCCTCTAATGCCGCTTGCAGCGAGACGCCGCAATGTAATTCGCATACTACTGTTTTACTCGCTACAGCGCAAGTCGTGGCGTACGATAATACTGGACGTGAACATTTAATAAGAATTTTACTTGATTCCGCTTCGCAAAGTCACTTCATTACTAGGGAATATTGTGAACGTTTACGTTTACGTCAAAACAATACACGGTCTACGACTGTAAGAGGTTTTGGAGGCACAGAGAGGACGTCGTTCGAGACAATAAATTTACGTATATTTTCACGCTTTAACAAAAATATCCGATTTGATATTGACTCGTTAGTAGTTGATCAAATTACGGACAACTTACCTTCCACTTTTGTTGATATTAAGGCCCTACCTTACTCGAATAAACTTCAGTTCGCTGATGATAGTTTCGCTATTCCAAGTAAAATTGATATTTTAATTGGAGCATCGCTGTTTCCGCATTTACTTTTGCCTGACGTGGTTCCTGGTGGCCCGTCAGTGCCCGCCGCTGTCAATACGGTGTTAGGCTACGTACTCATGGGGGTCGTACCTACACTCAGTAACCGCCCAGCATGTGTCACATCGTGCTGCGCCATAGTCCCTTCGCCTATGGATAACAATTTGATTTCTCGCTTCAAGAAGTTCCTGGCCCGCCCGTTCAGCATCCTGCTGATGCTGAATGTGAATATTTTTATCGTTCAACTACGCAACGGGACCCAGTTACTGGTCGCTATACCGTGGGTCTACCGTTTGATAAGGATGTGTTCACACTGGGTGACTCATTCAATATCGCTCTTAGACGTTTTTTATGCTTAGAGAGGAAGCTTGAAGATTCACCTGAGCTACGCGCCGCTTATGACGAAGTTTTAAATGATTACCTTTCTAAAGGTTATATCTCGCCCGTCTCAGTTCTTCCGCATGAAACTGCAGATGTGTACCCTACTTATATAATCCCACATCATGGGGTTCTCCGCCCAGACAAGTCTTCGTCTAGGTTGCGTCCCGTGCTGGATGGCAGCTGTAAAACATCGCCGGTGTTTCGTTAAATGAATTGCTGCACAGTGGGCCCAACCTACAGGGTGATTTATTCAAAATTATTTTAAATTTTCGTCTACACTCTGTATCGATGACCGCTGATTGTAAACAAATGTTTTTACAAATTATGATTCGCGAATCTGATCGACGTTATCAGAGAATTCTTTATCGTTTTAATCCTAACGACCCGCTTTGCTTATATGAATTTAGTAGAGTTTGTTTTGGCTTAAAGTCCAGTCCTTACCACGCTCTGCGCTCTGTGCAGCAACTCATCGCTGACGATGGCGCTGAACATCCCCGCGCTGCTGCCGTCGCCTCCTCGTGCCTGTATATGGATGATGTTGCATTTTCTGTCAATACCGAAGACGAGGCGATTGACACCGCTAAAGATTTAATTGCTCTTTTTAAGGGCGCTCAATGGGACCTTATGAAGTGGAACAGTAATTCAAAGTCTGTTCTTAATGAACTTCCCGCCTCTCATAAGGTGACGACTGAGGTTGAATTTGACAAAACCGCTGACCATAAAATCTTGGGTCTTCGCTGGTCTATAGACCAAGATATTTTCTATTTTAAAATCAACCCGCCAAGTTCGAATATCGCGTGCACTAAGCGCACCATACCGTCAACCGTCGCGAGACTGTGGGATATCATGGGATTCGTTGCTCCTTCTATTTTAGTAGCTAAACTTCTTGTTAAGCAGTTGTGACAGTTGAAGGTGGATTGGGACGTCCCTGCTCCTACTCATATTGTCAAGGCTTGGCAACAATTTACTTCAGAGTTACCAGCCCTAAACGAAATTAAAATACCGCGTTGTTTAGAAGTGAAGAACGACTGTGAATTGACATTGGTCGGGTTCGCTGACGCCAGTGGCGAAGCTTATGGTGGCGTAGTATACCTACACGTTGGCGCTGCCTCCGGCAATATTGTCCGCTTTTTATGTTCCAAGTCAAAGATCGCGCCTTCTTCGCCCATTACGATTGCTCGTATGGAACTTTGTGCAGCACTTTTGCTGTCAAAATTGCTTCGGACTGTTCTTGAGACTTATGACAACCGTTTTGTAATTAAAATTTACGCCTTTACCGATTCAAAAGTCGCACTCTATTGGATTAAAGGTTCACCGCATCGTTGGCAAACGTTCGTTGCCAATCGAGTTATTAAAATTACTGATAATATTTCCGCAGATAACTTTTATCACGTTGCAGGGGTTGAGAACCCGGCAGACTGTCTGTCACGTGGTGTCTCTCCTGCTAAGTTAAAAGACCACCCTCTGTGGTCCCAAGGGCCCCCCTGGCTAACGTTACATCCGTCGCAGTGGCCTATTACTGAAGGTACGGAACCGCTCACGTTGGACGAGATACCTGAACAAAAGAAACTCGTTCACGCTGTTTTAATTCCCGCTGACGCTTCTTATGTTTATGATACTCTTTGCCGCCTTTCGTCATGGAGTAAAATACTCCGTACGATTGTTTACATTTATAGATTCGCTAATTTGTTACCACGTCGCGATTCCGTACATAACCGCAGCTGACTTGAGTTTTGCAGAAAACAAATTGCTGAAACTTATCCAAAATAAACGTTTCAATAAAGAAATTTTAAATTTAAAACTGAACACGCAGGTTTCATCATCTCTTAATAAATTAAGACCGTTTTTACTTAACGATTTAATCAGAGTTGGTGGACGTCTCACCCATTCTGATCTAAGTTACTCACAGCAGCACCCGGTACTTCTGCCAAGCCATGACTTTTTTGTTAACCTATTAATTGAATATTATCATAAGAAATATTTACACGCTGGGCCTGAACAGCTCATGCCACTATTACGGCAGAAATACTGGATACTGTCTGCTCGTCGTGCTATTCGTAAGGTAGTTCACGATTGTAATATTTGTTTCCGCGCTCGACCGCGTCCCGTCTTCCCGCTCATGGCTGACTTACCGGACTGTCGGACGCGTCAGGTTATTAAGCCGTTTAAGTACTCACACGGGCTGTGATTACGCAGGTCCTATATCTTACACTCCCATTCGCCGTCGGGGTGCAAAGGCTTTGAAAGCATATTTTTGCGTGTTCACTTGTCTCACAACTCGCGCGCTACATATTGAAGTAGCCACTGATCTTAGCACCGCCAGTTTTTTAGCTGCACTTAAACGGTTCTTGTCTCGCAGGAGCCCTGTCCAAGTAACGCACTCGGACAGAGGCACTAATTTTGTAGGCGCTAATTCTTATTTACACGACTTATATAAACTTAATAATGTCGAGTTCCGCTCTCGCTTCGAAGAAGAGCTTGCTGAAAACCGTATCACATGGAAGTTTAACTGTCCGGCCGCCCCACATTTTGGCGGATGTTGGGAGAGTATGGTGAAGGTCGTCAAGACGCACCTTTTCAAGGTCATCGGTCAACAGCTTCTCTCTTACGAAGAGCTAGTTACAGTGCTCGTTCAGATCGAGTGTTTGTTAAATTCTCGGCCTCTTACGGTCCTGAGTGCCGATCCAGACAAACCCGAGAGAAATGGAATACTCCGTCTGTGCCAATCAAGCCTGGCACGGTTGTTGTTATTATAACTGACAATTCACCTCCTTTATCGTGGCCATTAGCGATAGTAGAGAAGATTCTTCCTTCTAACGATGGTATAACGCGTGTAGTTTCTGTAAGAACAGCTAAAGGTACATACGTGCGTCAGGTCGTACGTTTGTGCCCATTACCTACGCAATAAGATTGTTTTTTTTTTTTTGTAACACAGTAGTTTAAGTGCTAGCAGTTAGTTAGTTTAAGATTGTCGCAGTTTATCTTATATAAATCGAAGTTTCAATATTATATTTTCGCAGTTCTTTATTACACTTTATGATTGGGTTTAAAGGTGACCCTTTAAAAGGGGGAGGAAATGTTAGCGCCATCTATTTTTATTTTGTTAAACTATTACGCAAGATGTCAAGCTAGTCCTTTTCCTGCCAATTATATCGTGCACCTCGTAAAATTTCTCCTTGACGAGTGTCGCCCTCTTTATGGCTCGCTCGAGAAAGACATTATAACAGTCCAGATATGGATTCCGCCGTGATCGCAACTCCGCTGTGCTTTTTTTTATCGCAGAACGATATAATTTGAATATTATAAGTTCATAGCAGTCCCGCTGTTTCTATAGTGGTGTATTTGTGGCTTCGACGGTTGAACTGAAGTGCTGTGTTGTGCCTCTGGACTTTGCCGACACGTGGTGAGCCGAACTGTGAGGACTCCGGACCAACTCTAGATTCTGCTGGTAGATCGAGCGGCTTCCCGAGGAGGTAGGTGCACGATTCCCTCACCCCTGGCCCTAGGCGAGACACTTGCGTTCATCAGTTTTACGGTCCACGTCGAAGGTACCTAATTCGCCTTCCGTCGGAGCCCCACCAATGGTACTGTCAAACTGATTTGATGATGCAGCCGGTAGATATGAACTGGCATTTCATGATAGAATATCGTATCATAGCCGTGTTTGGACTTGTTAGAAAGGTCTTTTAATGAACTTTGACCACGATAAGGTTTTTGGTTTTTACGTGCATTTATAAAAGTGTGTTTTTCTAGTGATTTTTAAACTATAAATTTACTTCTTTTGTTGGGTGGGAAATCATCAAATGACTTTTCTCGCTTGGTCGGAGCGGGAGAGCGTGTCATATTTTTACTTACTAAAACCCACCCGTGTTCCTTCAGTTGCCTGGGTCATGGTAACTATTTCAAACAAATCTGCTAAATACGCTGAGCTCTCATTGTACAAAAAGTCTATAAATGCGAGGTTAGCTAAAACTGGTAATGTCGGTATAGCTTGATATGTAGCCGTGTGTTCTTTCCTTTGAAGATGGCAGTAAACAAATAGGATTTCTACACATCGTCCATGATATCGTGACAAAACCGATAATATACATAGAGAACGTTCTTCATGCCAGTACCTACACCCATTCCGTGAACGTCAGCTTCACAGCCATCCAGTTTGAGATAGTCTGTCCCCCAACCGGCCAGGGTATCAGCGTCGTATAGCTCGTGTCCATGGATGCCAGGGTATCCTTCGCAGGTCTTATTGCCGTAGTCCTCGTACATTCCGAACTGCAGGCCTTTGCTGTGGACCTTAGAAAAAATTGATCGCTAGTCTTCAATCACGAATAGGTAGACTAAATACACCACCACGCGTAGCATGACCACCGTAGAAATGGGTTTTGTCGACGGAAGAATAGACAAAATTACAGATTGTAGAAAAATTAAAGACAGAATTAAAGATTGTAGAAAGATTTGTACCGTTTTATGCTGGCGTAGCATGATAATTCTATCTCTATTCTACCAGGAATAGACAAAGTTCTTTCTATGGTGGTCATGCTACGCGTGCAGGTATGACGAACAGAAGCTTATGGCTAAACTGACCGCGTCGGATAGCCTACTGTACATTTAAAGAATCTGTTGTATTCCTGCACACTAATCACGTAACACACTATCAATTACAATCTGAATCATTTTGAAGGATACCGCTAATCCATTGGTGGATGTTACAAAAAAATTGCTATGCTCAACAACGTAATTAAGGCAATGAATGTTGCTGAACTGTCAATTTGAAAACCATTGCCACTGATAGTGTGTTACAAAATTACTTCGCTGATGAAGATCGTTAGTACGATTAATAAATAAGTATAATTAACAAATTATTTGACTTATGTTTGCAATTTCAACATATGTAGTTGAAATTGCAAATAGAATAAGCGAACTGAAGTGGCCATGGGATAGCGATGGCTATAGCGGTAGAATTGATAGGCGTTCACGTCGCAAATGTACAAAAATATGGTGTATATTTTAGACGTAAAAATTTGATGAGATGTTGAATGCTGAAAGCACGTAGTATCTATCTACTTCATATACTCACGTAGTCAGAAAGCGCCTTCATTCCATTAGGGAACCGCCTCTTGTCTGCCACGAGGCGGCCTTCTGTATCCCGTGTTTTCTCGAGCCAGCAGTCGTCAATTATGATGTACTGGTATCCTGCCGCGAGGTACCCTTCGCTCACCATCAGATCAGCTGTCCTCTTTATTAAATTTTCACTGAAAAAAAAAAACATTTGTACATCATGACATTTTTATCCCCGAAGGGTTTAGGCATCTGGCCAAAACTGCTCTCAAAACGGTGAAAGAAAACATCGATTTTTTTATTGTAGGACTTCGATTTTTTTATTGTAGGACATGCCGGTTTACTCAAACCGGCATGTCCTACAATAAAAAAATCGAAGTCATGTTACACCTACCAACCCGCACTGAGACGGTGTGGTGGAATACAGCTCAAACCCTCTCGAAAAGAAGAGCTTAGGCCTGTGTCTCAGCAGTACTTTATAGGCTGATCATGAATAATGAATTATGGCGAAAAGCTCGCAATCATGGCATTGGACTTGAACATAACTGGCGTTAGGGTGCATTGCGCGCGCCTCAAATAGATGTCAGCAGCACTGAATGGGTCTGCTAGGACCGATGCCTGCCAGGATCGCGAGATTGTTCGAAAGAGATACCGTGACCCTGGCACATGGGCAACTGAAGGAACACGGGTGGGTTTTAGTCAGTAAAAGTATGACTTCTTCATTTGATGATTTCACATCCAAAAAAAAAAGGTGCATTGCTAAGCCTCGCGATTTCCACGGACAATGATGACAGTTTGGCGCTTTTCTTTCATGAACCACGACGAGTATGTGCGGTAAATGGAAATTAAGACGATTATACTGTAGTTAACTAGTTATAAAATTTAATTAATTTAATTGAGACTGAAAATATTTTAGATGGGCCAATTAGTTTAATCGTTCCGTCCACACCGTGGGTGTACTATGCATGCATTATTGGGTCCCTTTCGAAGAATACAGGTGCGATGATGTAATAAATATTACCTACCTTATACATTCCTTAGGCTTCGCTTCACAGTCGATGGTACAACCGAATCGCAACCAAGAAAGCCAACCCATGGGGGGTGTGAGAGCCAACCCATTGTCCAAAGCTTGGGTTGAGGATAGCAGTTCACACACGAAGACACACAGTGTTGGTAATATCAACATTTTTGCAAAAAACAGCACGCTTTAGGCTTCTCTGTACGACTGCAAATATTTACAAACTTATAAGTTGTAAAATAAACGCGAATTTTCCAACCAGCCGACATAAATTCGTAAGATTTGAGTGAATCTAGATCACTTTATAGCTACTCGTACCAATTGATTACACGTTTAAAATAAGTTTTGTACGTAATTGTTATAATTTGTTTTGTACGAGTGGCAAAATAGATAGTGAAGTAAACATTCAAGGGGTTAACCATATACGCACAGCTGTTTATGATAACCTTAGCGTCCCAGTTTCTGCGTTATGTATGTAAATATTCGCATGAATATGGTGTTATGTAGGTAGGTGTACACGACGAAATATCAAGCTATAGATTACCAGTTTTAGCTGACCTCGCATTGTGTAGGTTTTGTCGTACAATGTAAAGTTAGCTTATACTGGAAATATATAGCTTGATATATCGTCGTATGTACGACAGTCATTAAAAGTAAATTTATTTAAATTTTTGTGGATATTTGAGCAATTTGCAGCCGTAACGTTAAATTGAAATAAAACGTTACAAATATGATGGTTAAACAGTTTCTGAATGACTGCCACCAATTGGGCTTCGTGGTTCAGTTCAGATGGTTCAGATAGAGCTGCTTGTGTATTTTTGAGAGGAGATAAGACATTTTTGGTAGCTGCCCGAGGATTTAACTATGTATTAAAACACCTACATTAGTACATTATAATGTAAACGTTTATCATCAGGGTACCTAGATAACACAAATCAATCAATACTAACATTCTAGAACTATCGCGAGTTTGACTCAAATATTCCACATTCTTGTGTTCTTTAGTAGATATAAAACGCCATGCTTATTTTTATTACCCTATTTTCAGTGATATTTTAAGGTAACTCGCGTTTTTTCCATTCTTGTGTACTTAATTCTAATTATTTAATCTTAACTTTTTCTCTGCGTCATCTTATTCATCATCAAATGAAACCTTTTGAAAGTAGTTTATGGCTTCCGACCTTTAGCTCTTTGTGAACCATCTACATCTTTTTTCGACGAAAAATTCTCATAAATATCATCTGCTGAGCACAGCAGAGCAATATAATTTATTAACTGGCCACGAGTTATTAGTTAGGACTCTAACCTGTTAAAACCACGTTCATAGCATATATTCGGGGATCACCAAGGTGTCCTTTTAACAGTCTTGTGCTGTGGCAATATCTCGTGGCAAGATGGAACAGTTCCACTTCTTCCTCTGCCTATCCTCCACCTTTTTATTTTTTCTCGACTAAAGTTTAATTTACCTTCAAATCTCATGCAGACTCCATTTAATTCACGTTTCTCTACAACCAGATAGCTTCTAAAACTGGTAAGTATTTTATAGATGCTCATATCGTCACTGTTTGTCTTCTGTGGGTTGGTCTGGTCCAGCCAGGCGCTGGACAATGGGCTTGCGTTGACCCCACCCATGGGTTGGCTCTCCTGGCTTAGATACAACTGCACTACCGACTGTGACAAATACCCGACTGAATGTATCAGGTATGTTCTGAAAGAATCTTAATTTATTTTTTAATTAATATGTGGGGTAATAGCGTAATACACAATCAGTTGGAATGGCTTTCATTTTGACAGTTCAACAACATTCATTGCGTTAATTACGTTGTTGAACAGACAATTTTTTTCGAAGATATATGAAAGGATTAGCAATCTGGTCTAACCGGATGCAGCTGAGGACCAGTATTTTACACGGATCAACTTATCGGGGTAATACCCCATGATAAAACTGGTTGTCAGACTTTCTGGCTTCTGACCCCACGTAACGACTTTCAAAGATCCACGAATGACATCGGGGCCCAACGGCATAACGTGCAATATCAATATTCTTCAGAGTGATTCAGACTCTGATTGATAGTGTGTACCGCAATTGGGGTACTGATCTTTTGCTTTACCCATATTGCCGACAGGGAGCATTCCTCTGTTCAGTTGTGAAGACCTTGTGTGTAGGTTTTACAACCGACATCACCATCATCATTTCAGCCGTAAGACGTCCACTGCTGGACTTAGGCCTCCCCCAATCTGGGGGGCTTTGCCATAATCGCCACGCTTGGCAGGCGGGTTGGCGATCGCAGTATGGTGCTAAAATGCATATAGAACGCTGCTGCCCATTCTCTAGTAAGTCCCTTAGTCGCCTTTTACGACACCCACGGGAAGAAATTACAACCGACACATGACACTTTTTAGCTGCCTCTGGGATGGATGCCAGTATAGAGTTCATCCCACTGAGGTATTTACCTTAGTGGGATTGTTTGTAATAATAAGCGGTGCATATTCTTCAGTGAGAACTTAATCAAGAGGACGGCAGATGCGATGGTCAGCGAGGGTTACCTGGAAGCTGGATACCAGTACGTGACGATCGACGATTGCTGGCCGGAAAAGAAGCGTGGCGCTGACGGACGGCTTGTGCCTGATCATGGTCGTTTCCCCAGTGGGATTTTGGCGCTCTCTCGCTATGTACGTAATTTATTCCTATGAAATCTCTTCTTAAAGTAATGTTTTCGCCGGAGGAGTACCTAGGCAGATACCAGACTTCCAGTGTCTAAGGGGTCCATTATTGATACTTTCGTCATTATCATCGGCAGCTTTTCCATTTATTTATTTAAACTTCTTGCACAGAAAAAAAGGTACAAAGGTGGACTTTATGCCATCACCCACTCCACTCCCGCTCACTCCCGCTTTACTCCGCTCTCCATTCACTGCTGAGTATTAACTTCCTCTTTTTTGCGCCATGCTTCACTGGTTACTTCATTGGCTCTTTAACGAGCAAAAATCCAAATATTGGGCAGCTACTGAAAACCAATAAGTAACTATGGAGAGACATCAAATTGGGAGGCATGGATCGAACCGAAACCAGGAATCTATGCCCAGTAATCGCGTGGCACCTTCTCTTTAGCTCAAAGTGAACAGAGGCAGATACTCTCAAGAAGTATTGGGCACATCAATATTTAAAAAAATGTCTTAGAAGTAATTCTTTTAGGTCCAAAGCAAAGGTTTGAAGTTCGGTATTTACGAGGACTATGGAAACTTAACATGCGCTGGTTATCCAGGAGTTTTGGGCCATGAGGCTACAGACGTGGCCACGTTTGCTGAGTGGGAGGTGGACTACGTCAAACTGGACGGGTGTGGTGCTCCTGACCCGGATACAGGTTCGAATAGATTTCGTAAAGCTCGTTTGGTCTTTTTTTTTTTTTTTTTTTTTTTTTTTTTTTCAGGATGGGAAATCATCAAATGACTTCTCCCGCTCTGGGCGGAGCGGGAGGGCGTGTCAGACTTTTACTGACTAAAACCCACCCGTGTTCCATCAGTTGCCCATGTGCCAGGGTCACGGTATCTCTTTCGAACAATCACGCGACCCCGGCAGGCATCGGTCCTAGTAGACCCCTACACTGCTGCTGACATCTCTTTGAGGCGCGCGTGGAACACTGCGCGCCGTCGACCCGAGCTTGGTCCTTACCGGGCGGCGAGCTACCCATTGCTCGCCACCCGCAAGCTCGCGCCTACGGTGGCCGGGAGTCCGCTATTGAAAGCTCGTTTGGTCTTACACTTTAACTTACATCACTTTACTTTAATCAAAGGAAGATGCGGTATTCCAATCTCATGGTTTTTTTCATCCAATGGTTTTATTTAAGTAAGAAATAATGTTGCAAGTAGGCTATATTGTGCATGTTACATATTTTAAAGGTTGAGGTTCGAAAGTGCTTCATCAGCTCATGTGGTTCATATTATATCTAACTTTATGTCACTAGCTAGATCTTTCACGAGCTATTGTATTGTATTATTCTTTGTTAAGGTTATCCAATGTTTGGCAAACTGCTAAATGAAAGTGGTCGTCCCATGCTATATTCTTGCAGCTGGCCAGCTTATCAAACTCATGTAAGTTTCACATCATACGTTTTCATTTTACATAATTATCATGCAGTGGCTGCGTTGGCAGTCATTGGTTGGACCTACGACCAGCTGAAAAGTTGTGGAATCCACTGGATGCGTGACCGGTCATTATATTGCTTGGGAGTGGACCATGTTCAACAGTGGACGTATTTTGATTGAATGATGACCATAAAGAAATAGAGTTGAAAAATTGCATTGACCGATCTGACTCTGAATTCGGAGGAGTGTTACCCTTAATTTGATAAAGTCCGGTGTGACGGACATCAACAAAAAATAAATTCTACTAGTTTTTTATTCGATTCTCATCGATTTCAAATCGACTAAACATAACTTAACTTCATAAACTAATATTAGAAAATATATTTTGAGCGTTAAAAACTGCATTATGTCAGTCGTGACACAAAACGTCGGCACAAAGATGACCACCTGTTTTGCTCAAGGTATTTATAATTCTTTTTCTTCTTTTTTGCCTATGAATGCCTGGAAATCTCGATTCAGCTATTAGAACATTATTGTATAAATAATTAGAACCCAAAAAAAAATACACTCTTTTTAATTTTCATGGTGTTTTTTGTTGCTAAAGTGTTTTGTCCGTCACAGCGAACATTGCTAGTTGTATAGAGATGTAGTACTTTATTCCTATGTCCGCTGTGGCGGACAACGCCAAAAAGCTTAATTTTTATTTAAACACGATTTATGATCAGGAAATGGTATTTAGCTATATTTACACAAATGCTCGACATATTATGTGTGAATAACGCTTGGTTACTCTACCGCCGTAAGCATTCAAGTAACGCGAAAGCTAAAATAACTATTCAGATACGTTGTTTATGAAATATTGTTGAAGGCGGGGTAATTGCGGAACTTTTTATCGGTAGGAATTGGTTTAATATTCATAGTTAAACAACATTCATTGCGTTATTTACGTTGCTAAGCCGAGAATTTATTCGAACAAATGACGCAATGGTTTAGAAATAATCTTCAATCCCATTCAGATTGTGATAAATTGTGCGTTTCGCAATTAGGGTGCTGATGTGCCAAAAGAAATAAAACTGAGACAGCAAAAGTAAGCAAACCACATGTAGCCCGCCCATCGAGTCCACTCTAATATGACAACATAGGCCATTTCCCCTCAACGATGAAAGAAGGTCGTTGCAGACACTGCCAAAAGAAGACCGTCGTATATTGCATAAAAAGATACAAGATTATACTTTGTAATAGGCAAAACCCCGAGAAATAGTTTTTTAAATTTTCACCCCAAATAAAATAACATTTTCAGGCCAATTTCTGCATTTTTCATTTTTGTATTTTCTTATCTTATACCTTTCTTATCTTAAACGAGCAATTCTTGTATATATATATATATAATCTGAATCTCGGAAACGGCTCCAACGATTTTCATGAAATTTTGTATACAAGGGGTTTCGGGGGCGATAAATCGATCTAGCTAAGATTCTTTTTACACGCTTTATATTAGCTTCACTTGTATGTTTGTTTGTAACCGACTCCTTATAGCGCGATTTTGACCCACTTTAAACGACCAGATTTCATTCGAACTTTGCACACCTGTCAGACCGATGACAATGCAATAATTTCATAAATTTGTGCCATTATCCTTGCCAGGGTTACCAGGACAGCAAAAAAACTGTCTTCGAAAACTACGCTGACAGACGTCACAAACTACTCTGTAATACCTACGTCTCAAAATTCTAAACACCCTAAAAAATTGAAAATAAATAATAGTTTAAAAAAACTAAAAAACACGCTTCCATAGAAAACCAAACTAAAAAGTAGAAAATAATGGAAAAAAGCGTGGGGTGCCTGATCAATAAAAAAATACCTTAAAAAGCACCCCACGCTTTTTTTCCATTATTTTCTACTTTTTAGTTTGGTTTTCTATGGAAGCGTGTTTTTTAGTTTTATAGAACTATTATTTTTGTACAATGTCGTTTTTTTCATGTTTTCAATGACCAACTTTATCGATAATCAACTTGAACATAAACTTATTATTTTAAACACAATTTACCAAAAAATACCGAGCAAAGCTCGGTCAACCAGATATCTTAAATAAAATAAACATAATAATAGTAACGTTTTATATTTTTCCATAATTTGGCACTGTCCACCACAGCGGACATGCAAATCTACACGTTTATCGTTAAGTCATTGGTAATGTCCGCTGTGACGGACACGAATTTGCCCAACAGTGGGCAACTCAGGATTTATTTTTATATTTTTTCGGGGCTCTTTAGCACACCCCTAAAGCCTTACAATAATTAAATTTATGTATTTCTCACTTTTTTTTCGTTGCCAAATTAAAGGTTAAAATACTTTCGATTCTGATAATGTATTATTTCCAGCCCAATTATTCTGCAATAGCGAAGGCCTGCAACATCTGGAGGAACTACGGCGATATACAGAACAATTGGGATTCCGTCGTGAATATCATGACTTGGTTCGGAGACGAACAGTACGAGTTCGTTCAGTACGCTGGACCAGGGAACTTTAATGACCCTGACATGGTAAGCATTGAATGGACATGCGGGTACTATATTAGTTATTTCATGGTACTTACCTAATAGTTTGAGAGAAAATACGGATTCTACAGTTCCCGGCTATGACACTGACAGAGATGACACTCCTACAAACTCGAACTTTTTCTAATATCGATATGTTAAGGGACATTGTTTCCCAATTATCTTGGAGTCGGGTTCCAGTCTAACTAGATGTAGCTTTGTTGCTGCCTGACCTCCTACTGGGAATTACGATACCCATTCGTAAGATTGGTTGTCAGACTTTCGGGGTTTTTGATGACCCGTAACGACTGTCTAAGATCCACAAAAGATAGACGGGACCAACGGTTTAACTTACAAGCTTGCGACTTACAGCAGCAAGCGCAGCTTAACCTGATCGATGGACATCTGTGCGGCAGTAAGCCACAAACCCCTTGCCTAGACCGCGTATTTAAGTATCCACCTCTTTTCAGCTTGTCATAGGTAACTCTGGGCTAACATTAGATCAAGCTCGGGTGCAGATGGCCGTATGGTCGGTCCTGGCAGCTCCCCTCATCATGAGCGCTGAAATATCCAGTATCCAGCCCGAGTTCAAGGAGATTTTACTCAATAAGGACGTGATAGCCGTGAACCAGAACGCACTAGGCAAACAAGGCCTGAGGGTTTGGACTGGCGTTCATAAAGATCAGGTAAGAAACAAAGTTAGGTAAAGAAATATCTATACGTAGTACAAAACAAAACAAAGTCGTGTTGGTACGCTAAGATCTTTTAAACTCTGCAACGGATTTGAATGCGGTTTTCATAAATAGACAGAGTGATTTAAGAGGAAGCTTTATATATATATATGTATACGCGAAAATTAAATTTTCTACTTTTTTTAGCAATCTGCAGGTTAGTTTCAGGTTGAGAGCGCGTCCACCTTATTTAATTTTAAATGTTAACATTTATTTTATTAAGTACATCAGTGCTATTTTTTGAGGAATTCCTAATGGAAAAACACATCAGTATCACATGGCCAAATGTTGGTTTCTGAACTTTCGAGGAATAAAGAAGTGTTATAACATATACAGTCTTATTCATAAACGCCTCTTAAATTTTAATCAATTGCTAAGCAACTGATTAGTGAAATTCTTATTCATAAACGCTATTTAGCGCTAAGTAGTCGCTAACCATTTGATTAAAAGCTGTCAAAGTTAAACACCACTGGTAGCTTGCTAAGAGGCAAGATGGCGGATTTTATTTGAATCAGCTGATCGGTTCAATAGGATCATTTTGTGCTTCAAGGTTATTTTGTCCCTAATATCTAATTATGCCTTAGTAAATATTGATTTCAACAATATTTACGGGATTTCGGAATAGTACAGGAGAATTAAATAATTTTGAAACGCTACGCGCCGACGGGAAATAGACGGAGGAAGACCTACAAGGCTTGTTTACATCTGCGATGAGAATAAGACCATATTAGGTACATAATCTTCATGCGAAGTAAACGTGATAAAGGATTTTTAGGGAAAGCTCAAACAGGAGGAGGCTCAGTAGGTTTTAGGCCCCTCACATTCTTCGGACGCCAGTTCCAAGGCACAGAACTGAAGAAAAGCCATGTTGTGGCAGTCTTGCTCAAATAACAAGAGACATTTCATAAGCAACAATACGAGTACTGTCTATCTAATCTAACTAGCCTATATTGTCCCACTGCAGGGCAAAGGCCTCCTTCTCCCTTTTCCAAACATTTCTGTCTTTTGCTTGTGTTAGCCAGCGCATGAGATGGACAAGATCTATCAATAAGAATGTCATGCGCTCATACTATGGGGCTACAGAGGGGGGAAACAATCTGACCGCGTACTGTGTTCGGATGCTCTCTCTTTTTGAGGTGCCAACCGTCAACGTTTTATACCCAACGACTATCAGATCAGGTGCGCGTCATCCAGCGTAATCATATGTTGGATGACACTGCACTTGATCGCCTACGAAATGAAATGCAGAGTAGCCATGTTAGTTAGCCAAGCAACAATTACGTTTATTTTAATAAAGCTACATTTTTGTTATAAATTCATATTTTTGATTTCCAATTATTCTTCCTCCGTAACATATGTATGGGTGCTATTCTATTCTCATGGCACTCTCATTCCTCATCTTATTCACGTAGCATTATCTGCGCCCTCGCCGTCTTTCCGAGGTTATATAGTATTGGTGCTTCGTCAAACTTTCAACTGTAAACAAGATTTTTTAATTTTATTAAAATACACAGAAACCCCAGTGCATAAGCAATAGGAAGAATATGTAGAATAGACACAAGTACCTATGTTTTTAAAAGAGTAGGTATATTCATGTAAACAAGCTTAGGGGACATGCAAATACATAGCTATAATTGTATTATCGGCTACGGCTTTTTAACATTCATTTGGTCAGTTTAAGGTTAGCGGATATAAAATCAGAAATAAATACCTGTATCTTCCAGCCTTTCGAGCTAATTACATTGTAGTTTACCATCGGAAAAACAATGAAATAATTATGATATAAACGTATTAAATTATTTTATTCAAATTGAAATATCCGATGACATTGTTGACTCTGGTCTGTCAAAGGCACCTCAGATACAAATACTGTGGTTCTGACAACTTTATACTTTTAATTCGGTTTTTTAGTCAACTATATTGATTATAGTCTGTGCTGCACGCATAATTTCCCCTCTATTTCGTGTCGTAACTAATCATCTGCTAACTAGCGTTTATGAATAAAGAAAAGTTAATCATTACTTAAGAGCTAACCATTTGCTTAACTAAACAGTGGCTAATCAGTGATTAGCGAGATTTTTATGAATAAGGCTGTTAACGTTTATTGATGTGCAACAGATATGGCACCGGGAATTATCAAACGGTGCGCGGGCGCTGGCGTTCGTGAACCTACGAGACACGGAATTGAACGCGTCATACACACACGAACAAATGAAGCTGCCGTTACAGGACTATATTGTACAGGTATGATACCAAAGATTTTCTTACTTTTCTACTATTCTTATCTAATTAATTTAATTGCTGGTTGCTTTCAAGAGAGTTGAATAATTTCTTCGGAATTTTTCAAGCTTTGATTGATATCTCGGCCTTTTTCTGGTGGTCGCCAATGTAGATAGGTATTAAGATTTTGGTGTGAGGAGTTGCAGTGGTTACAGAGAGTCAGGAGAGGTTGTCAAAATAAATCTATCAATCTTGAACTATTTAAAAATAATGGTTATGAAACTGTATTCTGTTATTTATCAGGATCTTTACAAAGAAGAAGAGGAAAGAACTCTAAGAGCTGGAGAAGATCTTAAAAAGAACATTAATTCGACAGGTTAGTTAGAGACTAATATCATGTTTCTTTAAATAAATGAGGTTTGAAATCTTGAGAGAATAGGAAACTACTTATCTATTATATTCGCTTTGCAGGTGTTAAATTCTACAAGTTCATCCCGAAAACATGTGGAGAAGACATTACGACTGAAAACGAAGTTAAATAAACAGTTCATTGTTAATAATATTTTACTATTTTTTTTATTTATCTGTAGAACGAAAACAATAGTTCATACGGGTCCACCCTTTATGGCAGATTTTTTTTCGTCATAATATTATTTTGCATAACAGCGGATGGCATAAACTTCATTTCGCAGAAAATCGTTTGGCATACACTCATTTATCATACATTCACAACGCATAATTTTATAAGTTAGAATGATCTTTAGGCATAAATTGTATTCCATAATAATTAAAAAGTAGAACCATTATATCGCAGAAAGTTCGCAGTCAGAATCGTCTCTTGGCATAATTTCATATCGATACTTATTAAAAGGCAGAACTATCATATCTCAGAAACTTGAAACTTAGAATCATCGTTTGGCATACATTTCATATCGAAGAAGCATGCAGCATGCAAATAAGCATGCAGCATGCAAGCAAGCATACAGCATGCAAGCAACCAAACATGCAGCATGCAAGCAAGCATGCAGCAAGCATGCAGCGTGCAAACAAGCTTACAGCATGCAGGCGAGCATGCAACATGCAGCATGCATGGTTTCTGTCACGGCTTCGGCGCTGAGGGGCTCTGGCGGTCCCACGCGATCTCATCGTCGCAGATGGTTTTACGCTCACCATCGCGGCTTCGGCTCCTCAGATCGCGGGCCGCTTCGCCACTCCGCGCCTACGCGGGCTTAAATTACACTCTAGGGGTAGGGCAGACAAGACTACGTGGAGTCGGTTCTGCAGCGATTCGTTTCAATAATTTTTGTAACACAACATATACTGACTTTTTGAGACACTATTATAAACACAAATACACACAAAATATGCCTAACAAAATTATTCTAAATTAAATTCTGCCATCTCCATAGTATGCCAAGTGAAATTATGCCAAATAATCATTGCTCTAAATAAATGTTATGCTAAACGAAATTATGCGGAATGTTAAGTCTGCCAAAGGTAATTATGCGAAATAAAATTCTGCCATCTTAAAAGTATGCCAGCGTAAAGTCGAGCATATAAACATTCGGCCAAACAATGATTATGCTAAACATTTTTTATGCCTTACAAATATTCGTTTAAATAAGATTATGCCAAGTGTGTTATGCCAAATAAAATTCGGAGCATCAAGTTTCTGCCAGATAGAGGGTACCCAGTTCATACACGTCCGTTATCCCCGGGCTTATTCCAGAGCGTATTTACCAATCACAACGAAGCTTTCGGTGCCGAAGATATGATAGTGCGCAGACACAGCTGCACTCTCTCTTTCCTTACTCTCGTTTTCCGATAGGATGGCACGCAATCCAAAACGACCGAATAGAAATCAGGCGCAGGACCTGACTGTACCACAGTACCGTGTGGTGCCGGACGTAAAGAATAACACCACCCCATTTCTTCCCGTAGGTGTCGTAAAAGGCGACTAAGGGACTTACTAGAGAATGGGCAGCAGCGTTCTCTATGCATTTAACCACCATACTGCGATCGCCAACCCGCCTGCCAAGCGTGGCGATTATGGCAAAGCCCCCCAAATTGCGGGAGGCCTAAGTCCAGCAGTGGACGTCTTACGGCTGTAATGATGAATGATGATGATGACCTGACTGCGGCACGAAGGTACATACCTCAACGCCAACTTCCAAACTCCGGGCTTTTAATAAGAAATTACTATTGGATATTATAGTGTAGATATCTATACATCTATACAAATAAATAAAATTGGAGCGTCTGTTTTTAATATTAAAATAACCTTTTTACTAAGTGTATATATATGGATGTATACACGGTACATATACCAAAACAACATTTTTTACAATTTTTGTCTGTCTGTCTGTCGGTCTGTCTGTCTGTTTGTTCCGGCTAATCTCTGAAATGGCTTGACCGATTTTTACGGGACTTTCACTGGCAGATAGCTGATGTAACAAGGAGTAACTTAGGCTACTTTTATTTTAGAAAAATTTTTTTTTTTTAGAAAAATACCTGCGTTAATTTCCGACATCCACGCGGGCGAAGCCGCGGGCAAAAGCTAGTCTATACTAATATTATAAAGAGGTAACATTTGTTTGTGAGTTTGTATGTAGGGGGTAATCTCCGGAAATAATTAACCAATTTTAAAAATTGTTTCACTGTAGAAAGCTACATTATTCGTGAGTGGTATAGGTATATAAATTATAAAGATATCATGCATATTAGCTGAACTATCTAAATTTTTGTCTTGCCAGGCGGAAAAAAAATAGCACTTACAACAGAGTTATTTGCATGCGCTGCCTTAACAGTTGTATATAATTCAAAACAGTGTATGGCAACCTGGTTTGCTTTGAATAGTTCTACAAAAGAGTCCGGGACAACATATTTCTATCTTTTATATTTTAGCACATATAGTAGCTTTTATGTGTTAAAAAAAGTATTTTTCGACGTACTTACCTTTGGACGATTTTTTAAACAACAAAATATTAAACCTTATCGAAAAAAATATTATTATGATCATAAGAACATCATAGAGATACGATTTGCACAAAACAGTATGTCAATTGGTTACATAGTTTCGAAGATAATATAAAATTACTAAATCGCAAAATGCCGCCGTCCATTCACGAACCGCATTAGAACATGCTTTGTCCGGACGTTTTATCCATTTATCCATAGATGACAAGCTTTTGATGCTATTATTGACAGTGTTATAAATAATAGGGGTAAAAAAATTTTTCTAGGTGCCCCAGGAGGGGAACACTTTCCTCGCTAATTTGGTATTGGCAAAAGTCAGACAATCCGGGAAAAATGGGCTAGCTATTGCCTCTTCAGGGATTGCCGCAACTCTATTAAATGATGGGAAAACAGCACACTCCACCTTTAAGCTAATCTGACAGTATCATTGGAACAACAGTCAGTATGCTCCATACGTAAAAATGGACCGCTCGGGAAACTGTTACAAGAGACATCTTTAATTATTTGGGACGAATGTACCATGAGTCATAGAGCTCATGTTGAAGCAGTACCGAACGCTCAAAGACCTCAGAAACTCAGATGCTGTTATGGGTGGTGTTACTTTTGTTTTTGCGGGTGATTTTCGGCAAACACTGCGTGTATTAACAAAAGGAACACACGCCGATGTTATCAGGGCATGCTTAAAATCATCTTACTTATGGAGTTTTGTTGAAACTCTCAATTTACGAACAAAAATGAGAGCTCTTTTGAGCGACAACTACGATAACGACTTTCCGCATTAACTACTAAATCTTGGAGAACCAACAGTACTAGCGATGACATTAAACTTGACGATAGATTAGGTCACATATTACATAGGTTAGAACATCTGATAGACGCTATTTATTCCGGTCTTCTAAGTAAGTAACTTCTAAGTAAGCTAAGTATCATGATTCACTGATAAACGCTATATTACAAAGTTTGGAAACCACAAAAACAACTAGCCAATCCATTACGAAACATAAAATTCTATCAGAAAGAACACTATCGCTTATAAAGAGACGTCAAGTTCTCCAAAAAACCAAGAATAAATCTCGTAGCCAAAAAAACGAACTCAGCGCTCTATATAAGTTAACCAGCAAATATTTCAAACTTGATTACAAAAACCACAGGGTTGTTACTATAAAAAAACACCTCGAGCAAGAAGGGAGCCTGAAGAAAGCCATGAAGGAACTTCGAACTAACAGAGCCTGGATCGAGGGTTTGAAACAGATGGGGAGAACATCATACAAACGCAAAGATATCATCGATATTGCAACAAACTTCTACCGAGACTTGTACAGCGCCAAATCAGATACACAGTTTCCTAGCTGTGAAAATACCCAGGATAGTATAGAGGCATTGAAGACTAGCACTGAAGACAAAATCCAACCGATTGATGAAATAGAAATTTTACAAGCAATAAAGAGATTAAAATCGGATAAAAGCCCAGGCCCAGATAAAGTCACCAACGAGGCAATAAAGTACGGTGGAACTCTTCTGTCCACGCCACTGGCGCACCTATTTAATATAGTCTTAGAAACGGCAAGTATACCTTCGCAATGGTCAGAATCTAACATAATCTTACTCTATAAAAAAGGCGACTCGCATGACATTGGCAACTACAGACCTATTAGCCTTCTACCATCGCTGTACAAACTATTTTCTTCCATAATTAATAAGAGAATAAGCGATACGCTAGACACATGGCAACCCGTAGAACAAGCAGGCTTTCGCAAAGGATTCTCTACAATAGACCACATACACGCCTTAGAATTAGTTATTGAAAAGTACCAGGAAAGACAGAGACCTCTCTA
Source organism: Aporophyla lueneburgensis (assembly GCA_932294355.1). Classification (NCBI taxonomy): domain Eukaryota; kingdom Metazoa; phylum Arthropoda; class Insecta; order Lepidoptera; family Noctuidae; genus Aporophyla; species Aporophyla lueneburgensis. The sequence continues at coordinate 22,326,214 of OW028748.1, read as the reverse complement.
TATCGCCTTTGTCGACTATCAAAAAGCGTTCGACACAATATCTCACACATGTATCTGGGAAGCTTTAAAAGCTCAAAAAGTAGAGAACAAATACATAGAAGTGATAAGAAACATATACAGCAACAGCACCAGCAAAATAAAATTGGAAACAATTGGCCAAAGCTTTCCGATTAAGAGAGGAGTGAGGCAGGGCGACCCATTATCGCCAAAACTTTTCATAGCTGTTCTGGAAACCATCATTAGCAAGCTGGACTGGTCAAAATGCGGGTTGAACATTAATGGCAAATACTTAAGCCATCTAAGATTCGCAGACGATATCGTATTATTTTCAGAAACTAGCTGTGGCCTGCAATATATGTTAGAGACACTTCACGTAAACAGTAGTCGAGTAGGACTGGAGATGAACCTGTCAAAGACGAAATCCATGACAAATAGTATCAGGAAGTGTATAAGGTTGGAAAATGAGCCGATAGAGTACGTGGACCAATATATCTATCTTGGTAAGCAAATAAGCTTCAATAGCAACAGTAACGAAATGGAGATAGAACGTAGACTTAAAAACGCGTGGAATAAATATTGGAGTCTAAAAGAAGTATTTAAAAGTAACATGCCGATAAAGCTTAAAAAGAGAACTATGGACTCATGCATTCTTCCATCTTTAACGTATGGCTGCCAGACGTGGAAAATTACGAAGAAAATTAAAAACAAAATTAGTTCGTGCCAGAAAGGAATGGAACGTAGCATGTTAAATATAAAGAAAATCCACAAAATACGACACACTAAAATAAGAAGCTACACCAAAGCAATAGACGCGCTCACTTATGCCCAAACATTAAAATTCAGATGGGCCGGCCATGTTGCCCGATATATGGACGACAGGTGGACCATAAATGTCACCACATGGAAGGGACCACTAGGCAAACGCCGAGTAGGGAGACCCTACATAAGATGGGAGGATGACATAAAAAAGACCGCGGGCAAAAACTGGCTACTAACAGCAAAAAATAAAGATAAATGGAAATCCTTGGAGGAGGCCTTTACCCGAGAGGGGTCCATGCTAATTTAGAATATTATACCTATCTAATAACCTAGAAATGCAATTCAAATATTATTAGATTTAATAACAATAAATTTAATAAGGAGGCTCTCGTTAGGCAGCTGGGTCAAGGGCTTGATTCAGAAAGCGGTACTTCTGGACACGGCTCGCATCGTCAGGAGGTTCCTCTCTCTGGAGCCCTGACCGCCGGTAGCTTGGACCCTGTTCCCGATACCGGTGGGCTACTATTTTTTATATTTTTAAATGTTTTTATTTTATATTCTAATATTTAAAAATATAATTTATATGTTTATATACTGAAATAAAGGATAATAATAATTTAATAATGTACTAATAAAATAATAATAATAATAAACCCGCAGGGCAGCAAGTGGCGTGCTGTTGGGCAGTAGCGACCCCACGGACCCTATCTCCCGGGAGAATTCTTGTTCCTCATCTCTGGGTTTGCCTTTATTGGCCGGCTGGAGTGAATACTGAAGAGGTTCAGAGCTCCCACCTCATTCTTGCCTTTATTGGCTGGCTTGAGTGGAGATTCGCAAGAGCAAACGTGCTCGGGGAAAGGAAGTATTCCAGTAAGTGCTCGTAGGGACTTGACCATCTTCCGGGCTCTGGGATTGTTCTGAAAGCCGTGGAATACCTCTCCACTTCTCAAGCACCTCAGGAAGTGTTGCCCCCTTGTCGCTGCTTCACTATGTGCCAGCGACGTTTCCCGGGGGCCCATTATTGAGTGTGCAAGTCACCCCCTGCCATTTTATCCGTGTATACAAAACATTGATCAGGCAGGGGCCATAGTCCTTTCATAGTTGCGGTTACCAATCCACTATAGCCATCCAAACCCATAGCCTAATTTGCTTTGTTTCCATATTCTATAATAGTTCTGCTCCAACCGGGGATTGTCCTTGGGTGCACTTGCATAGTGCATACAGGGATAATCGTCGGTTGGTGCCCCCTCATCATTTAAAATTTTCTAACGGGCCTCTGCGAGTTGGCTTTGGCCCCTCGTACGCCTTCCAAAAGACCGGGATCCTAGGATCCCGAGATGTATTAACATATATGAAAATAATAATAATAATCTTATAATAATAATCTAATCTATTAATAAATACACCTATACGTAATATTTGCAAACAAAATAATTTAAAATATCAAAAATAATGTATAAACAAAAATGTCATATATTTCAAATGTTTAAATGTGAATAATAGGTTTACTTCAACTCTGAATATTGGAAAGCATGCTAAAGAACTAAATGTTTTATTTTTTTCTAATTATACTTGATTCACATATTTTTTATTATTGCATGTAAATAAATGTTCAAATAATTAATCGAAATTCGAAGAAATCAAAATGTAAAAAACACTGCAAGTATGTTATGTTATGTATGTGTAAGCTGCATGGAATAAAAGGCTTTTTTATTTTTATTTATTTTATTCCGGTCTTGAAAATTTATTGGAAAGAGATTATCATTGGCTTTGTTCCAGGGCAATAGTGTCTCCTAGAAACGATACAGTGATTGAGATAAATAAACTGATTTTAGAGAAAATTCCCGGTCAAGTCAAACACCATCCAGTCCAGTCCATTGATACGGTGTGTAATATTGAGGATACAGTGCACTATCCTCAAGAATTTTTAAATTCTTTGAGCCCTTCTGGCTTACCTCCTCATGACCTTATGTAAAAATTTGGCATTCCTATCATGCTATTAAGAAACTTGAGCCCCACCAACATGTGTAATGGCACAAGGCTGGTTATAAAAGTTTTCAGCATTCTCACAGGGCCAGCAGTGGACAACTGGCTTATGTTCCGCGGATACCTATGATTCCGACGGATTTACCCATACCGTTTAAAAGGCTACAGTATCCCGTAAAAATCTCTTTTGCCCTCACTATAAATAAGTTTTAGGGTCAAACATTCTCTCTGGTGGGCATTGACCTGAGAAAGCAGTGTTTTTCCCATGGACAGTTATATGTTATATGTATATACAGTTATCTCGGGTTGGAACTCCTGAATGACAATATATTTTGGTACCAAATAATCGCATTACATCTAATATAGTATACATAGAAGTTTTGAATAATTACATTTAACATAATTTATTCAATCATAATCATTTCATTCACTCATTTGAAACCCGGTTATATAGCCAAAGTGGCATGCAAATACATACATACACTAGCTTCTGCCCGCGACTTTGTCCACGTAAAATTTTCGCTCCATTTCCCGTCGCATCGAATTCCCTGTCAGTTTCCGTTCATTTTTCGTTGCTGCTCCACTCTTTTTGACTGTAGCGTGATGTTATATAACCTATAGCCTTCCTCAATAAATGGGGCTACCCAACACAAAAATATTTTTTCAATTCCGACCTGTTCCTGAGATTAGCGCGTTTAAACAAACAAACTCTTCAGCTTTATAATACCTATTAGTATAGATACATATGCAATAAAAAAAACCCTCCATTTGGCAGTCAGGAAATAAATCATAGCACTCAGTACTAACCGAACCACACTCATATTTTCATCACAAGTTAAAATGTTTACCGACCAACGAAGTGGGCACGGGTCAGCTAGTAACTATATAAATGTATACTGTCTACGTTAAATTCAACTCCATATAATGATGGGTGCAAGCCAGGATAGAGGAAATAGAGTTTAGATGCTGACGTAGGAATTGGAAATAGAATCCAGGATTCTCTCTGAGCAGTCGCCACTTCGACTATTCGACAATGATGTATATTTAACAATAAATCATGTCTATAAATCAATGCCTTCTTATCTATCCTACATTACATTGTATGCGGGCTACAATTATTACCACGTAACATGCGTGACAGGTTTGACTGTTCTAAATTTTCATCATACCTTGTACAAAGTTGGGAAGCACAAAAATAAACAAAGTAATTTCATTTTGATTTACGAGATTTAGTTCAACACAAATAGTTTACCTACACGTTAAATTAGTTTAACTCCTAATGGGTCCGTACGTAAAGAATAGCACCATCCCATTTCTTCCCGTGGGTGTCGTAAAAGGCGACTAAAGGACTTACTAGAGAATGCGTAGCAGCGATCTCTATGCATTCTACGACCATATTGCGATCGCCACCCCGCCTGCCAAGCGTGGCGATTGTGGCAAAGCCCCCAAATTAGGGGAACCTATGTCCAGCAGTGGACGTCTTACGGCTGTACTGATGAGGATGATGACGTTAAGTTAAGGAATACTTCTATAAACTGTGTCTTTTTGCAACCTGCAACCGACCGACGTACACACGACCAACACCATAACTTGGTTATTTCGTTTTAAACAAGAGTTTAACAATCCATCAGTAGGTGCTATAAAGTCGCTTTAAATTACAAAACCGGGTGTGAACTATAAAAATACATGTATTTTGAATATCAACAACGAGTTCCGAGTTCCAACCAACCGGCCGGTGTCTCGAGCCGGCCAGTGGCCCCAGGAGCCAATTTATCAATAATCCGATCTAATCGGAAACCAGTCGGGGTGAACGCTCCAGCAGTGATTTGTGAAATAGGCCACGAACGGTGGCAGAAACCGTTATTTTAATTATTTTGTAATCCGTGTCTAGCTATATGTTGTACGGTGACCTTTCTAAGAGAACTTGGATGGTCGAAAATGTTGACACGTCGGTTATAAAGAAAGACAGAAAGGGCATAATATTATTAAAGTAAAACTATAAAAAAGCAGAAAACTAAACGATAATGATAATGCCAAAAGGGCCTCAGCATAATGTCAGATGATAACACAAGGTGTGCCACCAGCACGCGTAGCATGACCACCCTAGAAACGGAATTTGTCGACGGAAGACAAGACAAAATGATAGATCGTATCGTAGAAAAATTGTGTAAAACTGAAAAAAAGAGATTTTTCTATTCTTCAGTCGACAAAAATACGATGTCAAGTATGATGACTATTTTTCTGATGAGATAGAATCATTTTTACAGAATTAAAAGCCATGAGGAACTTTATTTGTTCGTGGTAGAATAGATATAGAATTGGTCATGCTACGCCGGCTGAGCCTGGTATGATATGTCAGGTTTCTTCTGAGTATTACTACCATCATCATCATTTCAGCCGTAATACGTTCACTGATGGATATAAGCCTCTCTCAATTTGAGGGGCTTTGCGATAATCGACACGTATGGCAGGGTTGGCGATCGCAGTAAGATAGTAAAATGAATAGAGAACGCTGCTGCCCATTCTCTAGTAAGTCCCTTAGTCGCCTCAAAAATGCCTGTAAATTGTTTATTTGCAAATGCAATGGTTTAAGATTGATAGGAAATTCGGTAGCACATTTAAAGGCAACGAAAAAAGGTCTTGTGTTAAAGATAAGATTACCTACCAAATAATTTGTATGGATGTCAAGTATCGACAAACAATACGAGATATCTTTAGATATATTTAACTAGGTTATGTGAAGTAGAACCAGTGTAATTTAACTAGGTTAAGTGAAGTAGAACCAATGTTATTTTTTTATCTTCACGTCTTTGTCTTTCGGTTTTGTTGATATACCTACATAGGGGACTGATGTATGTTATTAGGCCATGTAGCCTTATTTTTTTGTTGGAATTTAATGAACCAGAACTTATTATTAGAAACATTGTGGATAAAATTATTGGAAAGAGGTAAATTCAAAGGCCGATAAAAGTTAATTTTTGCAAACCGACGCGCGCGACGTAACGTTCTTTTCTTTGTATTATTTCCTCGTTTTACTTGAATTAACTTAGTTATTTACAATACTTTTGTAAATATCTACATAATTGATTTATCGCATAGCTCGTGCCAGCGTGAAGCTGAATAATTTTTAAACATCACACCTTGGAGTGGTCAGATGTCTTTTTCTTTCGAAACGAATCCTATATAGGTATGTACTATGATATGAGCACGCCCATAAAGCGCATGGCCTGTAGCATAATGCTACCAGCCCAGTCCGCCTGCCGTCAGCTAGGCAAGCTATCTGGTCGGGGCTTTGGTGCCCCTAGTTTGTTTGAACCCTAGGCAGGTGCCTTGTGTGCCTAGGCGTAAATTTGGGGCTGGGCACATTGCCTCAAAGAGCATATAAATGCTATAAAAAGGTATTTCTTACTTGCCTTTACAATATTTTAATCCAATTCAGACTATCCTTGCTGCCGTCCCCCAGCGATGTAAGTTTCAGGAGGCCTTAACTTACCCACAGGTAACCCCGGTTAAGTAGCCGATAACCTTCTAGGTTGACCTGCAACTAGTAATTTATAAAAAAATGCCTTTAGAATATTACCTAGTGAGTCGGGAAGGTAAATAATTCGTTTTCAAAACGTAATTGCAAAAATCGATGTTCGAAACAAAAGATTTATTTAGGCATTAGTGTTTTGTTTTTGAGAAACGTTGTTAAGATTTTTGATGATTGGCAGCTGATACCTACCCACTTATTGAATTGAGGACACAAACCTTGATAGATTTGCAAGATAGCAAGCTACCTAATTTAGGCATTGGCTACTCTTGAACTGGATAAATATATACTCCGACTTAAAACTGAGAAATTAGTAAATGAATACAAGGTGGAGGGGAGTGGGGACATTGACACGCCAACTATAAGTTATAACCTTGATTTCAGCATATGATTCTAGACCCCCCCTAGCGAAGAAATTATTTTTAGATTACCAAAAAAAAAATACTGCCATTTCATAGAAATCTACCTACGTGGTCAAAATGTATGGAACAGCAAATATTTTTATAATAACCGACGAAATATTTCAACCAAGGGGGTTCACATCATGTACTGAATCCATATCCCCAGTCCTTGGCTTTGTGTCTCGTCAAATTCATATTTTCTTCGGCCAAAACACAATACCTACCTGAAATGTAAATGATCTTGTTATTTACTTACATTTCAGATTTTTATTTTATTAGGCTTCAAAACATAATTATTTCTGCATTTTATTTTGTGAAGTTACAAGTCAAGGGCCGTGCATATTCAGGTACCTAAGTATTTCTTTGTTATTGAAAAGCAGTTTGAGGAACCTTATTATAAGTCCACGGACAAGTGAACCGGTAAAGCTAAGTCGTGTTGATTGCATTGACAACAGTTTGATCCTTATCATTCGGCGTCTAGACGTTGTTGGGTGCGCCATTCTGCACAGACGCTTTGCCTGTGCTCGTAGTACAACTAGTGCCATAGACGCAGACCGAATGTTTTTGTGAGTGCGCGATAATTGAATAAAAAAAAGAATACCTTGAATTTGAAGTTCGAATAAAAATAATTTGGCGCGGTAAGTACGATGTGGTTTTTTTTTTATTTTGTTTAAGTGGACAGTTGCATTGTGCGAATTGTGCATTGTATTTTTAATCAATCACACTTTATGGATTTTAGAGTTATTGTAAAATAAGCTTTTAAGTAAAGATTAACGTAATAATTTAGTCAGTAGTACGAATGATAGTCTCACACAAATAAATATTCTATGCCGCCGATATTAGGAACTTTATCGTATTTGTTTACCTTTTGTCTACCTTCCAAAACTGAAAATAACATTTTGGTTTGTTTGTGATTTTTTCAAGTATTTTAATTTAGAAAGAAAAAAAAAATGGGGGTACGCGCGTTTTTTATTTGGGAAGTAATACTTATTTAGGTACATATTTCTTCCAGTTTTTCTCTAGTAGGTAACTAACCCACATAGCATCGCATAACTACCGTATACCTTTATGAACAGCTGGCTGGCAGAAGTATCCTAAATAAATAATATTTTTTTTTTATAATAATTTTTATTCACCAAAATAAGAACACGTATTACAAAATGGAAAATGACGATATGCACTAAGTAATGGCTTTAAGTTGGTAATATAAAAATATCTCGTAGGTTTACCTATTGTTAGACAATTTCAGTATTCCTAAAACCTTGCCAGGAATATAATGGAGGGCAGTCATACATATATGTGGTTAAGTAAAAACAGCTGCTCGGGTCGATACATCAGGAAGCTGGGCATTTTCACAAATTGTCCTTGACCTTGAAATATAATGTTTTTTTGATAGTATGATATTTTAAACTGTCTTTGGTCTCTTTAGAACGGAAAATTATGGGTTTAAAACGGAAATACTATAAAAAATATTAGAACATAACTGAAAGTTTCCCAAATTTATATCAGTTGTGTGACTATATTCAGTAGCTGAGAAAACGGTGCAAATTATTAGAATTTTTAGATATTTTTTATTTAATGACTTTTAAATGCTCATGTAATTAAAAACAAAAACACTCACCATTTCCAATTTTTGTATCTTAGCTTATTAAAAGTACATAATAATATGTTCAGTATGTGACTTCTGTTACTTCAACTGTCATAATTATCTTCATTTTCATTTGATACGTTTTTAGAGAAAAGGCCACAAATTTTATACTAAAGAATCATTTTCCATTTGAGAAAGTAATTTGAAGGTCATTAAATGTAAAATCTACTCAAATAATCAAGAAATTCAGCTCCGTAATATAGGGACAGTCACACAACTGAATGCCTAAAAAAGGGAAAGGGTGCGTTTACATGTTAAAAAAAATACGCAGGCACAATTAATACATATAATTATATGTATAACATTAACATTATTTAAGTTTTAAGAAAATTATCACAATCAGTTCTCGCCTAAGGCATCACATTTTTATTATTAATTATTAAAAGTAAATTATTTACTATCAAGATTATGAGGTCTTTTTTATGTTTTTTTTTATGGCACTTATATCAGTCTTCGTGATTCGTTTATCATTAACATTAATCTTTACTATACTATAAATATATTATATAATAATAGTATTATAAAGCTGAAGAGTTTGTTTGTTTGGTTGATCGCGCTAATCTCAGGAACTATGGTACCAATTGAAACATTCTTTTTGTGTTGGTTGTGTTGGGTAGCTTATTTATTGAGGAAGGCTATATAACATTACGCTACAGTCAAAAAGAGCGGAGCAGCAATAAAAAATTTATGAAAACTGGCAGGCAATTAGAAGCGACGGGAAAGGTCAGGGGAGCAAAAATTTGATCGCGGGCAAAACCTAGTTAAGAATAATAGCAAACAATCTTAAACAACACAACCAATTCCGGTCCTTAGACCATACCAATTGTTGGCTTTAAATATCTAACTACAACGGATAACCTATTACGTAGGTACTGAGATCTGTAGCTTTAAAATATAATTTTAATTAGAACAATGGAGTCCAGTGGCGAAGGCACCATATAACACGATTCCTACCGGCTTGCCTTCGGGGATTCGCATTGGTAACTCTATCAATATTAAAAATACAATAGTATGTAAATAGTGGCTACTATTGTCAATAAATATAGTTACACTACGGGTATTTCATTCACCATAACATTCAAACAACAAAAAAGGTTATTTATACCTTTGTATTACAACAAAAGAGAAATGTTCTAAATTAACCCGGCGCCAAAACGTCATAATCGGGAACTAAAAATTCATACAACAGCGATCCCGTAATGATGTCACTTTAGGTCACGTGGCACCGCTTGATATGTACGAGAGCAAGCCGCTGTACAACGGGTTATGACAGAGACAGGTATAGAAAAATGCGTCAGCGAGAACGAGATAGAGGAATATTGCATATTTTATTCGTTTTCATCTGTTCAATTTAATTGTATTTAATTCATTGCATTCCTATATTAATTTTAGAATGATAGTAAGTATTCTTTATTGATGAGTCAGTAAGTTAAGGCCGACTTCGCTTCGGCTTCTCTTTTAGAAAAATTTACGCCTCGCCGCTGAATGGACACATTCATCAATAAGATAATGATCATAAACACTTGTGGAACAAAAATTACACCAGAACAAAGAACTTTTCAAAAAAGCCCTAAGTCGTTGACGACGGGTATTAATAATTATAAAATACAGAGGTCTATGGTACATTATTTTTCCCACATCTGGAACAGTTCTGGGTGAAGACAAACACGTCAAATTATACTTATAGAACCTGACGAAGTCTTCGTATGTAAGTAATTTGTCAGTATCGACGTATATCACCATAATGGATTAATAATCCAAAATTCTTGTTTCAGTGGATGCAAACACGATGGTACGCTGTAAATAAAAATAAAACAAATGAAAAACATCCTGAAAAAACTAAGATGCATTAAGCGACATGCAAGCTACATTTTAGTTCCCTAACTTGCAAACAATGATCACATAATAATCAAACTCCATTGGCCCTCCATCAACGCATTCTTTGCAATAGCATTTTGAACATGCAAGACATTTAGGTAGCTTTTTTTCCTAAAATAGAGCATGTGCATTTGTGGCATTCAAGAAAACAATTAGTATTTCTGTTTACTTTTTGCAAGGTTTTGTAGGATTATCCCTACAAATTTTAGTACTTCAACGCTTTTAGAATCATCATTAGGAATAAATTTCATCGGCCATTTAGCAACATTTATAGGAACATTTAATAGTACATCTACGTAGTCATTAAATTCAATCAGAGTATTGCCTTCGCTTTGGAAGTCTAACGTACCAAAAGACTCAATTTCTTGAGAGCGGTCTTCCAAGTCTTGAGAGTACGGTATCGGTGGTTCGGTTTCAACATTTATCATCTCGAAATCTTGACGTGTTGTTGCTGGTCTTAGATTTTTGGAAGTTGAAAGAATCGAGGAAATAATAAATAATAGGAATAGGAAATAGTAAAATAGAACAGGATCAACCTCCAACCTTGGAGGAATTTATTTGGTTTCTTGGACGGTGTTTTGCTATATATATATTTGTCATTTTAAAATCTGTACGCGATGTTGCAAATGTAAAGTCAGGGAACATTATAGTTCAGTAAATTGAATATCAATTTAAAATATCAGTATATTTAAATCATCATAACTTTCTTCTTCTTAGCGTGTCGATGGCAAGCTAAATGAATGGTTACGGCCCAGAAATCAGCCAATGTCATTTTTTGGAAAGTTTTATGAGATGGCTATAACAACGCATAATGAAGTTGACAGCATCCATGGACGAAGTGTGTCGAATATGATAACACGTATATATAATAACTCATTTCCATCACAAAAGCTTCCGTTCTCTTTAATAAATTAGCTGCAGCTCCATTGTCAAGACTTGAGGTCAAGGTCGTTATCATTGTTATGTCTCCAGTAAGTAGGTCATCTAGCTTTGAAGTATGATTGAAAATGGAAAGTATCCAATCAGTTTGTGTCCTTCTTATTCATCTTTATAATTATATACTAGCTTTTGCCAGCGGCTTCGCCCGCGTTAAGGTCGGATTTATCGTCACTGCTCGGCTCCTATGTGTCTTAGCGTTATGTCATATAACCTATAACATGCCCAGGAGTATGGACTACAATCGTACCAAGTTTGGTTAAAATCCCTTCTGTAGTTTTTGACCCATGCGTGCACATACAAACAGACAGACAAAAATTTACTGATAGCATTTTTGGCATCAGTATCGATCACCATTCATCCTCCAATATTAATTTTGAATATATATTCCATGTACAGAATTGACCTCTCTACAGTTTTATTATAAGTATAGATAATTCTACTGTACGTGTTAACGTGTCACTGAACTCCTCCTGAACGGCTGGACCGATTTGAATGATTTTTTTGTATGCGTTTGGGTGGCACCCTGGATGGTTTAGATTCACTATTGGACCCGGTAGGTGGCACTGCTATCGAGTTCTAGGAAACAGGACAACGTCTGTACGGTCAGCTAGTAGAAATATAAAAAATAACTGCATGCGTAGATGTGGTGAGTGTTAGGGGCAAACAGCATAGCCTAAACGCGTAACACACTATCAATGCGAATCTGTTTTGAAGGATATTTTCCGAATTACTTTACGATATTTTTGCGAATTACTTAACGATATTTTTGCGAATTACTTTGAAGGATATTCCTAATCTATTGCTTCATAAGTTCTAAAAAATTGTCTGCTCAACTGCATAAATAACGCAATGACTGTTGTTGAACTGTCAAAATGAAAGCCATTGCTACTGTTAGTGTGTTATGGAATTTCCCTACAGGGTTAGGTCATAGGATACTTTTTATCCCTGTACTTCGTTCCCGTGGAATGATGTCCGAAATCCACGCGGGCGAAGCCGTGAGCAAAAATAAGTGTATGTTTACTTTTCGATCTATAAATCTAGACTGATAGTCGCTGAAGTTTTTGGCTAATTGCAGTGGCTGATAGTGGAGTTATCCCAAAACATGCAAATCACTACATAGGTAGTATAAAACAAAGTCGCTACCTTCTGTCTGTCCCTATGTTTACTTAGATCTTTAAAACCACGCAACCGATTTTGATGCCGTTTTTTAATAGATAGAGTGATGTTTATACGTATAATACGCGGGCGAAGCCGCTGGCAAAAGCTAGTGTTTAATATATCACTGCGTTGAAACGGATTATAATAATTTTATTATGACAATGATAATATGCCTCACGTAACTTTTTCCACGCGTCATAGCTCCATGCATAGAATTCCGAACGATATTTTTTATCGCACGTACATACCTGGGTGGTCTGCTAAAATAGTATAGGTTGGTATTTATTTTTATTCCCATTAAATAATAATGTCGAGGCATTGTTACTAAAAATTACGAGGCAGGTAGCCCTAAAGTTTTTTTGTAAGTAGTGGCTTTTCTTACAATACAATCCTTTAGGCTCAGATTATAGAATAAAGGCAGATAGAATTTTCCTTTATTCTATAATCTGAGCCTTTAGGTTAATCAATTCCATTGAATGAAATTTTTCACGAAATAATCATTCAAACGGATTAAATAAACTTGTAGGGTTATTCAGATTACTTTAATGATTATAATTCTGTAAGAACGTCTTGCAAAAAAACGTAAGAAAATTTGAATTTCGCGGGCTACTTTACTGCGTCCACCTTTAAGCTCCCCCCCTTTTTTATTTTTTTTCAGGATGGGAAATCATCAAATGACTTCTCCCGCTCTGGGCGGAGCGGGAGGGCGTGTCAGACTTTTACTGACTAAAACCCACCCGTGTTCCATCAGTTGCCCATGTGCCAGAGTCACGGTATCTCTTTCGAACAATCACGCGACCCCGGCAGGAGCTCCCCCCTTAAATGATATAATTTTATATAAAATTATCTATAATATAAATTTTATAATTTAGAGTGGATTGGTAGTATTAAATTTTCGCATTAGGTAACTACCTGTCGAATGTAGTGTCTTCTACATTTGGTAATTTTGTTGAAAACTTATCCGGTTTAGTAATATCATGTTCCTTTGGAAAGTTTGCAAACATTTTGTTTTAAAATTAGAAGAGTTAATTAACACTATTATATTAGTTCAATGTCCGAGATAATTTATGCAAAACGGATGATTTTACAAGCATAGTGTAAATACTGGTTATTTCGATAGAGGTGGTTGGCACAGCTGGACCGTGTATAAGTTTATTGATGGGGTCACTGACTTCAAAGATTCAATAAAGAGTTTTATCTGGCGATGTAGACACACCAAGTGGCTACATATCTAGCTTAACATAGCTGAGCTCGCATTGTTTATATTTCTCAAACAATTTAGAGGTCAGTTTATACTGGAAATGTATAGCTTGATTTGTCACCGTGCGTACATATAACTAAACTAGCTTCTGCCCACGACTTCGTCCGCGTCAAATTTTTGCTCCCCTGACACTTCCCGTCGCATCGAATTGCCTGCCAATTTTCAACCATTTTTCGTTGCTGTTTCGCTCTTTTCGATCGTAGCGTGATGTTATAATAGTCTTCCTCAATAAATAGGCTACCCAACACAAAAAAATCTATTCGGACCAATTGTTCCTGAGATTAGCGCGTTCAACCAAACAAACAAACTCTTCAGCTTTCAATATTATAGTATAGATATAGATAGCGACTATTTGTTAGTGATAGCGACAAGCGCGTCGCGACTTTTATAGAACTATTTCTATGAAGACTTCATGGATAGACCTCATAGGGTCGTGCATGTCGCACCGGTCTGCGGGAGCCCTGATAGATTATTAGCCAGATAAGCGTATTGAATAGATTTATTCCGGGCATTCTGTTTGTGTAGTCTATCGATGATTATAGGCCTTGGATAGCAACTACATATAGTCACCTAAATGCATGTCTAAATAAAAGCGCAATGTTAGATGAATTATTGTTCTTTTGTCTTTTGGCACTATCATCATCATCATCATCATTTCAGTCGTGAGACGTCCACTACTGGACATAGGCCTCCCCAATTTGGGAGGTTTTGCCATAATCGCCACGCTTGGCAGGTGGGTTGGCGATCGCAGTATGGTTGTAAAATGCATAGAGAACGCTGCTGCCCATTCTCTAGTAAGTCCCTTAGTCGCCTTTTACGACACCCATGGGAAGAAATGGGGCATTTTGGCATTATATCCTACTAATATTATAAATGCGAAAATTTGTATGTAGGTATGGATGTGTGGATGTTTGTCACTCTTTCACGCAAAAACTACTAAACGAATTTGGATGAAATTTGGAAAACACTTAGTTTATAACCTGGATTAACACATATGCTACTTTTTATCCTGGTAGTATGTACGTTCCCGCGGGATATTTTTAGACATTCACGCGGGCGAAGCCGCTGGCAAAAGCTAGTCGACTATATTTTGGTTATATATTGAATTAAGTAAGTAGTAAGTAAGCAGGAGAAGTGGTGGCCCAGCGGCTGTGATTTACGACTTTTAGATCGCAGGTTCGAACCCAGACAGGAGCTTTAATCTGTGTACATTATTTTATCACTTTGTACAACAGTAATAATTTCAGCCGAAAGACGTCCACTGCTGGGCATAGACCTCCCACAATAACAGTAATGACGTACATTTATTTATTAATTAAAACTTTATGCACAAGTACAAATACTGTACAAAGGCGGACTTAATGCCTGACGCATTTTCTACCAGTCCACCTTTAACAACACACACATACATTGTCTCATAAAAAAAAAATGTAATAGGTGGTGGTGGTGGTGGTTGTGGTGTCTTTGCTCGGTGTTCTTACACAAATGATCTGCAATACCTGGAAAGCAATTCTCGCGTTTTCGCTCGTAAATGTCACATTCGTTGTTTTCGCTCGTGTTCTAAGTCGCTTATAAAATGGTGAGATTTTCTGAAATCATATAATCTCAGTACAAATCGATCGTAAATTACGAATCTCGGGAAAAAAATGTTGCCATTATGCGTCACACCAAGTAATCCATTTTACGTAACGATGCTTTTTTATAACGAAGTCGTTATTTTACTTACGACCATTTTTAAAAATGATTTTCAAGTCAAAAAATGTTTTGAGCAGCATTTGATACGTATTTTATAAACATTTATCAATATCATCATTCTTAATTTAGTAACCGCATTTTTATTTTCAATATTAACATTAAAGTAAGTTCTCCTTAGTATTTGCTGCAACGGAATGCATCACTGCTGCCGTTTTGTCAATGTCAAGCGATATTCGTCACGTCAAATTAAAGCCATCATTTTTGATTGTTTGTTTAAATCGGTCAAATTTACCCAAATTAATAATTAAATAAAACAGAATGACTGCCAATGATATTTTAAGTAAACAGATTATAGGTAGTAAACGGTTTATTGTGGTCAATAACATCAAAGCTTCTCAAGATGAAGAAGAAGAGGAGGAGGTATAATTGTCGTAATGCATGCTCGTTAGATTCCCGATGAGCGCTTCAAAAACGGCCCGAAAAATAAGAGCACAAATATTTTTGTGCTCTTATTTGAAATTAGTTTGGTCCAATGATAGCCAACGATAAGACGTCCTAAATGCCGCAGCACGCGTTCAAAAATTGTGTAAATAACCACTGTAGCACCAAGTTTTTGGAAGGAATATCTTTTTTCCATAACTTTAAATCTTTAAGTGTTTTTCATAAAATAAAAACAATCAAATAGTAAATATAAATCATTTAGCAAATACATATTATGATTGTTTGACCAATGTTTGCGACAACGCACCAACTATTGTAACAACCATTGTCTGTTCTGGAACAGAGAATGCATGAAGTAGTATTGTAATTTTATATTTTAATTTTGTTTGTAGATTTCCTAGCGAGCCATTTCGCTGTGCAGAATGGGTATCTACAGACTGTAAGGGTAAACACCGTTGTCACTTAACCCATGGGTAATTTGACTTAAATATAAAATAACAGAGCGAGTTTAAAAAATAAAAAAAAATATTTTCCTAAAAAGGTTTAGAACAGATTTTATCCCAGACCGCCCGCAAATTCATGGATATGCGCATCAGTGACGTAATCACTACAACGATCGCCAGCCGTCCCTTCCACACAACACATAAATACACATTACCTGTGATGTAACTTTCCCATCATACTTATCTTAGCCTTTGGTATTGCGTGACGAGTCTAAATGTAAATTTGATTCGAAATGGCTTTGGATTCTAAATGATTTGAAAACATTTTGTTTTTAATAAACCAAACCATTGGGTAGGTACTTTTAGCGTATTTAAAAAGTTAATCACAATTTTATGTACAGTTTAATTAAAAATTAAATTAAATTTACACTGACTGAATAAAATATCAACACTTACCGACCTACATTAACCTCAACACGTGTTCAAAATGGGGTCCGTCGAACATTCTGTTGTTATCGAGGTTATTGATAAGCCACTGCGAAAATACCATCCGTGGTATGCGATCGTTATCATTTAGTTCTTGGACGATCGATGAGGAGAGTATTGTCCATAGTGTCCAGTGGGAAACATTGAAAATTGAACCGCCGGCACAGTGAACTGGCCGTAGGTACGTTGCGCGCCGCCAACATCATTTCACGGTTTGTCACAGGTTGTCCAGGGAACAATTCCGCTCACATCCTACGCGCCCCGTTCAGATTATTACCCGCAATGGCGTAAAGCCGAACCATTTCGGTTCACTGTTCATTTGTGTAAGACATTGTAACACACTCAATTCACGCGCGAGAAATGAGCGACAGACGCTAAGACGCGGCGTTACGTGCGATCGCTAGCGAGACTGCCAGCTGACTGAGTGCGGGGTCGCGACCCGTGTCGGAGTCGCGTCGTGCAACGCGGTGTTGTTCTCGAAGTTTGTTGCCCTCGCGCATAGGGTGAAATATTCTTGAGGAAAAATGCAGATTTTCTTTAAAAAAAAAAGTTGTTTTTTTTTCATTGATTTTACGTTCTATTAACGAAACCAAATCACTGGTTTCAAGGATAACGGTGTTTACACTAACACCCAGTATTGTAGCGAAAGAAAGAGGAGAAGAAATATACAAACCTTATAAAAATTCATATTTGAACTTTAACACTAGAAGCGCGGAACGTAACGACTGAGGTAAATTTGGATAAAAAAATATGTATATTGCAATTACGTGGTTGAAGTCTCGTATAAATAATAAATAATAATAATCATAATTTTTCATGAAAAGTCATAAAAAGTTACGATTATATGTATAATAAAATATTAATTAGAGCAGGAAGAATATCTAACTAGGACAAATATGGGTCGCCCGCACTTCTAGTGTTAATTTAAATGAAAAAATAATTTGATTTAATACAAATTTAACTTCTAAATACTGGTACATAAAAGTAGACGCACTCATTTTTATACGGGTGGATCACATTGATTTAACCCGCACTTAATTAAATAAAACAACTATTATACTTTTTTAGTCCTACTACTTTTTTAAATCGATTAAAAATGTTTGCCACCATCAAAACATACCTTTTCACCTAAAAAATTATATTCTGCAACTCTACGTCTTTCAATAAGTACTGTGTTCTGAGCATTGAAATGTAATACCAAGAACTACGTCTAGTTCCAAAATAGAGTAAGCACGAAATTGTCAACACATTGTTTTTAACCTTATTGCTTAGACTTTAAGTTTCAGTTTAGAATAAATAATTTTGTACTTATATAAAAATGACTTTTGATTTTTAAGGGACATTTTAAATTTATTGCTCTTTACCTTTCTCCGATGACAAAAGGACTTAAATATGAATATTTTGCAATCGTAATTATGCTTTATGTTTGAGTGTTAAGGATTATAATAAACTGAATTTGTTATTATTATGAAACGTTTTTCTATATTTCATAGTAAGAAATATAAATGTGTAAGTGTGTGCAAACGTGGCCACTTGAGCGCCTTATTTTTGTTCCTGATCCTTTATCTAGTGCTATTATTGATCGAAGCTCGTTGTGCTCCAACCGGACTGTCCTGCTGTTCCAATGACGCAGCTGTATACCTATGATCATGAAATTACTTTACAAAGGCCCAAACGAACTTTGGAAAATTCTTGCGAAAGCAAATTTCGTCCTGCGGATCGCACTAGGAGCCTCATCAAACACGAGTGCCACACGATCATTTTTCGACATTCATAAAGAATTTGGCCGAGAGGTGAAATGAACCGGCGATTTCTAAGCTCGAGGATAGCCCGCTATCATGACTCCAACTATTCGTATTAACTAGTGATTATTTTAGTGTATTGTTTACGTAAAGTATTGTTGTTAGTAACATAAGTTTTGCATTATACTAGCTGTGTTTTTAATTTATAATACTTAGTTTAATTATTTATAAATACCAAATATAAACAGAGCAGTGGTGACGGCCGCGACTTACGAGTAGTAGGTCGTGAGTTAAATCCAAGTAGGCGCTTTACTTTGTGTAAATTATTTCATCACCACTGCTCTCAAAACGGTGAAGGAAAAAGCATCGTGAGGAAACCGGCATGTCTTAGAACCAAAAATTCGAAAACATGTGACATCTACCAACCCGCACTTGGCCCGCGTGGTGGATTACGGCCCACTCCCTCTCACCGAGAGGGCCTGTGTCCCAGCAGTGGGAAAATTATAGGCTGCTGATGATGAAATTTAAAAGCTAACTTTCTTTAAATAATAACATGTACAAAAGGTAGGTACAAAAGTAATATATATTACTTCTTATAATACATGCTTGATTGCATTAATCGATTTTAATTTAATTACAAATATTCAAATAAATTCTCCTTTGTATTTGTTACAACAGAATTAGAGGATACAATCCCGAGCTTGTTTTTCAATCCCGGGATTACGGGATTTTTAAAGCGTAATCCCGGGATCCCGAGCCTATCCCGGGATTAGACTAAGTGGTTTCTAATTGGGCTAAAATGAAAAAACAACTTAAATAATTAAAAAAAAATCTTTTTAATGTCTTTGCACAACAAAAATCACAAGATAATAACAAAAGATAAAGCCAAAAAAAAAAAAAAACTATACTTTTGCAAGAAATCAAAAAGACAACACAAAAAAATTAATTTAAAATTTCGAAAATATAATCGCAGAAAAATATCAAAGCATCCAATCTTTGACTTCCAAGCCTGCTTCGTAGTTTATTGCCAACATAAGCAGCAGCTGAAAACACTCGCTCAGGTTCTACGCTGGTTGGAGGAATAGACAATACGTGTAGATACTTATATGCTGTTTCTAAGTGATATCCACGAACTCCTCCATTTTTGAACAGGCTCATTTCACGTCTTATACTACAATATTTGCCAACCACAATTCATTTTGTACTTGTACTTAAGGATTTGGGGATTTCATACTCTTGTTAATTTCCAGCTGTAACTTTTCCTTTAAGTCCCTTCTAAGTTCTACGACAAATATATGAATATTAGGACTGTACCTGTTTACTGTGTACTGTGTATAGTAGGTACGTATCGTACGACGGCTTATCTAAGGGTTGTTTTTTGTCGTTATGTAATAAATGCTATTCATATAATCTAGGCAAGGTTATTGTCAAGGCGCAACGGACTACGGGATACAAATTAGATTAGTTTGTGGCAATCCCGAAAATCGCGGGATTAGCCAAATACAGTCCCGGAATTTTCGGGGCTGGAAAACGGTCGGGATCCCGGGAACCCGAGATTCGGGATCCCGGGATTGTATCCTCTAAACAGAATGCATGGCCGCCTATAGAAAGATGCTGATTTGTAAATGTCACGAGTTTTAATACGTCAAATTAAAGTAATATTTTATTGTTGTATCATTGTTTACATTGGTAACCTATACATGTAATGGAATAATGGAATTTATACAGAATGTCTGCCAATTAATGTTGACTACGAAATAATATTAAAGCTTAACACGATGGAAAACGTAGCGTGACTGTCGTAAAAACCGGACCGAATCACTGGCCGCACCTATAGCTTTTGCGTCCAACCGTTCCAACGACACAGTTGTATCTATATACATACTATGTGTTCCAGCTACATTACTCTACGATGTCTGAAAATATTGTTAATCTTTGTGTAACCAAATATCCTGCCTGAAGGACAAGCGGTAGGAGTCTTGTCAAACACGAATTTCAATTTGTTTGTGGTGAAACTGCTGGACGACCATGTGTCCACATTCACGTAGACTTTGGGCAAGACGTGTAAAGATTCAGCGATTCTTTAGCGGGCTACTGAACAGCATACCATACATGTTGCCGACTAATCATGTAAAACTAGTGTTTCTTATAATGTATTGTTTATGCACAGTATTGTTCCTATTTATAAGTTTCATATTGATAAAAATCAAATAAAGTTGAAATCATTAGTGTTTGAAATGCTTTTAATATTCTCCACAATATTGATGACCCTGTTGTAAAACAAAAGGTGACAAAAGCCCATTTACAAAAATACACCACAGTTTACATAAATTCAGAATAAACCACAAAAACAGAATTATTATCACACCACACTTGGGTTTAGTCATGCTCCACTATAACATGTCGCAACGCAAGCCAAGAACAATTGGGCACGCCACAATTGCGGCGGTAAGTCCCCTCTTTGAGGAGTGGATAGAGAGGCGTCACGGCGTCCTCACCTTCCGCCTGACGCAGGTTCTCACCGGGCATGGGTGCTTCGGTGGGTTCCTGTTCAGGATAAAGCGGGAGGATACGTCCGGGTGTTTCCATTGCGAGGATCGTCTGGAGGACACGGTGGAGCATACGGTGGAGGTGTGCCCTGCCTGGGCGGAGCACCGCCGTGTCCTCGTGGAGGCGATCGGCGGCGGCGACCTCTCGCGTCCGGCCCTGGTGCGAGCCATGGTACGGAGCGAGAGGGAATGGGAAGCCGTCACCTCCTTCTGCGAAGCAGTAATGCTCGCGAAGGAGGAGGTGGGGCGCGTGAGGGAGTGGCAGTCTCTGCGCCCTCACGTCCCTAGCCGCCGCAGGAGGAGACGCTCCGGGCGTCGGGAGTCAATAGCGGACTCCCGGCCACCGTAGGCGCGAGCTTGCGGGTGGCGAGCAATGGGTAGCTCGCCGCCCGGTAAGGACCAAGCTCGGGTCGACGGCGCGCAGTGTTCCACGCGCGCCTCAAAGAGATGTCAGCAGCAGTGTGGGGGTCTACTAGGACCGATGCCTGCCGGGGTCGCGTGATTGTTCGAAGGAGATACCGTGACCCTGGCACATGGGCAACTGATGGAACACGGGTGGGTTTTAGTCAGTAAAAGTCTGACACGCCCTCCCGCTCCGCCCAGAGCGGGAGAAGTCATTTGATGATTTCCCACCCTGAAAAAAAAAAAGCCAAGAACAATTCTGGGCTAAGGACGACGGCCTTTTGCAGCGCAGGAATCTCAATGATGAAGTACTTAAACTGTGTAGTAGTGCTCGACTCCATCCGAGACAGCGTCAGCAACGTCCTTCCATTAGTACTGATTTGGCTTTGGCTCCTTCTCTATAATATCTATATGTGAGCCAAATCGGGAAATATGCAGAAGGATGGTGAGCACTGCAGTTCTAAAATCCTCGCTTAGAGTGGTACCGCGTATGTAATGATTTCCACGCGATAGACCTTTCTACGAGGCTTAAAGTTTTCTTCGTATGTGTTTTCTTTGTCGTGGCGATCGCAGCGTCTTCTGTGATGTTTATGAACACGTAACACATTTTGTAAATAATATTTATAATTTTCTTTCGCAATTGACACAATCATGACTGACTGACTGTTTGACGTTCGAACGCCCCTCGAAATGACGTCATGGCCGTTTCGACTGGTCTCCACCACTCTATGCATATCGCATGTAAACGAGGGCATGTCGCGTGACTTTCCTGCGAGATATGCTCGAATCGACGTGGCGAGAATAGCTCGACTCGATTTTAACGAGGGAAAAATACGAATCGAGCAATAATAACGAATCAGAATTGTGCGAGAATTGGCTTCCGGGCGTAAAATTGTCACATCGCGCTTTACAAACAGATCGACCTCTCGTCACAGCTATGTTTGACTTATACATAGATTGGACTATTAAACCCAAATGTATTCTACAATGCCATGTTTATAGCTGCGTACTGAATTGCAAGTATTTTCTTTCTTTCTTTTCTTTCTTTCTTTCTTTTCTTTCTTTCTTTTCTTTCTTTCTTTTCTTTCTTTTCTTCTTTCTTAACCTGAAACCTGAACGTACCATATCCCGAACGTCAGTGGTAACAGAGCCAGTATAAGCTGGCATATTATTCCTTTGATATTTCGTACTCCACCAACTCAAAGTCAAAGTGTCACCACCGACGCGGATGTACGGCCTACTGTACATTTATGTTTCAGGTTAAGAAAGAAAATATGTTTATAGCACAGACTAGGTCGGTGACTCAATGAAGAATTTCATTGAGTCACTGAACTAGGTAGGTGACACAATGAACAATTTAGTTGAGTCACCTACTACCTGAAAAGTGCCCTCTGCTGGTATGTACACAGGTTACTCTCTGTGAGAGGGCGAGGGCCATAATCCACCACACGGACCCTGTACAGCTGGTAGATGTACCATGTCTTCGAATTTTCGGTTCTGGGACCTGTCAGTTTCCTCACGCTGTTTTCCTTGACCGTTTTGAGAGCAGTGGTGATGAAATTAAAAAAAAGAACACCAAGTGAGGGTAAAGTGTCTACCTGGCTTCGTACATACGACCTACATACTTCGGGACCGATATTACTGAGCCACCAGTACCATGGGCGTACCCAGGTTTTGGGCCAGGGGGGGGCAAATCAGATTTTTTATAAGCAGTTAGTCTAATAAATAAACATAAATTAAAATAGGTATTTTTTACATTCTTTAAATATTTAAAAGCTATATTTTTAAAAGTAACTTTCGAGGGTCTTTAGCAAAACGATTTATGACGTCTTTCGTGAAAGAATCGCCCATAGCATTAACCAAATTTTCTATGTACACTGAGCAATCAAAGCCCATTTAATCTATTTCGAGCATGCTCGATCGAAGCTACGTTTTTACGCGTCTGAGTGTGCTGAATGCCCTTTCAATTGTAGTGGTGGGTTAAGGCATTTCCAGTAAAATTTCTAGAGCTGTCTTCACCTTCAAATAATAGGATTCTGCTACTCCGTTATTAACTCTGTTATTCCAATACTTTCAAAGTTCTGCTGCTGCTTATTCATCCAAAAAGTACATCATAGCGCGGCTTCAGATGTTTTCCCTACTAATACATAACATTTTGATACTTCCTCCATACAATTTTAAAATTTTGGAACTGTAATTTTAATTGTCTGAGCAGGGTGCAACAATGAAAGAGTAAACGCTGGTGAATGGTCTTCGAATCTTGCCTCTAATGAAAATGATAACGAATCCAAATAGGGCACGCATAACGAGCGACGATAATAATCGCTAAGAGGCTCGCTACAGTAGGCAGCTGGTAGAATTGCCCTCTGTTGTTGGTGGCTTGCTGTCTTAGGTCAATGCAGCTCAAGGTTCAAAGCTGCAGCAATTTCTTCAGCTGATTTGATTTAATTTTCACTTTTTTCTTAGGCGGATCGCCTGTGTTCTGCAACTGCAGTGGTTATGGTTTGTATATGTTCTGCATATTTTATTATGTCCACCGTTTTAGACGTGGGCACGCCACTATTGCAGCGGTAAGTCCCCTCTTTGAGGAGTGGCTAGAGAGGCGCCACGGCGTCCTCACCTTCCGCCTAATGCAGATTCTCACTGGACATGGCTGTTTCGGGAGATTCCTGTTCCGACTAAAGCGGGAGGAAACCCCCGGGTATTATCACTGCGTGGATCACCTGGAGGACACGGTGGAGGTGTACACCACCGTGTCCTCGTGGAGGCGATTGGCATCGGCGATCTCGCATCCGGCCCTGGTGCAGGCCATGGTACGGAGCGGGAAGGCATGGGAAACCGTCACCTCCCTCTGCGAAGCACTCATGCTCGTGAAAGCGGAGGCAGAGCGCGTG
Organism: Aporophyla lueneburgensis; assembly: GCA_932294355.1. NCBI lineage: Eukaryota > Metazoa > Arthropoda > Insecta > Lepidoptera > Noctuidae > Aporophyla > Aporophyla lueneburgensis. The sequence goes on along the minus strand of OW028748.1, from coordinate 22,302,000 downwards.
AGGGAGAGGCAGTCTCTGCGCCCTCACCCCCTAGCCGCTGCAGGAGGAGATGCCCCTGGCGTCGGGAGTCAATTGCGGACTCCCGGCCACCGTAGGCGCGGGCTTGCGGGCTGCGACCTGTATTTTTTTTTTCTAACCGATATCTCTGCCATTAGTAGACCGATAAAAACAAAAACTTTTTGAACACGCTTTTATTTGCTTCACACGTATGTTAGTATGTGCCTATGTAACGGAAACTTTGAACATGATTTTGACCGCCTTTAAAACGTCGGATTAACTCGAAATTTGGCAAACTTATCAAGGACCGATGACAATACAATAATTTTGTAAATTTGTGCCATTATCCTTGCGGGGGGTTACTAGGATAGCTAAAAAACTATCATCAAAAACTACGCCGAAATACTTCAAAAAATTCGAAAACTACACTGACATTCATGACAAAATTCGAAACACCCTAAAAAGAGAAAATAAATAATAGTTTAAAAAAACTAAAAACCACGTTTCTTTCAAGACAATAAAATTTATATGGGGCCCTGAAGAACCTATCCATTGATATAATAGTTTAAAAAAAAAACTAAAAAACACGCTTCCGTAGAAAACCAAACTAAAAAATAGAAAATAATGGAAAAAAGCGTGGGGTGCTTTTTGAGGTATTTTTAATTGATAATAGTTTTTTTAAACTATCATTTTAATGGATAGGTTCTTCAGGGGTGGTCACATAAAATGTTATTGACTTTGCTTCAATAGTTGTTGCGTTAGCTTCGATATACGTATTTAATCCACTTTGTTCATCGTGATGATATTGTAATACTTCCTGTCACTGCTAATGACTAGGCCAAAAATGGTATACCTACGAATTATTGCAGGGTAGATAAAAATGTTTTTGCAAAAACAAAAATACAACCAACTTCCAAGAAAATCTAGAAAGTGAAAAATTAGTTACTTTAATTTCGGAAGGCAGTGGCAAAAAAACAAAAACTTATTTTTGCTTTCAGTACTTTTAGCGAGTAGGTAGATCGGGCGCATCGCACGATTTTTAAAAGTTGTATATTGTATTACAAACTAGCTTTTGCCCGCGGCTTCGCCCGCGTGTATGTCGGAAATTATCGCAAGAGGACGTACTACCGCGGTAAGAATGTATTAATCCATGTTATACATACATAAAATTACGCCTTTTTCCCATGGGGGTAGGCAGAAACTACGGAACGCCACCTGCTACGATCCTTACATATCATGTGTGTTTGATGTACTTAAAATAAAACTAATAGTATTCAGAGTAAGAAGACTGCGACATAGGGCTGGATTAAATTGAATATAAGTCTTACTGGTTTTTCTTAACGCTCCTATTCTACCTATACAGACACTCAATTATTTACCAGACACCAAATTAAACATAGTTATAAGAATAGTACTTTGGCCAGTGGCTTCGCCCGTATAGCTTTTGGAAAATATCACTCGGAAACCTACTACCGGGATAAAGTATCCTATGTATATGGTATGGTAAGTATCCAGGATAACCAAAAATCCAAATCCATCCAAAAATCTAAACATCTAAGCAATATTTCGCGGTCTCTTACTTGGAATAATACAATTAGGTTTATTTTGAATACTTCGAACACACATGATATTCGCATTTACTATGAAGCCAAAGTAATATGAATTACAATATTACAATCCTACAACCGGGACGGCCGGACGCGGGAAGACCCGCTAGCCGCTCTGCGGCGATTTTATTATAATCTCTGATATCTTCTAAAATATTAATTTTAATGATATGCTGTAAAGGGCAATTTTGATCTACATGAAATGCACAATTTATTTAAGGTACTTAATTGCATAAGGATTAATGCTGTATTGCTTAAAATCGCATTCATAAATAAGCCATTATTTCTCGTAAAAAGTAAAGGATAAAAATGGTTATTATGGGTTATCCCTAAGAGTTAGACATATACCATCGCGGACTTTTTTGTAGAACTTTTTAAGGTATACTATACAATACTGTAGTACATTATTTTGAGCTATTTCGTAGGGTTCAGCCAGCGTTCGCAATGTAAGCGCAAAAAAATGTGTTTATTTATGACATCACATTACAAACCTCTAAAATTATCAGCATTTCTTTATTATATTATGCATGTTATATACATATAAACCTTCCTCTTGAATCACTCTATCTATTAAAAAAACCTGCATCAAAATCCGTTGTGTAGTTTTAAAGATATAAGCATACATAGGGACAGACAGACAGAGAAGTGACTTTATTTTATAATATGTAAAGATAATATAGTTGTTTGTTTTATGTTATTTTTCTTAATTTTTATCGACAAAAGTAGAAAGTTAGTAGGGATGTTCACAAACTCCAGGGGGGGGGGGGGGGGGGCAGCTGCCCCCCTCTGCCCCCCCCCTGGGTACGCCCATGACCAGTACTCTAACCTACCTTTGTCTACTATTGCTCTACCTAGTTTAGTCGTGCTAGATAAAACTATATATTTCATAATGAATCGTATTCCAGATGCTGGTCACGTTCATACTGCTGGTGGGGGTGTCCTCGACCCTGGCGCTGAACAACGGGCTGGCCCTGACTCCACCTATGGGCTGGCTAACGTGGGAGCGATTCCGATGCATCACAGACTGCAAGAAGTATCCGAATGAGTGCATCAGGTGAGGCCGTAACTTGTGTCAAGTTATGGAGACTAAGATAAAGATCAGGGTTATATAGGAACTAGCTTCTACCCCCGCGCCTTCGCCCACGTGTATGTCGAAAAAAATCCCACAGGAACGTACTACCGGGATCTCAAGTACCCTATTTGTTAATCCAGGTAAACATTGGTGCCGATTCTGTTGTACAAAATTCTCTAAACTAAACTAAAAATCACTAAAATTTGGTTTATTCCTGTCAAACGACGATTTCCTATTCTGAAATAGACTAAAGTGACACAACTTAACTATATTTTAGTTTCACAGCACTAAAATTGCACTGAGTTATTAGTTTAGTGAAAATGTAAATTTTGCTATTCTGAGTTTGCCGGTTTTCACCAAAAATGTTGACTATAATAATTTATTTTAACTAAATCTGACTATTTCTAATCGCGATTAAAAAGGTGTGGAATAAAACTAGTGGTCATGAACAAAAATTCAAATCAACGCCGCGCCTTCACGTGCAAAAAAAGTACTGTATTTTTTTTTCTTTTGCTATAAGCAAATGGCGTGTCCTATCGCAAAAATAATGAAATTTTCAACCCCCTTTGTAACCCGCACACATATAAATCTCAACACGTGGGTAATATTTATTTTTATTTTTCAAACCAAAAATGAAAAATTCCATATAAAACACGTCCAGGCTGCCCCCTTGCGCGCGCCTTCGTCTCTCAACAAGTTCATTGCGTAGCGCACACAAGTACCACGATGCGAAGGCAACAGAAAAAAAAATACCACGTTAAGTCGCGACTGTCAAATTTGATATTAGCCCTGTCAAAATAAGTTTTACATTTAGAGATTATTTGTTGCAGAATAGCGTAACAATTTTCATAGCTAAAAGTAAGGAATTTTAGAGATAGTTTAGTTAGTTTAGTTCGGTGTACAACAGAATCGGCACCAATGTCTTATCGCACGGCTTACTTTGTCTTATCCGACCCAGAGAATAAAAGGTTTCACAGAAAATTCAACCTCCATTTCACTCTCTTAGGGATACTCACACACTACACTTTTACTCTTCACACAGAACACACCCTCCAAATTTCATGTCTCTACGACCAGTGGTTTAGGCTGTGCGTTGATATATCAGTCAGTCACTCAGGACTTTGAATTTTTATATATAGACTAGCTTCTGTCCGCGGCTTCGCCCGCGTGGATGTCGAAAAATATCCCACAGGAACGTATTACCTTACCGGGATTAAAAGTGTTTATCCAGGTAAACAATGGGTTATTGCACTGCTTGCTTTGTGTTATCCAAGGAGCAGCGTTTGGATTGATAAATGATTGTTGTAGGATAAATATTGCTAAAACATAACAATATTGACGGAATATATAAAGGAACGGCAAACACCTACTTGCATGCCAAATTTGAAGGCAACTTTAAAGCGAAAATATAAGTTCTCTTTATTCCCTGGGAATTTCGAAAAAATGTTACTAAATTATTCAAATGACGATTTTACTTACATTCCTGTTCACAGACTATTAATTTTTAGTTTATAGGTACTTAAAGTATCTCTTTATATACTACTTTAGACGTTCTGCCTTCAGGTGCTAATACAACCAGGCTGCTAGATGAGCTCACTCTCGAGCAGGCATCGTAAACCTGGCCGTGCGAGAAGCAGTCCCCTCTAAGATGATATCCCGCTGTTTTAAGTGACTGTCCCCGAGACTTATTAATCGTCATTGCGAAACATACCATAAGGGGGCTGCAGCCTTTTAATCTCGAATGGGTACTCCGATGGTATTAGTGGTATCTGCGGTATATAGTACACCGATTCTCTACTAAGGGACTTACTAGAGAATGGGCAGCAGCGTTCTCTATGCATTTTACAACCATACTGCGATCGCCAACCCACCTGCCAAGCGTGGCGATTATGGCAAAGCCCCCCAAATTGGGGAGGCCTATGTCCAGTAGTGGACGTCTTACGGCTGAAATGATGAATGATGATGATGATAGTACACCGATTCACCTTGAGCACAGCCAGTAAATACAATGGCGGAGCCTCTACCACGTTTTGATGTGAGGTTTTCACACGTGACCTGGTCCCATTGCACAACTTGGTCGGATTGAGATTTCGTGATAGCATTGCTGGAGCACCCACTTTGAGGATAAGTGTGTGAGACGGGGACCAGATGGGTTGAATAAATTTAAGAGCTCCATAGGATAGTGTATAGCATCATCTTTATGAATTCGATACGTATGCATGTAATACGTAATTACATCCGCAATATGTGATGTAATACGCAATAACAGAGTTTTGTTGCTTATTATTTCATTGGTTTATTTTGTATAGCTTCTGCCCTCAGCATTTTTTTTTTCAGAAACAAACATCCGCGCTCTCACTACCTCTCAATTTAATATACAAACTGACAATATCCCAAACAAATAGGAAGAAGTTCTTCGTAAAACTTAACTAATCTCTGGAATGAGAGTAGTATAGTTTTAATAGAACTCAAAGCGTGTGTGAAAAGATTTATTTAGGAAACAACCAGAAGTGGATAATAAACAATTAATATTGTTTACAACGAAATACCGCAGTATTTCTTTGTAAACAATATTTTTCGTTTTTACTTCAGGTGCTAGAATCACCAGGCCGTGTGAAAAGCAGTTCTTCCTTAAGTATACCCCTGTTAAATTAAGTGTTTGGCCTTGAGATTTATTTAAGGTCATGTCAAAGCAGACTTTGAGGGGAAACTGCACTCTTTTGAACTCGAAGGGGTAGTTCGATGGCGTTAGAGGAATCCTTGGAATAAACACATATTTCTCTCTGGAACCAGCTGTCAATATAGTTGCCTTGAAAACATTTCGTTGCAATATTTTCACTCGCAACCTGGTGTAATTTCATAATTTTGGCGGGTTTAAATTACGCAGCAACATAACTGGGACGCCAACTCTAAATTTTAATATGTGAGTTGGGAGACCGGGAGGCTTCAATGTGTTAAGAAATCCAATCGGGTAATGTATGGCGTCATCGCGGTTTATCACTCGAGTCCACTGATTTATAATTATTTTCTACTCCTTCGAACGATCTCAAGAGAATTTCATTGATGATTGTGGCTTGGTCGTTATGTTTTACTTTAATGTATTAAACTAAAGTCGCATTATTACTCACTGAACGTACAGATGTATGTGCCCAATTCGTTTTTACTTACAAAGTTGCATAGGTATCTATTTAACAATAGTCACTGTAGTTATTTAATTTTATTTAATACAGAAACAAACGCGTTTTCAACCGACGAAAAAAAACGGAGGAGGTTATCAATTCGACGCGTATTTTTTTTTTTTTTTTTTTTATGTATGACCACGCATAACTTTTTACATAGTAGTCCGATTGTGACAATTCTTCTTCTATTGGAAAGGGTATACTCCCAAGGTGGTCCCATAATTTGGAAAACAAAATCGAACCCTAAGGGTCGGAAAACAGGGGATGATTGATTGTTCACTCTTTGATTGTAAAGTATAAACACGCATAACTTTATACAGAGTAGTCTGATTTTGATAATTCTTTTTGTGTTGGATAGGGTATACCTTGCCAAGTATTATTAGTACATTAACGTCACAAAAAATATAAAATAAAAACTTTTTAACAAAAAATTAAACCGCCGAAAAACTGAAAAGCATAAAATAATTTTGAGTCGGCGCTGAAAAATCAATGAACAAGGATCACTTAAAGCGCCGAGTCATAATTTTAAAGTTTATTATTTTATGCTTTTCACTTTTTCGGCGGTTTAATTTTTTGTTAAAAAGTTTTTTTTACAAGTACTTACTTATTACTTGCAAATATTAGTTCATATTAATATCAGTTACATATTTGAGACATCCCCGTTACCTAGGTTGAGATTGGACACCGGTGACGACAATGCGCTCCCTGGGCTGGCCCGCACGACATGCGCCAGTCTACCAGGTCACGTAGGATATTCGAAGCCCTATTTGACTCAGTAAAGGAATGATTTTGGAAAAACTGTGATACACGTGTCTCATAATACTCTCATACTTGAAGAGTATGTGTACCAATTTTTGTGTCAATCGACCCAGAGAATAAAAAGTTTCATAGAAACTTCAACCCCCCATTTCACCCTCTTAGGGGTGAAATTTCTAAAATCCCTTTCTTAGTGGATACTTAATCTTTACAAAGAACACACCCTCCAAATTTCAAGTCTCTAGGACCAGCGGTTTAGGCTGTGCGTTGATATATCAGTCAGTCAGTCAGTCAGTCACTCAGGACATTGAATTTTATATATATAGATAGATAACCCTGATCTCTCTTATCAGGGGTATCCTAATACCTAGTAACTAGGTGTTGGAGGTCAGACAGACAGTCGGAGCGACTGGCTGTCTGACCTGATGTAAAACACTGGTTTTCAACCGGAGAGAACCTCAATATAATTGGGAAAAGCCTAGGCAAATGAAAATCTATCACTTTCCATGAGGTTGACACCACGGTCCAGCGTAGGCGCATTCCGTAAAAAAAGAAAGTTCAAAATCTATAAAGCGATTGTAATGTACAAATTATTCAAGATTTAGGTATCGTCTATTAAATACTCGTAAACCATTTTAATGTATTTAATACATAGCTCATAGTGATGTTCAGAGGATAGCCATGGCCGTGGTCGTATGATTCAGATTCTGATTGATAGTGTGTTACGCAATTAGGGTGCTGGTTAATCAGTAGGTGTGTTAGTTAGACGTGTTCTCTAATTATTTTTTTCCTTGATGATTGATATCAATTGCATTTAGATTTCGATGCTGATTCATGAAAAAGTACCAATCTGCATTTGTTCAAAATACCATTTCTGACACCAATCACCAATCATTCATGGTCTTCACATGATCTGACCACAATTATGTCTGGACTTTATAAGGGACTGTAATATCTGAGTTTGTTTCGGCCATTCTTTTCGCAGTAGCCAGATATGAAACGCTGACCTCATCTAGTTTTGAAAATATGACTGACGTGTAAAAGTGTTGATACAAACCTACTTAATAAAAACATTTATCATTTGTTAGTAGGTATATCTTCATGATGATGACTGGGTATATGAGCAGATTTTGGTATTTTGTTGTTTGTTTTGTATTTTTAGTCTTTTTATAATTTTGTATTGTTTTTGTCTTTTTATTATTGCATAAGGTTTTCAATAGTGTTTCCTCCCGGGAGTGGGCACTGGCTCTTGTAACACAGGTTAATCACCTAGCACAAGTGTCAGAGACTTCACATAATTGTAACTATCCTTTTCTTATGTACTTAATAAAAAGATTATTTTTGTTGTTTATTTAAAAATTTACAGTGAGAACCTAATCAAGCGGACGGCAGATCTGATGGTGAGTGAGGGTTACCTGGACGCTGGCTACGAGTACCTGGGCATTGATGACTGTTGGCTGGAGAAGGAGAGAGGGCCTGATGGACGCATGGTGCCCGACAAGGAACGGTTCCCCAATGGAATGAAGGCTGTTGCTGATTATGTAAGTGTTTCATACCATCGTGCCTGTTTTTTTCCGAAGGTTTAGGTACGGACGGGTACAGGACCTACACCGACATTTCACCTAACTAAACATACCAGCGAGTCTAAAAAGGCCACTTTGGCAGAATCATAATAGGATAATAAGAATCATATTATAAATCGTAAAATGGCATATGGTCACAAATTGACAACCCATAATGACAGTTCATTCTGAACTGAATTGAGTATGATTGTGCTAATATGTGTCATCATTTCACGTAAATTACAGGAATTGCTAATGAATTGCTGGGAATTCAGAATATGAATTGCTTAATGTGGCCTTTTTAGGCCCTCTGATGTTTGTAATGCGCAATAATGCGCATGAGTAATACTTCTGTAAAAGTTGTCATCTCAGTAGTTAATAGTCCTTGCCAGTTTATCTTCCAAGCAGTCCATCCATTCTTTCATAGGTCTTTCCCAACTTTTATTTGCATTTTGTTCTTCTAACGACCTTCCAGATCCACGGCAAAGGCCTGAAGTTTGGCATGTACGAGGACTACGGCAACTTGACTTGTGCTGGCTACCCTGGAGTTCTCGGCAATGAGCGTCTGGACATCCAGACCTTCGTTGACTGGGAGATTGACTACCTTAAGCTTGATGGATGCTACATTGAACCTAAGGAAATGGATGCCGGTAGGTGCTAATAATTACTTACGAAGAATGAAGTTGTTATTATTTCTGTGTAAGGTATATGTATATTGTTAAGGTAGAATATCATAGAAACGATAATAGGTTGATTGTGATCTTGATGGTTCGGTGTCGGGGTAGCTACCGAATCCGTACGTGACAGCCACTGCGCACCCTGTACAAGTCTACACCACTCATCTCACAGACGCGTGCCACTGCGAGCATTTCAGTGTTATATTTTCTACACCCTTCTACTTATTTTATAGTTCGATTGAGCCCATTGAATGGTCCTTCGAGCCGGATTATTGAATGGGCTCAATTGGATAGAAATTTATAAGGTAGTTAGTAGATAGTTTTGAAATATTCTACCAAATAGTTATAACACAAATATATTTTTAACTTTAACAAGATAGAGATTGTACGATATATTACACTTACGAGGTGGAGTATTCCTTCCATGAGTATTTTTTAAATTTCGTTCCATTTTTACATGTTTCAGGATACCCATCTTTTGGCAAGCTATTGAATGAAACTGGTCGATCCATACTTTACTCGTGCAGCTGGCCAGCCTATCAGGAAGACGCTAAAATACTTGTAAGTATCTCATTCATTGGTCTTATTTTTTTTTACTAACTGCAACGTTCTGAATATTTAAATGATCTATTTTGGGATATCCAAACGAAATCATTGGCTACTATAAATAGATTTAGTTACATTTAAATTGCTTATTATGTTGGGACCTATCAGACCTAAAACTATCATGAAAAGTCTCCATTTCTGTCGTGTTTTATTGAACGAAGAATAGTTCTACTTACACAATGCATCAGGGAACATGTTGGAAAGGTTAACCAACCATGATTGTGAAACTACACTAATGTTACTTTATCCTCTTCGCCATTAAGATGCTGTGAGGATATTTTTTGCCTAACTGATAACCTTCGGTGGAGCTGCCGTGGCACCCGGTTTTCCTCATTGTTGCTTGTATTATCGTGACTAAAGAAAATATTGGCAAATTTGTTTTTTTTTATTCCGTTATACATACAAGTTTTCCCCCAATAAACCTTCGTTGATTACGTATATAGGTACTACACATGCATGTTTTGTTTTCTTGGACTCTTGTCCTATTGGTCACTCCACTATTGTTACTCTTTCTTTTCAGTTTTATCGGCTAATCTTTACAGGCTGAAACACTCATATATTTAAAATTCTTTTTGAACTCTTTGCAGCCAGACTACGGATCAATAGCTGAGCACTGCAATATGTGGCGCAACTGGGATGATATTGAGGACTCCTGGGCCTCACTCACCAAAATTATGAACTGGTTCGGAGACAACCAGGAAAGGTTGGCCCAACACGCTGGGCCAGGACATTGGAACGACCCGGATATGGTGAGAAAATTGAGCTTTTAAGCCTGTTAAGGTGCAATTAGAATGCAGTCCATTGAATTAGCCGATATCGTTCACCCCTGAAAATTTATGGTTGATCGAAGAACCTAATCAGCGGTCAGCCGAGCGTTCAAAATCCAGCTGTGTACTTTTGTTTAGTTATTACATGTAGGTACACTTGGAAAAAACAACCTTGATTTATTTTCTCAGCTGCTGATTGGAAACTTCGGCCTCACGATAGACCAGGCGCGAGTACAGATGGCAGTCTGGTCGATCCTAGCGGCTCCTCTCCTCATGAGCGTCGATCTTTTCACCATCAGACCGGAGTTTAAAGAGATCCTTCTGAATAAGGACATAATTGCAATCAACCAGGACCCCATGGGGAAACAGGGGATGAGGGTGTGGAAGAAGACGGATCGTGGAGCTGTAAGTAGTAATTTTAAAGTTTCATCATCATTGTCAGCCTTTAACTTTCCACTACAGGCAAGACATTAGTTATTAATTGGACATAGGAAGTGTCAAGTGTGTGATCAAATGTCTCGCCTGCAATTTAATGTAATTTAGGTGCTTCGCCTGACGTTATGCGGAATTCACGTGGCTCGTGTGCAGCCCATGCAAAGTTAGTGTATGAAGCTTTGAATTAAACGTTTATCACTGTATGCTTAAAACTGACCCTGGTACAAATGCTGCAGCAGTTAACAGAACGGTGGCAAGCTCCAGTGAAAGAGCCAACATGTCCTCCGACACAGGACACCATTTGCATACCAACACCCTTGTGCCACACAGGCTGAAAAGCTGAAACAAAATGGGGATGGCTTATTAGTGTCAAAGCCATGTCAACTCGATCTTCAGCTGCCCTCGTTTAGATGTATAAAAAGCCCATTTAAAACGGGCTCTGCTAGACTTTTCAAGATTGACAGACCCACCATACACTTTTGTCCATTATGATATTCTTATGGGATCCTTCTTGACCAAAACGCCACTGATTTCTCTCTCACACATAGTACATCTATTATATACTTCCTCTTGGCTCTCGCACTTGCTCTGTAGCCAAGACCCCGTGTTCTGCTAAGCCTGCTAGATGAATGTCGAATGATAAAACTGTATTTCTGATTTGTAGCATTACTTTTTCTCTTAAAGCGATCTCGTCTGGAGATCTGGAGCCGTGAGCTGCATGACGGTGCGCACGCGCTGGCCTTCGTGAGTCAGCGCGACGACGGCATCCCTTATGCTGCCAACTTTACTTTAGAGATGCCACAAAATGGCGACTATGAAGTTCATGTAAGTGATATCTATACATATTGCCAGTTAAATTTGCTTTTTTTGTCTGTCTCTGTGATTGCGTTGTTCTTCTAAAGTATGCAACGGATTTGATGCGGTATTCACCATAATGAGGAGAATTTATTTTCGATGATTAATATTAATTTCACATTTTATTAAAATAAAAATCTCCTTGTCTACTCAAGTTATTAAAATCTTGTGAAGCAAGTATTACCAAAAAACGGGCCAAGTGCGAGTCGGACTCACGCACAAAGGGTTCCGTACAAACCTGTAGGTATTCTCGGTTTATGCATAAGGTTCATGTTTATGAAAATAAATGTTTTTTTTTTTAATTTTTATATTATAGTTGATTGAATGAAAGGTAAATTGCGGTTTACGATTTATGACGTTTTTTAAAAAAAACGACTTACTGGATTTCGTTCAAACCAATTTTCGGTGGTAGTTTACATGGTAATGTACATCATATTTTTTTTTTAGTTTTATCGTTCTCTTATTTTAGAAGTTACGGGGGAGGGGACACACATTTTACCACTTTGGAAGTGTCTCTCGCGCAAACTATTCAGTTTAGAAAAAAATGATATAAGAAACCTCAATACCATTTTTGAAGACCTATTCATAGATACCCCACACGTATGGGTTTGATGAAAAAAATTTTTTTGAGTTTCAGTTCTATGTATGGGGAACCCCAAAATTTATTGTTTTTTTTTCTATTTTTGTATAAAAATCTTAATGCGGTTCACAGAATAAATCTACTTACAAAGTTTCAACAGCATAGCTCTTATAGTTTCGGAGAAAAGTGGCTGTGACATACGGACGGACGGACAGACAGACAGACAGACAGACAGACAGACATGACGAATCTATAAGGGTTCCGTTTTTTGCCATTTGGCAACGGAACCCTAAAAAGACTGCTTAGCAAATAACACAACAATATGAAAGATATTTTGGCGCCGTTAAGATTTCATTGAGCAAAAAATACACATTTGTCAGTGTTTGCCTCCATAAAAATAAAGATTTAAACATTACTGACATACCCACGATAAGAACAATATTATAATTATCTTAGATGAGTTGGTTGAACTTACCTAAAAAACCCTACTGATTAATTTAAGTATACTTACTATGTAACCAAGATCATAATTATTTGATTCAGGATCTCTACAAAGACGAAGCAGTACGGCATTGGAACTCCGAGCAAGTCTTTGAAGTTCGGATTAATCCATCAGGTTTGTCATACATATTATTATTATTGGAGTCTATAACTTGTACCAGTAAAAATGTCGGATGAGATAAGGACGAAAACAAACAACCCAGCAGTGAATCTCACATGCTATTTGCAAAAGACAGTCCTATAAAAACGTCCCTACGATGGTGGGTTAAATTGAAAGATGTTATTATGTCATAGGATTTTGGATTTATGATGAATCTTCAATAGAGTGCGTTTCACGAAAGAATTCCTTTTGCCGTAATGTTAGCAGCATAGATTACAGACATGGGAGCCAACATTATGGCGAAGGAAATTCTTTCGTGAAATGCACTATACAGTCCGCTACAATCCTACTGCTTTTCACTTTAGTTCTGATTATTCATTACCTATTGCCAAATTATAGTGATATTTTATTCTATTCTATTTTTATGAAATGGCCGATGCCGACTATTCTGCCAATGTCTAAAGTGAGTTGAGGAAGCAAGTGTGCATGGCAAATTCAGAATTATAGTAATTTAAAAAATAACTGAGGACAAGAGTGAAATTCTTTGATTGATACAGTTGACACACATGTAGATCTTGATTGGGGTTAGTACGGGAAGAATAACTATCGTCTTAGTTGCTGCCATTGACAAGTCTGTCAACTTGTAAAGACTAGGTACACAGTAATATGTTATCGTTTTACTAATGTTGCTATTGAGTATCAGTCTGCTGTCATTGGTAAAATAAATGTGGAAGGACTGTACCTCATCCACGCACTAACGCGTCATCAGCATAATTATATGTCACAAAATTACAGCGACAACGTTATTCGTTTTTCAGGTGTAAAATTCTACAAATTTATTCTAAAGACGCCGAGTACGACAGTCAAAACCTACTCCAAGAGTGAAAGCAGTTCAGCGTCTGATGCAATCGTCAACATTGCACTGAACAAGAGTTAGTTTGTAGATTAAGCTATTCCTAAGATAAGGTAGGCATAAATGATTAAATATGTACCTAGCTTAAGGATAAAATTAAAATTATAAATAATTTTGTGACGTTATTTTTGATTTTACTCGTACCCCAAATTACCTTGCATGTGCTTGTTTAATATCCATTGAATCTTATAATTTCTGGCCTCTTTTCTCACTTGGTTTTAATGTGCTAAGTGGTCGTTGTTCATGTATACGAACACTTAGCGCATAACAGTCATATAGACGCTATTCTCTTTATAAATTGACAGTAGGTACTTACTGTAGCACAGGCTAAGTGCGATGACTTTACAAATTATACGTAATTGACATCCTATAAATTTTTCAACACACTTGCTCGTAAAGTGAGCCTTATTATATCGTTCTTAGGGCCATAAACCGAACTATAACATACACGTGCATAATAATATTACACACTAGTGCATAATAGAATGATCCCTACAAAGTTAAGTTAGTACCTAACTGCAAATTATATGCGAGTAAACAGAGCATTTTCAATTTAACCGGGTAATACAGTTTTTTTTTTTTTGTAACAACAAAGAGGTTTTATGCCACCGAAAATCTATTTACATTTTTGAAATAAATAAATGTGTCCCTAATTAAGACGAAAAAACATTTATTATTATCAAATTATTTATAATTCACAATAATTTCTTATAAAATATTTGCATTTTATCACAAAAATTATCATTTTGAAGTAGGCTGTATGGCTGTAATCAATCAACTTACATTTGGCGCGTGCAAAAAAAAAAAAATTGCGCGCCATTTCCCAATTTTCCCCTAATTTTCATATTTTGTTTGTATCACATTTGTTGCTGTTATTTGTTTTTTCCTCGCAAGTGTGTTGAAAAACGTCGTATGATACACGTGTGTATTGATGATTACCGTCCTCGGCTCTCTTAAGACCCTCACCTGACGGCTCGGGTCTCAATGGCGCCTCAGCGGTAATCACCAACATTACACACTTGTACCATAATGTACTATTACGCTTTAGTAACGTTTTTACGTTTTAAACTTTATTTTCTAAAAAATAAAACGGTGTGTGAGTAACTGAGTGACCATTATCATACTGTCAGCGCAGCCTTGTCGCTGTACTGACAGTATTCATTCATTCATTTCCAGCCGAAAGATGTCCACTGAATTTCCCATAATCGCCACGCTTAGCAGTCGGATTGGCGATCGCAGGATGGTGGTAATGCTGCTGCCCATTCTCTAGTAAGTCCCATAGCCGCCTCTTAGTACACCTACGAGAAGTAATAGGATGCTGCTTTTCTTTCTACACAGAACACACAGGTTATCTATCAGAAAATATCTTACCCCGTCCTTTTGTAAAAGTTATGTTGGCAAACATTAAACTCGGTAATGCTGCAACGACTAGAAGTATCAATGGTGAAGCCCGTGACGCTTGTTAAGCCCAAAACGTTGTAACTTGAGAGTACAAAATGAGCAGTAGTGGCCCATTGGTAACGGCCGCGATTTACAAGTCGTAGGTTCGAACCCAGACCGGCACTTCACTTTGTGTAAATTATTTCATTACCAAAACGGTGAAGTCTAACGTCGTGAGGAAACCGGCATGTTCTAGAACCAAAAATTCGAAGACATGTTACATCTCTACCAACCTGCACTGGGCCTGCATGTCGTAATACCCGGCTATAGCCCACACTCTCTCATAGATAGGAGCATAGCTGGGCATTAACTCGTTAATCCTTTAATCGTTAATTAACGAAGTTAACATTTTGATTAACAGATTAACTTTAAAGTTAACTTTAAAAAAAATTAACGGACACATTAACTTCCGTTAATATGCAGAAGTCCGTTAATCGTTAATCTAATGCCTACTATTTACCGCAATTCAATTCTGTCACTCAGTCTATAGAAAAACCAGAGAGCTCAAACTCTTTAAAAAGTAAAGCGCAAAGTCTAGTTAAAATGTGGCTGGACATGAAATCAAAAGACTCGTTCAACGATGCTGCATTCCTTGGGGAACAGATATTCATAAATCTATTCATTAAATACAATACTGCTATACACTCAAGCGCTGCAGTTGAACGTCTGTTTTCCACGGGTCAAGATATTTTAACACCAAAATGAGCCTCGCTTTCAGACGAGAACTTCAACATGTTAATGTTCATGAAGGAGAATATGCACCTTATGCCCGACGATTAAATCACACATTTGAATTATACAAGTATTTTGTTTTGTTCCTAACCTGTTAATTTCCAGAACCTAAACCAACAGGTTTTATTAATTCACTAACGCAACAATATAAAAATGCAATTTTACACATATTAACACGGATTAACGATTAACGTTAACTTGCGTTAATTCTTCCGAAATGTAACGCTTTAACGTTTAACGAAGCTAACTTTTTTTGTAGCAGATTAACGATTAACGAAGTTAACTATTTGATTAACGGTGCCCAGCTATGGATAGGAGGCCTGTATTTCTGCTGTGAGAGGTTGCTTAGATTGCACAGCTGAAGCACTTGATAGGTACAAAAGACTTAAACTGACTGCTTTTTAAAATGGGGTCAACCTTGGGAGTTCCAGAAATAGGAACGTAGCACACGTACTAAATTACGTAGCACGTGAGTTTTTCTATCAGATTACCAATGTTTGGTTCAATTGATATCTAGGTTGAAGCTGCCGGTCGATAGTAATTAAATAACGTAATTTACGGAAGGTTTTCATTAACTTTCGATGACGCTGAGGTGAAGACGAAGTGTAATGTATTTTCGTCTTACATAAGTTTTTGTTGTGTGAAGGCCGTCAGAAAGGCGTCAACGCGAGATGAGGTTAGCTGCATCTCATTATAATAAAACATTCTCATCATCATCAGCCTATAATGTACTGGGACACAGGCCTCCTCTCGGTGAGAGGGAATGGGCAATAATCCACCACGCGGGCCTAGTGCGGGTTGGTAGATGTCACATGTCTTCGAAGTTTTGGTTCTAAGACATGCCGGTTTCGCGTGATTGTTCGAAAGAGATACCGTGACCCTGGCACATGGGCAACTGATGGAACACGGGTGGGTTTTAGTCAGTAAAAGTCTGACACGCCCTCCCGCTCCGCCCTGAGCGGGAGAAGTCATTTCATGATTTCCCATCCTGAAAAAAAAAAAAAAAAGACATGCCGGTTTCCTCACGATGTTTTCCTCACCGTTTTGAGAGCAGTGGCGATGAAATAATTTACACAAAGTAATGCGCCTGCTTGGGTTTGAACTTACGACCTACTACTCGTAAGTCGTAGCCGTTACCACTGGGCCACCACTGCTTCTAATAAAACCTTTTAGCTTGACTCAAAAACTAAGTTATTTCGATTGATTAACAGTCTTATCAGGGGTATTGTATTCCTGCCAGGCGCGAGATTTTAGTTACCGTGGCTCTAGCATATAGGCAACTGAAGGAACGCAGGTGGGTTTTAGTAAGTCAAAGTCAGACACACCGACGTCTAACAATCGTCTAACAATGACGTCTCCCGCTCCGCCCAGAGCGGGAGACGTCATTTGATGATTTCCCACCCATAAAAAAAGGGGTATCGTATTACTCAGTAACTGGGTTGGGGAGGACAGATAGGCAGTCGCTTCATGTAAAATACTGGTACTCAGCTGAAGCCGGTTAGACTGGAAGACTTTTTTTTTTGTATCGGGATGGAAATCCTCATGGATGTCCTCCGCCCTGGGGTGGACGGAGGGCTCTGTCAGACTTCTACTGACTAAAACCACGCCGTGTTCCCTCGCACACTTGCACCGGGGGCTACGGGGACGCTTAAGTATTCTTCAACGCAGCCCTCGGCTGGGGCCGGCCTGCCAATGGGGACCCCGTCTGGTCAAGGGGGATTGTGGTGTTTAATTCCCCCCGCGACGTCTAAGAGGGGCGCGCATTGAATATTACTCGCCACCACCTCGGATAGACTGGAAGACTACCCCAACATAGTTGGAAAAGGCTAGGCAGATGAAGATGACTTAGATTGATTGGTTTTCGTTCCGTTTCGAGTTCCGTAAAAAGCATGATACAGACTGGTTTCTATTTCTGAACAAATAAGTCAAATGGTCAAAGCCATCACTTTTCACTAGCGGTTTTTTGAAGATCGCTGACTGTAACAGTGATTTGGGCTCTCGTTTTACATATTGAGTTCGAAGAAATTAGTTTGAAGATGGTAATGGTGATCTTCTTCTACGGTCCTACTCATTCTTCTGATTTTGTTTAATTCTTAGCTGCGATTCCTCTCGAAATTAGGACGGCCACCAGTCGGTTTGCATTTTAGCAGAAACTGCAGAATTTTATAAAGAATAGCGTAGCGTAGAGTCATCTCAACACCTCTCTCCCTCGTATTTGTATTTATAGATCTATTAAGTATGCAATGATATTATATACGTATAAACAATAATTTGTGTATGTGTATTATTCGTTTATAACATATTTCTATTCTAGTGTTGGTACCTCTGTTATTTTTATCTGTTATTGTTCCTCTCAACCAAAGCATTTACCATCTAAGGTCTTCCCCACCCTCGGTTGACTGGTAGAGAATACCTAAAGTAATAAGTCCTCCTTTGTACCTTTTTGTGTGCGAGAAGTTTTAAATAAATAATTAGGATGGTTAATACGATAGATGCAATCCCCATTCTGAAAACAAAAATTCCCAGAGCAGAGTAGAGCAGCAGCCATGTAATCAGAGTTCAACACCATTTAATTACCTCCTACGACTTACGTAGAATACCTAACAACCTCGACCTTTTTTTCTATGTATACAGGATTTTCTAATCTGTGAACCAGACTAGGTTTTATCGGAACTTTTTTTGCAAGTCATTTTACGATGTTTACGAAACATAATTAGATAAAATTGATATAAGAATGTACCGAATTCAGGCCGACTGGCCTGATTCGGGTCAATGATCGAACAATGTTTTGATAAAGTCTCTGTTAATTAATTATGTGGGCGAGTACATACGCATTGCCATTATTGAAAACCAGTTTTCTTTGGTATGTCGCTCATTCAAGCTCTAGGTTACCGTTATTTTAAGTGAAAGTTTGTATTTTCATCAATCTGTATGTAAACCATTAATGTAGATTTTACGTGAATGACAATGTAATTATAATATTTTTTCGCCAATTCTCGAACGGTACTATTTTATGACATGACATAATCTATTTGACGTTACCACATGATTGCCCTTGCTGTCAAATCTGTGTCAAATTAGAAATCTGAAATCCGGAAGAAAATGCAAGCGGCTTAAATTTTAAGTTAAATTATCAAAAGATTTACGCAAAATGAATGTAAACACAAAGCGGACAAGTTGATCGTGACATTGCTATAAACGAGAACTAATCGGTGCCTCGCACGGCGCAACGTAAATACTGTTATCGGCCGTTCGCGTAAGAGCGAAAGAAAGCTGGTTATTGGTATTAGGTCAATGGTGTATTCGTGCCGGTAACGTGAGGCTGGGTGCTGACGTCGGCACGTACGAGACGCGGCAGGCGCGGACCAGCGGGAGCGGCCATCAGTTTACGCCGGTTACATCGCTCGGGTAACACGTACCGACAAACTAACGGTGGACGTACACTAATCTCGAGCGTGAAAGTTATTAACAAACATGGGCGGAAGAGTAGAAAAGGTCGGCATTCTCGCCATGGAATTGTACTTCCCTTCACAATACGTAGACCAAACGGAACTGGAAAAATACGACGAAGTGTCTACTGGCAAGTACACGATCGGTCTCGGCCAGCACAAAATGGGCTTTTGCTCGGACAGGGAAGACATAAACTCAATTTGCATGACAGCTTTACACAGACTGATAGAGAAAAACAACATCAATCTTCATGATATCGGACGGCTGGAGGTTGGTACTGAGACAATCATTGACAAAAGTAAAAGTGTGAAGACTTACCTCATGACCTTATTTGCTGAGAAAGGAGCCACAGACATTGAAGGCATAGACACCACCAATGCTTGTTATGGTGGGACTGCAGCTCTGTTTAATGCTGTGAACTGGGTGGAGTCATCCTCCTGGGATGGCAGGAAGGCAATCGTTGTGGCAGGAGACATTGCAGTGTATGGGAAAGGCCCAGCGAGGCCTACAGGAGGTGCAGGAGCAGTGGCCATGCTCATAGGCCCCGGTGCTCCTCTCGTGCTGGACTGTGGTGTTCGTGCTTCATACATGATGCACGCTTATGACTTCTACAAGCCAGACTTATCTTCAGAATTCCCTCTTGTGGACGGGAAGCTCTCTATCAAATGCTACCTCAGTGCTTTAGATAACTGTTACAACTTATATTGTAAGAAGATGAGGAAGATTGAGCCTGACTTCAGAGGCTTATTGAGCTTAGATGGTATGTTGTTCCACTGTCCTTACAGTAAACTAGTACAGAAGTCTCTAGCCAGAGTATGCTTCAATGATTTCCTTAATGCATCACCAGAACAACGTGAGAAACAGTTCCCTGGTTTATCAAAATTCAGTTCCTACAAGTTGGAAGAAACATACTTTGACAGAGATGTCGAGAAAGCATTCATGACATACAGCCAGGCTTTATTTGATGAGAAAACCAAGCCATCGCTGTACATAGCAAAAAATGTAGGCAATATGTACACTCCATCATTGTATGGAGGCCTTGCATCATACCTTATTAGTAAATCTCCTGAACAGCTAATCGGGAAGAAGTTTGGACTATTTTCATATGGATCAGGTCTTGCCTCTACAATGTATTCTATAAATATTAGCAATGACATGAGTGTTGGTTCAAAATTGGCAATATTATTAAAATCCTTGAATGAAACGGTGTCTATGCTGGATCAGAGGCAGTGTGTGGAGCCTAGCAAGTTTTCTGACATCATGGACAATAGAACTATGAACTACCATACAGCTCCTTATCAACCATCGGGCTCAATAGACGTATTGTTTCCCGGTACATACTACCTCATTGACATTGATGAACTAAGAAGACGTTTTTATGCAAGGAAAGTTTAAAGTAATTATTTATTATTAGATTAATTTTGTGTGACTTGGTGCAGGAGCTATTCGGTATTGTCGGTTTTAAATTGATTATTTATTAGATTGAATTAGACATTGAGACTGTTATCTATCTAGTTTGCTATTATGTTTGTGAAACATTCTGCCGCTAACTGTTAATTAGCAATGTTTATATTATTGTGACCTATTCGCCTCATAATAAGACATTAACTTCAGGAAGCAAGTGTACTTTGTACAGTACATTTGCACACAAAATCAATGAAATATATGACTTTTATATTTATAGTGTTGGTATCTTAGTCATTTATTATGTATTTTGAATACACAATGTAGAAATGAATTGTGAGGGTTTGAATTTTTATATGGCTATATTTATATGGTATGTGAGGGGTTAATGATATAATGAAACAATTATGATTAATTTATGAGTGTGTAAAGTCCTTGATGTTCCCGTATATAATGTAATTATCACTTTCAATAACTTATTTCCTATGTATAATATGTGCAAAGCTCAAATGTATATAATTTGCATCACACCAAAGCTGTAGAATCTATAACGACATAAGAAATGTTGTTTTTTTTTTTATATAATTTCATATGCAATTATTTCTTATGTTGGTAATTTCATATTAGTGCAATTATAAAATATTACATGTATTCATAAAAATCATAAAATAAATTCCATGAGATGGATCATTATACTGCATATTGTCAATAAACATATGGAGAATTCAAAGATTGTTTTAATATTTTTACTGTTACTTTCTCAAAAGGTTTTATCCGCTCAGTTCGCACGCATGTGCAACTGCCGAATTTCGAGCTCTAGATTCAATTCTCATGTAACTGCCATGTCAGAGTATGTGTCTGACACTTTTTGTTCCATTCAGGCCTTGTCGGACTATATGACCGACAACACATACAAAATCTGAACATGTCGTTGCTACCTGGCGGCCATGTTTTTGGAATAAATAATGTATTTATGGAATAAATAATCTATTAAAAGTGAAATAACACTAAGTACATTTTTTGAGTTTTTCTTATTTTACCCATGGCGGTTAACGTGTTAATTGGGTAGTAAATATATAGTAAAAGTTTTCATGTACAACTTCAATAATCATTGCTGCATATCGTCAAGAAATAATTAGGCGCAATAAATCTTGCTGCTCTGTTTTTATTGCATTCACATTACATTTGAAACGAAGACGAATGTAGTTGGTTAGAGTCTGAAAAGAATTAAACAATACATTAAGTTGATGTATGTAAACTGAAAACTAAGTTTAGAACCTGCATATTGTAAATGTTTATCATCAGTCTTATCTGCATAGTAAGTTGGTAGGTTTGTCTCAATTTTCAAAGAAATGGAGTTAAATTTGTGCGATACCAAGGTACCTACTCTCAAATACTTTCACCCTATTTGTGTAACATGCTATCAGGTAGAATCTGAAACATCAGGATATTGCTAATCCATTGATAAATGAAAAAATATTTTATTTCTGTAACACTTTTACAAGTCAATCATATTTATAAAAAAAATTAAATGAGGACGGCGTTTTCTATCTGACTACTCAGAAGAACGGCCGAAACGAAATCAGAGGTCACAGTCTCTTTTAAAGTCCACAGAAAATCTTGGTCACCTCATGTGAAGACCATGTCGATTGATGTCTAAAATGGTCTTTTGAGGAAAGAACCACACAGATTGAGCTATATTGGGTAATTGTGCAGCTCAATTCATTGCTTCATAATGTCCGAAAAATATATATCTACTAGCTGACCGTACAGACGTTGTCCTGTTCCCTAGACCTCGATGGCAGCGCCACCTACCGGGTCCAATAGTGAATCTAAAACATCCAGGGCGCCACCCAAACGCATACAAAAAAACTCATTCAAATCGGTCCAGCCGTTTAGGAGGAGTTCAGTGACATACACGCGTACAGTAGAATTTTATATAAGGTGTATCTATTCATACACGAAATATTTTAAGAGGTACACCTGTAGGTGGTAAAGAAGCTACAGAAAAAAAATTTTTCTAAATGTATTTTGTTCAAAATTTAACATTTATAAATTATTTGACGCACATAAGAAATACTGGCTCCTTTTTATTTTTTACGGCCCGAGACACCGCGGCCATTCTCGTGCCGTCCGGTCGCCGCCCCCGCAGCGTCAGGCGGGCCATTCATAGAATTTGGAAGTAAAGGTTTTATGCAAAACGTCTCAAGCAGTTTTAAAATTATAATAATTACGAAAATTCAAAAACACTTAGATAAAAAAATTCTTTTTGCTTCTATAGCTTCTTTACCACCTACAGGTGTACCTCTTAAAATATTTCGTGTATGAATAGATACACCTTATATATAAAGATATATGTTTATTTATCGCAATGAATATTGTTATAACTGTCAAAAGGAAAGCGATTCCTACTGTTATTGTGTTATGCAATGACCCCACTAGAATGCCTGCCTAGTTGCTAGTAGTACAGAGGAATGCATGCTATGGCCCGTGTTGGGCATGCATGATCCGACTGTTAATACAAATCCAATTATCGCCACGAATGCTCGTACTATGCCCCATTACGTCTCAATTGTAGAGAGATTAGTGCGAGTACTTGGTTCTATTTAAATCCTTTGAAATATAAACAGAATAAGATAAATAAAAAAATAACATCGCGCTTGTATTCGTTCCGTGTTCCGGACGTAAAGAATAACACCATCTCATATCTTTCCGGGAATGTCGTAAGAGGCGATTATGGGACTTACTAGAGAATGGGCAGCAGCGTTGCTGCGTTGTCTATGCATTTTACCACCATACTCGATCGCCAATCCGCGTGTCAAGCGTGGCGATTATGGCCAACCCCTCCAAATTGGCGGAGGCCTATGTCCAGCATTGGACGTTTTACGGCTGAAATGATGATATAGAATGCTTGTATTCTTCGAATCAGGTGGTACAGACTTTAGAAACACCAATTAAAGGTGGCGAGCCAATTTGCAGCGTGTATAGTGCCAGTATCCGAGATAACTCAAATAAATTACCAGTCATCAAGATTAAGAGTAGGTACCACAAAGAGCAGTTGGTGACCCGGTTACGGCAGCGACTTACCGAGTTGTAGGTCATAGGGCCGAACTCAGTCAGGCGCTCCATTATGTGTCAATTATTTCACCGCTGCTCTCAAACCGGTGAAGGAAAACATCATGAGGAAACCGACATATCCTAAAACTAAAAATTCGAAGACGTGACATCTACCAACCCGCACTGGGCCCGCGTGGTGGGTAACGGTCCATTCTCTCTCACCGAGAGGAGGCTTGTGTTGTGTCCCAACAGTGGGAACATTATAGGCTCAAAATAAAAATGCGTCCCGAAAAATAATGTGATTTTACCATGATAAACATAGTGGTTGAACTACACGGGTTATAGGTTCGATTTCTGTACGCAATAAATATTGTAGGTTATGTTCGTTCAAGGTCAAAAAGATAAAAAGATTATTTTTCCGACGACTAAAGTTAAACGTGTCTAATCGCAAGATTCAAAAGATCATGATGAGACTGCAGATAATGTTTCTGCATTAAAATCACAAATAGTCACGTAATCTTAGTATTCTTTGATCACTAGTAGGCTAGTAGGTATCAACCCAATCTATACCTAAGTACTCATCATCATTTACCTCCCTCTTATATGTATAGTATGTTGGGGTAAGTTCGGTGCGGGGATAAGACCGTACAAATTAATTTCTCGGCTAAATTGATATAACACAAGGATATTTTGAATACACAATATTGTGGTCTGCGCCAGTTTTATCTGCCCCCTCCATCAAAACCAAACAAAATAATAATAACCTAATTATAATTAAATTTGTACGGTCTTAACACAATGCCGAACTTACTCAACATACCTTACAGGGACATCCAAGCGAAACTTGTTACCATGGAAATATTAATACATGATTCTGTGCCTTCTAAACATGTGGTTTCCTTGGTACCTCATTAACGGCATAACTATGTAAATGTCTATTAACTGTTCCCAAATGACGATGTAATTTTTTAACATACTTCTACTCATTATTTGACATAGGTAATCTACTCATTATTTGAGATTTACCTACAATTTTAATTTCAACTCTTTATTATTGGTTGTCATGGCAATCATGTCATTTGATTTAAATAGGTTTTTATTTCATTTCTGTAGATTCTTTTATATTTTGTGACTGTGAGAACATTGTAGGCCTTTTAGCTTGTTGTGGCTTGCCATTTTCTATTTTTAGTATCTATGTACCTGGTACTTGTTGACAGGCCTACATTGTGCTCCCATAGGTACCTATTATCACTGTAATTAAAAATCATTGTAAAAACCAATTATTTTTAAAAGAGTTACCGCGGTGTTTCTTGCCGGCTATTCTCCATAGGAAACAACCAATTGGAACCGCTTACGTAGCTTCCTAGCTTCTGACGTTTTGTAAGTGCCCATGTAGGTTTATGAGAAACTAGCTTCTGCCCGCGACTTCGTCCGCGTCAAATTTTTGCTCCCCTGACCCTTCCCGTCGCATCGATTTGCCTGCTAGTTTTCGTCCACTTTTCGTTGCTGATCGCTCCTTTTGAGTTATAGTGAGTCAACCTTAAAAGATAGACATATGCTCTCGCGGACTTTTTTTTAGAACTTTTTAAAAGGAACAATTCCGTCATACATAATTTTTGCGTTACTTTAACCGTTTACGCAGCGCACGCAACGGAAACTCTCAAAAGGAATAAATTTTCCCCGTTTTTGCAACATTTTTCATTACTGCTCCGCTCCTCTTAGTTGTAGCGTGATATTATATAGCCTATAGCCTCCCTCGATAAATAGGCTACCCAACATAAAAAGATTTTTTTCAATTCGGACCAGTAGTTCCTGAGATTAGCGCGTTCAATCAAACAAACAAACAAACAAACTCTTCAGCTTTATAATATTAGTATAGATAAATTATTTTGATTTGATCCCCTCGGAACGGCGTTGAAATTCTAATACGGTTACAAAAAAAACTGTAAAAACAAAAAAACTACGCGGTAAAAATGTATGGCATAGCAAATGTTTTATTTAAAAAACGAAGACATTGGTACCGATTCCCTTGTTCACAAACTAAACTAAATTTAAGTTCAGTGCATCTTTTTCTTTCTATTTCATTATGGAAAGGACAGAAGATAAATTTTAGTTTAGTCCTGTCAAATTAATCAGCGCCTGTCACTACTCCATACAAGTTTAGACAAGATTAAAAACTTGCCTACTAAAATGACGTCAATTTACGTCAAGCGCTGATTAATTTGACAGGACTAATCTAAAATTTATCTTTTGTCCTCTTCTTAATGAAATACAAAGAAAGAGATGCACTGAACTTAAATTTAGTTTAGTTTGTGAACAAGGGAATCGGTACCAATGTTCAACTCAGGGGGTTCAGGCACTGAATCCAAAGAAACAGGATTTCTGCGTGCATGTCTCTTTTTTTTGGGCGCGAAATCATCAAATGACGTCTCCCGCTCTGGGCAAAGCGGAAGGGGGTGTCAGACTTTTACTGACTAAAACCCACCCATGTTACTTTAGTTGCCTAAATGCCAGGGCCACGGTAACTCTTTCGAACAAATCTCGCGACCCTGGCAGGGCGTCCATGTCCCTGCCACCCTAATTGACACTTTCGGATTATAACAATTCCTGCACGCGTAGCATGACCGCCTAGAAACGGAATTTGTTGATGGAAGAGAAGACAAAATGATAGATTGTATCGTAGCAAAATTGTGTAAAACTGAAAAGAAGAGATGTTTCTATTCTTCAGTCGACAAGAGTACGATGTCAAGTATGATGACTATTTTTCTGATGAGATAGAAACATTTTTACAGAATTAAAATACATAAAGACCTTTTTAGGGTTCCGTTGCCAAATGGCAAAAAACGGAACCCTTATAGATTCGTCATGTCTGTCTGTCTGTCTGTCCGTCCGTATGTCACAGCCATTTTATTCCGAAACTATAAGAGCTAGGCTGTTGAAACTTGGTAAGTTGGTGTATTCTGTGAACCGCATTAAGATTTTCACACTAAAATAGAAAAAAAAACAATAAATTTTGGGGTTCCCCATACATAGAACTGAAACTCAAAAATGTTTTTTTTCATCAAACCCATACGTGTGGGGTATCTATGAATAGGTCTTCAAAAATGGTAATGAGGTTTCTATTATCATTTTTTTCTAAACTGAATAGTTTGCGCGAGAGACACTTCCAAAGTGGTAAAATATGTGTCCCCCCCCCCGTAACTTCTAAAATAAGAGAATGACAAAACTAAAAAAAATATATGATGTACATTACCATGTAAACTACCAACGAAAATTGGTTTGAACGAGATCGAGTGAGTAGTTTTTTTTTAAAACGTCATAAATCGTAAACCGCAATTTACCTTACATTCAATCAACTGAAATATAAAAATTAAAAAATATATATATTTTTAAACTGAAAATACCTACAGGTCTGTACGGAACCCTCGGTGCGCGAGTCCGACTCGCACTTGGCCGGTTTTTTTTTTGTTCTTGGTAGAATAGATATCTATAGAATTGGTCATGCTACGCCGGCAGTTTGCCCGCGGCTTTGTCCACATAGAGGGCGGAAATTATTCCACGGGAATGTACTACCGGGATAAAAAGTGATCTACGAACGTCCTAATCGCCTCATAATCATGCAGCCTATAACTTTCCCACTGTTGGGACACAGGTCACACAGGCCCTCAAGAGGCCTGGCTCTTCAAGAGGGAGTGAGCCATAATCTACCACGCTGGCCCAATGCGGGTTGGTAGAAGTCACATGTCTTCGAATGTTTGGTTCTAGGACATGTTTCCTCACGATGATTTTCCTTCATCGTTTTGAGAGCAGTGATGATTAAATTATTTACACAAAGTAAAGCGCCTGACTAGGTTCGAACCTTCGACCTACAACTCGGTTAGTCGCAGCCACTGGGCCACCACAGCTCAACCTTGCCGGCTGCGTGTATGCCAAACATAGAAATCCATTCAGCAGGTAAACGCTCGCAAATAGGCGCGACGCCACTCTGGTAGAACAATTTCTAGGTAAACTTCATGGAAACTGTTCTATAGGGATCGCATCGCCCTTGTCTGAAGAAGCATTAAGGCGTGAAAAGATAATATACAGACATTTACTTTTGCATGTATAGTATTAATATAATTATGTGTGCCAATTCATAAAGTATGGGGCCGTCCATTAATCACGTGATGTTTTTTTTGGCATTTTTTAACCCCTCCCTTTTGGTGATACATGGTGAGGTTTAAGACTAGCCCCCCCCCCATATCACGTGTATTTTTTAGTACCTACATATAATCTATTTTTTTAAATATTTATAAATCACACTACAAGCCGCTTTCGATTTTGTACGCGTTTGACGAAAAAATAAATAGACGTAATATATTACTACACCCCCCTCCCCCTTGTGATATTTCGTGATTTTTTATGAACCCCTCCCCCCCCCGCGCCTCACGTCATTAATGGACGGCCCCTATCCTGCCAGGGTCGCGGATTTGTTCAAAAGAGTTCCCGTGGTCCTGGCACGGGCAACTGAAGCAACAGTTTTTAGTCAGTAAAAGTCTGCCAAGCCCTCCCGCTTCTCCCAGAGCGGGAGACGTCATTTAAAGATATCCCACACAGAAAAAAAAAATTTGTAGCGTAACTACAATATGGAAGCATGGATAAGTAGGTACAGATAATGTTCCTCAATTTAATCTTAGTACCTCGATGACCGCTTTGCTCGGTATTTTTTTTTTTGGTAAACAGTGTTGTGTAGAAATTATATTTAAATACAAATTACATTTTGGTATTTTAATACCAATAAAAATAAAAAACATAAGTTTAGTTTTAAGTTGATTATCGATAAACTTGATTATAAACGACATTTTCTAAAAATGAATCCTAGCTAGATAGATTTATCGCCCCCGAAACCTCCTGTATACTAAATTTCATGAAAATCGTTAGAGTCGTTGCCGAGATTCAGATTATATACCTATATAAGTAGGTATACAATTTTTTTTTTTTTTTCAGGATGGGAAATCATCAAATGACTTCTCCCGCTCTGGGCGGAGCGGGAGGGCGTGTCAGACTTTTACTGACTAAAACCCACCCGTGTTCCATCAGTTGCCCATGTGCCAGGGTCACGGTATCTCTTTCGAACAATCACGCGACCCCGGCAGGCATCGGTCCTAGTAGACCCCTACACAGTAGGTATACAATAATTGCTCGTTTAAAGATATAAGATTTATCTAATGGCGAAGTTGATGATGTGATGATAAAGATCAGAAGGTCAATTCTCGTAATTAAAAACGTTCAAAATCTAGTCGCAGTTTTGGCGACAAACAAATGTCAAAAACTTGTCAATAATGTATTTTTGACAGATTCATGCTGAGATCAGACTGAACGTTCTTAAAATTACGAGCAAGGCCCCTCGGGAAATGCGTCATTGTAGTATCGTGGTCACAGTAGGTCAGTAGGTAAATTCCCATGATGTTCATTATACGTAGGTCACGGCATAAGTCTTGTCGTATGACAAAAGTATTTACTGTTTCTCGAAATATTTTCCACCACATTCAATACACTTTCTCATACGCAAGAACCAGTCATTAAACCAATGCTCCCATTTTTCTTTTTCAATGGAATCACATATTGTTTCCCAGGCCTCGATTATCTGCTCCTCCGAAGCAAACTTACGTCCTTTTAGTTGTGATTTTGCAAACGGAAAAAGACCAAAGTCGCATGGTGCCAAGTCAGGACTGTAAGATGGATGGTCCAATACTCGGATTCCAGTTTCTTGAAAAGTCTGTTGAGTTAGCTAGGCACGATGCGCTGGAGCGTTGTCGATATGAAGATACCACGAGCGCATAGGGGACTTTGGTCTGAGATTTTTCAACGCTCTAAATAACTGTGGCAAACAAACTTCAGTATACCAACGAGCTGTGACTGTCTTCTGCTTATCTAGCACAACATTGGCCACTAAACCCGTTTTACGAAAAAAAGACACAATCATTCTTCTTCCGACCGAACGTGATTTTTTCACTTGTATAGGTTGATCTTCATCTTCGAAGACCCATACCTTGTTCTGTGATTTAGATGGTACGTCAAAAAAATACAGCCAGCTTTCATCACCTGTGATGATTGAATTTACAGCACCGTGTTCTCCCGATTCAAAGTCTTTCAAATTTTTTTTGCACCAAATTACGCGTGCCGTTGAGCGTTGGTTAGCTCGTGGGGTATCCACAGGGTACAAAGTTTTCTAACATTTAAATGGTTTGATATAATTCTTCCAATACTTCGTTCAGAGATTTTCAGGGTTTCAGCTAATTGTTTATAAGTTATTCGTCTATCTTTGGTTATAGCTTCTCTCACAAGTTCAATGTTTTTTTCGGTCATGATTTCTGTCGGCCCACCTGAACGAGGATCATCTTCTAAATTAAACAGTCCACGCTTAAAATTTAAATACCATCTCTCAATGGTTCTTAAGGACGGGCAATCCTTATCAAACACTTTCTTCATTTCTTCTTCACACTGCTTAGTAGATAATCCGCGGCGAAAGTTGTAGAAAATAATAGCGCGATATCCGACAGCTGGGAACGACTCCATAGCGACGTATTCAAAAAATCACTGAATAAATTGAGTCAATAGTTAACAGTGTATATTTTATACTTTGACTAAACAAAGAGGGTACTTTGTAATAACGTAAACAAATCAACGCTGCGGTATGTTTTTGTTTAAGTGCTTAACGACAAAACTTATGCCGTGACCTACGTAATGAGTTGGTCGGTAATTATAATTATGCACCCTTGATAACCCCTAGAAAAGTCTTTATGACGACTCCTTAGTTGATTCAGTGAGAAGTTTGAGTATCTATATAGCTTACTAAACGGACGAGTCAAAACTTTATTACTTCTAAAGAACTTCACTACAAAGTGAAACATAAGCATAACACAATTTTCGAAGTCGGTGGAAAAAAACTGAAAATATAAAACTAAACACCTTCTAAAATTATTTTACACTTCTGAGTGTTTTTATTGTGGAGGCCCGTTGTTTTGTTGTTTTTGTACAATCTTTTTATTTTCCGCTTTTTATTTATGTGTACCTGCCCCACACTAATTCGTATACCACTGCTTGCGATGTAAAAAAGTGTTTTTTTTTGTTTTCAGCAGTTGGTGTCCTTGAATCTGATTTTTACATAGACACATTTATGAAAAAAAAAAAAACAATTGAGAACCTCCTCATATTTGTTGTATAATATTTTTCTTACTGCTTACGACAGCAGCACGGCCTATGAAGAATATAAGCAGGAGTGCTTTTCACTCTGGTACCAAAGTACACATAATAGTAATTAGCAGAAAAATTAATCGCTTGATTTACTTTAAAAATAACTTTTAACATTTAATCAGAAAGTATTACAAATACTTCTGGAACTTAGCATATTGTATGCTAAATAAAGGAAGTATAAATATAGATACAGAGCACAAACACAACATCGGGTTACGTTACGTCGGTATTAAATGACTCCGATGACCGCGAGTGATTGCTCCACTGTTTGAAGTCACTTAAGCTGATAATCTTTACAGTACAAAGCCATATATCTAGATAAGTCGGCTTAAAGTATTCTTCCCTATTGTGCTGTTCCTGGATACTGTTGGGCGAAAACAGGACGTGACGTAGACACCTACCTATTAGTGATAAGAATAGGGCATCCTGTATTTTTGTACGTGACGTCAGAGATGCGTCTCGTAATTTGTATCGACGGCCTTCGGCGCATAAAATCTCAATATTCAATCTGAAAGAAACCTCGTGCCTAATTATTCAGTAGAACTACTTATATTGAACTTTATTTATATCCCACGACGCGACGCGCGCTTAACTTGTGGTAACCAAGTGTACAAACACGCTGTGAATATGTGC
This sequence comes from Aporophyla lueneburgensis, assembly GCA_932294355.1. NCBI lineage: Eukaryota > Metazoa > Arthropoda > Insecta > Lepidoptera > Noctuidae > Aporophyla > Aporophyla lueneburgensis. The sequence continues at coordinate 22,270,441 of OW028748.1, read as the reverse complement.
GTGGAGACAAGCAGCGTCAGCATATAAGACCCACATGCATACACACACTTCCGACTTCGCCACGTGCGAAGTGGATGGTGACGAGAGCACATGCGCTTACACACACACATTCACAAACCCGTTTGTATACTTGGTAACCACAAGTAAAGCGCGTGTCTCTTCGTAAGATAAAAAAAAACTACCTACAGCCATCGTTAAAAAATTGCAAGATGCAGCTAGAAAGGGGGTGACTTTTATAGGTACAGAAGAGATGTATGGAAGAATATGGCTAGCTGTACTGACTCCAAATGGCATGGCATATACCTACACATGAAGAATGATAATTTGATTTTGCTAGCTCTCTGTTACCGTTTATCGCTCTGTTAATGTTACTGACAGTAAGCCCACGTTTCCACGGACGAAATAAAGAAAGCTTCACATAGAGATCTTTCTAGAAAGATCTCTGTGGAGGTGTAGACCACGTTGATATAAAGATATCGCGGCATGATTTTTCCGAGCATTGCATTCTCAACGTACTGCCTAGCGCTGAAAGTTGAAATTCGAATACTGTGTTTTTTGGACCCGCTGACTCACTCGCGCTGCACTCTTGGATTCTCAATGTTCGGTTCAACACTGAAAGTTGAAATTTCAGTGCAAGATAATATCGAGCTGCGATATTTTTATAATAACGTGGTCAAAATCTCCACAACCGACCGACATCTTTCTAGAAACTGCTTTATATTATGAAAACTCAAAAAGTAAAATGTGAGCTCGTGAGTTACAGCCACCTGAACTTCTGATGTCCATGGTTGGTCACAGCTGAAGGCAACAGTATCTACCCATACTCTTTATAATATGAATTTCAAATCAAATCAAAATATTTTATTTCATAATAGCTTTTGACTGGCAAGAAACTCCACGGTTACTCTTTTAAAAATTGGCTTTTACAATGGTATCATAAATATGGGGGACAGTGTAGACATTGCTACGTTGAAATGCAATGCTAATCTTTGAACAAAGATCAAGGCAGCGATCAAAGTCTCTTCCTACGAACAATTTACTTCAATGGGAAACACGCACTTTGAATATTGTACTGTATTGTTGGATTATGATGATTGTTTAACGGTTTTACTCAACGGCGTGTTTCAGGAGCGTAAGCAGTGGTGTCCCAATTGTATCGGCCTCGACTTACGCGTTGAAAGTCGTAGGTTCGAACCCAGACTGACGTTTTACTTTGAGTAAATAATTTCATAGCCACTGCCCTCAAAACGGTGAAGGAAAACATAGTTAGAAAACCGGCATGTCATACAACCAAAAGTTCGAACACATGTGTCTGGTGACATCTACCAACTCGCACTCGGTCCGCGTGGTTGATTACGGCCCACTCCCTTTCACCGAGGGGAGGCTTGAGTCCCAACTGTGGCAACAATATAGGCTCATTATATTATGTGTTTCAGGATGTTCACTAGGTAGGTAACTAATAGAGTATAGGCGGTTACATAAATAATACAATTCCTCATAGGCACATCATTGCTGCACTTGTTTTATTACCATACCTATAACTTACCGAATTACTTACTTATTTGAATGTAAGTAGGTACCTTAATGCTTGTTATCAAATCAAACATTCGTTGTTATCGGACTAATCCGTAAATGATTAAGTACGTGCGATATCACGCATGAGGAGACTAACCAGCTATTGTGTTCTTTATAATATCGGTAGGAATTCGGTAGGTATGTACTCAGTGCGATACATCCATACTATATACTATATTACTATCTACACTAATATTATAAATGCAAAAGTAACTCTGTCTGTCTCGTTTTCCTGCTAAATCTACTGAACCGATTTAAATGGGTACACAGATAGTTTAGAGCCTGAGAAAGGACATAGGCTAGTATTTATCCCGGTAGTATGTTCCCGCGGGATAATTTCTGACCTCCACGCAGGCGATGCCGCTGGCAAAAGCTAGTTACGAATAAGCCAACAAAATCAACCTGCGAGTAGGGTTGCCAGGTCTTAAAACCGAAAACCCGGACAGACCAGCCAGTTTAGCTGGATATCTGGGTTCTTTTTTAGGGTTCCGTTGCCAAATGGCAAAAAACGGAACCCTTATAGATTCGTCATGTCTGTCTGTCTGTCTGTCCGTCCGTCCGTATGTCACAGCCACTTTTTTCCGAAACTATAAGAGCTATGCTGTTGAAACTTGGTAAGTATATGTATTCTGTGAACCGCATTAAGATTTTCACACTAAAATAGAAAAAACACAATAAATTTTGGGGTTCCCCATACATAGAACTGAAACTCAAAAATTTTTTTTTTCATCTAACCCATACGTGTGGGGTATCTATGAATACTTAGGTCTTCAAAAATGGTATTGAGGTTTCTAATATCATTTTTTTTCTAAACTGAATAGTTTGCGCGAGAGACAGTTCCAAAGTGGTAAAATGTGTGTCCCCCCCCCCCCCGTAACTTCTAAAATAAGAGAATGATAAAGCTAAAAAAAATATATGATGTACATTACCATATAAACTACTACCGAAAATTGGTTTGAACGAGATCGAGTGAGTAGTTTTTTTTAAAAACGTCATAAATCGTAAACCGCAATTTACCTTACATTCAATCAACTGAAATATAAAATTAAAAAAAAAAAACATTTATTTTTGAACCGAGAATACCTACAGGTTTGTACGGAACCCTCGGTGCGCGAGTCCGACTCGCACTTGGCCGGTTTTTTTTGATATGGATATGATACTCGTAAACTTAGCATAAGTGGCATTTTTAGGATCATCTGTTTTGCAGGTGGTGGTGGATGGTAAATGTTCCTGCACGCGTAGCATGATCACCATAGAAAGAACTTTGTCTATTCTTGGTAGAATAGAGGTAGAACTGTCATGCTACGCCAGCATAGAAACGGGTTTTACCGACGGAATAATAGACAAAATTGTACCGTTTTATGCAGGGTTAGCATGCCGCTTTCATTTCTACGAAGAATAGACACAGCTCTTTAGAAAATTTGAGTAACGAACTGTCACTTTCTTTTCTTCCGTCGACAAACCCCTTTCTACGGTGGTCATGCTACCCATGCTGGAGTTTAACGTAGTCGGTGGTGGATATCTCTCTTTCCATTGTTTGCTTCTCACAAAGGCTGGTTTACCCTGGACGGCATGCGTAGAGGGTGAGAAGCTATAACGACTTTTAAGCCTGACCGAAGTCGTCTTGTAATGGTAGAGGGGATGTCGGGAATCGAATCGAAGAACGTTAATAACGCAATGAATTTTGTTGGACCGTCAAAATGAAAGTCATTCCTACTGTTAGTGTGTTACGCTATTATCCCGTTGCTTTCGGTGCTTGCTTCCTGATGATGTTTTCTGCAGGTCTCCCGGGAAACAGGCGTGAAGTTATTTATAGTTAAGTACCTAACACCAGTTCTGCTCCCGTTATTGAAATTACCTACAGTAAATCTAAAAATTTTAAACGCGGGATATCGCACTTTTTTCAATTTTTTTTTAAATTGGTGTATTTTAATGATTATGGCAGGTAACTTAGATATTTAGACGGACAACAAAAGATAAATTTGCGTAGATTAAAAAGAAAAATATCTCATGTAGGAGTTGATTTATGAATGATTGTACTGTAAAAAAGTCATAACGCCAGTAACACGACTTACTGTAATTATAACAACAGGGGCAGAGTTAGGAAGTGATAGTCTTTGGAGAACTAATATGTTAATGAAACATCGTTACGTGTCGTGAAGGTCGGATCAGATAACAATCGATGTAATGTGGATAATTGTTTCAGTCGCATCGAGCAAGACTGACAAGAAGGTGACCGCAACAATTAACTAGATCAGCGCAGTGGATTCTGAAACACTGATTCTCTAATCAAGCTTCAAAGTCTGACAATAGTCTTAACAAGGGCCATCTTAACTGGAGCGGGAGGTCAGATAGTTTATGATAGTTCAGTTGCATCCTGTTAGACTAGAAACCCATATGCCAACATATTTGGTTTTGAAAAGGCTAGCCAGATTTTGATCCATCACGCCCTAGCCGCCGCAAGACACGCCCTGGGTGTCGGGAGTCCATAGCGAACTACCGGCCACAGTAGGCGCGGACGGCGAGCAATGGGTAGCTCGTTCGACCAAGCCCGGGTAAACGGCGCCTTGCCTTCCACGTGCCTCAAAAAGATGTCAGCAGTAATTGAATGGGTCCGTTAGTGCCTGCCAGGGTCGCGGAATTGTTCGAAAGAGCGACCGTGCATAGGCAACTGAGGGAACACGGGTGGGTTTTATTCAGTAAAATTCTGATATACCCCGTGTCTCGGAAATCACGTTAAGCCGTTGGTCCTACGCCTGATCTCTCTCCGGTCGTGTCGGATTGCCGTCCCATCGGGTTATGAGAGTGAGGGAACAGTGAGTGCTCCTGTGTCTGCGCACACACTTGAGCACTATAATATCTCCCGCGCCGATAGCTAGTCTCCGTTGAGATTGGCCGCCGTGGCCGAAATACGATCTGTAGGACTATAAGGGCTGAAACATCTTCATTAAGGTCGATTTAAGGTAGCACGAATTATAATCACCAATACGGGTTATAACTATCTACGTTCATTTAATCCATGAATGGGATTTGATCATTAGGTGGATAGATGTACCTACAGCTTAGCATTAACTCAGCGGAAATTGTATTTTTAACCACAGATATAAGAATTAAAAATTGTAATCCTTATCACAGCTGATATCAGTTAATGCATTCAATGCATTAAGTAGGAATAATAAATAATAAACACCTGGCTTTTACTTTAAGATAATTTGTAGCATTCAGGGGCTTTTTATAGAATGACTATAGTATTTCTAGTTGGTTTGTTTTATTTCTAGATCAACATAGGTTAATTCAGTTCATTTAGTCTGTAGGTACGGTCACCAAAGATCGTCGGATTTAGTTGAAGAAACCGATGGATGTTTTCGAATAAAATAAAATATTTAAAAAGAAACTGTTCTGTTAGTTCTCTCTTTTGGGGACAGTACAGCCCACAAAGTTACTGGTTGCTGCAAAAATAGCTAGGTAACCAACAATCCACAATCTATTTAGAGGCAATAGCCTCTTTAATCTGAAGGGCTTGTGGTTATGTTACAACAGCCGCACGGGTTGATCGTTCAAGTTAAGCTACGCTTGCTGCGGTTGGTCCGTGGATGGGTGACCATCTTTACATACCAAGACCCTTCCGTGCCTCGGAAAGCACGTTAAGCCGTTGGTCCCGCCCCGGGCGTCGGGAGTCGATAGCGGACTCCCGGCCACCGTAGCCGCGAGCTTGCGGGCGGCAAGCAATGGGTAGCTCGCCGCCCGATAAGGACCAGCCTCGGGACGACAGCACGTAGTGTTCCACGCGCGCCTCAAAGAGATGTCAGCAGAACTGAAGGAGTCTGCTAGGACCGATGCCTGCCAGGGTTGCGAGATTGTTCGAAAGAGACACCGTGACCCTGGCACATGGGCAACTGAAGGAACACGGGTGGGTTTTAGTCCTTAAAAGTCTGACACGCCCTCCCGCTCCGCCCAGAGCGGGAGAACTCATTTGATGATTTACGATCCAAAAAAAGCCGTCTGTCTAAGATCTACGAAAGACAGCCGGGACCACCCGGCTGTCTTTCGTAGATCTTAGACAGTCGTTACGGGTCGTTAGAAGCCTGAAAGTCTGATAACCAGCCTTACCAACGGTATCTATCGTATTACCCAGACTGGAAGCCGACCACAACATAGTTGGGAAAGGGCTTGGCAGATGATGAGCCTCTTTAATCTGAAACTGGACATCCAAACCTGGTCAGAAGTCAGCTGTAGGTACCAGTGCGCTAACGTAACGTTAATCTTATTTTTTTTGTAGTATATAGCTACCTATTTACTTTAAAAAAATACGATTAACGTATACGTTCGTCTAATCGTTTCATGCATATTTACTAAGTTTTAAAATAAAAATAAATAAATAACTCATGCTCTTTTTCCATGGGAGTTCGAAATATGTATTTGAATTAAGACTTTAATCATATCTGTGGGTGCCGGTACAAGACAGCTATATTTTTAGATATATTGTCAGATAGTAAAGTCTCTCCATGTAAAATACTGGTGTTCAGCTACAACCGGTTAGACTGGACGCCAACCCCGACATTGGAAAAGGCTGGGCAGTTGATTACGTATTTGGTAAGTAGATTTGTATCTGACGTAAATGTTAAGCAATTAATTGTACAAATTATGACCATAATAAAATCGAATGTCGCATCAAATTATCAATTTATTTGGACCATAAACGAATTATTTCAGTTCCTCTGATATGATAACAGTTTGGTATAAAATGTCAAGTGTCCCAACAGAAAGACACGATTGTTAAAGCATCTTCGTGATCGACTCAATCGACAAAGGTAAGTGGAAGTTTGACTTTACATCTAAATTTTATATGTACGTTGAAAATGAGTCTATAACATTATATGAAATATTTTTTTTTTATTTCTATGCTCTATAATTTATTATCTATGATTGTGTATCGCTGGTCTGGTGATCGCATCACGACTTCATTTTATTTATATAAATGTAGTGAGGGTTTCATTCCCGAGTCGTTTAGATTTTTCATAAAGAACTTCTAAAGACCAGCAAGCACGGGGTTTGGCTGAAAAGGGACTACTAATTGTCTATGGGAAAATGGGTGTACTTATCTGATACCTCCTTCAGGGACTAATTACGTTATAATCTGTTGAATGAAATCAGTGTTAAGTTGGAATAAAGCTATAATATGTGATTTTTTGTACACTTTCAGACCCAAAAAAATCCAAAAATGAAATTCTTCGTTGCCTTCGCTGCCATCATGGCCCTCACCGTCGCCGTCCCTCTGGGCAAGCCCGTGGACGCTGACCTCTCCCAGTTGGAGGCCATTATCGCCGCTATCAACAGCCCCAGCACCGACCCCGCCACCGCTGCCCTCCTCGAGGAACAGCTCCACGATATCATCGCCGCCGCTAACCCCATTGCCGTCGGACCTGCAATCATCCCCGAACCCGTCGATGTTGGACCTGTTATCATCGCCCCCGTCGTTAAACCCGAACCTATCGCCATTGGACCCGCCATCATCGCCCCCCAGCCTGACCTCGGCGCCGTCACCGCCCCCGTTGCTCCTTCTCCCGTTGTCATCGGTGAAATTCCCGCTGGTACCTCTCCTCTGGTCCAGATCATCGTGAACGTGAACAAGGCCACCGCCCCTGCTGACATCCCCGTCTCCCCCGTTGTCCAGCCCGAGTCCGTTTCTCCCATTGTCAGGCCTGAGCCCATGGGTAGGCCCGAGCCCGTTGCGAGCGTGATTCCCATTAGCCCCGTGCAGGTTGTGGAAGTCGCCCCTGAGCCCGTGCAGGTTGTCGAGGTCGCCCCCGTGCCTGTTGAGCCCGTCCAGATCGGTGTCCCCATCATTCCCGAGGCCGCTGTCATCCTCCCCGAGGAACTCAACTAAACGTCTAACCTTGCGACGAAGCCGCGCATGACAATATAACGTCTGAAATTGTTTGAACTTAGATTCCTTGGACATAACACCTTTCCGATGATCGAACACATGCTAAAGTCATAATAAAAATGTTGGTTACAATATTTTATGTTTTATTAACTAAGTTAATTTTTTTTAAATCCTAGACATTGATGTTGATTCTGTAGTGCACCGTAACTTAGGCGATTACTTTCTTATTCCTTGTAATGAAACAAGATTATGACGAATAAAAACAGCTGTCAAAGGAGGAACGGACAAAATGGTCGCCACGACTATAACAACCACACACATGTCATTTTAATAAAGAGCAAATGAGCAATAAATATTCAGGCAGTTTGTTTGAAATCGCTGAGTGAAAAGAGTTGAACTAAGATTGTCTTCAACGCAACGACGCGATGCGGCGACGCAACAACTAAATTCATCATGTTTAAAATCTTGGTGAAAATTTACTTAGAATATTCTACAGCGACACTTGTTTTTTTCGCAGTCTGGCAGTAAAAGAGCAATACTCTAATTTTAATTTAGGTGGTGAACACTAGAATCGGCACCACTATCAATTAGAATAAAAAAAAAGCAAATATTTGTGAGTTTGATAGACACTACCTTGATTTCATTAGTCTTGACATCGTCAGTTCCAGTGAGGTAAAAGCTTTCCCTCTGAATACACAAAGTACATGGTTAGTTAGTTAAGTTATCATGGTTCTCTGCGAAAATAATAATAAGTAATCACACAAATATTTTGTGATGTCAACAAAGTACTCTCTCAATATTCTCAATACAATGTGGTGAAGCCGCCCTCATGCTGTCCCAAGTTTAGCAGACAGGGTTCCATACAACACTTCATGTTGAGTGAACCTCTATTGATTTTTTAAAGAATTGGTCAGTCAGAAGCAGAACCATGTCATAGCTTAGTAGGTTACTATGGAGAACTAGCAAAAAACTCCATGGACTCCCTGGAAATCAAAATATTGGTTAAATCATCCATGTTGAAATTATAAGTATGTAGCAAGACGAGCACGTTAAGCACGACAAAATGACGGAATCATCCACATCGTGGGAATGTTTTCATCTGGGTGGATGGGATGGTTTAGAGAAGATCTTTCTGTGTAAAGGATTTTGTCTAGGGAAATAAGACACTCCCCTGGACAAAACTGTTAGTAGTACCTACTTGCCTAATTACGTACTGTTTACGTGGCAGAAGTATTGATATAATTGGGTAACGAAGCTTGTCTAGGAAATGTCCTACCTAACTCTATACGCAACCTTATTTAAAGCTGCCGATAGTAAGCTCGCCTGGTGCGTCTTCCTCATGGTTGTCACCAGCGTCATCGTAAAAAATAACACCGCCATCACTGAGAAACATATCGCGCAGCACCAAGCCGTGAAAAATTTTCAACAGAAGCGGCCCCAGAATCAATCCCTGTGGAACACCACACGACATCTCTTTTCGAAGTCATCCTTATGGAACTGGGTGTAATTCTGACTACCTCTAAAGATTATGCAGGTGTAATAGTCATCGTCGTTCCGCCAGACTATAAAAGTTTGACACACGACTCCCAAGGTTTTTAATCTGTGCTAAATCTTAATCGTTTCCATAATGTGCGTTTTGTTTGTGCACAATATACAACTTTTTTTCTTCTTTCTTAATCAAACTATCACCCCGAGGCCGCTGTCGTCCTCACCGAGGAACTCAACTAAATAAATTAATAATACACCTCTTGTATAGAACTACTGAAATATTATGTAAATGAATGAAGGAATGTTATAATTTCAAATTATATTTTGCTGATGTTCATGAGAACTATGTCATATTCTGTTTGTCAAGTACCAATTAATATAATCTACCAAAAAATAACGAACAAATATATCGGATCAATGACAAGACCAGACATAATCTTGATCAGATTTTCAGGACAATTTGTCAATTTGTCATAGACAATTTTTTTTGGAGAAATCACGTTTAATTTGTATTGAGGGCCATAGTTTCCGACTTAAAAATACACGGAGTTTTCTACGCTATAGCATTTTATAGCTATTTAAAAATGTTAGGCGCATTCAATAAATTTGCAAAGACAATTTATCTTTCGATAGTTTATTGTCAATATTTGAGAAACCGAGATGCTCAACATATTTTAACAGGCGGTGAAATATAATTTGTATAAAAATCATTTCCGTGTAGTGCCGCACGAAATAAACTGCCGAACAAACTGAAATGCAAAAAATAATAAACCTTAAAATTTTGAGTCGGCGCAGAAATCAATGAACAAAGATCACTCAAAGCGCCTACTCATAATTTTAAGGTTTATAATTTTTTTGCTTTTCTGTTTTTCTGTGGTTTAATTTTTGTTAAAAAGTTTTTATTTTATAATTTTTTGTGGCTTTAATGTATTAATAATACTTGGCAAGGTATACCCTATCCAATAAAAAAAAAGAATAGTCAAAATCGCACTACTCTGTATAAAGTTATGCGTGGTTATACATTATATTCAGTGAGTGAACAATCAATCATCTCCTGTTTTCAGACCTTTAGGGTTCGATTTTGTTTTCGAAATTTACATGGGACTACCTTCGGAGTATACCCTTTCCAATAGAAGAAGAATTATCACAATCGGACTACTATGTAAAAAGTTATGCGAGATCATACATAAAAATAAAAAAAAACATACGCGTCGAATTCAGCACCTCCTCACGTTTATTTTTTCGTCGGTTGAAAATAGAAAATATAGAAAAATGGGGTGGTGCCATCCCATTTCTTCCCGTGGGTGTCATAAGAGGCGACTAAGGGACTTGCTAGGGAGTGGGCAGCAGCGTTCTCTATGCATTTTACCACCAAACTGCGATCGCCAACTCGTCTGTCAAGCGTGGCGATTATGAAAACACAAATTGGGGGAGGCCAATGTCCAGCAGTGGACGTATTACGACTGAAATGATGATGATGATGGTAATAATAATTTGCCTAACAAGGTTAACCTTATCAATTTACGGCCAAACTCAAATCAAATCAAATTACAGTATTGTTATTTGTTTACTGACACCACAGCACTCATAGATTTAAATTGGCAAAGATAGATATAACAAGGTATTGGGAATAAGAGTCGAGTACCATAATCATTCACAATCAAACACTTTGGCATCCTCTGGGTAATAGTTTGGAATTCCATATGAAGAAGAGAATCCTGCAGTGCAGAGAGCGCTGAAAGCTGAGTTTTTTCACATTATTGCTGTATTGCAAGGTTCCAGCATTCTGTGCAGCATATATGTCAAAAATATATGACATGCCTAGTTTAATTGCAACTGCGTGCATGAGCATAATTAGCTTAACATGTTCCCACTGCTGGGACTGGGACACAGGCCTCCTCTCGGCTAGAGGGAGTAGGCTGTACGCCACGGGTTTGTAGATATCACATGTCTCCGAATGATGAATTTCGTTTACTGTTTTGATAACAGTGATGATCAAATAATTTGCACAAAGTGAAGGGCTCTCTGGGTTCGAACTAACTTTGTCAAACAATGGACTAAAACTATGTCTGAAATAAAAATATAAATAAAATTAGGACCTACAACTCCGTCGCGGCTGTTATCACTGGCCCACTAGTGCTCTCCATAGTTCTCCAACAATCCATATTAATATTATAAATGGGAAAGTGTGTGTGTCTGTTTGTCCGTCTTTCACGGCAAAACGGAGCGACGAATCTATGTAATTTTTTAAGTGGAGATAGTTGAAGGGATGGAGAGTGCCTTAGGCTACTTTTTGTCTCTTTCTAACCCCCCATTTCAGGGAAATTCCCTGAAATGGGGGGTGGAACGCGCTAATCTCAGAAACTACTGGTTCGAATTGAAAAATTATTTTTGAGTCGGGTAGCCTATTTATTGAGGAAGGCTATAGGCTATATAGCTTCACGCTACAATCAAAAGGAGCGGAGCAGCAACAAAAAAAATGGAAGAAAACTGGCAGGCTGCGGCGACGGGAAGGGTCAGGGGAGAAAATATTTGACGCGGACGAAGTCGCGGGCAGAAGCTAGTACTTACATATTAATACCCAGGCTTCTGTGGGTTTCAGGAAGAAACCGAGGAAAATTAAAAATATCTTTGTATCCGTATGAGTGTTTTGTCTTTTCACAAGTTAAAAGTAAAACAAAATATTTTTCATTCAGATCCGATATATTTGTTCATTATTATTGGTAGATTATATTAATTGGTACATGACTACATATAACTAACTATGTCATACCTGTTTAGGTATGACATAGTTCTTATGAACATCAGCAAAATATAATTTGAAATTGTAGCATTTCTTCATTCATTTACATAATATTTCAGTAGTTCTACACCAGACGTGTATTTTTAATTTATTTAGTTGAGTTCCTCGGGGAGGATGACAGCGGCCTCGGGGATGACGGGGACACCAATCTGGACGGGCTCAACGGGCACGGGGGCAACCTCAACAACCTGGACGGGCTCAGGGGCGACCTCAATAACCTGGACGGGCTCAGGGGCAGCCTCAATAACCTGTACGGGCTCAGGGGCGGCCTCAACAACCTGCACGGGCTCAGGCTTGATCTCGACGAACTCGGGGGCGACGGCAGGTCCAACGGAGATTGGGCTGGACTCAACGGCAGCCTGGTTGATGTTCAGAATGATCTGGACCAGAGGAGTGCTGGCAGCGGGGGCGGGGGATGGAGCGACAACCACGGGGCTGGGGACGATAGCGGGCTCTTCAGCGAGGGCACCCTCGGGCAGGGGGAAGTCAATGATGGCGGGTCCAACAGAGATGGGCTCGGAACCATCGACGATAGCGGGTCCAACAGCAATACCCTCAACGGGGTTGATGATGGCAGGTCCAATAGCGATGGGCTCGAAAGAGTCGACGATGACGGGTCCAATAGCGACGGGCTCAAAGGAGTCGATGATGGCAGGTCCGATGGCAATTGGCACGAAGGAGTCTTCAGGGGCGGGGGCGGGGCCGGCAGGTCCGGGGGCCACTAGGCCGCGCTGTGTGGGCACAGCGACGGCCACGGCGATGACAGCAGCGACTGACAGTAGGAATTTCATTTCTGAAAGAAGCAATATGTGTAATTAAAATACATCATGTTCGAACGAAGCTCTTCAAGTAATTATAATCAAAATTCACGCACAGGTAAGTTCGTTCAATCATCAATTGCATGTATCCATTTTGTGATATTATATTATATCGACTTAAAACAAAGAAAGAATAGTAAAATATGTTTACAGTTTTTTTTTTATTATTGGTAAATAACACTTAATTCAGTTCTTAATTTTAATTAGTCATTTTTTTTTCATTCATAATTTTGAAAATATGCTTAAAATATATTGATAACAAAAAAAAATCTTTGAAATGATACACTGAACTTGAATTTTAAATCAACAATAAAAGGATAATGGTATGAATAGGTTACTATATCTGCCGAAAAGTATGGAATATACTATAGACATATTTCAATATTTCTGTAAATCTCAATAGTAGACAAGGTATTTCTTTGTGAACTTACTTGTTTTGTCTTGTAGTTGAATACACAAATTATGATTCTTGATTCGATTCGAAACCTTTTATATGCCCAGTTTATCAAACAAAAATGATAACTGTTTTAATCCTGATTGAACAAAGTAAGTTTAAAAACTTTTGACTCACCTAATATTTGTAATCGTAGATGAAGGCTTTATCTGGCATTGTTAAAACACTTTCAACTAAGTTTGATGTTATGATTAATATAATATTATTAAAGATTTTACCAGTAAAGACTTAGAATCATCATCATCTTCCGCTTATCCTTAGAGGAAATCAGTTAGACGGAGCCAGGGCAGCACTTTGTTTTCATATTATATACCTTCCTCATCTCTACTAGTAATAATTTCAGAGTTTACTTCCTTCCTATCTATAATTTCTTTGTTAAAAGGAGTTAGCTGTAAGGACAACAATCCTCATAACTTAACATTCAATATATCTATTTGCGAAATCATGAGTCTTACTACTAAGTCATACTGATACAACACGCATCTACTAATTAGACATTTCAACACTTTTATTAGAAATTTATCTAAAAACTACTTAGAGTATGTTTGGCCACTTTGTTTGACCTAAAACTCTGGTAGCGTTAGTCTTGCAGTATGATTGGTCATTTGTTGTAACCAACACCAAAACAACAACAAACAAGAAAAAAATGGCATAGCAATGGTTGAATGAATCGTTTTGACGTTATATAATACGTAGAGAGTGTTTAGTTGAGTTGGTGAAGTTTAATACAAAAATATGTATATACAAATTTTTCAGATTTTTATTGCCTGAAGTACTGAAGAAGATCTAAGAGGTGGAATTAAAGGCATGTCAGATGATTACATAGCAACAAATACCAATGCCTTTACTGCCTAATGGCACATTGGGAAGACACGACTGAAGAATGTCACCAGAAGGGAAATTGCGTAACACACTAACCGTAGGAATGGCTTTCATTTAGACAGTTCAGTAACATTCATTGCGGTGTTTACGTTGTTGAGCAGACAATTTTTTCGAACATATGAAGCAATGCATTAGCAATATCCATAAAATGATTGAGAATAATGTGTTACGCAATTAGAGTTCAGCTGAATCTTTTTATTCCGACAACGGCAACCCAATTGCAACCTTATTGTAACGATTTTAAATATCATTGTGTTTTTAACAGTGAAACAATCAGAACTAGGACTGAAAGGGCTTTTAAATAAAATATACTCTCATGTTGTGTTTTTTTCTGTGCATGCCTGCAGATGATCATTATATGGAATGCCAGCCAGTATAACAACAATTTAATCTAAAGACGTTCTATTCTTATTGTTATTATTATATTATCTATTCACTAAAGTTACTCATAAAAAAACATTTGATACATTACACACCTAACAGATAATAATAGGGATATTAACATGATATTATAATACAAAACAAACCACCGTACTACCGATGACTGTAGGTGACGTGCAAGTCACTGCAGTGTCATATATATGGACAGTAAAACTTGTCCGGTATCACCATCACCACGTTGTTTGGACTGCGGTGCACCAGAAATGCACTCTTTTAACGCATAGAAGCAGTCGACGCTAGCTTCAGCAAAAAATGTCCAACGCACTACAGTGTCGCGGCAGCCCCATTAGCGTTCTATAGGCGTTGTTGTATTACACGTAGAGGGCTTCGTATACTTTTTGCGTATGATTCACCCACAATTATTAACTAATAACTCTAAGTTTTCTCTTAGCTAACTTTTAGGGAATACGTTTAACATTTTGATACCTGAGTAAATTTAATGTGGTTGTCATCATAACTCCTAACTAACTTTTCAGGATATCCTGAAAAAGTTAGCTAAGAGAAAACTTAGAGTTATTAGTTAATAATTGTGGGTGAATCATACGCAAAAAGTATACGAAGCCCTCTACGTGTAATACAACAACGCCTAAAGAACGCTAATGGGGCTGCCGCGACACTGTAGTGCGTTGGACATTTTTTGCTGAAGCTAGCGTCGACTGCTTCTATGCGTTAAAAGAGTGCATTTCTGGTGCACCGCAGTCCAAACAACGTGGTGATGGTGATACCGGACAAGTTTTACTGTCCATATATATGACACTGATATACGTTGAAGATTTTGATACGTGAGTAAGTTCAATGTTGCCCTCATCACAAACCTTAGCTAACTTTTTAGGTTATGGCGTGAAGATATTGATCCTTAGTACCGTCATCATCGTCTTGCCCTATTCCCAATTTATTTGAGGTCAGCGCGACATGTCGTTTTCTTCCATACCTACTTCTCTATCAGTCGTCATCTCGGTAACCACCCCCTGTCCAATCATATCATCATTCAAACAGTCCATCCCTGACCCTGACCACTGTTTTACTGTGTAGACACGGACTCCCCACTACTGATGCTACTTTTCGAATTCATTTCTGAATCTATCTATCAGTGTAACGCCACACATCCCTTTTAGTTTTCTCATCTTACCGCCTTTGATCCATAGTACCTAACTTTTGTATAAATCAAGCAGAATGTCAATGTGTCTAATCAGCGTGTACCTAAACTTAATGATCTTGATCGCAATGGTAATAAATAAAACGTGAAGCTATCAGAGTAAGCGGCTGCCGGAAAAGTTTATAATTCAGCCACTATATATTACAGACTGATTGCGAAATGATATCGTATATTGTAGGCGATAGTAAACGATACTATGCACGTGTGTTACTGCGTTACTTTAGTCATTTATTACTTCTAAAACGTGCTGAAATGTTGCATCAGTAAGCTATACTGTCTACGCATTTCAGTACTAAATGAGGACAAGCAACTATGAGTTGCGCTGCATGATTACTGAATGCGTGCACTGACTGGACAGATCCACTAAGTCTGAGTGACTTTTCCTCAAAATACCATTTCAGACATTCAGTTTTAGGACGGCTCAATGACCCCAGTTTCATGACAACGTGATCGCCTGCTCACTCCGAAATTATATAGTTTAGTGGAACTGATTTCAACCCGGATTTTGGGGAGTTGATTCTTGGATGAGAAGTCTTTTGGGGCGGAATTTGACGTGTAAGTGTTCTGTATTATAGTGTACTCTACTTTGGAACTTCCGGCTATACTCACCTATGTAAATTCCAGATTAGAAGCAGTTTGGAAGATGACGACCCTAATTCTAATCCTGGTGTAGATGTTTATTTAAAATGTTCCAGATTCCTCTGATCCTTCTGCAAAAGGACAAAAGCTTGTAAAACTAACCTTCCGGTGGAAGAAGAAGAATCTAGAACTGAAAGCACAGCAGCGTGCATTTACTGGCAAAGAATCATTCAGTTTTGAGTTCGGTTTTTGCTTCTTTCCATCACAACTTATAGAGTTAATTTCTGTAGAGATAAACCTGTTTTTGGGACAGAAATGTCCCAACAATACTTTTCGTGTATTTGAGACAAAAATATGCCGTTGCTTCAGCTGCCCAGAGTGACAACGCATTAGAGTCCCATCCTTGATACATATCTCATTCAACAAATTTGAAAGAATTAGACAGTACCTGCACTTCAATAACAACACAAAATGTCTTCCCTGGAGTAATCCTGACGCTGATAGGATTTCATTAGCAGCCTATAATGTTCCCACTGCTGGGACACAGGCCTCCTCTCGGTGAGAGGGAGTGGGTCATAATCTACCACGCGAGCCCAGTGCGGGTTGGTAGATGTCATATATCTTCGAATTTTGGGTCCAAGACATGCCGGTTTCCTCACGATGTTTTCCTTCACCGTTTTGAGAGTAGTGGTGATGAAATAATTTGCATAAAGTAAAGCGCCTGCTAGGGTTCGAACTCACGACCTACTACTCGTAAGTCGCGGCCGTTCCCACTGGTCCATCACTGCTTATAGGATTTGTTGGTTACGAAATGCGCTCCACAAAAGCGCGGAATAAGCTGGAAAACTAGGATCATACCCAAGAAACCTCTTATGTAGGGCTTAAGCTTAAGTTAAACTATAATGTGTTGAATGGTGTTTCCGGTTTCGCTTATTCCACAGGATGGAAGGAATGACAATAAAATTGCTAAATTGGCTTCCAAATTTGCCAGCAAAAACAAACCCTCTATCTAAAGTCAGAAATTCTACAAAAAGAATTCGAAATACATCAACATCCCACGACCTAACGTTGTGGAGGAATCTATACGGGCAGCGTCGATCTTGTCGACAGCATCAAAAAGATAGGACTGAGGAATAAGCGCTGGAAGATGCGCCTGTTCTATCACTAGTTGGACCTCTCGATATCACTACTTGGCCAAAGGAGTGTGTATAATAATTATTCTGACTAGGCCACCTTGGAGTTCGCAGATTTTTTGCCTGGAAATTGTCCAAACTCTATAAATGATAGGGTTAAAAACCGGTCTGACTGTAAGGCTTCACCCATTCCCCCGGTGTTTGAGAACCGCAGCGTAGCTTTATGCTAATATGAAAAACACAAAAAGTTATAGGTAACTGTCGTAACTGATTTTCGTTTGTTTCATAGATTGTTGGGAAGATAAAGTGAAACGGACGCGAATATGACAAATTAAGTTTAATTATAAAACTTTGAGACATGAACCGCGGAAAATACAAAATTACAAACACGCGATCAGAGCAGTCGTCGTCGTCCGAATGGCCGGCGGTCTCGGCGCTCGCGTCGACCGATGCTCCCCGCCGCCCGTGCGTCTGTCGCGGCCCCGGTGCACACATGCGCGTGTACATCCTCCCAGCCTTGAAAGAGCTAGCTTTCAACCGGATCAGATTCTTCTTCACCCGGCAGCCTGACGATGTAATGGATAGCTCTGCGGATTGTTCCCTTTGCTGTGTAGACATCTACCACACGGCAGGTGTTGTCTGCGCCCATGTGTAGTCTTGTTATGCGGCCAAGCCGCCAACGCTGCGGAGGCAAATTTGAGTCCTTTATCAACACCATGTCTCCAATTCTAGGCCCGACAGATCCAGACTTCCATTTGGATCGCTGCTGGAGCTCCGCTATAAATTCTCGAGACCATCTCTTCCAGAAGTCGAGGCGTAGTTTGCAGATGAGATGGTACTTCGGTCTGGAGTCTTCTGCTGCGAAAGAGGGCACCGACGTCAGTGGCCGTCCGATCAGGAAGTGCCCGGGGGTTAAAGGGTTTAAGTCCAGGGGGTCAGAGGACAGAGGGGAGAGAGGGCGAGAATTGAGGATTGCCTCTATTTGTGTGAAAAGAGTTGACAACTCCTCAAATGTGAGAGAGACATTGGCTGCAATCCTTTGCAAATGATATTTTGCTGCCTTCACGCCCGCCTCCCAGAGCCCACCAAAATGCGGCGAATAAGCCGGAATAAATTTAAATAAAATGCCTTCATTGGCGGTATAGTCTATGACTGAGTCACGGCTGGAGCGCAACACCTTACCCAGTTCATTGTTCGCCCCCACGAAGTTAGTGCCATTGTCACACCAAATTTCATGAGGCTTACCTCTGCGTGACACGAATCGTCGTAAAGTTAAAATAAATGCTGATGTAGTAAGATCACTCACCAGCTCTAGGTGGACAGCTCTGGTACTTAAACAAACAAACAGACAGAGGTAGCATTTACTTATTCTATTACCTCGTCCCTTTTTACTAGAGATTTGGAACGGCCCTGCAAAGTCAGTACCAGTCGAGTGGAAAGGGAAAGTAGGTCTCATCCTAGCCGATGGTAAGTTGCCCATTATAGGCTGTACAGTCTGACCACGAAATCTAGCGCATACGATGCATTGTTTATTAACCTTGCGCGTTAAGGCCCTTCCACCTACAGGCCAGTACCTTTCTCTCACAGAAGATAATAATAATTGCGGACCTGCATGAAATAAACGTTGGTGTTCGTTTTGCATTAATAAAAGGGTAAGTCTATGTTTACAATCTAATATGATTGGATGTTTCTTGTCATAATTAAAACTTGAATTGTCAAGACGACCACCTACTCTTAACAAGCCTTCAGAATCAAGAAACGGATTTAAACTAAATATTTTGGATTTCTTAGATATTCCTAAACCTTCATTTAGAGATTTTAACTCTACCTCAAACGATTCCTGTTGAGATATTTTAACGAGAATATTAAGTGATTTATTAATTTCATTACTTTGTAAGGATTCACACAATTTAGTTTTATTCCTGCAGTTATGTAAAAACCGCAATACATACGCAAACATACGAGTAAGGTAATTGAACTTGGAATAATTATTAAAATTTATTATAGAAATCTGACTATCATTTTGATCTACATTTGTCTGTATGTGAACCTTCAATTCAGGTAATTCCACTGATTTATGAGTTTGTTGTGGCCAAGCAGGTGATCCCTCCTTTAAGAAGGAGGGTCCTTCCCACCACAAGGCTTCAACCTGCAGATGCTGAGGATCTACACCTCTAGAAGCAAGATCTGCAGGGTTGAGGTGCGTAGGAACATGCCTCCACTGAAAGCCCTGTGTTAACTCATTAATTTCAATCACACGATCAGAGCAGTCGTCGTCGTCCGAATGGCCGGCGGTCTCGGCGCTCGCGTCGACCGATGCTCCCCGCCGCCCGTGCGACTGTCGCGGCCCCGGTGCACACATGCGCGTGTACATAGATAATATTCTTCTTTACTATAAATCATTGTTGTCTGTCAGCTTCCTGATCGTGATATTTTTTTAATTTTGTTAATAAACTATATCAAAACTATAAATAATTAATACGTGTTTTTTTTTTGATTTCCCAAAAATATGAACTTTGAACGTTACGAGTTTTTGTGTTGATTCGAGATAGGATAGTTATCATAATAATCAATTAAACATTTTATTACAGTAACCAAAGTTAGCCGTGAATAGTGGAGTATAGTGTTACCCAATATCTGGGTTGTGGAGATCGGATAGGTAGTCGCTTCATGCAAAAACTGGTATCCGCTGATGATGAACCAAAGTAAGCTGTGTACTTCGAAACGTGCTACAGAGGTTCTTGCACACCTCCTCAATCTTTAAATAACCATAAAACGTGTATCTAACAATAAAATGTAATCAATTTATAATCTAGTCTGATAATAATTTAGTATAAATGTCGTAGATGGTAGTTGAAAAATCAATAGATACTTTGTATCTTGCAGCTATAAACAAGCAGCATAAGTAAGTTCTTGAATTTATTACTATATATTAGTAGTTTCTGTTCATTTTCTTCTAATATCACATTTAATATACCTTTAACTGTTTCATAACATTACTAAAACTATTGACCATAATAGCGAATTCGTCTAAGCGTGTCAATAGATCTTTATACAGTCACCCCAGAGTTTAGCTACGAGCTTGGCACCTTCAGTAACTATAAATTCAAAGATCCATATCATTGCTATCATACATAATTACCTCACTATTTATATTGTTTTGTTGGCTGGTTTTGTTGGCCATGAGAGGCATCCAAACACAATAAAATAAAATTAATTAATAATGTTCCGTTTCCAGAAATGAAATTCCTGCTGTCTGTTGCTGCCGTCATCGCCGTGGCCGTCGCTGTGCCCACACAGCGCGGTCTGGTGCCCGTTGGACCTGCTGGCCCCACCTTCGCCCCGGAGCCTATTGCCATCGGACCTGCCATCATCGACTCCTTCGAACCCGTCGCTATCGGACCCGCCGTCATAAACCCCATTGAGGGTATCTCGGTTGGACCTGCTATCGTCGATGGTTTCGAGCCCATCGCTGTCGGACCCGCCATCGTTGAGGGTTTCGAGCCCATCTCTGTTGGACCCGCTATGATTGACTTCCCCCTGCCCGAGGGTGCCCTTGCTGAGGAGACCGCTATCGTCCCCAGCCCCGTGTCCGTTGCCGAAGGTGTCGCCACTGAGGTCGCTTCCGGCACTCCTCTGGTCCAGATCATCCTGAACATCAACCAGGCCGCATCCAGCCCCATCTCTGTTGGACCTGCCGTCGCCCCCGAGTTCGTCGAGATCAAGCCTGAACCCGTCCATATTGTGGAGTCTGCCCCTGAGCCCGTACAGGTTATTGAGGCTGCCCCTGAGCCCGTCCAGGTTATTGAGGTCGCCCCTGAGCCCGTCCAGGTTGTTGAGGTCGCCCCCGTGCCCGTTGAGCCCGTCCAGATCGGTGTCCCCGTCATCCCCGAGGCCGCTGTCGTCCTCCCCGAGGAACTCAACTAAGCGTCTACCATCGCGACGAAGCCATTGCGCATGACAATAGAACATCTAAAATTGTTTGAACTAAGATTCCTTGGACTTTCTACCAACACCTTGAAACGCTTGTACGTCCAAAATATTGAAATACATTAAAAGATCAAAAATGTAACTATTTCTTTGTTTTGTTTCCTGCCTTCTAATATACCTACCTACTCATTGGAGTAGGTATTAATTAGGGTCAACTAATTGTTCTCATTGGAGTACAATTAGTTGACACTGATCCTAATTAATACCTACTCATTGGAGTAGGTGTTAATTAGGGTCAACAATTTGAAGGGCCTATAAATAAGGGGTTAATATTGTAGAATCTAATTTATCTTGGTATACCAGCAACTGAGTCAGCCAATGTTTGCCTTGTATAAATAATACACATTTAAGATTTATTTTTGGCATTGAAATAACTCTAACGTAGGAAAGGAAATAATGTATTCATTATTTTAATACTCGAAACAGCACTAACCCTTCCACAATTGGTCACCTACACGGGTGTACTACGCCAAATCGAATGCCAAATAATCGAATATCAATTGATCGAACACTATAAACCGAACGTCTAAATACTCGAACGTTCATAATATCGAATGGTTATTAAATCGAACATTCAATATATCGCACACTCAATACATCGAGTGTTCAAAATATCGAATGTTTGTTTGATCGAGCGGTCAACGCATTGCATATTCATTATATTGAAATATGAATATACTGAATACTTTATACAAGAAAAACAAAATTTACCAACAAATCACATTTTACTTTTTAATTATTATCTTTTATAGGTACCCACATTTAAAAGTTTTGTGTAAATTGTCCGGATAAACTATTAAATAAATGTTGTTTCTAATATTTAATATTTTCTCAGATCATCAGATTTTCATCCGTCTTGCCACTTTTTGTTTTGTGGAGTAGGTCTTCCCAATACTGCGTTTGTCTTTTCAATTGTCCTATTTGTAATAGCTTGCTCCTTAACTGAAATGTCTATGGTAGCATAAAGACCCCGTTTGTGCTTAACAAGCAACGTGTTCCATGCCCTCTCCCTCCGTACCATGGCCTGGACCAGGGCCGGAAGCGAGGGATCGCCGCCGCCGATCGCATCCACGAGGATACGGTGGTGCTCCACCCAGGCAGGGCAGACCTCCATCGTATGCTCCACCGTGCCCTCCAGGCGATTCACGCAATGAAAACACCCAGGCGTTTCCTCTCACTTTATCCCGAACAGGAACCTCCCTAAGCAGCCATGCCCGCTGAGGACGTGTGAGAGGCGGAAGATGAGGACGCCGTGGTACCTCCCCAGCCACTCCTTAAAGAGGGAACTTACCGCCAAATCTATGGCGTGCCCAGCTCTGGGTTGTGACAATCGTACCCGCCATGTCACTATATCCCACGAGATCCTTGTGTAATAATTTCCGAACACCACAAGGGCGAAACCGCAGGCACAGCTAGTAAAAGATAATAATTAAAAAGTAAAATGTGATTTGTTGGTAAATTTTGTGTTTTTCTTGTATTTAAAGTATTCAGTATATTCATATTTCGATTATAATGAATATGCAATGCGTTGACCGCTCGATCAAACAAACATTCGATATTTTGAACACTCGATGTATTGAGTGCGCGATATATTGAATGTTCGATTTAATAACCATTCGATATTATGAACGTTCGAGTATTTAGACGTTCGATTTATAGTGTTCGATCAATTGATATTCGATTATTTGGCATTCGATTTGGCGTAGTACACCCCCTACACGGGTGTACTACGCCAAATCGAATGCCAAATAATCGAATATCAATTGATCGAACACTATAAACCGAACGTCTAAATACTCGAACGTTCATAATATCGAATGGTTATTAAATCGAACATTCAATATATCGCACACTCAATACATCGAGTGTTCAAAATATCGAATGTTTGTTTGATCGAGCGGTCAACGCATTGCATATTCATTATATTGAAATATGAATATACTGAATACTTTATACAAGAAAAACAAAATTTACCAACAAATCACATTTTACTTTTTAATTATTATCTTTTATAGGTACCCACATTTAAAAGTTTTGTGTAAATTGTCCGGATAAACTATTAAATAAATGTTGTTTCTAATATTTAATATTTTCTCAGATCATCAGATTTTCATCCGTCTTGCCACTTTTTGTTTTGTGGAGTAGGTCTTCCCAATACTGCGTTTGTCTTTTCAATTGTCCTATTTGTAATAGCTTGCTCCTTAACTGAAATGTCTATGGTAGCATAAAGACCCCGTTTGTGCTTAACAAGCAACGTGTTCCATGCCCTCTCCCTCCGTACCATGGCCTGGACCAGGGCCGGAAGCGAGGGATCGCCGCCGCCGATCGCATCCACGAGGATACGGTGGTGCTCCACCCAGGCAGGGCAGACCTCCATCGTATGCTCCACCGTGCCCTCCAGGCGATTCACGCAATGAAAACACCCAGGCGTTTCCTCTCACTTTATCCCGAACAGGAACCTCCCTAAGCAGCCATGCCCGCTGAGGACGTGTGAGAGGCGGAAGATGAGGACGCCGTGGTACCTCCCCAGCCACTCCTTAAAGAGGGAACTTACCGCCAAATCTATGGCGTGCCCAGCTCTGGGTTGTGACAATCGTACCCGCCATGTCACTATATCCCACGAGATCCTTGTGTAATAATTTCCGAACACCACAAGGGCGAAACCGCAGGCACAGCTAGTAAAAGATAATAATTAAAAAGTAAAATGTGATTTGTTGGTAAATTTTGTGTTTTTCTTGTATTTAAAGTATTCAGTATATTCATATTTCGATTATAATTAATATGCAATGCGTTGACCGCTCGATCAAACAAACATTCGATATTTTGAACACTCGATGTATTGAGTGCGCGATATATTGAATGTTCGATTTAATAACCATTCGATATTATGAACGTTCGAGTATTTAGACGTTCGATTTATAGTGTTCGATCAATTGATATTCGATTATTTGGCATTCGATTTGGCGTAGTACACCCCACCTACACACCTCTGGTACCTACTATTTGTGAAAATCTTACCGTAGAACCTTAGGTAACTTTACCTAAGTTCCTACGATAAGACCACTTGACCTCGACGTGAGTTGCCAATAGTGACAAGCCCAATCATTCGGTGGAAAGACAGCTGTCTTCACCTAAGTTTTCCCAGATATATTTTTACAGAATAGATGAGATGATAACATGTTTAAATTAATAACTATAATTAAAACAGTTCAGGAATTCTAGGACCCATTACAAGATCTATTAAAATCATTACAGCGTCAGTCGTGACAAAAGCTTTTGACTTAGTCACTTACTAACACAGCACAGACTACACAGGCGCCCTATGCAAACCACCGAATCAAGGTTTTGATTTTGATTGGATTGACGGCTAATTTATCTTATCGTGAACAAAAACTAGAAATAAGCTCAATAAACGATTAAAGCGAGTCTAACTCTACATCATATATATTTCTAAATAATTATATTAAAACCAAATTAGTAGTACTCCAAGGAAGTATACTTAGGTCCATTACTTTTTGAATTTGCCTGAATTGAAATTAAACGAAATGTTTATTTTTGTATAATTATTTTTTATGTAGCTGTATCTTTCCCGACATGAACGCACTGGATAGACTTACATAGGTCCTGTGCAATGAAATGATTTTCTATGTACCTATATTTTTCTGTCTTTCTACATATATGTACATATGTGTTTACATAAACAGGGTCAGATTTATGTTTTTTTTTTTGTGGGTGGGAAATCTTCAAATGACGTCTCCCGCTCTGGGCGGAGCGGGAAGGCGTGTCAGACTTTTACTGACTATAACCCACCCGTGTTGCTTCAGTTGCCTCTATGCCAGGGCCACGGTAACTCTGGCAGGTTAGGGTTAGGGAGTTAGGGGCTTGGTTCATTTTATTCACGTGTAGCGCGGCCATAGCCGCTGCCCGTACTGTCACTATGAGTTCCAAACCACTCATAGTCAACGAATTGCTGGCGTTCCTAGTCCATGCCATCGACTACATGGACGAGGTGAGCATCCTGCAGATATGCCGGTCCAATTACAAGGAGGATGAGATCAGCAGTGGTAAACTGCTACTGTTCCAGTCACTTGGAAAGCTGGACCAGATGCCGTCTCGCCGCAGAGATGGAACTGAGAAGAGCATTCAAGATATTCTTGATATGTTGAAGAAGACCGACCCGGACGACGTGCCAGATTTCGTGGCGAAGGAGCTGGGTAAGCTGCCTCCCATCACGTTCGATCACGTCGACGTTACACGGCTGCTAAAGGACATCACTACCTTGAAGGTGGAGATGACCAAGATGCAGTCCCGTATGGAGGTTGCCGAAAAAACCAACACTGAACTGCGAGCGGAAATAACACTGTTGCGCAAAGTGGGTTCAGTAATTGGGTCACCTGAGGCCTCTAAGGTGAATACACGTCGAGGGGCGCAAAACGCATCAATCGGCAGTTTAGAATCGGCGAACACAAGTGCGTCACCGGCTGCCGATAATGCTGACCAAGCGCTGCCCGCCGCCACCGTCACCCGCGCCACAACACCGGCTGCGGAAACGTCACACGTAGGTACGTTGACCCCAAACCGTGCCTACGCCGCTATTGTCACCACGAGAAAATCAGGTGTGTCGCAATCTATGCGGCAGAATAAAATTGGGGAAAACCAGATGAAGGGTGCACTACCTGCCTTGGCGGTCCGTAGCTCGTTGCCGAGAACGGGCCAAGTTGATGAAGAGGGTTTCACGAAAGTGGAAAGGAAGAAGAAGAAGCCCTGTTCACGAAACCAGTGTGGAACAGCTCCGAGTGGACCCAACATGCTGCTGCGCCCTGCTGTGCCTACGACGCAGCTGTATATTTCACGTCTACATTACACCACGAAGGTTGAGGAGATCGTGGAGTATGTACGAGTGAAAACGAACTACACTTTGAGGGTCGAGAAGTTGGAATCACGCCACAACACGAATTTCAAGTCATTCGTGGTGCGAGTTCCAACTCTTCAAATCGAGACCTACCTCAAGGCTGAGTTTTGGCCGAAGGGTGTCGTGTATCGGCGATTCCGCGGAAGGCTACGCGACACCACACAGCGCAACACGACGCCGTCACTTCGTGTACAATAGTTTTAAATTGTTTTTTTATTTGTATGTATGTTAGTCTGTAAGGTATTTATGTTATGGGTCTTTGTAGCCCGAAATAAATTGATTTGATTTGATTTGATTTAATGGTAACTTTTGTTTTGAGAAAGCGTATGTAAGTCACATGTAAATGACAATGCAAGTGTAAATGACATGAAATGTTTTTTGAGGGTTTCATCAATTCAGCATACTTACGTTGGTTTAGATAGGTACCTCTTTTGTAAACCTATTATGTTCCGTCCCGTTCGAATTGATTGCTCTATGCGCCTACGTTTCTAAACGTACGTCACGAGTGACATCTGTCAGTTGTCAGTTTTACTTGACACTTGGGTCTTTTGGAAAAAACGTGGGTCCTATTGGCGTGCCGACCCCTTTTGTAAATTATTCCCTTTAAATCGATCCGTTTGTGGCAATTTGCCGTGATCCAATTGTTTGATTGTAAATAACCCCAATTTGACGAAATAATACGGGTTGAGTTGGACATATTTGTTTGTTGGAAATAGGTTAAGTGACGCTATTGGAAAACGCATGTTGGAGAAAATCTCTGGCCTATTGCAGCGGCTGATATCCTGGAGAATACTCATAACGTCACTACACAATACAATATACACTCATTTACATACATAAATCCAGGTAGGCTCCAGAGCAGGTGTTCGTCTACCACCAGGTGAGTTCTTTAAATATATTATAGATTAGCTCCGCGCACGGCGGACAAGTTCGCTCGCCACTCTTGACCCAGGGCCCACCATAACTTCCACTGCGCTATTAAAATTCTATGGTGAGGTTCTGGCCTGGCGGCGAACATTCTTGGTAGCAGAGCGTGGTTTTAAGACATACAACCACCAACTTGGTAATTTACAGTGAGCTAATTACTTGGCAGTCTCTATAAGGAAATAGTAATTCGCTGTAAATATTTGTTAACTATGATTGCTTGTTTATTTGAAATAATTTGTTTAAATTTGTTGAGACGAGTAACTGATGTTGCCGGGGTTGCATATGCTAGTAGAGTTCACTGGATTGGGCTATGTTATAACCTCTTGTTGTTGTATTTGACCTCTGTTGTTTATTGGATGTCTGGAGGACATTAAAAAATATGAGTTTTGTACCATTGACATGGTTCTTTGTGAAAATTGACATT
The DNA here is from genome assembly GCA_932294355.1 of Aporophyla lueneburgensis. NCBI lineage: Eukaryota > Metazoa > Arthropoda > Insecta > Lepidoptera > Noctuidae > Aporophyla > Aporophyla lueneburgensis. The sequence continues at coordinate 22,242,972 of OW028748.1, read as the reverse complement.
TTGAACATTAACATTGTTTTAAATTGGAATAAAGGTCTATTATTGTTGTACGGTTGTACCATTGACATATTGGTTTGTGAAAATAACATTTGAAATTGGCATTTTTTTTGTATTGAATATTGAATTTGAATTTTTGAATTGAACTTGAAATAGAATTTTGAACGTCGACATATTTTTTGAATTAAAGTAAGGTTTATTGTTGTTATGTTTGGATTGGAACCAATTGTTTGCTTGTATTTATTTTGTTATTGATTGATTGAACTTTGTTATATAATTATTTTTTGTTTGTTTGTTTGACTTGTTTTGTTTGTGCAATGGCATACAAATGGAAATATTGGAAAGCGGACACCCGTCCTGGTCAAGCCGGAGACCTCGGTTGTTTCAGGTCCCGGACTATTGAGTAGACTGCCTACTTTGGAACTGCCACACTTTGACGGTCGCTTGGACCATTGGCTGGGTTTCCAAAACCTTTTTGAAAGTTTAGTTGATGCACGCTCGGACCTCAGACCCGCCCAAAAGTTGGCCTATTTGTTGTCTGTCCTAGAAGGTGAGGCCCGAGCCTTGGTACAGCATCTGTCATTGACTGACTCAGCCTACCCTACCGCTTTGGAACTACTCACTCGGCGGTACCAAAATAAATGTTGTTTGGCTGACGTTCATATTGAATTGATTTTGGGGTTACCGGTCATTACTAGTTTGTCAGCATTGCGTACTGACCTGTTGAACCCGTTGGTGGCAGCGACCGGCGCTTTAAAGCGATTGGAGTTGCCGGTGGACCATTGGTCTTACCTTTTGGTACATTTTGTGCTGCAACGGCTTCCTGCCGATTTGAGGGCTCGTTTCGAGCAAAAGTATGGTGGGGATAGTGTGACACATCTCCCCCCATTTGGTGACCTCGTCCAATTTTTGGAGGATGAGTATCGGTTTGTGGACAACTCTGGCGTTGCCACTGAGTCACGCCAGCCGTCTTCCCAGCCACGAGACCAGGGACGGACTAGGGCTTGCGGGCCTGTTGATGGTCGCCCCGCCGCTCGTTTTGCTGGCACCCAGAGTCGTCCTGTTTGTGAGTTTTGTAGGGACACGGGGCATGGCATGGCAACTTGCGCGGCCTTTTTGAAATTGCGCGTGAGTGCCCGCCGCCGAATTGCCAATGCACGCCGCCTGTGCTTCTCTTGTTTGGGGGCTCACTTCCATCGGGACTGCCCCAACCCCCGCCCTTGTAGAATTTGTAGGGGGTCTCATTTGGACATTTTGTGCGCTAACGCGAACCACGCTGGCAGACCAGCCTCTGATGAAGGTTCGCGCACGGGGGGGTACCATGGAGTTGGTCACCGGGCTTCTGGCTCGCCGGTTCAGAACCGGGGTGAGGCCCGCAATTTTGAGCGCCGCACTCCACCCCCCCGCGCAAGTTGATCGGGAGCCGCGCGACCGCCATTTGGTCTCCCCGCGTAAAGGCGATTACGCAATTGTGCTAGGCAGCGCTGGCCAGACCAGCACCGCCTTCCCTCCCCTCCATTGGTGGAACGTCCCCGGTTGGAGTCACGCCCCCCGCCATTCAGGCATCCGGTGGGATATGCCCTTCCAGCGATGGCGCGTGACTCGGGACACCGCGCGTACGAGGAATTTGAACTCCATCCTCGTCGGGAAGGACTTGAGCCTGGGTGCGGCGACCGGTCGCCGCCCAGGCATTGTTAGGACATTGGCGCCTGTCCCGCTAAGGTACCCCTCAGATCGACACGGTTTTGTTGCCAACGGCATCGGTCAGGTCTGGGGGCCCACGGGGGACTCTGTTGTGGTCCGTGCCATTTTGGACATGGGAGCCCAGGGTTGCCTTTTGTCTATTGTTTGTTGTTTTGTTTGTGTATTGTTTTGGGCGAAATTGTTTTCTTGAGCGCCTTTGGACTGCGGAACTTGGTTGGGACGAGCCACATCGGGAAACCCTGTTGAAAGATTGGCTCCAATTTGTATCCGCACTACCCGCAGTCAACGAGGTCGTGTTACCCCGCGCTATCCTCCCCCCTGGGAGCTACACTGCTACCCTTGTTTGTGATGCGTCTTCGCACGGTTATGCAGCTGTTGTTTGTCTGCGCACCGTCTGCGTGACAGGCCAGGTGAATTTGTCACTGGTCTTGGCCAAGAGCAAGGTGGCCCCCCTCCGGATGGCACTGACCATCCCTAAGTTAGAATTGTCAGGGGCGGCGCTTCTTGTGCGTCTATTGAACCACGTTGCTCACACTTTGGGTGGAACTGTGGACATTCGGGTTTCTTTCGCCTGGACGGACAGTCAAATTGTTTTGTGTTGGTTGAAGACGTCCGTCCACTCTTTGGAGGTCTTTGTTGCGAACCGAGTGTCCCAGATTCAAAATTCTGAAACGCTTTTGATTTGGAGGCATGTGCCTGGAGATCTGAACCCAGGCGACGTGGCCTCACGTGGGTGCATGGCACCCCGCCTGATTGCTCACCCCCTATGGTGGGGACCAGACTGGCTGACTCACCCCGAGGATGATTGGTCTCGAACGCCAGTCTTGATGTCGGGTCCTTTGCCCGGGCTCAAGGTGCTCGCTGTTGGAACGAAGGACTCTCCGTTTGACCCTGATTTTTGTTGAATCGATTACCTCCCTCGACATGTTGTTGAATTGTTGGTGACTGATCGTCATAGTAAGAGCTCGCATGCCGGTTGCAATGCGCTGTTGGCCATTCTGCAGCGAGAGTTTGGATATTGTCGGGAGCCGTTAGTAAGTTGAACCCCTTTTTGGACGATACGGGTCTTTTGTTGTTTGGTTGTTGTCGGTTGAGGCACTCTAGCCTTCCTTATGGGGCCCGTCACCCCCTTTTTGTTGCCTAAAGAGGGCCATTTGGTTAAATTGTTGTTGTTGTTGTTGTTGTTTGGTTGTTGTTGTTGTTTGATTGTTTTTGTTGTTTGTTATTGTTTTGACCCACCAGCCTGCCCCCATTGGGGGGGTATTTTGAGGCCGCGGTGAAAGCGGCAAAGGGACTCTGGCGCAGATTGTTGGGAGACACCGTTCTCACCTTTAAGGAGTTAGCTACGGTATTTTGCCGCATTGAAGCTGTATTGAACTCGCGTCCATTGTGCCCACTGTCTTCGGACCCGAACGTCTTGGAGGCCCTAACCCCGGGCCATTTTTTGATTGGAAGCCCACTTGTCGCCCTGCCCGAGTACCTTTTTGTCGATGTGAGCTAAAATCGGCTATCGCGGTTTCAGTTGGTGCAGCAGCTCGCTCAGAGTTTTTGGAAGCGTTGGAGCTTGGAGTATTTGCACATCCTCCAGCAGCGCGTCAAGTGGACTGATAAAACGCAACCTTGTCAAGATTGCCAAGTGATTAGCGGACGGGAAGGCCGTCCGGGGAGGGGTAGATGTTCCGTCCCGTTCGAATTGATTGCTCTATGCGCCTACGTTTCTAAACGTACGTAACGAGTGACATCTGTCAGTTGTCAGTTTTACTTGACACTTGGGTCTTTTGGAAAAAACGTGGGTCCTATTGGCGTGCCGACCCCTTTTGTAAATTATTCCCTTTAAATCGATCCGTTTGTGGAAATTTGCCGTGATCCAATTGTTTGATTGTAAATAACCCCAATTTGACGAAATAATACGGGTTGAGTTTGGACATATTTGTTTGTTGGAAATAGGTTAAGTGACGCTATTGGAAAACGCATGTTGGAGAAAATCTCTGGCCTATTGCAGCGGCTGATATCCTGGAGAATACTCATAACGTCACTACACAATACAATATACACTCATTTACATACATAAATCCAGGTAGGCTCCAGAGCAGGTGTTCGTCTACCACCAGGTGAGTTCTTTAAATATATTATAGATTAGCTCCGCGCACGGCGGACAAGTTCGCTCGCCACCCTTGACCCAGGGCCTACCATAACTTCCACTGCGCTATTAAAATTCTATGGTGAGGCTCTGGCCTGGCGGCGAACATATTATTTACGGCTACAGTGGAGCAGAAGTGCGAATTTCTCCTAACAAAATATGGGTAATTCTAGAAAAATATAAATATAAATAGAAGTAAGTGTTTTAACCTTTAACTTTTTAAATTGGTCTGAACAGCTCTTGTATAAACTAACTGTATTTCCACGTTATCTGGTGAATCCCCGAAGCACATGATTTGATTGCCAGTTTGGGAAAGGTAATTCAAATTGTAATGTATTGTCAAGTGTTGCTAGGGTAAACTTTGAATCTGCAATATTTCTAGTTTTGATAATGAATTGATATCATCATCATCATTTCAGCCGAAAAACGTCCAACGCTGGACATAGGCCTCCCCCCCATAATCGCCACGCTTGGCAGGCGGGTTGGCGATCGCAGTATGGTGGTAAAATTCATAGAGAACGCTGCTGCCAGTTCTTTAGTGGCCTTTTACGACACCCACGGGAAGAAATAGGGTGATGTTATTCTTTACGTCCGGCACCACACGGAACATATATAATATATCCACATAAATATCAATTGATACAATTTCGTGATATAATGATATAGGTACCACTGACCTATATCGCGAATCTTGCTTTTCCAACTATTTTGGTGTCGGTGGTTGAACGCGCTAATCTCAGGAACTACTGGTTCGAATTGAAAAAAATTATTTTAGTGTCTGATAGCCTATTTCGATGGCAGCAAAATAGAAACGGACATCTACATTTTGATGAAAATGCTTTTTTTACAAAAATGAGCTTATAATCAATCTATCTATAACTTTGTATTAAAATTATTTTCAAATTTCAAAATAATGAAGAAAATCTGGCACGTAAATGAAAAATCTACGGTCAATTTAAAAAAAAACATCGCAGTAGAAACGGGCATTTGCATTTGGAGATGAATGAAACGTCACCAAAGACATCAGTCACTTGTCACATTCTAGCGTGTGCCGTTTATGTTTTCGTGCTTTTTCATTAAATTGACATTATTTACCGCATTCTATCATTAAAATATCAGTTAATATTAAAAAATGTGCCTCTAAAACATTATTTCAGTAAAACAACGAGATAGCGATAAAACTTGTTACACAATTCATAGAGAAGGTTATTTTGATACATCATAGAAAATTTCATGTTAATCGGTCCATAACTCTCGAAATTACCGTTATTTTTTACTAAATCTGCTCGCCTGTAAAATAGCAATTTTGTAGATGTCCATTTCTACTTTGCTGCCATCGATTTATCGAGGAAGACTATAGACTATAGGACATCACGCTAAAATGGGCAGGCGACTCGACGCGACGGGGAGATTCGGGAAGCAAAAAAATTAACGCAGACGAATTCAAAGGCAGAATATAGAGTTCATATAGCCTACTTATTAATGATAAAGATAAATGATTTTATTCCTGTAAGCAGGTTTGTTTAAACACTTCTACACGTCAATACGCGCGGCGGAGACGCGCGGCGGGTATGCTCGAATCCGACGATACGTATTTCTTTTTGCTCCGTAATAAAAAATATTTTGTGGTAGTAATTCGTGACAATCGGACTTTATTTAGTAGTATATGCAGTGATTGTGACTTTACCTCTGATTATTTCGAATATTACGACGAAAACAACCAGTGTAAATAAACGAAACATTAAAACTAATGATAAAGTATCATTAAAAGTGTCTGTACAGTGCAAGGTGTTTGTGTTTTAGAACTAAAAAAAAAAAAAAACAATACACCCTCACCAATTTTGGAATTACCTTCTGCCTGTTATAAGGTCAAAAATTTTACCTCATTAGCTATATGTCTAAACAGTGAGAGCAGTTAAGGCCATACCTCTACCGTGGGAACTAAGAGTCGTGAGTTCAATTCCGCCCTACACATCGCTCTTTTTGTAATTCATACATTTGTTGATTACGATTGTTTAGAACTAGTAATTTCGAAAATCAACAATGCCAAAGTGCGGGGCTTATGGAAAAATTTTGGCAGTTAATGACGGCACAAAATGCTCAAAATGTCCGGGATTTTATCACCGGGTCTGCGTCAATCTTGCTCCCACGGCAACATTCTCGGCAAACTGGATGTGTCCTGGATGTAAGGCAAAAGTGCCTCGGGTAGACAACTCTCAAACCCCTGTAAAGGGAACAGAGGAGTCAAGCTCATCCACCAGTTCAGCAGCGGTCAGCCCGACTGTTAATGCTGAAATTGTCTCAGCTGAAATGAAAAATAACACACCGGATACTCAAGACATCAGCTTAGCGATGGAAATACGTGGTCTCCGCAGTGAGGTTAACGCCTTGCGAGATGAAATTCGTCAGTTTCGGGATGAGTTCTCCAGTCTTGATGATAAGGTGAATAAGTGCTATAATCGCATGGACACCCTGGAATGTCGTGTTAAAGAACTGGAAGAGAATACCGAGCAAATGAATTCCCCTCGTTTAATTCAACTGGAGGATACAATCGGGGAACTCCAGCAGCAGCTGAATGAGCGTGAGCAAGAGTCACTCCTTAACGATATTCAGCTGTCTGGCGTTACAGAGGCTAGTGGGGAAAACGCGGTTCAGCTTATTAACACCCTTGCACTCAAACTAGCGATTAATCTCGAAGAACAGGACATCGTTTATGCTAAACGTGTTGGGAACGTTCGGCGTGACCACACCGAAGGCGAAGCGCCCCGCCCTCGAATCATCGTTGTCCGACTAGCAAGACGCGCGACGCGTGATAATTTCCTGAGTGCAGCGCGCGTACGTCGCAACCTCACGACTGCTGACATCGAAGTGCCCGGAGCGCCACACCGCATTTATCTCAATGAGCGCCTGACTAAAACTAACAGGCAATTATTCTATGAGACTCGCCAAGCTGCTAGTCGCCTGGAATGGAAGTACACCTGGACTAAAGATGGCCGCATTCTTGCGCGTAAAGAAGAGGGAAAGTCGGTCGTGCACATCCGGACGGAAAAGGACATCTCGCGTTTTTTCATCGCTCAATAGGTTTGATTTTGAATATAGTTACTGCTACCGTGTTCTATGCTCGAATTATTCCGTGCCACGTGAGAATGTTCAAATTAATTAATTTTGTTTTTTGTTTATTATCTAGCTTACACTTGTTTCATTGTTATATGTCGTTGTTAATCACAGGCTTTTTGCTTTTCACTATTTTTGAGATGAATTGTTCAATACATTATACATATTCCTGTCAGAGTAATCCTGTTAGTATGTTTAGTTATCTAAGTTGCCAAGTACTTATAATCTACGCTGCCCACGGTGCCAGACCATATTTATATATTTTTTCTATGCTACTTATAATATTTTACTTATTCTACAGTTTATTTATTTACCACAACAATCTTGATTACATGCATCTTTTATCAATTTGTGAGTTCTTGTCTTTAGTATATTCTGTGATCTTTTCATTTAGCTTTATAAAATTATCTATTCACTGATGTCTGCTACATACCTAAAAGTTGGTTTTTGGAACGCGGGTTCTTTGGGCACGAAACACGACGAGTTTATAGCAGCATTATTGCATATAAACGTTGATATTATGGCCATTAATGAGACGTGGCTGCGAACAGGCGAAGAAGGGCGCGCGCCCTCTGTACCCGGATATAGGCTACGGCATATACCACGCCCATTATCCGTCAAGAAGGGACGTGGTGGTGGTGTTGGTTTTTATATCAAGCACGGTATTAACGTTCGAACCTACTCATACAATTCTAACTCATTACACACCACTGTCGAACAGATGTGGCTTACAGTTAATGTTCGTGGAAATAGGCTAGCAATAGGTACCGCCTACCGCCCGCCCTGGCAAGACGTTGATCTTTTCTTAGATGCTGTATCTGGTACATTGAACTCCCTGAATCAATGTGAGCACACGATTCTGATGGGTGATTTCAACATAAACATGCTTAGTGTCACGGATTCGAAGACAGACAAATTAGTCTCTTTTTTGCACTGTCTCGGTTTTAAACAATTGGTGCAGTCACCCACGCACTTTACTACGCATGGCAACTCCCTGATAGACATCATCTGTACTAACGTTAAATCCCGTGCTGTATCAGTTGATGTGATACCGGATCTAGGTGCACACGCGCTGATTTCCGGTGAATTTAGTTTTAAACGCCCTAAAATTCCGTCGCGAATCATAACATATCGACCAATTAAGAACATAATTAGGGATTGTTTCGATCAGGATCTCGAGTTACTGAACTGGAAAGCGTTAACTGAGCTACAAGATATTAATACTATGGTCAATGAATTTAACTCGAACATACTTACATTATTTGATATCCATGCACCTCTAAAAACTAGTGTAATTAAGGAATTTTGTTATCCTTGGATTACCGATAACGTTAAATTTATGATGCATTTGAGGAATAAAGCACATACAGAGTATTTAAAAAACAAACAATCTGATTGTAAAAAGTTATATTACAAAGAATTGAAGTCACTTGTTTCTAGGTCTCTATTTTATGAAAAGTCAGCTTACTACAAACAAAAGATTAACAGTCAAATAAATGATTCCAGAACGCTTTGGAAAAACCTAAAGTCCACTCTGCTCCCATGTAAAAATAAAGAATTACCTCTGCACTTTAACGATCCCGACAAAATTTGTGACCATTTTTTGAATGTGCCAGGTGCGGACACGGTTAGTGATTCTTTGCTTGCATATTTTGATTCCATGCGAAATAATCAGTCCACGTTTAGTTTAAGACCTGCAACACATAAGGAAATCGCTAACATATTGAGTTCTATTAAATCGAACGCCGAAGGTTGCGATGGCTTTACTATAAATATGTTACTACTAACACTACCTGTGACGTTGGACGCTGTGACTGCTTTAGTGAATACATCTGTTACGTCCTCATCTTTTCCTGAGTTATGGAAAGTTGCCAAAGTGATCCCATTGCCGAAGACTCTTAATGCATTGGATATGAAGGATCTCAGACCGATTAGTATACTACCGGTACTTTCTAAAGTTTTAGAGAAAGTAGTATATGCGCAATTGGTTGAATTTTTGGAGACTAATAAAATCTTACCAGATGTTCAATCGGGGTTTAGAAAGGGCCGTAGTACAACGACGTCTTTGTTGGATGTGACAGACAATATCTTGTCAGCTCAAGATACTGGTATGTGCACGCTTTTAGTATTGCTTGATTTTTCACGTGCTTTTGACTGTATTAACGTTGCTCTATTACTGTCAAAGATGGCTTTTTACGGATTTGACGTAGATACAATAAAATGGTTTGAAAGCTATTTAAGCGATCGTACACAATTTGTAGAATACGTCGAGCGGACGGCTCAACAGTTGTATCTAGACTGCGCTCAGTAGGAAGAGGGGTTCCACAGGGCTCGATTCTTGGACCGGTATTATTCATTTTGTATTGTGCTGATATAATAAAAATTATAAATAAATGCAAATACCATATTTATGCCGATGATACACAAGTTTATATATCTTTTAAGCCAGAAGACTATGAACAAGCACTAATAGATCTTAATAAAGATCTTGAAAACATAGTGCAATGTTCCAATGCCAATACACTTGTATTGAACCCTTCCAAAACCAAGTATATGCTTTTTGGAACCGAAAATCAGTTAAATAAAATTAAAACCTGTACCAGCTGTGTTACTGTAATGGGAGAGCCTATCGAACGAGTCTACGAAACACGTAATTTAGGTGTTATCATGGACTCAGACCTTCGTTTTCACAAACACGTTTCTGAGTCTATACGTAATTGCTTTTATAGACTTAAGATTTTATACAAAGCCCGGCCCTTTCTTACTGAAGAATTACGAGTCTTGGTTGTGGAGTCCTTGGTGTTATCCAAGTTAAATTATGCAGATACGGTGTATGGCCCACGACTAATGTTAAAAACTGGAAAAAATATTCAAAGACTCCAAAACGCATGTGCACGGTTCTGTTTTAAAGTTCCCTTTAGGGAACATGTTAGACCTTTCTTTAATGAGCACAACATTTTAAAAATGAAAGCTAGGCGAAAGCTCCACTTGGCGAGCCTACTGTTTGGTGTTATTAAGTCTCACTCGCCTTCCTACTTATATGACAGACTATCGTGGACAAGAAGACACAAAATCGGTGAAGGAAGAAAATGCTCTCAACAGCTCTCCATTCCTCAGCACAAGTCGGCGGCTTTTAGAGGCAGTTTTCGCTACGCAGCTACTAAATGCTGGAACAATATCCCTCCTCCCATAAAGTTTAGTAAAAGTTGCTCGACTTTCAAACTCAAATTAAAAGAATTTTTATTAAACCACCAAAAAAGTTTTGAAAATGTCAGAGCCGACGTATCTGCCATTTAAAACAACTTACTATTTATGAACATTTAATTTTATCAATTTTGCCATTTTTATCGATTTTATTATTATTTCATTCATTTATTATCTATTAATTATTATTAATATAAGTACATACTATTTAAATTTTATATTCAATCAGCCTTAATTTTTATACGTTAATTGTCTTTACACTAAGTAATTAAAAAAAAAGAACCGCATGTAAATCCGTTCCCTAGTTAAAAAGAACACCGCAGTCAGTTCTTTGCCTTATATTTATACATTTCTTATTTTAATGATTATATGCAGATATTAGTTTTTTAAAAGGTTCATTAATCTCAAGACAACACACATTCACACTTATGTATGCCACAATATTATATGTTTTGTACTTTTTTAATTTATTATTACGGACACATACTACCCTATGTATTTATTATTCTAGCGTATGGCACTCGTGGGTTGCAGCTGAAAATCAGCGTCAGGTGGCACACCGTGTGTTGTCATCTGACATTATGCTGAGCTGAGGCCCTTTTGGCATTATTATCATTTTTTGTTTTTTAGTTTTAAGGTTTTACTTTAAAATGATATAGTGCCAATAAACGCAGTTTTCTTTCTTTCTTTCTTTCAATCATATTTTTTTAAACTAGATGAGGTCGGCGTTTACTGAGTTATGGATTTTCTTCATTTAACCGACTACTAGCTATTTCCTCTAATTGTATTTTATATTTTATGATCAGTCAGTAGTTTCGGAGTTAAAGAGGGGAAAGCTCAATTTTCAGCTATTTCCAAAATAAATTTTGTTAAATTAAAAAGAAAAAAAAAGCAAGTAATATGTACATATTTCAGACGTTTTGTTTCACGACATTGTCAGTAAAAGTCTGGCACGATTTGCGATTTTCGATGATTTTTTACGATTTCAAGTGTCGCCTGAAACCGGACGAATCATATGATAGACTTCAAATTGCATTCATGGATGAAGGCCCTTCTAAGGCAACTGTGTATCGTTGGTATAACGAATTCAAACGTGGGCGACTAACTTTGGGGGATGAAGAAAGAAGTGGTCGCCCTTTGACGACTGTTACGGAGGAAAACGTGCCAGCAGTGAAAAATTTAATCCAAGACGATAGGCGAATTACGTATCAGGAGATTGAACATATACTGCAGTTTGGATCGGGAAGCCTTCACGAAATTCTACTCGTGCATCTTTGCGTGAGGAGGATAGTTTCACGCTGGTTGCCGCACAACCTCACCGATGCTCAGAGGCAGGCCCGAGTGGAATGGTGCCGTGATATGATAAACAAATTTGAAACAGGCTCGTCTCGGCGTGCTTACGACATTATTACAGGTGATGAGTCCTGGATTTATCAATACGATCCAGAAATGAAGCGCCAGTCGACGGTTTGGGTGTTTCAAAACGAATCAACGCCTACCAAAGTGAAGCGATCTAGAAGCGGAGGGAAGATTTTGATCGCCAGTTTTTCAATTTGACTGGCTACTTGGTGTCAATCCCTTTACAGAACCAAAGAAGCATCAACGCCGAATGATATACTACCAAATGCTTGGCAGAAGTTTTCTCTGTTGTGAGCAACAAGCGACAAAACACAGGGTTCCGTGGGCTACTGCTTCACCACGACAACGCGCCCACGCACACCACGCTCAAAACGAGGGACTTCTTGGACAGCAAGCCGGTCAAACTTCTGGGTCACCCTCCTTACAGCCCTGACCTAGCACCGTGTGACTTCTTTTTATTCTCAAAAATTAAAAATCAGCTCAAAGGGATACAATTTTCGTCACCGGAAGATGCGCTGTCAGCGTTCGAGCAGGCTCAACGATGTGTCTGCGGTGGACTGTAAAAAGTGTTTCGAAAACTGGTTCAGACTCATGAAATTTTGCATAGAGGCTAGTGGAGAGTATTTTGAAAAGATTTAATAAAAAAAATATTTGCCTATAGAACACTTCTTTTTATTTTCGTAAAACTTTCTGAGTGTCCCACGTATATACTGCGGTGTATCGCGAACAGACTGGACAACTCGGCTAAAGGGATTTGCATTAATCATAATTATGGCAGTGTAGGTTAAATTTGTTAAAAAATACTACAATTAACTTTCATATTTGAGTCCTTTGTAACTCGTATCCATACATTTTGTCAATTCAGGATTTAACTATAATCTTAAGGGCCCACCTTGAAAGTGAATGATAGTAGGATGGGCGTGGTTTATGGCGGGTCAACCTAAAGTGGCCGGCTGCCACAAACTTATATCTGAACCGTTTATAGAGAATAGGAAAACCAGGGGCGAAAAGTTCAACTACTGACAGAACATGTCTCGAAATAAAAAACGTTACTAACTTAGCATAGCCTTGCTGTAAGCACTATTCCTGTCACTGTTGCACATCTGTCAAACTACAATAGCAAGGTAGATACGGAAACATCTTAGAAAAAAGTACGTGAAAGTAGCATTAATTTAGTCGGTCTATGAAATTTTTGCACATAGCGTGCGATGGAGTAGACAAATAATACAAATATTTAATTATAAGCAATAAAACTATCTTACTGCAAGAAATTATATTCTTTATCTATACGTAATATTATAAATGCGAAACTAACTCTGTATGTCTGTTACCCTTTCACGACTAAACCTTATTCGTTACCCATTAACCCTATTTATTCCGCGACTTCACCTGCGTCCGCGTAACGTAAGATTTACGCAGACGAAGTCGCGGGAAAAAGCTAGCTAATATTTATGTACGGATGTTGGGTTATACGAGATTGATTAACTCAACATAATTAAAAATATATAATAAACAATTTAAGTATTTATTAGGTCATCCCACTTCCAGTGTCATATTTTTTTATTATTATTTTTTACAAAAACTGACTACTATACTATATAACCTTGTGACACTAATCAATAATCTCCACCACTATTAATCACTCGCTCCCAGACTGCTGGCAAATCTTGAACACCATTTAAAGTACCACTTTCATTTAATTCATCAAAAATGCTCTTTAGTTTAATATCTAACTCCTTTTTGCTATTGTATCGAGTACCCGACAATTTCCTCTTCACATGGCCAAAACAATTGAAATCACAAGGATTCATATCCGGGGAATATGGCGGCTGAATAATTTCAATCCATCCTTTATCTTCAATTAAATTCTGAACTATTATTGATTTGTGCGGTCTGGCGTTATCATGTAAAATTATAGGACTCGTTATATGATGCTCGTCTGCCCAAATAGGAATATTTTCTTGTAAAAATGACTTATATCGCTCTCCAGTCATAGTTGTATTTCATCATAAGTTCTCCAAAAAGCAATGTCTCTGACATCCATAGCTACTATTAGTAGTATTTTTCGTTCATGTAGCTCTGCACGTGGTAAATGTTCAGCTGAAGTGCCCGGTTCCACCCAACATCGTGACTGATGTCTTTGACGAGGAGTATAAAATTCGACCCAAGTTTCATCAAGGCATATGAATCTATTAAGTATATTTTTTTTACGGCGATACCACGATAAATGGCTACGCGCAGTTTCATAACGAAACTCCTTCTGATCCGTGTTTAGAGTGTGGGGCACCCACACTACACTTTTATTGACCAGACATAAATCCTCCGTGAGTACTCTATGTACAGTGGAATGAGGAATGTTAAGTTGAGTGGAGAGATCACTGACACTGACCCTATGTGACTGACGAAGTGCTTCTTCGATTTTGTCCCTTTCTTCTAATCTAGTCGATGATAATGATCGAGGTGCTCGCGGCTCATCTTCAGCTGTGGTTCTTCCTTGTTTGTACATTTCAAGCCATCGCTGTACGGTTCTTTTATTTAAGGCGTTACGACCAACACACTTTACCAGTAAGTCGTGCGCAACTCCTCCAGAGTAGTTGAGTAAAGCACAAAACTTTAGAAATATACGTTGCTCCACTACATTAATAGATTTTTTTAAATCTGCCATTTTAAATCAATGCGCGTCTTGACAATACAACACACCAAATTAAACTAACATGATTGTACAAGACAACACATGTATTAACTATTGCATAACATTGCGCAATACATAAATATTGGAAATAAAAAATATGACACTGAAAGTGGGATGACCTAATATTAATTACTAGTGATCGCCGATTGGTCGAAATTCGACCGTGCTTCATTTGAATAGAAATACATTATTAAGTGAAAAAAAAAATATAATAATAAATATAAAAAAAATAATATGGTTAAATTTGATATTCAGTAACACCATAGACAGATTATATTAAAAACAAATATTCTCGATATGATCATAGATTTAAAAAATGAAATAGGTTATATATCTATAAAATTAATTTATTACCTATGGTTATACTTGACATTCAGTAAGCCTATAGACCACAGATTTGGACTACATATAAACAAAAGAATATCTATGCATGTGTGTATTATTAAATACACGGTAATGAATAGTAGTGTGTGTAACGTGCTATTTATTGAAAATAATGTATTTTTACGCATAATTTAAAATAAATATTAGCATTCGTCACTTTTTCTCTGTATAAACTATACTTGTGCGAAATTTCATACTCCTCCGTCCGCCCAATTTTCGTAAAAAGGGATCCAAAGTTTTCGCTTCACGTATTAATATATAGATTTACAACATGAAATTAAAAATAACGAATTAATCTTCTAGAGGTCTATAAATAAAATATATGACGGTGTTTAAGAGATTAATAAACCTCAATTTCGTTTTACCGATTACTATACATTTATTTGGTAAATGACAAATACAATATTTTACATAGACTTCGTCCATTACGTAATACTAGTTATGAGTATTTTTTTCACCTTGAAAACCAAAACCGATATTATTGCCGATATTTTGTAACTATGTCTAGATTATATCTTTTTATTTGGGTGTTTTACCCGACTGCAGAGGGCAATGTGTTTATCAGCCTATTAACTCGTATGTATGTTTGTTCTTTTATTGACTTTATTTTTCATTACAGTTATTTTGGGGTTAGGGGTAATTCAGAGATGGAGTACACAAATAATTTGCTAAACAGTCTTCATAAGATTATAGAAGTATGTTTAGTGTTATTTAAAACAGAGTAAAACACCATTGTTTTGATCATCCATAAAATCTTGTAGGAATGAAAAATTATAAATAGCCAATATGTTTTCAGAAAGCACTCTTGTAGACCTTTGATATGATATCGATTAGATATCGAGAAGCAGTGGTTGCAAAGTGGCAACGGCTACTACTTACGAGTTCGAACCCGAGCAGGCGCTTTACTCTGTGTAAATTATTTCAACACCACTGCTCTCAAAACTGTGAAAGAAAACTAAGTAAGTTAACCGGCTTGTCTTAGAACCAAAAAATTGAAGACATGTGACATCTACCAACCCGCACTGGGCCCTCGTGGTGGATTATGTCCCACTCTCTCTCACCGAGTTGAGGCCTGTGTCCCAGCAGTGGGAAAGTTATAGACTGCTAATGATTAGGTATCAAACACGGTACATATAGGGTTCGAAACAGCTAGGCCCGGCTTCAGGCCACGTGCCTGACATGGATGACTTCGTGAGAGGAAAAAGAGGAAGAAGCTTCGTAGTCGCAACCAGTGTTGGACCGCGCTAGCAGGACTCAATATGCTGCTGCGTTCAGCTACACTAACGACGCAGCTCTATGTGTCCCGTCAACATTACATCACGAAGGTTGAGGAGATCGTGGAGTTTGCACGTGTTAAGTCCAACTGGACCTTGAGGGTCGAAAAGTTGGAACCGTGCCACAACACGAACTTCAAGTCATTCGTGGTGCGAGTTCTAACTCATCAAATCGAGACCTTCCTCAAGGAAGAGTTTTGGCCGAAGGGTGTCGTGTATCGGCCGGTAGGTCCCATTTGTTCTATGGAACATGACGTAATAAAACAAATTGAGAAAATATTGTCCCTATTTGTACTATAGAACTACATACTAGCTTTTGCTCCTGTTTTTATTTGTCAGTGAATGCACAGAACTAAATGGGAATCGCTTTTCCCAAATTCTTCCATAATGAGATATACATAAAGACATACATATATTTCCATTACGATTAGCAAAGATCCAATCCAATCATTGTAAACAAACAACAATAAAGAAGTGAGTACCCTGCGACTGCAACTCTCTCAAAATCCGTTAAAATTTCTGTCGGTGAGTAACCATGTAATCATCAATGTCACTAAGACAAGTGGTAGCAAATCATTCTCGAGTGGCCAGTTTACATATCAACTTCAAGAAGTTTATATACTTAGTTTGTTCCATGGAACAATTTGAGATAAAAAGTACAAACTGTTCTATAGTACAAATAGGGACAGCATTTTCTCAATTCGTTCTATTACGTCATGTTCCATAGAACCAATGGGACCTACTGGTATCGACGATTCCGCGAAAGGCTACGCGATAATACACAGCGCAACACGTCGCCGTCACTTCATGTACAATAGTTATGTTTACGTGGTTTTTATTTGTATGTATGATAGTCTGTATGGTATTATGATTTGGGTCTTTGTAGCCCGAAATAAACTGATTTGATTGATTGATTGATATATGAAATTTAAATTTAAATTTTCAATAAAACTTCACATCTGCTATAAATGATAAATGATTTTATTCCTGTAAGTAGGTTTGTACAAACACTTATACATGCCAATGATATTTTTTTTAATAGTTCAGCGTTTGACACAGCCTGTTTAAATCATTACCCTTCTTTGGGCTGCTGTCAAGTAAAACCTCACCTTTTTACAATTCTAATGCTACTCCATTCATTCGTTGTGCTCTTGCATTTGAAGTGACAGTACTTGACGTATAGATATATTGTTGACATACTTCAAACCTACAAACAAATTATATATTTTATTTTATTTCTAAATGAATGATTATTATAAGTTTTTGGGATAAAACAGACGTTCTTCTCTAGAAAATAATGAGTTTACTCAATATTATTTTACAAAGTGAGAATAGATTGTTGCTGTAATGCTTTAGTGAAGGTGGTGAATTCGATTTATTGTTATCATCATCTTATTGGTATTTCATTCTTGCAAAATGAATAAATTAATTGCCCTGTGCAGGCACTCCTAACCTTGAAGGTACCGTTCAGTTTTGGTTTACGGTTCTTCCCATTTTCATACATAATTTAGGTCGTCTCTAAATGGTAATAGAAAAAGAATGTTATATTGTTCACAGTCACAAAAATAGACACATATACAGTCGAAATACAAAGTTATGTGGAAAGCCAACACTTTCTATAATAAATAATTACAGTAAAATGCTTAACTACTACCTTTTTCTGTGAACACAAATATTTAAAAAACGTAATTTTGATCGCACTGATTTGTAAAAAAGTGACATATGTTCGTCGTCGATGAGCCCTACTGGGCGACTGATTTATGAACGAACGAGAGTGATGACACTACTTATGATAGGCAAAAGAAGAGATGGCGATAATGTGTGTGCGCTTGGAATAAAATAACGTTTGTGCCAAAAAGAATTGCCGTTTTTTATGAATGAAAAGTATTATTAAAACGAAAACTGTTTTACAAAAACTTACGATACAATTATAATCAATGTTTTAAAGTAAACTATGTTTAATAATACACACGCATCGAGCCTTGAGGCTAAAAAAATCATAATCATAGATAGAACTTTGCGATTTTTTTGTATCGAGAAAATTTCATCGCATCGTGTATTCCTTTTACAGGATACTAGATCATGTAGTAAAAAAACATACACTAAAAGATTAAGTACGGATGTCATACGGTAAGAAAGGTACGCTAAAAAGAATAAGCACGTTTTACTCAACACGTCACCTTAATCCATCTACTCTTTTTTTTTAAACTTACATCTTCTTCCCATGAGGGTAGGCAAAAACTACACTTCGCCGCCTGCTACGATCCTTATTTACTTTCTCCTTTTGTCTCGTTCACGTTCAAATATAATTAAGTTTAAGTCAATCAACTCAGCCTATCGCAGTCCACTGCTGGACATAGGCCTCTCCCATATTGCGCCACAACACCCTGTCCTCCGCCTTCCGCATCCAGTTTGCCCCAGCCACTTTCTTTAAGTCGTCGGTCCACCGAGCTGGGGGGCGTCCCACACTACGCTTGCCGATACGCGGTCTCCACTCCAGGACTCGTCTGCTCCATCGGCCATCGGTCCTTCGACAGACATGGCCAACCCACTGCTACTTCAGTTTGCTTACTCTGCGGGCTATGTCGGTAACTCCAGTTATTTTCCGGATAATATCATTTCTGATCTTATCCTTCAACGAAACTCCGAGCATAGCTCGCTCCATAGCGCGCTGAGCGACCTTGAATTTGTGGACCAGCCCAACTGTCGGTGTCCATGTTTCGGCACCGTATGTCATTACGGGCAGGACGCACTGGTTGAAGACTTTGGTCTTCAGACATTGCGGGATAGGCGACGAGAAGACTTGACGAAGTTTCCCAAACGCTGCTCAACCCAACTGGATCCTCCTGTCGGCTTCCTTCTCAAGTTAAAGTAAAGAAAAGTAACTTAATAAAGTTAAGTACTTAACTTATATCCAGCTTTCATCACCTGCAACGATGTCATATACAGCATTCGAGTATTGATCTTCCGTCAAATTATGAGGTGTTTCTACTACAAAGCTGTCTGACGCCTAAAAGTTTATGTAAGACTTTTTGTACTTGACTCACAACAATGCCTAAAGCTGCCCGAATCTCTTGACATGGCACGGATGGCACCCTTTTATCGGCTTTTATCATTAGCTACACAGCACTCACGTTATCTCCAGTAGTCGACGTAGAAGCAAGTACTTCTCGCGAATCATCAGTGAGTATGTTTCGACCACGTTTAAACTCATTAATTCAGTTGTCAACATTAGCAAGGTATGAGGCTTCGTCATGAAATACAATTGAAGTCTATTGTAACATTGTTGTTGAGTAAGACCGCAATGAAACTCGTAATAAATCATTGAGTGATTGTTTTCTCTAGGCAAATACATTTCGACGCAAGACAGACACTTTTTAAATTGCCGCCAATTAAAAAATGATATGAATTCATTACACATCTACAGATTTCCAAAGAGTTCCTATTCGAAATTTAAATAAGTTTTTCATCGGTTGCGTTTCCTACTAGCCTATTCTAAAAACGTTCAGTGTGATCCCCGCACATTCTTGTGTATGTATGGACTATGGAATATAGTATTAACATATTTTATAGACTATACTTTTACAGAAAAATAAAAATTACAGTACAACTAGAACTATATTTAAAGAAAAACGTTTCTTAAATAAAAATTAAAGTTGAAATATAAAATAAATAAAATTATGACATTATTTGCGTTTCATGTATGTAATACTCTATTATTTTCTACTGGCACAAGCAGCCAAAAATACAAAATATCCAACGAGGTTATAATGATATGAAGAAAATAGAAAGAACGAAAACATAATTGATGATTCAAATCGTGTATTTTATTCTCTCAAAGGTTGTACAATCGTTTCATGTTAGCAGCATAATGCCAACAAAGTACTTCAGGTAATTATTCTTAATTATAACGTCTAGTAGCGTAGTTTAGTTTAGTTGAGTTCCTCGGGGAGAACGACGGCAGCTTCAGGGATGACGGGGACACCGATCTGGACGGGCTCAACGGGCACGGGAGCGACTTCAACTACCTCGACGGGTTCAGGGGCGACCTCAATAACCTCCACGGGCTCAGGGGCGACCTCAATAACCTGCACGGGCTCAGGGGCGACCTCAACAATCTGCACGGGCTCAGGGGCGGAGTCAACAACATGGACGGGCTCAGGCTTGATCTCGACGAACTCGGGGGTGACAGCGGGTCCAACGGAAATGGGGCTAGACTCAGCGGCGGCCTGGTTGATGTTCAGGATGATCTGGACCAGAGGAGTGCTGGCAGCGGGAGCGGGGGAGGGAGCGACAACCACGGGGCTGGGGACGATAGCGGACTCTTCAGCTAGGGCACCCTCGGGCAGGGGGAAGTCAATGATGGCAGGTCCAACAGAGATGGGCTCAGAAGCATCGACGATGGCGGGTCCAACAGCGATTCCCTCAACGGGGTTGATGATGGCAGGTCCGATAGCAATGGGCTCGAAAGTGTCGACGATGGCGGGTCCAATAGCGACGGGCTCGAAGGAGTCGATAATGGCAGGTCCGATCGCAATGGGCACGAAGGGGTCTTCAGGGGCGGGGGCGGGACCGGCAGGTCCGGGGGCCACTAGACCACGCTGTGTGGGCACAGCGACGGCCACGGCGATGACGGCAGCTACGGTTAGTAGGAATTTCATTTCTGGAAACAAAATGTAACTTTTAGTAAATCTGTACAGAAACACTTTGTTTATGGATAGTCTTTCTCGAATATAAGTAAAATATTTGTAGGAAACGTTATGTCGGATTTAAGAATTAAATACTTCACAATAAAACATTACTTACTTGTGTTTAGTTGACTTGCAAAATACAAAGTATATTCTTCGATTGGTTTTCACGCTATTATATATGAAATTTTTATCAAATCAAAATACCCAAACTTTTAATTGTGGTAATCTTAGAAGATAATATTCTACGCCTAAACATACAAGGAAGTTGTTGATTAATATCTTAATTTATGACACCCGTCAAATTTATCGGTGTGTGACTTGTCTTGTTGATTCCAGTGGATCAAAGTGCTGATGCAATTGAGGTAAAACTTGTTAGTAAGTCCATATGTCCGTACGGGTAGGTCCATTTCTCTAATTTGGAAGGAATAAGAAACGCGACAACTTAATTACCCCTCTAACCATTTTTTTTGTGAAAAAAAAAAAACATTTGGTCAAAAGGCGCTGACAGTTTTCTTAAAGTGTCTCGTGTCAGAACGAAGTATGCCCATTTCAGCTAGGGACAAAAACATAGTCCATAGTATCAGGCAGTTATTTTAATAAAATACTGCTTGAGTTAGCTTACTGTACCTACACATGCTCCATTCAAGGCAAGGCTTATGGCAGTCCTGCTGGGATAACCTCTGTATTCTTTAGATTTCTGAAAGAGTTACGTTGATTGTGGGCTAAACTGGGTTCTGGAGGTCAGATAGGCTCCATCAGTCGCTCCATGTGAAATATTGGTATTCAGCTGCATTCGGTTAGACTAGATGCTGACCCCAACTTAGTTGGGAAAAAGCTAGGTACATGATGATGAAAGAGATAAAGTAATTGGGTAGGAGGTTGAACGTGAGGATAACTTCTCTCGTTCACAAAAGTACGTAGGTATTATTGCATAGTTTCACAAGGTAGTAGCTTCTGAACTTACCTCGCTACTGCATCAAGGTAAACGTGAATAATAGCGAATTATCGTTATCCTTTTACAACTTGTTATTAAGATAAACGTAAGTCTTGTACTTCATACCGTTTCAGATTATGGCGACGAATAAAATAATAAAAGATGATTAATTAAGAAATAGTCAATTAAATTATCCTTGAGGCTAAGGGACACAAGGATATAATTTGATCAACTTCGAAGACGCCACCGCTAATTACAAGACAGGGAATATAACTTATATGGTGTTGACAAGTAAATAATAGCACAGTAGCTGTTTCTGGAAAATAACCTTTATTATTTCATAGCGTTAGTTTTATTATTGTTCATTTTTGTGAAGCACATTACATATTTGCTTTATACGATACGTTCTATGAAAAACTTGAATAACTTTGTGCGCTCAAAATAATGTACACATTTCACCTACTCTGTTCGAATGCTATAAAACAATAAAATTGTGTTATTGACAGGTATTGCTAATGTTCAAAGTTTAGTTGAGGTCTGCGGGGAGGTTGACGGGTTCCGGGAGGATGGGGATTGCGATGTCGACGGGTTCAACGGGCACTGGGGCGACCTCAACCACCTGGACGGGCTCTGGGGCGACCTCAACCACCTGGACGGGCTCAGGGGCGGTTTCGACCACCTGGACGGGCTCAGCAGTGATGGGTTCGGGTCTGACAGGTGCACTGGGAGCAGCGTTGACGTTCACGATGAGTTGCACGAGAGGACCAGCAGAAGAGGGGACAGCTGGCACGGGCGTGTCTACTATAGCGGGTCCAATGGCAATGGGTTCGAAATTGTCAACAATGGCGGGTCCGATGGCAATGGGCTCGAAGTTGTCAACTATGGCGGGTCCAATGGCTACCGGCTCGAAAGAGTCAATGATGGCTGGGCCGATAGCGATAGGATAGAACGCATCCTCAGGGTTTGGGGCAGGTGCGGGTCCGGCGGGGCCAGGCTGGACTAGCCCGGGCTTGGCAGCAGCCACAGCGATGAGCGCGGCGAGCAGCAGGAATTTCATGTTTTCTGTTGGAAAATAATTGTGATTGAAATTAAGTTGTTAGAACACTTTTGGTAAGCTATCCGTTTTGCTTGGGATTGTAACTTAATTGGGGTTGTAGATTTAATATTAAGCTTTATATTGGTATAACATCAATGCACTTAAGATTTCACAAGCACAAATTCACTAGTATAATGGTAATCAACTAATCAAAATGATTTTTATCCCAAAAAAATACTCCATAGAAAAAAACATTTACGCACCTGTTTGTTTTCTAGTTCAGACAACAAATACACTGCTTTTGAAGTTTTTGACCATTTTATACTATATCTTTATCAAGGGAGTATATACCACAGGAAACAGATAATTGAGTGCAATAAATGCACTTTAATCAAAATGATCGATGAACGATACATCAGCAATAAAACAATTTGCGTATACAATACATTCATAGATAATTACGCAAAAAGTGATAGTCATCCCGCATCATCATTTGTCCTTACTTCTCTATGTGCTGTCATCTCAGTATTCACACCCTATGTACAGGAAAGGAGGGTATTTTGGAATACTGTTGTTAATTTGGGATAGCAATGTTTCACAAAAATGAAAAGCGCCATCTGTTAGTACGGATCATAAAATGTTCACAAGTACCATCATCTATCGATATGTTTACATGGATAGTCTGTCACTTTACTAATATGTCGACCAGAGATTAAAACGTAAAACAGCACGTGAGAAAGTTTTTGAGGTACAGTCACGAGCAATAACATAGAAACGCCCTTAAAAATTCAAATTTATGTAGCAACATTAAACGGCAAAAATAAGCATGCTAACTGTGCCCAAAAATTATGTAAACATTATATCGTGTCAAAATTAACTACACATTTTTATCAAATTTTCGTTAACAATAGATTACCAAAAAATAATATTAACTTTTAGTTACGTAATTATGAATCCAAGGAAATTTCAAAAACATGTTTACAGTACAGTTTCGAAATTATGTAAACAATTACTAAACAGCAGTTTCAAGCAGCTTGAGCTCGGAAATAAGTCGCAATCAAATTGAGGAAATAACCTAACCTAATTGCCAAAATCAGAGTACTACATAAATAGTTATAGGACCTTATTGTATTATTTATTTTTAGATTTTTTTATCATTAATTTGCGTTATATGTAGATATTGTGTCATAGTAAGGTAAATGTAGCTATCAGCGAGTGGCATCGACTCGTCCGTCGACTGTTTTTATTTCCGTGTACCGTCCTAAAACTATTGTGCTATTAGATTCTTACTATTTAACCGACAAAAATAAACGGAGGAGGTTCTGAATTCGACGCGTATATATATATGTTTTTTTTTTATGTATGACCACGCCTAACTTTTTACATAGTAGTCCAATTGTGATAATTCGTTTTTTATTGGAAAGGGTATACTTTAAAGGTGGCCCCATATAAATTTGGAAATGAAATCGAACCCTAAGGATACGAAAAAAGGGGATGATAGATTGTTCACTCACTGATTGTAATGTATGACCACGCATAACTTTTTACAGAGTAGTCCGATTTTAATAATTCTTTTTTAATTGGATAGGGTATACCTTGTCAAGTTTTATCAGTAGATTTTTTTTTGGTGATAAATCATCTAATGACGTCTCCCGCTCTAGGTTGGAGCGGAAGGGCGTGTCAGACTTTTACTGACTAAAACGTGTTTCTTCACTTGCCCATATGTCAGGAATACGGTAACTCTTTCCGAACAGATCTCGCGGCCCTGGCAGATTAGTAGATTATAGCCACAAAAAATTATAAAATAAAAGCTTTTTAACAAAAAAATTTAATCGCCGAAAAAAAAGAAAAGCAAAAAATAATAAACCTCAAACAATCAATGAACAAAGGTCACTCAAAGTGCCGACTCAAAATAACTGAAAGGTTTATTATTTTTTGCTTTTCAGTTTTTTCGGCGGTTTAACCCGTATTAAATTGTGATTTAAAATAAATTATTATACAACATGTCTCCAGTAATTAACGCACACCGTCTTAAGGGGTCATTGAACTCATCATTATGAACAACTTTTACTATGGGACCAAACCTGAAATGGCGAAAAAAAATCTGCTATTTCATTCAAAAGTTCAATACTTACTCGATCAAAATGTATAATTTTGTAAGTTGTTTTGTAAGTTTTGTTTTATTGCAGTAACCAACAACCTATTTTTTATAAAACTGTAATTATTACTGTAATAAACTTAACAAAAACAGGAAAAAGTAGGTATACACTTTCAATATCATTTTAATGTATCCATAACAATTCCTATAACACGTATACAATTGTATATATGTTATAGAAATTTTCATGGATAGTTAAAAATTACATTGGAAGTGTAAACTTTTTACTGATTTTGTTTCGTTTATATTACTGTGAAACCAATGTATACCAAGTTTTGACATAGTTTGATGGTTAGGTAATTTAGAAAAAAAATATCGTACACATATTTTTTTAATGTTAGAAGTTAAGATATTTTAGAATATGTGACAATGTATATATATTATTACTCGTGACTGTACGTGTTTGACCCATTCCCATCGCTAAATTTCCTTATGGTTGTGCTGTTAAGCTTCATGTGTAGTATAAAATAGATAATTAATTTTGCATATGAGCTTTGATTTCAATTATTTGTATGTCTATAAATACATAAATTGAGGTAATGTCCAACTACTTCTTGTTGCTAATTTGGAATACCCGATGTGATGTTAATTTGGAATATTCCTAAATACATTCATTCTATTTGTTTCGTGCTTTGTTTTAACTTACAAATATAATATTATTATGCAAGAAAAAGAAACGCCCTTCCTATAGAGGTCGTAAACCGGTAACGTCGACAGTTATAACAAGTTCGCCATATAAGAAGGATATTGAGGAGTCTGAAGCTAAGAAGAAAAAGAAAACAAAAAAGGTTAGATCAGAAAATGTTAAAAAGACAGACAAAAGAAAATACTGAAAACAAAGGGAAGGGGAAAAAGACACTGTAAAAAAGGATGATGATAAGACAAAAGACAAGAAGGCAGGAAAAGGAACGAAAAAATACCAAGAAACGAAAACTTATTAAAAGCGATGATGATGACACTGAAAGATTGAAACCTTCCAGCTCTCTGGGATACACTTTCTTCTTAAACATTGACTTAATAATGGCAAAAATACCTAAGTTAAGCATGGTGAATATAATTTGGAATATTCCTATTCCAAAATACCTGCACCCCATCTCCAAAACTAAATTGTGCCATTTTCCATTTAACCTAAAATTTTAATCTGTAGGGATATTTAACTGTTTTTGATAGCTTGCACATTAATATTAAGGTAATATTGCTTCAATTTAATCAGGGTTTTATTTCTTAATACCTCACGGAAAAAAACTTGCAGGTCTAAAACAAAATGGTATTCCAAATTACCATCCTTTCCTCTAGTCATGCTATTTAGATCTTTCACACACAATAGCCAATACATATATCATCTTCATCTTATCCTGTCATCCATATTATATTGTTCCGTCCCGTTTGAATTTTTACTCTGTGCGCCTACTCATCATTTCGTGTAACAGAGTGATATCTATCACTTGTCAGTTTGACACTTCTTTTTTGGTTTGGTCTTTGAAAAGGTCGGATAGAATTTTGCTTGCGCGACCTTTGTTAATTTATTAATCCTTTTGAATCGATCATTTGTGGACAATTTGTCGTGATCCAATTGTTTTTGTGTGTAACCAACCCCTTTTGACGAGATAATACGGGTTCAGTTTGTTTGATTGAAGTACTTTGAAGTGACAGTGACCCTATTGGAAACCGCGTGTTTGAGACCGCATGCCTTTGGTAGCAGGGCGTATTGGAGCGGTGGATTGTGTCCTGGAGAATACTCACAGCGTCACTCCACAATACATATACACTCATTTACATACATAAATCCAGGTAGGCTCCAGAAGCAGGTGTCTACCATCAGGTGAGTCTTTTGAATATTGTATTAATCAGCTCCGCGCACGGCGGACAGTTCGCAGCCACTCTTGACCTAGGGCCCACCATCGCGCTTCCACATAATAATTAAATCCTATGGCCGGGGCCCTGGCCTGGCGTCGAACATATATCCTTTTGTCATCATTAATATTATTGAAACTTCTTTAAAATCTTCAAAATCTTCTTTAAAATCCTTATTCCTCCATATATGACAAATAATCAGACTTCTCTTCTCTCGTATACAAATTAACGATCACCTCAAGTGCGTGTTATCTTCTTTAATTGATGGGTTTGAGGTTCAACATTATTTTTAGAGCACTATCTATGTTTTATTAAATATTTGCTTTTATTTTAATGGGTTATCGGGAATCACGAATCATTTCTCGGTTTATCATGATTTCATTCAGTCTGTTTTGATTTGGAATAGTTTTATTATATGTTTAATTATTGTAATTGGCTTCGGCAGTTCTATCAATATGTACATACATACATATACATACATACTACATACATACATACATACATACATACATACATACATACATACATACATACAACCATACAAATAAATAAAATTGGAGTGTCTGTTTGTAATATTCAGATAACCACTTTTTACTTAGTGTATATGGATGTATACCTACACAGTACATATACCAAAACAATTTTTTTTACAATTTTTGTCTGTCTGTCTTTCTGTCTGTCTGTCTGTTTGTTCCGGCTAATCTCTGAAATGGCTGGACCGATTTCGACGGGACTTTCACTGGCAGATAGCTGATGTAACAAGGAGGAGGAGCTTTTATTTTAGTTAATTTTTATTTTAGTAAAATACCTGCGTTAATTTCCGACATCCACGCGGGCGAAGCCGCAGGCAAAAGCTAGTTTAAAATAAATAAATGATATGGAAATTCGGAAGTAATGGACAAAATCTTCGAAAAGCATTTTCATGTAGCGGATGATTTGATCAAGCTTCATTGCTGTAGGCCTCTCTTAATAGACCTAGAAGTCTTTGATCCATGAGTCTACATAATTTTGTATTAGTAGGTATACCTAAAAAATCACAAAGCAAATAATTATGATCACGTTTTTGGCAGCTCTGACGTCACGGTAGACAAAATGTTAATCTGAATTTATCGTTTTATGAGCCCTTCTAATACCTGCTGAATTAACCCGAGTTTATCGGACGGCAAATTACACTGTAATAAATTAACTGTGTGTTTTATCATTACGCTATCGCTCTATTGTATTATGATTATGATATGCGTCGTGCTCGTGCTTTTAATTTTGCAATAATTGGTAGTTTTGCAATGACTACTGGTTTGAAAAAGTCCTACTAATATGTTACTCTATCACGGAAAAACTACTGAACGGATTTAAATAAAATTTGACAAAGAGATAGTGTATAGCCTGGATTAACACAACGGGTACTTTTTATTCCGTTAGTTTTATCCCACGAGATAGTATTCCACCTTCACGAGGGCGAAGCCGCTGGCAAAAGCTAGTATTCTTATAAGTTTTGGCTTTTACGGCACGCCCATTTTGCTTTTTATACCGGTCAAACTTTCATTGCATACACCACGACTGTTGATGCCCTAACATAGTATCATCATCATCATCATCAGCCTATAGCAGTCCACTGCTGGACATAGGCCTCCCCTATTGCACGCCATTCAGCTCGGTTTTCGGCAACTCTCATCCAGCTGCTACCAGCCAACCTGCGAAGATCGTCGCTCCACCTAGCCTGAGGGCGTCCTACTTTACGTTTGCCGATTCGCGGTCTCCACTCAAGAACACGTCTACCCCAACGGTCATCGGTTCGACGGCTAATATGGCCGGCCCATTGCCACTTCAGCTTGCTAATCCTATGAGCTATGTCGACAACTTTGGTTCTCTGCCGGATCACCTCATTCCGGATTCTGTCCCTCAGAGATACTCCAAGCATAGCTCGTTCAATAGCTCGCTGAGCGACTTTAAATTTATGGACCAGCCGTACCGTGAGTGTGCACGTTTCGGCTCCGTAGGTCATAACAGGTAGGACGCACTGGTTGAAGACTTTCGTCTTTAAGCTCTGTGGAATACGCGACGAGAAGACTCGACGAAGCTTCCCAAATGCTGCCCAGCCCAGCTGAATTCTCCTGTTAGCCTCCTTCTCAAGGTTGTTCTTACCAAACTGCAGAGTTTGCCCGAGGTAAACGTATTCTCGAACAACCTTGAGGGCACCGCCATTGACCGCAATCGGTCCCGGAGTTGCGTGATCGTTGAACACAACCTGTGTTTTGTCCAAGTTCATCCGGAGACCAATGCGTACAGAAGAATCAACTAGGCCGTCCAGCATCTGCAGCAAGTCCTGCAGCGATTCCTCCAATATGACGATGTCGTCTGCAAATCTCAAGTGTGAGATGTACTCGCCGTTGATGTTTATTCCGCGTCCACTCCAGTTTAGCGTCTTGAGCACATCCTCCAGTGCGTTAGCGAACAATTTTGGGGAGATTACGTCCCCTTGTCTCACTCCTCGCCGCAGGGCGATGTGTTCAGTTTGCCGGTCCTGAGTTTGGACGGTCATTGAGGCGTTTTCATAAAGACATCTCAGCACTTGGATGTATCGCCAGTCGACTTGGTATCGCTGCAAAGACTCCAAAACAGACTAGCACCCTAATTGCGAAACGCACAATTTATCAGAATCTGAATGGGATTGAAGATTATTTCTAAACCATTGCGTCATTTGTTCGAATAAATTGTGGCTCAGCAACGTAAATAACGCAATGAATGTTGTTTAATTATGAATATTAAACCAATTCCTACCGATAAAAAGTTCCGCAATTACCCCTCAGGTCTCGATAGAATCAAAAGCCTTCTCATAGTTCACAAACGCAAGACACAGCGGCCGACTATACTCCTCGGACTTCTGTATAATCTGCCGCACTGTGTGGATGTGGTCTATGGTGATGTATCCTCCTCAAAACCTGGCCTGCTCCGGCGGCTGAAACTCGTCGAGTCTCCGCGCTAGACGATTCGAGACGACTCTAGAAAACAGCTTATATACGTGGCTTAGGAGCGAAATGGGTCTGTAGTTCTTTAAAAGGATTTTATCCCCCTTTTTAAAGAACAGTATGACCACACTCCTTCGCCACGCTTCTGGAGTTCTCCCAGAGAACAGGACAGAGTTGAAGAGCTCCCGAAGCTCTTTCAGTACAGGACTTCCTCCCGCTTTCAGGAGCTCAGTCGTAATCCCGTCCTCACCAGGGGCTTTTCCATTTTTAAGCTGTTTGAGAGCCGCCTCGATTTCGTCTTGGCTGACTTCTGGCAGGTCTTCTGTGAAGTGGCGGGTTAAAGTGGCTCTAGAATCCTCATTTTCGGGATCAGGTCGAGATGCATGCGATGCGTACAAATGACCGTAAAAGTTTTCGACTTCCGAAAGGATCTCCGGCTTCGAAACGACGATATCCCCACTAGATGTAGTCAACTTCGTCAGGTGGCTCCTCCCAAGTGGTTGGACGAACACTTTCGACCCCCGATTTTGCTCAATCGCTTTCTCTATGAAGCGTGTATTAGAGCGTCGGAGGTCGCGTCGTACCAAAGATCTTATCTTATTGTTGAGTGCCCGATGTTCTGACAAAGTGACAGGTGGGTTTTCACGTCGCTCCGTCATAAGCTCCAGAGTCTCTTCCGAAAGTTTGGACCTCCTGCCCGTACGCCGCATTTTGCAAAACCTTGCACCTTCTTCCCTGAGGATTCCCACCATTTGGTCGAGCGTCTGGTCGACGTCATTTGTGGTTTCCACGGCAGCAAATCAGTTTTCCAGGTCTAACTGGAATGCTTCAGATCCTAGCATAGTTTGGAGCGTATTTGGACGGAGCCTAGACTTCATCAAACGACTTCGCTCGAGCTTGTAGTTGATATTCAGAGAGCCTCGAACAAGTCTATGATCACTGCCGGTATTGAACCTTTTGACCACTGAGACATCTCTGAATATATGCTTCCTATCCGTTATGATGAAGTCTATCTCATTTTTTGTCATAGTGTCGGGGCTTCGCCACGTCCACTTCCTTTGGGGCTGTTTCTTAAAGAAGGAATTCATCAAGAAAAGCCCCTCCTTCTCAAGGAAGTTGACAAGCATTTGCCCCCTATGATTTCTGCTGCCAAACCCGTAGGATCCTACTACCGATTCACTGCAATTCTGTACTCCCACTTTAGCGTTAAAATCCCCCATAACAACGTTGTAGTGGGCCTTAGTGGTGGAATGCAAGGCCTTGGAAATGTCCTCGTACATTTCCTCCACTTCGTCATCCGAGTGTGCCGAGGTCGGTGCGTATACCTGGATAACCTTGAGGCTATACCTCTTGGTTAGCTGAACTACGAGGTACGCTACCCTATTCGACACACTGAAGACTTCCACAACGTTGTCACAAAGGGATTTGTTTAGGAACCCGACTCCGCCTTGGGATAGCTGGTCTCCCTCTCGAAAATACAGGAGGTTGCCTGATTCAAGGGTTATGGTGTCCTCCCCCTCTCTTCGGACTTCACTCAACCTAAGAATGTGCCACTTTATCTTTCCGAGCTCTTCTTCTAGCTGCACTGGGTGTTCGTCGAGCCGTAGCGTGCGTCCGTTGTACGTAGCCAAGGTCAGTTGGGTTTGGCGGCTATTCGTAGCCCGGGGATTCTTCGCACCCCCTACCTTGCCGTTACCGTGACTGCCGCCAAAATCAGGAATAGCAAGGCGGCCGGGAACTGAGGGCCGCGGTTGATTTTGGCTTGCCATTTGGAGGGTTTTCCCATAATCGCCACGCTGGGCATGCGGGTTGGCGATCGCAGATCACAGCTTCTTGCGCTGGTGACGCTGCTGCCCATCACTAGTCTGTGCCATTTAGTTGTGAAGTTTATATAGAAGTGGTTATCCCGCCACTTGTCGGTCGTCAGAGCCTCGTTTGTTATTCAGCAGGGTGCACCACGTGCAGGAGAGGTTGACTTGGGGCACTGAGATGGTGAGTGTTCCCCCTTACCCCCCTACCTAACATAGTATATGATTGACAAATTATTTATTTATTATTAAACAAAGAAAAATTATTGACAAAATAATAATGAGACTCTTTCACAGAAGTTAACCATCAAGCATTGCTCTCACAGGTGACGTTTTTCAAAGAAGTAGAGCGGTACGTCCATGGAACCCTTTTTTTTTGGATGGGAAATCATCAAATGACTTCTCCCGCTCTGGGCGGAGCGGGAGGGAGTGTCAGACTTTTACTAACTAAAACCCACCCGTGTTCCTTCAGTTGCCCATGTGCCAGGGTCACGGTATCTCTTTCGAACAATCTCGCGACCCTGGCAGGATGGAACCCTTGGTAACCAATCGTAGTTACTAAATGCAGTGCCAAAGACAGTAAGACCACTTTCATTAATCCTGTCAACTGGCTAACCTTTACAATTTTATTAAAAACAAATTACAATCATTATCATAACTCAAAGAATCTGTCATTGTTATCATATCATAAAAGAAAACTTATTTCTTCAAGATTCTAGAACCCAGTTTAGTTAAGGCTTCATTATAACAACGGGCCCTAGCCACAAAACTTTGCAACTCTACAAAAGTGTTGAATTGACACAGAATTTATTTATTGCGTAACACAGAAATTATAAATAGGTATCTAAACTGGGGACTGTGTCACTACAATTTAAATATTTGTACAGTTTCGCCGTTAAATTTAATCCGCCAACTCGCCTGCCAAGCGTGGCGATTATGGCAAAGCTGCAATGATGATGATGATGACCGTTAAATTTTGCCCTAGAGTTTTGTGGACTAGTTACTTGTTAATTTTCGAATTTGTAAACTGTAGTTTTGTGGTCGGTACAGAGTCCTGAAGTTGTCGTCAATACTGTATATACTCGGAATGGCAGTACCTTTCATTTTGAAAATTTCGTTAATATAGTGCTGCTCATGCAAAACAGCATAATTTTAGTATCCATATAATTCTCTTGTACAGGAAATCCTTCTGATATTACATAATTCATGTAAGTCTCTAGATATCTATTAAAATGTAATCTAGTGAATTAAGTATTATAATATTTTTCTTTGCAAGATAATAAATAAAAATATCTCTACTTTCACTAATACTATTTTCCTGAGATAATTTTAGATTATGCTACGGCTTGCAATGACTCATATTAATGAAACTTAT
The DNA here is from genome assembly GCA_932294355.1 of Aporophyla lueneburgensis. Classification (NCBI taxonomy): domain Eukaryota; kingdom Metazoa; phylum Arthropoda; class Insecta; order Lepidoptera; family Noctuidae; genus Aporophyla; species Aporophyla lueneburgensis. The sequence goes on along the minus strand of OW028748.1, from coordinate 22,210,282 downwards.
AATCGATCCATCATTATCTATTAATCTTTTTCTAGGGTGCCAGAAAAATGCAGTTGTATCTGGTTAGCTCTTAACTGATTTTTGAGTCAATCTAGCTAGTGATATGTTATCAGTATGATCTTTTAACGCAATGCGTCCACCACATCTTCGACGACGGCATCCATTTTTGTATATGTATTTACTGTTTCTATTCACTCATACAGCACGCCGTTTGTGAAGTAGTTGCAGTATTACTATGATTGCAGTAATCTCAGGAAATACTGGTCCGAATAGAAAAAATCTTTTTGTGTTGGGTAGTCAATTTATTGAGGAAGGCTATATATAGGCTATATGACATCACGCTATAACCAAGAGGCGCGGAGCAGTAATGAAAAATGTTGCAAAAACGGGGAAAATCGCACGGGTAGGCGATTCGACGCGACGGGAAAGGTCGGGAGAACAAGAAATTTAACGCGGACGAAGTCGCGGGCAGAAGCTAGTATTTACATAAGTGAATATTTGAGTGCTTTTGCAAAAGATAAACCTCCACTTATACTTTTACTGCAGCTCTCAAAACAGCCACGAACAGCTTTAGCTAATGGAATAAGGTCGGCACTAACATCCTTCCTTGCGGTACTCCGAAAAAGCTGGTTTTATCTCTTGTAACTACATATTTACCACCTCTGATACAAAATCTAAGGTTACAAAGGTGAAAATATCGTAAGCTAGACCGTCTATACCAGTGTCTTCCAGTTTCGATAGGAGAATAAGTAGAGAGTAAACTTATGAAACGCCTTTTAAAAATCTTGTATGCCTATGGCGTTACATTCTTTATTTAGCTTTTATGCAACTATTTCATGTAAGGGGGAGAAAGCACGAAATTCAATTATGTACGTTTTCCCGGTTTAAGACTGACACTGACATGCAAATTACCAAAAATGTAAGAAAGTTAAAATTTGGTGAGCTACACTAGCGCATCCGCCTTAAGTTGGAGAATCGACCAAAGATCCAAATATACTGACACTAACTTATAGGTTTCCACAATTTTTTTGAATCCGTAATGATTTTTTGCTATTGGATTGTTTTTAGATGCGACTGATCCTAAATTGCCTTAGTTTCAAAGTTAGGTTAGTCAAATTATATTTAAATTACCCAAAATCAGAACCGACCTGAGTAAGTCTTAGGTTATTTAATTTATTAAGCTAAAGAGCTTGATAAAAAAATGGCTATTGCATCAACTAAAAATATACACACTTATTAACCAACTATTAACTCATTCTAGTTATAATGGGGAGAGGAGAAGCCTTTAAGCCAATAGCTTCCCTACCTTCATACCTGGCATACCTTGTATACCTTCATAACTTATAAGATTTATAAAATAAATCACTTACTTCTGATCGTCCTCATTCAGCATAATTTGTATAAAGCATTAGGTTATCCATCCTTTATCTCTGCTGGTATATTCTGCGGGCTAGCATGACAGCAGAATACACCAGTATAGTCTATAGCCCTACTAAATTCAGTTTAGATGCTGCTTATTTACATCATTGGGATCATCATCATTCGCATTCTGATAGCGGCATACAATGTTGCTGCCCAAGTCTAGCGTAGCATGAAGGCTCTAAGTGTGTAGTAAGGAAATATTTTGGTCTAACATTTAAGTAAGTTATTCACCTTTGTCATAAAACATCGACACAATAAAGTTAAAATAAAAATCTATATAGTTCTCATATCTCTTTTATTGTATCACACGTAAGAACATTTTCTTGATACTGTAATTAAGTATGATAATCAGATTTCACTTCTTAGTTGAGTTCCTCGGGGAGGACGACAGCGGCTTCGGGGATTACGGGGACTCCGATCTGGACAGGCTCAGCAGGTACAGGGGCAACCTCAACGACCTGCACGGGCTCAGGTGCGACCTCAATAACCTGCACGGGCTCTGGGGTGGCTTCAATAACCTGCACGGGCTCAGGAGCGGACTCCACAACCTGGATGGGCTCGGGCTTAATCTCGACGAACTCAGGGGCAACAGCGGGTCCGACGGAGATGGGGCTGGACTCAACGGCGGCCTGGTTGATATTCAGAATGATCTGGACCAGGGGAGTGCTGGCAGCGGGGGCGGGGGACGGAGCGACAACTACGGGGCTGGGAACGATAGCGGGCTCCTCAACGACGGCACCCTCGGGCAGGGGGAAGTCAACGATAGCGGGTCCAATAGAGATGGGCTCGGAACCATCGACAATGGCGGGTCCGACCGAGATACCCTCAATGGGGTTTATGATGGCAGGTCCGATAGCAATGGGCTCGTACTCAGACTCAATGATAGCGGGTCCAACGGCGATGGGCTCAGGCTTTAAGCCAAGGGCATCGAGGAGCATCTGTTCGAGGGCGGCGGCGGTGGCTGGGTCAGTGCTGGGGCTTTGAATGGCGGCGATGATCTCCTGGATCTCGGCAAGCTCGGACTTCAAAGGCCTGATGACGGCAGCCGAAGCCACAGCGGTGATAAGGGTGATGGCGATGAAGAATTTCATATTGACAGTATCTGAAAATTTAAAGTGATGTTATAGAGAAACAATTTTAAGATGATTTTTAAGTCGTCAAAGGATGAGAGATGACAATTTTTATTCGCCGTAATTTATATTTATTACGGAGAACATTTCTAACAAATGTGATACTACTTACTTTATAAGACGCGTATCGAAGACGACTTAGCATCTTTCAATTTTCGTTTACTATTTATAATAGCTTTAATCTATATCAGTTAAAGATTACTAATTATCTTAAGATTAGCCTAAGCCATGTCATGTGTAACGTTTTGTAAACTCGTATGACCTTTACATGTGGTTAACTTAATAAGTGCGGAGTACCTAAGGCTAATACTCTAATTTATAGCAGGGCTGAATTTATTATACAAAATATATTGTATTCATATCAATTTCCCTTTGATACGTGCAAATTATGATATCTTACATAGTTTGTAACTGATGAGGAAGAGCTTTGTGTAATTTATGTATGTATGTTCTAGTATTATTCTCACGTTAGTGAAACCTGTCTTTACTGAGAATAAAGTTTCTTTAAACCGAAATCATTGTTATCTATTAAAACTCTTCATGTTTTTGGACAAATTCATAAACATACGTGCTTCTGTAGAGTGTTATTTTTTATCTCTTCCATTATTCAGTCAGTTCTTATTCATTGTATCATCGTCAGTAGCAATCAGAACGGTGTTTGATTATAATTGAGAAATTGGGAGCTTTTTTTCAAATATTCTTGTTTTAAGCGGACTCAATTCATGAATGTGTCATTAGAGATAGGTATTCTATTTTTACTACATTAGGTATTAACGATCTACCTTGTCTTCCCACGGCTTTACGACTTGACAAAACAGCGAGATTTGTTTAGTGTGGGTTTACAATTATAATATAATGAACAAAAAGCTTCCGGAATAAAAACTCTAAATGATGGTGAAACTGAATCAGTATCCATAGCGTAGTTTAGAAGAACAAAGCGGTCACGTGCATAGTTACATAATTATAGATAATCTTCATCATTTTCTTTTTTCAGTCAAATAAATTGAACTAAAAAGCCTTATTAAATACTGTACACGATTTACTTAGTTTATAGTAGGCATGTTCTAGGGGGTTTATAATATACCCAACTAAAGTTTCATTTAAAATTTTGTAACTTTTATTTTTCTTCTATTTCTTTTCTGTTCCTTCTGCAAGAAACCCATTTTGGGTGAAGGCCTCCTCCAAACATGCCCATTTGTCTAAGTCTTGTGCTATTTGGCTCCAGTTTGAGCCGGTGGGTTTGCTTATCTTGTTTTCTTTCTCTCTCTTCGGTTATATAGGTCAATTTGTTTGGAGTCTGCGGAGCATCTTATTCTCTTCAAACATCCTGTATTAGTTGTCACTGCTCCGTTGGTCTCGGGGTAGCAAGCGTTACTGTTGGGCTGTGGATTCCTGGGCATGATCCCAGATACAAGACATTAAAACATAAACCTGTCGTTGCTGTTAAGTTACAGCGAAGACCGTGGTAGGTAGTAGGTATGTGTTTACGCAAATCTAAATAATCTCACATATACATACATACAAAGATACAATCTTTATATGTAGGATTATTTTTACCCTCGAACCGCTGGATGGATTTTAATACATGAGGTTTCTATCAAGTATAGATGGCGCGAAGACTAGGTCTTGTTCTTAAGTATCGAAATAGCAAATTTTTGAAGTCGACTTATTGTAGATAATATGAAATATTGTTGCTTGTTGATTGAGGTATCAAAAGAAAGGGCTTGAACTCTCGAAGAGACAATTCCAAAATATATAACATACAATTTAAACATTTGACTGCAACGATACACTTTAAAACAAACTTTTATAGGTGGCATTAAATCTGAGATGGAACTAAAATAAATTATGATATGTTGTAATTACTTGATATGCTGAGGCGAGTCCAGCATTCACAAAACACAGCTTTGCCAGTGAGAAAAACGGCATGTCCTAGAACCAATTCTTCCAGCGCGCACTGGACCCACTGTCCTTCACAGATAGGTGACATTACTGTGGCAACTTATAGTGTTAGTAGTTTAATGTAGTTCAGTGGCTTTAAATGCTTATGCAACAGATTTATTGGTGTCGCCCCTTCAAAGTATTTGAACTCAATCCATCTAAAAAACTCCATCTATGTAGGTACTAAGCACGTACTAAGTTATCTCTAGGTAAGTAGACCTTAAGGCCGAACTCAACATCATCTGCCTGGATCTGGGTCGGCTTCTAGTCTAACCGGGTGCAGCTGAGTAACAGTATTTTACAAGCAGCGACTGTATATTTGACGTCCACAAACCAGTTACTGGGTATTATGATAACCCTTGGTAATACTGAGTGTCAGATTTTCGGGCTTCTGATAACTCGTTATAATTTTTAAAGATCCACTAAAGACAGTCGGGTTATCTTTGATTATGAGTGTGCTGAATGCATGCTCAGATTGTTCATGAATATCTTGACAAAAATATATTGGCGTCAAAATAATTTTGACACCAAGGTTGAATACCATATAGGCAGACACCCACATATCGACAGTCATAATTGGAGTATTTTTGTCAACATGGGTATCACTTTCATGAAATTCTAATTTTAAAATTGATTGAACTATTATTTTTTTAGCTTTACTTTATCCCGTACATGTATTTCTTATCTGAGTACACTGTTTTGTGTTGTGTTTTACTTATTTATGTATTTTTGTTAGTGATGCTAGTTTTGTAGTTGAATACAATACAATATAATATTAACCTTTAATATTGTAGGGTGCACCGTGTAAGGGTCGCCTTTTGCAGTGAAGCTTCCTTCAACCCAAAAATTAATGATCTTATGCTGTTAATATATGAATTCAGGTTTTTAATTTTGTCCCTTTGACTTACCCTTCGTACTTAGATAAAAACTTTTTACAATAATTTAATACAGATCCTAAAACACCGACTTCCGAAATTAAAGTTATTTTTCAATTTGTAGTGTTTTTAAGGAAGTCAGTTGTTTTTTTTTAACTTTTTAGTTATGGTATCTACCCCGCACTAATCCTATACCACTACTATTGAGTTATTTGTCGCGCACATACTTAATGCAAAATATGGTTTTCTCATGGATTCCACTGTTGGAACTAGACCAAATTGAAATGGGCCCACACGAGAAGTACCAGCTTTCAAATAAAAAAGAATCATCAAAATCGGTTCACCTAGTCGAAAGTTCTGAGGATAAAAACAAAAAAAACAAAAAACAAAAAATACTGTCGAATTGAGAACCTTCTCCTTTTTTAGAAGTCGGTTAAAAAGGCGTGTTGTTTTGTCAATTCAGTATAATTCCCATGCTATGTTCCTATGACTTCGAGAGTTTGCTTACAAAAAGAAAAAGTTACTTTAAATTAAGGGTTTTAATTTACCTACTTCTTATTTACTTTTTCAACCGACGAAAAAAAACGGAGGAGGTTCTCAATTCGACGCGTATATATTTTTTTTTTTTTTTTTATGTATGATCACGCATAACTTTTTACATATTGGTCCGATTGTAACAATTCTTCTTCTATTGGAAATTGTATTATCCCATATAAATTTGGAAAGCAAAATCGAACCCTAAGGGTTGGAAAACAGGGGATGATTGATTGTTCACTCACTGATTGTAACGTATAAACACGCATAACTTTATACAGAGTAGTCCGATTTTGATCATTCTTTTTTTGTTGGATAGGGTATACCTTGCCAAGTATTATTAGTACATTAAAGTCACAAAAAATTATGAAATAAAAACTTTTTGATAAAAAATTAAACCGCCGAAAAAACTGAAAAACATAAAATAATAAACCTTACAATTTTGAGTCGGTGCTGAAAAATCAATGAACAAGGATCACTCAAAGCGCCGACTCATAATTTTAAGGTTTATTATTTTATGTTTTTCAGTTTTTAAAATAATTAAAACAATATGTGTATATTCTTCAGATCTCTTTTATTGCATCACATGTAGAAAAAAACATTTTATAGATACAATAAGTCGACCATACTTCTGCTACTTCTTAGTTAAGTTCTTCGGGGAGGACGACAGCAGCCTCAGGGATGACGGGGACGCCAATCTGGACGGGCTCAACCTCAGGACCGACAACACCGATGGGGTTCACGGCAATAGGAGGGCTGATGGGGGAGGGTTCAGGAGCGACCTGCACGGGCTCAGGAGCAACCTCAACAACCTGCACGGGCTCAGGGGCGGCCTCTACAACCTGCACGGGCTCAGGCTTGATCTCGGGGGCGATGGTGTCAACGGGAGCAACAGCGATGGGGCTGGACTCAGCGACCTGGTTGATGTTCAGGATAATCTGAACAAGAGGAGCGTTGGCAGCGGGGGAGGGAGCGGGGGCGACAACAGCGGGGCCGGGAATGATAGGCTCCTCAGCGACAACACCACTATCGGGAAGGGGGAAGGGAACGATGGCAGGGCCAACTGAGATGCCCTCCAACGGAGTCTCGATGATAGCGGGGCCAACAGCGACGGGCTCAGGCTTTACTCCGAGGACATCGAGGAGCATCTGTTCGAGGGCGGCGGCGGTTGCGGGGTCGGTGCTGGGGCTCTGGATGGCGGCGATGATCTCCTGGATCTCGGCAGCCTCTGCGCTCACAGGGGTGGGCCTGACGGCGGCCGAAGCCACGGTGGCGATAAGGGCGATAGCCAGGAAGTATTTCATCATGATGGATACTGAAAATTCAATGTTTGTATAAACAATTTTTATATGTACGAAAATACTGGGTGTGGAAAGCAACGTCAAAAAAATATGTATTACTTTTAATTACGTCCGTACTTACTTAATGAGACGCGTTTCGAAGACGACTTGCTTTACGTAAATTTTGTACAGTATATATATTGGATTTTATCTAAGAATCTATACTCAATTCGGATTATCGGGCTTCGCGATAGTGGTAGGGTTTAAAAGTTTACAGCCCCAAAAAGATTAGGAATCATTTATTGAATGGACACGGTTTATCATGAGTACATAATTTCGTTTAGGCTTATTAGTCCATCAACCTGTAGTTGATATCTAGCCGTAAAACTGAGAACGGTGATATGTTCCGAATTAAGGCTGAAAGTCTAAATATCTCTGATGCAGGTTCTTCATGAAGCAACAGACTTGGCGTATATTAGTTGTCAATTTTATAGGCTCTTTGTGTAGCTATATGAACGTGGAGACTGGACTGCAAAACGTTATCATAGTGGTGACTTGCAGCAAAAACTAAAAGACTTGCTTAAAATGTTGTTGTGGTATACCAGTGAACCTAATATCTCAGGTTCTTTTGTATGCCAAGTATAACTGTTTGATCTTTGCATGTTCGAATAATTGGAAGAAACTTTTCGGGTTTCCAGGCTTAGAATCTCGCTTTTAGGAACAAACAGGTTAAGTAAATAATAATCACAACCCCACCGCCGCCATATATGTAACTACGTTGACATTGTAGTGCGGCTTGCGCGCTCCTATGAACTTTGCTCTAAGTCAGTGTCGGTAGAGTTTATTTTTCCATAACAGGATTCGGACGAGGAGTCAGATCAAGAGAGATATATAAGGGCAGCATGTCGCTACGTGCTAGCGACAGTTTCCGGGAGCATATTATAGAGCGTGAAAACGTCTAGCGGGCCTGGGTGACTTTTTTCGGTCCCTCTTAAGCATTGTAAAGGTCCGGAAAGGTCCCGAGACATGTCAGAGACGTATAATTATAATAATACCAGCATATTACTGTGCCACTGCAGGGCAAACGTCTCTTCTCAAATAGAGAAAGCACGAGCACTGATCACTACGGTTGCTCTGGAGATTTCAGACTTATATTAATAACTATGAGTCCAGATTTCCTATGACGCTTATTTTTTAACTTGGCTATTAACAATTTTACTGCTATTGCTTCCCGAGATCTCGCTTGTTACCAAATTTTACCATCAGTTGCGTGCGTGCCACTCTTTGCTGAAGACATCCGTGAAATACATCTGTCGTCATCGTTTGCGTGATCTGTTTGTTGGGATTAAAGTTTTGCTTTTTTGGAGATACGTAGACAAGGCCACATCCTTTGTTTTTTCCGTAAGTAATTGCGTAGCTTAGTGCGAAGTTTGGAATCATATCAGATAATAATTTACAAATATATTACATGTGGATTACTTATTAATCTTTTGTCTTTTTTTTCTGTAAATTCATCTTTGTTTTGGAAAAGTTTTACAGTTAGTAGGCATAGGTTACCTAACTTCTTCAACAAATTAAATAACTGAATTTTAAGAATAGTATGATTATACTTCTTTCAGTATCTATCTCTTACTTAGCCCCTTTTTGTGCTACATGAGAATCAATATAACAAGTGAAACAGAATCAGTCTACCAGAACTTGCTGTTCTTTGGCCACTTAGGTACTTTACTGCTGGTGAGATAAAAACAGGTTCTCTCTTCTTTATTTGTTCATTCTGGTGACATACATACATAGTGCCAATTCCCATATGTTTGTGTATAATTTACCTCTAGATCCATATGCTTATCTATAGTTTAGATTTAGACTATAGTGCCTTGTTTTGGATTGGTTTTATTTTTCTGCTGTAAAGTAGGCCTTTGCCCAGGAGTGTGTCACTAATGGCAAAATAAACATAAATATAGAAAGTACCTTAACCAGTTATTTTCGAATATTAATAAGTAGTGACGCTAAGAATTAGAGAGGAAGAAAACTTGAACCTAGCGGTACACTCATTTTAGCAAAGTTCAAATACTCATTTACATTCCTGATTTTTGTTAACTGTACATAGAATAAGGACTCGATTTCTTGTTAGCTAGGTTCGAACTGTTTTGTTGTTTTAGAGATGATGCATTTCAACGCTGCTTCATGTATCATGAAAGCCATTGATCGCAATCATCGTGACATTAAGTTCGATTTCTATCGAATAAAATGATCATCAGTATTATCCCAAGACCAAAATCTTATTTCCATATTGTAATTAAGGTCCATAGTTTAAAATATTTAAAAAACTGTATTTATGTAATCATTTTTTATTGCATTTTTTGTAATAATAAAGTTAGGGATCTTAAATCATTGAGAATTTAGTTCAGTTCTTCGGGGAGGATGACAGCGGGTTCGGGGATGATGGGGACACCGATCTGGACGGGCTCTACAGGAACGGGGGCGACCTCGACTACCTGAACGGGCTCGGGAGCGACCTCAACAACCTGCACGGGTTCAGGAGCAACCTCAACAACCTGCACGGGCTCAGGCTTGATTTCGGGGGCGATGATGTCGACGGGAGCAACAGCGATGGGGCTGGACTCAGCGGCAGCCTGGTTGATGTTCAGGATGATCTGGACCAGAGGACCAGAGGTGCTGGCAGCGGGGGCGGGGGCGATAACTGCGGGGCCGGGAATGATAGGCTCCTCAGCTACGGTACCACCATCAGGAAGGGGGAAGGGGATGATGGCAGGGCCAACAGAGATGCCCTCCAACGGATTCTCGATGATAGCAGGGCCAACGGCGACGGGCTCAGGCTTGATTCCAAGAACATCGAGAAGCATCTGTTCGAGGGCGGCGGCGGTTGCGGGGTCGGTGCTGGGGCTCTGGATGGCGGCGATGATCTCCTGGATCTCGGCGAGCTCGGTGCTCACAGGGGTGGGCCTGACGGCGGCCGAAGCCACGGCGGCGATAAGGGCGATAGCGATGAAGTATTTCATTTTAATTTATCTGTAAATACAGTAATTAATGTAAGTTATTAATAATCTAGTGCCGAAGAATTATTTGTCTGACTGACTTTTTTAGACACAAGACCATAGATTTTCAACCTATGGGGATTTCAGTAAGATGAGTCTTACTGAGTTCTACTAAGTATGGATTATTTTTGGAACGAAGTTCCTTATCACGCGTTGCGAAAGGGGGCTAGACGGAAAAAATTAAGACCAAAAGTTGTAACGACACTTTTTGCTATAGTTGTAAGCCGCGCGGCGTGCGCGTGTTTCTCTGTCTGCCTCTCTCTCTCATAGAAAGCAAGCCAGTTATTTTCGTTTCGTCTTTCTATTTCACATTTAACAGTGTGTTGTCGCGACGATTATTTTTGTTGAGTGTATACAGGTTTTTTGTACATAATAAATACTAAAAACATTTCTACCATCGATGCAGATTTTTCAAGATATTTAAATAAAATAGAATCCCAAACATATGTTTCCTACTTCAGTTACCACAAGCCAATTATTTCTAAAATTGAGCCTACTGATTAAGTATATATTACATTATATTTGTTAATAATAAAAAATATTATGATAACATAAAAAAAAAATACAATTCCTTCACTAATTAATCGAAAGGAACTTCGCTCCATCCGGGTGTCCCTTGACACCTCTCAAGTTTTTATTAATTTCCAACAAAGTTACGGCTAATACCCATTTAGAATGTGTTTATAAATCAGTACCTACCCAAAAAATCTCCATATTTGGCGTTCCGTGCATAAAGGTACCAGATGTCGGCATTAAGTTTCCGAGTTATTTGCGTTTTTGTAAAATCGGGTGAAAATATGGCATTTTGTGATTTTTACTGATTATTGTTCTACAAAAAATTTGCTACAATTTGATATAATTATCATCTACAGACAGCATTTCTAACCACATTTTTTTAAAGGAAATGTTTATTAAAAATGGTACCAGATGTTACAAAATGTCGATACGTAGGTCACTCAAAAATTTTTGTCGTTTGATATTCAAACATGTTCATACATGCATAATCCAAACATTGGCGTGTAGTACGCAGATCATTACATTTACTCACAAACTTTAGCCAGTTATGGGTTCGTTTTTGTTTGAAGTGCACACTTTAAAACTAAAAGTATGGCTTCGCTTTCGAGACCCCAAATTCGAGCGATAATTTTTTACAACTTTCGACGGGATCTGTCTAGGTAACAGTGCCACGAAGAGATGGAACGGATATTGGGTGATAATGCTTTGTCTCTAAGGAGTATCGAAAGGTGGTACAAACAATTCGAGCGAGGCGACTTTAGCTTAGAAGACGATCCACATCCTGGGCGACCGCGTGACGTTACCACTCCTGAAACCGTGTCTGCTGTGGAAAAACTAGTTCGGGAAGATCGTCGAATCACTTATGTGCAAATGCAAGAGATTCTCAGATTATCTGCATGGACATTAAATACAATATTAAAGGAATATTTACATTTGAAAAAAAATTGTTCTCTTTTTGTACCGCACAAGTTAAGTGACGAACAGAAGGCACATCGAGTAGACTGGTGCAAAAAGATGCTTTTAAAGTTTGAATCCGGCAAGTCTCGTGATTTATTTTCTGTTGTGACGGGTGACGAGACCTATAATTTGTATTATTATGATGTTCCAACTAAGTCTCAGAATCTGATCTGGGTGTTTGAAGGAGAAGATTATCCGACAACCACGAAGCAATCCCGATCGATTAAAAAAATAATGATTGTTGTTTTTTTCGGTCATCGCGGCATTATAAAAACGATACCATTAAATACACAACGCACTGTAACAGCAAGCTGGTACACTGAACACTGCCTGCAGCCGCTTTTCAATAAACTGAAAGAGTTGCGCCCAAACAGTCATTTGCGTACGTGGTTCCTGCATCACGACAATGCTCCGGCTCACCGTGCTCAGCAAACTGTTAATTTTATCAAGTCATCGGGTATCACACTTATGGAACATCCCCCGTATAGTCCAGATTTGGCACCGTGTGATTTTGCATTGTTTCCATATGCCAAAAAACTACTGAAAGGTCGCAAGTTTTCAACTGATACGGAACTTCTGGATGCTTGGGAAGAAATCTGCGCCACAATATCCGAGGTCAAATGGAAGGAGTGGTTCGACGACCGGTTTGAACGTATGAGGAAATGCATAAGCTGTGATGGAGATTATTTTGAAAAAAAAAAATAAATACTAATAGTGTAACGACAATAATTATTGAGTAACCTACGTATTTTCATAATTATTATGTTGAGTTTTTGAATTCTAATACTATTTGTGTATTGGCAATACAGTATCGGTAATGTTAGTGATATATTGATGCATATAATGTGTTGGGCGTTAGCCAGGAATTGCCGAGAGGAGAACATTCTTTTTTTGTAACCTTATCTTTCACACTCCATTTTCTCGAAACTAGTTTTTTCAGAATTTCAACTTTGGATGTCTGTTACAAAAAAAGTAATATGATTTTTTTTTTTGTAATCTGCATAATAAAGGTACTTTCTAGATTCTACATCCGGCCTTAACTCAATACCTCCCTACTGGTACCTTTATGCGCGGAACGCCACATATTTTAATTATTTGTAGTACAAGTGTACTTACCCCTGTCTGCTTTTACACAACTGTGATATTTTTCATTTTCATGCACTTTTATATTGTTGTTTATCTCTTCATTTATAAGGTAGTAGAAAATTATCTGACTGCAAGTAGGTATTGAAGTATTCCTTATTTACAACCCTGATTGATAACCTTTTATTTACCTACGTCTACGTTTTATTTGGGTTCATAAAACTTGTATTCTTTTCCTTATTTATTTTTTTTCCCACCCAGTAAATAATATGCTTCCTAACATTATGTAGTTTACAGTGACCAAAGGTTCAAGTTGTCAACCTTGGGGTAGTGGCTCTGAAGTGGAAATGAGTAGCTCACTACGCTAGAAATGGTGATAGCAGCAGCTAAAGTGTTAACAGCAGAGAGGGGCCATGTCCCTTCAAAGGGACACGGGAAGAAAAGCACAAAAGCGAGACGCATAGCTATACTCAACAGTGTGCAGTGGGTGGAACAAAGCTATCAATGATGATGATGATGATATTATTAGACACATTCGTACTAATTCTGTAATTCAACTCGATGGGTATCGCTGTGAGCTATTAACTATTTCTGTTAGCTAACTGAATTGCCAATATCTATATTCAACGCATTGCGCGTGACTTGGAGTCGCCGCTGGAGATCACGTTTGTTAGCGGCAAACCCACCAGGCAGGTAGCCTGAGTGTAACGTTGCAATTAAATACTCTCTAACATAATAACATTCTGGGTTCTTTCGTTGTGGAATTTATAAATAACATATAATTTATAAATTACAATCTAACGTTGTTTTATAGTGTAACATATCGCCGGGTTAAAGGTAAAACTGACTATCTGCGATTTGAGTTTTTCACTTTAATATACCATTAGGTAAAGAATCAAATGGCGAATCGAATGGTAGGTATATTAAAGTGAAAAACTCAAAAAATCGCAGATAGCCGGTTTTGCCTTTAACCCTAAAACATCATTTTATCACGTAATTTTATTTGCATACGTAACATGTAACGTTGCAATAAATACTCTCGCAAGATGGCGCGCGCGACAGCGCGTGCGCTCCGTCGCCAACAATAAGATATGTATCTACCATGTTCTAACAAAACCTATCGACAAAGACTTTCAACAATTCTGTGTCTGTGTTAAGTGGCTAATTTGGGACGTCTCTGGACTTTGTGTATTTGGATTTGTTCGCTGCCAGGCCAGGCCCCCATAGGATTTTAATTATTATGTGGAAGCGTGATGATGGGCCCTGGGTCAAGAAGTGGCTAGCGAAACTAGTCCGCCGTACGCGGAGCAGACAATATATAATTTAATTCAAATGAAGAAGCAATACAATTAACAAATGACTCACCTCATGGTTGAAGGAAACTGCTTCTGGGTGGTACCTGGATTTATGTATGTTAGTGAGTGTGTATTGTATTGTGTTGTGACGTTATGAGTATCTCCAGGTTACAATCCACTCCGCTCCAAGAGGTCTGCCTTCCAGACATGCGGTCTTCAAACACGCGATTTCCAATAGCGTCACTTTCACTTCTTCAAAGTTTCAACAAAGATATATCCTAAACTCAACCCGTATCACTTCATCAAATTGGGGTTACTAACACAAAACAATTGGGTCACGACCTTTTGTCCACCAAAACGACCGGTTCTAAGGGATTAATTTAACAAAAGGGTCGCACGCGCAACTTGGACCGGCATCCCTTTTCAAGAAAAAAATCAAAAAGAGGTGTCAAAGTCAAACTGACAAGTCAGATGTCATTCCGTTCGGGCGCGTTCCGAAGGCGCATAGAGTAACTACTTTAAACGGGATGAAACAGGATTGGTATTACTGAAAAGCCGACGACGGTGAAGACTCGTGAGTACCTATTCCTTAAATCCCAGTGTTCCGAGTGATTATGCACGACTAAAGGCTCGCCTATGGCCAACAGTTCCATCGAAGGTTTTATTCATCAATAACCTTAACACTGTCATCACATTCACTGCTCAGTGGTGACAAGGCAACACCATCCTAAGGCTGACCCCACATTAGGCGTGCGCGATCCTCGGGCGCGAGCGCCGCGCGCGCGTCGCGAGCGCGTTGCGAGCGCGCCGCGAGAGCGTCGCGTTTAGCTGCCCTGCTGCGCGCTCGCGGCGCGCTCGCGGCGCGCTCGCGGCGCGCACGCGGCGCTCGAGTCGCGTTCTTACCCCTTCGCCCGCTACAATACTCAATACTTTATTGCATTCCACAATGCTTAGGTGGTAAAACATTTTATTTAGAAACAGTTGTGGACCCTGTCGGGCACAGCAAAGGAAAATACAGTAGGTAGAGAGGAGGACCTATTGATTATCTTATAATGTAACTTATTCTAAAATAGTAATTAAAAATAGATGAAATACATGCTTTGGACTTTTCTAAACTAATTTCAGGGATTTATCATTTAAAATTTCGTTGTCGCTATAATAACATTTGCTTAACAGCAGCTTTTTTAATTTATCAGTAAATAGATGGCTTTTTTTCTCTGTCCTTATGGATTCTGGTAACTTGTTGTATATTGCTACTGTTTCGGTCAGTCACATGGTGGGCAGTGTTGTGTTGACACACGTTAAAAATAGAGTCACGAGTGAAATTAATATCGAAAGCTTTATCCTAGAAATACAGAATCGTTCTGCGATATGGGACATGACTACAAAGGAGTATAGTGATCGTATTGCAAAAAAAAGGTGTGGGAAGAAATCAGCACTTTATTTATAAAAGACTAGCTTCTGCCCGCGACTTCTTCTGCGTAAATGTCGTTTATCGCGGACGCAGACAAAGTCACGGAATAAAAAGTAGCCTATGTCCTTTTTCAGGCTCTAAACTATCTGAGTACCAAATTTCATTTAAATCGGTTCAGTAGTTTTAGCAGGAAAGCGAGACAGGCAGACAGACAGAGTTACTTTGCATTTATAATATTAGTGTGGATAGTGTGGATTTTGAAACGAAAATTGTCCAAATTGTGACTGACTTAGCTGTAGGGGGTTAAACGCCAAGGCAAGCGCCGCGTGCGCGCCGCGAGCGCGCCGCGAGTGCGCCGCGAGCGCGCCGCAGGGCAGCTAAACGCGACGCTCTCGCGGCGCGCTCGCGACGCGCTCGCGACGCGCGCGCGGCGCTCGCGACGCGCGCGCGGCGCTCGCGCCCGAGGATCGCGCACGCCTAATGTGGG
The DNA here is from genome assembly GCA_932294355.1 of Aporophyla lueneburgensis. Taxonomy (NCBI): domain Eukaryota; kingdom Metazoa; phylum Arthropoda; class Insecta; order Lepidoptera; family Noctuidae; genus Aporophyla; species Aporophyla lueneburgensis. The sequence continues at coordinate 22,194,292 of OW028748.1, read as the reverse complement.
GGAGGCCTAAGCTGACTTCTTGCGTGTACCCCGTACCTCAGCCTTTTTTGTGACCTTTTTTGTATTCACATAGTCATGAGTCTTGTAGAGTCTACTCTACTAACTCAGTATCTACCCTATACTGGGTAAAGGTTGAACAATGTTGCTTTTATATTGTGTGAGATCTTTCGATGGCAGCAAAGTAGAAACGGACATCTACAAAATCGCAATTTTACAGGAGAGCAGATTTAGTAAAAAATAAAGGTAATTTCGAGAGTTATGGACCGATTAACATGAAATCTATGATTCTTTAAAATATTCTACCTTCTCCATGAATTGGATTTTTGGATTGATTATAAGCAAAAAAAAAGCATTTTCATCAAAATGTAGATGTCCGTTTCTACTTTGCTGCCATCGAGTTGCCCTTTCCAAAGCGTATAAGGCTCCTTTGAAAAAGAATAGGCATAAAACTCTACGTATACTCAAAATATTGTTATAAATAGTTGGTAACATCGGTCACGTTGAAATTATACCAACACGTGAAAACGATGTAAAAAGACGTGCACATTAAATGCATCCGTGATTAATAACAATTAAGAAATAAAAATAAGCCATAGCAGCTGAGAGACAACCAGTCCACACTGTCAAGCGGTGTGGCGGCGAGCGGCGCCAGTTGACGAACATGACGTTTGGATCAGCCAGCACCATTTTTAAGGGAACTTATCTCTTAAAACTGTTGTTAAGACCGACTGTCTTGGACGCCCCAGAATTTCTCTTATGGGGAATTGGAGACAGGCTTTCATAACTTCCGATACACATTGTGTACTGGCCTTAAAGATATGTAGAGTTATCAGAGATTATTTGAATAAGCGTGTTACTTTCTTTCATCAAGATATTTGGTTGGGTGCGCTGCGAATTGCGTAACACGCTATCCATCTGACTGCACATATTCTGCTCCGGTTCAGTGTGATGCCGGACGTAAAGAATAGCACCATCCCATTTCTTTCCGTGGATGTCGTAAAAGGCGACTGAGGGATTTACTGGAGAATGGGCAGCACCGTTATTTATGCATTTCATCACTATACTGCGATCGCCAACCCGCCTGTCCAGTAGTGGACGTCATTTGGCTGAACTGATGATAATTATGGTATTCTTCTAAGTGCATATAACGAATCGGATTGGGCTGAAAATGTATCCTTGAGGAAGTTTCCCTCCCCCCCCCCCCCAAGTAGCGCCAATAGCTTTCTGGAGTTTTTGCTCTTCTTATTTGAAGAAGTGCTACCACTTTCTAATTTTTTTTTTTTTAAATCCACTGCATTGTTAAATTCGTTTAAATAGGAATTCACTGTTTGAAAAATTATTATCTGTTTGTTCGAAATCGGGATCAGTAAAGGTAAGTTACATACAAAAAGTTTCGTGTCAGTATTCATTTTTTATTGCTTTTTTTTTGTTCAATTCACTACAAGTTTAGTTTAGTTAAGCTCCTCGGGGAGGACGACAGCGGCTTCGGGGATGACGGGGACACCGATCTGGACGGGCTCGACGGGCACGGGAGCGACCTCGACAACCTGGACGGGCTCGGGAGCGACCTCGATAACCTGTACAGGCTCAGGTGCAGCCTCAACCACTTGGACGGGCTCGGGAGCGGACTCCACGACATGGATGGGCTCTGGCTTGATCTCGATGGCCTCGGGAGCGACGGCGGGACCGACGGAGACAGGGCTGGACTCAGCGGCGGCCTGGTTGAGGTTCAGGATGATCTGGACCAGAGGGGCGCTGGCAGCGGGGGCAACAACTGCGGGGGCGGGGTTCGGAGCAACCACCACGGGGGCTGGGATGACAGCGGGCTCCTCAGCAACGATACCACCATCGGGAAGGGGGAAGGGAATGATGGCGGGGCCAACAGAGATGCCCTCCAATGGAGTCTCAACGATAGCAGGACCAACGGCGACGGGCTCAGGCTTTACTCCGAGGACATCAAGGAGCATCTGTTCGAGGGCGGCGGCGGTTGCGGGGTCGGTGCTGGGACTCTGGATGGCGGCGATGATCTCCTGGATCTCGGCGGTCTCAGCGCTCACCGGAGTGGGCCTGACGGCGGCTGAAGCCACGGCGGCGATAAGGGCGATGGCAATGAAGTATTTCATTTTTATTTATCTGGTGAAACAGAGTTAATATTAGCAAAAATCTCGTTTCGAGAAAGTGTTTAGTAATTTAAGTAAGTCTGTGTCTGACTGACAGACGTCATAAGGCACATGTAATGTACGTATATATATGTAATGTACATCCATGTGATACTGTGTTACGTAAAAAAATGTCCAATGGGTAAACCTTAGGTGTTGAAGTTTGCCTACAGACAAAATCGCCATCAAGAGCTAGTATAGTACGGATACATACAATTAGGTATTAGATACTCCAAAAACGTCTTAAACAAAATAATATACTTACTTTTGTCTGCTTTTAACACGACTGTGACACTTTTTGGATCCATTAACTTTTTATATTATTGTTTATCTAGTAATTTACAGTGTTTTAGAAAATTATCTTGTTCTAGACGAGATAGTGATTTAGCTATTCATACCAATTTATAACCAGATTGGATTAGGATAAGTCAAATTACTTTTATGAGGTTTGTAAATCTTGCATTGTGTTCCTTATTGATTTCAAATCTATTAGGTAGTTTAATATCGCAATTAACATTTAGCCAGCCAAATATTTAAACAGGTAGGCAAGTAGTGTTGGGTTTTTCCAGTTAGAATTTCTCAATCCTGACTCAGGATTGAGAAATTCCAACTGGAAAACTCAGGATTCCTGAGTAGTCCTTGGTTTGGAAGACGGCGGTGTGTCGCCGTGCCTTGGGAAACACATAATGCCTTTGGTCCTACGCCTGATCCTCGTCCGTCGTATTGGATTATTGCCCATTGAACAATGAGAAGAAAAGGAGAACAGAAAAGGATTTTTTATTTGTAAGTGGGAAATCATCAAATGACGTCTACCACTCTAGGCGGAGCGGGAGGGCGTGTCAGACTTTTACTGACTAAAACCCACCCGTGTTTCTTCAGTTGCCTATATGCCAGGGCCACGGTTTTTCGAACAAATCTCACGGCCCTGGCAGGGAAAGGAATTTACATGTATTTGCTTTATTGTAACTTTTCCTACAACATATTTTTAGGTATATTACCTACTAACTCGTGTGAATGTTGGAAATTTTCTTAAGGGTACGTAGTACCGCAACCAAATTACCTTATGTCCAAATCCGGTCAGCCGTAAAGACGTGAAAATGTAAGGGACAGGTGCAGGCTGTAGACAATTTTCTATTTTATTATTTACGTAACGTAACGTACGTATTAAGTGGTACTTGTTGACAGTCCTACACTGTTCTCACTATAATTTGAAACCATAGTAAAAGCCAATTATTTTAAAAGAGTTTTTTGTCGGTTTTTCTCCATAGGAATCAACAATTTGGAACCGTGCACCTAGCTTCTGACGTTTCTTATGTGCCCATGTAGGTTTGTGAAATAATTTTTTTTTTTTGTGTTTTACAAATTTTCACTTTTATAATATTAGTAGGATAGGATGAGACACTCAATCATTAATTAAATGGAATATAACGCCTTTGCTCGTGTCGATGTCTGAAAGTATCTCCCGGGAATCTACTACTCTATTTATTTATATATAAATAAATATTGTAAACCACAAAAAATCATAACAAAAACAACGAATAGTACAAAATATACAATGGGCTGCCTTATCACTATCCCTATCTATTACCTACTTTTAAAGTATCTTATGTGTTAATCCGGGTTCTAAGCTATCTCTCCTATGCAATATCAAAAACCAGTATCAGCATGAAACTAAATTTTACAGGAGAGCCGAAAAATGATTTCAGATTTCTTTAGATTGGTGTGGTCGGGTCGGTTTCCGACTTTGTGTAACTTCGTATTTGACTTATTTCTGGGAGATTTTGCTAACCTAGTATGTGCAGGGTGATCTTTATAGATCTCCATAGTAGGATAGTAGGATGTGAGGTGTCCGGATTTAGTAGAGTACGAGGCACGTGTAAATTTTTATACTTGTATTTACATTTTTGTGAATGAACAACTTAGATAGAAAATTTTCTTGCCATTTTCACCGTTGCATTAGTTTCAACCATATACCGCATTAATAAATTAATTATGTTCACTTTGTAAATGAAATAACACTGAAAACTTTACGCACACAACTTAATCCCCTTTTTCAGCTCATCAGGGGTAGAATTATCAAAAACGCTGGTATATATATAAATTAGTTTTAATCATCAGCCTGAACACAATATTTGAAGAACGTCAAATATTGACGTTTCGTGAGACTGTGTTACGTAATATACGTAACACAGTCTCACAAAACGCTTGCCCTTCATCACTTCCTAGTGTTTTCTGTGTTTTATCTGGGATGAAGAAGTGGCGCAGAAACTCCCCAGCACCACAGCTGTTTGTTCAGCCAAAAGAACTAGATTCAGTACCCACAAATAGTATGTAATTAAACGTAACGAAACAAAAAACATATGTACAATGATGCCGATTCTGTTGTTACAAAATTCTCTAAACTAAATTAAAAATCACTAAAATTTGGTTTATTCCTGTCAAACGACGATTTCCTATTCTGAAATAGACTAAAGTGACACAGCTTAACTATATTTTAGTTTGACAGCACTAAGATTGCACTGAGTTATTAGTTTAGTGAAAATGTCAAATTTGCTATTCTGAGTTTGCCGGTTTTCACCAAAAATTTTGACTAAAGTAATTTATTTTAACTAAATCTGACTATTTTTAATCGCGATTAAAAAGGTGTGGAATAAAACTAGTGGTCATGAACTAAAATTCTCAACAACGCCTCCCCTTCACGTGCAAAAACAGTTCTGTATTTTTTATTTTCTTTTTGCTTATATCTTGAAAATGGCGTGTCCTACTTAACGCAAAAATAATGAAATTTTCGACCCCCTATACATATAAAATATTTATTATATATATTTATTAAACCCCTATACATATAAATTAGGGATGTTATGGATATGAAATTTCGGATACGGATTGGTTACGGATGTAAGAATGATTATTATACCGGATACGGATACGGATATGAAATTATTTCGGATTATCCGTTAGATTCGGATAATTTCGGTTACGGATATAAAACTTTTAAGGCATAACAGAAGTAAAATACAAATAAATAATAAAATTGTTTTATATATAAATATGTCACCATTTGGTAGAAATTGCAATCAGTCTGTGAGTAATTATTACATCTATTTAAAATAAAAATGATTATAAATATATATTGAGTGTTATCTAATCTACCTAAAATAAAAATGTAATAACAAATCCGATATTATCCGAAACTTTTATTTCGGATTCGGTTACGGTTACGGATAAATTATTATATCGGATATCCGATAGTTTCGGTTACGGTTACGGAGCTCCCTAACATCCCTGATATAAATCTCAACACGTGGGTAATATTTTTTTTATATTGTTCAAACAAAAATTGAAAAAGTCCATGTAGAACACGTCCAGGCTGCCCCGTTGCGCGCGCCTTCGTGTCTCAAAAAATTCATTGCGTAGCGCACAGAAATACGTGGGTATGCTGGAAGAGATTTCTGTAGAAATAAGCATCACCTCTGTACCAATTTTTCTGTTATATTCTTCTTGTCTTGTTCTTCTTGTATAGAAATGGTTAAATAAATAAATAAGTACTACGTTGCGAAGCCAAAAGAAAAAAAAGGGATTAAATATAATGATCACCATAAAATGCTTTGATACCCTTAGTTCTTTAACCAAAAATATATACTTGACACCAGAAAAATAAAGTCTAAAATTACAATAGTACTAGCTATTTTAGTCACGACTGCTCTTTATATTGTATTCGAACACCAAATGTAGTAAATGATCACCAAATCATAACTTGTACGACAAAACTGTACTGCGACTCATAATAGTTCGAATGCACGCTTGTGCGATACACTCGAGCTCACATAGTACACTAGGTTAGGTTAGGTTAAAACTGTGACCTCCTATGCTAGAAACGACTAGATTCAGTGTGTCGCATAAGCGTGCATTCGAACTATGGTGAGTCGCAGTACAGTTTTGTCGCACAAGTGTTATTCGCACACCCATTTGTCGAACTCACGTAGTACACTCTTAATAATTTCGTGTTCACTAACTATTTTTGGGTTAACAATGATTTTTTTTGGAGTCAGTTTGCTTAAATAGGATAGCAAGATGTAAAAACTTTGGTTATAATTTTACATTGAAATGCTGTTTTAATTTTGGTGATCATTTACTACTTTTGGATTAACAATGATTTATTTGGAGTCGGTTTGCTTAAATAGGATAGCAAGATGTTAAAAATTTGGTTATAATTTTTCATTAAAATGCGGGTTTAATTTTGGTGATCATTTACTAGTTTTGTCTGTTATATGTTACTATATCTGGTGGTAAGTTAAACATAAGCCAAAAAAAAAATACCACGTTGATTCGCGATTGTTAAATTCGATTTTAGTCGTGTCAAAATAATTTTTAAATTTAGACATTTTTTTCGTGCAGAATAGCGTTACAATTCTCATAGCCAAAAGTATGGAATTTAGAGATAGTTTAGTTAGTTTAGTTCGTGTTCAACAGAATCGGCACCAATATGTAACAGTTGTACCTATTACACACAAATTTGACAAATTATACAGTAAAAGTGTGTAACTGTTTAGTTTATACATAGCAACAATGAATTGTAATGCCACCGTGAGGATACCAATTCCATCTTTGAAAAATTATCTCAGAGAAACTTTACAAACTAGCTGGTAAATTGCTTGAGCAGTTCATTTTTGAAGAAAAAAATATTTTGTATATCCGCGGCTTTGCTCCACAGCAGAATGGCATAGGACATAACACTATGAAAATAAATAAAATTGTCTAATGGAGCTGTGAACGTCAGTGTTACTATTTTACTTTCTTTCTTTCTTTTTTATAGGCGGCCGAAAGCAGGCTTGGTACTCGTGTATGTGATCCCCACTGAAGTTTGACATTAACTGTTATGCCCTGAAAAACAATTCCTAATGGAAAAACCCAATAACAATTTCCCCGACCTGGGAATCGAATCCAGAACCCCCTTTTCTCGCCGCGAATTCTCCTTTATTTATCGACCGCCTTGTATCACTTATAGGTACAAATGTGTCTTTGATAAAGTTGATTCACCTTAAGCCTTCTGTAACATTTTCAGTGACTCCAAACACGAAATTCCACTGGCGATACAAAATTTAAGAGAAACTCCTTGTTTATTGTTTTTGTCCATAATGAAATTCGAAATAATATGCACTAAGGTTGGACTTTTAATCCTATTCAGTAACTCGACAGTTCAACGAAAAATAATGATACCATACTAAAACTAATAGGAGGCGGGGCAAGTGAGGGAGTGGCAGTCTCTGCGCCCTCACGTCCCTAGCCGCCGCAGGAGGAGACGCCCCGGGCGTCGGGAGTCGATAGCGGACTCCCGGCCACCGTAGGCGTGAGCTTGCGGGTGGCGAGCAATGGGTAGCTCGCCGCCCGGTAAGGACCAGGCTCGGGTCGACGGCACGTAGTATTCCACGCGCGCCTCAAAGAGATGTCATTTGATGATTTCCCATCCAATAAAAAAAAAAACCTAAAACTAATAGTGTTGCGATTGTGAACGATTTCGCGTAAAGAATTAATGATAAAAATGGTTTAAATTAAATAAAACTTAAAAAAATAGTTTTTAGGATGTGCAATATAAGAATAATTTTGAATAACAGTTATTTCCTTTTTTATTTTCTTCTGATAGAAACAAAACTAAATATAAAAATCATCTCATTTTACTTTTTTTTTCTTTAGTCATTAGTTTGGCAGCCATAGACCTGGTATCCCTCGGATGGATACCAGGTTTTGGAGGGATTCCCTTCAACTGTCAAGTTACTGATTAGGATTAAAAGTCCAACCTTAGGTATATGATGTAACTAAAAAAAGCACTGTACTTAATCTAAATAACAGATGTACCTCAAACTTCGCGCCAAAATGGAAAACCATTGTGTGCTTTTTTGACTGAATGTATGTATATTTAGTGAGACCATTATTACTCCGTTGACGTAAATACGGAAAATCTTGTATCAAAACCCATCCATCGTTTGACATAATTATAGGTAGCAAAATCAAGTTAATGATAAACATTTTACTTTATATTCATAAGTTTATTGCAGATTATCATGAGTATTTCATTAGACTATAGGTCAATATATTAAGAGAATTCTTTATTAAATTCTTAGTTCAGTTCTTCGGGGAGGATGACAGCGGCTTCGGGGATGACAGGGACTCCGATCTGGACGGGCTCAACCTCAGGAGCAACAACACCGATGGGGTTCACGGCAATAGGATTGCCGATGGGTGAAGGTAAAGGAGCAACCTGCACTGGTTCAGGAGCGACTTCAACAACCTGCACTGGTTCAGGAGCGACCTCAACAACCTGCACGGGCTCAGGCTTGATCTCGGGGTTGACGATGTCGACGGGACTGACAGCAATGGGGCTGGACCCTGCGGCCTGGTTGATGTTCAGGATGATCTGAACAAGGGGAGCACTGGTGGAGACATCAGCAGCGGGTCCAGGAACGATAGCCACAGGGGAGGGAGCGACGACGGACTCAGCGACGGCACCACCATCGGGGAGGGGGAAGTCAACTATTGCGGGGCCAACAGATATTGGTTCATACTCAGAGTCAATGATTGCGGGGCCAACGGAGATCGGTTCAGTGTCAACTATGGCAGGTCCGACAGCAATGGAGTCAGGTTTCAGGGCAGCGATGGCTTCGAGGATCTGTCCGATGATTGAAGCGCGTGTGGGCTCGGCCGAGGCCACAGCGGCGGTAAGAAGGATGATTGCCAAGAATCTCATCTTAATATATCTGGAAATAATTCAAGTTATTGAATGAATATAATTATTATCTAAAGTTGGCTATCGTAGATCCAGAATCAACAATATGTGACAACAAATGTGTGGTAATACTTGACTAAAATTTTAGAGGTAGAATATCAATTTTGTCATTAATACGATTATATTTCTGTAGGTACCTACTTTCTTGTCTGGATATAATACTAATATGCCATTCTTAATTTTCGTTACCTTTTTATATGGTCGATTATCTATGGAGTGGAACGCAAATTGCATTTTATCAAATTGATATTGTGCTGCGGTGACTTTAAATTATACTATCTTTATTTATTGCATCCTGTATTATATTCCTTATAAAATTATGTATTGGTCGGGTAGATTGTCTCTTTATCATAAGATGCGACAAGATTATATAACAAAAAAGTTGTTTATAACTAGTCAAACTCAAACTCCAAGTATTCATTTTCAACCGACGAAAAAATATGGAGGAGGTTATCAATTCGACACGGTTTTTTTTTTTCATGTATGACCAGTGACCACGCATAACTTTTTACATAGAAGTCCGATTGTGATAATTCTTTTTTTATTGGAAAGGGTATACTCCCAAGGTGGTCCCGTATAAATTTGGAAAACAAAATCGAACCCTAAGGGTCGGAAAACAGGGGATGATTGATTGTTCACTCACTGATTGTAATGTATAACCACGCATAACTTTATACAGAGTAATCCGATTTTGATTATTCTGTTTTTATTGGATAGGGTATACCTTGCCAAGTATTATAAGTCCATTACAGCCACAAAAAAAATATAAAATGAAAACTTTTTAACAAAAAATTAAACCGCCGAAAAAACTGAAAAGCAAAAAATAATAAACATTAAATTTTTTAGTAGGCGCTGAAAAATCAATGAACAAAGATCACTCAAAGCGCCGACTCATAATTTTAATGTTTATTATTTTTTCCTTTTCTGTTTTTTCGGCGGTTTAATTTTTTGTTAAAAAGTTTTAATTAAAGCACAGGTATCTACTGAGGCCTTGTGGCTAAGAATTAATATTTTTTTTAGTGACAATATTTCTCAAGTGCGCATGAGGCGGGCTGAAGGGTCTATAGGACTCCATGATGTGTCTCTAGCCAACGACGAGAGCTCTCATGCGACTATCCTTACATAGGAGTAGATGCTCCCAAAATTCTACAAGGACAATTTTGGGAACAATAACGTCACAGGCAGCATGTGTGCAAAAACAATGTTATCAGTATTAAATACTATAATTTACAACGTCTCTTATTACCAGATCAGATATATTTTATACCAGTATTAAACATACAATTACGATTCAGTTATCTTGTTCAACTGTAGTAGCTATTTATGATACGGCTTAGACGAATGTAGTAAAAGTTCGATATAATTCACGTTTTTTATACAGGTGTGACGTAGATATAAGGGTAACAAGTTTTACTTAGTATGTCCCCTTCACAAAAATCATTATATCATTATTAAAACAACATTACAGACATAGATCGAAGATAATACACAGTTACATTTCAAGAAAAAATAAAAAAAAACAGATCTATTACATATTTATATAACAAAGAACTTTTAGGTGCCTATTTAGATATTGCGCTCTGCGGTACCTACAGTCTGGCCACAATTAATTTACCTCTGTGTTTGTATCATTGCAAAAACCACAGTGATCTTTATTAACATTGGATAAGGTTGCTGTTGGGTTACTGCCATTGATAAGCCTATCAAATTGACAGTGATCTTTAAAATCGGTAGTATAAGGTTGTTATTGGGTTGCTACTGGCAGAGGTAAAATAATTGTGAATGGACTGTACATATAGGCCATGTCACGTTGTTTTTTTTTTTTGTGTAACTGTTACTCTATTTTATCTCTAATTATGTTCGTGTATATAAAAACAGAGATAAGAATCAGAGGGCATCAAAAAACTCGTTCGCATCGCTGTCAATGGGAAAAGTGCCCAAAAAACTGGCTGGATTCTTTTGCCAAAAAATTGGCCAGTCCTCTGGTCACGTGAAGAGTCGACCAACCACTTGACTGTGTCTCGAAAAACCAAGTGGGCACTCGGACCCCATGGCCCTAATTTCAACCCAGCTCAAATATGCAACTTACAATGAGATTGGAATATTTTAGTCGTTTGAGGTGCAGCAGCCGCTAGTGTTGCAAAGGACTCGAGTCCTCGAAACGTAATTTTAAAGACTCGACTCAATTATGCAAGACTCAAGTGTGCTCAAAAGGCTCGGAGTCTAGAGTCCTTTGTAACACTTAGACTAGCTTGTTAGTCTAGTGCTTAGTGACCCTGACTGCTAAGACTGAGGTCGAGGTTCGATTCCCACCCAATTTTGGAACTGGTTTTTATGGTAACTTGCGCGTGGCGGCGGTGAAGGTGAACGACCGAGCGAAGCTACAAGTGGGTATGGACCAGCTGTTCGATCGGTCAAAATTCTAAGAAGTTTAAAGTACCTACGCCGGCGCAGCGGCGAAGGTGAAAGACCGAGCGTAGCTACGAGTAGGTACTCGGCTAGTAGGTATCAGCTGTTCGGTCGGTAAAAATTCTAAGAAGTTCGAAGTACCTACTTGCCGGCTTGCGGTTATTGACCTATTCCTATTGTCGATATCATATTAGGTTCGAAATATGTAGGGTGTCCACAGTTAGTATCAGGCTTATTTGCAACAATAGTCCTGTCAGTGATGATGGATCGATCCCAGTACAATGTGATATTCCCATTTTTGAGAACTGGGTCGGGCACATAAGTACCTGTAGTGCGGCACTTTTGATTCCATAAGGCTGGATTTAAGAGCAAGTTGCTGATCAAGGCTACTAGGTTGTGCCTATGCAAGTATTCTTCGTTAGCTAGACGAGAACACCCGGAGATTATATGCTTAATTGATTCCCCTGGACGGTGGCATGCACGAGCAGCACGACAGATGTCATCGATGCCGTCTTAATACTAGGCAGAGCCTGTACTATGGTAACCATGCAACTGATAAATATAATGTTTGCCTCCGAATTCCTTAATAAATCAAGGCTTCCAGCCAGGGCTACAAAACATAAAAACACAATATGAGGGCACGGCATGCCTCGCAAACGGCACACTCTGCCAACGTGTGCGACGCCGTGTCCTCTCGGCAGTCAACGCAGTGGTGACACCGGGCCTCCGGCTGGCTGTTTATGCAACACAGGTACTTCCTGAAGCAACCGTGCCCCGAGAGCACCTGCGTCTACCCGAAACGGCAGGGAGCCGTGCGAGCCGAGTAGCGGCTGGAACTCCTCGATACTGACGAGGGTGGTGAGTGAGAGCCAGTCCCACCAGTCCACCACCAGAGATGCACGAAGTTGCGACTGACGCAGCTCCATATGTCGCTGCAGCAGCCGCTCGCCCCACGCCCTCGCTTCCTTGCGCTATAGATAGTGACGCGAGTACTTACGCCTCGAGGTCCGACGGCGGAGATCTGGCCAGTACACAAGCCACCTTGTAGGAGATCGTGCAATATTTCCTAACGAAAACGATTCTGACCTTTGCAATCAGTCAACTCCAACGGCAAGTTGCGTTAAAGAACTTCGTTCCAATAAAACACTTTTCAATTTTTCAAACATTAAGAGTGACAACCCTAACGCAGCAATAGTGCGAAGGTAATTATTTCAACAAATAGGCCTAATTTCTATACAGTCCATATTTATACAATAGTGATAAGTAGCTCACCAGACCTAAATGCGTTTCTTGATGAGTTATATAAAGTCCAAATCAAGTCATATTTCTGCACGAATACAATCACAACAATGTCACCGTTTATGTCATTGCATTTCTGTCAATGTAATGAAACTTCAGTTTTATGCTACGCTACGAAATTTTGCATAAGTATTTTTCTGCATCTCTACCAACGTAACGCAAATGCATATAAAGCTGTCTCGCTCTTCGAAGTACTGTATGGAAAAACAAAGAACTCTGGAACGCAATTATTATAACCTCTAAAGTTTCCTGAATTAATTTTAGAGGAAACTACAAAATTTGTTTTATTTTGAATTAAATTGGATAGTTTTAGCATTCATTATGAGGCTAAACTATACCTTGTTTGCGGGTCCTTCGCAGAAAAGTGCCAGGAGGCCTCAGAGAGAACCTGTACCATTCAAACAGTTGCTACCATTGGAGCTGAAGAAAACGGTTTCTGGCAAAGGAGATAAGCTCAAAGAGGCAGCTTGTATGCAAGAAATGGCTGTCATGTTTGCATGTTTCAAGAAGTCTGAATTTGACCAGACAGCGTGCTTGAAGGAAGTGACGGCATTCCAAGGATGTTACAAGGAATACAGTGAGAAACTGAATGCACAGAGAGAACAAGGAAAGAAAGGTATCCTCGTCCCTGGAGAGACGAAATTAACACATAGACAATTGAACCAACTATTGAAAGCTTTTCCACCCAAAAAACAATTAGCAAGCAAGTAAATATTCATGAAATAGTTTGTATTTATAAATAAATAGTTGTTATTTAAATTTATTCCTTGTTTTTACTATCCTATACTCGTCCCGTACTTTTATAAGGCTGTACTTATTTAATAATATCTTGTTCAACACTGGCTGGTACTGCCACTGGTCAGCCAGGTTGAGTGTCTCAAGGTGTGCGTGAGCCCTCATTCAATTTGTATGAATAAGAACCTGCTTTTGCGTTTATTATTCTTTGGATTCTCTCTAACAGTGCTGCTAGGTGACTATAAGGTAATACTGGAACTCACATAGGTTGTATGGATAGAGGTATGCTTTGAGTTTTTCTGCATCATGATCAAAACTGAAATGAAAAGGTCTTTGGAGAGTCAGAGAACTGTTCTGCTGTGGAGTTAGTTGCACCTTGTACCACTTCTTCCCGGCTACAACACTGCAGTAGTGAAGGGTGGGGATTTATGGGGGACTGTCCTATATAATTTTGACATTACAGAAGCGCTAATTCTCAGCCTAGAGTCAATGTTGCCAGCATAGTCTGCCAAAGTGGTAGCAGGCAGGGTACTTTATGGTCTGTTCCAAAAGTATTTAGTGAGAATTTGAACAAATGGAGTAGAAAACATATTGGTGAGTGCCTATTTGTTACAGCATAATATCCGCCTAGAATGTTCTCACTGATCGGTCAGGCATGAGACAAAATTTTGTAGTCAAATAACTAGAAAACCATTAGCACTAAAAAATTTAAAATTTATGCTATAATTACAGATAATGATGTACTTATTATCTATTACATACAAATGACGATATTCGACATTTTCTGGCTGGGGTAACTCAGTTTGTGGTGTCTCTTACCTATAGAGTCATCATCATATTCATTTCAGCTGAAAGACTTCCACTACTGGACATAGGCCTCCCCCAAGCATCACCATCTCAACCGATTATGTGCCTTTGGCAGCATCTAGCGAATTCCTGCAGCCTTCATCAGGTCATCGGTCCATCTTCCAACGCTACGTCTTTCCAGTACACGGGCGCCATTCCAGAATCTTCCGGCTCCATCAGCCATCTGTTCTGCAAGCAATGTGGGCTGCCCACTACCACTTATGTTTGGACCATTTCTCGAAGTTGGACCTACCCAACTGGACAGTTATGTCTTAGATAAACATGATCGTCTACTACTTCGAGTGTAGACCCTACCCTCTGATACAGATACAGTGCTTTGATTATTGTAATTTAGTCCTCCAGACCGTATTTCGGCTATGGCGGTCAATCTCACCGGAGACTCATCGACGCAGAGACACAGGTGCATTCATTCTTCCCTCACTCTCATAGTCAGATGGGACGGCAATCCGACACGACCGGAGAGAGATCAGGCGCAGGACAAACACGTGCACACCGAAGCACGGGGTATCACACCGCCAATTTCCAAACTTCAGGTTGTTGCTTAGAAGTTCTTAATAGAAAAACCCAACAACACTTGGCCCGAAACTTGGCCACTTGGCCAGTCAGCGGTCGCGTTTGTGACAATGAGACCAATGGGGCAGGGCAGTTATTTTAATATCCAAAAAATAATACCAAAATTTTTTATAAATCCCTTTTTAGGGTTCCGTTGCCAAATGGCAAAAAACGGAACCCTTATAGATTCGTCATGTCTGTCTGTCCGTCCGTCTGTCTGTCTGTCTGTCTGTCTGTTCGTCCGTCCGTATGTCACAGCCACTTTCCTCCGAAACTATAAGAGCTACACTGTTGAAACTTGGTAAGTAGATGTATTCTGTGAACCGCATCAAGATTTTGACACTAAAATAGAGAAAAAATAATAAATTTTGGGGTTCCCCATACTTAGAACTGAAACTCAAATTTTTTTTTTTCATCAAACCCGTACGTGTGTTGTATCTATGAATAGGTCTTCAAAAATGGTATTGAGGTTTCTAATATCATTTTTTTCTAAACTGAATAGTTTGCGCGAGAGAAGCTTCCAAAGTGGTAAAATGTGTCCCCCCCCCCCCCCCGTAACTTCTAAAATAAGAGAATGATTAAACTCAAAAAAATATATGATGTATATAACCATGTAAACTACCACCGAAAATTGGTTTGAACGAGATCCAGTAAGTGGTTTTTTATTAATACGTCATAAATCGTAAACCGCAATTTACCTTTCATTCAATCAACTCAGATATAAAAATTAAAAAAAAAACATGTAAGTTCATAAGCATAAACCTTATACATAAACCGAGGATCCCTAAAGGTTTGTACGGAACCCTCGGTGCGCGAGTCCGACTCGCACTTGGCCGGTTTTATCGACTCAAATTTTCCTAGATTAAAAAAAAATCGAAAAAAGTGGTTAGATAAAAAAAAATACACAAAACGCTTTAAATACACATGAATGTGTTACTAGTTCTCTTCAGTGAGTGATTTGTGTTTATACTTTTGTCAGTAACTTTAAAAAAAACATGTGCATATCATGTCATATTTCATTTATATTAAGTAAAAAATAAGTAATCAATCATACAATCTTATATCATTAGAACTAGTAAAGTGTATAAAATAGCACAGTTATCACTTCGGGGCGCTGTGTAACCATTGTGGAGAAGACACTTGCAGCTCTATGCGTCGCACTGAGATCAACTCGTCATCAATTTCATGGACGTTGTAGAATCTCTCCAATTGCTCTATGGCTTTGTCTTCAAGCTATAAAAGAAAGAAATGGATTATAATTAACACATTAAAACATAGTATTTACGGGCAATGGCCTATCGTCCCAGATAAGAAATACTGGTAGTTTGAGTAAACCGCCAGTGTCTTTTGCCCTGTTCCAAACGTTGTTAGACAATTCGTTTGTTCACACGGTGTTGCCTTAATTTAAGAATACAGTTGAGATCACAAAATTAAATACTGTGATCCCAAAATTACACAGTTGAATATCGTTGTTGGGAATCGAACCCAACGCAAGATATTGAGGGCGGTCTGCACGCACAGGAGGCGTGATTAACGCGTCATCTTCGGCACGCTGAGTCATGATCCGGCTCGAAGGACCAATGTTATCGTGGAGAGCAATAACCTGCTGTTCGGCGATCTGACGATGATCAGCTAACATCCTGATCATCGCTGTATTTTCGAAGCTGCGTGTACGAGTAAACATCAATATACTCTAAATATAGTGTACATGAGGTAAGAACTTGATTAATTTTGATTATAAAGTAACAAAAACTTAAAATAACATTATATCTCCTTTACTCCAAATGTGATAGTGTACATGAGGTAAGAATTTGATTAATTTTGATTATAAAGGAACAAAAAATTAAAATAACATTATATCTCTTTTACTTTAAATGTGGTCGCTCTAAAATTCTAAATAGCTCTATAGTTAGTTTGAATTAGATGGAAACAATACCATACCTGTGTCAAAAGAAGTGGTTTAGTCATGATTCTCGAGTGATCTTCCTTCTGTTTCCTCTGGTCAGTTAATATCTTATTAAACTCTATGGATTTAGACTTAGGGCTGCTGCTAGCAACCGGCGGCTCACAGATCTTCCATGGGTTCTTCGGCTTTTCAGGCGGACTACCCACATTTACCTTACTAAAGAAATCATCAATACTTTGCGATGCTGTTTCGTTTCCTTGCAAAGCCAACTTTTTTCTTTGTTTCTGAGATAGTTTTGGTCCCACATGACTTATAACAACGTTACCCTGTTTTGGACTCCAAGCAGATTCAGCAATAGGAGAATCTTTCGGTGAGACTGACATTCGTGATGAGGTAGGTGGACTAGGTAATTTCTCTTGTATTGTCATGGAACTCGAAGAACTAGTCTTCGTGAGTTTCGTAAAAGATTCGACGGGCGCTTCATTCAATAGATCCTTAGCAATGTTTATGGCTTTCAGTCTTGCTTGCACGACTTTCAACTGTTTCTGTTGCGAGGACGGTACCTCGGTCCACTTTTCCTTCTTATCCCGCGTCTCTTTCTCAGATTCCTTCGATATCTTGCTCAAAGATAGAGTTATATCGCCGGAGGTATCATTAGACAAGTCTAACGACGTCACCGAGCTTACAGATTCGTACCTCATTCTCTCTTTTTCACTATCAGTGTATTCGATCTTCCGTCCCTTTTTCTTCTTAACAATTTCTGTTATACTGTCATCTTTCTTGATTTCTTCGTCTGTGACCTCTAAGTTAACTGGATGTGTTTTGGCGAACTCTTCAATAACTTCATCAGTTGGAGCGTTGTAGAATGGAGTTATTACTCTGGAAGACATGATTGGGTTGAACTTGCAATAATACTGAGTTATATCATTGAGTAATGTGTCTTCTAGAAGATCTAAAGATCTGTTTTCTAAGACACTGTTGAGGTTTAATGATATGAATTCCATGCAGCATTGTTTGAGCTGTGTTGCGTTGTACGTGTGTCCGAACTGGCAGAGTTCTGAGCAATTTTTGAGGTTTATCAAGTTTGCTAGTGCGATCTCACACATTTCTCTCAGTCGCGTTATGAAGAGCTGGTCGGCGACTATAAGGAGGTTGCATATGAAGTCGATACTGTCGCAGTTTTCTAGTTCGGGGCAGGAGTCCGTGTATAGGAAGTTGATGACAGGCAGTAGAATGCCATAGTTTATTGGAAGAGTTACCGTTGACAGCATCTTGCTCTGGAAATAAATTTAACTGCGGTTTAGTAAAGATGTACAATGTAACCAGAACTTAGTAATATTTTTTCGTAGCGAAATAAATGTTACTGTATTGATTGCAGGAATTAAGGATATTACTAAAAAAAAAAAATGCAGCATAAATCGGCCATAGGAAAATCAATTTATTTGGGTAAATGATTTAAGTTAATTTGGCAACTCGCATTCGTGACCATCTCATCATCATTTCAGCCGAATGACGTCCACTGCTGGACATAGGCGTCCCCGAGAAATGGGGGGGGGAGGCATAATCGCCACGCTTGGCAGGAGGGATGGTGAACGCAGTATGGTGATAAAATGCATAGAGAATGCTGCTGCTCATTCTCTAGTAAGTCGCTTAGTCGCCTATACGACACCTATACGGGACGAAATGGGATGATGCTATTCTTTACGTCCGAGTCCACACGGAATTTTGACCGTCTATTTGAACAAAATCTGACTGTTACGCGTTTCAATAATACTAAATTCTGATCACAACCTAATTCACGCAGCATAAAACCGATATTTGTTTAAATGGAAATAACGTCACTTGGTAACAAGAATTTATAAGAACAGAATGAAAATACGTTTTATTGCGTTAAAAAACGACCCGAAAAAAGAAAAGTTTGGGGAAAATATGCGTCACATAACGTAAAACGGCCATCACTCAGCATAATTCTACGACCTTATACGAAACAGAGTCTGCAGCGACAGCCACCAGTCAGCATAATTCTATAATGACAATACTGTGTAGCTCACCTCAGTCCAAGAATGCATGAACATGCCCTGGAAGTAGTCCAGCCTGGCCGCCAGTACACACTTGTGCGCGGGCACCCTGGCGCCGTCCTTGGACATCACACTCGTGTCCACGAGCTCCGGGAATGACTCCCGCTCCCACTGCGGGCACGGGTTGCGAGTAAATGTCGTGCTCGCGCTTTCTTTCAGGCATATTGAGCCGTTTTTGTAACTGGGGAGAGAAAAAGCGAGATTAGTAAGGGTAAATGTTATTTTTGCTCGATGAAAATGTTGATTATATTGTTACTAATTTGCTTCTGCTCGCAACTTCGCCGGCGTTAATGACGGGATGTGCCACTAAGAACGTGCTACCGAGAGAATAAGTAGCATTTGTCCTTCCCCAAATCCTCCGTGCCAAATTTGATTGAATTCCTTTCAGTGGTTTACGCGTAAAAAGGTAACATATAGACTGAGTTACATTAAATTTTATAATATTACTAGCTTTTGCCAGCGGCCCGTGTATTATGTACAATTAAACCTTCCTCTTGAATCACTTTGTCTATTGATGAAAACCGCATTAAAATCCGTTGCGTGGTTTAAAAGATCTAAGTGTACAGATACGGGAAGCGGCTAAGTTTTATACTTTGTAAATATTACGGATAAAATAGCAGTACTCCTATTTCATCCCGTGGGTGTCGTAAAAGGCGACTAAGGGACTTACTAGAGAATGGGCAGCAGCGTTCTTTATGCGTTTTACCACCATACTGCGATCGCCAACCCACCTGCCAAGCGTGGCGATTATGGCAAACCCTCCCAAATTGTGGGAGGCCTATGTCCAGCAGTGGACGTCTTACGGTTGTAATGATGATGATGACTCCTATATTCCTTGAAGTGCACGTAGTAAGTTAAGCTTCAAATCGCATGAAATGAAAGGCGAGCCTTTGGACGGTGAAGAGGGTCGCCCCATATTTCTGCGACTGCTGCAAAATGTCTGCTAGAGACATCCCAAAGCACTTACTCCCTACTCGTGGATCATAACCAGGATCTAAGTTAAGCTGTTGCAGCAGCGAACTACACAGTTTTTTAAATTCTAATTTGTTTAAATATATTTTTACGCGGAACGTTTTACTGTGGATTCAGTATATGATTCTGAATGCGTTGAAATTTTTCGTCGGTTATTATAAAAAATATACTAGTTGTTGGATGCGTTTTGACCGCGTAGGTATTGCACTTTTCTATGGTATAGCAGTTTTTTTTTTAACTCCAAGAAAAAGTTATAGGGGGTTTAAAATCAAGTATTTTTCAATATAAGTATACAGGTACTTACTAAAACTTATCCAGCAATTTGTGCAGCGTCATGACCTGCAGTCGCTTGGCGGAGGCCTGCAGAAGCTTGACGGGGTCACAATACAGATGGGTGCGCGGCGGAGTGTCAGTGTTGCGGCGGTTACGTTGCCGCTTGGACTTGTCCAGAGGCTTATTGTATACTTCGAAGGCTGATATCTCTGATGGGTTTTCTGTAAAGCAGGAATAAGAAGTTTTAAAAATAAATTATTCGAACTATCTAGTTAGTAGCTAGTACATTTTGCATCAAAAGTCGACGTATAAATATGGCTTTACAGAATTATAATCGTATAATATGTATCACAAATATAAAAACGTAAGAAAATTTGAATAAAGCGGGTTACCGCGGCGCTTCACCCGTAACCCAATTTGGCAGACATTACTAGGAAAATACTGGTACCCATTCTATTTACATTACAACCTCTATGTTCCTTGTGGCGCCGGACGTAAAGTATAGCATCATCCCATTTCTTCCCCGTGGATGTCGTAAAACGCGATTCATTCATTCATTCATTCTTTTATTTATTCATAACAATTAACAATTGTGTTGAACATTACATTAATTAAATAAAATTATCACATGCACAAAACAATACATTAAAAAGCCTAATTAAAGTTAAAAAGAAATGTGAGAGTCAAATTAATTAAATTAATAAAAAAAAATAAAAAAATGTCAACAAATAAATGTGGTGGCAGTTGCTGAAATGCTGCGACTAAGGTAATTACTAGAGAATGATTCGATCGCCAACTCGCCTGCTAAGCATGGCGAATTGGCGATTATGGAAAACCCCTCCTTGGTGGAGGCCTATATTCAGCACTACAGCTTGGCAAAAAAGAGTCTGGAAAAAATGAGGGCGCCTGCTTAGCAGGTATGGCCACCCTGTATACTAGGACTAAAAGTGTTAAGATACTTTTTGTTTTAATCCATAAACACGAGATCCCGGAAATGAAGAATGTTACTAGGTATGCCAAATCGCTTGAAATATTGTCTCAGTAAAGCCTATATGTATACAAATACATTAGTTTTTGTTGTAGTCAAAAATACCAAGTAGTTTTGATTTTATAGGCATTCAAAGTTTCGAAAAGTATCGAATCCCGCTAACAGTCACGAGACCGCTTGTGACGTCATATCACAACGCGCCGCGCGGGCCGTGGCCCGCTTAGTATCAAGTCGCCAGCGGTTACAGTACTTACAGTAGATGTAAATAGCTTGCGCAGTATTTTGTTGTGTTTTCGTCCGCGTTTTACGTTAATAGTCTAATAATAGTAAATATTATTCGATTAATAAAATGGATAAAGGATTCGAAAAAGGGCAATCGGATAATCTACCTAAAATAGTTGGATTAATGGTTGCGCATTATTTATCAACAAATAGTGATTTCGTATTATTTACGGATTAATCGCGTACTTACTAATTGATTTTACATTTATCCTGCCAATGTAAAATCAATAAACACGCAATTAATCCGGTTACAAATTGTTTCATTATCGGATGAAAAATAATAATTATTACTTATGTACCTACATAAAATATGATCACTATACTTACGTCAAAATGGTCTTCACAACAATAAACTGTACTTTTATCTCCAAATGGATCTAACCTCTTCATAGCTTTTATCCATTTTTTTCGCATTTTAACGTCCTTTGGAACTATAAAAATATTAATTAAAAAAAACTAAAAAACAGGCGTCCATAGAAAACCAAACTAAAACGTAGAAAATAATGGAAAAATGCGTGGGGTGCTTTTAAAGGTATTTTTTATTGATATCAGGCACCCCACGCTTTTTTTCCATTAAATTCTATTTTTTAGTTTGGTTTTCTACGGAAGCGTGTTTTTTAGTTTTCTTAAACTATTATTTATTTTCTATTTTTTAGGGTTCTAATTTTGAGACGTATGTTAGCGTAGTTTGTGACGTATGTCAGCGTAGTTTTCGAAGACAGTTTTTTTGCTGTCCTGGTAACCCTGGCAAGGATAATGGCACAAATTGATGAAATTACTAGCTTCTACCCGCGACTTCATCCGCGTTAAATTTCGTGTTCCCCCGACCCTTACCGTCGCGTCGAATCGCCTACCCACGTTTTTGCAACATTTTTCATTACTGCTCCACTCCTTTTAGTTGTAGCGTGATGTTATATAGCCTTCCTCGATAAATAGGCTACCCAACACAAAAGAATAATAATTCGGACCAGTAGTTCCCGAGATTAGCGCGTTCAATCAAACATACAAACAAACTCTTCAGCTTTATAATATTATTATATTATATTATTATATTATATGTATAGTATAGCTAGTATAGATTGCATTGTCATCGGTCTTTGACAGGTGTGCAAAGTTTGAATGAAATCTGGTCGTTTAAAGTGCGTCAAAATCGCGCTATAAGGAGTCGGTTACAAACAAACATACATACAAGTGAAGCTAATATAAAGCGTGTAAAAACAACTTTTCCGGCGAATTGGTAGTTGTGTTTTTACATTTAGGCACAACATATGATTTCCTAGTATTTGGATTGGATATTTTTATAAGTATTTAGGCATAATTTCGACGGCACGGGCGCGCAACTGCGATCGGCCTGAGTGAGTCAGACTGAGCGTGTTGTGCTATGACGTCACACCGTCACCGGCAGCCCGCGTTGTGCGGTTACAACTTGTTTTACTTCTAAATCGGAAACTAATTGACGTATCGAAGTAATTCTTTCACTAGTATTTTTTATTTTTGACAGAGAATATGGAGTGCTAATAATCAAAATTAGTTAACATTTTTCATTCAACATTAACATTTTGAAATCTTGATTGATGAAATCAAGATTTCAAGACTTGATAGGCACACAGTCTTTTACTTTCATTGTATTTAGTAGATGGCGCATTATTTCGCTGGAATAACCTTTTATCTAAGAGTGCCATCATAATAACATAATGCAAACTTGTTCAGTTTAAAAATTAATTAAATTACACTCAGGGATTGCTGATTGAACCCGATACAACCGAACAAGACATAATGTTCAGCAATCGCATTTGCGGCCACCATCTAAGGTATTCACAACCATTCGATGGTTGGTATGCCTGTATCAAATTTGACATGAATGATACTGAAAGAATCCTGTTAATGCTGACAGTTTATCGACAAGAAGGCGACTTACAGCTGCTTATTGTCGGAAACTAATCGGAAGTCAGAGAGTACCTATAACATGTCGCATTCGAAAGGTACAGGCAATATCGAATAAACTTGAACAGTTGACTAATGAAAGCGTCAGGTATGTCTATGTGGGGTACATAACATTATCACTATTCACATGACAATGAAAATGAAATAACACGCTAAAATTTAGATTTTATTTAAAAAGAAAAACGTGACATAACATCATTCTTGTATTCCTTTTCGGTGCTATGATCTCTCTCTCTGATTTCCATTAACACTGATGTGTCAGTTTTACATTTCTTATTTATGAAATCTAAATAGTGTAAAAATCTTTCTTACACGTTTACGGCTCCCATTACAACCCGTCTCCTCAAACTATAGGTAATATATTACGTAGAATAGGCACCTGAAAAATAATAAATATAAATTATACTTTTTTTACTGTGGTATGCGATAATGGCATCAACAAAAAAAAAAAAAAATACTTGCCTGTTTCGTTAGTGTTGAACTTTTTGTCTAATTTCACGCAGATCAAAATCATCTAATTCTTTCTTCCGCCAACTGTTTTGGTGTTCAGCCAGGTGTAGAAAAAAATCCTTAATTTTTTTCACCTTCTTTAAAAATTTCTCTAATTGTACTGTGAGATTTACCTAAAAAACATAAAGACAATCATATTAATTCCATGTAGGTACATTTTTCAATTTCAAGTATCAAACATCAAGAGTTAAGAACGCGGCGCCTATACTCACAAACCACGAGCCGAGACGCAAGGGCAATATTCGGTCGGAATATTGCTGTCTCTGTTTGACAATAGAAGGCCAACGATGACGCGGTATGCAGCCGTGTGTGAGTAAGAAGTTGTACTTACGTTTTATTCATAACGACTCCGAGGCATTTTTATTTACTAGTAATTAGGTATGTTCGTTATTTGCTTTATTTTTGTTGACTACTCTGGGGAATCGTTAGTAAATGTACAGACTAGTAATGCGTTTTGTGGAAATTTCTATACAATGTCGGTATCTCGAATTATTACAATATCTCG
Organism: Aporophyla lueneburgensis; assembly: GCA_932294355.1. Classification (NCBI taxonomy): domain Eukaryota; kingdom Metazoa; phylum Arthropoda; class Insecta; order Lepidoptera; family Noctuidae; genus Aporophyla; species Aporophyla lueneburgensis. The sequence goes on along the minus strand of OW028748.1, from coordinate 22,170,029 downwards.
AGATCTAGGCCTTTTGTAAAGTCTTACATACATTTCCTAACTTGGTACTTGTAAACCAATGTATAATTATGTTGTTTGTAGTCTTCTATAAATTGATACATGAACGACGTGAGTCCACCTGACATATTTATGTAAGTAAGTATTCTTTTTACTAATTTTAAAAATTGTTATCACTACATATTATAAAACAACGTCCCCCGCTGCGTCTGTCTGCCTACTTGCGAAGAACTCAAAAAATGTTCAACGGATTTTTATGCGGTTTTCACCAATAGATAGAGTGTTTTATAAGGAAGGTTTAGATGCATTTTCAATTTTTGTTCCCCTGACCCTTCCCGTCGCATCGATTTGCCTGGTAGTTTTCGTCCATTTTTCGTTGCTGCTCGCTCCTTTTGAGTTATAGTGAGTCAACCTTAAAAGATAGACATATGCTCTCGCGGACTTTTTTTTAGAACTTTTTAAAAGGAACAATTTCGTCATACATAATTTTTGCGTTACTTTAACCGTTTACGCAGCGCACGCAACGGAAACTCTCAAAAGGAATAAATTTTCCCCGTTTTTGCAACATTTTTCATTACTGCTTCGCTCCTCTTAGTTGTAGCGTGATGTTATATAACCTATAGCCTCCCTCAATAAATAGGCTACCAAACACAAAAATATTTTTTCTATTCGGACCAGTAGTTCCTGAGATTAGCGCGTTCAATCAAACAAACAAACAAACAAACTCTTCAGCTTTATAATATTATATACTAATATATAAAATATAAATATAAATATATATAGTAATATAGTATATATAGTATATAGTATTCAACTTTATAATAATAAATAGTATAGATGAATAGTAGAAAGTGTTACGCAAAATATTAGTAACAGACAAATATATTTCAATAATTTATACATATTTACGCGACGTGCAGATATAAAAGAGGATAAATAAAAAACAAAGACTTTTAATTAACATTTATTTTTAATGTACACGTTACTCTCCTAAGCTAAGCTAGGTTTAGATTTTTTTTTTTTTTTTTCAGGATGGGAAATCATCAAATGACTTCTCCCGCTCTGAGCGGAGCGGGAGGGCGTGTCAGACTTTTACTGAATAAAACCCACCCGTGTTCCATTAGTTGCCCATGTGCCAGGGTCACGGTATCTCTTTCGAACAATCACGCGACCCCGGCAGGCATCGGTCCTAGTAGACCCCTACACTGCTGCTGACATCTGTTTGAGGCGCACGTGGAACACTACGCGCCGTCGACCCGAGCCTGGTCCTTACCGGGCGGAGAGCTACCCATTGCTCGCCACCCGCAAGCTCGCGCCTACGGTGGTCGGGAGTCGGCTATGGACTCCCGATGCCCGGGGCGTCTCGTGACCGGGAGTCCGCTATAGACTCCCGACGCCCGGGGCGTCTCCTCCTGCGGCGGCTAGGGACGTGAGGGCGCAGAGACTTCCACTTCCTCACGCGCCCAGCCTCCTCCTTCGCGAGCATTACTGCTTCGCAGAAGGAGGTGACGGCTTCCCATTCCCTCTCGCTCCGTACCATGGCTCGCACCAGGGCCGGACGCGAGAGGTCGCCGCCGCCGATCGCCTCCACGAGGACACGGCGGTGCTCCGCCCAGGCAGGGCACACCTCCACCGTATGCTCCACCGTGTCCTCCAGACGATCCTCGCAATGGAAACACCCGGACGTATCCTCCCGCTTTATCCTGAACAGGAACCTACCGAAGCACCCATGCCCGGTGAGAACCTGCGTCAGGCGGAAGGTGAGGACGCCGTGACGCCTCTCTATCCACTCTTCAAAGAGGGGACTTACCGCCGCAATTGTGGCGTGCCCAAGAATCAGCACTTTCCGAACGTGAAAACAACAAACCGCCCGCCCGTCACCAATACCTAGTGCTTTATCTGAGAAGAAGCGGCGCAACAAATTCCCCAGCAGCAGAGCTGTCTGTTTAGTTACATAAACTTGATTCTATACAATAATTATGAGGCACAGAATATTACAATACATTATTTACCATATCTGCAAGAGCAGTGGTGGCCCAGTGGTAATGGCCCCGACTTACGAGTTATAGGTAGCGGGTTCGAACCCAGGGACGCGCTTTACTTTGTATAAATAATTTCATCAACATTGCTCTCGCACCGGTAAAGAAAAACATCGTGAGGAAACCGGCATGTCTTAGAATTAAAATATCGAAGACATCAGACATCTACCAATCCGCACTGGGCCCGCGTGGTAGATTACGGCCCATTCCCTCTCAGAAAGGAGGCTTGGATCCCAGCAGGGAACGTTATAGACTGATTATGTATTTGCCATATGTCAGCTAGCTATGCCAATATACCAACAAATAAATAAAAACTGGTGAAGGATAGTAGAAGTAGGTTTAAATAGTGTGTGTAACACAATAAATGAACATTATGATATTAAATTGTTCAGAATCGTTTACAGAATCGATTTCTGTTATTTTCTATACTGGCAATTGTTTATCCCAGAAATAATTAAAACTACGTTAATTATGGTGAAACTCACGTTCCCACGGACGTAATAAGATCGCATTTTCAACTGTCGGTGTTGAACCGAGCATTGAGAATACAACAGAGTGCAGCGCGGGTGAGTCTTTTTTTATTTTTTCAGGATCGGAAATCATGAAATGACTTCTCCCGCTCTGGGCGGAGCGGGAGGGAGTGTCAGACTTTTACTGACTAAAACCCACCCGTGTTCCATCAGTTGCCCATGTGCCAGGGTCACGGTATCTCTTTCGAACAATCACGCGACCCGGCAGGCATCGGTCCTAGTAGACCCCTACAGCGCGGGTGAGTCTCAGCACGTCGAAGCCCAGTTGGATTTTCACCTCTTGGCGCTGAGCAGTACTTTGAAGACCCAGTGCACGAAAATAACCAACCGCGATTTTATTACGTCCGTGGGAACGTGTGTTAAGTCATAACATAATTAACCTATACCTAGATAGGTAGGTAAATACTAACTTATACAAAATATACTTAGTTAGGTACTTGCTACTATTAAACTCGACCCACGAAATAAATAATGTTTATTTCATTGGCCTGAGTTTAAATATGTGTAAACAATTAGTAGCCAAGAAAATATTAGGCAGATAACTTATAATATATCATTGGCTAATAGGTACTTACTGTGAGACACATCCCAACGTTCGGAGTCCATGTTGGCAGCCAAACCGAATCGTAAACAATAAGGCGGGTTGCAGACCAAGAGCTAAGATAAGTTAGTTTAGCTTAGCTCGCATAGCTGATGCAGTTTTCCATACTTGTGTGCAGACTGCAAACTCTGCGATATGTATGGAAAACTGCGTCAGCTATGCGAGCTAAGCAAAACTAACTTAGCTTAGCTCTTAGTCTGCAACCCGCCTAAATCCAGGTCCGTAAACAAAGCAAAGTTCCTGCCACAGTCGCGAGATTCGTTCGAAAGAGTTACTGTGGCCCTGGCATATGGGCAACTGATGGCATATGGGTGGGTTTTAGTCGGTAAAAGTCTGACACGCCCTCCCGCTCCGCCCAGAACGGGAGAAGTCATTTGATGATTTTCCATCCAACAAAAAAAAAAAGCAAAGTTCGTCAGAATTCTACATTCTCATCAGTCATTCAGTCTCTGTACTCGATACCAAATCAGAAGAAAAATCAAAATCCAAGTTCCATAGCATAGGTCAATAATAATGTCAGAAATATCACAATACAATTGAATAAACAAATAAAAGTACGCCCAAAATGCATGTTGCGCTAGTGTGAATGCATGTCCGAGCGCTACACAACACACGTACTGCGAGCCGCACGACCGTGCACACATTGACATTTTTGTGAGACGCGATAGCACTATTAGCTATTGAAAATTTATAATAATTTGGCTGTGTTCCGTAATACCAAAAATGATGAATGAAAACTTAATGAATTTTAAATTGATTTTCGTTATTTTGTATCTTGGTAATATAAGCTGTGTTATGGATAAAACATTATTACAGATATTGTTGTTTTTAATGCAGAAAAAACAAAAAGAAAACATGTCATTCACGTTGTAAAAATGTGCGAAATGCAATTCGCTCAAACTTCATTTTAGCTCAGTTTTTTTTTAAAAAAACGTCACCATAACCTAGATAAATACTGTCTAAAGCCGAATATCATCTTAAAATGGTGGAAATATGCTCAAATTGCAAATGATTTTGGTATTACGTTTGTATGGACAGATTGACCGTCGCCGGGCCCTTAACGTACACGCGATTTGTCAAACAAGAAAACATAACCTCAATAATCTATTAGTAAATAAAACAATAAAATGGCTTGAAACTTATAATACCGATAAAACTTAGTATTAGTAAGGAAAATCAATGACTGGCATTGAATAAAAGATAAATTTCTTGGATAAATACCTGTCGTGTCAGCAGATCTTTCGTAAACATTGTCAATCGGAGACAAAATTTGTTCCGCTTCAGATTCCGCCAAATTTCTTACGAAAACCTAGTATATCACAGCTCACACCACTACTCCTTATTGTTTTATTCATTTTTTATATGTTCAAAAGCATTAATAATTGATAGTTATTTAGAAATAAGTAAAATACAACTAGGAACATAACACAATGACAGATTAGCTACTTGTTGATGATAAACAAAGCAGTGTTGCCAAAAAAAAAATTTTAGTTCCAATGGTTACCACGACAGACTCTTTTTTGCCAACCTATACATTACATTTGAAAGCCAAAATCACAAAATCAAATTACACACTCACCGATCAACTCTTCCTCCTCTTCACAATCCTTATCCTTCTTCACCAGTTCCTCCTTCGTGATCTTAAGTCCACAAGGTCCCAACTCCGTGACATCGCAAGAGCCAGTATACATGAACTTCATGATTCGTTCGAAGGCTTCAGGGTGAACGTTGTCCAGTGTGACCTCGGGTTTATCGCCCAGGGCTGTTATGTTATCCTGGTACAACTTGTAGAGGAGTTCGCTGCTAGAGGCTACGATGAAAATGTGTGCGGGGAAGAGTTTTGTGCCGACCTATAATTAAAAGGAGGTTTTAATATTTGGAAAGAAGCTATAAATGTTCGTATATCTTAGTAGACGAACTTATTAAATATTAATATTCCAATTTTCTATTTAAAAAATTGTTATTTATTAATATTGTTTTTAGTAATCTTGTTTTTTCTAATTTATTGCTGTATTTTCACTTTTAGAATATATTAATAATGATGTATGTAATATTGTATCAAACAATCCAAATTGTTCCTGATAATATAGGTCTGAGAATGTTTTAAGAATATTTTTATAAAAGTTAGAACAATAGCCAAATTACGGTGTTTACGGCGGTGTGCGGCGTAGACCGTAAGGAGGATAAAAAAATACATGTTTTTTTTATTTGGTGATCTGAGAGTTTATAGGGCTTTAAGACTCAAGGCCCTGTGTTCATAGATTGAAATCCGCACTGAAAGTTATTTTGACAGATTTTTTTACTAATATCCAAGTTCAATTAAATTCTTATGTATGTTATTCATCTTGTACAAGTGAAGGAATAAAAAGTACTATAAATATATCTTTCCTTGTTTGTAAATCAAGAGGTAAGGTTACCCAGCAGTGAGATTCCACAAGCTAGAACATAACCAGTTACCTTGAACACTACATCATGTAGCAGATCATCTTCGGAGGCGCACTCACGTAGAGATTCCATGTGTTTGGACATACTTGTCGGTGACAGATGCGGCAGAGACTTCAGACCGCAAGTCGGTTTTATCTGTAAACGAAAATATATATTTTTTATAAATACATACATAAACTTATGCATTTTTCTTAAACCTACCCTCAGGTAGGTAGAAACTACACTATGCCACCTGTTAAAATCCTTTCAAATACTTTTTGCCTCGTTTACGTTCATACATGTGAGGGCTAATTCTCGTAATTAAAAACGTTAAATATCTGGTCGCAATCAAATCACGGCGACAATCAAATGTCAGAAACTTGTCAAAAATGTATTAAAGCTCGAGGTATTTTGGACAGATTGAGACTGAGATAAGATTGTGAACGATCTTAAAATTACGAGAATTGCCCCTCTGGTCATACACGCACGTGGTTGCGAGTGCATCTGACCTTTCTGAAGAACATCAGCAATAAGGTAATTCATACTTCTAGGGCATTTCCACTCACATATGTTTACCTCTCTTTTTAACCCCCGACGCAAAAAGAGGGGTGTTATAAGTTTGACGTGTCTGTCTGTGTGTCTGTCTGTCTGTCTGTCTGTCTGTGGCATCATAGCTCCCGAACGGATGATGCGATTTCAATAAAAAAATATGTATTAAAGGTGACTTATCTGCGAGTGTTCTTAGACATGTTTGATGAAAATCGGTTGAGCCGTTTAAAAGTTGTGGGGGGAAAGTGGGGAAGAGTAACCGAATGTCGGCAAATATACTCGAGTGGGGTCTCAAATGAAAGCGCACTGAAAGAGAATATTGATGAATTAATCGAGTGTTCTTAGCTTCGTTTGATTCTACATTATATTAAGTATATACCTATAAAAAGTACAAAATAAAAAATTTAATAAAAAAATTAAAAAACCCCCGACACAAAACCCTAATTTCCCTTTAAAAAGTAAAAAATAATAAAAAATAACTCAATCTTAAAGTACATACCTAAGAATGTATTAATAATTCAAAAAAAAAAAACGTCGCGATGGGGGACCGCTCCGTGAGTGCAGGCGTCGTTGACTGCTTAGTTAGGTAATAAGACTATTAGTAATTAAATTGTTAGGTTTGAAGCGGTCCCCCAACGCGGCGTATTTTTTTAAAATTATTAATACATTCTTAGGTACTTTAAGATTGAGTTATTTTTTATAATTTTTTACTTTTTAAAGGGAAATTAGGGTTTTGTGTCGGGGGTTTTTTAAATTTTTAATTTAATTTTTTATTCTTAATACCTTTTGTTAGTCGCCCTTCATCCTCTCAACATGACCAAACCATCTAAGCATACTCTTTTCAATGTTTGTCACTATATCTTCTTTTAAACCGCACCGTTACCTTATCACATCATTCTTCAGCCTATCATTCATTGAAGAATAGTTCTACATTTAATACCTATTTTAGCGACTCAGGGGATTCAATGATTGATGAAAAACCGGCTTTCACAAATACTTCACTTGACGCCTGTATCGTTTTGAAAAAAAGCTACAATATATTATTGTGAATGTGAAGACTATGTATGTGAGTATTTCTTTTTCGTAGTGGCCTGACATTTTGAGTAATTTATTTGGTCCATCCTAATGTCTTTTTTGGTATTGTTCGTCGAATCGTTGAGCTGCAAGATTACTGTAAAATTGCGTAATTGGATTTCAGACCCCAATCTACATAGTCTTCACATGATCTGACCAAGATTATGTCTGGACTTTAAAAGAGACTGAGTTTTTTTCAGCCTTTCTTGTCAGACAAGTCAGATAGGAAACGCTGCCTCCATCTATTTTATAAATATGATTGATGTGCAATAGTAGGTAATTGTTGGTACAAACCCACTTAAAGAAGTAAAATTACATCAATTTTCCTAGACTTATTACAATTGGTAACAAAAAAAATTACACGAACCTGTAAACATGCAAAATTGAGTCCTTCACTATCCACAGCAATAGAAACCGCTCTATAAACATTCGGTATCTTCACAATCCTGACAGACGTACAGTCGTCCTTCTCTAAAAACTTGACGAGGGAGGACTTGTTGTCTCTTTCCTTCTCTTTCTTGATTGGCTGCTGCGGCGCGGTGGGCGTGGTCTTGCGTGAGATGGTGCCAGTGAAGGCTTCGCCATATTTAGTCGTGAAGTAGAGAGCGTCGTGGGTAAGCGCTACGTTCGTTATTATTGTTTGGTGGACGAGACCGAATACGCATCTAGAATGAACAAAGTACTTTATTTTAGATTTTTTGTTTTCAGGGTTGCTGTTATACGAGGCAAATATTATACTAAATAGCGAACTTCAGCAGATGTCATGGGTTCACATCTTAAAAGTTAAAAAAAAAAGTGGGCGGTTGGGGGACACCCGTCAGGAACTAAGCTCTTTTTGCGATACTTGCAGGCCAGTCGGTTTTTTTTTATAAATTAGCCTAACTGTCCACTGCAGAGCAAAGGCCTCACCCAAATCCCTCCAGGTATCCTTATTCAGGGACACTTCCGCCCAAAGTTTTCAATATAGTTATTGCCGGATAAAAAAAATGATGTTGCATTCATTTTGACCATGTAAGCATTGCACTGTTCTATGAAACAGTTTTTTGTTTTATGTGCGTGAGGGAGTGGCAGTCTCTGCGCCCTCACGTCCCTAGCCGCCGCAGGAGGAGACGCCCCGAGCGTCGGGAGTCGATCGCGGACTCCCGGCCGGCGCGGGCTTGCGGGCGGCGAGCAATAAGTAGCTCGCCGCCCGGTAAGGACCAGGCCCGTGTCGACGGCGCGTAGTGTTCCACGCGCGCCTCAAAGAGATGTCAGCAAAACTGAAGGGGTCTGCTAGGACCGATGCCTGCCAGAGTCGCGAGATTTGTTCGAAAGAGTAACCGTAGGCCTGGCGTAGGCAACTGAAGGAACACGGGTGGGTTTTAGTCAGCAAAAGTCTGAAACGCCCTCCCGCTCCACCCAAAGCAGGAGACGTCATTTCATGATTTCTCACACACATAAAAAAAGGTGTCTCATGAGCTCAATAAAGGCGCGTCGATGTCCCTGCATAGTTTCTACAATGTTATATTTACCTGGTAAGTTTATTGGTGGTGTCCTGCCATATGAACAGTTGGCCCACGTTGGTGAGCAGAAGTACCGTCACTCGTGAGTACACGCCCTGGTCGTTCACCTTAGCCTCAACGCAAACTTGACGCAAGTTAATTTGTCTGGAAAATAACAGAATAAAATATAGTAACATTTTCCGAAAACTCGTTTGTCTAATGGTCGCAAGCGCTATTGTTGTCAGCTGTGATTTGTAGAGCCTTCCGTGTGATGCTGGACGTAAAGAATATCACCAACCCATTTCTTCCCGTGGGTGTCATAAATAAGAGACTTACTAGAGAATGGGCAGCAGCGTTCTCTATGCATTTTACCACCGTACTGCGATCGCCAACCCATCTGCCAAGCATGGCAAACCCCCTCAAATTGGCCTATGTCCAGCAGTGGACGTCTTTCGGCTAAAATGATGACATGTCTGACACCCAGTTTTACCAAGGGGGTATCGTATTACCCAGTAACTGGGTTGTGGAGGTCAGATAGGCAGTCGCTCCATGTAAAACACTGGTATTCAGCTGCATCCAATTAGACTGGAAGCCGACCCCAACACAGTTGGGAAAAGGGTAGGCAGATAATGATCAATATACACTGGGTGGAAAAAAATACGTATTTTTTTAATATAACTCAAAGACGTTTCATTAGATCTTGACCATTATTTATAAGTGTTCCCTTTCAACTAAAAGAAGAATGATTAAAATACATTCGAATTGAGCACCTTCTTGGATTTTGAAATAGATCACAAAATAAACTTTAATCCAATAGCAGTAGGGTATCTTTTGGTTTGATCAAATAACTCTTAGACAATTATAAGAATCAATTTCATCATATATCAGTTTGCTCTTTCTGCTGGTAGATTCAAAAATATTGTATTAAAAACACTTAGTCACTAGTCATTCTTATTAAGATTTTTATGCCTTGACGAGGTATTTTTTTTCTCTTTGCCAAATTTACGTTTTTGCTATTAAGCACAAAACATGTTTTTACTAACATAAATTATTGTAGTTTGTAGGTGTTAGTTTAAATAGCATAGTTTGTAAAGCTTATTATTTTTTATGTGTATTCCGTAGGAAATGTTTTTAGCCACACACACATTTGGCCGCATGTTTTTGTGTTCTTCATTCAATATGTTTCACTGTTTGCTTTCCCCAATAAATAAAATGGAATAACTCTAAAGAACTACGCCAAGCAGAGCTTCAGCAAGAGCCTCACTTGATAGCGATCTTCTTGCAGATGTACTTGTGCAGCAAATACACGTCGCCGCGACTGGTCGTGATGACCGTGGCTGCGTCTGATGCGTCTACCAACTGGATACTGGCCTCTTCCTTGTTGTTCATCGATATTGCCACCTGGAGATAAAACAGTGAGACGGTAAAATAATTTCATCAATATATGTACAATCTTAAGGGGGATAAATTCTGCTAGGGTCGCGAGATTTGTTCGTAAGAGATACCGCGGCCCTGGTATATGAGCAACTAACGGAACACGGGTGGATTTTAGTCAGTATAAGTCTGACACGCCCTCCCGCTCCGCCCAGAGCAGAGGACGTCATTTGATAATTTCTCACCCAAAAACAGGGGGATAAATTAAGGAACGTATGTTTCTTGAGGTCTGTCAGGTGTTATGTTGATTAAAATATGATTTGCGAACGTCACAGGACACTTTACATAACTGTAATCATTAAAATCATTCATACTATCCTCTAAGTACATTTAATCACATTGAATGACTGATGAAATTGTCTGATTCTTCCCTTTTATGGTTAAGGGTGGAGCCAGATATCCGCCTGAATTAGCAATTTCTTGCAAAACTTTACGAAACGAGTTAGTGCTATTTAGCTTTTTTAATTTGGTCAGTAATACTTTTGTTTTTAGGTCAAATTATATCCAGACATGCCTCATTACCTCACCGTAGGTATAGAGTTTGAGTAAAAGTTAAGCTCAAATACAAGGTGTGACAGTCTCTTTGTAAAACTCTATGTTCCGATATTTACGTCGGGAATCAGGATACTATAAATGTTCAAAAGGCGATCTATTGCAGTAAACTAAATTAGAGGGTATGTATCAGTGGCGAGGTGTAATTTTTTCGAAAAGAGAATCCGATGCGAAGTCGGCTTTAACTTACTGACTCATCAATAAAGAATACTTACTATTATTCTAAAATTAATATAGGAATATAATGAATTAAATACAATTGAATTGAACAGCTGAAAACCGAGTAAGATATGCAATATTCCTCTATCTCGTTCTCGCTGACGCATTTTTCTATACCTGTCTCTGTCATAACCCGTTGTACAGCGGCTTGCTCTCGTACATATCAAGCGGTGCCACGTGACCTAAAGTGACATCATTACGGGATCGCTGTTGTATGAATTTTTAGTTTCCGATTATGACGTTTTGGCGCCGGGTTAATTTAGAACATTTCTCTTTTGTTGTAATACAAAGCTATAAATAACCTTTTTTGTTGTTTGAATGTTATGGTGAATTAAATACCCGTAGTGTAACTATATTTATTGACACTATTTACATACTATTGTATTTTTAATAGTGATAGAGTTGAGTTACCAATGCGAATCCCCGAAGGCAAGCCGGTAGGAATCGTGTTATATGGTGCTTTCGCCACTGGTATGTATGTATGCCTTGTGGCGACATCTACACAGGCACATATAAACTACGTACCACACTGACGTCACGCAAAAGCATGCATCGCGCAAGCAGAGTTGACCGCGCAACTAGTATATATACCTACAACGTCCCGACATCAATTGTCGGGCAGTAGCATACCAGACGACACCCGTCTGGTCGAAGAATCCTCCCTTTTTTATAGAAGATGGGTGAACTTTACACCCTGTTCCTCATACCTGTGTAGAAATCTATTGGCTGGGCCTCAAATGTATTGGCTATGGCTATCGTGGAGCCAAAAGGTCAGCGTACTCGAAGACGTAGCGTTGGAAGGCCTACCACAAGATGGATCGATGACCTTGTGGAGGCTGCAGGAAGCACAGAACCGGTCGAAGTGGTGAGGATCCACCATTTTTTCATAGATGATGGGTGAAATTTAAACCTTCTTCCTTATTTCACTACAGCGTAATAAAAAATACTAACCCGTTTCGGCGTAGCAACAAACTTATCCTCATTCGAATGCCCCAGTTGCCCATTGTTAGCCCCCCAGGTGTAGACGGCCCGTACATTCCACACGACGCAGTGCGCACGCGCGCCTTTAACCCCGAGTGGCTCCGACAGCTTCATCAGTGGCTTGATGGAAGCCAGCTTGATGGACGTCGGTGTCTTAGTGGTGGACTGGCTTGTTATGTTGTCGGTACTGTTGAGAGCGTATTGGAGGACCTGCAAGTTGTCTTCAGTTAAAAACGAGATATTTGGAAAACTGTGATATCCTGTGAGATAAAATACGTAGATGACTGGTGCCTGAAACTGGCCTAGATTTGTTTATAGCAATGGAGTTGCAAGTTTAGTTGGAATTGCATTAGATTATTTGGGATGCTTGCTTAGGCAACTTTACTAGTACTTTTTACGCTTTGTCTACATTTATTATCATCATAATTTATTCAGCGTACTAGCTTCTGCCCGCGACTTCGTCCGCGTTAAATTTCTTGTTTCCCCGACCTTTCCCGTCGCGTCGAATCGCCTACCCGTGCGATTTTCCCCGTTTTTGCAATATTTTTCATTACTGCTCCGCTCCTCTTGGTTGTTCCGTGATGTTATATAACCTATAGCCTTTTCCAATAAATAGGCTACCCAACACAAAAATATTTTTTCAATTCGGACCAGTAGTTCCTGAGATGAGTGCGTTCAATCAATCAAACAAAGAAACTCTTCAGCTTTATTATATTAGTATAGATATTTTTCCCACTGCTGGGACACAGGCCTCCTCTCGGTGAGAGGGAGTGAGCCGTAATCGCGGGCCCAGTTCGGGTTGGTAGATGTCACATGTGTTCGAATTTTTCGTTTTAGGAAATGCCGGTTTCCTTACGATGTTTTCTTTCACCATTTTGGGAGCAGTGGTGATGAAAATATTTATACAAAGAAAAGCGCATGCCTGGGTTCGAACCCACGACCTACAACTCGTAAGTCGAGGCCATGATATGATGATTCAAAATTTTAATTGATAAAGACCCGATTAGCGTTCCTCATTGACATTTCACAATAGAAGAATATAAAAATGTAAAATAGTGAGTAAGTAAAGTATACATACCGTCCCACTTTCCAGCAAGAAGACGGTAGAGTTGAGCGTGATGGCCACAGCGACGCAGGGCTCCTGCAGACGTAGCGGCGCGGGGCGCAGTGCGGTGGCGTGCGGGCCGCCCGCGCGCGCCTGCTGCCCGCAGCACCACGCCGCGCCCGCGCACAGCCACACGCTGTGGAACTTGCCCAGGCACACCTACGGGGTCCCCCAGGAACATAGGTGGGCTTTAGTAAGTGAAAGTCTGACACGCCCTCCCGCTCCGCCCAGAACGGGAGACGTCATTCGATGATTTTCCACCCACAAAAAAAAGGGTCTCCCATTTGTTGTTATTATATGCCCGATCGGAAGCAGCTGGATGAGAGTTGTCGAAAATCGAGCAGAATGGCGTGAAATTGGAGTGGCCTATGTTCAGCAGTGGTCTATAGTCTAATTACGATATGCCCAACTAAGGTTACTATTTAGAAGTTTGGAAAATCCTGGCAAAAAGCTTTGAAATTCCCTTGCGAAAAGTCTAATCATTTCAGCTGAAAGACGTCAACTACTAGACATATGCCTCCCCAAATTTGGGGAGGTTTGAAATAATCGCCACGCTTGGCAGGCGGGTTGGTATGGTGGTAAAATACATAGAGAACGCTGCTGCCCATTCTCTAGTAAGTCCCTTAGTCGTCTCTTATAACATGGAAGAAACGGGATGGTGCAATTCTTTACGTCCGGCACCACACGGCAACCCAATTAATCGTGATGGAACATCAAAGAAACAATAGACTGATTATATGTTAAAAAATGTTGATATAAAGGTGGAAGCTCCAGGCAAACCTGCTAATTAGAATGTTCTTGTTTTATTTTTTAACTTGCAGTTCAGTTGCTAAGTTGTATGTAAATGGTTCAGAGGGGCAATTCTCGTAATTTTAATGGCTTCGCAGTTTGATCTCAGTCTTAATCTGTCAAATATAGCTAGAGTTTCCCAACATTTTTGACATTAGATTGTCGTCGAGATGAGACTGCGATTAGATTTTGACAATTTTAATTACGAGAGTTGGCCTTCTGACCTGCTAATTGGAAAAAAAAAAACGTAAGATTTTTTTCGCGGGCTACCCGGAAGCTTTCACCTTAATGTGTAACTAGACGAGATCGACTTTTTGGGTTTGGACAACTAGCTTGATAGCTTCAGCTTTTGACTAACTAACCAGCTGCTTGACGATTAAAAGCTGCCTATAAAAGTATTAATTAAAATAAATGCTTTATGAAACATATGGTTAGGAAAGGAATGCCTGAGGTACAGAAGAAAAAAAAATACATGCTAAGTCGACCTCTAATTAATTGGTATAAGACCAAGGGGATGATGGATAGCACACAAATTGATTATAATTATTAATTACTAGAGAATTGAAACTCAAAGATATTATATTTGAAATGTTTTATTGAACATTAAATCTATGGTCTCATGCTATGTGATCGATATTTATCGGCGCCATAGTCTTCGGTGCGAGTGTACGCGCTCGGAGCCAGCGTGTACGACTGGAAGGGGTTCACAGCAGACACCACTTTCATCACTTTCTTAGGCTGCTCCTCCACATACACCATATTACTCAATGGCGCACTTGGAGCATCAATTTTGATCGTATCTTCCCGAGGTTTTGAAGGAATAAATTCCGTAAATCGCCCCGCCATCGCCCCCAATAACGGCTCTCCCCGTATTATGCAATACGCAAACAGAGTCAATATTGAATATATGAAGAGTATTAACACGCAATAAAATATTAATTTTCCTTTGTTCATGATTATTGCCGTCCGTAGTGCCTTGAAACATCCGACTTCTTTGTTTGACTCTATGCCGGGGTCAAGACTCATGGAGCATTCTTTAGACACCGGCACGAGACTACTCACGTTAGCGAGCTTGCAACACTGGATAGGATACACTTTAGTAGGGTTCAAACTCTGCCAGTGGCTTCTCGAAAAATCTCTATAACTGACCGCGCCGCAGCATTCGTGTTTCACCATTATGTAGTCCCACATATACGTGATGAAATCGTTTTCTTTCCCATAATATGTGTTGATGGACGACTGCATGGATCTCCGCGTGTTCTCATTTTTTGTGTAGATATTATAGACTCCAGTTACAAAGAATATCCAAAATGCTACGAAAGAGAGTATACTGGCGAGAAATATGTATACTTTTATCGCGCATTTTACTTTGCAGCCGGCGCCTAGCACCCCGCAGCATGACGTCATCATTGCGAGTCCGGCTATTGGTATCAGTATAGTTGTTAGAGGGGTCACCCATAGCTTTAAATTGACGAATTTAGCGACAACATGGACCAGCGAGCTCTTCGTGATAGTGTAGTTCACGTCACGGAAGAATTCAGTGTTCATGGCGCACCAAACGCAAATCACGAACCCGATCATACCGAACACAAAAAACAATACGTTTGTGAATCCTAGACATGTTCGCGGCAAGCCAATTGTATGCATGTTTTGGTAATATTACAGGACGAAACTAAATTGATTAAAAATTAATTGAAATATACAGGTTATAAAATTGACATTAGTGTCATTGTCAAATTTCTTGCAGGCCATCATTTTTTTAGGTAAAGAAAGGAAGAATGCTTGTGTCTTGCATAAAAAAGGTTGAAGTTATAAACTTCTTCGCTCGTCAAAAACCAGACAAATGTGTTAAAGTTGTTCAGGAGCTCCGAGCGGGAGATGTCATTTGATGATTTACCACCCAAAAAAAAGGGTCTATCCACATGAAGCATTGAGCCGCTGCACTGTTCCGTAATGAATGAACCAAATCTCGCCCCAAATGTATCAGCAAATGTATTCAAGGTATCAGCACCTGCACTTCCAGGCCACTAAAAAGCCACTGGTGCCGCGATTGGCGTGGCCACCTCTGGGCCAAATTTATCAATACGTAATAATATATTAACATTTACTACCGACTGGAAAAAAGAAGAAAACCGCAATCATAGAGGCGCGGTGCGGGAAGGCACAGATCTGAAAAGTGGCTATGCATTGCTTTGGGCATGTCTATACTCGGCAGTAAAAACCGAAGACTTTCTCACTTACCTGTGTAACACAGGTATTAGCTCGATTGAAGCAGGTGAGTAGCTCGGGCGAGTTCCTCTGCTGCTGCGTGCCAGTGCCGAGCGTGTAGTTGCAGTTACTGCCCCACACGTACACCTCGCTGGGCTGCGTGCCCTCGTGCTTGTACATGTACTGGCGGTCTAGCATTGCGTGTTCTAGCGCTCGGTAGTCATCTTTATCGACTATGTCGGTGTTTACACCTGGAAAGTTAAGATTCGATTTCACTGTCTGTTCTTCTAAGCGTATCGATGGCAAAAATTTCAATCATTTTTTTGCCCTAAGTTCAGTTACGTGAACTCCGCTCATTGATGCAGTCATAAGATCATCAAATGCACAGGTGCCATGCGGCGAAAGATGGAAGGTGGGCCATTGTTTGTAGGGAGGTGCCGCATACGCACTTGAGACTCAACCGAGAGACCCAAACTTTGCTCCCACCGACTTGGGTTCTATGTATTTAGAGATTTTCAAATCGGCCACGGTACACTGAGAAAAATGTCATTTTGGCATAATCTTAAAATATCGTGACGTTGGTTTAAAATAGATGCGTTGTCTTATAATATGTTGATAATAAGTAAATATTACGCTAGAAGTGAAATGTGTTAAGATGGAATCGAATTTTTTGGGTAAATAATGCAATATTATGATACTTGTCATCGTAAAAATTTGTAATTATGAAATAACATTGTCTTCTTCAAATAATAACACAATGTAATAGAAAATGGTCCACTGTCCCATAAATTAGTATGATAATTATAAATAAGATTCTAATTAAAAAACACAATGACAGTCACCGTAATATAAATAGATTTCATAGTTTAATATGAAGAAGTATCTCTAAAAATACGATGACCTCCCCCTAATGTACTATATTAAATGATAATGCTTTAAACTTATATTTTTAAAGTAAGCATCATTTTTTAATATTACAGTCATATTATTTTATGTGAATCCTATGATAATACGATTAAATAATCTCATATTTTTAGAGTAAGCATTAAAGTTCAATAATATAGTCATATTATTTTATGTGTATCCTACTAAATTATTATTACAGAGACCCATTTATGAGTAGCATTTGAATGATGTCCTACAAATTTAAGGTGACGGCATTATATAATGAGGTCTCCCTCTCTCACTTCATTCCGCCTAGAGATGTGTCAACTCGAGTTTCTAACTCGAGTTAACTCGAGTTGTGCTAAATTCGAGTTTACTCGAGTTGAATTCTCCCTAACTCGAGTTTGGGCTGGCCGTAATGAACAAATCAAGCGAAAGAGCAATCGTTTTCAGTATAGTAGTAGTATTGAATAATTGTTTTCTTCTTTATTTTTCAAACAAATTGACAAAACTTTTATTTATCTTTATTAAGTACATTTTTTATCTTACATTATTATTGTTACAAAATGTAACACCAAGAAGATACTTTACTTTTTTTTTTTTTTGAGAATATTTTATTTAACTTATGTATTACGTTAACTAACAAGAAGTTATGTTATATACTTTTCAGAACTAAGTTATGTACACAATAACGTGATGTTTATTTTTTGAGAATATTTATTGTTGAAAAACCTGAATATTAACTTACAGGAAAATATTTTTAATTTCTTGACTTTAGCATTGTAT
This sequence comes from Aporophyla lueneburgensis, assembly GCA_932294355.1. Classification (NCBI taxonomy): domain Eukaryota; kingdom Metazoa; phylum Arthropoda; class Insecta; order Lepidoptera; family Noctuidae; genus Aporophyla; species Aporophyla lueneburgensis. Next base: position 22,152,375 of record OW028748.1, on the reverse strand, counting down.
TTTTTTTGTGATAAATAATTTTATACTTCGAGTAGTATTATATTTGAATAAAAGTTGTTATTGCAACATTTGATTGTGGCAACCAATAAACAAAGTAAGCAAAAGTATTTTATAGTAGATCATTATATATTTAAAAAACTTTTTACACAAAAAAACAACCGACTTCCTTAAAAAAAAACACTACAAAGTCAAAAATAACTTTAATTTCGGAAGTCGGTGTCTTAGGCTCTGTATTTAAGGTTTTTGCCACCGACTTCCGAAATTAAAGTTATTTTTGACTTTGTAGTGTTTTTTTTTAAGGAAGTCGGTTGTTTTTTTGTGTAAAAAGTTTTTATTTTTTTACTTTTTAGTTGTGGTAGATACTCCGCACTAATCTAATCGCGTTATTCGTTCATTTGTCGCGCAAATACATAATGCAAATTTAAGACTTATATGGTTTTCACATGGACCCCATTGTCCAAATGGAACCAAATTAAAATGAGACCATTCGGAAAGCACCAGCTTTCAAATAAAAAAAGAATCATCAAAATCGGTTCACCCAGTCAAAAGTTATGAGGTAACAAACATAAAAAAAAAAAAAAAAAATACAGTCGAATTGATAACCTCCTCCTTTTTTTGAAATCGGTTAAAAATAACAAAGTTGTTTAAGAATATTTTCATTGTGATGATTAAGTTATTCATAGCCTAGTACCTGTATTATAAAGTCAGACTGATATTATTCTGTGAAGACTGCTAATAGGTACCTAACTTGTTTTAATGTTAAATATGAGTATTTACTATACCTAAGATAAGACTAAAACCAAAAATAAATGAGTAAAACTATAAAGACCTTTCTAATTGCTACCTACGAACTATGAAGTTTACCAATGATGTAAAAAAGTAATTTGTAACAAATCATACACTCAACTTCTTTTAGCTAACTCGAGTTAACTCGAATTAATTCGAGTTAGCTGAATTTCAACTCGAGCTAACTCGATTTGTGTTTTTTCCGAGTTGGCACATCTCTAATTCCGCCGCCGCGCCATTTCGGTCGGCCATTTGTATTTCACCGGCTACAGCCGGCAAGTCACGACTCACGACTCGTTTAATTAATAGCAATAACAATTCCATTAGTGCCAGTGAACGTGTTTGATCAGTGCAAAAATGGATATGGCTACGCGTGATCTTTTGAAGAAGTGGAATTTGGAACGCTACATCGATCGTTTTGAAAGTAAGTTGACAAACCTACCTAGTAAGTTGCTAGCATGAGCTCACACATTACATTCACACATTCTAATTTCTAGCAAGAATAGGGTCAGAGTGTCGTCTTAGAGGCACTATGAAAATATACTTAAAAAAATTTCGCGACCAATTTCAAGGTCACAGTTCTAACATAACCTTACCTATGGATCCCTTCGACATCGTTTTTACGACAAACGGTTGGTCGGAGACAAAAAACACCCAGACACTTTTAGCCTTTCTAGGTGTTACATAATATAGAATCGAGAAAATAAACGATTTGCGAAAATAACACTTTTTGGCCGCTGTACACTCCAACCAAGAATAGTCTTGTCGTATGGTACCTACCCACCTACCTAGATATACGTTCATATTTATATTATACACTAGATTCGATGTGCAACTGCAACCCAAAAAAAAACAAATAGGTAGAGTGCGTCTAAACTAAAATGACGCGCCCCACTACCGCATTTACCGTAGTGTACGTATACAAATTTAAGTATTGGGGCGCGTCATTTCAGCTTAGACGAGCTCTACCAACCTACATTTTATAAAGTCGATGCGACGTAGTGCATTTCACAGCTGCAATTAGGGCGCTGTTAAATTTACCTTTTTTTTCAGCTGAAAGAATTGATATCGCAACAATGCAGATGCTTAGTAAACAAGACATACATAGTATGTTCCCTCAAATAGGGGACAGACTCCGGTTTGAAGCAGCTCTGGCCATGTTAAAAAGCGACCAACCAAAAGATATGGTTTGTTTTCATGTTAAATTGTATTTCAAAAAAGTAAATTTTGTTTTAAACTTTTTGCTTACACATGCCCTGCGTCGCTTAAATGCACATTCTCCTACTTGCATGTAGGTAGGTAGGTACCTACTTATTAACTTTTATTATTTTAAAGTCTTCTTAAGATACCTAACAATTTAACCGGTGCAGTATTTATTTAAAAAGTGGAATAAAATCATAACTTTTCATCAGTCTTGTTAGTTTACCAACTAAGTACATTATTATTACCTTTTTAAATTTCTTGTTAAATTTCAGGATAACTCCTACAATTCATCACTCTTTGAAGAGGTCCTGAGGAATGACTTGTTAACTAGTCTACCTTGTAACTTAGAGCCTCTGCCACCGTGTGAAGGACTGCAAAGCTCAATCCTCAACCAAGACTGCGAAGCAGGACTTAACCAGGAAAATTTGGTAAGTTCTGCAAAATTGTAGAAAAGTACTCGTACTTACTGTTTTTTGGTTCAAGAGCAATATGTATTAATTTGTAATTACATCCATACTAATATTATAAATGCGAAAGTAAGTTTGTCTGTCTATCTGTCGGCTGGGGCAGGACCTTTTCACATTTTCATACCTAAGACACTGAACCGATGCAAAATTTGGTATAGACATTCTTTGAGACCAGGATCAGTCCTGATCTTGATCGATTAGTTTTTATCAGGGCCGGATCAAGGGACGAGGGCAGGACCGTTCACACCTGCAATGCTGAACCGATTACTAGTAAAAAAATATAACACTTCCCTTGAGTTATCTCCGGCTAGGGCTAGCTATAGCCTGTTAGTTAACGGTCGCACTCGGACACATTTAGTGATTATTTCAACGATTATTGAGGTTAATTGACCGTACATACTCATATTATCACACCTTTTTGTTACATGTACTATTATAACATTGTCTCAAAGTAAATATTATTTTAGGATGGTGACATACTGGTGATACCACTGGACTCGTCGTCGTCAGTGGGTGAAGCAGTTAGACAAGAGTCCACCGGGAGCAATTTAGTAAGTTATTGCCTATTATCCTGTACTTTTGATAAGGAATTTAAATTGACATTCAATATTGTTAACCCCCGGCGTAAACAGATAAGTTTAACGTCTGTACCTGTCCTGTCCTGTATGTGTGTACGGACGGCCGTTTAGGAGCTATACTATATGTCACAAAGATCAGTAATATATTTGGAGTTGGTGACAGCTATAACTAACAACTAAATGCATGATGCCTAGACTGGCACCGACTCCAACTGATCATTATACTGAATGGAAGGTAGGTATTGAACCTGTATTTTCAACATTTTAGTGACATTTTTTTTTTTACTTTTACCTTGCATATTTAGTTTGTAATGCCATACTTATACTATTTGTGTTTCAGGTGAATACCATACTGAATTCATCAGTCGAGGGAAAACAAATAATAGCAATTGGGCAGAAAACGGGCACCTTACCCTCAAACGTGCGTGGGCGTTTATGCAAGCTGCTTATGGAGAAGCTCATTACGGCCGAAAACCCGGTACTTCTGACAGATTCGCAGCTGCTTGCTCTATCCTACGACATTGGCAGATTATTTAAAGAGGAGTCACCACCCCTATACTACGCGCCGTACCTGCCGGCTGATGCTTACCAGGCTAAGCGCAATATCTCTGGCTGGTTAGTCACCGCCAGAAGGGCTCGACGGCAGCATTTAGTTTCGTTGGGCCTTATTGAAAAGCCCAAGTCACGTTCTCGCTCCAAGTCCAGTCCTAGGCTAGACACCCCTCCACTCGCTGGAATCGACCTGACCGGACTTAAAGAAGGTAACTCCTTTTCAAGAAATTTTATGTTTTCAGATTGAATTAAATTATCAAGAACAAAATTATTGAGAAAAATATCTGAATTAGTATAAATTTTCGTTACAAATTACAAAATATCTGAATCTAAGAACCGTTATTGTCATTGTACTAATTATTAATCGTTTTAATTTTTGTGTGCAGGTGAAGTGGAGGACGTAGCGTCAGCATTAGAGCAGCTGTCAAGTCCTTCAGCTGGTCCGTGGCAGGAGGTCAGTGCCCTGTGGCGGGAGACGGTGCGAGCTCGCCTCCGGTACTTGTACTACGAGGAAGGGACATTACAGGAGTACTTCAATAAGTATCCTATCCTGAAGTCAAGTGATGGATGGCGACTCCTGACTCATGACTACGAAGCACTGTTCCCTGATAAATCCGGGGGCCTCGACGCCTTGGATGCTTCATCGGAAAACATACTAAAAGCTGCTCAGCAGAAGCTTAACACCACAAAGGACTCGTTTCTTCGTCGAAAAATAGCTGATACATTGGCAATTTGTGACGGTAAGGAAATGATTCTGTTATATAGTTCTAGGTGCTCGACCTCCCTGGGTCGGTGAACCCGTTATAAAATATATAGACAAAAAAGAATTTAAAAATTATCTAACATGGTGCAGTCGTTCAGAAGTAACGGGCGGGCGGACACACATTTCGGCAATTCATTTTTACTTATATAGATAGATTTTATTTTGTTCTGATACTTTTCCCTATTTGCTCAGTTAATGATGATGTGTTGTGTCAAATATACTATTATTATTTTCTTTCCAGATGAACAACCGGAGACAAAATTAATAGCAGCGATATTGCTACTCGGCTGTCTCTTTAATATTCCTCCTGCCCGTCGATCTAGAAAAGACTGGCAAGCTTCACGAGCGGAGATATTGGATGGATTTGTGACCATCGTGGATGATGACGCAGACGTGCAAGTGGTAATTGAGGAGCGTCGCCAAAAGCTTCAAAACCTAGGTATTAGCCTCCAACCATTTATAATTTGGTGCCGCCAGTCAGGTGTCTCCTTCACAGTATGTGACAATACGTTTTACAAGTTCACAACACTAACTGAGGCTGTTGATGTGACTTTTAAAATATTTCATGCTACTGCGGCTAAATATCCTACTGAAAGCTATAACATTTGGCTTATTATCCAAATTGGTTTTTACAAAGTCAAAACATCGTACGATCGTATGTCACAATCTGTGAAGGACATATTAGTTACTCTCGGAGTCACAATTTAAATTAAGATGAAGTGTCACAGTTGTAAAAGGACTTTTCCCACGTTTTCTTCACTTATTACCCACATAAGGAAAGAATGTGAAAAAATTGATATTACTGGAGTTTATAAATGTGGTGAAGACGCATGCTACCGGTATTTCACGGACGTTAGACAATTTAGAAAACATGTTAACTTAAAACATTTGAATAAAGTAAACACTCGTTATTTGCCATCCACCTCAAACGAGGCTTGCGTAGTTCCTATGTGTGAAACAGAGACTACCAAAGTAGCAACTGAGCACATATACATTGAAGCTGATAGTGAACCGGAAGTCCTTGATAATGCTGATAGTATTATTCATAAAGAAGTTTTGAAATTTATTTCAACGCTCTATGTAAATCCCTCTGTATCTCGATCGTCTGTACAAGCTATGGTTAGTCATTTGCAAACCCTTCTTGACAATATCGCACCGTCTTTAATGTCCGTATTCGGCCCTGTGCTAGCTGATGAGGAAAGCATGTCTGGAAGCGAAATTAATAAACGACTTCATAAGTTCAACACAGCTTTGAAGGGCATCTTTTTTCCGTTTCGTTCAGAATATTTGAGATTCCGAGAATTGAATTTATTAGGTTCTTTTATACCACCACATGAAGTAATCGTTGGTTATTGTCCTGACATTTCACAAAGGAGTAACACTTTAACATTACACACCAAGCCACGTACAATGCAAGTAATTCAACTTCGCCAGGTTTTGAAGAAATTTTTTTCCATTGACACTATTTGGAAAGATGTAACGGATTATTTGAACCACCTAAGGGGTAATTTAATAATCCGTGAAGAAAATCCGATGAGGCCAATGTGTCTAGAAAATGTAATGCAGGGATCTGTATGGCTGGCAATGTGTACACCGCAGGCGTCGGACATTATTCTTCCTTTAGTAGTATACTATGATGATTTTGAAATTGGAAATCCTTTGGGGAGCCACGCTGGGGTGCATAAGCTTGGTGGTGTATACGTTTCCTTGCCAGCACTCCCACCACATTTATTTTCATTGTTGAATAACATTTTGCTGTTAGCTATTTGCCATTCTGCTGACAAAACTAAATATGGAAACAAAGCTATTTTTGACCCTGTTATTGAGGAATTGAATTACTTGCAAAACAAAGGAATTTTTATAGAAAATAAGTTTTTTAAAGGAACCGTAAAATTGAAGGTTGTTGCTATAACTGGCGATAATTTAGGCCTGAATTCAATTCTCGGGTTTACTGAAAGTTTTTCAGCTAACAAGTGTTGCAGAATCTGTAACATTGACAAGAAAGGTTTGCAAACTGCTCTATATGAAAACAGTAACTTGCTTAGAAATATGACTTCATACCACGCTCAATTGCAAGAAAACGATACACCTAACACGGGCATTAAAGAATCATGCTGTTGGCTTAAGGTGACAGGATTTGATTTATTTCAAAATGTAGCAGTAGACCCAATGCATGATATATTAGAAGGTGTAGCTCGTTATGTAATGACCTTTGTCATAAACCACTTCCTTGCCGAAGGTCTTTTAAAGATCTCAGTATTGCAACAAAGAATAATTTCATTTGATTATGGACCAGATAGGAATTCAAAACCAAGTAATTGTTTAGTTGTCCAAGGTTCGAAAGTAAAATTGAAAACTTCAGCATCAGAAATGCTTACCCTTATTAGATACTTCAGCCTAATAGCCGGGTTTTACATTCCTTTAGAAAATAAAGTATGGAAATTATACATTATGTTGCGGCAAATCACCGACAGGTTATTAAGTCATAGGGTCTTCAGTGACACCAATATTCAACTCCGGGTTATAATAGCAGAATTTAATCAATTGTACACGGAGCTAACAAAATCACCCCTGCAGCCAAAGTTTCATTTTCTGACTCATTATCCTACCATGCTAATGAAGTTCGGCCCCGTACGTAACATGTGGGCTATGCGTTTTGAAGCCAAGCACAGGGTATCTAAGTTAGTGGCTAGATCATCTTTTAATCGAGTCAATGTTTGCAAGACTCTAGCAATAAAATGTCAACTTATGCTCAATGACTTGTTTGTGAAAAATACAATACCTACAACAAAAATACTAGGAAAAAAATCTGCATTAAATTCAGGAGACACTGTCAAGTTTTCTCTCGGCACTGGCGTTGTCCTCAAATATTCGGTTACTTCCGCTACAATAGCTGGTGTTATATGGCAGCGGAACTCTATTGTTACTGTAGATATAGATGATGAACAATTCTTACCCACTTTTGGCCAAATTGATGCAATTTTGGTGACAGATACTGAAGAGGTTTTTTTCCGTTGCTGTATGTTTGAAACTATTGAATTTAATTCTCATTACAATTCTTATGAAGTTAAACGTGGTAATGATTATCTGTGCTTTCCTTGCCAAAATGCCGTTTCTCCGTGTCCTAACACGCTCACTCTAATGCGAGGTAACACGTCATATATTACAAGTAGATGGTACCTAGAGTAAAAATTTCAAAATTCTGTAGGTATTCTAACGGCTTACGGTCGCTGCTATAATACCTTGAAAATGCGCAAACGAGTTAACTCGTTTGCTCATTTTTAAGGTGTTTTTATTTTGAATCCAGTAATATCAATTTTTTTTGGAAACGTTTACATAATTATTAATTATGTACTTATACCGTACGCGGCGTTGCTAGTTTGAGGCACTGCAGAGTCCAAGGGCAGTTATTTTTTTATAGCAGAGTGCGCTCAACTAGTAATCTACCCTTAGTTACGGTATTTATCGGATATCCCTTTAGGATATCCTATAAAGACGGCCCGATAACGGTGTCCGCATAAAGTAATGGTATGAGCCAGCACCAATAGCTGGTTTAAGGTGAACGCACACTTATCAGAGCCGAAGGAGGCGAAGGAATCAAATTTTAGAATTACTTAAATGAAGTCCAATGTAACTTCGCACACTTATCCGCACCGAATCGTACGACCTTATTCGTCCGATTCGGTAAGTGTGCGAGGTTCCATAAGATTTCATACAAGTAATTCTAAAATTCGATTCTTTCGCCTCCTTCGGCTCTGAAAAGTGTGCGTTCACCTTTAGTAATAGATTTTAAAGTAAAGTATTTGTATGAGGGATAGATTAATCTCATCGGAGTGTTTATGGTAGCACTTTACTTGAAAATAGATATTTACTATAATAATATACCTAACCAATTTATTGTATGCAGCTTTAAGGTGAAAGCGTCAGGGTAGCCCGCGAATTGATGCAATTTTGGTGACAGATACTGAAGAGGTTTTTTTCCGTTGCTGTATGTTTGAAACTATTGAATTTAATTCTCATTACAATTCTTATGAAGTTAAACGTGGTAATGATTATCTGTGCTTTCCTTGCCAAAATGCCGTTTCTCCGTGTCCTAACACGCTCACTCTAATGCGAGGTAACACGTCATATATTACAAGTAGATGGTACCTAGAGTAAAAATTTCAAAATTCTGTAGGTATTCTAACGGCTTACGGTCGCTGCTATAATACCTTGAAAATGCGCAAACGAGTTAACTCGTTTGCTCATTTTTAAGGTGTTTTTATTTTGAATCCAGTAATATCAATTTTTTTTGGAAACGTTTACATAATTATTAATTATGTACTTAAACCGTACGCGGCGTTGCTAGTTTGAGGCACTGCAGAGTCCAAGGGCAGTTATTTTTTTATAGCAGAGTGCGCTCAACTAGTAATCTACCCTTAGTTACGGTATTTATCGGATATCCCTTTAGGATATCCTATAAAGACGGCCCGATAACGGTGTCCGCATAAAGTAATGGTATGAGCCAGCACCAATAGCTGGTTTAAGGTGAACGCACACTTATCAGAGCCGAAGGAGGCGAAGGAATCAAATTTTAGAATTACTTAAATGAAGTCCAATGTAACTTCGCACACTTATCCGCACCGAATCGTACGACCTTATTCGTCCGATTCGGTAAGTGTGCGAGGTTCCATAAGATTTCATACAAGTAATTCTAAAATTCGATTCTTTCGCCTCCTTCGGCTCTGAAAAGTGTGCGTTCACCTTTAGTAATAGATTTTAAAGTAAAGTATTTGTATGAGGGATAGATTAGTCTCATCGGAGTGTTTATGGTAGCACTTTACTTGAAAATAGATATTTACTATAATAATATACCTAACCAATTTATTGTATGCAGCTTTAAGGTGAAAGCGTCAGGGTAGCCCGCGAAATTCAAATTTTCTTACGTTTTTTGCAATTTGCAGGCCAGTGCTAGGTTTTGATTGAAATGTTAGACGCGGGTGTAAGACGTATGTAGTACAACTTATGTACTTACACCCGCGTGCAACATTTAATTAACATACAACCTAGCACTGGCCTGCAAATTGCAAAAAACGGCTACCCTGAAGCAATCACCTTAAGGGCAAAAATGTTTTAGTTATAGGTACATTAATGTAAAGTTTGTTATTTTTTGTAAATTAAATTTCTACTCGTCTCAACCTTTATTTTAATTTGTAAAAACTAGAATTATTGAACATAATGTATATAATGATTCTTTATAATGACCGACAAATAGATACTGTAATCATTAAGGCGAGGATGTTTCTAAACAAAACAGTCTTCTTTTATACTGAATATAAATGTTTAGAGTATATAATAATTATTCATTCATACTATGGAAATAAAAATACCATTCAATTTTCTGTTTAATTTATACATACATCCCTTTTCACCTTCTTACCATTCTTGCCAAGGTACTTTTTTCTATTTTTTTTACTTACTCTCCATTTTTTTAAGGTTCAAGTTTAGGGTTCTTCAGTTTTTTTTAATGTTGAGCTCACACCTAATAATATTTAAAAGGAAAGAACCAATATTGGATACTTAAAAATAAGGGGATCATGTAAGTCCAGTGGCGCCCTCAATTATAGGAGGATTGTGATTTCTAATAATCCAAACAATTTCTGTGTAATCCACCAGTATTTAGTTGTAGTCCTACTGATGGAGAATGAGTAGAACTACAACTAATCACTGGTGTATTATAGAGATATTAATTGGTTTATTAAAAAACACAATCCTCCTATTGAGGGCGACCTCCGTAAGATAATAGGCTATAACCAGAGATATGAGGAAATAGTAGGAAAAGTAAGAGGACCTAACCTAAAATACGAGGAGGTTACCGAAAAATAGTAGGAAAAATAATAGGATATAACTGGATATATGAGGAAGGCACCGAAAAATAGTAGGAAAAATTGTATGACATAACTGAATATGTGAGGAAGTCACCGAAAAATAGTAGGAAAAATAATAGGATATAACTGGATATATGAGGAAGGCACCGAAAAATAGTAGGAAAAATTGTATGACATAACTGAATATGTGAGGAAGTCACCGAAAAATAGTAGGAAAAATAATAGGATATAACTGGATATATGAGGAAGGCACCGAAAAATAGTAGGAAAAATTGTATGACATAACTGAATATGTGAGGAAGTCACCGAAAAATTGTAGGAAAACTAATAGGATATAACTGGATATATGAGGAAGGCACCGAAAAATAGTAGGAAAAATTGTATGATATAACTGAATATGTGAGGAAGTCACCGAAAAATAGTAGGAAAAATAATAGGATATAACTGGATATATAAGGAAGGCACCGAAAAATAGTTGGAAAAATTGTATGACATAACTGAATATGTGAGGAAGTCACCGAAAAATTGTAGGAAAACTAATAGGATATAACTGGATATATGAGGAAGGCATCGAAAAATAGTAGGTAACTAAAACTAAATCCATGGTGACACATCATCTTAAATACTGTTATCATCAACATCAGTATTATCATCGTTCTTTTTGGTGAATCACTATGCTCCGTCCTTTGAGTGAATTCATCATACTTTAAGCTGAATTCACCTCTTTTATGATTGTCAGTTTTCTCAGTGTAACGCGTGCCCAGGCAGATGGTTCGATAAAATGTCAGGGGGTTTATAGCGTCTGTTGAAAATTCAGGCTGGAAATACTAATAGCTGACGCATAATGCAGTACTTTATATACCACTTCCACTTCGCATAAAAGAGCACTTAGGCGCTCAACAGACGACGGACATTTTAACCGTGAATGACCGCGAGATTCAGAGACCATTCGGCAAGCATCGACGGTACGGTCGTTTTGTCTTCCTTGTGCATTATTGCATAAATTTCTATACGTTCTATCGTCGCTGATAAATTGTCCATCGTCTGCTAACACACAATCGTGGTAACCGGTCAGCAAATTTAACCAGTTTAACATTATTTCTATCCTTGTTTTTGATGGTGTTATTGAAATGTTGTTGTGTTATCTTACCTATCTTCATAAGCGTGACGGCAGCTTGTATTTGTCCGTAGAACACGCTTCTGTGCAGGGGCGTGTAACCTGACTCGCGGTCGCGCGCGTTGATGAAGGCCACTGAAGAGTGACGGATCAACCAGTCCATCAGAGCGATGCGGCCGCGGGATGCTGCGGTGTGGAGGGCGGTGCGACCCTGGAGAGCAGAATAGAATAGATATGAAAATATGAATGATTTGTAATGAATATAGGTATAAATTTATTTTGTAATACATTTAATTTTATTTCTTTAAGTAATCAAATAAAAATTACGTTTATTTGTACATCGCTAAATTTTTTTCTTCTAAAAATATAAATCCATTTTTAAAGGTAAATTTTTATTTGATTTCCAATTAGAGTATTCAATACTGCGCATTTTGATAAATGTAATTATGTTAAAAGATTTTCTTTTCAATACGTGAATAATTAAAATATCCTTAAATTGTGTTGATGTGTGTATTGTACTTTAAAATAATTTAAAAGAACTGAAATAGTTGTTCATTTATGTTAACTTATCAGCTAATAAATCTTGCACTGAATAATAAAAATATTTATAGAGCATTGTTAAATATTTATCACAATACAATTTGCTGTAATACCATGCAGTAGGAGGAAATGCATTGAAAAAGACTATCTCATTATTTTAGTAACTTATAAAAATATTCAAACCAAATTGTTTGAAGTTCACAAACAATAGAAATAAAAAAGGAGTAATTTAATATTACTTAAAAGAGTAATTTCAATTTCTTACCTCAAAATCAAAAGCTTTGATGAAATTAGCACATGTTCCTTTAATGAAGCTAGCAAGCGCTTCATCACTGACTGATCTCTTCGTGATGGCACTTGTCAAAGCCTGTCCATGACTCCGAGACCTGCACCGTGACGTACAGTCCACTTCCACTTTGTGCTTACTCATTTTAAAATGTCCAACACAAGCACCGTAATATATTATTGGAGATATTTATTAAAGACTAGATTTCTCTCTTACTATTATGTAGTTTATTTTCTTTTGTAACGTCTCTTTTACTTTCTTTAATGATTAGATATGTGGGTGGTACACGTGAATAATATCAATGAGCAATAAACAGGTACAATGTAGAGCTCAGCTCAAGAGTAGCTCCCGTAGGAGCTACGGTGTCCCTCTTTAACAGGACATGATTGGGTGGGTGGCAATCTGTAATAGAAATATGTGTGATTATAAGAGTGCTTAATTATAAATATAAAATGACTAGCTTCTGCCCGCGACTTCGTCCGCGTCAAATTTTTGCTCCCCTTACCCTTCCCGTCGCATCGATTTGCCTGCTAGTTTTCGTCCATTTTCGCTCCTTGAGTTATAGTGAGTCAACCTTAAAAGATAGACATATGCTCTTGGGACTTTTTTTTTGAACTTTTTAAAAATAACAATCCCGTCATACATGATTTTTGCGTTACTTTAACCGTTTACGCAGCGCACGCAACGGAAACTCTCAGAAGGAATAAATTTTCCCCGTTTTTGCAACATTTTTCATTACTGTTCCGCTCCTCTGAGGTGTAGCGTGATGTTATATAGCCTATAGCCTCCCTCGATAAATAGGCTACCTAACACAAAAAGAATTTTTCAATTCGGACCGGATTCGATTCGGAGATTAGCGCGTTCAATCAAACAAACAATGATAATTAGTTGACCCAGCGAACTTCGTATCGCCTTAGATTCAATAAATGTTGTTATAAACGTACCAAGTTTGACAACCTGGTACGCGGTGGTGATCTGGTAAGCGTTTTCTAGCTGACACTCATATGTTAGGTTAGCTCCTACCCAGTTATGATGACCTGGTACTTCGAAGGCATAAAGCGTTTTCTAGCTGACACTCCTTTGTTTGGTAAGCTCCTGTCAAGTTATGATAACCTGGTACTTCGAAGGCAACGTTTTTGTCATAGTACCACGTTTTATAGTGACTTGTATTCTCTTTGACGTTTTATGTGACGTCTCACGGGAACGCGGTCGTAAAAAGGGGAAAAAAAAAAAAAAAAAAAAAACGGGATAAAAAGTATCCTATGTCCTTCTCCTGGCTCTAAACTACCTCCCTGCCAATTTTCAGCTAAATCGGTTCAGCCGTTCTTGAGTTATAAGTGAAGTAACTAACACGACTTTCTTTTATATATATAGATAACTAACTTGTGTGTTAACATTATAACCTATTTATAAAATTGCTGGTTAACTTTTAATTGGCTATTACCGTAGTACATATCTTATATCTTTAAATGAGCAATTCTTGTATATATGTATATATATAATCTGAATCTCGGAAACGGCTCCAATGATTTTCATGAAATTTTGTTTACAGGGAGTTGGGGAGCGAGAAATCGATCTAGCTAGGATTCATTTTCATAAAATGTCGTTTTATTCGTGTTTTCAATGACCAACTTTATCGATAATCAACTTGAACATAAAATGTTCAAGTTGATTATTATTTTAAACATAATTTACCAAAAAATACCGAGCAAAGCTCGGTCAACCAGATATTGATGTATTATACATAGAAACTGTGGGTGACAGTCAGCGTCAATAATATTGGGACAAACAGACTGTTCAAAATAATCTAAACAACTATCATCATCATCATCATTTCAGCCGTAAGACATCCACTGCTGGACTTAGGCCTCCCCCAATTTGGGGGACTAAACAACTATGAAATTTAAATATTGACTCAATGACACAAAGAATTTTTCAGAATGTAGGCATTACAAGACGACTGTTATTCTGATAAGAACTTTATCCCCTTGAGATAAAGTTTCATTTTCATAGTTGTTGAGATCATTTTGAACGGTCTGTGCGTCCCAATATTTTTAAGCTGACTTTAAATTGATAAATAAACTGATGAGTTTGTTTGGGTACTTGTACACATCTAACAAACAACAGCATAGCAGACAAATGCAAGTTTTTATGTGAATCACTCATATTTGGATTCAATAGCTAAATGGCAAATACGGAACCCTTATATTATCATCATGGTCCGTCTGTCCATATGGCACATAGCTATTGCACTTGGAGACAATTTAGCACTATACCATGAAAATTGAAAAAATTGTTTCACTTAATTTAATAATAAATAATAAAAACTTCAATAATAATCGCAATAATTCAGATTTATTTCAATTACCTCTTCGTTGGTACAGTGATATTTTTTTTTTGGGATGGTAATCTATACTATATACTATAATATTATAAAGCTGAAGAGTTTATTTGTTTGTTTGTTTGATTGAACGCGCTAATCTCAGGAACTACTGGTCCGAATTGAAAAATTCTTTTTGTGTTGGGTAGCCTATTTATCGAGGGAGGCTATAGGCTATATTACATCACGCTACAACTAAGAAGAGAGGAGCAGTAATGAAAAATGTTGCAAAAACGGGGAAAATTTATTCCTTTTGAGAGTTTCCGTTGCGTGCGCTGCGTAAACGGTTTCTAAAAAAAAGTTCGCGAGAGCATATGTCTATCTTTTAAGGTTGACTCACTATAACTCAAAAGGAGCGAGCAGCTACGGAAAATGGACGAAAACTAGCAGGCAAATCGATGCGACGGGAAGAGTCAGGGGAGCAAAAATTTGACGCGGACGAAGTCGCGGGCTAGTTATATAATGACGTCTCCCACTCCGGGTGGAGCGGAACGGCGTGTCAGACTTTTACTGACTACAACCCACTCTGTTCCTTCAGTTACCCATATGCCAGTGCCACGGTATCTCTTTCAAACAAATCTCGGGACCATGGGGTCCTTGGTTCGATTTCCAGGCCCGGTAGTATGTAATTGGATTTTTGCATTAAAAATTACTCAGTAGCAGCTAATAGTCTGGATTTGTGCCAGATTGATGGCTATAAGCTCGGCCCCAATTAAATGAGATTCAAATATAACTGGCAAAATTTGGATACACTTTAGGTACCTACCTACACCTCTGCCTAAACCTTTGGTAATTACAAGCATGATGTTATGTGATAATTCAATAAATAATCAAAACTATATTTGCCTAAAGTGGTAAGTCGGTAATTACAGTAACATTCCCACTACAATTATGGTATAGACGGATTTAATTTTAAGTTGTTTGTTTGTACTGCTAGTTATTTGTACATTGAGTACCGTTGTGTAACCATCATACAATAGAAAAATCCCTGTGTTTACTTTTCAGTCAGTTTATCAATATGCCGTTTTGAATAATTATATAAAAATATGTAAGCAATTTTAGCTGTAGTATTTACATCCCTCACTATTTCTCTAGATATCAGTCAATTACACAGGTATTTCACAACAATTTACAATGACATATCAAAAGAGATTTTTTTTTTAAAAAGACTTGAACTTCCGATGGTAGCAAATTACCGTATATCGTATTCGTAATTTATAAACATTTTCGTATCGACTTCCAAGGTCGAATGATAGGTGACACCGGCTATTCGGTGCGCCTTAGCAACAGTTTATTTCGTAATGTTAGAAAAATGATCAAATATCAATAACAAGACTAGATTAATGAACAATAAGCCAAAAAATCTTCTTATTTGAAAGAAAACTCACCTTTACATGAAAACAGCTGTTTGAAGTCTACTGAACGCGAAAGAAATATTACACACCATTTCTCACGCTATATATATAAATAGATCACACAAAAACATATGCTGCAGATAATTATTTAAGCATTCGTTTTTTTTTTAATAGTACAGCGAAATTTCGTACTAATAAAGCATAGAGGAAAATAATATATCGGGTATAGAGAGCCCCCTCGCAGAATTTATTGAAAACTCGCTAATGTCAATTGATCGGATAAATAGCGCCATCTATTATCCCCATCCACAAACTTGTGATATGTATAGCTATAGCTATAGATACTATAATACCTATGGAATGGTGCATATACTTCAGCTTCTTACTATTTTACTTGTATTCAAGTTGATAAAGTTTTACTTAATTTTATTTTCTCTCTTTATCAACAAAATCGTAGAAAATCTTTATCAACTTGAATACAAGTAAAATAGTAAGAAAGCATCAATTTCAAAAAGTGAGTAGATACATAAACAAAAACAACTTTTATTTTACAATATTATTTATTTTTTATATGTTTATGTTTATTTTTATATATTTGAGCTGCTGTTTTTATTTCATCTTCACCATGATACGTGATTCTGCCAGACAAAATCCGGTTTATTGAACGGCACCAACTGTATATAAGTACATGAATTATGGTGGTTTCAAAATAATTTTTTAATGTTATTTTATGTCTTTCACAATTAAACGGATAATCAACAAATATGTCAGTGAACATTTTTATTTTTTGTTTTAATCCATTTTTGGGAACATCTTTCTTTAAAATGTCCGTTACTAAATTTTGTACTTGTATGAAACATTTTTCCATTGCTTTTGATGGATATATTAGAGATTTTTTATCATTTTTATATTCTTTGGCCCTTATGTATTCATTTGATGTGCTCTCAGGGTCGCCATATATATCTTTTTTGCATACTTTGCAGCTTTTTGATACATTTTTAATACATTTGGTCAGGACCCACCCACACACATAATTGCCCTGACCAACATCATTTACAGTGGTATTCAAATTAATAAAAGGCACCACAATGTCGTCTTCTGTGCTTTCAGAAAATAGTGGTGCTTCCTCATCAATTGGGTTGGGAATATCAGAAGTTGACAACGCAATATTTTCTCTTAAAAAAAAATCTAGGTTCTGCAAGCAATTGTCTTCATCTTTTTCACAGTTTGCATGCAGAGAATGGGGCGAGTTAAAATTATTTATTAAAAGGGACTTATAGGCTCCTTCAAATGCAACCGTGTCTGGTGCTGTATTTCTCGCCCCATAACTTCTGATATTCCCAAAGAAATTCTCTAGTGGGTCCTGGTTAAAATTACGAGTTAGCATAGCATCAAATGAATACGTTTGAGACAACAATATCCATATTTGTTGCATTCCTTCAATTGTGCGTATAAAATTTTTAACAGATGGTATTGCTTTTGTTTCAATTAAACGGATTTTGTTATTGCCTTTAATTTTTTTAACAAATTTTACTGTTTTTAAAACTTTTATAGCATTCTTCCACAAATCATGGTGCAAACTATTTCTTCGTACACACCCTTTATACATTTTACCATCAGGCACATGGAATGTGTTACAATTTAGGGAATCGAAAAGATTATCCATTAATTTGGTAAACTTTACCAAATTTTGACAGTCTCCTGGAATTTCTCCTCTTGCCACAAGATGTCCTGCAGTCGCAGCCATTGTATGACTAAAAATTTGGGCTGCTGGCTTCACCTTCATTTTTCTCATTTTGTCCACATATATGTGCTCATCGGTGATTTTCAGCAGGCATTTCAACTCTCCATACGATTTGTCAGCTTCGTAAGTTAGCTTATAATACTCCCATTTAACAGTTTTTTCGCACTCCTGTTCAAAATCATAGTATTTCAAGTCTTTGGTGAGCAAATTGTTTCGTACTCCTTTTAGCAAATGCGGAACATCAAATAGAGGGATTAATTTGGTCTTCCCGATTTCAATAATTTCATTTTTCCATTCTTTTTGTTCTCTTAAATATTTTTTCCTTGTGTCTTCTATCAACTCATTAATGACACTTACATTGACTGTGCTTTGGTCGCAAACAGTGCATAAAACCTTTAAGCCTGTACTACGTACATACATTATGATTTTTTGTAAAATTTCTTTTAATTGTACCTTATTCAAGGCATTGGTGAAATAATATGCGATGGGTTGTTTAAATTTTTTTTTAAGTCCCTTCACCATGAATACCAATACATGGTCTGCAATATTTTTGCCATTGAATGTGAACCCCCTAAGCTTATCTCTTGCAGCATTATAGTGAATTTGGGGGGAAATCGACATTTCGTCGAAAATTAGGCTGCATAATCGGTCTTCTGGACATAACTCTTTGACTGTGTTTTTGATTTTTATAAATATACATTTATTCAGGCCTGGCTCCACTTCTATTTTCGTCAAAAGTCTTTTCAAAGATTTAGGAGATGGCAATGTAAAATATTTTGCCAATAAAGGGTAACTTCTCGGACTCTTCTTATATAAAGAGAGTGAGAGTACTTTTTCTTCCAAAGTGAATCTGCGACCAGAAGGCTTCTTTTTTGTTTGGGTGTACTGCATTTTGGTGAAAATTTTTGCTGCTGTAGTCATTTTGCCTGTTAGTTTTTTGAACAAAAGGTCTGCAGACATTTTTTCAGCACTGGAAATTCTGGATCGCAGGGTTTGGTTTCTCTTTTGGGATCTTATCAGGTTCGATTGCAAAATTTTAATTTTTCGTCTTGATATTTTTAGTTGATTCAACCAGAATGCCGGCACCTCCTGCTGCTGATGATTACCTGTATAAAGAAACACAATTCCGTTAGTGCCAAACTAAACAAACTAGCACTTGTATGCTATGCTGTATGTATTAATTGATTTGTCATTAAGTTTTAAAAAAACAATTAAAAATTATTATTTTTTGTTAGCTTATTCTGTCCCACTCCTGGGCAAAGGCCTCCCTCCACTCCTTCCATATTTCGCGGGCCCGCGCTTCCTCTTGCCAGTTCTGACGGAATCTGTTTAGTTCGTCGTGCCATCTCCTTCAAAGTCTGCCGCCACGCCGTCGCTCTGTTTCGGGGCACCAACTTTGTGCTATTTTGGCCCAGTTTGTTGGGCATACGGCATCATGTCCTACCCAGTCCCATTTCAGATGGGTAGCCTTTTGAGCCACATCAACTGTTCTGGTTTTGGAGCACAATATAGTTTCGAACTCGATCAGTTAATTTAATGCCTAGTATACTACGCTCCATTGCTTGTTGGCAAACCTTGAGTTTGGACTTCTGGAAGTTAGTCAAAGACCAAGTCTGTGCACCAAAGGTCAAGAAGGGGAGAATACACAACATGTCCATGAGCTTTTGTTTTAGTGTTATGGGTAATTCACCTTTGAATAGGTCTTAATCTAGGTCTTACTTTAGTCTTCGACATATTCTTTATTTTTAGTTGGGATTGGGTTGGATTTGTTTTTAGGGAAACACCCTTATCCTTTTGTTGTTGTTACCCTTAAAAGTGCACATTGTCACCAATTCCCCTAAAATGTAAAGAATAACTTACTTTTGTTTTTATGTATTGTCTTCTTCTGCAGTTGGCAATAATTGTGTTCTGAAGTTATGATTCTGACAAAGTTATCTGTAATGTGAGAAAAATATTCATGAGAAATAGTGATATACTTCCCAACAACATGAATGCAATAAATAATTAGGATTGTTATGAAGTACCTGTCAGTGTTGATTCTGATACAGCAAGGCTGCTTTCTTCTTGTATGGATTCAGGTACAAGTATAACTTTCTCTGAAGCACCAATATCATCAGACTTGCCTGAAAAATAAGAGAATACGTTTTAAGTGTAATGCTGAGCATGGATACACATAGAAAGATTTTAGTTATCATTGAAGTTATGTCTTACTTGAATCTAAATGGTCAATAACTATATTGAACCCAATAACTATATGTTTACCAATGTGCTATGGAGCGTAGCATACTAGGTGTTAAAATAACGGACCGCATTCGAAACACTATACTACGCTCCAAAACCCAGATCATTGATTTTGCTCAGAAGACTGCCCTGCTTAAGTGGGACTGGGCTAGACATGTCTGCCGTATGCCAATCGAGCAATGGGCCCGTAAAACACAAAGTCGGTGCTCTGAAATCGTACGACGTCATTTGATGATTTCCCGTCCAAAAAGAAAAAAAAAACTGTACATACCTGCCAGTGTTGGTTTTAGTGTAGCAATGTTGCTTTCTTCAATCACAGGTTCAGATGCAAGCAAAACTTTTTCTGAAGTACCTTCATCAGCCTTGCCTAAAAAATAAGAGAATAAATTATTTAGTTTTAAAAATAAATAAAAACTTATAATGTAAGAATATTTAATTTGAAGTGGGACATAACTATATACTTAAATGTTTTATTTTTGTAACCCTTAAACCCTGCGATAAATATGTTTTCTTATTATTATCCATGCTTAATATTATAAATGGGAAAGTGTGTGTGTCTGTTTGTCCGTCTTACATGGCAAAACGGAGTGACGAATTGACGTGACTTTTTAAGTGGAAATAGTTTAAGGGATGGAGTGTGACATAGGCTACTTTTTTTTCTTTTTTAGGTGGCTGTGGTAAACTTAGAAAAGCTGTGCTTTTCCCATGGACAATTGTATGTAGCATGTTCGCGTGTGTCCAATGCCCAGAATCTTTACATTCTATCCCCAAATGGAAAGACATATAATATCGTCTACAGTAGCGTATTAAAATAACATTCTGTTCCGAGTTCTCTTCTGTGTTCTAAATCAGGAAAGGGGAACGTGTTAACGCGAGCGAAGCCGCGGCCAAAAGCTAGTAAGAACATAAAAACACATAATCTAAATTAATGTTATAAAGAGGAAAGGTTTAATTTTTTGTATGTTTGGATGTGTTACAATTTAACTCAAAATTACTTGAACAACTTCAAAAATTCTTTCACCAATAGAAAGCTACATCTTTACTGAGTAACATAGGCTATTTATTTTCTACTTTCATGTGGGTGAAAATGCTGGCAGAAGTATGCATAAAAATCAAACAATACTAGCAATGTAACCATAGTCAAAGTCATATTAATCATCTATTGTCCAATATGTTGTTGTTGGGTATAATATCCTGTTTTTGCCTAATGTGTGTGTGGGAAGGATTTCAGTTAAATATGCCATATTAGCAAGATATTAACTTCTGTTTAATAAGTTATAATAAATAGCCCAGTAATAAGTTAGAATGCCCTAATTAAAAAATTATGTAAATCTTACCAGGAAGATGAAGTGATGGCACAGCTAGAAAATTTAACCGGTTATTACGGTTCCTGTCCCTGTCTGTAAAATGGATATCACAGACGACCTTCTTTCTATACAGTTCATAATCAGCAGGACAGTCTAACTTCCCACCCGCTATATGAACCCAAGCCTTGAAACGGTCAGGATTCTTTTCTGGATGTGGAAATTGATGGTAGGAGTTCTCTGAAAAAAAAAGAAAGATCACATTTAATTTTAATCTTGAAAGTTAACAATACTGACATCTTAGCCAATAATCCTACTAATAATAAAAACAAGCAGCCAAGTTAGACTTGCACTCAAAAGGTTTCGTATCACCTTGTGATATTTAACACTACTTCTATGTAAATACTTCCTTAACAAGAAATAGGGACCTCCATTCATTTTCAACTTCATTTAATTTATTATTTAATTTATTTTTGTTACCCCAACCATAGAAACTCAGGTCAGTGGATCGTCTTAGGGGTGTGATAAATAAAGTTAGGTACTTACTAAAATAATTGATCTATCTGTGAAAGTGATATCTAGGAAGACTAAGCTACTGGTTATATTGTTAAAATTTTACTAGTTACATAGGACACTTGATTAACTTACTAACAGGTAATTATGAATCGAAAAGCAAAAATCATCCTGCTTTGATCAGTCCGGATCGATGGGAATCCCGTCGGATCCGGCCGGACTGAAACTGTCGCCGGATTGCAATCACTAAGGACAAGCATGTGAGTTCACCAGACTCTTTGAAATCTTTGAAGAAGGCAGAATGGCAGAGATACTTGTGTGATTATACTTACTGTTTGAACATCCTAATGCACACCGTTTAGGCATGATAAAAACAAATCACGAGCGTCTATATCGCAAAGAAACAGCACAAACGTAGCGTTCGGGTCGCAAAAAAACGATTGCACTGGAATGGTGGAGGAACTAAAAGCTCAACTCACACAATAACTTCGGGAAATTCGTACACTTCACTACGGAGGAGAGGACTCAACGTGGATCAGCGGATTAATTTCAAGAAGAACAGTACAAACATGGAACGAAACTACAGGCAAGCGCAAACGCAAGGAGCAGTCGCCATATTTGTGACCTGACAATTTGACAATCAATATGAAATCAATTCACTGTGTTGCTATCGTAATTATTGCGCAGATGGTAAGCAACACAAAATATAAAAATGATTATAATACGAGTTAAATGAAATAATTAACTGATTAAATAAATATTTTAGGTATTTATTTTTTTGGAATAAATTATTTTTTATCGTCGGTGTTGCCATCTGTGAAGGCAAAAATAATAAGTTGTTTTGGATGGGGATAACAGATGGCGCATTTTTAAAAAAAGAACCCCAAATCTGTCAATATATGGAATTGTCCCACCCCTGTAATAAAGATTTTTGCGATGTTCGCAAAGCAAATTCTGCCCACCAGAGACTAAAGAGCAGTAACAGCCCTTTTGTGATTTTTCGTTTTATTAGTGATTCTGAAAGCGGGTTTCTTAAGCTTTCTATTGAATTAACTTACTTATTTCTAAGACTATTAGAATGGTTTTTATTTAACAGTTTTCACTTACTGCAAACGAAAAAAATTAACAATTTGGCGTGATTTCCCAACTAAAATACAGTATAAATTATACTGCAGATTAAATTTTAAGGTTTCATAACTAAAATGCAGTAAGCAATATAATTTTACAGTTCTTTAGATAGTTTTATATTTCTGGAAAAAAATTAAAAAATAAATTAATACGCAGTAAAATTTACCGCCATACAAGCTATTTTTACTGCAAATTAAGAAAATACAATTTATTGTCACGAACTCCCAACTAAAATGCAGTAAAATCAAAGCTTGTCGCATTTTAGTTGTGAATACTTAACATTCTTTTATCATTATAAACTGACTAACACGCAGTAAAATACAGCATTACTGCAGATTAGTTTGGATAGCATAATGACACAGATATGATTATTCCTAGCTAAAGTGCAGTTAATGTTTTAAATACTGCATTTTAATTGGGATCAAGTTTAACAAATTATAGTAAATTAAACTAATTTAAACGCAGTATCAAGATTTTTGAACCGGGCCATACTTTTATGTCCGCCGATTCCTTCCACCATTTTGTAGAGCAGTCGATGGACAAAAATGGTAAGCTGTACGATTATCAAGACTTTTTAGAAGCTGTTGAAACATCATTGAAATCGGGGAAGGTAGAAGTCAAAAGTATGGAAATAATAGATTTTGTTAATTTTAAATCTCATATTTCACATAAAAAAAACAAAGATATAGATGGAAACCGGGTATACATCAAAGATATTGTACATCTTATGGTAAAAAGGGGAAGTCATAGTTTCTTTTACAAAAAGAACTTTGATGATATAGAATTCAAAGAACTATATTGTCTCAAATCAAAGAACTTGCCTAATTTTACTGTAAAAACTGTTCCTAAAGGCATTGATAGGGAAAGGAAGCGAAACATCTTAAACGTATTAGGGCCGCTTATTCCACCAAATAGATTAATCTTCTGGAAAAATCTTTCTGTTGGTTCTACGTCACAAGAACCAGAAGAATTTAATTTTGATATTGATGAATAATCTTAAACTGTTAATGTGTTTTGAATTTATTTTTAATAGTCTGTATTTTTTATCTTCAAATTCTAAGAAACAATGTGCCTTAAAGTTAACTTAAGACTGATTATTAATAAGTACAACAAAAGAACTAAGTAAATATTTTTCTGATCTGTTTTGATAATTGTATGATACATACATTTTTATTATTTTAAATCTAGTAGTAAGAATAATAAGAGGCTTCAAAAGCTAAACTAAACCAATGTTATTTTTAAAGCGCGTTAATATACTGTTAAAAATTACTTTTAGAAACTAATTATGTACCTACCTAATAACCAAGGCTTGTAATGCTTTGTGTGTGATGATTGTTTTACTTTAATGTTGATCTCAAGATTATGTCTAGTAGTAAGAATAATAAGAGGCTTCAAAAGCTAAACTAAACCAATGTTATTTTAAAGCGCGTTATACTGTTAAAAATTACTTTTAGAAACTAATTATGTACCTACCTAAGACTTACCAAGGCTTGTAATGCTTTGTGTGTGATGATTGTTTTACTGTAATGTTGATCTCAAGTTTATGTCCACCTTTATAATACTCACCTACATTTACTATCTATATTTTATTGTTAAACATAAAGATACATTATGTTATATATGTTAATATTAAGAGAAAACTGTCAAAGGAGGTTGTGCATTCTGCGCAGGGTCCTTTATTAATTAGATGTTTTTTTTTATTTTTGATATGTAAATTTTACATAAGTGAGTTGAATTATTGTGATTAAATAATAAGAAATAAACGGTCTTTAAAATGTGAACTAGCTATTTTTCTTACTGCACTAGTAAATTGAACACTTTTTTCTTAAAAAACTAACTAAAATGCAGTATTTTTTTGACCTTACTGCATGTTAGTTGGGTTTCTTGACAAAATAACTGATCCAAACGCAGTAATAGGGCTTTTTGCTGCATTTTACTAAGTTTAAAATGGTATTTTTTACAAAAAAGGCTATGCAGTAATAGGCACCAAAAATAATAAATGGCCATAATAAATTCAGTTATTAAGATATATTTTTTTTTATTGCTTTAACGTGTGAACCTATGCCTTTACAACCTTTCTGCATTCAAATTTTTTTGCTTATACATTCTGTTGATTTTTTAAAATCAATTCTTAACTTTAAATGCGTTTTACTCGAAATCGTGATTTTGCTGTTACTGCACTTTAGTCTCTGGTGGGCAGAATTAATGTTCATAGATTTCTGAATAGGTAATTATCAATTCCAAATTTCCAAACTTCACATTTGACAACACACTGACAACAAAGTACAACATAATTTTTTTTTTTTTTTAAATTTATTCCTGACCATGGATACATGTCCTTCAGTCGTAATCATTAAACATACTACTCTTATTCTCAGCTAAGTACATCCCGAAACAATTAAATTTTTTCTACAGTATTCAGTAAATATCTAAATAATGAATTGAAATAAACTGTGTTGGAAAGTAATTCCTGAACGTGGCGGGGAACACATAAAAGAGTTTTGTTCTGCTATATCACTAATTTCACATTATTATACTCTTTGAATTTCACTGACAAGTAACAGTCTTTGCATGGCGAACGATTCACAGTCTAACGTGTTTTATATCCGCATTTTCTTCAGAACAATAGGTACATTTGCTTTCACTGATGAATCTTAGCTTCAATGTCTTCAGTAATTACTTTAAAATATGTATTTATGTTTTTGTTGTATTCTCTTCCGTTTCATCTTCACATTCTTCATCTTCAAAGTTTTCGTGTGATTCGTTCTCAATTAGTAGCAAATCATAGATCTCGTCGTGGAATAAAGCAGCTGTTTCAATGTTAACATTTTCGTAGAAATCTGAACTGTTAACATCAATTTCTTCAACATTATTTGGTTTTTCATCCATATCTTGAATTATATTAATAAATATAAAATTATTGAAAACTTTTTGTATCTTTCCCGCCAATCACCATTTTCCTCAGTACAACATAACAATATAGGTAAGGCATGGGCAAAAAATAGCGACATATCGAAATATCAATATTTTTCCATACAATTATCGATATATATCGTCGATATTTTTAATCGCGATATATCGATATTCGATATTTATTTTAGAGTATCGAATTAGTATCAATTTCGTTTTTTTTTAAATGCAACTTTGGTTTCGTGTTTAATGTTATTAAATACTCCTTGCATGCTCCTCGCGTATCGTTAACTTTAAAAAATCCCGCCACGTTCACCCGATCTAAGAGCAATACAAAAAGCACGAGCGCAAGAAAACTCTGGGACCGTTTTCTCCGTCAAGCCACAGGCGCGCCTTGGTTTGTTCGGAATATCAATCTTCATTTAGATATGAAACTCCCGACATCCATCAGTACTTGAAACGCGCTTCGAAGCGTTTCTTCGATAGGGCCGTAGCCCACCGCAACCCTCTGGTTGTGGCGGCAGCTACTTACACCCCCTCCCGTATCAGTAAAGTCCGCCGCTCGCGGCACGTTCTTACCGATCCTGACGATCCCACTACTCTCCTCCAGGAGAGTCGAAAAGAGACCAGTACAGCTAGATCAGCACACAAACACAAACCGTACCGACCTCGCCGCCGAGGTCCGTCGTCGCGACCCCGACTTAATAGTCCCTCCCGACCCTTGCAAGAGCCAGCCCGCGATGCTGTGCCGTTAGCTTTAAATTAGTCCCTAAATAATTTAACCCAGATCCAGCCAGTCCCTTGCTGTCCCCCTACCAGTGATTGCCTAAGCCAAGGTTCGTACCCCCCTCGGGGTAACCCTTAGAGCTTTCGCTTTAGTTTTTAGTATAATAAGCCCCGGCTGGAGGCCTAAAAAGGTAACTTTTTAGAACTCGCCGGGTCACAATCCGTTTAAGTAGTAAGAATCTTTTCAGGATTAACCTGGGACTTTTTCAATTTTGCCCGAGGTTCGAAGCTCTGGCTCTATGCCCAATGAGCTAAAACAATACCTCGATCAACTTTTCCTTGAGAGAAAAGCTGACCCATTAAAATTTTGGATAAATTGCCAGCATTTCACGCCAGTTCTTTCAGAAGTCGCCCTTAAATACTTAATTTTCTAGGCTTCTTCAGTGTCTTCCGAAAGGTTGCTTCAGCCGAATTTTACAGTACCCATCAATAGAAAAAGTTTGATAGGCGAGCACATCAAACAGAGGGTGTTCCTAATGTCCATATCTGATGACTACTGGTTTGATTAAATTGAATATAATTATTTAGGCTCGAGAATTAATAAAAATTTTTTTTTTCTATTTTCGTCTATTCTTTTTTACGAAGTTTGAATGCTTCGAGAATATGTATGAATAATCATGCGAAAACTGACGATATATCGATATATCGATATTTTTTACTCGATAACTATCGATACTGTTTAAAAATATCGATACGATAAATATCGATATATTTTTTTCACTTGCCCATCCCTATTACAATAGATTATATTAAAAACACCACAGACAGAGAACGTTCAAAATATTATAATAAAACAGAACATAGGTAGGCATGTAATTAGTATATTATACAAAATAATACATAGATAGTCATTAACAACGTCTAAAAGTAAATTTTGGAATCGCCTTTACAAACATAATTATTTTAAAATTATTGGTCACTTGTATTTCAATACTTTTTTTATGCCACGGATGCACAGAATATAATATAAAAATATTTTTTCAACTAATAACATTAACCATCAGCTCATTTAACAGTAATAACTTTATTAATAAAATTAATTAATTTGTGGTTGTGGTAAACAGTGAAACTTTTTCCGAAAAAAGAAACTACCTACTTTCGAAAACAACACTACAACATTAATTTTGGCAGTCGGTTACAAAATCTAAAATATACACTCTTCGCAACATAAATAAGACCAGTATATTTTTTCAATTTTTTTCTAATATTTATTATAATGATTTCATCACCTGTGACGTTAAGTTTGTTTTGTTTCAAGCTGCGTAGTTTAGAACACTTTCTTGCGCCATAGCTTACATGACCATGTCAAAAGAATGCATGTCGTGCATGCTGCAGCTCACCACATAAATGCGACCACTAGTAACTTTGTACTAAACAGTTGAAAAACCGGCCAAGTGCGAGTCGGACTCGCGCACCGAGGGTTCCGTACAAACCTGTAGGCATCCTCGGTTCATGCATAAGGTTTATGTTTATGAAATTAAAAGGTTTTTTTTTTAATTTTTATATTTGACTTGATTGAATGAAAGGTAAATTGCTGTTTACGATTTATGACGTATTAAAAAAAAACTACTTACTGGATCTCATTCAAACCAATTTTCGGTGATAGTTTATACGGTTATGTTGTACATCATATATTTTTTCAGTTTTATCATTCTCTTATTTTAGAAGTTACGGGGGGGGGGGGGGACGACACACACATTTTACCACTTTGGAAGTGTCTCTCGCGCAAACTATTCAGTTTAGAAAAAAATGATATTAGAAACCTCAACATCATTTTTGAAGACCTATTCATAGATACCCCACAAGTATGGGTTTGACGAAAAATTTTTTTTTGAGTTTCAGTTCTAAGTATGGGGAACCCCAAAATTTATTGTGTTTTTTTCTATTTTAGTGTGAAAATCTTAATGCGGTTCACAGAATACATCTCCTTACCAAGTTTCAACAGCATAGCTCTTATAGTTTCGGAGAAAAGTGGCTGTGACATACGGACGGACGGACGGTGAACAGACAGACAGACAGACATCACGAATCTATAAGGGTTCCGTTTTTTGCCATTTGGCAACGGAACCCTAAAAAATAAAAGCGTATAGCTTGGCAAAAAAGAGTCTGTCGTGGTGAAAACTGGAACTAAAATATATTTTAGTGGCAACACTGCTTCGTTTATCAACAACAAGTAGCTAATCTGTCATTGTGTTATGTTCTCGGTTGTATTTCACTTATTTGTAATTAACTATCAATTATTAGTGCTTTTGTACTTATAAAAAATGAATAAAACAATAAGGAGTAATGGTGTGAGCTGTGATATATCAAGTTTTCGTCAGATATTTGGCGGAATCTGAAGTGGAACAAATTCCGTCTCTGATTGACAATGTATTCGAAAGAACTGCCGACATGATAGGTATTTATCCAAGAAATGTGTCTTTTAGTGAATGCCAGTCATTGTTTTTCCTTTCTCATAATAAGTTTTATCGGTATTATAAGTTTCAAGCCATTTTATTGTTTTATTTACTAATACATTATTGAGGTTATGTTTTCTAGTTTGACAAATCGCGTGTACGTTGACTCTTAATGGTTGATACTTGAAATTGAAAAACATGGAATTAATATGATTGTTTTTATATTTTTTCAAGGTAAATCTCATAGTACAATTAGAGAAGTTGCTAATGAAGGTGAAAACAGTTAAGGATTTTTTCTACACCTCGAGAAACACCAAAACAGTTGGCGGAAGAAAGAATTGGATGATTTTGATATGTGTGCAATTAGACAAAATGTTCAACACTGTAAAGAAACAGGCAAGTATTTTTGTTAATGCTATGATCGCATACCACACACCACAGTAAAAAAAATTTTAACAAAAAATTGAACCTTTATTGAAAAATTATGAGTCGGCGCTATGAGTGATCTTTGTTTATTGATTTTCAGCGCCGACTCAAAATTTTAAGGTTTAATATTTTTTTGCTTTTCAGTTTTTTCGGAGGTTAAATATTTTTGTAAATAAGTTTTTTTTGTGACTTTAATGTACTACTCATAATACTTGGCAAGGTATACCCTATCTAATAAAAAAAGAATGATTAAAATCGGACTACTCTGTATAAAGTTACATTATAATCAGCGAGTAAACATTCAATCATCCCCTCTTTTCCGACCCTTAGGATTCGATTTTGTTTTCCAAATGTATATGGGATCACCTTCGGAGTATATACCCTTTCCAATAGAAGAAGAATTATCACAATCGGACCACCAATGCGTGGTCATACATAAAAAATAATAAAATATACGCGTCGAATTGAGAACCTCCTCCGTTTTTTTCGTCGGTTGAAAAAAGCATAATTTACATTTATAATTTTTCAGGTGCCTATTCTACGTAATATTTTACCTATAGTTTGAGGAGACTTGGGTAATATAGTTATACAATAAGTTTTCATTATGTTATTATGATGGCACTCTCATCTCATAAATAAAAGGCTATTCCAGCGAAATAATACGCAATCTACTAAATACAATGAAAGTAAAAGCCTATGTGCCTATCAAGTCTTAAAATTTTGTCTGTTGAGAATTCCCGGAATCTCGTGTTTGTTGATTAACACACCAAGTATCTTTTCCGTTTTAGTCCTAGTATACAGGGTGGCCATACCTATTAAACAGGCGCCCTCATTTTTTCCAGACTCTTTTTTGCCAAGCTGTACGACATAGAGGTGCGTGTATTGTATTAACAGGAAGACAGAATTTAGTGGTAAAAATCAATTTTATTTAAATATGGGTAAAAAAACCGGCCAAGTGCGAGTCGGACTCGCGCACCGAGGGTTCCGTACAAACCTGTAGGTATTTTCGGTTTAAAAATATATATATTTTTTAATTTTTATATTTCAGTTGATTGAATGTAAGGTAAATTGCGGTTTACGATTTATGACGTTTAAAAAAAAAACTACTCACTCGATCTCGTTCAAACCAATTTTCGTTGGTAGTTTGCATGGTAATGTACATCATATATTTTTTTTAGTTTTGACATTCTCTTATTTTAGAAGTTACGGGGGGGGGGGACACACATTTTACCACTTTGGAAGTGTCTCTCGCGCAAACTATTCAGTTTAGAAAAAAATGATAATAGAAACCTCATTACCATTTTTGAAGACCTATTCATAGATACCCCACACGTATGGGTTTGATGAAAAAAAAACATTTTTGAGTTTTAGTTCTATGTATGGGGAAACCCAAAATTTATTGTTTTTTTTTCTATTTTAGTGTGAAAATCTTAATGCGGTTCACAGAATACATCTACTTACCAAGTTTCAACAGCATAGATCTTATAGTTTCGGAATAAAATGGCTGTGACATACGGACGGACAGACAGACAGACAGACAGACAGACAGACATGACGAATCTATAAGGGTTCCGTTTTTTGCCATTTGGCAACGGAACCCTAAAAAGGGTTTGATTCCAGAAGAAAAAGGAGCAATCAAAATTTTGCATGAAGAAGGATATTCTAATAGAGCAATTGGGAAAACGGTTCCGATTAAGTAAGTGAGACAAAGGGTTCAAAGCGAGACAGAACCAAAGAGGGCTCAAAGAGTCCCCCTGGTAGATACCCTTCCTAATATATATCTGTCGGGTTAAGAGAGTGCTGATTCGATTATTTATGTGAAGTGTGGTTTTCCAACGTGTCATTACAATGCGCAATAACTCAATTATTTTGGAATTAATTTTATATATTTCTAGGATTTTTATAAGCCAAGAGTGCGGGATGCTATCGAAAGCTTTTTGGTAATCTATATAAGTACAATGCAGGTTTCTATTTTTTGTGGTGGCATTTTTATGGATAGTAGAGTCTATAACTAACTGTTCTTTGCATTCCATGTGGCCTCTCCTGCATCCTTTCTGTTCCTCTGCTATAATATTGTAGTGTTCAATGTGTGAGTTGATTTTATTGGTGATTGCTGAAGTAAGTATTTTATAAATTGTGGGTAGACATGTGATTGGTCTGTATTGAGAAGGCTCTGATGTGAATTTACTTTTAGGAAGCATGTAAGTTATCCCTGTAGCAATGAATTCGGGTATGCTTTGTTTGCCTAATACTATACCTGTTAAATTTTTTGCTATGGATTTGTGTAGAATCGTTAACTTTTTGTACATATTATATTATTATTATTATTATATTATTATAACACAAAATTCATAATTTAAAAAACAACGAAAATAAACAACTAAACCAAAAATTCTTTTTTTTCAAATTAATAAAATGTCAAATTCAGCTTGCCGAACATAGAGAGGGGAAGCGGGGGGAAGGTTTGAGTCGCGGTTTCGTGAAGAGGACCACCTGACTCTTATCGGGGTTGCCTTCGATTCGACACTTCTTGAACCATTTAGCGAGCTCGTCGACTGCGGCCTGGAGGTAGCGAATCAAAGCATCTTGACTACGCCCCGTGAAGTAAATGGCTATGTCAACTGCGAACAGAGCCAACTGTGCATTTTTACTTCTGGGGATATCGTGAATAGCGTAAAAATGAGGGGGGACAGTACAGAGCCCTGAGGGACTCCTGCGCGGATAGGATGAGGGGAGGACAGTGCCCCTTCGATGCGATAGCGAAAGGTGCGGTTCAATAGAAAGTCTCATAGGATGAGCACGAGACGCTCCGGCACCCCGAGTTGGTACAGCTTGTATAATAAGCCGTTGTGCCAGACTTTATCGAACGCTTTCGCTATGTCGAAGAAAACTGCACCCGTGAACATGACACGTTAGAAACCAACGCTTATGTGTTCGACGATACGGTGCACTTGATGGACACACGAGTGTTGGGTTCGAAAACCAAACTACTCGTTCGGAATGAGGCCCTTTGTCTTGGCGTAATCTCTGAGTCGCTTATAAATAAGTCTCTCATAGATTTTACCGAGGACATTGAGCGAACTGATGGGGCGGTAGCTTGTGGGCTCCGCCTTGGGCTTGCCGGGCTTTGGGAAGAAAAAGTAATGGAAAATTAATCGCTTATAGGTAAACAAACGAGGATGACCCTATTTGTAAAATAAAATAATTTTTTATTGCTGATACAAAATGGCTGGTATCAAGCTATTTAACTTGTATCAAATCCAACAAGCACCATAATACGATAACAAAGATTACTATGATTAGGTGCGATTCATTCAATGACTCGTATGATTGTAGCTTTTGAAGTACCAACATATTTATTTTTATCTTTTAATATGTGTGAAGTGTCAAAACATACGATAACGGAGTTGGCACTTGTATCGCAGTGCATATCGGTGAGCAGGCGACAAAAACAAACAAACCGAGCGAGAGTGCCCGTGCGCAAGGTCGTGATGCCCAGTGTCCGCAGTGCCCGCAGCCGACACGACAGCGCGACCGGTCAAGCAAATTTATTACATTTACGCATATATTTTGCGAAAATAAGTTGTCGAAGTGAAAAAATGGCCGGCGTATAAATTCTTTGTGATGGCTTTTCGTATACATATTTTGTCGTAAATGTCTGAAATACTATTAAAACGTTAGGACAATTTCATTAACTATTCATAAATATACAATGTTGTGCAAGAAATTCAATTAAGCAACAAAATATTGCAATTTTAAAATTTCATTCCCCTATTTTTATTTAACGCGGCCGCCTTTCCTAAGTCGAT
This sequence comes from Aporophyla lueneburgensis, assembly GCA_932294355.1. Taxonomy (NCBI): domain Eukaryota; kingdom Metazoa; phylum Arthropoda; class Insecta; order Lepidoptera; family Noctuidae; genus Aporophyla; species Aporophyla lueneburgensis. The sequence continues at coordinate 22,119,224 of OW028748.1, read as the reverse complement.
GATGTCATCGCCCGATTTCCTTTCTTTTAGCTTTAATTGTTAGAAACGATTAAAGCTATGCTATAATGTGTAATTGAGAGGTAATTTAATTAAGTTTTTGGAACAACTTTCACATTTGCAATCAATTGTGCAATTCATAAGTTAAGAGCCATTTTACAAAATTTGAACTCTCGAGTTTAGGTAAAAGACGGCAACCTTATGTATGTGTGCGTAGCTATCCACACATGCACAATACAAACAGTGTAACGCGAGTGTCGAGCCGAGCTAAACAATCTTGAGCCGTTAGAATTATAATGCGGTATTTAGAGATTTATGAAAATACTTTTATTTATCCAGTCTGAAAGAAAAGATTTCTAGTCTAATAAAAAAATACAAATGTATGTTATGTAAGGTATACAATAAAAATAACAAAATTAAAACAATTACATATTGGTGCCGATTCTGTTGTACACCGAACTAAACTAACTAAACTATCTCTAAAATTCCTTACTTATAACTATGAGAATTGTTACGCTATTCTGCAATAAATAATCTCTAAATTTAAAAATTATTTTGACACTTCTAAAATCAAATTTGACAATCGCGACGTGTGCGCTACGCAATGAACTTGTTGAGAGACGAAGGCGCGCGCAAGGGCGCAGCTTGGACGTGTTTTATATGGAACTAGCTTATGACCGCGATTTCGTCCGCGTGGGGTTCGGTTATATCGTAGCATAACGTAGCGTAGGCGAGCGCTAAGAAAGGAAGTAGAATTGCACGGACGAAGTCGCGACCAAAAGCTAATAAACTACAAAACTTCTTTGTACACCATTACTGTGTAAGTATTTAAGTGTTTCCTAAGTATTTCTTTTGGTTTTGACATTTTATTAATTTGAAAAAAAAGAATTTTTGGTTTAGTTGTTTATTTTCGTTGTTTTTTAAATTATGAATTTTGTGTTATAATAATATAATATGTACAAAAAGTTAACGATTCTACACAAATCCATAGCAAAAAATTTAACAGGTATAGTATTAGGCAAACAGAGCATACCCGAATTCATTGCTACAGGGATAACTTACATGCTTCCTAAAAGTAAATTCACATCAGAGCCTTCTCAATACAGACGAATCACATGTCTACCTACAATTTATAAAATACTTACTTCAGCAATCACCAATAAAATCAACTCACACATTGAACACTACAATATTATAGCAGAGGAACAGAAAGGATGCAGGAGAGGCCACATGGAATGCAAAGAACAGTTAGTTATAGACTCTACTATCCATAAAAATGCCACCACAAAAAATAGAAACCTGCATTGTACTTATATAGATTACCAAAAAGCTTTCGATAGCATCCCGCACTCTTGGCTTATAAAAATCCTAGAAATATATAAAATTAATTCCAAAATAATTGAGTTATTGCGCATTGTAATGACACGTTGGAAAACCACACTTCACATAAATAATCGAATCAGCACTCTCATAACCCGACAGATATATATTAGGAAGGGTATCTACCAGGGGGACTCTTTGAGCCCTCTTTGGTTCTGTCTCGCTTTGAACCCTTTGTCTCACTTACTTAATCGGTGTCGAGCTGGATATACATTTAAAAACAATAACGAAGAAACTCTTATTTCGCATCTCATATATATGGATGACATTAAGCTATATTCTATAACCGAAAAAGAAATGAAAACTCTTCTAGAAGTGACGACAACATTTAGTCACGATATTAATATGCAATTTGGGTTAGATAAGTGTAGGACCTTACATATTATAAAAGGAAAAGTAAAACCCGGAAACTATGCCATAAACGACACCGAAACAATAGCTGCTATGGAACCATCAGATCTATACAAATATTTAGGATACAGGCAACTAAAAGGACTCGATCACGCAGCAATTAAACAAACACTAAATACAGAATATCGTAGAAGAATTAACACAATTTGCAAAACACAATTATCTGGAAAGCATCGAATAAAAGCCTTGAACACTTTTGCCATACCAATCTTGACCTACTCATTTGGAGTAATCAAATGGACAAAAACTGATATCGAACAGTTAGAAAGAACCACACGCACAACACTCACCAAACATAACAACCTACATCCTAAATCTGCGATTGAACGACTCACTATCAAAAGACAGAATGGAGGGAGAGGCCTAATCGACTTACATCACCTTTGGCAGAAACAAATCACTAGGCTAAAAACATTTTTCTACACAAAATCTCGCACAAGTAACATACACAAAACTATTGCCTTAAATGATTCGAATCACACCCCGCTTAACTTAAATGAACAAAATACACAAGACATAAACTTAACTGACCCGCAAAACCAAAAAATTGAAAACTGGAAGAAGAAAGTTCTTCATGGTAGACACCCGCATGACCTAGAACAGTCCCACATAAACAAATTAGCATCAAACAAGTGGCTTAAAATAGGTAATCTGTTCCCTGAAACAGAAGGCTTTGTCATAGCTATACAAGATCAAAACTATAGAAAATTTATAATTAAAGACCCTACTATCACAAATGACAAATGCCGCAGATGCCACATTCAATCAGAAACTATACAACACATTACAGGAGCATGCATAACCCTCACACAGACAGACTACACTCACAGACACAACCAAGTTGCAAACATCACCCATCAGAAACTAGCACTCAAACACAGTCTCATACAAAATACTAACACTCCTTACTATAAGTACACGCCACCAACCATCCTCGAAAATGATACACACAAAATGTACTACGATCGCGCCATACTTACAGATAAGACTATCCACTATAATAGACCAGACATAACCCTACAGGACAAAATAAGTAAAACCACTTACCTCATAGACATTGCAGTTCCCAACACCCATAACCTACAAAAAACCATATCTGAGAAAATAAGTAAATATGCTGACCATAAAGAAGAAGTTAAAAGAATCTGGAGACAAGCCAAATATATGTTATCCCTATAGTTCTCTCCACGACAGGCGTTATCCCCAACCATCTTCTCCGTAGCCTAAAATTAATAGATTTAGAAGAATCAGTTTATATTAATCTACAGAAAGCTGCTATATTAAACACCTGCAGAATAGTTAGGAAGTTCATGCAGTTAGAAGAAGAAAACACACCCTCATCGTAAATACACACCACACGCTGCATTTACTTGGCATTGGCCCGTAAGTGCAGTAGACACCAGCCTGAGAGCTGAGAAAAAGAACACTCCCAAATGTAATATAATAAAAGAAAAAAACAATACAGTACTGTTTTTGCACGTGAGGCGAGGCGTTGGTGTGAAATTTTGTTCATGACCACTAGTTTTATTCCACACATTTTTAATCGTGATTAAAAATAGTCAGATTTAGTCAAAATAAATTATTTTAGTCAACATTTTTATACAATCTATTAAAATAATGCTTTCATTGATAATAAACGAAACTCTCATCTTATACAAAAAAATAAAATGCGGAGAGTAGCAAAATGTTGTAGTCGTAGTATATTTTTGCGTTCACTATACGAGTACTCGAAAATGAGACGCAGGAAAATGTGGCACAGGTCCTTCCTCGTTGGGCGCTTGCGCCGTACTAAACGCTGCCCTTTTTTTTTGTTTTTTTTTTTTTTTTTTGTGGGGCATCTCGTAGTTAATCCTGAAAAGATTCTTACTACTTAAACGGATTGTGAGTTCTAAAAAGTTACCTTTTTAGACCTCCAGCCGGGGCTTATTATACTAAAAACTAAAGCGAAAGCTCTAAGGGTTACCCCGAGGGGGGTACGAACCTCGGCTTAGGCAATCACTGGTAGGGGGACAGCAAGGGACTGGCTGGATCTGGGTTAAATTATTTAGGGACTAATTTAAAGCTAACGGCGCAGCATCGCGGGCTGGCTCTTGCAAGGGTCGGGAGGGACTATTAAGTCGGGGTCGCGACGACGGACCTCGGCGGCGAGGTCGGTACGGTTTGTGTCTGTGTGCTGGTCTAGCTGTACTGGTCTCTTTTCGACTCTCCTGGAGGAGAGTAGTGGGATCGTCAGGATCGGTAAGAACGTGCCGCGAGCGGCGGACTTTACTGATACGGGAGGGGGTGTAAGTAGCTGCCGCCACAACCAGAGGGTTGCGGTGGGCTACGGCCCTATCGAAGAAACGCTTCGAAGCGCGTTTCAAGTACTGATGGATAGTCGGGAGTTTCATATCTAAATGAAGATTGATATTCCGAACAAACCATGGCGCGCCTGTGGCTTGACGGAGAAAACGGTTCTGGAGAGTTTGCATCTTATGGATGAATCGGGGTTTAGCATGTGCCCAGACTGGGCTTGCGTATGTCATAATCGGCCTGATACAAGCGGTGTAAAGCCGCTTCTTACACAGAAGAGACATTTTACTCCGCTTGTTCAGGACGCAATGGAGCCTACAGAGAGCGAAAGCGGCCCGCGAGCGAGCCTGCCTTATGTGCTCAGAAAAGGTGAGGTGTTCGTCGAGGATGACACCGAGATATTTGGCTTGCTTCGCCCAAGGGATCTGCTTGCCGAACATTGAGATGGGTCGGGGAGGGGGGTGATTACGTCGCGGTCGGGTGTAAAAGACCGCCTGACTTTTATCGGGATTGACCTCGATTCGCCACTTCCTGAACCATTCGCCGAGCTAGTCGACTGCGGTTTGGAGGTAGCGAACCAGCGCTGTGTCACTAAATCCCGAGAAGAAGATGGCAGTGTCGTCTGCGAACAGAGGTAACCTTGCCTTCTTACTTCTGGGGATATCGCTAGTGAACAGCGTAAAAATGAGGAGGGCTAGTACAGAGCCTTGAGGGACTCCTGCACGGATCGGGTGAGGGGAGGAAAGTGCCCCTTCGATGCGATAGCGAAAGGTACGGTTCGCAAGAAAGTCTCGTAAGATGAGCACGAGACGGTCTGGCACTCCGAGTTGGTACAGCTTATATAATAAGCCGTTGTGCCAGACTTTGTCGAACGCTTTCGCTATATCGAAGTATACAGCGCCCGTGAACATACCACGCTGAAAACCAGCATTGCTATGTTCAACGATACGGTGTACATGATGGACACACGAGTGTTGGGTTCGAAAACCAAACTGCTCGTTGGGGATGAGGCCCTTGGTTTCGGCATAATCTCTGAGTCGCTTATAAATAAGTCTCTCATAGATTTTGCCGAGAACTTTGAGCAAACTAATGGGACGTTAACTCGTGGGCTCGGTTTTGGGCTTACCGGGCTTAGGGATGCTAATGACGGTGGCTTCCTTCCACGCTTGGGGGAAAATATTATTAGTCAAGGCACCATTGAAGATGGTACACATGAGCATAATCAGGTGAGCGGGGAACAGCTTGATCACTCTGTTGGTGATGCCGTCTGATCCGGGGGCTTTTTACGAGATTTCAGACCCTTGATGATCTCGTGCACCTCGTCAGGTGTGACAGGGGGCAGGGGATCATCAGGGTCTTCAACGGGCGGGAGTGAGGCTTTGCGTTCGACTTCCGCGTTTACCTTATCGACAAACGCTTGGTCTACTGGCTGCGAACTGGGTGTGCATTGGGCTTCGAGGCTATCGGCTAGGCATTCAGCCCTGTCGATATCCTCGAATGCAATGGTCGCATCGGGGCGGGTCAGGGGGGGCATAGTGGAAAACTCAGAGGATTTAAGTTTCCTCTGAAGTTCCCAGAATGCGAGATGAGTCGGCTCTAGTTCGCCCACCATCTTGTCCCAGTTAGCGTCACGTCACGCAGCTCAGTCACACGTGTCCTTACAGCACGCTGTAAGTAACGCATGTGAGCTTTGTTAGCGTCACAGGGAAAGTTGCTGTAGGCACGAACGGCCGCGTTCTTCTCTGTCAGCAGATCACGTACATCGTCGGGGAGCCTCCATTTACGGTCATCCGTATCTGGAACCTCCCGTGAACTTTCGTTCACGATCGATTGTACGTGCTCTGTGAGAGAGTCGATCGCGGCCGTTGTGTCGGCGACAGAGTCGAACTGATCTGGTATAGAGTCTAAGTGATGTGACGTGTTAGATTGTAAGCGTTCGCTTACTTTCTTCCAGTCAGTGATCACTTTAGTGGCGGGGGGTTGAGAGGGGTTGCGAATACCTAATCGGGGGGCCAGGTTCATGACTACTGGTCGATGATCAGAGTCGAGTTCGTGAATAGCCTCTATAGAATCCAACCTTAAGTTGATATTCTTAAGGAGTGCTATATCAAGAACGTCGGGTAACTGATCGGTATCGAAGGGGAAGTGAGTGGGAGTCATCGGGGCGATGACATCAAAGTTCATGGTAGAACAGAGGTTGAAAAGTTGCCTACCTCTAGTCGAGGTCCTGGTGCTATTCCAGGCAGGATGTTTGGCGTTGAGATCGCCCGCTATGATAACGGAGTCACTCATGCCGAAGAGTTCGGAAAGGTCATAAGCGAGGAGTTGGGGGTCCTCTGACTCATGTTGGGGGGGAAGGTAAACCGACACAATAGTGATCGGTTGGTGGCCTGTCAGTGCTAACCGACAGGCCGAAACTTCTAATCGGGAGAGTTGAGGGGGATCCATAGGTATGCAGTACAGGGACTTCCTATAGTATATGAGGGTACCGCCTCTGTGACAACGTGACCTGTCATTGCGAACTAAACGATAGTTTGCAATTTTCGGGTCACGTTGGTGAGGCTTTAGGAACGACTCTTGTATGAGTAAAATGTCTACGTGATGGTCGCGGAGGAACGTGGCGATCTCATCACGTTGGCCGTGAATGCCACTGGCATTGAAGAAGCCTAACTTTAGGGAACGGGGTTTTAGTTTAGATACTATTCCACGACTATCCATAATGGGGGCGCTGGGAGTTCATGACATGAATTGCTTGCGTGATCTCGGGATACGCAGCATAGATTGATTGAATGCGGAACAAGTTGCCGCCGGCGGCAACTAGTTCCTGGGCCATCTGTTGGGCACGCGGGGTGAGGAACGTGCTATAGGTGTTATAGGTCCCAGTGATGACGTTAAACGCATCAAGGGGAGCCTGACCTTTCCTCTGTACTGGGGTTGGTCCAGCCATAGGGGCAGTGGGGGGGGCCGCGGCGCGGGCGGGGGGTGCGGTCGCGGGAAAACCGGGGGGCGTAAGGGGCGCGGGGGCGCGGGTACGCGGGTCCATTAGAGGAGGGATGGGAGCGGGCTTTGGCCTGGAGGAGGCCAGTGCGGGAAATTCCTTCTGGGAACTCAAAAGAGGCCATTGGGAGGGACGCTGTGGGGCCAGCCTCGCGGGGAGTTTGGCCGAGGGGGATTCCCTAGTCTGGCGAGCGTCGAAACGCTGCGCCAATTTAGGGGAAGATGATTTGGGGGCTTTCGGGCAGCCCCGGTAATTTGCCAGATGACCAGACTCTTTGCAGAGCACACAACTGGGTGGCTCGGTGCAAAGAGTGCGGTCCTTAGGCCGGGTACAGTCGGCTGTACCGTGATCTCCCAGGCACTTGACGCACCTGGGAGTAGCGTAGCAGTTATAGGCAGAGTGCCCGTACAGTTGGCATCTATGGCACTGGCCAATCATGCCCGACTTACGGGGCTTCTCAATGATAAGGCCGGACAGATTACAGACTGCCTTGACCTTGAAAATGGGGTGGTGACCCTCCGTGGGAGGGCACACCACCAGGACCATATCAAAGGCAATGCCTTGCCTGGATCTGTGCATCCTGTGGACCTCTAGGACAGGCACGTTCTGCCTTTCGAGGTCTGCCTTAATATCGCTGGTGGTGATTTCGCAGGGGATCCTGCGAATCACCACCCTGGTCAGTCGCTCCTCGGGCAAGGAATATAGGTGTGAAAGGACACGTTCCTTGCTGAGAGGAGCCTGGTCAGTTCGCGATAATCACCTGACGTGGGGACCGATACTTTAATGCCGTGCTGGGTGGCACGGGCACTAGTATAGTTGACTCTTTGGTCAACGCACCATTTGGACACCTCCGTCCACTTGGCCTTATCCTGTATAAGCACAGGAGGCGGTGGAGGGAGTTTCCTGGCGGTGGTTGAGCCAGAGGGTGCGGACGGGGCGCTACCGTTAGCGCGAGGCGCGGCAACCTTGGTGGAGGTTGAGGGCGAGGGACGGGAGGGGGACGCGGTGGCGGCGGTCACCGGCGGCGTGGAGGGGATGGACGCGGTCGCGGTGGCGGGGGTCGGACGCGTTGGCGGAGGTCGCCTGCGGGGTGCGGGCGCGGGACGGGGGAGCAGAGTCCTCAGCCGCTATGATTTTAGCGGCTGGGGCTGAGCTACTATCCTTGCTTTTCTTCCGCTTGCTCCCTTTGCCCTTTGAGCGGGAGACTAACTCATACACCTCCATGTCCGAGGACGAGGAGGGGTTTGAGTCAGCCTGGGGAGCGACTGGAGCGGAGTCGGTGTGAACTTCCGTGTCCATGGACACCGGAAGATCGTCTACTGGGGCGATAGAGGAGGGGATAGCCGGAGACTCAAGTGCATCGCTGAAAAAAGCGATGTTCTTGTTGGCTCTGGCTTTCCTCTCCCTGTTCGTCTTCCATCTCTTTAAAAGAAACGATGAACTCCCGGTCATCGACAACTAATTCGAAAAAGGCCTCAGAGAGGGCTTGTCTTTCCTCAGGAGACATGGGGGTGTCCATGTTTCCCGGGGAGGTAAAAACTAAGGGGTGGGGGGGACCTAATCACTCATGAGAGTGATCCTGACCAAAAACCCTACTCCTAAGTAGCCTAATCCCCGGTGGGTTGCCGGGGGTGAGTGTTACACTCCCTGTCGGGTATAGACATGGAGGTGTGCCTAGATGAGCCCTAAGAGTGAATCCCGTCGCCAATCTTATTGTGCGAACGGGTTCCTAACCGGTCATGCGATGGGTACTGAGGGTACCCGACCAGTCTAGTGCGGGGGGTATAGAGATACCCGCGGCACTAGTACGCGGCTGTGAAGGGAAGACTGTCACCAGGGCTGACGAGGGAAGCCCCCAAGGCCAGCGATCTGGGACCCGTCCAACTTTCGCCTAGCCCTGAAGGGGATAGACGGGTGCGTTGGGTCTGCACTCACTCGGCTTCGTTGGCACCGTTAAGGTATCCACCGAGTGACCACGAAACTGTGGATTTGCCCTGAAGGGGCCACAACACAACACACGTTTTTGACGATTCTGACGAATCAGAAATACCACTGTCTTGCGAACAAGACAGTAACGTTTTTAGACTGAATCTGACGAAGAAACAGGAATTCCGAATTTTGCGATTTAAATAAAGGTCATTGGGCATTTTGTTCGGACATTTGACCCACCGCGTACACAAACGAAATAGGGTAAGGTATATAGATAAATGTATCAGCAACCCAGTGGTATGGGTCGCATTCTTGTGGGCCATGGGAATTGAGAAAAACATATATTTAATTTATTTTTATTAAGGCACTTATGTATTGAATTAACTCAAAACTACTGGACCGATTTCAAAAATACTTTTTTCAATCGAAAGCTAGTCTAGCTCTAGCTAAGTGGTATTGGTTATTTTCCAATGGGGAAATTCTCACGGAAAGAAAGTGGAATGTGCTAGTTTTATCAAAAGCAGTTGTTTTAAACTATTTAAGGGATTATATTTGATGAGCCCGTGCAAAGTTCATGGTGGAGCAGAGGTTGAAAAGATGTCTCCCTCTGGACGAGGTCCTGGTGCTATTCCTGGCTGGATGTTTGGCGTTGAGATCACCCGCTATGATAACGGAGTCACTCAGGCCAAGAAGTTTGGAGAGGTCGTTAGTGAGGAGTTGATGATCCTCTGATTGATTCTGGGGAGGAAAATAAGCCAAAACAAGGGTGATCGGCTGGTGACCTGTCAGCCCTAGGCGACAGGTCGAAACTTCTAATCGGGAGAGGGGTGAAGGGTCCATAGGTATGCAGTATAGGGACATCCTGTAGTATATGAGGGTGCTGCCTTTGTGGCAGCGCGACCTGTCGTTGCGAACTATACGATAGTTTGCAATTCTCGGGTCGCGATGATGGGGCTTTAGGAACGACTCTTGAATGAGTAAAATAACTATGTGATGGTCGCGGAGGAAAATGGCGATCTCATCACGTTGACCGAGGATGCCGTTGGCATTAAAAAAACCTATCTTGAGGGAACGGGGTTTTATTCTAGCTAGTATTCCTCCTGGGTGTACCGTGTGGTGCCGGACGTAAAGAATAACACCACCCCATTTCTTCCCGTGGGTGTCGTAAAAGGCGACGAAGGGACTTACTAGAGAATGGGCAGCAGCGTTCTCTATGCCTTTTACCACCATACTGCGATCGCCAACCCGCCTGCCAAGCGTGGCGATTATGGCAAAGCCCCCCAAATGAGGATCAATTGGACAAAAGGATATAGCAATTTTGAATACTACATCGAATACAATATAAATCTCTGAGTTCATTTCTTTTTGAATCACTCAAATCCATCGAGAAATTATGAAGTTATTAAACTTTAAAAAAAGGGAGTTTTAAAACGCACGCCGCGCGCGCGAAACTGCTGATGACGTCACGAGGCTCGATCGCCCGCCACGCGCCGCACTGCTTTGTTATGATTTGCGGAGTTTAATCGTTGTTTCTTGTTTAGTTATGTTTTATAGATATTGGTAGATAGGAAACATGGAAGTCGGATTTACCCAAGGCCCAATCGGACAATCTCGCGAAGATTGATTCGTTTATGGTTGAAACGTAAAAAAATAAAAACAATTTATTCCAGTGCACAGGTAGGTACTACGTTTTAGAATGTTTGGATTTGGCAGGTACCTTTTTCGTGTTTCTACAATGTGTAGGTACCTCTCTACCTATTTTAAATAATATTTCTTACTAGCTTCTACCCGCGACTTCGTCCGCATAAAATTTCCTGCTCCCCCAACCCATCCCGTCGCATCGAATCGCCTGCCCGTGCGAGGTCTTTGTATGCGTGACGTTTTTCTTTGCGCTCGGCTCCTAAGGGTCTTTGCGTGACCTTATATAATATATAGTCTATAGCCTTCCTCGATAAATGGGCTATGCAACACTAAACGTACAACTCTTCAGCTTTTACTTGGGTGTGCTACGCAATGAATTTTTTGAAAGACCAAGGCGCGCGCAATGGACGTGTTTTATATGGAATTTTTCACATTTTCTTCGAAAAATAAAAAAAATATTACCCACGTGTTGAAATTTATATGTGAGGGTTAGGTGCCGAAGTGTGCATGCTCTCTCGACACTTTCATGATTTGACTAAACTCCTCTCGGCAAGGAATGTGTCCTATCAAACTTACTTACTTAGGGTTAGGTTAATTTATATGTTAGGTTACAAAGGGGGTCGAAAATTTCATTATTTTTGCGATAGGAAACGCCATTTTCGAGATATGAGCAAAAGAAAAGGAAAACAAAAATACAGTACTGTTTTGCACATGAAGGCGAGGCACTTGAATGCAAGGCGCGAGGCGCGCGCAATGGACGTGTTTTATATGGAATTTTATCATTTTCTTCGAAAAATAAAAAAAAAATATTACCCACGTGTTGAGATTTGCACGTGAGGGGGTTGCAAAGGGGGTCGAAAATTTCATTATTTTTGCGATAGGAAACGCCATTTTCGAGATATGAGCAAAAGAAAAGGAAAACAAAATTACAGTACTGTTTACCCCTGTTTTTTTTTTGTTGTCGCCTGTGAAGGTGGTGCGTTCGTTGGTGTGAATTTTAGTTCATAACTACTAGTTTTAATCCACACCTTTTTTATCTCGATTAAAAATAGATTTAGTTAAAATAAATTATTATAGTCAACATTTTTGAAATGCAGTATAAAGTACTTTTAGTAAAGGGGATATGGGGCGTCGCTCCTCATGAAAGTACACCACTTCTTTCTATTTTTTGGGTATTTTGGGACACAAAATAACAATTTGTCCGGTGTAGCAACACTTATATTTTCGCATCGTGGCACGATACAATATTTTATGAAGACATTATTCGTTTAAATGTTCTGCGAGTCACGTAAATAAAGGCAGAAAGAACGTGCGTGGCGGTGCCGCGGACGCGAACGTGGAAAATGACGTCATCAACAAATTGTGCGTAATGGCGGGCGTTTTTGAAAAATGCAAAATTAAAACCGCTCTAACTTCGTCATTTTTGGTCCAATTTTAATAATTCTTTCACTGAAATAATTGGTTTAGGTATGACTGTAATTCTACATATTTAACTAAAATCGTCGCTGATCCTCATTGGGTGAGGCCTAAGTCCAGCAGTGGACGTCTTACGGCTGAAATGATGATATGAGTATTCCTCGACTATCCATAATGCGAGGGTTTGGAGTTCATGGAGTAGAGGGCTTGCGTGATCTAGGGATACGTAGAGTATATAGCCTGAATTCGCAAGTCGCCGCCGGCGGCAACCATTTCCTGGGCCTTCTGTTGAGTACGAGGGCAAAGGAACGTGCTGTAAGTGTTAAAGGTCCCAGCGATGACGTTAAACGTATCGAGGGGAGCTTTTCCTTTCCTGGGGACTAGTCCTGCGGGAGGAGCAGGGGGGTGTGATACGGGTGGTGCGTGTGGCCATGGGTTTTGCGAGGGGCGCAGTCGGGAGCGCTGGGGCGCAGGTACGCAGGACCATTAATGAAGGAATGGGAGGGAGGGAGGGAGGGAGGAGGCCAGGGGAGGTTAAGCTTGCATGGAGTTAAGGTAACTCCATGGCTTGGTCTCTGGGGGCTCAGTCTCTCGGGGAGCTTGGTCGAAGGGGATTCCCTAGTCTGGCGGGCGTCGGCACGGTGTGCAAGTTTTGGGGAGGAGGATTTTGGGGCTTTCGGGCAGCCTCGTAATTTTGCGGGTGGCCGGACTCTCTACAGAGCACACAACTGGGTGGCTCGGTACAGACAGCACGGTCCTTTGGCTGGGAGCAATCTGTTGTGCCATGATCTCCCAGGCACTTAACGCACCTGGGAGTGGCGAAACAGTGGTATGCGGAGTGAACGTACAGCTGGCATCGGTGGCACTGGCCGATGATGCCAGACTTTCGAGGTTTCTTGATTGTGATGCCGGTTAGGCTACAAATGGCCTTCACCTTGAATATGGGGTAGTCACCCTCCGTGGGAGGGCACCAGGACCATATCGAAGGCGACGCCTCGCCTGGCTCGGTGCATGCGGTGGCCCTGTTGGACAGGCACGTTCTGTGCTTCGAGGTCCGCCTTAATTTCGTCGGTGGAGATCTCGCAGGGGATCCTGCGGATCACCATCCTGGGCTGACGCTCCTCTGGCAAGGAATAAGTTTGATAGGACACATTCCTTGCCGAGAGGAGTTTAGTCAAATCATGAAAGTGTCGAGAGAGCATGCACACTTCGGCACCTACCTGTTTTTATCTATCTGCCAAATGTGCGGGCGCGAGAGAGATATATCGTAGAGCTATACAAATATTTATTGTGCTTGTTCCTACCATACGTTTCCACAATGCTAAAAGTACAAACTTCTGTTTTATTAACATAAGTTAATTAAATGTTAAATAACCTTTTTCTCCCAAAGGATACTTAAAAAAAAAATACATATTTTGAAAAGGGGGATTGAATTCTTCAATTTAAAACTGATTTGGTTTGTGTACGCGAACTTTCGTAAAGTGGGTCAGAAATGCCAAATGACCTTTAAATCGCAAAATAGCGGAGAGTAGTCAGGGCGACTACGCAGCGTGGCGCACGGAACACAAGTGACGGGCGATCGAGCGGCGGGCGGTGGAGGGGATACGCGCAGCGGAGCAGCAGCGTAACGACCTTCCAGGGCGAGCGTCGAGCGTAGAATGTGTAAACGCTGCCCGCTTGTGCATCGTAATTTATTCTAATTTAGAGTGATTTCAAATACGATATTATGTCTAATTAAATAAATGGATTTAAATAAAACTCGAATTCGAATTGTTATAGAGCATACTTTATATTGACATGAATTTTTTAATGTAATTATGCTTTATTCAAACCAAAAAAAACGCGATAAAATTGCGAATAAATCGTAAAAATTGCCATAAGACTTATTTTTTTTTTTACTAATTTATGTTATTAACAATCAATATTCTAGTACTAAATGTAACAACTAGATTATATGTCCGATGTTTTGTGTATTTTTTTACTCAAATTTCTACATATTAATGATAGATATAGGAGTCTGAAATTGACCCTGCGCTGATTTTTAAGAAAACTAGTTGTGGGAGATTCATTACTACGAAGTAAACAAATAAGTTTTTGTAAATGTGCTACTAAAAGTGACAAAACAAAAGATTGATCTATTTTTTACATGTATTCGTCAATGCCAGAGTATTTATAATGATGAGATGAGAGATGAGAGGTAAATAAGGCGACTAAAATCTTAGATATTCGCGCAAAAATGTAAAATGGCTCTTAAACCCGTTTTTTGTGAAGCACTGTTCTTTTCTTGTTGTAAACTACTGTTTTTTACCTATCTTTTTAACAGGAAATATTTACGACTTCTGTTCATTTTGAACACTTGTTAGTATTTCTTAGAGTAGCGTCACTCTTGAACTAACTAAATGAACACACATTTATCAAACTGTGACATATTTAAGACCACAAAAAACAAAGGTGAATGAATATTGACGTTGTGTAAACATTCTAAACGGCCACTTGAGATGCGATAAGATTATCGTCTTTTGTTTATGCTTTGACTGCTTAGTGTACTGTGTTTATTATGTAATTGTTGTTGTGGTGTAATAGTGATTAAAATTAAATGATTTTTATATTAAAACTAGCTTTTGCCCGCGGCTTCGCCCGCGTAGATGTCGGAAATTATCGCAAGAGGACGTATTACCGCGGTAAGAATGTATTAATCCATGTTATACATACATAAAATTACGCCGTTTTCCCATGAGGGTAGGCAGAAACTACGGAACGCCACCTGCTACGATCTTTACATATCTTGTGTGTTTGATGTACTTAAAATAAAACTAATAGTATTCAGAGTAAGAAGACTGCGACATAGGGCTGGATTGAATTGAATAGGTATAAGTCTTCCTGGATTTTCTTAACGCTCCTATTCTACCTATATAAACACTCAGTTATTTACCAGACACCAAATGAAACATAGTTATAAGAATAGTACTTTGGCCAGTGGCTTTGCCCGTATAGCTGTCGGAGAATAACACCCGGGAAACTACTACCGGGATAAAATATCTGTGGTATGCTGTATGTATATATGGTAAGTATCCAGGATAACCAAAAATCCAAATCCATCCAAAAATCTAAACATCTAAGCCATATTTCGCGGTCTCTTACTTGGAATAATACAATTAGCTTTATTTTGAGTACTTCGAACACACATGATGATATGCATTTACTATGAAGCCCAAGTAATATGAATTACAATCCTACTAATCCTGCACTACCCGACCGCTACCAAGCGAGATGGCCGGACGCGGAACGGCCCGCTAGCCGCTCTGTGGCTATTTTATTATAATCTCTGATATCTTCTAAAATATTCATTTTAATGATATGCTGCAAAAGGCAATTTTGATCTACATGAAATGGACAATATATCTAATGTATTTAATTGGATAAGAATTAATGCTGTATTGCTTAAAATCGCTTCGTAAATACGCTATTATTTCTCATAAAAATTAAAGGATAAAAAATGGTTATTGTGGGTTATCCCTAAGAGATAGACATATACCATCACGGACTTTTTTGTAGAACTTTATAAGGCGTACAATACTGTAGTACATTATTTTGATCTATTTCGTAGGGTTCAGCCAGCGTTCGCAATGTAAGCGCAAAAAAATGAGTTTATTTATGACATCACATTAGAAACCTCTAAAATTATCAGTGTTCCTTTACTATATTATGCATGTTATATAGATATAAACTTTTCTGTTGAATCACTCTATCTATTAAAAAAACCCGTATCAAAATCCGTTGCGTAGTTTTAAAGATATAAGAATACATAGGGACAGACAGACAGCTAAGTGACTTTATTTTATAATATGTAATGATAATGAAGGAGCGACTGTCTGTCTATCTGACCTCCACAACCCAGTTACAGGGTAACACGATACCCCTACAGAATGACCTACTATAACGAGCTATTTGGGGGTGTCCCTTAGGGAGTTAACTGCACGTTAATGAATTACGAGTGACCCAAAAATGTAGACGTACGAATAAGTACCTATCTATTAGATTCAGATTCAGATTCAGATTTTGTTTATTTGCAAAAACATGTGTAAATAATATACATGGTATAGTATGGTTGTTACAAAGTGGCTGGTTGTGGCTCAACATGTTTGACCATGGCTGGTGTACAAATTTAGTCGAAAGACAATAAGATTAAAATAAAAAGAATAACAATAAAAATAGATTATTAACATTAAACAATATGATTAGATTAAAAACATTAGCATGCGACACAAAATAAATAATTAAATAATAATTTAAGTCAACTTCTTAAGATAGATTTATCATTTAAAAAATCATTCACACTGTAGTAGGCTTTTTCTGTCAGTATTTTTTTAAATGTTGTCTTAAACTGCACCCTAATTGCGAAACGCAATATTTATCAGAATCTGAATGGGATTGAAGATTATTTCTAAACCATTCCGTCATTTGTTCGAATAAATTGAGGCTCAGCAACGTAAATAACGCAATGAATGTTGTTTAACTACGAATATTAAACCAATTCCTACTGATAAAAAGTTCGGCAATTACCCCTCTGGTCTGCATTTAATGACTTAACACACTTTGGGATATTATTATAAATGACTAGCTTTTGCCAGCGGCTTCGCCCGCGTGGAGGTCGGAAAATATCCCGCGGGAACATACTACCGGGATAAAAAGTAGCCTATGTCCTTTCTCAGGCTCTAAACTATCTGTGTACCAAATTTCATTGAAATCGGTTCAGTAGTTTTATCAGGAAAGCGAGACAGACAGACAGACAGACAGAGTTACTTTTGCATTTATAATATTAGTGTAGATGTAGATAATATATAATATAATAATATATAATATAATATAATAATATATAATATTAGTGTGGATATGTCTTTCACAAAAAATTCTGGGACTTATAATGATAAAAATGGGACGAAAATAATAAAACTTGTTTTTAATTTGAATGATACTCGTTTTATTCTGAATCAAATTACATAAGTGTCAATCACCGAATAGGAAAACTTGTACACATTACGAAACAGTCACAATCTTGTATGGGTTTCATAGTAAAATATCGAGAAATTGGGGTTTAACCACAAGTGGTCCGAAAAGAGGCGGGATCTCGTCAAGGCTGTAGGCAAGAAGGAGCAAATTCGCATGTTTGACGTTGGCAGACAGCGTCGATCGAATGGACAACTATGTCCGTATATAAAATGCCTTAAAAAAAACGGAAACCTGCTTTAAATAAATTTCATATAAGCGAACGCCTGAGATTTGCTCGAGAAAAAATGCAATGGAAAACTGAGTGGTTCAAAGTTATTTTTAGCGACGAAAAAAAGTTTAACGTTGATGGTCTCGATGGCTTTTCTTATTATTTTCATAATTTGAGAAAAAGTGAACTCATTTAGGCTGTTTTAGGCTCATCGATGGTGTGGGGAGCAGTTCCATACAAAGGTGCTATAGATTTAGTTTTTTTAAAGGTAGACAAAACTCTCACAAAAATATATAGAACTATTAGAAAAAGAAAGAAAAATCTTTCAAAGTTAATGGTGGTTCAGATTTAATTTTCCAGCATGATAATGCAAGTATTCATTCTTCATACGCTGTACGGTCATGGTTTAAAAATCATAATATAGGTATATGTTTTAGAATGGCCATCGAATTCACCAGACCTTAATATCATGGAAAATGTTTGGGGATGGCTTTCTCAACAAGTATATAAGAATTCTCGGCAATTTAATAATACAGAAGAATTACAAAAAGTGTTACAGCAAGCCTGGAGTCAAATCTCCGTTAAATACTTAAAAACTCTAGGTATATGATTCTATGCCTTCAAGAATATTTGAAGTGATTAAAAAAACGGGAAATGTACTGATTAATAAACCATAAATTATATTTTTATTCGTAACAATATTTGTGTTTCTTTCGCTGGTCGTATTCAAAGTGCGCAATACAGTAACAGTATATTTAGTTAAATTAACTCAGCTGCTATTGTTTATCTAATAGATCTACGTGATTAATAATAATAACTTAGTGAACTCATATGAGTGTTATAACCATATTTCGCAAGCTGTAACACATCATTTTAATAAAGAGTTGCTTGTAATGTTTGTGGTCTTATTCATGTTGCGAGGAGTGTTTATTATATAAAAGACCGAATTCCAAAATTAAACTTATTCTTTCAGTTTGTAGTGTTTTTCTCGAAAGTCGGTTGGTAGGTACTTTTTTTGGAAAAACTTTTCAATTTTTAGTTATGGTACCTCATCATCATCATCATTTCAGCCAAAAGACGTCCACTGTTGGACTTAGGCCGCCCCCAATTTGGGGGGCTTTGCCATAATCGCCACGATTGGTAGGCGGATTGGCGATCGCAGTATGGTGGTCAAATGCATAGAGAACGCTGCTGCCCATTCTCTAGTAAGTCCCTTAGTCGCCTTTTACGACACCCACGGGAAGAAATGGGTTATGGTACCTATCCCATCCCAATTTGTCTACGACTACTTGTTATGTATGAAACAGTAGAATGTCATCTAGATATAAAAAGTGGATTAAAACGTATTTTACAGGCTAGCACCAAAACCACCCAAGCAACATGCATAAATATAATTTATACTAGCTTTTGCCCGCGACTTCGCCCGCGTGGATGTCGGAAATTAACGCAGGTATTTTTCTAAAATAAAAGAACTTTTCTAAATTAAAAGTGCCTAAGTTACTCCTCGTTACATCAGCTATCTGCCAGTGAAAGTCCCGTCAAAATAGGTCCAGCCATTTCAGAGATTAGCCGGAACAAACAGACACAGACCGACAGACAGACAGAATTGTATAGACATAATTGTAAAAAATGTTGTTTTGGTATATGTACCGTGTAAAAATTGGTTATCTTAATATTACAAACAGACACTCCAACTTTATTTATTTTTATATATGGGCACCACCCCTGAGGCACATCCACTAAAAAAAGCATTTTCGATATCGATCCACAATTGCCGGAAATATCGCGGAACATTTATCGAAAAAAAAAAACATACAGTTGAATTGAGAACCTCCTCCTCTTTGAAGTTGATAATAACGCGATGGCAAAATAGTACATTATGGTACAAGTGTGTAATGTTGGTGATTACCGCTGAGGCGCCATTGAGACCCGAGCCGTCAGGTGAGGGTCTTAAGAGAGCCGAGGACGGTAATCATCAATACACACGTGTATCATACGACGTTTTTCAACACACTTGCGAGGAAAAAACAAATATGTATTGCATAAATCGTTTAATTATTAAAACAATTGGTGAATGTACAATTTTCAAAACGATATTGGATTGTTTTTGATGGCAATTTCACAGTTTGTGTTACATTGGTACTTGCCACTTCTTTAGTACCTTCATTTACTTCTTGCGTAAATGTCGGCGACAAAGGTAAATCATACAAATTACTGGAAGGAGAGGGCACCAAATAACTCACGCTAGTAGATGTACATGGTTGTGGTTCGGGGCAAAACTTTTTTGCCTTTGGCTCCAAATTAATGGCTTGCGTTATTTTGTCATTGATTTTTGCTTTGTTATGAATTGAGTCTTCTATGTACGATTCAGCGATTGCGTCAGAACGCCATCCACCATGTCGCTTCAAAGTTAGTATATCAGCCCCCGAATCAGCCAACATTGTAGCCGACGTTCTTCTAAAACTGTGTCCAGTGTAAAAATCGGCCTCAGGCAAACCTAAATACTTTGCTATTTCTCTTGGCATATTACCAAATTTGTTAATACCGATTGTTTGTGCAGTACATTTTCCTTTCTGAAAGTTTTGGAAAAAGCGGTCATTCTTTGTTTTTGTTGAACGGAGATCTTGGTATTTTTTCACTATTTCACGAAACGTTCCTTGGATTGTAAAAGATCGTGGAATCTTGGTTTTAGTCTGGGTAATTTTGACAAGAAGCATATCTCCGTGGATTTCTACATCTTTTGTTGTAATATTGTACAGCTCTTGTCGTCTACAAGCACCAGTAACACCGAATATTAAGGCAACCTGCAAAGAAATCAATTAATTAGTTCTAAGAAATTATGCTAAAGTTACACACTTGTATATTGTAGATTCGTTTCGATTAAAAATATGAAACGTACCTTTGTTGCTAGATACTGACTATCCGGAGCCTCATTCAAAAACTTTTCAACGTCGGCTGGTGACAAAACTTTAGATTTCCGACCAATATATCCATCCGAGCGTCTCTTCAAAAATGCCATCAGGTTACAGTACGTTTTGATATCAACACCATGTTTGAGCTTAACCATGCTTCTTAACATGGAATAGATGCACCACAGGGAGCTAGGTTTGTATGTATTGGCGAGTTCAGAGAAATACGCCAAAAACACATTTTCAGAAAATGACTGGGTTTTTTTGTTGCTCTTCCATTGCAGGAAACTATCGTAAGCAGCTAAATACTTTTCTCTAGATTTTGCAGGTTGCATTTTGTGCTGCATTTAGTATTTCTGGCGGGGTTAAATCAATCAATTGTTCATCTTCTGTACTAAAACCTGACATTTTTATAATTATTTACCACACAGCAACAAATGCGATACAAACAAAATATGAAAATTAGGGGAAAATTGGGAAATGGCGCGCAATTTTTTTTTTTTTGCACGCGCCAAATGTAAGTTGATTGATTACAGCCGTATTACAGCCTACTTCAAAATGATAATTTTTGTGATAAAATGCAAATATTTTATAAGAAATTATTGTGAATTATAAATAATTTGATAATAATAAATGTTTTTTCGTCTTAATTAGGGACACATTTATTTATTTCAAAAATGTAAATAGATTTTCGGTGGCATAAAACCTCTTTGTTGTTACAAAAAAAAAAAAAAAAACTGTATTACCCGGTTAAATTGAAAATGCTCTGTTTACTCGCATATAATTTGCAGTTAGGTACTAACTTAACTTTGTAGGGATCATTCTATTATGCACTAGTGTGTAATATTATTATGCACGTGTATGTTATAGTTCGGTTTATGGCCCTAAGAACGATATAATAAGGCTCACTTTACGAGCAAGTGTGTTGAAATAGTACATTATGGTACAAGTGTGTAATGTTGGTGATTACCGCTGAGGCGCCATTGAGACCCGAGCCGTCAGGTGAGGGTCTTAAGAGAGCCGAGGACGGTAATCATCAATACACACGTGTATCATACGACGTTTTTCAACACACTTGCGAGGAAAAAACAAATAACAGCAACAAATGCGATACAAACAAAATATGAAAATTAGGGGAAAATTGGGAAATGGCGCGCAATTTTTTTTTTTTTGCACGCGCCAAATGTAAGTTGATTGATTACAGCCATACAGCCTACTTCAAAATGATAATTTTTGTGATAAAATGCAAATATTTTATAAGAAATTATTGTGAATTATAAATAATTTGATAATAATAAATGTTTTTTCGTCTTAATTAGGGACACATTTATTTATTTCAAAAATGTAAATAGATTTTCGGTGGCATAAAACCTCTTTGTTGTTACAAAAAAAAAAAAAAACTGTATTACCCGGTTAAATTGAAAATGCTCTGTTTACTCGCATATAATTTGCAGTTAGGTACTAACTTAACTTTGTAGGGATCATTCTATTATGCACTAGTGTGTAATATTATTATGCACGTGTATGTTATAGTTCGGTTTATGGCCCTAAGAACGATATAATAAGGCTCACTTTACGAGCAAGTGTGTTGAAAACATTATTACAAAACGAAAAATTTGTTTGGTATGTAAGTAGCACTTGTTTATTTTTTGTACTTATGTATGTTTTTGTTAATAGCCATTATTTCAACCACGACCCATTTCAAGGTGAACCGTTAAATATATACCGGACACCTTGTATAACATTATGTGGAAGGGAAACAAGGTATTTTTTTATTATATGATGGTGTATTGTATCGTGCCTACGTGTATTGAGTGAAAAAGTTGGTTACACCAAAGATTACTATAAGATATTAGGTTTGCAATGCAATAGAATGTACCAAAGGTCTAATGACGCAGCGGGAAGGTAGCCATAGGAATTCTTCAACTAAATATGAAAGCCCCATCGTGTTTGGCCTTGTTGGATT
Organism: Aporophyla lueneburgensis; assembly: GCA_932294355.1. NCBI lineage: Eukaryota > Metazoa > Arthropoda > Insecta > Lepidoptera > Noctuidae > Aporophyla > Aporophyla lueneburgensis. The sequence goes on along the minus strand of OW028748.1, from coordinate 22,097,067 downwards.
TGTCTTAAGAAGCACTATAGGTATTCACACGTGTTAATTGCAAAAACCAAGGTGCTCTTTTTGACGTGACAACGTCTTATAAATTGGTTTGCCGGGTGACACTTCAAGAAACTGCGTTACGCTCCGCTCACGTTATGCGCTCACAATGAGAGCGAGTGAGAGGCACGCGTCCCTTCCACTCGGGCATGGTTAGCCCGCCTAAGAGCGAGAGAGACAGACATAAAAAGTGAAAGGCACGCGTCCCTTCCACTCGAGCACAGTTCTTTGTATAAATAAATGTTTTAAATTGTTACTATTATTTCATCCTTCTTCCTACTATACGAATGAATATTCACATTAAAATTATTTTACCACTCAAAGTTGTTGTCACGTAAAACTTTCGCCCGTATACCGACTTTACAGGCAACCAATTTTTTCCAGTGAAGCCCATATATACGTAATGAAGATCAATTCGACAAAAGGATATATCAATTTTGTATACTACATCCAATACAATATAAATATCTGAGTTAATTTCTTTTTGAATCACTCAAATCCATCGAGAAATTACGAAGATATTAAAGTTTTCAGAAACGGAGTTTTAAAACGCACACATGGCCGCGCGGAACGTGTGATGACGTCAAGAGCCACGATCACCCGTCACCCGCCGTACTGATTTGTAATTATTTGCAGATTATAAAGATATATAGATTCTTGTTTTTTGTAATTGTTTCTTTAAGTTTTATAGAGATAAATAAACAACAAATTATTACTTTAAGTTTTATGGAGATTTCAATATAGATATAGGTAGATAGGAAATATGGAAGTCGGATTTACCAAGGCCCAGTCGGACAATCTCCCGAAGATTGATTCATTTATGGTAGCAAATTTAAAAAAAGAAACAAGTTATTCAAACAAGTTGTTAAACAGAGATAGGATGAGATAAAATGAAAAGATAGGTAGATTTGGTTTCACCTACAGTTCCTGATCCACTAAGTACTTACCTATACGTAGGAGGTACTTAGGTTAGGTACTAGGCAGGTACTACGTTTTAAAATGTTTTGATTTGGCAGGTAGGTACCTTTTTCGTGTTTCTCCAATGTGTAGGCACCTTTCTACCTATTTTGAATATTATTTCTTCCTAGCTTCTGCCCGCAACTTCGTCCGCGTTTTTCCTGCTTTCCCAACTCATCCCGTCGCATTGAATCGCCTGCCCGTGCGAGGTCTTTGTATGCGTGACGCGTTTTTCTTTGCGCTCGGTTCCTAAAGGTCCGAGTGTGATGTTAAATAGCCTTCATCGATAAATGGGCTATCCAACACTAAACATAACTCCTGAGATTAGTACGTTCAACTAAACAAACTTTTCAGCTTATAATATTTAGATTTGATTACAATTAGAAGCGTTATAGTGAGCCAACATTAAAAGATAGGTCACATATGGTATCGGGACATTTTTTAGAACTTTTTAAAAGGAACAATTCCGTCCTACACGACTGTTGCGTTACTTAACCGTTTACGCAGCGCACGCAGCGGAAGCTCTATAAGGGAATACATTTTTCTCGTTTTAGCAAAGTTTTTCATTGTTGCTCTGCTCCTATTAATCGCAGCGTGATGTTATATCCTAAAGCATTTCTCAATAAATGGACTATCCGACACTAAAAGAATTTTACAATTCGAACCAGTAATTCCTGAGATTAGCGCGTTCGACCAAATAAACAAACAAACTCTTCAGCTTTTGTAATATTAGTATAGATTTATTATTTATAATTCTAGTCAAACTTATTCGTTTCTCTTCCTTTGTCCTTGATAGGTAATATGTTTTCAAATTTTAAATTGAAATTATCTTTACAGCAGTATAAAGTACTTTTAGTTAAGGTGACGCGGGGCGTCGCTTCTCATTAAAGTACACCGCTTCTTTCCATTTTTCGGGTCTTTTAGGAAACAAAATAACAATTTGTTTGGTGTAGCAATACTTGTATTTTTGCATTGTGGCACAATACAATATTTTAAGACGACATTATCCGTTTAAATGTACTGCGAGTCACGTAACTAAGAGGCAGAAAGAACGCACGGGAACGTGATGCCGCAGACGCGAACGTGGCTGATGACGTCATCAACGAATTGTACATATTGGCGGGCGTTTTTGAAAATGGAAAACTAAAACCACTGTAACTTCGTCATTTTTGGTCCAATTTTAATAATTCTTTCACTGAAGTAGAAAGAATTATTAAAATTGGACCACATTGCATTGGAAGCAACTGCTTTAGGTATGAATGTAATGCTACATACTTAACTAAAATCGTCGCTGACCCTCATTATGTTGGCCTTAACGTGTAGTCACTTAGTTTTAACTTTTTAACTTCCGCGATGTTAAAAAAACAAAACTAAGATGCAAGGTTCACGCTCGCCACTCAGTTAAAACAAAATAAATTATTTTAGGTCCATTCATGCATAAACTTGCACCTTTTGCCCATGGGGTAGGCAAAATTATTTTTTAATCTGTATTTTGTCTTGTCAGTTGTCAGTGTCAGTGTCACCCACTAGTGCCACAGTAAAAAAAAAAAAACTAAAAGATCAGACGGAAAATCTAGGAACGTAATTTTCATTTTCAGTGATTGTTACGTAAAAATTAAGATGTTTCAGGTGATCAGCCGAGCAGCGAGTCTGTCTAGAACTCCGCTATCTAGGTAACCGTATTAAAAGAACAGTCTCTAGAAATTTTAAATTCCTTAACACATGCCAATGGAACTTACCAGGTCATGCCAAATCCAATGACAGAAACAATTTGTGTGGTTTTAGATCCTTGCCTGCATTCTCAACAACATCGAGCCTCACTCAACGCGATCAACTTGGCCGACATGAGGCTCCTAAGATTGACAATGATGTTGCTGTAGCATCGCCCGACGAAATACAACAAAGATCTGTTTTGGAGTCAACCATAAAGGTTCCAGTCAAGGTAAGATTGGTTTCGGTCTGAAGTAGTCTTCTCCTGAGGCTGCGAAACCGTTTTACATTTTGGTTGCCGAGGATCAATTTATGATAACTATACACCGATTATCTAAGATTTTACTCTATTATGGAAAGAACATTATTCTCAAAGATAAAACTTTATTTTTTTTTTGACTGGCCTGTTAGTCTAGTGGTTAGTGACCCTGACTGCTAAGACTGATGTTGTGAGTTCGATTCCCACCTAGGACAAATCTATGAGTGATGAGTATGATCATTTGTTCTGTGTCTGGGTGTAATTTATCTATAATATGTATGTATTTAGAAATATAGTATGTTTATCAGTTGTCTGGTTACCGTAGTACAGGCTCTGCCTAGTTTGGGGTCAGATAATGGTGTGTTGGTTGTCCTACGATATTTATTTATTCTGGATATTTTGTCTACTGAAAAATCTGTGTCCCAATACAGGGCTTACTGTGATGGAAGTTTTTATTACCTTTGAAGTAATAAGCCTAAACATTGAATATTGTATTATGAAGGTCCTAATATGTTATGAGTTATTAACCTCAATAGGGTTCTTTAACATGACACATAGGTACTTAACATGACACGTAGGGCCTTTATTGTTTTTGATATATATAAATGACTTTCCCCAGAATGTACCTTATCCTATGACATTGTTTGCCGATGACAGTACTTTAATTGTTAAACTTGACCAGAATAATAAAGACTGACATAATCGATGCATTACAACAAGCCGTTAACTGGCTAGAACATAACAACTTAGTAATAAATTTGAAGAAAACAAAAATTATGAATTTTCGCCAAAGAGTAGCTAATTCGGAGCTAAATGTAAGCCTTAAAAAATGAAAAAATTGAAGAAGTTGCAAATACAAAATTTCTAGGCTTAGCAATCGACAATCAACTTAATTGGAAACAACATACTTCAATATTAATTAAAAAAAATTGTAAGTTTGCTTATGCTTTATATAAACTAAAGAAAATTGTCAGTCAAGCAGCGGCAGTCACTGCATACTATAGATATGTCGATTCTTTATTACAATACTGAGTCATGTTTTGACTTTTGGGGTAACTCCTGCAATAAGGACATGGTGTTCAAATCGCAAAAAAGATGCATTAGAGCTATTACCGGTATAAAACACTGGTAACTGACAGCTGCAAACCATATTTTATATTGTTAAAAATAATGACTTTACCTTGCCTATACATATTTGAGACTGCTTTATTTGTTAAAAAGAACATGCATCTATTCAGAAAAGCTTCTGAACATCGCTACAAAATTATTAGACAAGAATTTAGACATGAATTATTGGTTCCACCATCGAAGACCGCCTTGATGCACAAAAGCATATTTTGCATGGCTCCAAAAATATTTAATACATTACCAAACAGCATTAAGGACCTAAGTATTATTCAATTTAAAAATAAATTAAGACATCTATTACTGGAAAAATGCTATTACACTATTGACGAATTCCTGAATGATAAACTATAAGTTGTTTGACATAGATATTTATTTAATTTTGACAATGTATCTTTAATTCCATTCATTATTTGTATGTATATTCAATTGTTAATATTTTGCTTGTTTTTTCTGACTTCAGTTATTTTGTGTTTTGTTGTAATTATTTTAATGAAGTATAATGATTGTTCTTTTTTATAATAATAACTAATGACGTTAAAGAGTGTACACCTTTAAGGTAGATTTTTGAGGAACGAACTATTTATTATTAAGATCTCATGTAAAATGTACCAAAAATCACACCAATAAATGAATTTGAATTTGAATTTAAAATTTAATCAGTATTGGAAAAGGGTGGTTTTAATATTAATTATCCTTTACCATGTCACAAAGCCTGATGTGGGAGAGAAAATCAGGAATGGTGCAGTGGTTGGAAACCTTCTGAAATTGAGTTAATGGTTATTTTACAGATACATTCAGAATAGATTAATATGTTTTTAATACACTGCCATTGCTCATGCACTCTACATATTTAGAACTATTTTATGGGAGGATTGTACAGAGATAGTAAAAGATTTAAAAATTCTTTCATTTCCTATGAAAATAAAACGACAAAACATAAGTATTAACAATTATTAGGTTCTTTATATCAGACTTCTTGAGAAAAGTCAATTTTTTTTTGATATTAAACCTTTTTGGTTTTCTTTTTTTACACTTTTGTACCCTCCACTTCGTTTTCATTCGATTTACAAAAGTCAGGGCCTTTTTTCCGAATTTTAGATTCGGCGCTAAATTCCTCTCACGTGCGGTCGCACTTGTTGCAGCAAGGACACTAATAGTGATCACCAATAAGTAATAGAGAAATACTATGAGTGAGTGCGTTAGGTACCCACTGTACAAGTTTAAATTCCACAAAATATCCATGTGTTCTATAAAAATAAAGTATGCAACTATTGAAGTGTTAATTAAAAATATTTGCACATTGTTTTCCAGGTGGACCTGACTCCTGTGAGTGGCGTTCCAGAGGCACATATAGGGAGTCGTCGTGTGCGCATCTACCAGCCTCCCAAGAATGCCATGCAGAGTGGCACCAATAATATCCATCATTGGGAGATGGAGTTTGACAACCGCCAACGCTGGGAGAACCCTTTGATGGGCTGGACATCTACTGGAGACCCGCTGTCCAACATGAAAGTGTCATTCAGAAATCCCGAGGAGGCTATTGAACATTGCGAGAAGAATGGATGGTGCTGGTATCTAGATGTGCCTAAGATTGAGAAACCAGTTAGGCCTAAGAGCTATGGACTTAATTTCTCATGGAACCGTCGCACCAGGGTGTCTACAAAGTAAAGATTTTAGTATGATTCAATTATTCTGTTATTAGTCATGATTATTTAATATACTTAATGAAATCCTACTTATTTTATTTAGTTCTGGTATAGAAACATATATTTACATTACTGAACCTAAATAAATAGTTGCTGTTTAATTTTCTTTGTTTATTTTCATGAGGTTTTTATTTGCATACTGTTGGTCCTTCGTTGGTTTATTCGGCCTTTCTTCTCAGAGTAGTCAGTTAAGAAACGCCAACCTCATCTAGTTTAAAAAAAATATGATTAACCTGTAAAAGTGTCTTACAAACCTACTTACAGAAATAAAATCATTTACTTTTACATGAAAATGTATATTTGCCCAAATTTACTCAGTTTCTTTATTACTGCATTTGAAGGTGGAATGCTGATTGTGGATTATTTACAACATATGTTCCTACGGCCTCGTAGTTTTAGTGGTCGGAAACGCTACTGCATGAGGTTTTGGGTTTGATGCCCAGGTCAGGGAAAGTGTTAGGTTTTTCTGTCTATAATTTCTCAGTCACAGCTTGGAGTCTGGATTTGTGCCCAGTTGATGGTAATAGGTTTAACCCCTATTACATAGGACTTAAACAAAACTGGTGAAATATGGGTGTACTATAGGTGGGGTACCTAATAGTACACCCACATTTTACCAATTTTGCCTGCCCAACCGTGTAGGCAAATTAGGCATGATTTTGTGTTATGTAAGTTCTTAAAATCTTGTAGGTAAATTAATTCCCTAATATTTCTATAATATAATCTGTGAGTTATTTCCTTTAGTCCAGTATTGGCCGCTTTCACTTACACCTAAGCCACACCAAAATAAAAGCATGCTGTTGAAGAAACAATTGTGGTGATTGGATTGATATTTGTTGCACTTCTCTTCAAAAGTTCAAACTGCAAGTCCACAATAATATCTAGACAACAATTTTATGTAAAGCATTATTTTTATTTGTGTTAAAATTGTGTATAAATTATGCATCATTTCTGTACATACACTGTTATTTTTTTATCTTTACATCCTTATTATTGTTTTTCTCAATCGGGTAATATTGTGCACATGGCTTGCATTTTGGGTTGTCCTAATTTGTTTGAACAGTGTAATGACAGTTGACCAAAAAATTAATAAATAATACTAGGGTGAGGGCCGAAAGTAAAAAAAATACACGCTTTTATTTAGTTAGCCATTTAGGTTTCGCCTACTGTTAGTGGAAACGGGCATAAGTTTTAATAATCAGGTACTTAATTATTAGGTCTTTACCTACCTATGAAAATGCCGTTTTGTATGAAAAAAATTAAACGAATTTTTTTCATGTATTTTTATTTGTATTAAACGAAATAATCACCCATGCAATCAATGCATCTTTGCCAACGCAGTGGCAGGTTATTGATGCCCTTCTTAAAAAAATCAGCTGGACGGGAGGCAACAAATTCTTCAAAGGCATTTTGTACTGCCTCTCGGGTATTGAATTTTTTTCCCGCCAAGAAGTTATCCAAATTCTGGAAAAAGTAGTAGTCTGTAGGCGCAAGGTCTGGTGAGTAGGGCGGATGACGGAGAGCTTCCAACCCCAGTTTTTGCAACTTGGAGACCGTCTGCTATGCAGTATGAGGTCGCGCATTGTCGTGCAGGAGCAGCGGAGACGAGCGATTGTCCAATGCTGGTTGGAGATGAGCCAGCTTCTCCATCATTGAGTTCAGTTCTTCACAGTACACATCTGCAGTAATGCTCACCCCGTTTGGTAACCTATTATTATATAAGATTTGTGTGTTGTTGAGCCTATTATAAAATTGAATAACTTCTCAAAGCATTATTGCACTACATGGGAAATTACTGCCAACCATCCCGTCTTCCAAGCATGGCGATTATGGTAAACACCCCCCTTTGGGGGAGGCTTATGTCGAGCAGTGGACGTCTTCGGCTGAAATGATGAACCTAAAGATTTGACAGGCCTGTTGGTCTAGTGGTTAGTGACCCTGACTGCTATGCCGGAGGTCGTGGGTTCGATTCCCACCCAGGACAAATGTTTGTGTGATGAGCACGATCATTTGTTCTGTGTCTGGGTGTAATTTATCTATAATATGTATGTATTTAGAAATATATAAGTATGTTTATCAGTTGTCTAGTACCCATAACACAAGCTCTGCTTAGCTTGGGACTAGATGGCGTTGTGTGATAGTTGTGGAATATTATTATATTAAAGATGTATCTAGTTACTTATAAAAAGGTATGTAATAAAAATGCAACATTTCTATATTTTCATTTAATCATAGTTTTCAACATGGTTAATTTATATTTTGTACCTCGGAAGAAAATCATATTTCGCAGGTCTCATTTAAACTTTTTATTTACATATCATACAATTTAAACATATGTTACACAAATCGAACCATGCCCAACACATGCTTTAAACATTGCAATTTCACTAACTACAATAGTTTTACATGTACATCGTACATAATTATAAATTATAGTTAAAGTAACCACTAACAACCTCTCAAGATTATAACTATAGATAAAATTATGAAAAATTATTGCATCTTTCATTATGTACATAGTAATGAACAATATTGAGAAATATTATCTATTCTACTAGAACAATTTTATCATGTTTCCTCCTTTTAGAGTTCAAAATGTTAAGTATAGACCAGGAAATGAAGCTAACCTAAAACCTCGCAATTTTTTCGTCCAGCACCGATTTGTATAAACATTTGGGATTAGGCTTATTTCACCCTCTAGTTTATTTTCTATATTTTGCCGTTGTACGCTTTTTGTTTTTTAGGGGTGAAAACTACCCCTTATTGTCAAAAGTTATAAAATAACATTAAAAACCTAAATATGGGTAAAAATTGTTAAATAATGATTGTTTCATGCTTTAGGATACAATTTCATAATCTGTCAACCTACCGTTGTTAAAAACTACGCTCCGAAGCGGGTAATTCGAATTTTTCGAAAAAAAAAAATAAAGTTGGTCATTGAAAACACGAATAAAACGACATTTTATAAAAATGAATCCTAGCTAGATCGATTTATCGCCCCCGAAACCCCCTGTTTACTAAATTTCATGAAAATCGTTGGAGCCGTTTCCGAGATCAAGATTACCTATATATATAAATTAGGTTTTTGATGAAAAACCGGAAGATGACACATATTAAACTCAATTTCATCATAAACCTGTAACAATCCAGATTTTTGATCAAAAACCTGAACTAGTTTGAGTTTATGATAAAGTTCTTGTCAAAATCACGGGTTTGCAAATGAAATAAATAAAACAATCCATCATCATTTGCAACTTAGTAGAAAGGAAACAATTATTTACTTATCAAAATTTTACATCCATGATCCAATCAATATTCTTTTCCTTCAATCCAATTAAGAAATGAAATGTTTCAATGTCGCGAACCTATATTAATCTGATTTTGATAAGCCGCGAAAATGACATTTCGTAACGACTAAACTGAGTAAAAATTAAAAAAAAAAGTAATCAGTGCTTGCTTTTTTATAAATCTGCTAATGTGCTTGACAGTTTGTTGACTTGTGACATATAGAGTTGCATAAAACATTTTTTTTGCATGCACATCGATTTGTCTTGCAGCGCACTTTACTTTTACTTTTTTTTTCGCACGAGCATTTTTTAAAACCTTGGCCTCCAAATAAAGACATCTTTGAAGAAATTTCACGCAAACTCAGTTCATTTGTCGCTACAGGTTCGTTAAAGGCCGTAGTTGATATTTGAATAGAGTTTCGAGGCAGCCAGTCTTTTAGAACCCCAGCTGAAGTACCAATTTTGAATAAATCGTTCTTCTTATCAATTACCTTTCCTATAATGTTACTTGCATCCAGTGGCCCTCTATCTATTTTCGTCACATCAACTAAAATTGTAGCACCAATATCGATTTCTCCAAATTTTTCCGAAGAAGCTGCTTTCATTTTTTTTGCCGACATTTTTAAATTTTCAACGGCATGTTCCCTTTTGATAAGTATGTTTTGTTCTTTTTGACATAAATCACACAGAATCTTTGATCTATACCCTTCATTTTCTTCTGATAATATCTTCCCGCAAATTTGATGAACTGGGTTGTTATAAACGCCACAACGATGTGCTCCAGTGGATTCCTTTCCACAGACAAAGCAAAATATTCGTGTTTCATCAATAAGCATTTCTTCTGTTTCAATTATTCTACTTCCTGATTGATCACTGATCACCTCAGCCTCAGCAACAGTAGCACAAGTAGCAACATTTTCTAAATCCGTGATTGTGACAAGAACTTTATCATAAACCCAAACTAGTTCAGGTTTTTGATCAAAAATCTGGATTGTTACAGGTACATGATGAAATTGAGTTTAAAATGTGTCATCTTCCGGTTTTTCATCAAAAACCTAATTTTATGAAAAACCTGCGACATATACAAGAATTGTTCGTTTAAAGGTATAAGATATATAAAGAGAATCACAGGTGATCAATTTTAATTAGGGGGTACTTTGGGGGGTTGTTTTCACAGATTTTTTCGTATAAAAAAGCGGGTATCGATCTTATTTTGATCATAAGTCGGTCAATTTTCATGCTAGAGACACTTTTTTTCTTTTGTTTGAAAGCTCTAATTAAATACTTTAAAAAAGATTCTGAGAGCTTTCTTCGAAAAATGCAAATTTTTCTCGTTATTTCGCTTTAAATCTTCCAATTTATACATTTGACGAAAAAAGCTAAGCATTAATTTGCTGTATCTCAGTTCGTATTTGGCGTAGTAAAATTATAAAAAATGCATTGTTTTTGTTTTTTTAAAAGCTACAATTTGGCTTTCAACACTTTTTTGATAAAATGCATATTTTTAAAGTTATTCGCAAAAACCATTTAAAAAGTCGATTTTTTCGTGAAAAAACTGTTACTTTCAACTTCGAAAACTCAAGGCTCTAGCGTACAGCGGCATGATATAGAAAATGATCCTTGAGCTATTCCCTACCTTCTTTGAAAATTTCAAGTAAATCCATGGTGGACGAAAAAATTGCGAGTCAAAATGCTTCATTTCCTGGACTAGTAGTGAGTGTGGGTTGTTGAGATATCAAAGGGTTAAAGCAAATGGTGTAAAACTTGTCATAAAGCGAGGTGGTACAAATACTAGTATGTTACAAGGTGTCAGCGTCTAAAATTCTAGCATAATCTGATACAGGCCTCGAAAAGACTAAGTAAAAATGAATTCAAAAGTTGGTCAAGAATATAGTTAGTAAATTGAGATAATTTTTCAAACGAAATTAAGTTTTGGTCCTTGCTAAATTGGAAAATATTTGGGGGTTTTAAAATTTACCTGCTCAAGTATACTCCTAGAGAAATTTTAAAATTTTCTTTTTAAACTTTTCTTTTAGAAAAAAAGCTAATTCTATAGTTATTATGAACTATTTAAAACCAACGCATCAACTTTTTATTGAATGCTTTACAATATTTCTAAGTAAATTCTCGTCATACGTGTAATATCGGTTCCAAAAGTGATTTATGGCTCTAATTGATTCGCCAACAAACAAAATGTGATCACTTTTCGGGCCGATTGTACATAAATGCAGCTAAAATATAATTCGAAAGCACTTGGTGCGCATATATTAGCAAGTCGTTAACACTATTAGCAGCTAATGTTACAACTATAAAACAATCAACAAAAGGAACATATGGACGGGCTAACTATTAAAAAATTGTACACATTTACTGAAAGAGAAAAATAAAACATGTATAAAATTATGTTACATTTCAAGTAATGGAAAATCATAATTTACATTGTAGGCAAATAATTAAGTTCATGATTCAACTAATACATTATGAAATAAAATATTGTAGGGTAATAATCGATAAATAGTAAAAAAAATTTGTTTTAAAATTATAATTTCTTTTACCAATTAGTACTATTGTAACATCAAAGCTAACTACATATTTTCATTATCTATTGAAATTTGTGCGAATATTTGCCCATTTTGTACACGTCTTTATGCCTTCAGCTTGCCTTTTTTGTGCGAGAAAGGAATCTCTTGTTACTAACTGTAATTATTGTAGGTATATAAGTAGAATTATATTCTGCAGTAATTATTTATACCAGGAATAGCATTTTCTACGAAAATAATAGTGAGTTAATTCAGATCGTGCATAAACCCACAAAATTCAAATTTTCTTACAATTTGCATCTCCGTATGAGGTTGTATTTTAATCAAAATATGGTTTGCGACTGTGACGAATATTAAAATCACCAATAAAACAAAAAGGTAACGAGAAGATATTGTTATTAAATGACTATTTCATGAAATCATGACATTAGAATCAATCTCAGAGTGGTATTGGTGATAATAACTCTATAAACATAATGTGCAATTGCAAAAACTTTGGATTTCGCGGAGTACCTAAGCGCATCCCCCATACACTTCTGCTCTGGTAACGAAATTAGATAAAAAATACTGTACTATTATACATGCTACTATTCTAAAATCGTTGCAAATCAAGAGTGCGACTCATAAGAATTTTATGAACATTGACATAAGGTTCAAATTGTAATGCGGACTTGAAATGCCATAACTATACCGTTTCAGTACTCCAAACTATTCCAACTACTGAATAAGGATAAAATCACGATAGGTCGGCTTATGTTAATATTCACGTCAAAATCGTAGAATAAATAAAATTGTGAGGTAAAATATGATTATTTTGTGTTTTATGTCAGTCAGAATTATTGACCATTTAAATTCGCCCCACTTATCTAATAGCTACCTTTTATGTCAAAAAGATTAAAGCTCTATCGAGATCATATTGACTAGTAGGTAGTTAAGAATACAGTACATTTTTGTCGTAGAAAAAAACTACATAATTTAAAAAAAAATTACGTCTAGTTATCTGCTTCATAAATAATGATATTAAATAAATTGCTAAGAAACTGATCATTTAAAATCTCGAAGTTTAACAATTTCTAATCTAGCCGAGAATAATGGCAGTCAAATCTACCTACTATAGAATTTTGGAATATACAGAGTGAATATTAAAAAGTCGAGACAAGTTAAGAGTCGGTAAGTATATGTTTTTTCCAGTGGTGGTGTAAGTTTTGAATCAAATTTACAAATCGCTCACGTCGTTAGAAATATCCACTCTGTATACTACATTATTATGTAAAATTTGTTTTAAAGATGATGGTTATTGTTTACTTAAAGTCTTATGACGTTGCTACGCCTTTTCCACAACCTGAGTATAAGTCATTCTGCCTGGGTATTAGTTTTAGCACTTATGTTTTTATTATTACAGGTTTTAAGAGAGAAATATACCATTTGATTTCATATAAATAAGGACATAAGGGTTATAATTACATTAAAGATATTAAGCACACTTCTCCTTAAATAATATGGCAACATACTTAAACTTAATACATAACAACATGCCCTAAATTTTAATGCTCATGTAATTAAAACCAATATTTTGCAAATACTTAATTTCTAATAATCTTCAACAATAATAATGGCATTTCTTCTGGAAATATTAATTTAGAAGCCTGAACTCGACTTGTGGAATTCAGGCTAAATCGATACCGATCAAGATATTTTTAGGTAGGCCGCACACCAAACAAGCATTAGGCATGTAAAACCTATACTTAATTATTTTATGCCTACATAGAAATTAAAATAGACAAAATATTGCATTTATCAATAAACCTCCAAACGATACGTGAAAATAATTCCGGTTAAACCTTTAAATGGATATGAACAAGGCTTTCGATCATGACGACCATATTAGAATATGTAAACAACAGGTATGTATGGTGCTATGGATAAAGTTATTAATACATTTAAATAAAATTGAAAGATTACACTACACAGTAATAACAACTTATTGATAACTATGATCACTACAGAGTTCCTAAAGGTAGTGTTTTAGGCCTGTTGCTATTCCAACAGTTTTGTTTGCTTATCTTTGCCATGACAATATGGATGAAATGTGTATTTGGGTTACGAAAATAACGAAAAATATATTTGAGACCATAATTAATATAACTGTCGTTTAATCAGCATTTAATACAAATTAATAAAAATTATGTAAGTATGTTTGTTTGGTGTGCAGCTTGCTTTAATGAGTTTCTTATTAATTCTATCGACATGGTGACATCAGTCATTCTCATATAATTACAATGCTATTTACAACAACAAATTGATTTACATCCTTGACACTGGTCTCGCGTATCTACTTAAATAAATATTAAATTCCATAAAAAAAACTACTGTCTTACCGAATTTTGGATCGTAGAAGAAGGGTAGAAGAGGTTTCTATTTATTTCTGTTAATATTAGTGGCGACCAATTTCTATTAAGTAATTTTAGAATGATAAAATATATTAAGTACTTATAAATATCTCATGTATGAACTTCAAGGGTGCATAAATATGTATATATTTTTTGAAATTCTGGCAATGCGATAGAAACTAGGCACATTTAGGTGGCAGTTTCTTATTCTTGATATTACAAGATACGTACGTATCTCCAAAAAGATAAACCTACTTATTTCCAAGTTTTCTACAATCCAAAAAACCGGATTCAGCAACATTAATCTATCAAAGCGTCTACAAACGAATGTTACCTCACAGAGTGTATTGCAACTTGCGTGGCGCGTTTCAGCGTAGTTCTGTATCGTAAAGCTTATTGAATTTGACGAGATACTAATGAAAACGTTATTGTAACGACTCTGGAAGTTTCCGGTTATTACTGTATTTAACTATCTATTATTATTAAGTGTTGAGATAAATGGGCGCATTTCAAGTTCTACCAGTAAATAACAAAATTAAATCTCTTGTTTCTAACTTTTACTGGCAGATATAGAGAAACGGGGTCATCTATCTCAACGTATCCACCATAATGACAACCGCGAACGCGGCTAATTAAATTTAAAAATCACAATTATTCGCCGGAACACTGCCGGTTGGAAAGTCAATGGGGATCGTTCGGTTCGGGAACGTCCGGGTGCAGAGCTCGGGGCTCGAGCTCGGGTGTCGGAGATCAGCTGGGGCGCTCGTCGGACTCGCGGTGCACGAGTACTCGCACCAGCGTGGGTGGCGGTGGGGGCGGCGCAGTGGGTGCGGGCGGCGGCGCGGGCGCGGCGTCGGGCGAAGCCTCCGTCACCAGGATGCTCACTTCGCTGTTCGCATGCGGTGACGGCGTGCGCGCTCGCGCCGGCGGTGTCACACGTCGCATGGAACTGCGGCGCGAGCTGCTCAGCCGAAGGGAACCTGCGACATGTCACACACAACACCATAACACACCACTTCCGAAATATTTTGATATTCCTAGCATTTAAGTGTCTTCTTTCAGGTGCATCTATTGAGGTGATAAAGCCATCTATGTTATCTCTTTCCTCTTAAAGGTTCGTCGGTATTATTGTTGGAATGTATGATTTCATTATTTATTACCGCCGTCTTTATCCCTGTCAGTCTGAAGAACGTAACATGCCAAAACGCCTTGTTCTCAAGTAGAAGTAGCTCACTAATAGTGAAGGTAGCAGTTACTCCAGCAAGTGTCAATTGTGTGGCTTCTATTGTGTTACTCTGTGCGATCATAGTGTTAATACCATTGCCATGTATTGGCGTACTCGATTAGATTTGGCTGGGTCAATATGATATAGAATTGTACTTACGGATTCCTGAGTTGCGTTAACAGTGAAGGAAATACTGTAGAGGGGAACAAACTACTCAGACTTACACACTACATTGTCATGCGGACATTCACTGACATAGATATAGCTACAGAAGCGAGAGTCTGGGGTATCTACTACTACAGCATGCACAAGCTGTCAAAATCCTGGTTACTTTGTTCTTAGGTATGCTTGTTAGACACGCCATCTAAAAACTGAGAAATATAAACTCATTTGAAATAGATTTCAATAGATGGTATGAAATTTAATGCCCATAAATGCTTCAATCACCGTTAAAATTTTGAATCAAATGAATTTAGTTACCTAAGAAGTTTAGGACCGAGTGGTTGGTTTTGGCCACTCTCGGCAAGACGAACGTTTCCAGTTAAACAAGCACAAGACATTCAAACGAAAGCAGACACTCAATAATGGCTATATATTGATTAGATTTACTTTCCGAGTCCGTTTACTACAGGATTAAAGAAAAAAATGTAAGACTGGTGACTAACCACTCAGTGCTAGCCAAGTCTTAGATGAGCACCGCGTTGCGTCAAAAAACCCTTTACATTATCCATTATTTGTATGGTAGACCTCGAAATTGATATAAAAACTTTACGAAATGCAACGCGGTTCCCAACCAGACCGAAGGGTAATCAAAATGCATCTATTTCTAAACCTACTGAGGAAGAGACACGGAAAGCAAAACATTACATATGAACCTGCTCGTTTCGGGCCGGTCTCTTCGTCCATTGCGTCCTGATGCCGCAGGAAGATCGGCAGACCGTAAGCTGACCGCCGTCGCGGCGGTGCCGACTCGGAACCACTCGGCTGTTCCACGATAAATGTTACTAGCTTTAAAAATGAAGAAGATCGCAGCCGTAGACCGATATTGGCAACACCGGTTATGACCGGTATGATATGGGTTTACCTAAAGCAATAGAAAAATGAGAAAGAGAAGAAGCTACTATTCCTCGACGGAGAAATATCTCCCAACAGTATTTATAGCACCAAATTAAGCATTACTATCTTACTACAAATAATATATAAATTAGTTTGCCTAAAGAGATAGAACAAAGTCAACTTTACTACATAAACAACCAACTACTCTGGCAGTATATTGCCTAATTAACGGTTTGTTCGGTTTATAACCTAATTGTTACAATACCTATACCTAACTATCATCAATTTATATAATATTGTATGTGGAAACTAAAAGTGTAAGTTTTGTTTGCCCTCCAAATCTATCTCTGGAGACTACTGTGGCTGGAGCACCGGGGCATAGTCATGTTGAGTTAAGCCATTCACCCTACGGGATCATTTTTTTCCCCAACTGCCTTCGTACCTGGGAATCCTAGACAGATGGCACTAATACCTATTTTCACTAGCACTGCCAACAAAATGAATGACTCAATAATAGCGCATTGACTGCCTCGTGTTAGTGTGACTTAGTGTTACTGTGATTTTCCATCTGGAATTTCATAGTTGCAACCCGGAGTCTGAATTTGTGCCCGTTTTATGGCAATAGGCTCGCCCCCTATTGGGACTTAAACACAACCCTTCGGGTAAACAAGGCGTGATGTTATGTTATGTTTAGGCATTCATTTGGGTGGCGTTAGTGAATACGGGCATTAGTCATCTTATCAGAGGTACTCTAGGTAGTTATTACCTGTTCCCCGGGCGCGGCCCCCGGTAGTAACAACAGCGGCAAGTTCAGCCACGCTCCTCCCAGCTCGCTGATGTCGGACGCGTCGGACGCGCGTGAAGACTTGCGACTGGACGCGTGCGACCCGCGCCGCACGTGCAACAGCGCGCTCAGCCGACCCCCCCAGCCCCCGCCGGGAGACCACTTCGTGCTTTCTTCTTCTGGAGAGGGGCTGCGGTTCTTACGCCTGGAATTATGGTGAGTGATTTTTATTACTTTGCTGAGAATTTTCAATGTGTCTAAATTGTCATAATGAGACTTAACGATATATGATTGAGCATTCGACAAGATTCTTTGTAGATTGCTGAAAACAGTTGTACAGAATGAGAGTCATAATATTTGAACAGTTGCACAAAGAAGTATTTTAATAATCAAATTTATAACTTATATTTGGAGCTGGTAATAGAATTTGATATTTTTCATCACATTATAAAAAAAAAAACATCATAAAATTGATGTCATAGAAAAGACAAAGGAATTCAAATATAAACAGGCTTCTCACAAAACTTGGTTGTGGTTTCCAAAGTGAAACGAAATAATAGTTTCATTCTTACTTGACATAATCTCTCCACGCCCGCTGCACGGTCCGGGCCGCCTTATCCTCCCTCTTCCATATCCTAGTCGAGGACACGATCTCCAGCTCTTTCCTCGTAGGGAACTGTTTCTTGAACTTGATATCCATCTGCTCTTGAAGCTGTCTGAACGTATCCGTCTCCTCCACATGCCCCAACACATGTTTGACCAGGGCATGGAGTATATCTAAACAATGAATCTTGTTGCCTTTCGCAATTGGTAGATTAAAACTGACTAAAGCCACTGTATTTGGCTTGGAGATGCCTAGCGGAGGGTCTAAAGAAGCTATGAAGTCTGATAGTTGAGCGAAACTTATAAATTGAGTGGCGTGGGGGTCGTATCTGGAAAGAAGAACATTTGTGGATCAGTTACAAAGATGATGAATACCTAGTAGTTTAAAATGGCCGAGGATCTAATGTAACAAGAAATGATTGGAAGGAAATAATATATCGATTGCTTGAGTATACAATTACCGTCTTTAACGTACTAAGTTTGTACGCTTGTACGTCTTAAAGATATTAGTTTCATTAGGAAACAAGAACCGCAAATGCTAAATACCGTTCCCACAAATGATGAGGGTAATACCAAGCAATAATTGTTTTGAGTAACTTTTAATGTGTTCAACTGAAGTCGAGGATCGAGATAGATGGCAAGATTTACGAGCTTCTCTTTACGACGTCATTTGTGTTTAAAGTGTCCGTTCTGAACCGTCGTAATTGTAAATAGGTCTAATAACTGTAAGTGGCCATTGATTACAGATTGTTTCAATATTGAAGGCGCTGAGCCAAGTTTCAATCTTCGGTATTTTAGTGATCTTCCGAGGTTAGGCTATGACCATATTTTAGTGCTCATAATAATATGTGCATATTCAATATTTTATACCCATCTGATAAAATAGCCTTAACAGAAAATTCATTTGGCGTTCGTGGTAGATAAATAATGTTAAGTCAATATGCAGATCTACTTACTTCGACCACCGTATATAAAACATCTCGAGATCATCTTCAACGATGCCAATCTCTTCCTCCTGATGAGCCTGGTTGAAGTTCTCAAGAATGATCGCTATGTACATGTTGATCACGATCATGTAGCTGATGATTATAAACGACGTGAAGTACGTGATGGCCAGCAGAGGGCTCCCGCAGTTGCCGTTCTGACCAGGATGTTCCCCCAACTCGCATTCAGGAGGCTGGATCATGAGAGACTCTAGCACGTCGTTCCAACCTGCTGATGTCATTAAACTGGAAAGTGGAAAAAATTTAATTTTTTTAATATGGTGTAAAGATGAAATTCTTTTAACAGATGAATCTACTAAACATTCTCAACATATAGTTTTATGATATGAATCTAGAAACTTACCGAAAAAGCAATTGCATGCTTCTTCCAAAGGTCTGAAAGTTGACGATGTCATTGAGCGCGCCCTGCTCCTTAACGTGCCCGAACACGGACATGCCGATGATGGCGTAAATGAACGTGATGAGGGCCAGCAACGCGCCGATGTTGAACAGCGCGGGCAGCGACACTACTAGCGCGAACAGGAGTTTTCTAATGCCCTTAGCGGCCTGGAAAAGGAATAAATAAGGGTTTTGTCAGAATTAGGGTTTTTTATTTACATAATTAAAAATAAAGTACTTAAAATGAGCCTGAAAGAACACATTACTAAAACCAGTTTTAAGGCCGCACTAAAAAGTGGCACTAACAATGACAGAAGCTCTTCGAAATATTCAAACCTTCCAGACAACTTACCATGTTTGTTACCAAATAACTGGACACAATGGGGAATTATCTTTTTACCATGAGAACAAGATACCTATGAATGCAAATATACAAAACGGAGACCAAAAATTACTCACTTTAATCAGTCTTAAAATTCTCCCTATCCGGAACACCCGTACGACTCTCAGCAAAGTGGGCGATATGGGCAAGTCAATCATGATGTCCTCCATCAGGATGCCCAGGATCGATGCCAGAACTAGCAAGAAGTCGAACACGTTCCACGGCACCGTGAAGTAGTGGTACCGAAGACCTACTATTTTTACTATCGCCTCTGTAAGGTTTAGATAAGTTAGGAGTATAGAGGAAATTGTCGATGGATAAACTATAAGCGGGATTGCGCCAAACCCTCTAAGAATTATTCGTTATTTTTTAAGGTTGAATAACATCGTTTCAATAGTAAAAATAATGATTTATATCTTTTAAAAAGGCAAGATATTTTATCGAAAATTCGACGAAGAGAATCAAACTTTAGCTGACATTGGAAAGGGTTTAGCGCTGTTTTCACTTAATAAAAGATATATTGAAACGATTATCATACCTAAACCAAATACAGTCGTGAAAAACGCATTACTAACTTCTAATATAAAGAAAACAGAATGCGGTTGATCATAATGTTCTATGCCCATAGTGAGCATATTCAGGAATATTAATACGAAAATGGCGATCTCGAATCTTCGTGAATTCGAGAGATCGTAGAACATCGCTAAGAATTGATTCCTTGGCCTTTTTATTACTTTCTGAGGCTTTTTTCTACCGAGTTTCTTCATTGCTGTATAGTAATGTTTTTGACTCTCGGTAAGGAACATTTCTAGAACTCCGCCTTCATACTGAAAGTTAAATGTAAAGCATTAGCACTGGATTAAAAGATTAAGTGCAAGATATTATAAATGAGACACAAATTACCTTCTTCTTGAGCATATTAAAATTATCTATAATTACTCCTATAAACAGATTAAGGGTGAAGAATGAACCGCACACTATGAAGATGACAAAATAAATATATGCATAGATGTTGGCTTCTCTGGCCGGCTGTAAGTCTACTCCTCGTGCATCCACAGCATCGGCCATCACCTCCATCCAACCCTCAAATGTGGCCACTTGAAATAAGGCCAAGTAGGCTATGCCCACGTGGTCGAACGATATTTTCGAATTTATCCAAGTGAAATTGTTATAATAACATTCCCATTTATCGTTCACTATCTAAAATAAAATGAAAACCATTAAAAGATTCATAGGAAAATTCAAATGTCGGTAATGGTATATAGTAATATATTATAGTCATACTTGCCTCTAATGGTAATAATTCTCCTTCATCATCGACGCACTTATAAAACTTCCCACCAAAAAACTGCACTCCCATGATAGAAAATATTAACCAAAACACTAGACACACTAACAATACGTTGAAGATACTAGGTATCGCATACATTAGAGCGTTCACTACGATACGCATCCCCTGCCACCGCGATATCGCTCGCAACGGCCTCAATGCACGTAAAGTTCTTAACGATCTTAACACTTTTAGGTTTTCATTTTCTTCTATCAACAAACTGAATACTGAAACCTGAAAGCGGAATCAAAGCGTTAGATAGAGAAGTTTAGAAGCGTCAATAAAATTTTTGAAAGAATTGATACTTACAAAAACGATAGTAAAGTCTAATAGCGTCCAGAAACTAGTGAAGTATCTGAAGAACCCCAACGCTATCCACTTGAGAAACATCTCGATGATGAAGATCATGCAGAACCCCAAGTTGGTCCAGTACAATATTTTCTTCAAAGGTATGTTTTTCTCGAGGTGGATGTCTTCAAAGCAGAGCGTGATGCTCGACGCGAAGATCAGCACCAATACGAACCACTCGAAGGCTGGAGTGTCTACGTACCGCAGGATGTAGGTTCGGAGAAACATCCAACGTTGACCCACGTTGGTCTGAATACATGCATCCCAACAAGAACTCCTAAAAGGACAGCTTATTTGCATTCATTCGGATCACAAGCAACTATTCCAACCCTGTACCTACCTACATACTTCGGGATATCCTAAATACGTACGGAGTCATGATTCTAATTTCCATCCCTGGAACCTTTTATTTGTTACCTTGGTTCCGTAGGTTTGTAGGGATATTAGTACTTTTAATGTTGTGAAGCAATGATCATAGCAATAAAGATAGATGACTTAATTAATTACATTACATTACGGGATGCATTAGGTTGTTTAGAAGTGCAAAAGGTTAAAAGACATACACAACTCGTAAAGGCAAGAAGGTTAATGTCAAAGGAAGAAGAGTTATTCGTAAAAATCGGTTTTCAAAAGACTTGGATAACTACCAAACTCCTACTATAGAAATGGAAGCGAATATGGCATAGAGCATCGAGACATTCTTGAATGTATACATACGCATCGTAACATTGGCGAGGGAAACAGTTCTCGGGTACTTTCGGCTCTTTCTGTTTCCCAAATCCGGGGAAGTTTCCCATCGCATCAACATATTGACCCTGTGAGTTTTTTCTCCCACCTACGGTTAATTCATCTACATATGAGACTAAAGTTTGCCACGGACGCTTCATGTCTTCGTCATTTCCTGTGACTGGTTCCTTACTTAAGTTGTTTGACGGAAGTTGTTCCCTGGGCTGGTGTTGCCTTTTCGGTTTTTCTGGCGTTGTTCTACTTGACAATTGTGCCATTTCATACTGTTCGTTTTCTTCTGAAATATTTATTGGATGCAAGTTTATTATTTGATCCTAAGATTAATAAAAGTTTTTACGTGTATTGTGAATAGGGAAACTTTGATATTTGAATAATATAGCTATTAAAAACATTTTTTTACCTCTAGACTCCGAAGGCTGTGTGTGATAACCCGAAGACATCTGGTTCAATAACTTTTGAGCTGTAACTTGCTCAGGCAGCGATGTGTCTTCAAGATTTTCTTTCGAGTCTTCCCGAATACTAGTTATCTTGTGTTCGGCCGCCAAGTCACGCACATCTTTTAAAGTTTCTTGACTGCCGTGGTTAAAGTTGTTGGTAGCTTGGTAAAGCTGTGGGTAGGCGAAGTCGGAACCTACTGATATTGGCCTGAAATATTTTTGTAAAGTTAGATAACTTGTCTTGAGAACGAGTTTTAGATGTCGCCGCTAGTTTTAACTCGGGAAAAATAACTTTTAAGAAAAGCGAGAACACAAATTCTCATTTTCTCGTCTTTTCTTATGAGAATGTAAATTCTTGAACCTTACAATAAATTGTCATTATGTTGTATAGTGTTTCTGTGGATATTATTAAATCGACTACCTAATTGATTGAACATTTTAAGACATACCTATTTAATGCTTCTTGATAACTATGACTATAAATATTGTCGTGTGGGAACAGGATGGTCTCCTGTATCGAAGCAGAGTACCTCTGCTCACTTGGTATCGACGGTATCGACGCCTTCTTCTCCTTTACGGCGCGTTGTTGTGTCATAAATTCGTTAACTAGCTCTTCTAACTTAGATTTTTTGTCAGTCTCTTTACTTCTCGATATAAGGAAACCTTTTTTTCTTACTATAGAACGTATTCTATCGAAACTTTTAGCTAATTTTGAATCTTCACCAACTTCCTGAAAATTATAAATGAGATCATTAGTAGTCTAATTTGTAGCTTAAAATAAGGTTTACTTTCCTTTACTCTTTCAAAGGCACTATCTCACTAATGTCAGCTATGTAGGCGGCGTTTATCGTACACATGCGTCGCACAGACGCCGCACTAATGAAGAACGGATAATGGCGCCGACGAACGCCTACGCTGCACGCCCGGTAAACGGTAGTGCGATATCATCTTTCGCTTTTGCAAAACGGGATTGAAAATAATAGACGCCTGGCGAGGAGCGACAATGTACTTTTGAATTTAAAATGTTATACGATTTAATATTTGTCATTACTCTTTCGTGGCAGGTTGAATTTCAGATATTTTTTTACGAATTCGATGATCTTGTCTATAACCATCATATATCATTAACCTCTGACTATTTATGGATATATAGATATCAGACAATTTGGTAGAGTAGATAAAGGTACTAACCTCTTTTTTATTCTTAAGTTCCTCACTATTGAAGCTGTTGAGCAGTAAGGCAAGGAAGAGGTTGAGCACCATAAAGTTGCCCATGACGAGCGCGGGCAAGAATATGAAGAAGCAACTCTCTGCCCCTGTCTCCTGCTCCGCGCGCATACAGTCCCATAGGGGCTCGATCCACTCGCCACACAGGATCCGGAATATCATCATGAATGAGTGGAAGAAGTCGTTGAAGTTCCACCTTTATACGTTGATTATGCAGAATTTTTAGTAGTTTCGATTACGAAACTGGTTAGTGATAAAAACGAGAAAACGATTCATGCAACAGAGGTTTTTGAGAATAATGAAACTAAAGACAATATTTCAAAAGCTACACATTGGAAAATAAATAGTACATAAATAAGGTAACAATCAGCATATAGTTACAATACTTGCTGCAAAAGTAAAATTATGACGTCATGCAGTAACTTGTGATCTCATACCTGGGTACTGGATCTGGGTCGAACTTATCCGGCGTGTAGGACTTGGAGAAAAGCTGCATACCGATCACAGCGAATATGTATATAACTATCACTAACACGAACGTCAAATTACCAAGAGCACCGATTGTCGATATTATAATACTCAATAACACTTTCATTGTAGTCCATGATTGAGCTAACTTTAACACTCGTAACTGAAACAGAGTTAATAAACTATTATGAAGGGTTCATTTTCCAGATGTAACTATATAATATGGCTATCAAGTAAAATTTGGAAATTAAAGGTCTAACTACGGGACTGACTACAGAAAGTTTCACTTTTATACCTGAAGTGTGGAAGAAGGTAACATTAATCCTGATAAATTAACATTAATAAAAAAAAAAGTATTACTTCATTTTGAAATGTTGCAAATTAGGTGAGTATATATTTGTAATCCATAGAGCTTTGCAAATGTTTATAAACAAATTAAAGCAACTTTATTATTATTAACTTACCAAACGAAGACCTCGCAACACTGATAGGCCATCAACGAGCTCAAATATTAGATCTAGAAGGCTTGCTGACACTATTATCAAGTCGAATATATTCCAGCCGCACGCAAAGAAGTCTTTGCTCATTGCCATCACTTTCATTATACATTCTAATGTAAATATCGACGTGAACACCTGGAAATTATTCATTTAGTTTCACTTATAATTATGAGATTTGAAGAGAATGTATGTCGGTCAAAATAATAATAGCAGTTTCTTGATAAAATCAGCAGCCTAAATACAATTTTCTAATAATATCATGTATAAAGCGTTCATTACCTTATTCCCTATATCTAAGGCCGATCTAACGTTCTCACTCATTCCATGGTGCTCTAGAGCGAGGAAAAGCGTATTGAGAACAATGCAAGTTGTAATGAACAACTCAAACAAGGGATCCTTCACGATCCCATACAAACAATTCTGGAACTGAAGCCAGCCTTCATAGTCTATACAGCAAGTGACGCAGCACTCACAGTTTCTATCCACCAGTTCATCTGCCAGAAATTTCAAACTAGTCATCAAAATATACAGACATTAAGAACAACAAATATCACACATGTACGTCACGAACAGAAGAAAGAAAGAAGTGAAGAAATAGATCAATTAGAATAAGCGAAAGCATAGTGAGGCAAATTCAAGTTTCATCGACGCAAAGCTTTCATTTTACTAAATTAATCTATTACTTATCAAATATTAAACAACTCATCATGCATTGAAAGCGAAGTCAGGACAAAGAAAATATGCAGGAAAATTGCATTAATATGCAAGGAAAACCAACATGGTAGTACGAAAAATTTTGATATGCCAATTATGTGTACAAACGGTGCAGTTACCGGTACAGTGGTTAAACTGAAAGTTTAACAAAACACTGATATGAATTTTGATGTTTCCAATTACGAATCGCATAAAAGTTATGCACAAGTGTTCAAAGTATTTGTTAAAGTAATTGAATGTAATGTGGACAGACTTGAATGCGATTCTTTAGCTATGACAAGACGACAGCTAGTCAATCGCAGTCACCCTGCAGTCTTCCTGTGGATACAGGGGTGGACTGGGGGGTAGAAGCGTTTGCGTCTGTGTTTACTAACCTGTGAAGTAAGTGCAATTTTGCTCGTAATTGCCCATATGAGTTTTGTGCGTGGCTGCCAATAAACTGAGCTCATTAATTTTCGTCGTCTCCGCTTGCGGGAGGTCGGGCGCGCGCTTGTATGGCCAGTCCGCCCCTGACGATATTAATGAGGGTAGAAGCGAGATTGCAACCGTGTCGTATTAAAATGCTCAATGAAGTGTTCCTCATTGAGAAGTGAAGCTACTGGTGAATGTTACAAACCATAGAAAATAACAATTCCATCTCTACAAATATTTGAAAACTAAAATTAATTTTAACATAAATGGAATAGTTATTGCTATGATAAATTAGCAGTACCTAAAACTGTTTTAATTGCATAATGTAATTGCAGTATCTACAACTTTAGTAGCTTTAACGAGAGTGACTTCAATATTTAAAATAGTTAATTAATTTGTTCGTAAAGCTACCAAAGAATATTAAGGTGAAACCGTTTGATTAGGAATCTATTAAGGAATTTCGAGTGAGTGTTTCGTAGAAATAATCCTCAATCAAATGGTTCACGTACTCGAGGATTGTTTAAAACTCAAAGTGGAATCTTACATAATGCTTCTGAAATCCAAAGAAAATATCATCTGTTGCAAATGAGAATTGAAACAGAGTGAATAGTTAGAATTGTTAGAAGAAAAAGTACTTAAAGTCAAACTACCTAATTATTTAGAAACTTAGGAATTGAAATTAACCTGAACAATGTAATTTTAATTTAGAAAAGTAGGAAATTGCAAAGAATGCAAGCATTTAAAGTTTGATAGATGTCGAAATAATGAACTCCTAAGTGACGCAATTTTGACAAGAATTATTCAATATCATGCAAAATTATAGCCAATAAACTTACGTCCGTAATCTAAATCTACAAAATTAGTTTTGCAAGTTCATTAATTTCAAGAATTGTACCGAACCCCTATAAAATGCATTCGTTGACATAGTATAGTTAGCCTTCGTGTTTGCAAAGCGTTCATTCTGATACATAGTGGCAGCATCGTTTAGTTTCAGTGTTATTTGTCTCGTGCTATTCAGTGTTGAAGCCGTGCCAATAAATTGGATTAGGTTGTGTAGTGCCATCAAATTGTTGAGCTATATTTTATTGCCTTCCAATTCGTCAATCATATATGCCCGAATATATTTTCTTAAACTATTGGTCTCGGAACTTTATTGAATTTGATGGCATTACTGAACCCGAAAAGTATTTAGGAAGTGAAATATTTGCTAAAGTTGAAGTAGATTTTACCTAGCACCACGATCTGGTTGAGGTAGTCAGGGTTCAGTGGATACTTGTCCTGCATGCTTTTCACATATTTTTTACGTTTCATAGCAGCCTTTTCACTCTTTGTTGGCTCTATATATCTTATTTCTTGCGTTTGTGTGTCCTGGGTAACCTGCAATGGCGGATATCTTTGGATCGTATTACGAAACATACTTATAACTAATCTATGAATATTTATGTTGACTATTCTTTCAGCGAGTTCGTCATCCTTCAGAGGTCTGATGACTTCTGTCGATTCTCAGGTATTCCACGATCATCATCATCATCACCATTTCAGCCGAAAGACATCCACTGCTGGAGATAGGCCTCCCCTACGTACCGCCACCTCGACCTGTTCTGTGCCTCTCGCATCCAACGCATTCCTATGGCCTTCACCAGGTCATCGGTCCATCTTATTCCGCGATATAAAATTTACTAAAAATATTCCTAATTATTGCTACAATCTATTTACTTTCATACCTGTTGAATCTGGGGCATGGGCATTGGCATTTGCATCGGCGTCTGCATGGGCATCGGCATCTGCATCTGCATCGGCATCGGCATCTGCATTGGCATTGGCATCGGCATCGGCGTCGGTGGATGGTTTGGCGGTAGTGGCAGCTGCGGTATTAGCAAATGCCTCCTTGGGTGCGGATGTGGTGCCTGGTCGTCCGATGTATGCTCTCCATCATCGTGGTCATCCACCACACCCGAGTCGTCTAGGGAAGACTCTCTGTTGTTGCTGTGGTCACTTAATTGGCGACCCGCTGCACTTAGTGCACCTCGACCTGGGATATGAACAGTCAGTAAGATAATATTCTAGAAAACTGGGTGTTCAGGTTTCTAAGAACTAGTTCCATTTTAATTATAATTTAGCAATTTCTATCTAAAATGCCAATACGTCTAATATCCGACAGCTATCAAAGAGATTTCCATCGCTATTTCTCTCTCATCCATTACAAATTATGTTTGGAGAGAAAACTTCGTCTTGTGTAGAAGCATCTGAAAATGTTTATCCAATACGTTTCTGCTCAAGGAAAATATTAACATATACGAGAGTAGTCGGTATTCGACAGAGAATCAATCTTTCTGTCGATGTATCGCCAGATTTATATTAATATGGGAGCTCTTAGTCCGACGTGTGATGTAAATGGTACAGGCGTACTTGTAAGGAGAACATTCTAGTAGGTACATAATTATGTCGTATACAGAGTGTTTTTTTCAATAATATAAATAAAATATTCAATTATCTTAGAGTACGAATTCATAGTATGTTGGATTGAATCTCAATCTAAGTAAAGCGTTGTCACAGACAGTTACAGACAACTAAGTAGTACAGTTTGATTAATTTTCAGGTCATGGTCAAAGGCCTTTTATTTTTATTTAAGTTCCAGCTTCAGAACATCCATTCTTATGCATAATAAGATTAATTTTGAAAAGAGGGTTACAATGATGTGGCGAAACTAATCAAGCCGATATCAAATCTACTTAAATTAAACTCTCAGTGACATTCTTGATAAAGTAACAGAACTGTTAGTCAAGTTCAAATAAACCTCCACAAATATTTTCCACTTAGATTTAGCCACTCAATAGCCTTTAGACAAGATAGCACAGGCTGTAGAGGTATAAAAGGATGTTGTACCTAATGCATTGTCTGGGTGCAAAGTGTGGGGCGGCGGCGGGGGCTGCGGCGCGGGCATCGGGGGCGGGGAGTTGCTCGGGGTCACAGACCGCGACCGAGACCGCGACCGGCGGTTAGCGTCACTGAAACAACATGGACACGGTTTAACAGCTGTAAAGAAAGCAAAAATAAAGAAAATTCTTCTTTATCTGAAATGTAAGGATCGTAAATACATAGTTTGCGTCTTCTAAAATAAAAATAAAACGTTAAGAACCAGTACCCTTATTGCGTAACCCACAATCAAGCAGAATCTGAGTCAATTTGAACAATTTTTGCTCCATTTTTTCGAAAAATTTGTCTGCTTAACAAAGTAAATAACGCAATGAGTGTTGTTGAACCGTCAAAATGAAAATCATTCCTATTATTAGTGTGTTACGCCATTTACGCCCTTGTTTCACAGTGTCTTTATCTTATATCTTTAAACGAGCAATTTTTGTATATATATAGTATATAGTTATATATATAATCTGAATCACGGAAACGGCTCCAACGATTTTCATGAAACTTAGTATACAGCGGGTTTTGGGGGCGATAAATCGATCTAGCTAGGATTCATTTTTATAAAAAGTCGTTTTATTCGTGTTTTCAATGACCAACTTTATCGATAATCAACTTGAACGTAAACTTATTATTTTAAACACAATTTACCAAAGAATACCGAGCAAAGCTCGGTCATCCAGATATTAGACACTAATATGAATAAACTGGTGGATAAATAAATTAGAAATTATAAGGATGTGGTGGACAGGGCATAATATTACCGTTTGAGGGAAAATGACTTGAAACCTGGCAAGTATCGAATTGATAAGTACATTTTTCAACTTCTCTCTAAAACACGGAGAAAATAATGTTATGATTCCCTAGAACTTAGTTACTGAAGAATGATTAATTATTTATGTTGCACTTATTAATCAAAAGATGGCCCAGCAAATTTGCAACCTTTCACATACACTTAAAGCCCCTTTTTCTACAATGCAAGAATATTATGAAAGCTGCAGGCTACGTGGAGGTAACCTAACTTTATGGAAACATTAGTGTGTGCATTGTACAAGTTGCCATTTGCTCTAAATTCTATATTGTATGCTGCACGCAGGTGTGACGTCAGAACGTCGTCTAATATCTACCTTCAGAATACATAACCTGGTTTTGATGAAATATTTGAGGAATTCTATGTTTTCATATTTCTAATATAGGAGTATGAAATTAAATGCAAATATTGGTTACTTTGTTCGTTGGGTTGTTGCCTCATTGGTCTAGTGGTTGCTAGCTAATGCTGTGCAGGAGGTGCTGGGTTCTATTTCCAGGTCGGGAAAAGTGTTATTGGGTTAACTATTTGCAATTTCTCAATAGTAGCCCGGAGTCAAGATTTGTGCCCGGTTGATAGCAGTAGGCTCGCTCCCTATTACATGGGACTTAAAGAGAATTGGCGGAATGTTGGTGGAGTATAGATCCACCTCTGCCCAACTCTTCAAGGAAACAAGGCGTGACGTTATGTTTTTGTTACATTCCTTTAATTTCCTATTCTTGTTCAGGAAGATATCTTACAAAAATAACTGGGAATAGTAAGACTATTACAAAAACAAGTCAGTGAAAAAAATTTAAGAACAAAACAATATTGTGTAAATGATAATTTTTATGATATTAACGCAAACTCAGCGAAAATTTTAATCAACGACTTTACACGCCCATCTGCAACATTACAACTTTTACTGACAAAGATTAGACTTTGCTAACCATCGTGTAGAACAAAAACACTATGTTCGCAGTTAACTCTACCGGAACCAATCAATATTATCAATACCCGAACATATGTCGTGGCATGTTCAAAAATTTATATCCCCTCAAGTTTCGCCGTTAATGGATACGGGGCTTAGTGCGGCTACCGCTCGCTATGGTAAATGGTCCCGCAGCAAACAGCATTATCATGTAAATTCACGTGTTGACTTCGAGTTTTCCGGAATTGGGTCAAACAGGTGAGCCGGCTTTCAAATGGAAATATGTATTGTGGATTGCGGCAACTACATTTGTCGTCAGCTTCTCTAGATTAATAGTTCGCTTTATTGTATTTGTAATGTGGTGAGTTTAGTATTTATCGCATTTAATATACAGCAGAATATAGAATGCAGCTGTAATATTATTTCAAGTGGAAATTGCCTTGCGCCAGCTTACACAAATAGTGTTGCATTCAAGTGTCTTGAACTTTAAATCAAATCAAGTTAATGAAGAGCTTGAAGATTCTTCATCTAATTAAGAGCTGGGAACTACTAAGTATAATGAAACAATCACAACTATAATAGAAGATAGATTTGTAGATGTCATCATTATTCTGTTAACCATACTACTCACAGGGTCGCGAGATTTGTTCGAAAGAGTTATCGTTCGTTGTCTGAAGGAACACGGGTGGGTTTTAGTCAGTAAAAGTCTGATACGCCCTTCTGCTCCGCCCAGAGCGGGAGACGTCATTTAATGATTTCCCACGCAATAAAAACATAGGAATATACCTAACGTTTACGTAATTTTATCGATTGGTAACTATAGTAAAAAAAATCTATATTCGTAGAGACATCGGTGTCTATAAATAGCTATAATGTTGCTCCACCAACGAGCTCATTTCATCTGTTTGACGCTTTCCTTAAATTGCTTTACTGTTCCAATATGTCTCCCGAGAGACTTCACTCAATGGAGTTTCACAAAGATTGGATTACGATTGGCGAAACTCGATATAACTCCAACTCAATCGAGTTGCTTCAGTTACATTATCAACGTTATTGGAAATCATATTTTGCATTTCTCCGTATCATATATACGACTCCAGTAACTTTTGGCCATATGATATGGCAGAGTCAATATGTTGAGATGAAAGCCGACAGTGCGCTTTGTGGAGTATTTTCTTTAAAATTTGTCTGTCAAAAGATATATGATACTTCAAAGTGTTACTTTAAAATATTGAGTTCGTCTTTTTAGTTAGATGTTTCGTCTACAGTCCTTTGATGTTCGGCCCGAGTCAATAGCCAGACGTCAGACAAAGCTTGGTAGAATGGCCCAGACTAAATGAGCTTTTTCATTATCACCTCGGGGCTTACAATCTGCTACGAATCGAGAGAATCGTTTCGATTTTATTGAATTACGCTTCATAATTGGACAACTGTGGATCGATTGAGATTACGGTTTTGTAGTAGAATTGAACAAGGTAAGCAGTATTGCGCTTATTTGGGATAGGTAATTGCTATGAAATGTTGTTAATCTTTCTTTTTTCGCTTTATGGAAAACTGTTTAGTCTGTGGTGTCTAGTAGTCGCAAGCTGTTCTGATGAGCATGTCTTGGATTGGATTCGCAAGTCGAGCGAATTGTAACTGGATTTTTCTATTTCAAATTTCTCGGTAGTCGCCGAAGACTGGTTTTGTGCCCGGTTGGTAGCAATAGGCTCGCCTCCTATTACGTGGTACTTGATAGGAATTGGCGAAATGTGGTCACCTCTGCCCAAACCTTGTTATTTATGTTTTGTGAAAAATTGCGTTTTTCTATCATATCAAAAACATGGTAACCGTGTATTTGGTTCCTTTCTTTAAATAAAATTGGGTATTCCGTGCACCTGCATACAAGATTTTCCACTACCTTTGAAACTTGGCACCGCTGCTAAAGCATGCATGCCTGTTTCATAAACAAAGAACATCAGCTTCGTTCAACAAAGTCTGCCGATGCCAATACAATACGGGGTTGCATTTCACCCAACTTATCTACGAGTCTTCTCAGTGGCTGCAAGTAAACTCGTTCTGCAGATAAGTTTGTTGGCTTAGACTTGCTTATTTGATTCCCTCACCGCGCTCTTTTCACTCAAGCTCCAGTAAACAGTCTAGCTTCTGATTCTAGTTTATTTTGCGATCTAATTAGTGAGTGTTAGTATTATGTTGTTTTTAGTTTATTTATAATAGAATCGGTGTTGATTTAATCGGCATGGTTTTCATCAACGTCTTTGTGATTTATTGCTTTCGCTTCTATTTAGAAATTGTCTTTCAAAATCGCTGTAAATTATTTAGAAATAAAAGATTCTACATTCAAAGAACTACGTTTTATATCTGTATTTCTTCATCCGTTTTATCATCTTGAAATCCAACGAGCTGGTTAAATTCAAAGCCTCTCCTCACTCAGTATTCACAGCTTATTTAGAGTACAAAACGCAAATCCGTTGAATGTTATCGCTCAAAAGGCAGATATTTATTTTTTGTTGAGCGACGCTGGCAAAGTGTCCCGTGGCTGGCTCAGATAATTCTCGCTCGTCCTTATTCCAGGCTTAACTTCGTGATAATCCCGCCTCTGGAATCTTGTTAGTCACCTCCTCGCTCTTTGACTGCATTCCTTTGTTTGTCTCTGTGTTTTCTTTGTAAAATTAGTTAATTACTCTGTAGCACGAGATTTGGAATTAGTTTCGTGTGACATGCTTGTTGTAGGTTTGGGGATAACTTTAACGTTTGCTACGGAGCTTATTTTGATATGTGACTTCAGGTCTTTGGTTTTGGCAATGTTGCTTTGAAGAAATGTTGTATAATTTAGGAGATAGAACTATAAATTTAATATGTTAGTATATTGATGTTGAATGTTTTGAAAAGGTGGTTTTTAAAACCCGTAATTGTGGTATGCAGAGGCTATTTACTCCATTGCCATCTTAAATTCCATTAATGAAAAAAAAATAATCAGCAAAAAGTCTACAGAACAAAAAGGTTCCCATCTGCCATTAGACTGTAGTAAGCGGAACAATTTCGCATCCAGCAAGTACCGCAAAACGCTGAATCTCGTTTAAAAGCGAGCCCGATATCAAAGCGAATGCATCGGTGATATACTTCAGTTGGCAGCTGACATTCCGACGGCTATATCGCCATCGCATCGTCTATATCACTGTATATAGCGCATCTGTATAGCGTCCGTGCAGTGCCGCATGGCGTCGACAGCTTTCGAACAATCAACAATTGTTGATGTCGCGCTTGATTCGCTTTATTGCAGACTTTTAAAAATATGAATCGATTTCTTTTTTTCGGTTTGATATTGGGAACGCTGCTGCTAGTGTTTCGTGTTGTTTATGCTTTGTTTTATTTTTTCTTAAAGTTACGCCTATTTGATTGTTATCAGCTCCTACAGTTTTTAACTTTTTAGAACTAATTCTCTATTACCTATATGTAGACTAGCGACCTGGTCCGCTTCGCACAATTTTACAACTTAACAAAGCACCGAGATTTATTAATTAAATGTCCGTTTTATACATCTCGCAGATGGATTTTTGAATCCACTCTTATACAAAATCGCTATTTGTTTTACAAAACAACTCTGTTATGTAAAACAGCTGCGATCTACACAACTAGACCCACATGAAACTTTTCGGAAATTATGGTGAAAACCGAAACAAAATCCGTTGCGCAGTTTAGAAGAACAACGCGGTCACATAAACACGAAAAGTGAATTTGGTTGATATTTACTCTATACAAAATATAAATATGAGTAGATAGTTCCAAACCTAAAATAAATGAAGAGTACAGACACCTCATGAATGTAAGAAAAAGATGCACAGAAACATAAACTGACAAAATAAACGATAAACGAATAATGACTAACAAAAGATATCGGTAAGATGATACACATTCAATAAATGTCAGAACTGATATTTATTATTGATACAACATTTTGCCGATGACATTCATAAATTTTATTGTAGGCACATTATAAGGGCCAGATCACATATACCACAACCACACCCAACGACAACGCGTATATGGGCGCTAATTTGTTATTATCTGCCTAAAAATACATATCATACGTCAACAGTTAACATAATATAGTTATGACTGCCTCGTTGGTCTAGTGATATCAAGCGCTATTGCTGAGCATGAGGTGCTGGGTTCAATTCCCAGGTCGGGCAAAGTGTTATTGGGTTTTTTCATCTAGAATTTCTCAGTAGCAGCCCGGAGTCTGGATTTGTGCCCGGTTGATGGCAATAAGCTCGCCCCCTATTACATGGGACTTAAACATAACAGGCGAAATAATATCTTATATCTTAGGACAACCAACACACTGTTATCTGATCCCAAACTAGGCAGAGCCTGTACTATGGTAACCAGACAACTGATAAATATGGGTGTAAATGTGGGTGCACTATAGGTACACCTCTGCCCAACCCTTCGGGGAAACAAGCCGTGATGTTATGTTATGTTATTTTATAATATAGTTTGTATAGTGTGTGTGTGTGTGTGTAGTGTGTGTGTGTGTTTGTGTTTGTTTGTGTTTGTTTGTATAGTTTGTGTGTTTGTTTTTTTTGTTTGTTTGTTTGTTTTTGTTTTGTTTTTTATTTTTTATTTTTTTATGTTAGGGTCAGCTTACAATCTAACCGGATGCGGTTGAATAACAATATTTTACACGGAGCGACTGCCTATCTGACCTCCACAACAAATTTACTGAACAATACGATACTCTTAGTAAGACTGGTTGTCAGACTTTCGGGCTTCTGACGACCCGTGACGACTGTCAAAGATCTATGATTGTTAGAGGGGTCTTGGTATGTAAAGTTGGTCACCCATCGGACCAACCGCGGGCGATAATTTGTCTGAAAATGAATAGTAAGTTAATTCACCACGTTTGAGCGGCAAAATCAATCATGTGGGGCATACCGACAACATCAGGGTCACGTCGATGCCACAACGCAGTCACCAGCGAGACCGCGCACTAGCGGTCGCCCAAATCGCAAACACAATGATCTATTTGTCTGCAAAGACTAGCCACGACATAACCACATTCCAACTACTAGCCGCAACGCTAGGCAACTGCAAGAAGTTGCAGCTGAACTATTCACAAGTAAAGTGGTAACCAATACTAACAAATCTCTAAGCGGCTGGTTGCCACTTCCTGTGGCCCAAGGGTTGATTTTTACTTTGGTCAGAGGCTAAGCATCGCCGTGCAACGTGGTAATGCCGCCAGTCTCTTGGGTACTTTACCAGTGGACAGCGATGCGGATGAATTTTTCGACGCTGTATTTTAATTTGTAAATAGTATTATTTAACGTAGGATATAATTTTGTTTTTTAATTGATTTATATCTTAATATTTACCAATACTTGCACATATTTTGTTGCTGCGATGTAGTGTGGTTGTCGTACGTGTGTACGGGCCCTTAGTGTTATCGATCGGCTCATTAACCTATCCTTTGTTTCTGATTGATATTTGGAGAGATAATGCCTTTTGTTGAGAGGTATTTCGGTGGAACGTATTTATATGAAACTAGCTTCTGCCCGCGACTTCGTCCGCGTCAAATTTTTGCTCCCCTGACCTTTCCCGTCGCATCGATTTGCCTGCTAGTTTTCGTCCACTTTTCGTTGCTGCTCGCTCCTTTTGAGTTATAGTGAGTCAACCTTAAAAGATAGACATATGCTCTCGCGGACTTTTTTTTAGAACTTTTTAAAAGGAACA
The DNA here is from genome assembly GCA_932294355.1 of Aporophyla lueneburgensis. Lineage (NCBI taxonomy): Eukaryota > Metazoa > Arthropoda > Insecta > Lepidoptera > Noctuidae > Aporophyla > Aporophyla lueneburgensis. Next base: position 22,061,067 of record OW028748.1, on the reverse strand, counting down.
ATTCCGTCATACATGATTTTTGCGTTACTTTAACCGTTTACGCAGCGCACGCAACGGAAACTCTCAAAACGAATAAATTTTCCCCGTTTTTGCAACATTTTTCATGACTGCTCCGCTCCTCTTAGTTTTAGCGTGATGTTATATAACCTATAGCCTCCCTCGATAAATAGGCTACCCAACACAAAAAGAATTTTTCAATTCGGATCAGTAGTTCCTGAGATTAGCGCGTTCAATCAAACAAACAAACAAACAAACAAACAAACTCTTCAGCTTTATAATATTAAAGTACAGATAACTCGATAATAACAACGCAGGTTTCATTTAAAATTTAACAATTTTGTTGACTAAGGTGAGTGGGGGTAAGATCGAACGGATTTTTGATGAGATGAGCAGTGTTGTATTTGAAGTCTGGTAGAACAGTACAGATTAGCTTATGCTAAAAATTTATTTGTAGTTAGTAAAGAGAAAAGAGTATGCTTTTCTATCAAATTGATAGAAAAGCACACTATCCAGTTAAAACAAATCCAAAGCACAAAAAAAAAAAATGTTTGTATCACGAGAATGAAACAGGGGGAAGATGAAAAGATGATAGGGAATGATCGAAATAGTTACTAAAATCCCTACGTATCGACCACGTAAGTGAAGTAACGGACACGGGGTAAGATTAAAAAACTCGATTAACTTACATAAAAGTCACTGCGCAGGACTTTTGCGCTTTACACACATCCATCCACTCAAAGCGACAAACGCTGACTGAGATGTGCGACGTAACAAAATGGCGGTCTTAACAATGTTGCCATAACTGCAAAAACTGCACTAAATCTGGCGTTATGGACAACTTTTTATCTTACCCCGTTTTTCATATTACCCCCACTCACCTTACCTTGATCTTATAATGCCTCATAAGCCTATAATGTTCTCACTGACTGACAGGTATATTTTATTTATTGGGGAAATCAAACAGTTACACATTACAATATTATATAAAATTTGAGCTACAAAGTCAGTAAATGTGTAACCCACAACATTTTCCACATTTAGGTAATAAAAACAAGTTATAAGGTTTGAGAGTGAGAGTGGGCCATAGTCCACCATGCGGGCCCAGGGCGGGTGGTTAGATGTCACATGTAGTAGAATTTTTGGTTCTAGGACATGCTATTTTCCTTCACACTTTTGAGAGCAGGGGTGATGAAATAATTGACACAAAGTAAAGCACCTATAGCTGGGTTTAAACCTATGTGGTCATTATCACTGGTATACCACTCACTGCTCTTGAATAAAATATATCAAATTGTGTGAGAAGTAACCTACACCATTAACTGAATTTTAATAACAGAAAGAAAAAAAGGATCTTACTTAATGAATATATTTTTAATACCTCATTAAGTGGAGTAATTATGAAAACACCTTCATGAAAAAAAAAAAATATAGAAGATTTTTTTAAACAATTTCCTTCGAAGCAAAAGTATGTAGTACCTAACTTCCTATATTTTTCACACCTAAACAAAAGGGGAGACGAAAATCAAGAATTTATCAGTTTTTTAATTACCAGGTTTGGTTAGCCGGTTCAATAAACCAACCTGGCGGGAAATTAGCCCTTTTCGAAATAAAAAACCCGCAACCCATTTTCATAACACACAGACAGTGTGTGGATGGGAGACCGTCCTTACATACTAAGAGTCTCCCATGCCTCGGAAAGCACGTTAAGTCGTTGGTCTCGACTGTTATGCATGGATCTACGACAGTCGTTACGGGTCGTCAGAAGCCCAAAACTCTGACAACCAGTCGTACCACGGGATATCGTATTACCCAGTAACTGGGTTGTGGTGTTCAGATAGGCACATGATCCATGTAAAATACTGGTACTCAGCTGCATCCGGTTAGGTTGGAAGCTGGCCCCAACATAGTTGGGACAAGGCTAGGTAGATAATGATGATACAGAAAGTGTGGTTTATGCAACTGGAATCAAAATCCGCAGAATTTGGAAAGAAATTTGTAATCTATTGCTTTCTAAGCCTATTTATCGAGGAAGGCTATAGGCTATATAACATCACGCTACAACCAAGAGGAGCGGAGCAGAAATGAAAAATGTTGCAAAAACGGGGAAAATCGCACGGGTAGGCGATTCGACGCGACGGGAAGGGTCGTTTCCAGGGAACAAGAAATTTAACGCGGACGAAGTCGCGGGCAGAAGCTAGTGTTTAAATAATTCGTCTGTTCGTTTAAATAAATAAAGCAATTTGTTGAACTGTCGAAATGAAAATCTTAGAAGTTGCAAATGAAGTTTGTTACCTAATTACGCTGCAGGTTTAGTTAGGTTTAACAACACAACCAGGCAGGGGAAAGAAGCACTTTTCAAAAACTTGGTTTCTCAATTAGATAAACTTTCGTAGTAAGTAACGATTTACTAATCCTAACACTGTAAATGTACTGACTCCTATTAAATTAAATTCTCCCACTCTTCCTCATAATATTTCTTACTTCAATGCTACTTCAGTCTAGAAATACTCCTATTTCACACAAATATGTAGTTTAAAGTTTTATTTAAGTTAGAAAATGACCTCTTGTGAGTGTTAGCTCTGTGGCTCAAGGGAGCAATTCAGAGGAATCGCATTGTATAAAATATTGCTTATATAGCATCAGGTAATATTGTTCTACTTGAGCTTTCACGGCACCTAGCTACATTGTAGTTACTTATTTTGTTATTTTTACTAGCTTTTATCCACGGCTTCGCTCGCGTGGGTGTTCGAGTATTACGGGTACGTACAACCGTGATTTAACCGTGTTTTTGATCCAGATGCCTATCTATGTTCCAAATTTCATCCAAATCACATGTTTTTACGCTAATCAGGAATATACATACATCCAGACACACAGACAAAAAAAAAATATCTTTACTATTTAATTATATTTGGATATTTGTTATCTTCTTTACATACTTAGTATAAAATGAAGTCGCATTTTGTGTTTGTACGCTTAAATCTTTTAAACTACGTAACGCATTTTAATGCGGTTTTCATCAATAGACAGAAATTCTTTTGGCCAAAGATTCAGCATTGCCATACAACGTGGCAATGCTGCCAGCCTTTTGGGAAGTTTTCCCATTGACAGTGATGCAGACGAGTTTTTTGAAGCCCTCTGATTGTTTTTCTGTTTTTATAAATTTCATATATGTACTTGTACATAATATATTAGTTTTAGCGTTAAATAAGGAATTGTAAAATATTTAAACCTGTAAAAATCCACACTTAATAAATAATATTATAAATGGAAAAGTAACTCTGGCTGTCAGTCTGTCTCGCTTTCCTGCTAAAACTACTGAACCGATTTAAATCAAATTTAAAGGTAAACAGATAGTTTAGAGTCTGAGAAAGGACATAGACTACTTTTTATCCCGGTAGTACGTTCCCGCGGGATATTTTCGGACCTCCACGCGGGCGAAGCCGCTCGCAAAAGCTAGTAAAAAAAGGACAGAATGAGTGATTCAAGAGGAAGGTTATATATAATATATTTATATAATATGTATATATAATATATAATATGTATAATACGCGGGCGAAGCCACTGACATAAGGTAGTTTCTAATATAACTGACCTCCAAAAAACGTAAGAGCTCCTAGACGAGCTGAGTTTTTCTATTAAGATTTTTATGTTTGCCTCCAGATTGGAAGATTTGTTTGTAAGAAATCTTCTAATATACCTTTGGTATTGGAAAAACATGTTTTACTTCGTGTGGTGTCCGCAAGGCAAATCCAGCTCATCGGTCAATGCTGCTCACTGAATTAGATTTAATGCTTTAGCCACCTCTTATGATCTCCTAACCCATTTTTCCGTGTGTCCCTTACTTACAAGGAAAAATGTGGAAATTGATATTATAGGGATGATACGACGAGATAAATGATCTATTGGTGCTTCTCATTTGTAAAATACGATTCCTTGGTTTGGGATGATGAATAAAGTTGATCTATCGGTTGTGGGTAAACTTTAAGGCATTGATTTGTGACTATCTGACTTAGATTCACTATGCTCATTCTGCAATGAAGGTAGTTTTGGAGGTATGAGGAAGAGGGTGCAAAGTTTACTCAACCTCCGTAGAAAAGTGCCATACCGAAAAGATTAAAACTTTTCGAAAATCTTATCAAAACTTGGAGGGCTATATTTTAGACAGAAATGAATTAAGACTATATTCTATTATCACTGAAAATACATATTTCTATGAAATAATGTTAAACCGTATTTTACTAGAAAATGGAATTGATAAATAATCTAAAGCTCTCTGGTTTCTGGAAACCAAACTTAATATGATTCCATATGCGTTTTCGTGATTGAAATTTCAGTTATTTTTGCAAACAGCTCTGAGTTTGGCGTTGAATATTATATCAGGTTCCTGGAATAGGTACGATTTAACCTATATACTCGACGAAATGCAGACAAACTAACTAGTACACAGAGCTGCTAATGACTATTACGTAGTGTTCCCGAAAGGCTGAATACAAGTCAGAATGGTACGAGCATTAATTGTGATCAAACTCACACTAAACGTTACTTTGACGAACATGAATGTGTGTACATATGTTAAATAATATCTAATTAGCACTAATGAGAGTTGGTACAACTTATATTACAGAGTGGCAGGAATCCTGCTACGGTCGCGAGATTTGTTCCAAAGAGATACCGTGGCCTTGATCACGGTCATTCTTTCGGAAAATTCCGCGATCCTGGCAGGATTCTAAACCACCTGCGACTAAGTTTTTGGTAGATTTAAAAAAAGGGTTCTATAAATAAATTTTAACCGTGTAGGTATTGCACTTGTCTGTGAAACAGCAGAATTCTTTTTTATCAACGAAAAATTTCTAGGCTATGGCGTCTAGAACTGCCAGGGTCGTGAAATCTGTTGGAAAGAGTTCCAGTGACCATGGCATATAGGCAACTGAAGGAACACGGGTGGATTTTAGTCAGTTAAAGTCTGCCATGCCCTCTCGCTCCGCTCCAGAGCAGGAGATGTCATTTGATGATTTCGCATCCGCAAAAAAAATAAAAACAAAGAGCGTCTATGAAAACTTGATATATATCAGCATTACGAATTGTATAACATTGATTACTTTCTAGTTTAAATTCTCCGTTTATTCGAATCACAACAAACATTCTTTGACAGTTGTAATTAATGGGGTTTTCGGCAAATTGACGTTTCTGTATTATTTTGACAAACAATAATTAACTTCCGTGACAAGACTATTTACGTCTTCGGTAAAATATCCCTGAGCCGAATGCAACAGCTCCTAAAATACATCCCAGCACTGTAAAGCGAATTCAGATGTCGTGTTCTGCCGTCGGCATCCGGTCACATACATTACCCTAATGTCTACTGAATTTTGCAGCGGAACAAATGCGAATATATTTGTAGATAGTTAAACGGTATACATTTAATATTAAACGGTTATACGATAAACATAATTTTAAAGGGTAGCAATCTATTTCATTTTTAAGTAAGAGAATTATGACGAACAGTAGGTTTAAAGTGTTTTGAACAATTACCTAATTTTCTTTTTACTGGGATAGTTCTGTGGCATGGTGAATTAAATCCTTAGATCTAATTTTTAACAGACTATTGATGACACTACTGCTTCTACTACAGTATAGTCATTATACTATAAACCTTTGCTAGAAATCACTACAATTCTTATATCTTACAAAATCATTAAGTTGTGAGGTATAGCTATAAGATGTAGTCTAAGAACGAAGTAGTATAATAATAATCCTTTTAATTCTGAACATTTTTGTGTTGCAGTATTTTTCAGTATTTTATAATATTTCGCTTAGTTCAGTATGTCTTCTGGCAAAGGCCTCCTTTAACAACTTCCACTGAATCCTATAAATAGCAATTCATCTCCAATTTGGGTGGTTGCATGTATTTGTATATTAGCTAGTAAATAATTTCACACACATTACAGATTTTGTAGATAGGTACCGTGAATTCAGCACATGATTATAAACTTACAACATACATGTTTGGTCGGTTATCGAAAGCTACGCGTTTAAAACGTATCGAATAGCTTTTTCGTATTCTTACTACCAATGAAAAATTTCAGCATTGAGGCTTAGAATTATTATGTGGAAGAATACGTAGCTGCCCATACCCGATGTTATGAAATAAACCTTTTTCTTATTTCGACAACAGTAGCAAGCACTTCGTCCTTGATTATATGCGTTTGCGTGAGAAGGAGGCCATTACCAAGCTTTTGCTAAATAAAATATAGTCAATCTACTCACTCGGCAACAGCAGCAATCGCAGCAGTATGATGAATGGCGCTCCGTCCGCGCTTACGTCTCCTAGTGCGCTTGCGTGAATAGGAGGCCAATAGGAGGCCTTTGCGCGCGTCGATGCGCTTGCGCGAGTCCTTGGCCAGCGTGCGCACCGCCAGCGACGTGGGGTCGAAACTGAACGTGCTATCGTCGCGGTGCTCGTTCAAGTCTTTCTTCCTTTCCTGGATAATGAAGAAGGTGTTAGGGGGCCACGTGGATAAAATGTACGGTAGTTGTCTGGATCATCTGGACTTAAGTTGATTACGCAAAGTCATCATGATCATTATTTCAGCCGTAAGACGTCCACTGCTGGACATAGGCGTCCCCCAATTTGGGAGGTTTGCCATAATCGCCACGCTTGGCAGGCGGGTCGGCGATCGCAGTATGGTGGCAAATTGCATAGAGAATGCTGCTGCCCGTTCTCAAGTATGTCCTTCAGTCGCCTTTTACGAAATCCACGGGAAGTAATGGGATGCTGCTATTCTTTACATCCGGCAGCACATGGTACAAAGTAGGTATAAAGTACATTACGCAAAGTGTTTCTAATTAATTTTATTTCTGTTTGTTTGCTTTGATCATCAGTGATTCCTATGAAACGATTACTGCTGTGACCAAAGAATTTGAGAAAATAGGTCTCTAAAACAAAATTTCGTATTTTGCAAAAAAAAAAACAGATTTGCATAACTTTACACACAGGCTTTCCATTATGAGTCTTAATCTTACCAATACTAAATTAAGTGTTCCAAGCTATATAATTATCTAGTCTAGGACTCACTGTTTGTAAGAGTCGTACTTTGATTAATTTATACAACTTCGTAAAATAAAATATTGAAACTAAATTATTTCATCATATCTAATGATATCTGTTTCTGGGTGGCCAGTTTTAGACCTTCAGTCACAGCTGACAGTTTAAAGAATCTGTAGGACATTACAGACCTCCTGCGTGATCTGCGACTCCTCTTCATAGCTGAGCGCGACGACGGCAAGCATCAGGTTGATGAGGTAGAACGAGCCGAAGAACACCACCACGGTGAAGAACGACACTGACATCGGACCGCATGATGACAACACCTGGGGGTAAACATGGTTCATTAGAATGGGCCGTAGTAATTAGTGCCTTATACTTAATATTATAAAGCTGAAGAGTTTGTTTGTTTGATTGAACGCGTTAATTTCAGGAACATTGATCCGAATTGAAAAAATATTTTTGTGTTGGGTAGCCTATTTATCGAGGAAGGCTATAGGCTATATAACATCACGCTACAACCAAGAGGAGCGGAGCAGTAATGAAAAATGTTGCAAAAACGGGGAAAATGGCACGGGTAGGTGATTCGACGCGACGGGAAGGGTCGGGGGAACAAGAAATTTAACGCGGATGAAGTCGCGGGCAGAAGCTAGTAATTGATATTTCTTAATTTACCCGCGACCTCGTAATTTCGGTTATTTTTCTATACCTACTAAATAATAAAAAGGTAAGTTGGTTGAGAAGTTTGTATGTAAGGAGTAATCTCTGGAACTACCAGTTGGCCTTGCATTTGGTAGCCCAATTCTTGAGGAAGTTCAAAGGCAATAACATCACACTACGATCCTAACGAGCCAAGTAAAAAAGGTGGAATTGAAGTTATGTTGCGGGCGAGTGACGCGATGATAAAGGATATATTCCATGTTAAGACAAAAAAAAATCTATCGGACGTACATATGTACATCATAAAACGCTCGTTTATTTGTCTGTATGACAGTTTACAAATTAGTGAAGTTTTCTGGGAATTGTTGTCAAAAATTACAAATTACACAGAAAATAATAATAATAATCATAACAGGCAGCTTGGACCCTGTTCCCGATGCCGATGGGTCACTATTTTTTATATTTTTAAATGTTTTTTTTTTAGAATTTTGTTAAAATATTTAAAAATATAATTCATATGTTAGAAAATGAATAAATGATAATAAACATCATCATTATTTCAGCCAAAAGACGTGCATTGCTGGATATAGGACTCCCCCAAGCATCGCCACATCAACCGGTTCTGTGCTTCTCGCATCCAGCGTATTCCCGAAAATAATTATTTACATTAATTTATTTATATTACTACCAAATATCTTTTAAATTATTTTTAGAACAGAACAGATTATGGAGCAAATATAAATCACATTACTAATATTATTGTTGGCTATAGATCAACTTTGCAATCCGTAGCGTAAAGAGCCAAGTTTTATTGCTTCATTGAAGGTTAATTCGTAAAGATTGGTTTCATAATTAATTTCTTAGTCTTTCCTAAATGGGGTATTAATATCTCAAACGACCTGAAGTCTTTTGAACTTTGAAAACTTTACAGATTAAGGGGGAACCCCCAAGGTATTCCGACAAACTCAAATGTTTCAAATGTAATTCGAGACAATAGCAAGAATTATGCGTAATCATTAAAATTATAAATACCACCTTCTGTATTCATATAATTCCATTAAATTACCTACTATTACATAAAATAGTCATAGTAAAATCATATTTGTTAAGGTCGTGAATCATATTTGAATAAAAAACCGTTCCGTACCATTATTTATAAACACCCCACCCCATTTCTTCCCGTGGGTGTCGTAAAAGACGACTAAGGGACTTACTAGAGAATGGGCAGCAGCGTTCTCTATGCATTTTACCACGATACTGCGATCGCCAACCCGCCTGCCAAGCGTGGCGATTATGGCAAAGCCCCCAAAATTGGGAGAGGCCTAAGTCCAGCAGTGGACGTCTTATGGCTGAAATGATTATGATGATGATATTATATTCTGTTTTTTAGTATTTGTTGTTATAGCGGCAACAGAAATACATCATCTGTGAAAATTTCAACTGTCGAACTGTCACGGTTCATGGATACAGCGTGGTGACAGACGGACGGACGGACAGCGGAGTCTTAGTAACAGTTTAACCGTTTTACCCTTTGGGTACGGAACCCTGAAATTAACTAACATTGACCTATAGATTGTAAAAAACATAAGAAAAGTAGAATTTCGCGGGCTACTTTTGAGCATCCCCTATAACCTGATATCTATACATCTATAACAGGCCTGTTGGTCTAGTGGTTAGTGACCCTGACTGCTATGCCGGAGGCGTGGGTTCGATTCCCACCCAGGACAAATGTTTGTGTGATGAGCACGATCATTTGTTCTGTGTCTGGGTGTAATTTATCTATAATATGTATGTATTTAGAAATATATAAGTATGTTTATCAGTTGTCTAGTACCCATAACACAAGCTCTGCTTAGCTTGGGACTAGATGGCGTTGTGTGATAGTTGTGGAATATTATTATTATTATAAAATAAAATTGTAGTGTCTGTTTGTAATTTCAAATGTACAGCTTTTCAATTAATTATTATTATTTATTTATTTATTTCAAACTGCAAATGAGGTCCAATAAATGCACATGAATGTATATACGGTACTTATATCAAAAAAACTTTTTTTTTGTCTGTCAGTCTGTTGTTTGTTCCGGCTAATCTTCGAAACGGCTGGACCGATTTCGACGGGAAATGCACTGGCAGATAGCTGATATTATAAGAAGTAACATAGGCTATAGTAATATATATTTTGTCTGGGTAGTACGTCTCCGTGTGATAATTCTCTTGATCTTTCCGAACCTCACGCGGGTGAAGCCTCGGGCGCAGCTAGTCTTATTATAAAACTTGATTTATGGAGTTTTCCCTGCTTTCCTCGTAAAAACCACCAACTGATGTAGGTGGACAGATTAACTAAGGTCGTCCTAAAGTAAACGGATCCGTATAAATAGTGTTGTCACTAGCATTTCCGGTCTTTTCAACGGACCGGCAAAACAGACGGCCCGGAACAATATGGCGGTGGGAACAGCGGGGCCCCTAATTGATAAGATCTTGATTTATAACTGAGTTTTACATCCAAATTATCCCTGAATAAAAATGTTACATTTTCACACGTCTGAGTTACAAAAGCGTTTATAAACTTTAATTAACATATTCAAAATAACATCATGCCTGTAAATCCATGGAAGGGTTAAGCAGAGGTGTACCTATAGTACACCATAATTGACCAGTTATGTTTAAGCTCCACGTAATAGGGGGTGATCCTACCCGAGCTGCTACTGAGAAATTCCAGATAGAAAAACCCAAAGACACTTTGCTCGACCGTTTTTTTATATTTTAATCAAACGACGTCTCCCGCTCTGAGTGAAAAGGCGTGTTCCTTCAGTTGCCTATATGCCAGGGCCACGGTAACTCTTTCGAACAAATCTCGCGATCCTGGTAAGACTTTGCTCGACTTGGTACTCGGAACCAGGAGCTCATGCTTAGCGGTAACTCTAGTTACCACTACAGACATAGTTTCACTTCCAATTTTTAGCTATCTTTAAATGCTGTTAACCGCTCATTTGCAGACGGTTGGAAACAGGGAACGGCTTTGTAATAAACCTAATTATTATAATGGTTATAGGCAGTACATAATTGTCCCAAAATACTTGAAAGCCGCTGCGGAAATTAACCTACATTACCTCCGTACATCTATAACGCTGAAAGTTTCGCAGTTACCCACCATTTGATGTTTAAATCAAAGTAAAGACGGCCTATAAAACGGCCGGAGTTTACAGTTCATGATTTCATATTTAGGTCGTTTTGTAATTAGCTCACAATATTTAGCAAATGTAAATATATTGTTTGTAAACTTTGGATCTACACAAACCGTTGAGCATCACTGTAAATTACTCCCAACAGATTGACGATTTTAAAGCTGCTAATGTGCACCATAAGAATTTTGGAATTAAGAAGGTTCAAGTACAAGAATACGATGATTTTATTAAATGAGACTATGAAAAGGTAGAAACTAATATTTCGTACAAGCACAGTCAGGAAAATTTATTGTTAAGCCAAGTGATAACCTATGTCAGTGTGATGTGTTCCAGCCATTTTATTTATTTATTTCTTTAATTAAAACGGTTTACACCAATTACAGATATTAAAGACACGGTAACATTTGCACAAAAAAAAGAGACAAAATAATATTTTTTTGTCAAATATATTTAAACATCTGTTATAGAATCATATACATAAACTCACGCCTTATCCCATGTGGTCGGCAGAATGTACAGAACGTCAGCTGCTACGATTCTTGATACTTTTTTTGCATCGTTTCGTTCACACATCTGGCTATACACGCACGCCCGCCGGTTGCGAGTACTACGCACCTGATCTTTCTGAAGAAAATTACCCATAAGGTCACTATAGAGTCCACTCCTAGCGTTTCCACTCACATCTTTCTTGTAATTACCTTTAGTTAGTCTTCATTCATTTTCTCCACAAGAACAAACCATCTAAGCAGACTCTTTCCAATTCTGTCATTACACCTTTTAAGCCGCACTGTTGCCTTTAACACATCAATCCTCAGCCTATCATTTAAAGGTTTTTGCAGAACAATTTCATAGAAATTGTTACGTGATTAGCGCGTCGCGCTGCCTGAGGCATCGCGCCTGTTTGAAGGAGCCTTTAAGAAACAGTCGCGGTCTATTTATAAAACACATCAATTTCCCTGATGTTACCTACCAAAATTTTGAAATTAGCTAGCAATGTTAATTACGGTATTACGATAAGTTTAATGATCTGCTGAAAGCGGTGTCTGATCCCTTTTGTTATGCTGATGTTGTTTGTACGGCATCGAAGGTACTTTTGTGCTAGTGATATGCTTATATATCGGCTCCTGATTTTGTGTGAAAAGCAAGTTCTATAACAAGACCGGTTGCGACGTTTATCATTATTGATATAGTTTCCAATGCCCATCGCTAATCATTATGATGTGTGTAATTATATCGAAACTTGGTGTTGGTATATTAAAGGTTTTAAACGGCGGTGTACCGCATAGAGTATTTGCTGTATTGTCTATGTTAGGTAATGGCGTTAGGTTTATGGAGAACCTTTTGGTTAAATTACCCCAAAATAGCTCATTTTGCATCAAGTTCAGCTGCAGGTAATTTTATGTAGGTACACAAAATGCTTCCGGAATTGATTCTCTAAATGATAGTGTTAAACCGCATCATAGTCTATTGTACAGTTTGAAAGAAAATAACAGTTTTAAAAAACTAAACTAAAATTTTTGAGATATTTTTAATTGATATCAAGTGGGTGTACTACGCCAAATCGAAAGCCAAATAATCGAATATCAATTGATCGAACACTATAAATCGAACGTCTAAATACTCGAACGTTCATAATATCGAATGGTTACTAAATCGAACATTCAATATATCGCACACTCAATACATCGAGTGTTCAAAATGTTCAAAATCGAATGTTTGTTTGATCGAGCGGTCAACGCATCGCATATTCATTATATCGAAATATCCATATACTGAATACTTTTGTATATAAAGTAGAAGAAAGACACAAAATTTACTAATAAATCACATTTTTTTTTAAATTATTATCTTTCACAGGTACCTTTAAAAGTTTTTTGTGAATTGATCGGAGAAACTATTAAATCCATGTTGTTTGTATTATTTTATACTTATTTTTCCAGATCATCAGATTTTCATCCGCCTTGCCACTTTTTTCTGGAGTACGTCTTCCCAATCTCACGTTTGCCTTTTCAATTGTCCTATTTTTAATAGCTTGCTTCTTAACTAAAATATCTATGGTAGCATAAAAACCCCGTTTGTGCTTAACAAGCAACGTGTTCCATCTTCAGTGCCATCCTTCAATGAACTGCAATAATGCACTGGGTTTTTCTAGAACTCAACATAACATTGCAGGATAGCTGATGTTACAAGGAGTAACATAAGCTACTTTTTGTCTGAGGAGCACGTCCCTTTTTTTGGGTGGAAAATCATCAAATGACGTCTCCCGCTCTGGGCGGACCGAGGTGGCGACTTCCCATGCTCTCTCGCTCCGTACCATGGCCTGGACCAGGGCCGGACGCGAGAAATCGCCGCCGCCAATCGCCTCCACGAGGATACGGTGGTGTTCCATTCAGGCAGGGCAGACCTCCACCGTATGTTCAACCGTGTCCTCCGGGCGATCCACGCAATGAAAACAGGTTCAAGATAAGGCGGAAGGAAACATTTAAAAAGGTAAAATTTTCGAACACCACGGGGGCAAAGCTGCGGGCACAGCTAGCAAAAGATAATAATTAATAAGTAATATGTGATTTATTGGTAAATTTTGTGTTTTTCTTGTACCTACTTAAAGTATTCAGTATATGGATATTTCGATATAATGAATATGCGATGCGTTGACCGTTCGATCAAACAAACATTCGAACACTCGATGTATTGAGTGTGCGATATATTGAATGTTCGATTTAGTAACCATTCGATATTATGAACGTTCGAGTATTTAGACGTTCGATTTATAGTGTTCGATCAATTGATATTCGATTATTTGGCATTCGATTTGGCGCAGTACACCCATATCAAGTACCCCACGCTTTTCCATTATTTTCTACTTTTCAGTTTGGTTTCTTATGGAATCATGTTTTTTAGTTTTTTTTAAAACTATTATTTATTTTCTCTTTTTTAGGGTTTCTCGAATTTTGAGACGTATGCTAGCTTAGTTTGTGACGTATGTCAGCGTAGTTTACGAAGCCAGTTTTTTTTGCCTTGGCACACATTTATAAAATTATTGTGTTGTTATCGTTCCTTGATAAGTGTGCCAATTTTGAGTTAATCCGACGTTTTAAAGGGGGTCAAAATCATGTTCAAATTTTCCGTTATATACTAACATACGAATGAAGCTAATAAAAGCGTGTTAAAAAGACGGTCATACAGACCGACACGAAGAGCGACTTTGATTTATAATAGTATAGTAGTAGATTTATAGTAGTATATAGTAGGTAAAGATAGATTTAGATAAGAACATAGTTAGAATTAGATATAGATTGCAGATAGCGAAGTCCGCGTTAGCAAGGGTTAACAATATGTTAAATATTGAACAAGCCAGGATATGAGCGTATATTGGATGCAACATCGCAAGTTGAGTACCTATAACTCAACATACACATACTAGAATCAGGAGCAATATTCAGCAATATTATCGACGCATACATATTACTCCTGCGCTTTGCATTGCAAATTTGTACTGCATTACATGTATTGATAGAAAGTATAAATAAGGGAGTTAAAAGACGCTGTAATGCTAGATTTGAAAGAGCTTTTGACGCAGGTTGCCTTACGATTGTTTTGCAAATGTTACTACATTAAAATAGCGATAAAAATCTTTGGTTTTACACTAAAATTGGCCTGCTCCAGTATCCTTAGTTCCAAAGTTTGTGTGAATAGCAGCTTTTCTTTGGAATTGTTCATTGAATCGTGGTGCTCCTTATGTTCCGAGTGGGGCTACACGTTTACTGTCCACTGCGTGCAATGACTAGACAGGTCCATTTAATCTGTGTGGTTGTATCATAAAAAACAAACACAATAATGTAATGTAAACGATCATGTAGATTGATGACCAAATGGTCTTTTGGGGGAAGCCTCAAAAGATTATCTGACCAAGATTATGTCTGGACTTTGAAAGAGACTGTGACCTCTGAGTTCTTTTTCGCCTTTATACTCTAAGAAAGAGTAGTCGGATAGGAAACACCAACCTGTCACGTATCAAAGTGTTTGTACAAATCTATTTTCAACCGACGAAAAAAAACGGAGGAGGTTCTCAATTCGACGCGTATTTTTTTTAAATGTATAACCACGCATAACTTTTTACATAGTGGTCCGATTGTGACAATTCTTTTTTTGTTGGACAGGGTATACCTTGCCATGTATTATTAGTAGAGGAAAGTCACCAAATATGAAATAGTATCCTAATATGGAATTCCTTCATTTCTCTAAGACTATAAGTATGAAACGCAACACTCGACCATCTTCTGTTTCATTCGGTCTACTAACTATCGCACTCACACCATCGAGTCAGTTGCGCGAACGCTTCACGTGTGGCAGGCGTGTTTTGTTTTGTTGTCGTGCAGAAAATTTTAAAGGTAAGTAATAAATGAGTATTACCAGCTGTTATATTTGTATACATAACAGTTATACTATTTAGTATATCGGTATTATGTTTATTTCACCATTTTGTGATCTTTTGTCATTAAAATATTGTGACTTGAAAAAATATTTAGAGTAGTATGAACTAGTATAAAAATCCAAATATGGACAGTCGTCAGTGTCTAATTATGGAATATTCCATAATTAGGTCTTAATATTTCATATGATAGATACTTGCTATTATTTCTTTAAAAATATATGTTATGTTTGTTTTTAGAATGTCCGGTTCACAATCAAACAAACGAAAAACCTGGGATGAAGAAAAAATGGAACAAGCTATAAAATTCGTCCGGGAAAAGAATATGGGGTATTTGAAAGCGGCACAGTATTTTCAAGTGTCTAGGACAACTTTATTTCGTCTCTGCCAAAAAGATGAACAGTCTCCAGAAGTGGCAGCAGCTACTACATTAGGACGAAAAACTATCTTGGGCTCCGAACTTGAACGTCACATTATGATTGTGCTGGTCCAGAGTTTGATACTTGGATCTGTGACTTTTGCAAGTAATTATGTAACTTTTTTCATTGATCACAATATGTTATATTCATTTATTTGATCTCAAAGATATTAATGTCCATTGTTGTTATTGTTATGTTGATTTTGGCTTATATTCCATATATGGGTACCTATTCCATATTTGGTTACTCATTTGTGATATTGTTTTTTGTGTTAGATTTTAATTTGATAAATAATATATTTGATTAAAGGCTGTTAATTACTACATATAAATGTATGACTGATTAGTAAAAACATTAAACTGATTTAATTTATATAAAGTTTTTTTTTATATCCCAAAAACAAAATGGTATTCCATATTTGGTGACTTTCCTCTACATTGAAGTCACAAAAAATTGTAAAATAAAAACTTTTTAACAAAAAATTAAACCGCCGCTTTTCAGTTTTTCCGGCGGTTGAATTTTTTGTTAAAAAGTTTCAGAAATAAAATCATTCATAATTTATCGAATATTTTTCTAACTTCGCACACTCACTTTTGCCCACATTCAAACAAAAGTCAAAGCATTAGGTACTTATAATCAAAAATTGGATACATAAAATCAATCTTCAGTATTTTCAAAGAAAGCCGTCACCAAGAGATACAACTGATTAATTTAACGAGTTGTTTCCGGACACAGAAACCAAGTCTTAATTAAACTGCCCAAGAACATCTGTAACAGCATCCCTTTATTGTCAAACCGTGTCATGTTCTCCCAGCAAAAGAGAGAAAATAAACATTAACATACTTAGTAGGTCTCCAGACGCCCGTGCCACTAAACGTTTGTCTCCTGAAGCGCTGTAGAAGATTGTGCAAAGTAATTTATTAGTGTAACCGCCGCCGCTTGCCCGACCGGCCGTAAGATAAGCACGTGTTCTGTGTTGACTTAGGAACATGATTGTGGGCTGTATTACTTTAAAATGTACACTCTAGAATACATATGCTAGGAGAATGTAGTAGCGCAAAAGCATGCTGATTTTGAAATGCGCCGGCGTAGCGCATATGCTATGACGTAGCTGTTCGAAATCAGCTCCTTTCGTGCACGCCTGTGTAAACTGTATGAGTACCTATTTTAAAGAGAGATGTTGCATATACACACTTGGTAGTTAACTGGTTGGTATTGAGGATGGTTTTAATAACTAAGAATGAAAATAGGTACTATTTTTTTTTCATAAATACAAAACTTTTTAAGAACGTCAAAAGTAGGATTTTTTAGCCTTTTTTATATAGTGAACAGTTCAAAAAACACCTTTACACACAACTTTTATGTCGACTTTGGCAGCGTGAAATTTCATTTATCGCGTTGCATTGCATCGCTCGCCGATGCTATTTCGTTTGGTGTTCTTTCTGACTTTTTATTTTTCCTCATCTCCTTAGGGTGCAGTTCGTATAGTGTGATGTTAAATAACCTATAAATTTCATCAAGAATTATGCTAAAAAACGCAACTAGAATTTTCAAATCAGAAATCCGACTAGTAGTTCTAGAGATTACCATTCAAACGAAGAAACTATTCAGAACGTAGATACTACCTATATTCAATTAGTATTAGTACTATATATAGATTTAGCTCCGCGCTACGGTTTCGTCCTCGTTCAGCTACTACATGTAATTTAGTTTCAAATGAGTTTCACACATATGAATTGACTAATTGCTAGGCTGACTGATGTAGTCAGTTCGCTTTGCTTTCAAACCGTCTCTCCGGGGACGGTGGATTTGATATCCAAATTAAGCTACCTATATTCAAATTCCAAATGGCGTATGTGAATGATTGATGGCTATGTCGCAGCAGCGTTTTCTAGTACCGTAAGAATGGTATAGTTAATTTGTTAGATATCCCAACGGTAAGAATTTTAGCTATACTTGTCTGATTTTAAATTATTTATTTGGTTTAATTAGTTTTAGTCGCTCTTTGTAAAATACTGGTATTTTGCTGTTGCAGATGCATCCGGTTAGACTGGAAGCCAACCACGAAACAGCTGAGTAAAGAAACTCAAATAACGAACACTTTCACTTTAACATATAGGTATTTAATTCATACAATATTTGCTTTTCAGATTCTCATTTAATACCTAATCTTTAAGTTTGATATCAGTTCAGATTTCTATGAATATTTTGCTAAATAGGATGAAGAATAAAAGAAAAACAAACAGAGGCGTTAATCGACAGTGTTTCTAGCCGTACAAGTAAACAAATCTTATTGTACAACAATAATAGAATCAGTCAGACCTTCACTGAATCTCCCCAATGTACAAGACTCCACAAACACATTCCGCAATTTCTCTTTACGTCACAGAATTTCGTTTAAAAGCGTCCCAGTCGCACTGCCATCTTGAAAGCGGTTCTCTTAGAATTAATTAAGGAACGACCGGTAAACGACCCTCACATTATGACCACACCCACAAACTCACGTAAACTTCATTTGGCTACGGACTGGGAGACCCTTTGTAATAAAATTCTCGGATCTCAAAACCGTTGGAGCGTTTTGAAGGGTTTAGTTAGGTGCATGCTTGATGAACTAACTTTTTTTATGGAGGTTGATAGTGTAGGGATATTGTTTATTTTTGTTATGTTACTAGCTATTGACAGCAGTTTTGGAGGAGTCAGGAACTATACCATAGGTTCCTATGGGATAATTTTTGAATCCCAAGCGGTTTAGGAACGGTAGTACATTCGTAGTTTCGGAATAAAAGTAAAAAGATAACATCACGCCTTTTCCTCGATGAGTTAGATAGAGGTGTATCTATAGTACTTACACCCACATTTCTCCAGTCGTGTTTAAGTCCCATGTAATAGGGGGCAAGACTATTGCCATCTACTGGGCACAAATCCAGACTCCAAAATTACAAATTATAAAATTATCCTATGTGTTTATCCAGGTGTGCCAAATTTCATCCAAATCTGTTCGGCTGTTTTTGCGTCATAGAGTAACGAACATATTTAGACATCTAAACATACTGACTTTCACATTTAAAATATTAGTAGGGCAGTAGGATTTAGTAAGATTTTATTTCGGAAAGCCGTCAAGTCATTACGGGACGTCAGAAGTCCGAAGTCAGACAACCAGTCTTACCAACTACAGTAGAGCGTCGATTTTCCGAACTAATTGGGGGACAGGAGTGTTCGGAAAACCGTTTTTTTCGGATAATCGAACTGTATTGATTCAGCCATACATATTTATGTACAGGTGAATGAAAACCTTATGTTTAGACATATCTTTAATGGCAAATTGTTTCTTTCACACAGTAAAATTTAGTTTATCAACTTACGGCTACTTGGGAGTGACTTACAACTAACAGTTCGAGGCAATTTCACCAGTATTGTAGCGCGGGAGGAGGATAGCACGCGCGAGTCGGGCGGGCGGGCGTAGTAATTCGGATAAGCGGTCGTTTGGTTGATCGACGTTCGGATAATCGACGCTCTACTGTACTAACTTACTAACTGGGTTGCGTAGGCAGTCGCTCCATGTAAAATACTGGCATTCTGCTGCATCCAATTTAACTGGAAGCCAACACCAACATAGTTGGGAAAAGGGACGGTTGACTGTGGTTTACTTTATTTTGTGTTTGTTTTTTATTGGATTCTTAGTATATAAATTGGCCGTATTCATAACAAATTGCTATGTTTACGTTTGGATAGGCGTTAAAAGTTTTGTTTGACTTTTGAAACTTTATCACCAACTAAAATATTTTCGATATTATTTGTTAGTTAAAAATATCCTGTTTGCTTGATAAATTGCAACCGTCTTACAGTATAGGAATACATTGTGCAATAATCTTCAATTTTGAAACACGAGCCCACTGTTACGATGCAGGCAATCAAGCCAATGGTGCTTCACTGAACATCCCTATTATATTTTGCAACAAATATACGAGAACTGCATCAGTACTATTGGCCAATCATACTGCAGAGAATTCTGTACGATAATGATACGGAATCTAACGTACTGTCTATTGTGTAGAATTCTACTATGTCTATTTATCTAACTCACAATCTGCAATTGCAGGAGTTACCGAGAGCGGTCGTGTGCTGAATTGAAGAGCAAGATATGTCCCGTTTAGCAAAACAGGACGAATGTCACGTCCCGACCAGCACTGAAGCATCGGTGCTCGTGACATTTGTTGAATGTATTGTTTTCAAACGCAGTTGCATGGTCGATATGACATGTTTATTGGCCCGTCAATTTCTGATGTGTTTAAGTTTATGCACAACTTCGAGGAGTGAAAATTACTGTATAAATTAACGTTTTGATTATATTCGTAATTTCACGTTTTGCACGGACTCAAAAAAAAAAAACGCGACGAGAATTTTTCGCGCCCTGAATCTTCAAGCACTGCTTGACGCCGATACTTGAAAATCTAACGGTTTTTTTAGACGCACTGAGATTCACTCTTTTCAATTCTCAATGCTCAGTTAACAGCCCAGAGGTGAAAATCTAGTGCGCTGTAAAACCCCGCAGCCATATTTTAACGTCCGTACGACTGTCGTCGAATATTCACATCTAGGATCTCTACAATTTTTTTCCGTGGCATTGAGGACATTGTCTCGCTCAATAAATCTTACGCCGATAATTACGTACAGTTCATCCCGCGATAAATAGAACACGAAGTTATAAGAAAGACGTCGCATAATGAAGTAAAATTTTGTCGAAGCGAATGTTCGCACGGACGTAGGACCACGTGGTGGGCCTTTTTTGGCGCGAAGTGTACCCCCTTGCGCCTCGCCCCTGGCGTCTCTGCATTTCATGTACGTGGACGTGGAGGTACATTTACCGATGCGACGGTGAAACACTAAGTATGGATAAAATAATTCACTTGCGTCGCATGGAATGTTGCCCGGTCATCTTTTCTGCACTCGTAAAAACAGTTGCTTAGATCACGCTATTATTTACCAACCGACTTCATCCTACAGCCTAACTGTACACAATTGCTGCTCGTTAAATAACACTTCCTGTTGCTGTAATCTACTTACGCGCACTAACAACATAAAATATCTTGGTGTTATTATCGACAGTACTATGTCGTGGAATGAACAAATTGGGTCACTGGTGGCACGGCTGAAATTGATATCTGTATTTAAAAATTTTAGATCTTCTGCTGACTTTCATACTCTAAGGATAGTTTACTCTGCACTGGCGCACTCTATCATAACCTATTGTATAGCGGCTGGGGGTGGCGCTGGTAAGTGTTTAATGCTTAGATTGGAACGGGCACAAAGGGCGGTTCTTAAAGTTATGGCACACAAACCTATTCGTTTCCCAACCATCGAACTTTATGCTCTCTGTAAAGTACCTACAGTGAGGCATGCATTTTTCCTAAGCACCATACTACGCAAACACTCGGAACTTACTTTTGATCCCAATCACCGTTCAAAAAAGCGAAGGGCAGATAGAGTGTGCCTGACTGAGTCTGCCAATGTTGTGTTGGTGAAACGTCAGTATCATTTCTTTGGCCCTGTTTTGTACGACAGAGTAAATAAGATTTTAAATATTTATCCACTTACCTCACGGGAGTGCAAAGCGGTCACGGACAAATGGCTCCAAAGCCTAACGTATGAAGAGTTAGAGAATCTGGTGACACATACTTACCTTTGATGTAAACATGTCTTGACAGTCATATTCCTTTCATGATAGTCTATCTAAGTATACAGTCACACACACCTACAGATATACTATATTTATACCTACACACATAAACACATTCATACTTACATACTTACACACACACTCTTCACTTTAGAGAACTGGACTATCTTAATCTAATATTTTATTTTATTTTTTGTATTGTTTTTAGGATAAAATTATAAGTGTTAAACAAAATTTTATAATCAATCATATTTTAGTTAAACAGTTTAAAAAACTTAATTTTATTTTAAGTTTTAATATAATTGTTTTTATTTTTATTTGTATTGTGTAGCTTTAGTTATTAATGTTGGAACGCCGACGTCTCCACTCTCGGAGGTGGGCGCTAATGGCTGCAACACAGTTTTTTAAACAAACGTAGCTGTTAATGAACACAAAGAAAAATGTGAATCCATTTTTGTCCCAATAAATAATTGATATATTATTTGAACTAGCTTCTGCCCGCGACTTCGTACGCGGATCCTGTTGCTTATGCCAGCGACAACGGGGTCGTCAAAATCGAAGATCTGAAACGTCTGATGTAGAATTCTAAGGCCCGGGGACGGGAAAACAACGGGATGAGCTCTCGCTCGATTGGAGTCGTTCCAGATCTTTCATTTTTGTTTGTCAATAGGAAATGCCCATCAGACTAAACAACTTTTGCTAAGACGTCATTCCTTAATATGTTATTAAGAGTTTTACTTAAGAGTTCCACAACAGGTGTTCCAGATCTTCAAATTTATTCTCACAGCAGAAAATGCTCTTCACGTGAAATATTTTTTGCTATGGCACCATTTTTATATCTCTTATACTTACTTTAGCTGGTCTGTTGCGGTCTGCATCAGGTGTTCATTTTCCAAAATAAATTATGTATAGCCTATAAATGTTGCCACGTTCACGATCAGCGGACAGTCGCGCATCATGTTCCACACTTGTCTCTAGAGACCTAGCAGCAGATGTGTAGATACGCTGAGAACTCAAGCGCAATTCTCTATCAGTGAACGTCTCCGACTCGCGAGACAATGCGTGACGTTCACGATCAGCGGACAGTCGTGCATCATGTTCCGCAGTTGTCTCTAGAGACCTAGCAGCAGAAGCGTAGATACGCTGAGAACTCAAGCGCAATTCTCTATCAGTGAACGTCTCCGACTCGCGAGACAATGCATGACGTTCACGATCAGCCGACAGTCGCGCATCATATTCTTCACTGGTCTCTAGAGACCTGGATGTAGATGCATAAATACGCTGAGAACGCAAGCGAGCTTCGCGATCCGAAGATGTTTCTACGGAGCGAGTTGCAGCCTGATGTTCTCGAACAGCATCAAGTCTATCCTGACGCTCTTCGGTAGATTCTTGGGATCTTATGATCCTCAATCTTTTAGCTCCTTTGGAACGTTGGGAAAGATTTGACCTCTTTCTAGGCATGGTTACAGTTTTATTCTGAAGATACCTGATCAATTAAAATCTAAGTGACTGCTCATCTGCGTTACCGGGTAGGCTACCGTGTCACGAAGATAAATAGAAAAGGAAATTAAACACTGAAACAACATAAGCCCGAAGGCATATTTCTTCGATAAAATAAAATAAAATGGGAGTTTTAGCCAGCAGAGTAAAATTTTCAATGATTCATAGAATTTTCATTGAAAATCAGTCCTAAACTGTTACCGCCTTCACCGCGTGGAGGTACTCCCACCTTATGTTATTTTATAATAATACAGTGAAATTAGTGGTAGCTTTGATTTTCACATCAGGTGTTCCAGATCTTCAAATTTTATACGACAACCGAGAATGCTCATCAAGCTGAACAACTCTTGCTAAGACGTCATTCCTACATATGTTATAGTGTAGCTGGGCTGTTGGAGTTCCACATCAGCTGTTCCAGATCTTCAAATTTTATACGACAACAGAGAATGCTCATCAAGCTGAACAATTCTTGCTAAGACGTCATTCCTATGTATGTTATAGTGTTGGTGGGGGTCTTGGAGTTCCACATCAGCTGTTCCAGATCTTCAAATTTTATACGACAACAGAGAGTGCTCATCAGGTTGAACAACTCTTGCTAAGACGTCATTCCTATATATGTTATAGTGTAGCTGGGCTGTTGGAGTTCCACATCAGCTGTTCCAGATCTTCAAATTTTATACGACAACAGAGAATGCTCATCAAGCTGAACAATTCTTGCTAAGACGTCATTCCTATGTATGTTATAGTGTAGCTGGGGTCTTGGAGTTCCACATCAGCTGTTCCAGATCTTCAAATTTTATACGACAACAGAGAGTGCTCATCAGGTTGAACAACTCTTGCTAAGACGTCATTCCTATATATGTTATAGTGTAGCTGGGCTGTTGGAGTTCCACATCAGGTGTTCCAGATCTTCAAATTTATTCTCTTAGCAGAAAATGCTCATCACGTGAAACAATTTTTGCTATGGTACCATTTTTGTATATCTTATAGTTTAGCTGGTCTGTTGCGGTTCTGCATCAGGTGTTCAAGTTTCCAAGATAAATTATAGCCTATATGTTGCCCAGACTTAATACCTATACAGCAAAAAAAAATCATTCAAATCCGTCCAGTAGTTCCGAAGATTAGCGTGTACAAACAAACAGACAAACAGACAGACTTTTTTTTTTGGTTTCGTGCTCTATTACTGTTTCTAAACCCCCTCAATGATTATTTTTTTAATATATTCAATGTACAGACACAGTTTTTTTACTGTTTTATTATATGTATAGATATAGATAATGAAGTAATTTTGAACAAACTCACCATATTATATACATTCTCCCAATAATCCAGGGTGATCAACTGAAATGTGGTGAGCATGGACCACAGAAAGTTGTCGAAGTTGGTGTACCCGTGGTTCGGGTTGGGGCCCACACATAGGCAGGTCCATTCTTCGGGACAGTGCCTCGCCCCGGTCAGGTTGCCGCATATGATCGGCACTTCGTCCGCATTCACCATCCAGTTTGATGGTTCTTGGATCCACCTGCATAAATGAAAGAAAAGGATTAATTATTAAGAAGACGAGACCTTCAACGTCATCGTTATTTATTCGTTGGAAGTCGTCACTGCTGAACATAGGTTTCCTCCAAGAATAATGCTGTCACAAATATACCAAAGTTACGATTAAAAATCAGATGGTGGTAGGTTCAGATTCCATGTACTTATTTAAAAGTTTTTACAACTTGCTATATTTTTTCTTATCGCATTTCCTAAAATACGAGATGAGTTTTACAAGATTGTAATAAGTCAACCATATTCGCGGTTCATTGGACTCCATAAATCTCTCATAAGTAATAATAATATTTCAACTACGAATGATAATCCCTTCATTAAAATTTTTTGGAACAGGCTCATAATTCAGGATGGTGCTCATCGTTTTACAGCAATTGATTCCTGAAACTTGGTGGAAAGATAAACCGTTTGCTAAAGTTTATTGAGTGGAAATTATTGTATTTTCGAGAAGCGTAGGTAATTACTGCAGTAAAGTTTAAGTCTAAGGTACTTACCTATTTAATTTGATACAGTGCGTATATAGTTATACGCGTAATTATTATTCGTTTTCTAATGTTAGATTCAAAATACAAAAAGAAAGAATGGAATTTATGGTCAAAACAAAAGAATTCGTAAATAGAAACAAAAAAGTTTGCATATAATTTTCAAATTTGTTTATAGAATTAACCAGCCAGTATCTACGTAATATGTTTATGACCTCTTTAATGATACCTTTTTAAACTAAGATATTTAAACAACTGTACGAGAATCTGTTGGCTCATAGCGAAAGTCGGAACGCACGCCATATTGTTTTTTTTTTAAATTCCGCTCTTTCTAACGCCACGATCCTTGTACCGCTGTACTTATTAATAATCTTGAATTCATTGACAGACAACTAAGTCCATGCAAACAACACACAACCTAAACCGCTTTGTGTAGAAGCATTTGCTATTGTCTCAGTGACTATTATGATGATTGTTTTATAACATAAGAATATTTGTATACTCGTAACTTGACTAGTTTTACATGACGACAATAATCATTGTTTGGATGATGTCAACGTTAAACATTTATATTATGCGTAACAATATGGATATTATTGCATTTCCTTAAATATTGACATAACCAGACATTTTCTATTGCATTTTATTAAATAACATTTAGAGTTTAATAAAAATTGACAAAACAATTAAATCGCAGAACACAGAGAAACTATAGTAGTATCTTGCATACTGTTGTAATATATTTTTACGAATAAATGTCATGGATTGATTGGTTGATGTTTGCACAAGAGTGAAAATGAAATATTAGTACTCACGCCGACCACGCCTCATCAGTGAAGTTCTCCCCCAGCGGCACGACGAGGTTCTTCACGCACTTGTTCCTCAGCTCCCCCATGTAGACCTGCAGCGCGAACAGCGCGAACACCATCAGGCAGAAGATGGTCAGCGTCATTACTTCTGCCAGCTGCTTGAACGAGTGCAGCAACGCGTTGATGATGGTTTTTAGACCTGATGAATTGTAAAAGAAGTTATTTTCTGGTGTGGTGTTTTCTTAATGGAATGTATGGGATTATTGCAGGTGGTCATGAAATTTGTTGTCTTTAAAAGAGAAGGCTTCTTCATAAGCCTACCCATAGGCTCAGCCCACACCGCGATTGCAGCCGGCAGCGGAATGGCAAGCAGTTTCAGTGTCAAATAATGTAACATTTATATACTTTGTTACTAAAATACATAGTATAACTTCAGAGACTCGAAAAGGTCTCACGGCTCCTTGCTGAACCGTGAGCTATTTAGCGACCATACGCAGGCGGCGGCGTGTGAGTTTTTGAAGTGAAAACTTCTATAGCACCGTTGTGATTTTAAAGACTATAAAACGAAAAAGTGACAGTAAAAAGAGACAGACACATAACAACAACGTAGTGGAAATCCTTAAGTAAGGGTGCTCCTTGAGAAAGTTTACTTTTCTGTTTGACGTTTTTCGCGCAGGCTTTTTGTACAAATAGACATTTGACTTTTTTACATTCGTCTGATTATATTGAAGCCAAAATTTTTTAAGGTTTCACTTCTACTACGTGTGAATTGCACACATTTTTTTTTTTGTTGAATGTAGTATATATAAGGTGTATCTATTCATACACGAAATATTTTAAGGGGTACACCTGTAGGTGGTAAAGAAGCTATAGAAGCAAAAAGAAAATTTTTATCTAAGCGTTTTTGAATTTTTGTAATTATTATAATTTTAAAACTACTTGAGACGTTTTGCATAAAACCTTTACTCCAAATTCTATAAATGGCCCGCTTGACGTTGCGAGGGCGATGACCGGGCGGCACGAGCATGGCCGCGGTGTCTCGGGCCGTAAAAAATAAGAAGGGGGCAATATTTGTTATGTGCGTCAAATAATTTATAAATATTTTTTTTTTTTAAACCCTTAGAATTTTTTTTTCGTTGCTATAGCTTCTTTACCACCTACAGGTGTACCTCTTAAAATATTTCGTGTATGAATAGATACACCTTATATAGGGTGACAGGGATAGATATAGCTCGTTCTGTTATCATAGATTCAGTACATGATTTTGCTCTGCCGTACATTTTGACCGCGTCGGTATTGCACTTTTCTTTGAAAATACAGTATTTTCTTTTTTGATAACCGAAAATGAAATTCTACTTCATGTTCAGCTCATGCCATCAATTTGCGCGTCGATGTTTGTGGCTCCCTATGTAAACTGTCCCAATGCGGCCGCTGCTGGTCGCTTCGCTCTCTTTGTGAATTGAGTCTTAGAAAATAGTTTTACTAAACCCCTTGTTGCTTGAACTTTTCACCACGGTGATAAAGCATAGACACATATCGACAAATGTCGATGGGTATCCATGCTGAAAAAATCTGACCTCTATACTAATTAATACCTTTTCATAGACATAAGTGTAGATGTGTGTCTATGCTGCAAGACTTTTTATTTACCACATTTTGACTATCATCATTTCATCTTTAAAAAATTCTAATGCTTTGTGTCCAAATTAAAAATAAGCACGTCCGTTTAACTGTGTCGCATTTCATTAAGACTATTTGATACTTTTTAAATCTTCCTTGTCTGAGCAATCTTCATTACGTGTATTTTGATCTCAATCTGGAAGTTTACCGTTGAGGCTCTTAATAAGTAAGAGAAGGTTTAATGATTCATTAAATAAACGTCTTCAGTGTCCTCGTGTTGTCTCCCTCACTCCTAAGGAATAGACATAAGAACCTCTCACTCGTTTGGTTGGGGAGTTTCATTCCCAGACGCTAAATCGGGATCGAACTAGTTTCAGTATTAGTTTCGTCTGTCTGCATTCTAATTATAAATTTGCGAAATTAAAATCTTTGAGTGAAATGGATTTAAATGGAATAAGAAATGTTGCTACTGATTAAATTTTTTCTTATATAGGAAAAGCACTTTTCGAAAGTGATAGATAAAATACTCTTTCTTAAATACACCATATTAATTATGTAGAAATTTTATAAGGAGTGACACAACGGGCAGTCTTACTGCTAAAAGCATTATTTTAAAGACAACCTTTGGATAGATTAAAGAAAAAGGAATGAAATTACTGAAGAGTGTGGTGTATACATTTACATATATATACACCACAGACCATGGTAAATGGGAGACACATGATTTCGTTAAATCTACGTTTAAACCAATCAGGATGACAATTATGATTACTTCAAATAACGAGGTTTGCAATGTGTGGAAGTAATCAGCATGTCCAAATGTGGCTATCATAAAAAAATCGAAGACATGTGACAACTACCAACCGCACTGCGTGGTGGATTATGGCCCACTCTCTCACACAGGGCAAAGGCCTGTGTCGTAGCAGTGGAAATATTAGAGGCTGATTGTGTGTGTGACATATAATGTAAATTGAGTCTACTTACCCGGCATTATAGAAACAGTCTTCAAAGCCCTCAGCACCCTGAAGGTCCGTAAACCAGCTAGATTGCCGACCTCCATGCCGATGGTGGCATACCCTGAAGTGATGACCACGAAATCCAGCCAATTCCAAGGATTTCGAAGGTAGGTGTACTTATTTAATATGAAGCCCTTAGCTATACACTTAATTATCATCTCCGCCGTGTAGATCGCCAGGAAAATGTACCTGGAATAGAAAAAGTTATTTTAAGTCATGGCAGAAATCAATGTAAAACAAAGGCACAGGTGTTTCAAACAATGTACAGTGGAATAAAAATGTTTTCTAGTTTTAGTTGCTTTTTTTGGAACTACTCCTAACAAAAAAGTGACTTTTACGTAGTCAATAGATTTTTATTTGTTCAGTTTTTATTCCGTGTATTTTTGGAGATATCGCAAAAGGTTTTTTATTTATTTACGGCGAATAGTGTTGGGATTTTATCCGGATAAATACTCAAAATGGATAAATACTCGATAAATATCCGTTTTTACTGAGTATTTATCCAAAACAGCGGATAAATACTATTTTATGTTTTCGTAACGTAAGTTTTGTCATTTTACTAACAAAAGGATTAAAATTAATGAAAAATAGGCTATGCAGATTGATATCGTACCTTACTAACCATTTTAACAATTACAAAACGCCGATATTGACAATAATTTCATTCAATTATGAATACACTTAGTCAATCATTGTCAAAGTTAGATATAATTATACATTTGTAGATTGGTTTTTCACATACATACCTACATGAACTCATGCCTCTCTCCCATGGGGGTAGGCAGAAACTATTTAAGTAACGCTTAAATCATTGTAAAAATAAAAAAAAACTACCTTGTGAAAGTCGAGATAGATAAACAAATCAAATAACTTGACTTGGCTCGCGAGGTTGTCGATATTGTAGGGCATGGATACTATGGATTCAGCGAGCAATGTGCAGTTTTGAAGCCAGTGGTGATGTAATTATTTACCACAAGTAAAGCGCTTGCCTGAGTGCGAACCCACGACCTACAAGTTGTAAGTCGGGGCTGATACCACCGGGACACCACTACTATCGCCAATATGAAAGGCATGTCAGACTTTTACTGACTAAAACCCACATGTGTTCCTTTAGTTGCCTGTGCCAGGGTACCTCTTTTAAACAGATCCGCAACCCTGGCAGGCATCGGTCCTCGCGGACCCCTTCAATATGTAAATACATCTCTTTGAGGCGCACGTGGAACTCAATGCGCCGTCGACACAGGCCTGTTCTTTACCGTAGTGAGCAATGGGTGGCTCGCCACCCGCGAGCCCGTGGCCACCGTGGCCAAGAGTCCACAATGAACTCCCGACGCCCGGCGCGTCTCCTCCTATGGTGGCTAGGGACATGAGGGCGCACAGACTGACTCTCCCTAACGCGCTCCACCTCCTCCTTTGCGAGCCTTACTTCTTCGCTGAAGGAGGTCACAGCTTCTTATGCCCTCTCGCTCTATACCATGGCCTGCACCAGGGCCGGATGCGAGAGATCGCCGCTGCCAATCGCCTCTACGAGGATACGGCGTTGCTCCGCCCAAGCAGGGCAAACCTCCACTCTATGCTCCACCGTATGGGAGTCGATTGCGGAATCCCGGCCACCGTAGGCGCGAGCTTGCGGGTGGCGAGCAATGGGTAGCTCGCCGCCCGGTAAGGACCAAGCTCGGGTCGACGGCGCGTAGTGTTCACCGCATTACAGTGCACCATGAGCCAGTAAATTACTAGTGTGTGCTGCGCAGTTATTACTAACACTATAGATCTTATGTTGTCTGAATAAAGAAATTATAATAAAAAAAAAATTAAAGGCTCAACACTTTTAACTAATTGAAAAGCCCTTTGCATGTTTATAGCGTTGGCAAACAACAACAACAACAAACTTGTCTTCCCTGCATTTTTCTTGACTTTTAGAAGCTCTTCACAGAGATAATAGATTATGTGGCTATTAGAGTACACTCTCAACAAAGAAAGATTCTTAATTTGTATCTAAAGAGCATGCTCTATTAGAGACATTTGGACTTTTGATACAATTACAGCTCTGGCAATTGACATTAGAACTAAATAATGTAATGACGTAGTATTTTGAAAAGCCTAAATAA
Source organism: Aporophyla lueneburgensis (assembly GCA_932294355.1). Lineage (NCBI taxonomy): Eukaryota > Metazoa > Arthropoda > Insecta > Lepidoptera > Noctuidae > Aporophyla > Aporophyla lueneburgensis. Next base: position 22,030,560 of record OW028748.1, on the reverse strand, counting down.
CAATAAAAGTCATTAACATTTTAAAATAATCATCCGATGCGCAAAAAAGATATTTATCCATCATTTTGAGTATTTATCCGATAAAAATGAGTAAAAACGAGTATTTATCCGTTTCGGATAAAAACTTGAGTATTTATCCTCCGAGTATTTATCCACTGCCCATCACTAACGGCGAAGCAAATAGGAGTGTTACAATTGTGTATGATGTTCATCTGTTCCTTCATAACTTTTAAACTACTTATCATAATTTGACATGATGATTGTCCGCCGGTTAATAGCTCTCTGACTGCATATTAAATTGAATATGGCTGTGAAGGACATAAAGTCCACATTTTAGAAATATATATTTGTATCTAATCCCAAAATAATTTTATTAAAAAGTAAGTTCAAAAACTCAAACCATGCTGTACTTGCTCTCCTGAAAAATCACAACCGTAGTCGTATGCCACCTACTCCAACAAAAAAAAAATAGTTATTTGTTATACAAGAGTGCAAAGTTGCTTTTTAACCGCGTGCTCAATTTTGATGACCGAGCAAGCGAAGGATTCTAAAATTGAATCACGAGTGCAGCGAGTGATTCAAAAATTAGAATCCTGAGCGTTAGCGAGGGAATCAAAAGAGCACGAGGTGAAAAATCTTTGCACTCGAGTGCAACACGTAAATTTTCATCCCACCTCAGCGAGGAAATGACTAAATATGCAAAAAAAAAGCATTTCAATCACAAGATACTTTTATTTCAGTTTAGGTATTAACATTTATTATGTAGGTACTACATTATGATAGGTAAGTATTACAGAATAATCTTTAAATTATTTCAAATGATACTTAGGTATAATTAAGAAAAATTGAAAGTAACGTTGCTACAGTTACTTAAGTCGAGTGTAATATTTTTGTTAGGTACTGTAATGTTGGTGACGTGAAAAGTAAAATGGCGCGCGCAAAGCAAATTAAAAAAAAGTATATCAAGAAGGTTCCGAGTCTAAGTTTTACAAATTAGAAAAAGGTTGAATGATAAATTCGGCACCATGGAGATAGAAGTAAATAGATTTAATGATGTTTTGAATTCACAAACTTAGTGCACACGATGTTCTAAATTCAATTTACTTTATCCTCTAGTGGATAAAAACGGCTTTTGCACTCAGGTATCGAAGGGCAAAAATACTCTTTCCGAGATGGGGGGATGAAAAAAAAATTATTCTATCAGTAGTAAGCGATAATAAGCTTTACGGCAAAGTGGCATACCATCACGGCTTTCAGGTCAGAATATTTCGTGTTTCATACTTTTAAAGCGTGATTTTTCTTCTAACGGGTTTTAGTATTTGAACTTAGTTTCTTATCGTGGCAATTATGCTGTGTATGTGACAAGTTAGATCTATGATCCAGCAAATAGAAAAATATGTTGGTTATCAAAGAGAAAACTGAAAATACAAGAAAAAAATAGGCCCATATTTCTTAGGAAAGTAAGCAACTTATGATGGTGTTCAGAAAACTTTTTCTTCGCTAAGTTGAGTTGGAGTCAACCATGATTTCCCCAAAGTCACTTATTCCTATTAACATTATTAATAATAATTTGTTAAGAAAATTTGTAAATATAATAAAGCAGTTGCGTGTTGTGTCGCTAAGAACATTATTAGGTTATTTCACAAAGTGACATTATGATTTATATTTTCAAAATGGCGTTCCGGAAAAGATTGCGAAGCACGTACTTTACTTTATAATATACCCAGCATTATACCTACTATACAGGTTTAGATTTTATATTTGGTTTTCAGGGGTCGATAGCGAGAGAGTGTGTTCATCTCCGATACCACACCACCAGCCCTGAGGCTCTGTCTCACTTAGGTTCGGAGCATTATGATAAGCGATGGTCGTTTTGCGTGGATGTGCCGCATGTTTTCCCTCAGCTTTTCTTTTTTTGTGTGTGTTTGGTCTTTCTTTGCGTCATGTTTACCGTAGATAAACGTATTTTCTTTCTTTCTGTTTTTGTTTGTCTATCTCGAGTTTAATCATTCGATGGCTGCACTGTCTAAACCGTACTAAACGTAGGCATACGTCTTTTGTCGGCATAGTAATCATGTCCCCTACACACAGACAAACACCACACCTTCACCTGCACCAGCTAATTAACTCTATGAGAAAGTATATATATTGATTCCATGTCTTATGATGACCTTAGGTGAAATACATGTTTTATAACAAAATACGATCTTACTTGCGTTGTAGCGTAATCTCTGAATCAGTTCTTGCATTCCCAAATTTATTTCGAATTGGGTAAAGCTTTAAATAAAAAAAATAAAAAAAATACTACTTTGCACCGGACTAAGTTGACACTTAAAAAAAAGAACCGTATTCGGTTACTATTAGGTTCTTTTTTCAAAAACAGACTCTGTGGTTTAACCAGACCTAAAGAAAAACCTTGTAAGAAGACTGATTTTCATATTATAAACACTAGCAAACGGTATCCTATGAGTTCTCAGAAAACTTAACTTGTTTTGATTACATTTGCAGTGAGTTAAGCTTAATAGGACGTGAAATAAATCAATTCCCAGTCAGCATAGTAACTAAAGTACCTACTGTTGTTTCAAGTTACAAGTTCACAGGTGAGCTCTTGTACCGTATAGCTACCCCTGTAATCCTACCTTTCTGAAGGGTTGGGTCCTACCCTTATACGAAAACACCACACGGTCCGGCGCCATATTCCACGACTTAATTACCATTTGTAGGCCGAAGTTAGGGCCCGTTCGCACGTAGCACAACCACACCACACCGCGGCGACAATACGTGGGCGAGTAGTGGTTCCGTGTGAATCTTAGCGCTGCAACTTCTTGTGGTTAAGTTGTGGCTAGTGTTTGCAGACAGACCGTTGTGATTGCGATATGGTCGGCCGCTAGTGTGTGGTCTTGTTGGTGGTTACTTTGTGATAGCGATGTGGCTTTGATGTAGGGGGTCGGTATCATACACCTGGTTGATTTTGATGGTCAAATATGGTCGGCGTGAATTAACAGTGGAATATGCTTTTATTTTGGTATTAAACTTTGCTTACAATTTTATTAATTTTTGCTTGAGTAGATATAGCTTTTATTGTATTTGTTGGTATATTGATATAGCAGCTGACATATGTCATATATATATATATATATATATATATATATATATATATATATATTTATCCTGCTAATGATATGGCGTCCCACATAGCCCGAAATGCATTTAATCTGGCGTCCACCGGCTTTAGACGTCCGCATACCGGACGCCACTTTTTTAGTCAGTGTTACTTTGGTCCTTTTGGCTCTAGCGACCTGTACAACAAAAATTGCCGGAAGGCAAAAAATCACTGAAGCGCTTGCATTTGTATAACTAAAACTTCCGCGAAATCCCGCATCAACGGTGCGTCGCTCGTGTAGCGCGTATATCGACAGTGCGTATACTCATCTAAGACACTTTCGATAAAGCCGATTATTTGGCGTCCAATTGCGACGTTGCCAAACCGACTGTATTTGAACGGTTCGAAATATTATATAAATGAAAACAACAAATCAGTTATACACAGTTTGCCGAAGTTGCCACATACGTATCGCTGCTTATTTGACGCTCGGTTGCAAAATAAGTATTGTGCCCTCACTTGTGAAAATCAGGTGTTGGCCATCCGTAAATTATACAGCTATTTGAAGTCGATTATATGATTTTGATTATATTATACGTTCGGAATACGCTTAGCACACCTAATAAACAATACAACAATCTAATATCTAATATTTTCTTAAAATTAATTATGTTAGATCTGAAAGTCACAAAAGTAAATTGTCATTAATACGTTGAATAATACTAATTATTTTACGTAATTTTTAGGGATTGATTTTTAAAGTTTTATAAATACAGAAAACTATTTCAATTGTTTTCACCTGTCATACCTATAGGGTAACCCATCTGTCTATAATAAAATAGTAATCTTAAATTTTTGTGTGTTTATTTCATTATTTTTCCTTGCGACTGTAGAAAAATACACGGATGTCGAATATGGTGCGGCATGAATAGTATGTACCGTCAACTGAAGTTCGTTTATGGCTTCAAAGCTGCGCGACACATATACGGATGTCAGTTTGACGCATACTTTTCATACTGTACGATATTTGACGTCCGTATACATGAATCTATGGCACTACGTTAGAAAAATAATCGGACGTCGAATATGGTGCGGCATGAATACTATATACTGTCAACTGACGTCCATATATAGCTTCAAAGCTACGCGACACTTATACGGATGTCGATTTGACGCATACTTTTCATACTGTACGATATTTGACGTCCGTATACATGAATTTATGGCACTACGTTAGAAAAATAATCGGACGTCGAATATGGTGCGGCATGAATAGTATATACTGTCAACTGACGTCCGTATATAGCTTCAAAGCTACGCGACACTTATACGGATGTCGGTTTGACGCATACTTTTCATACTGTACGATATTTGACGTCCGTATACATGAATCTGTGGCACTACGTTAGAAAAATAATCGGACGTCGAATATGGTGCGGCATGAATAGTATATGCTGTCAACTGACGTCCGTATATAGCTTCAAAGGTACGCGACACGTATACGGATGTCGGTTTGATGCATACTTTTCATACTGTACGATATTTGACGTCCGTATACATGAATCTATGGCACAACGTTAGAAAAATAATTGGACGTTGAATATGGTGCGGCATGAATAGTATATACTGTCAACTGACGTCCGTATATAGCTTCAAAGTTACGCGACACTTATACGGATGTCGGTTTGATGCATACTTTTCATACTGTACGATATTTGACGTCTGTATATATGAATCTAATAGCACTTCTTCCTTTTCCTATAAATGCATAAGCTCCCATTATGAATGTATGACCCATCGCCGTCTCAGATAAATAAATCATAAATCATTTTATTTGCAACCAAGTACTTAAGCCTAGCATACAAGGACACTTTTTTCTTTTTTTTGGGTGGGAAATTATCAAATAACTTTTCCCGCTCGGGGCGAAGCAGGAGGGCGTGTCAGACTCTTACTGACTAAAACCCACCCGTGTTCCTTTTGTTACCATGTTGCCGGGGCCACGATCTCCCTTTCGGACTTCTTCGCAACCCTGGTAGGCATGAGCCCTAGTGAACCCGCTCAATTCCACTGACATCTCTTTGAGGTGCACGTGGAACACAACGCACCGTCAACCCGGGTCTGGTCCCTATCGGATGGCGACTTACCTATTGCTTACCGACCGCAAGCCCGCGCCTACGTTGGCCGGAAATCGGCCTGCGATTCCCGATGCCCAGGGCGTCTCCTCCTGCGGCGATTAGGGGCGTGAGGGCGCGAAATTTGCCTCTCTCTCACGCGTTCTGCCTCCTCCTTCGCGAGCATTACTGCCACCCAAGTCGGGCAGACCTCTACCATATGCTCCACCCTGTCCTCCGGGTGATCCACACAATGGTGACACCCAGGCGTTTCCTCCCGCCTTATCCTGAACAGGAACCTCCCGAAACAACCGTGACCCTGCGTCAGGTGGAAGGTGAGGACGCCGCGCCGTGGCGCCTCTCTAGCCACTCCTCAAAGAGGGGACTTATCGCCGTAATTGTGGCGTGCCCAGCGCTGGGTTGCAACAATCGTACGCTCCATGACGCCATGAGATCCCACCGGAGCTCTGGCCGCTATACCGTGATTTCTCGCGGCAGTGGAGTTAAGCCCCGGCGTAAGATATAAGGACCCTGGAAGGGTTTAGCAACGATCAGATAACTTATAATCAGGTACACTAGTGGCTCTGTGAGTTGTAGACCTCGCGAGACTGTCTTTTTTGCATAACTCAGACGACGGTGAACTTGAGCGACCTTCGTCAAGGTACCTATACAGCAAAAGAAGTAGAGAATGTATTGGTACATATGAAGCACGGAAAATCCCCAGGACACGACGGGCTCAGTGTGGAACACTTAAAGAACGCTGGTATCCATTTGCCCAGGGTACTGGCTTTGTTTTATAATTGTTGTGTGTCGTACGCTTATATGCCAAAGGATATGATGAAAACTATTGAAGTTCCTAATGTAAAAAATAAGACTAGTGATATATCAGATAAAGCGAACTGCAGACCAATCTCTCTCTCTTTTAAAGAATGATGTCAAGCTCCATGATGCTCAACATGGGTTCAGAGAGGGCTTATCTACGGAAACTGCAATTTTATGTATAAAAAGACTGTAAAATATTATACAGGAAATCAGACTCCTGTTTTTGCCTGTTTCTTGGATACCTATGTCAAAGGCATTTGACATGGTGTTTTGTGACAAGTTATGGTCTAAATTGTGTGTGCCCAGTGAATTGATGAGTGTTTTTAAAAACTGGTACACACATCAAATTAAATGTGTAAAATGGGCAAATGGACGGTTGGATGAGTACGTGATGGAATGTGGAGTTAGACAGGGTGGCTTAAGCTGGTTAATTTATATATAAATGTGCTTATTCTCGAGCTCAGCAGTTTGCATGCTGGCTGCTACATAGATGGGCTAGCATTTAATAACATTAGCTACGCTAATGACATGGCGCTGCTGAGCCCGTCTATGGCAGGTCTCAGAAAATTTAATAAGGTTTGTGAGCGTTACGCTGAGGAGCATGGTTTTAGATATAACACGGACAAAAGTCAGTTGCTTATCGTTAAGTTGGCCAATAAAGGCGCAGAGAGATACCCTACTGTCACTTTAAATGGTGGTGTCATATGCGTGTTGTAGCGGAGGATTTGAGGAACAATCTAGATCGGATCAATGAATACCGGGAGCGAAGAGCATTATCAGTGAGATGTTCGTAATAGTTTTTTACTCGTGTAGCGTTTGGACTAGTTTCACTCAAAAAGCTGTTAATGCTCTTCGTGTCCAGTGAAACAATGAATTCAGGATGCTGTTGGGGCTGCCACGCTTTTGTAGTACCACGAAGATACGCTCAGCAGTAGGCGATTACAGGCTGTGAATAATATTATATTATCAGAAAAATCTAGTTAATAGTACTCTTTGAATCTAGTCAAATTAAACTTAGAAAAACCCGTAGTAAACTCATGCTAATATTAGGGTTCCTTCGTACGATGAGGAAGAACGATTGATTCAACAGCAGTAGTAACATCTTGTATAGGTATACAAAAATGAACGAATAACGCGATTAGATTAGTGCGAAGTATCTACCATAACTAAAAAGTTTTTATTTGTAGCTATTTAGTTATGGTAGATACCCCGCACTAATCTAATCGCGTTATTCGTTAATTTGTCGCACAAATACTTAATGCAAAATCAAGACTTATATAGTTTTCACATGGACCTCACTGTCCGAGTATCCAAATTAAAATGTAACCATTCGGGAAACACCAGCTTTCAAATAAAAAAAGAATCATCAAAATTGGTTGACCCAATCAAAAGTTATGATTATGAGGTAACGAACATAAAAATATACGGTCGAATTGATAACCTCCTCCTTTTTTTGAAGTCGGTTAAAAACACGATTAATAATTTTCAATACTGTGTCTCTGTATTTAGGCTTTCATTCCTTAAGTCAGGATAGAGAACTTTTATCTGACTATTAAAATCAAAACCCATAAGGTGGATGTGTGTTTTTATTTTTAACTCTTTAGTTATGGTAGATACTCTGCACTAATCTAATCGCGTTATTCGTTCATTTGTCATTCAAAAAATAATCATCAAAATCGGTTCACCCAGTCAAAAGTTATGAGGTAACAAAAATAATAAATAAATATAAAAAATACAGTCGAATTGATAACCTCCTCCTTTTTTTTGAAGTCGGTTAAAAATGAGAATAGCCCAAATAAGTCAGCGGTCAACCGTGAAACTAAAAAAATATTTACTTAGAATAGACAATGCGTTTTGCGAGACTCCGTGAAAGAAAGAGATAAGTATAAATAAACGAATCATAATGCTGGCAACGTCGCACTTTGAAATCCCAACCGTCTGATTTGGACGTAAAAAAATCCACGCAATAGATTAATAATATTGATATACGTAGGAGGTCAATAAAGCTTCACTATTGTGCGGGGTCCAAAAATGTTTGGGCCTAACTACAAGAAGAATATTGCCGCAAATAAATGAGCAAGAAAATGAAGTATAACATGGAGTAGGAAATCAAAAAACTAAGCAATATTCATCAACAGATGATAAAAAATGTTAGCAGAACTGGTGGACGTCGTAATGATGCGCAACATGCTTGACGCCAAATGAGTTCCTGGATGTAAATATATATATATATATATATATATATATATATATATATATATATATATATGAATTAACTAGCTTTTGTCGGTCGGAAAATATCCCGCGGGACATACTACCGGGATAAAAAACTACTCTATGTGTTAATCCAAGTAATAAACTAACTGTGTTTTAAATTTCATCCAAATCCGTTGAGTAGTTTTTGCGTGAAAGAGTAACAAACATCCACACATCCATACATCCATACATACAAACTTTCGCATTTATAATATTAGTAGGAAGTAGGATGTAATGTTCTCTCATGTGTTCTCGTGATGTTACTTACTCTGAATACCTAGTATTGTATAGAATCAAGTGTACTTAACTGAACAAACCGCTGTGCTGCTGGGGAATTTCAGAAAGTGGTGAAGGACAAACGTTTTGGGGCACTGTCTTGTATTGTACAGTGCATATAGTATTTGATTTGGACTTTCTAATTGTGCTGATTGTCAACCTAATTTGAATAAATGACTTTTGATTTTCATTTGATTGATTCATTTTTAATAAAAATCACCTTCACATATTGTCGTTGTAGTGTGGTACGTGTGATCGGTCCCTTATTATCATAAATTTCAGGGTGACCACCTTGAAATTTATAATACTTTGCGGTGTCGCCAAACTTTACCTACCTACTGTCTAGCTGTCTGTAACTATTACGAATTTAATCAAGAGAAAAATAAGAGCCGTAAGCAAAGAGGCTTGCTTCCTCTTTTGAGGGACAAAGGAGTTTTTCACAAACAGAAACCGGAACTCTTTCAGGTAGGAAAAGGTTTATTTCTACTCGCTATTGTTTTCGTCCTTTTTAGAGATTTTTAATTAGTATTTCTTTACCAACTTTTGAACATTTAAAATTAATGCAATATCCGAAAAGTAAGTATTTTCTAATCGAGTTTAACATAATCATCCTACTTATAAATGTGTAATTTTGTATGTTTGGATATTTGTTACTCAATCACGCAAAATCCTGAACAGATTTGGATGAACTTTGGCACACAGATATATTATAACCTGCATTAACAGTAACACATAGGGCTTTTATCCCGGTGGTAGTTAGTAGGCGTTGGGATAATTTTCAACCTCCATGCGTGTGAAGCCGGTGGCAAAAGCTTGTAAGAAATAAACTTAAGTCTACAAAATAAAGCAAAGAAGATTTGAATTTTACAGCCAGTTTTACAATTAAACTCTTAAAACCACATAAAATCTTAACGATGTTTAACCGTTCTTACGTGCTTGCCAGAGCTAATACTTAGTCATTAATTTTCACAAGATTAGTTAACACAACCACCGTAATAAAGGTAACCTCTAACCAAAAACTATCCAGACTCGGTTCCCTCATTTGCATACTGTTTTATGAGACAAAACCTCGCCTGAAACAACTCGTTTGAAATTTCAAAGAAAACTTGCAAAAATAGGGGAATGGTATTCTTTGCTATCTTTCGAAATTGTATTTTCGGTTGGGACTGCTGTTTTAGAAGATTGGCCTGTGTGCGATAATGTTTGCATTTGTCGTCACTTGTCCCGAAAGGTTCATTAGAAAACTAGCGTCAGACAGCATCTGTCTGGCATTAATGCTGTAATGAACCTTTATGGCTCAGCCGTTTTTTTTTGGACTGACAAAAATGATAAACGAAACATATTATTTGGGCAGTTAATCCCTGGAATAGCCCTTCTACAACTGAAATATCCAGATATATAGAGAGAGATATATCTACATGTACCAGGCATTTCACGAATAAGTTACAAGCACATTGGTCTACACTTTATTAATAAATCTTCAAATTTGGGTAAAATCCTACTTAATAATATAAATGCGAAAGTTTGTATGTATGGATGTGTGGATGTTTGTTCCTCTTTCACGCAAAAACTCCTGACCCGATTTAGATGAAATTTGGAGTAACACATAGGGTACTTTTTATCCCGGTAGTACGTTCCCGCGGAATAATTTCTAACCTCCACGCGGGCGAAGCCGCTGGCAAAAGCTAGGATAACATAACTTTACATTACGCCGACTGGCGTGGTCCGAATCCGAGTATGAAAAAATAATACATCGATTGGCGTGCGCCGCGTTGAATGGGTTAACACCTGATACTCTTTGTTAAAACTGCAATGGTATCCAGACTTATGGGCTAGACTGTTTAAGATCTACGAATGACAGCTGGGACCAAAGATTTACATGCTTTTGGTTACCCATCCACGTACCCATCGCGGCAAACGTAACTTAACTTTCGATCGACACGGGCAGCTGTTTTTATGTAGCAAGGAGGTCATTTACAACGCCATTATTAGTACTAAATACAGCGAAACGTCATCATAAAATTTGTCCCAACATCGTCAAACCATCAATAAGACATTGACAAGAGTATATTTTAAGAATTTCGTAGTTAATTTGGTAAGGAAAAATGACGGTTCATTATTTTGTGGCTCAACAAATTTTGAAGATGGCGGCCATCTTGGATGTCCCCTAATTTTCCCGGCAAACGACAGCTTCTGAGTATGACATGATTTGATTAATTGTTCTCTGAATTTTCATTGGATTAAACATTTAGTTAATTATTATTTTTCTTTTTTGATTCGAGTCTGATTTTGACTGAATATTTAAAAAAAAAAACCACTATGTACTCCTAACTACGTAGGTACCCCATATTACTTAATAAGTTTCTGTCCGCACTTCGTCCACCGAAATGCCCGTGCGAGTACTTCGTATTCGTATTTTTCTTGGTACCTACCGAGCTTTCCTCAATAAATAGGCTATCCAGCACTAAAATGTTTTTTAGATAAGCGTGTTCATCAAAATAAACTCTTCTGCTTTATAATATTATACTAGAAATATTATTGGCAGAGCGAGCGGTTATGCAAAATGGTAGATACAATTTTTGTAAAAGTGCAGAAGATCTACACGAGTAGAAATGCAAAATACATTAACTATAAATGCACATTAGTGAACAATACTTGAATGCACCTGACACACAATACGTCAAAGCTACATTTCAGCCCACTAAACCGTGCGAGTATTTAATTGTTTCCTTTTCATTCAGTATAATAAACGATTGTTTCCACGAAAATACTTGTTTATGTCGTAACCTGTGCTTCCTACATGCCGCCTGGTAAGCAGACATGCAATGTCGTCGTTAACAGAACCTACTGTAGGCTATCCACGAACCCGCGGAGAAAACGCAGCGTGAATTCGTACAGTTTAAAAATAAAATACTCGATTCACACAATGAGGGTTTTTTGAAATGACGACACTAGATGGCAGCACAGAACCGTCAGATCCGGGCACCTGTTAAAAGTGTCAAAGCAAAGCGCCTATATTTTTCTTAGTCGTGACTGAATGAAAAGAAACGTTTTATATTCATTGTCGAAATGGAGGACATCTTGTCAAAGTGGCGCCAACTGGTGGCCTAAATTTTCTTGAACGCCCTCATTATGCGTATCTAGTATTTTCCTTTTTTAAATCGTTCGATCGAGTTGTAGTTTTAAAATCTTATAAAAGTTTAAGAGCCGAACGGGTCAATTTCGAGGTCAATCAGCGCTAGGTACTAACTACGCAGATTGATTAGGTTATACTAGTTGTGTTTTTCGCAACAATTATAAACAAAAATGTTATAGAATAGTTGTACTTTCGATGCAAAAGTCGTTCGTATTTACGACGCGTTTACATCGCGCGGTTGCGCTTGGGTTTCTGGCATCGGAACTAGTAATGAAGGGGCCGCGTTTACCCGTGCTGATATACCTACGTCACTTAAACGTAATTTACTTTTGCACACCGGATTATAACGCAGTGCCGTGTAATAAATTTATCATTGAGGTTGAATAGGCAAGTTAGTTCTTACCTACCTTGTAACAATTTTGTTAGGCTTTTTGAGAATTCTAAAAGTAGGTACTGTTAAGGTATTGTGTGAAAACGCCTTAATAGTATTAATAAAAATGACCGAATGAATTTCTGGCTGAAAGCCCGGAGTCTGGTTTTGTGCCCGGTTGATGGAAATAGGGTCGCCCTCTATTACATGTATAAATGTATAACGAAATATGGGTGTGCTATAGGTACATCTGTGCCCAACCCTTCTGGGAAACAAGGTGTGATGTTATGTTATGTATGAAAATGACCTTCATTCGATTATTTTCACACGTGTAGATTAAAAAAGTTTTTGACACAAACTATTATGCGCAACGCTGGCTGGATTAAAAACATTAGATGTCATTCATGATTTGCAGAAGAAAATAAAATAAAAAATATATCTAATGGCATTTCATAATTTTTCAACGAAAAACCGCCAGTCATATTATTATTATACTCTTTGCTGCCAGTCCTAAGATATAGTTTACATATGGAAAAAAGTTTTTATTTTATTTGCCGCAATGTGGTTGACCCGACCAGTGTTTTGATTTTTAGATCTGGAACGGCAGACTGATCGAAGTATGTATATAACGGAAAATCGCGTACGTGCACATTTCATAACATTACTGAACATTTTATCATTGATATGGTTACCATCCAGACCATAATGTAAACAATACAATTGCCCACGTTCCTACGGACGTAATAAAATCGCGCCGGGATATTCTACTTACTGTTTAGCGTCGATATTTGAAAATCGAACAGTAAAACACACGTTCGATTTTTGACGCGCTGAGATTTACTGTGTTGGATTCTCAATGCTCGGTTCAAAGCCGAGAGTCGAAAATCTAGTGCGCGAAAAAATCCATTCATGATTTTATTATGTCCGTTTGATTGGTAACTTCGCCAAATGATGTTAATTCTCTCCACTTATTTTACTTGGCCGGTTGCAAAGGTAAGTGCCCGAGTTTTAGATACTGTAAAGGTTGGTTGTTTACCGACGGCAATCTTATGTTGTACCGGTAGGTAACGGAATACCTTTATCACATCAATACCTTTATCCAACTGTCAAGAAGATCTAGAACCACTTTTCAAAAAAAAGCTGCTTAATAATATTAAGATCTCCGCACAATGGTCCACTCAAAGGATTAAGTGCGGAAACCAAACCCCATAACATAGAACAATTTTAAGATCTCAATGTACAGACGCCAGCACATCAATCTACTCCAATCTGTCAAATTTCTGTAATAGATTATCAACTTTATCGCTAAAGCATTAGGTTCAAGGTTGAGTGGCAGAATTTATCAGTTTCGGGTAGCTTGATGTGCTGGCCTGTACCATATACTCAGAAATAAATTATATTCTATTCAAATATTTTAGCATAGGCTTTTTGTTAAGGAAGAAAAGACTTCATTGACAAGCACGGAGCTGTAAACACATCAGCGTGGAATAAACGAAATAATTTATAATTACACGCATACAAGCGTTTCAATAATAGACCCCGGTATCAAAGGGACTTGCGTCCCTATAGCACCTACCTAGGTATAATAGTGATGTGCCCAAAGTGAGCGGTACCACGGTATAACTGAATTACTTATACCACTGGACTCGCATAGCGGGCCGGAATGTAATTATACGGGGATATAGAGCAAATGAATTTTAGTGGGACTATGGTTCGTCGAAATTTCGGTTCGAAATTCTTGGTCTTGTCATTTAGCTCTCAAAGAAACTATTCCTTGATGACTCGGTTGTCATCCTGTGCTTTTCCCTAAGTTTGTATATTCATTGAAGCTAATCCTGTAAGAAAATATCTACGACTACCCTATTGATATTCCTTTAAGGTCTATATTAGGTTGCTAGTCTCGGGAATGAACAAAAGTATAATCAGCCTATAATGACCTTATTGCTGGGACCCAGGCCTCTTCTCTGTGAGTTGGACTGGGCCATAATCCACCACGTGGGCCCAGTGCGTGTTGGCGGTACTCAAGTGTCTATGTAGTTCTAGGACATGCTGGTTATTTTACGATGTTTTCCTTCTCCGTTATAACCGTGTGGAAGGAACAATACCTACAATCAATTGCGAAATGAAATTGTCACAGAGACTCATTTTTACACGCTTTATATTAGCTTCACTTGTATGTTTGTATGTTTATTTGTAACCGACTCCTAATAGCGCGATTTTGACCCACTTTAAACGACCAGGGTGCTTACTCTCGAATATAATTCCAATAGATCGACATTGGTCAAACGTCAGTTGGTTGAGTTAAACGTCGGAGATTGGCTAGACTCACTGAGTCTAGCCAATCTCCGACGTTTGACTGACAATTCCAATGTCGACCTATTGGAATTATATTCGTGAGTAAGCACCCATATTTCATTTAAACTTTGCGCACCTGTCAAAGACCGATGACAATGCAATAATTTCATAAATTTGTGCCATTATCCTTGCCAGGATTACCAGGACAGCAAAAAACTGTCTTCAAAAACTACGCTGACATACGTCTCAAAATTCGAAACACCCTAAAAAATTGAAAATAAATAATAGTTTAAAAAAAGCGTGGGGTGCCTGATATCAATAAAAAATTACTTTAAAAAGCACCCCACGCTTTTTTTTCCATTTTTTTCTACTTTTTAGTTTGGTATTCTATGGAAGCGTGTTTTTTTGGTTACTTTTACCGTCACATTATTAGTCTAACAGCCAAGAACGGAACAAAGAATACGCCCCGCCAAACAAACCTTACAAATTCCTATTCCTCCAAATCCAATTAAATTATATTCAAACTTAAAATATTAATTATGAAAATGAATATTCTTGCGAAGCACTGAATGCAATGGCGCTCAAGTAAATCTCCGCTAACTTTATTAACCAGTAAGAGCTGTCGACAACTACCCCACTTTATCATAGTAGTTTTGTTAAAATAAACTTTAGAATGTGATATATAGTGGCCTGGGATACTCAGATACTGGGACACTTTGGTCTTGTTGTCCCAAGTGTGTGACAATTCGGAATATAGAAGGTGTATTTTCCAATGTTAAAACTGTTTAGCTATTTCTGAATACAACTGTTGCCGTTTCTGGTTTTCGGATGGTTGTTGAACATTTAACGGCCATTTAAGGTTCAAGTATCGTGGTGTCGAAGACGTTAAAAAAATTGCTGGTACGGTATGGTCTCTTGTAGCAAAAGGTAGGATTATGTGGAATTCTTTAGATGAAGCCTTTGTCGACAGACAAGCTGTTAAAGACAAACAGTAGACTGCCGATGATTTAATTTAAAAGTTGAAAGGATAGCTTAGTAGATACATTTATTCAGTTTTCTTTAGTAATTAGGTATATATGTAGTAAACACTTAGTAATTGTGAGAAAGTAAACGATTATAAAAGGTTATTTTATTTTTGTATTTTTTATTGGAGTCTTACACTGATTGAGCTTTGCTACTACTACTAATATTATTTTTTATTTTTAACATCCAGGTACTTATTTATATCTAGCTATATCGATACATAATATCAATTAAAGTTTTAAAAAGTAAATAAAATGCAACGGATTTAGATGTGGTTATCACCATCATTTAGAGGATTTATTGCACGAGGTATATCTTGATAAAACTTTAATATTAAAAGGTACATTGGAATTCAAAAAATGTTTTGAGAAGCCATAAAAACCGTGCGCTTTTTTAATTGTGAAAGTTAGAGAATAGAGAGAGAAATATTCTTTGTATTTTATTCCTACCGTTTTATAGCTGATTCTTTAAAAAATCTCAAACAGGATTTTCATCAGAATTCCCTCAGCCAAGGTTTAGCGTCTAACATAAGCACAAGTTAATATAATTATAAAGTCGGGATTTCAATTTTATAGAAAATCTTCGGAATCTGGAAAGTCGAAATATGATAGAGAAACTATTGTAATACATTAACATTGTTCCGTATGGTGCCGGACATAAAGATTAGCACCATCCCATTTCTTCCCGTGGGTGACTTACTACAGAATGGGCAGCAGCGTTCTCTATGCATTTTACCACCATACTGCGATCGCCAACCCGCCTGCCAAGCGTGGCGATTATGGGAAACCCCTAAAAAATGGGGGTGGCCTATGTCCAGCAGTGGACGTGTTTCGGCTGGAATGATGATATTGATGAATATTGTTCCCCGTACATATTGAAACTTTCTAGCTTCAAACAAAAAGCTACAACGTAGTACATTTTCGTTAAGTTTATTGTTTGACTAGCAAAGAATTAGGTTAATACGGCTATAACAAGCTAAACTATGCCGCGGAGTACAAGTGTTGTGAAAAATTGTGTTGCTTAGTTAATCAATACACAGTTGGTTAAATATTTTCTAACGTTTGGAGTCAGTTATTGTACCTACTTATTAAACAAATCATTACATCTTAGGACAATCAACACACTGTTATCTAAACCCAAACTAGGCAGAGCCTGTACTATGGCAAACAGAAAACTTATAAATATACTTATATATTTCTAAATACTTACATATTATAGATAAATTACACCCAGACACAGAACAAATAATTGTGCTCATCACACAGAGATTTGTCCTGGGAGTTAATCGAACCCACGACCTCTGTCTTAGCAGTTAGAGTCATTAACCATTAGACTAACAGGCCAGACATTAGTTAAGCTTTGGTTTCTGAAGAAAGCGGCTCAGTCATATTTAATCAGACTTCATGAAAATGTCGGTTAACTAGTAAAATTCATTAAGTCATCATCATAATAAGTCTATATTGTTTCCATTGCTTGGACACAGGTTTCCTTTTGGTAAGAGAGAGTGGGTCGTAATCCACCATGAGGACCCTGTGTAGTTTGCTAGATGTGTCTACGAATTATTGGTTCTAGCACATGCCGGTTTCTTCACGATGTTTTCCTCCACCGTTTTGAGAGCGAACCCATGATCTACAATTCGTAAGTCGCGATCGTCGCGGTTGTCGCAATTACTACTTAACTATTTAGACATTTTAGGACCCAAAATACAAACTATCTGAGTTTCACAAAAAGAGGCTCCATTAATTAAATTAGTGTGTTCAATAATGGTTTTAGTAAAGCGAAAAGGAATTATTTGAGGTTCCATAAATACTTGCCATTTACTAGTGACATTGACGCATCGAATTGTGAAGTATCCGTCCGTAAATATGACAGATATGACACATGGAGTTTAACAAGAAGTGCATCTTAATAAGCCGCATTCTAACCAAAACCATTACCCTACGAACATTATGACCGTTGCCTTATTTCCGTTCGGCAAACCCGAACGTGTGGTAGCACTGACAGAGAGCGTCTTTCGGGTTTCGGAACAAATGTGTATGAGTGAATCCACGTTATTTGTGTATAATACAGTTTTATTGCGCTGATCCAGAATGTGTGGTCACGCCAACAAAGAGCCTCTTCTGGTTTTCCGAACGAAAAGTGACATATGAACGCGAGAATCTTTTTTAAATAGGACGCGGAGTTAAACACTTTTGGTTTGGAAAATCGGAAGAGGCCCTGTTGGCGTGACCACACGTTCAGTTTCGCTGAACAAAAAAAACCGGCCAAGTGCGAGTCGGACTCGCGCACCGAGGGTTCCGTACAAACCTGTAGGGATCCTCGGTTTATGTATAAGGTTTATGCTTATGAACTTGAATGTTTTTTTTTTAATTTTTATATTTGAGTTGATTGAATGAAAGGTAAATTGCGGTTTACGATTTATGACGTATTAAAAAAAAAACTACTAACTGGATCTCGTTCAAACCAATTTTCGTTGGAAGTTTACATGGTTATGTACATCATATATTTTTTTGAGTTTTATCATTCTCTTATTTTAGAAGTTACGGGGGGGGGGACACACATTTTACCACTTTGGAAGCGTCTCTCGCGCAAACTATTCAGTTTAGAAAAAAACGATATTAGAAACCTCAATACCATTTTTGAAGACCTATTCATAGATACCCCACACGTATGGGTTTGATGAAAAAAAAATTTTTGAGTTTCAGTTCTAAGTATGGGGAACCCCAAAATTTATTATTTTTTCTATATTTTAGTGTAAAAATCTTGATGCGGTTCACAGAATACATCTACTTACCAAGTTTCAACAGCGTAGCTCTTATAGTTTCGGAGAAAAGTGGCTGTGACATACGGACGGACAGACAGACAGACAGACAGACAGACAGACAGACAGACAGACAGACAGACGGACAGACAGACATGACGAATCTATAAGGGTTCCGTTTTTTGCCATTTGGCAACGGAACCCTAAAAACGTCATTTGAAAGCGGCGATCGCGTATTCACGCCACTGATCGCTTTAGTTAGGACTTGGGGACCTCTAACACTCTATCACTCATATCTGGGTGACAACTTCTAAAAGGTATATTTAAAAATAATTCCCGGTTTAGTGGAAACATAATTGATAATTTAATTCGCGACTGTCGAATGTTGTTGTTGCTGTTGACTGTTATAGTCAAATTAGTTCTCCATCGATCAAAGTTCGAAGTGATACTGACAAATAGACATTGTATTTACTAGTCATCGATAGTTTTTTATGAGCATTTCTATAAACAAACGCTTTCAGTGCGATGCTAGTAACATATCGATCATATGGTGATAAATAAAAGGCAAGAAACAGCTTTTATAAAGTATCCAGAGCTACATATGTGCGTCTTAGGTCGTCATCATTTCAGACAAAAGATGTCTACTGCTGGTCTTAAGACTCCTCCAAAGTGGAGGGTTTGCCATAATCGCCACGCTTGGCAGGCGGGTTGGCGATCGCAGTATGCTGGTAAGATACATAAAGAACACTTATGCCTATTATAAGTCCCTAAGTTAAGACGAGTGGTGAGAGAACCGATACTGTTCTGCTCAGTAGGTTCACTGAACTCCATGTTTTGCGAGACCGATGAACCTACTGTGCAGGGGTAGACGATGTGTATTCGCTATTTTTACTTTTACTTCTAATTACTAACATTAGTTATAAGCAAAATCTTTGTTACTAACAACCTTGCCTTGCCTATGGACTTCGTTGTCTGAAATAAAAGTTTTTTATTTTGTTTATTTAGTCGCGTTCTACGACACCCACGTGAAGTACTTAATAGGATATTGCTATTCTTAACGTCCGGCTCTACACGGAACGTCTTGGGTAGTAAATGCTTTTGATAATTAACGGTTTATAAAAACCGGCCAAGTGCGAGTCGGACTCGCGCACCGAGGGTTCCGTACAAACCTGTAGGTATTTTCGGTTTAAAAATATATATATTTTTTAATTTTTATATTTCAGTTGATTGAATGCAAGGTAAATTGCGGATTACGATATATGACGTTTTAAAAAAAAACTACTCACTCGATCTCGTTCAAACCAATTTTCGTTGGTAGTTTTCATGGTAATGTATATCATATATTTTTTTTAGTTTTGTCATTCTCTTATTTTAGAAGTTACGGGGGGGGGGGGGACACACATTTTACCACTTTGGAAGTGTCTCTCGCGCAAACTATTCAGTTTAGAAAAAAATGATAATAGAAACCTCATTACCATTTTTGAAGACCTATTCATAGATACCCCACACGTATGGGTTTGATGAAAAAAACATTTTTGAGTTTCAGTTCTATGTATGGGGAACCCCAAAATTTATTGTTTTTTTTCTATTTTAGTGTGAAAATCTTAATGCGGTTTACAGAATACACCTACTTACCAAGTTTCAACAGCATAGCTCTTATAGTTTCGGAATAAAATGGCTGTGACATACGGACGGACAGACAGACAGACAGACAGACAGACAGACAGACAGACATGACGAATCTATAAGGGTTCCGTTTTTTGCCATTTGGCAACGGAACCCTAAAAAAGATATCCTGCCTCGTTGGTCTAGTCGGGCAAAATATTATTGCATTTTTTCCAGCCCAAAGACTGGATTTTTTCTCGGATGATGGCAATAGGCTCGCCATCTATTACATGGGACTTAAGTTATGGTGAAATGTGGGTGTAGTGTAACTGCACTTCTGCTTAACCCTTTGGGAAATTTTGGCGTGATGTTATGTTATATGATTAAAAATTATCTTCATAGCTGTATACTTACTTTTTTATTTCATTAGCTTACACTGTCCCACTTGAACAAAGGCCTCCTCAAAATACTGTCACTTAATAAAACATATTTAGAAATGCGCTACAAAAGCTGTCTGTCTCTAAAAGCCAATATACTGTAACATTAACGAAGTTAACTGAAAGGGAGTATATCCCTTCCATCAATTTCATACTCCGTTCATGAACTTTATTATGAACTTCGGCTAAATGTTCACGAGAGTTTAACTCAATGAACACAGACAACACAAAAGAGGTCATGTGTGAACAGAACAAGCGTAAAATGGCGGCTATTGTCTATGCCTGCAGCGAACAAGCTTCAATTTAGGAACAGATAATTTTCACACAATATCATAAATTCCATACACCGCCTTTCGTTGGGAGAAGGCCAATAATTGTCCTTATTCTCCACAATTAACTGATACTATTACTTATGAGTGGAGCTATAAGGTTGAAATTCTTTTGTTTTCACTTCGTTAGGGGTCTAACAGACTTCCAACGCCTGTCAACCGGGATTCTGTCGCGCGGTAGTGACAGATACCGCCTGGCTTACTGAAGTATACCAAAGGTTATATTCTCCAATTGAATTTGTGTTCAAGCTTATGGTTATTAGAGTTAATTTTGCCATGAAATATGACGCTTTTTAAGGTATTGTTGGAAAATTGGGCTTGTTTGTGAGCTACAAAGTAGGTAAGTACATAATGGATGATGAATCCCTTAAAATTGTAATTAATAAACCTCTTTGTTAGAAGTGTATTAATTATAATATTGCGGGTGAATGTATAAATTATTATTTGTTACATATTGTTTGAATTTAAATTAAAAGTAAATGTACCTAATACTTCATAAAAAAAAAGTTTTTGAAGTAACTTATAAAAAAAAAGTTTTTAAGGCCTTTTCGCACCTTAAAGTAACTTTTCCTCTACACCTCTTAAATAGTTGCTTCTTCCTATATTTTCACTAAGAAAAGCTTATTTTTTCAGTAAATAATAGCAGCATTCGAAGTCAAAACACATTATCAAGTTTTAATTAGTCTCAGACCGAAGAATAAATAAATAAAAGCATGTTCTCAGCAGTAAATTCCATTGTTTGTATTGTAACGAAACCAAATACATTTAGCATTCTGTTTACGTCTGCAAGAACAGATTACTGAAATGTGCTGTCGTTGGATTTTAGAATAGATTCTGGAAACAATGTAACATAACGCTTGTAATCTCTGAAGGGGTGGGCAGAGAAATATGGTGGACATTTTCCCAGTTATGTTTGAATTCCATATAGGATAAGCCTATTGCGATTAACCGGCCAAAATCCGGTAGGTCCCATTTGTTCTATGGAACATGACGTAATAGAACAAATTGAGAAAATTTTGTCCCTATTTGTACATACTATAGAACAGTTTATACGTTTTGTCTCAAATTTTTCCATAGAACAAACTAAGTATATAAAATTTATATCGTTAAACACATCCATCCAAAGCAACACAGCAGTGTTGCTTTTATTTTTCAAAATAAAAAAAATATGTTGCGAGTAGTTTCATTTTTTTGATAGTGAACTGTACCTGGTATTAACGTCAGTGATTAATGTCATTCACGTCTTATATATCTCATCATGGAAGAATTTGGGAAAAGCGATTCCCATTTAGTTCTGTGCATTCACAGACAAATAAAAACAGGAGCAAAAGCTAGTATGTAGTTCTATAGTACAAATAGGGACAATATTTTCTAATTTTTTTTTATTACGTCATGTTCCATAGAACAAATGGGACCTACCGCCAAAATCCAAATTCAAGCTGCTACTGAACCACATGGCGTCTGGGCGAGTGCGATCGTCGCAACCCAGTCCTGGGCACGTCAATATTGCGGCGGTAAGTCCCCTCTTTGAAGAGTGGCTAGAGAGGCGCCACGGCGTCCTCACCTTCCACCTTACGCAAGTCCTCACCGGACACGGGGGGACAGCAACATTTAGTCCGACCTGGGTGTTTAATATCAAAAACAAAAGTAATTGATTAAAATTAGGCTTAGGATCGGCACTTTTCGAACGTCAAAATAACATAAGACAGTCCACCAAAACGCCTGCCCTTCACCACTTCCTAGTGCTTTAGCAGGGAAGAAGTAGTGGTGCAACAAATTCCCCAGCAGCACAGCTGTCTGTTTAATTAGATAAACTTGATTCTATATAATAGTAGGTAGACATATTAAACCCAAGATCAGCACCTAATTATTTAACACACTTTTTATCACAATCCGGATAATTCGGAAGAAATTTCTTAATCCATCATCATAACCTGCCTAGCTTTTTCCCAACTATGTTGGTGTTGGCTTCTAGTCTAACTGAATGCAGCTGAGTACTAGTATTTTACATGGAATGACTGCCTATCTGACCTCCACAACTCAGTTACTGGGTAATCTATACTAATATTATAAAGCTGAAGAGTTTGTTTGTTCGATTGAACGCGCTAATCTCAGGAACTACTGATCCGAATTGAAAAATTATTTTTGTGTTGGGTAGTCTATCTATCGAGGAAGGCTATAGGCTATATAAAATCACGCTACAACTAAGAGGAGCGGAGCAGTAATGAAAAATGTTGCAAAAACGGGGAAAATCGCACGGGTAGACGATTCGACGCGACGGGAAGGGTCGGGGGAAAATGAAAATTATCTTCATAATATTTGAAAATGTGTTAACTCAACAGCGTAAATAATGCAAACAATGTTGTTGATGTGTCAAAATGGGAGGTTATTACTTTCATGCAATTATACAGCAGGAGTTTTGAAACCATTAGAACAACGAGGAAGTCAAAAGTTCATTATGAAAACAATTCCAAGTATTTTGAAGTTAGTTAATCAACGTGCAAAATCGTTGATATTGTAATGGCCCAAAATATCGAATAACCGAAAGGGATAGTCGAGGAACCGATTTTCAAACTGTGCTATGATATTAAATTGGATTGCCGACATATAGTTAAGATAATCAAAATCTAATTGTGGAATTCTAGAATGATCTTGAATATTTGAATTCAATTTTGTTGGATAGTTTCTATCATAGATTTAAATCCAGTATTGCGTCAGGTAAATTAAAAGTTTTGTTTTGTTGGTTTTGACGTTTGCATTTTGTATACATTCCGTGTGGTGCCGGACGTAATGAATAGCACCACCCCATTTCTCGCCGTGGGTGTCGTAACAGGCGACTTAGCGACTTACTAGAGAATGGGCAGCAGCGTTTTCTATGCATTTTACCACCATTCTGCGATCGCCAATCCGCATGCCAAGAGTGGCGATTATGGTAAAGCCCCTAAATTGGGGGAGGCCTGTGTCCAACAGCGGATGTCATGCGGCTGAAATGATGATGATGATGATGATGATGGTGATGATGATGGTGATGATGATGATTTTGCATACATACAAGTCTGCCAACTCTAAACTGATTCCTACTGAACATATTTTGGCCTTTTTAAAGATATCATTAAAGAGATTTGGGTACCCTAGAACCAGGACCTACGACCCACTTTACTGCTGATACTACCAACACCCTGATTACATAATTTAACGATATTAATTCACAAACATTAATGTCTTGTGTCTAGCCGCACGAGTCGATTGACCAGGGTAAGTTACGCTTGCCGCGGTTGCTCTGTGGATGAGTAGCCATTTTACATACCAAGACCCCTTCCGTGCCTCGGAAAGCACGTTAAGCCATTGGTCCCGACTGTCTTTCGTAGATCTTAGACAGTCGTTATGGATCGTCAGAAGCCCGAAAGTCAGTCGGTCCATATAAAATACTGGTCCTCAGCTGCATCCGGTTAGTCTGAAAGCTGACCCCAACATAGTTGGGAAAAGGCTAGGCAGACGAAGATCATGATGTTTATAATACATAGTTAGTGCTATAGTGTTGCTTTATCAAGAAATGAAAGCTAACTAACTATACAACTATTATTAACGTAAGCCCGTGGTTGCCAATAAAATGTTTTCGTTCACAATCCATCATTATTTGCGGGTTCTTATTTACCTCGGCTGTTTGCTCGATCGATCAAAGTCAAGACTCAAATCAGGTTTCCTTGGTAGAAACAAGTTAATTTGAGAAGCTTGCAGCTAACGCCTGTTGTATGAGCAGATTTTTAAAAAGAGATTAATTATAAAACGGTACCTATTCTAATCGATCGATTCTCAATCAAAGATGTATTAACTTCCAGTATGGTTGTATAACAAAACCCCATTTTTAAGCTCGGATAAAAAAAAACTTTAATTCCTGCTATTTGCAATAGGTACTTATTTATAAGCAATAATTTCGAGTACAAAACAATCCAGCTTCTAAAAAAAAACACTGCGAAGTGAAAAATCATTTTAATGTCGGAAGTCGGAAACTTTGGTTTTGTGTTTTTTTTTTTGTCAACGATTTCCGAAACATAAGTAATTTTTCTTTACATTTTTATTTTTTCACTTTTTAGTTGTGGTATCTATCCCACACAAATTCGTATATTTGGTAACAAACAACAATAACAGTGACAGGAAGGGACATCATTAACATACACTTAGTGGAAAAAATACATATTTATTATTGAATCTAACCCAAAATCATAATATAGCGATTTACGAATATATTATGTGAAAGTTCCCTCAGTAATACCCTTTTCAAAAAAGGAGATTTTTTCAAAGCCGTTTACAAATGAAGGAGATCTAAAGTCACAAACATAAAAAAAAAACACAACAGAATTGAGAAGCTTCGCCTTTTTTAACGTATCATCTCATTTAAGTCGGATATAAAGAAGAAAAATTCTCATCAAAAATATTCTCATCAAAATACATACAAGTTATGACTAAAACATCTTTATATCAAAAAAGTCCAAAAATAGTTTTTTCATCCACCCAACTCGGAAAGAGTATTTTTGCCCTTCGATATCTGAGTGCAAAAGCCGTTTTTATCCGCTAGGGGATAAAGTAAATTGAATTTAGAAGATCGTGTGCACTAAGTTTGTAAATTCAAAACATCATTAAACCTATTTACTTCTACCTTCATGGTGTCGAATTTATCATACAACCTTTTTCTAATTTGTTAAAAACTCAGACTCGGAACCTTATTGGTGTACTTTTTTTAATTCACTTTGCGCGCCCCATTTTCTTTTCACGTCACTAACAAAAATATTACACTTTACTTAGGCAGCTGTAGCAACTTTACTTTCAATTTTTCTTAATTATACCTAAGTATTATTTGAAATAATTTAAAGATAATTCTGTAATACTTACCTATCACAATGTAGTACCTAATAAATATTAATACCTAAACTGAAATAAAAGTATCTTGTGATTGTAAATGCTTTTTTTGCATTTAGTCATTTCCTCGCTGAGGTGGGATGAAAAGTTACGTGTTGCACTCGAGTGCAAAGATTTTTCACCTCGTGCTCTTTTGATTCCCTCGCTAATGCTCAGGATTCTAATTTTTGAATCACTCGCTGCACTCGTGATTCAATTTTAGAATCCTTCGCTTGCTCGGTCATCAAAATTGAGCACGCGGTTAAAAAGCAACTTTGCACTCTTGTATAACAAATAGCTATTAAGGGCTTAAGTTTTAAGTGAGTCTACGTTTGCGGTACCTACGTCCATTTCACATGGTGTTTGTATGAAAATCTCCAGTGCATCAGTCATTCATGTATACGTATATGGACTCATCAGCAGCCTCGCCTTTTCCCAACTATGATGCAGCTGAACTGAATACCAGTATTTTGCATGGAGACACTGCGTATCTGAGTTTCAAAATCCAGTTTCTGGGTAATACGATACTCCTTGGTTAGATGTATGATGGTTGTCAGACTTTCGATCTTCTGACGACTCGTTACGACTGAACAAACTAAGACAAAATCGACCAATGATAACCGGGACCAACGGCTTAACGTGCTTTCCGAAGCACTGAGGCGTCTTGGTATGTAAAATGGCTACTCATCCACAGAGCAACCGCGGCAAGCGTAACTTACCCTGGTCAATCGACTCGTGCGGCTAGACACAAGACATTAATGTTTGTGAATTAATATCGTTAAATTCTTGTAAGAAGCTATTTACATCACTTCACGACTGTAATCCCTGAAAAGTTAGACAGAGGTATACCTATGTCCTATGTATGCATATATTACGCTAGTTTTATTTTAAGCCCCATGTAAAAGGGCGCGAGCCTGTTTTGCAATAAGCCGGGTACAAATCCCGAATCCTGGCTGCTGCCGAGAAATTCCTGATGGAAACACCCAATAACTGACTGACTGTGTCTGGGAGTAATTTATCTATAATATGTATGTATTTAGAAATGTATAAATATATTTATCAGTTGTCTGGTTAGGGTTACCATAGTACAGGCTCTGCCTAGTTTGGGATCAGATAACAGTGTGTTGGTTGTCCTAAGATATTTATTTTATTTATTTATTTTTAACACTTAGCCCGACTCACGAAGTTCTCTATAGGAGGAATTAACAGAAACAGATCATCACGCCTAAAGAGGTAAGCAGAGTTTAACAGTTCATGTAATACGAATGAGCCTATATTGCTAACCGGCACAAGTTTAGACTCCAGCTGCTGAGAATTTTGTAAAACAAAAAACCCGATAGGTACTTTACACTTTTCCTGATTTGGGGATTGAACATGACGTTCTGTAACTCTAAACGTTTTTTTAAACCCAGATTTTAAATCTCACTTCCTTAAAATAGGATTTTCATCATCATTATCCATCACGTCCACAACTGGACATAGGTCTTTCCCAAAAAATGCGGGGTTTTGCCGTTATTACTACGCGGGTTGCGGGCAGGCGGGTTTGCGATCAGCAGTATGGTATTAAAATAAATAGAGAATACTGCCCAATCTCTAGCAAGTCCCTTAGTCGCTTTTGAAGATACCCACGGGAAGAAATGGGCATTTACAAATTTATGTCTAAATGTTTCAAATTAATTTTTAATGACATGAAAAAACATGTTCATTTTCAAAAGTTAAAAATATAAGTATCTTCTTCATTTTTATGTTTTTCAAAATTTATTTCAATCTCACTATGAACATTTAAACAGTTAAAATGTTAACTTTGTTAGCATAGTTGTTAATTTTATTGTGCACATATTGTGGTCTCCTTTAAGTGAAGAAGTATACCTACTTAATACCTAATGTTGCCATTTATTTGTTAGTATTGCGTATATATACTGTCGGAGATCTTACTAAATAAATAAAATAAAATCGAAACATCGTGTTGTCAGTCGTCCAATAGTTAAAGCCACATTTGCTGTTGTTAGTAAAATATTGTTTCAGCAACAGATTATCTCGATATTTACACAGACAACATAGACGTGGGAAAACGCTTCCAGCTATTAGCTAACGACTGATTGTGGGAACAGGGTTATTGGGTTTCAGATCCCAAAACAAATAAGAGTCATAATAAACAATGTTGAGATGACAATGCGGCAATAAACGAAAACACTAACCATACAAATACATAGGATTATTTTGAAACTATAAAACAAATCTTAATATCCAAATTGAAAACGTGTTTTTGTCAAACAGACTTTAAAGTAGTAATGAGCCTGACGTCTCCCGCTCTGGGTGGAGCGGGAGGGCGTATCAGAGTTTTACTGACTAAAACCCACCCGTGTTCCTTCAGTTGCTCGTATGCCAGGGCCACGGTACCTCTTTCGAACAGATCTCGCGACTCTGGCAGGCATCGGTTCTATCAGACCCCTTCAGAGTGATGGGCCTTTGGGCTTTGAGCCTCTTGGCTCATGCTTATCAGGAAAAGGGTGTAAAGCTCTCATCAAACTCCGTAGGAAAGGGGGAGTGCTCTGACCAGGCGGGTCACCTTCCAGTCTAACGGATGCAGCTGTATACCAGTATTTTACATAGAACGACTGCCCATCTGACCTCCACAGCCCAGTTAGGGGCCATCCATAAATTACGTCACATTAATTTCATGATTTTTGACCCCTCCCCCGTCCTTTTCACCGCTGGTCACATTAATGAGACCCACAATTTTACATCTAAAAATAATTATTGAATTAAAACAGCAGTTCCGAAATTAGTTTTATTTCAATTTATTTGATTAAAAATTAAAATTATTATCAAATCAAACATTGCAAGAAATTTGAACCTAACACCTCTACGTACAGATAGAGTTGCAAATGTTTTTGAGTTTTTCGTTAATTAGTCCGAAGTTTGTGTTTTACTTAACACTTAGATTAAAATAGATTTTGAAATGTGACGTCACGAAATTTAGGACCCTCCCACCCCCTTGTCACACAATGTCACACTTCGTCAACCCCCTCCCTCCCCCTTAACGTGTGACGTAATTTATGGATGGCCCCTTACTGGGAAATAAGATACCCCTTGGTAAGACTAGTTGCCAGACTTTCGGGATTCTAACTACCCGTAACGACTGTCAAACATCCACGAAGTACAGCCTGGATCAACGGCTTAACGTGCTTTCCAAGGCACGGAGACGTCTTGGTATGTAAACCCGCCCACGAAACAATCGCAGAAGCGTAGCTTCATTTAATCAATTGACTCGTGCGGCTATTATTACTATTAGCCACAAGCCCCATTTTTTTTTTACATTGTAGTCAATTTTATAGTATTGAGGATTTTTGATATTATGGTGGATTTGTAGTTCAATTTATACTGCAACATGCACTGTGTAATGCAACACTTATTTAGAATATTCAGCGTATATGAACTTAATCATTTCTTCCCGTGGGTGTCGTAAAAGGCGACTAAGGGACTTACTAGAGGATGGGCAGCAACGTTCCCTATGCATTTGCCCACCATACTGCGATCGCCAACCCGCCTGCCAAGCGTGGCGATTATGGCAAAGCCCCCCCAAATTGGAGGAGGCCTAAGTCCAGCAGTGGACGTCTTGCGGCTGAAATGATGATGAACTTAATCTAATTGCTATATGTGAATCAGGGATGTTGCGAATATTCGCATCCGCATCCGCAAATGCGGAGCTTCCGCATTGATTTGGACATCCGCATTCGTAATAATCATTGCGGATATTCATGCGGATGCAGATGTTGCACAGGTCGCGACAAGAAAGAAAATTGACGTGGCCGGCGACTGTCGCGAGCCGTACGCACGTGATCATTGGCCAATAGGAGCGAAGATTTTGCTCGGTGACAAGATCCGACGCGTTTGTTATTGTGTAATGTGTATCATTTGTTTTGGTAAGTAAATCAGTCGTAAGGTGTTGTTTAGTTGCGCTTATCGTATAAACATTTAAGTTTTCGAGTGTATTGTAAAATTGTGAATATACACAGCATTGTGCTCTTAAATAGTGGAGCGAGAAGAATTTAAACTATTATCACCAATAGCACGTAGATTTTTTTCGACACCACCAGCCAGTATCCCTAGCGAACAATTGTTTAGTAGTGCGGGTTTAATTTATAAGCCTCTGCGTAACAGACTAGACCCCGAAAAGGCAGCAATTTTACTATTAATTAAATATAATGCTCTAATTTTCAACTTTAATGACTAAATATTTGATTAAAATATTAATAATTATTCTCTTATTATTTAATTTCTCCACTCACATATTTTTTTATAATAAATCTTAAGATCCGCATCCGCATCCGCGGATGTGAGCCTTCATATATCCGCATCCGCATCCGCATCCGCATCCGCATCCGCGGATGTGGAAAAATCGGAAACCGCAATATCCCTGATGCGAATCATACAATGAAAATAACAACCCTTATTCGATTAGCAACTCGATCTCGCTTAAACAACGATATTATGTGTATAAAATATTAGATCGAGTTCTTAACGTTGAGACGCGAAAAGAATTTCGGTGTAAAAAATAAATTACGAAGGACACCTGGAAAGACAGTGATGACAGGTGGAGTAGGGCAGTGACCGAGTGGTCTGGAAGTCGAAGTGCCGGTCGGCAGCGAGATGGGCGAACAACGTGGTTGTCAGCGCGGGTAGAACCTTTATGAGATTGGCATAGGAGCGTGATGATTGGCACTTGATAAGAGCGGTTTATGCCCAGCAGTGGATGAAGACGGGTTGTGAATGGTGAATGTAAGAATTGACATAGATTCTCTGCCCTTTTAGCCTTTTATTATTTTTATAATTATAAATTTTTGTTAACCACATGTATTTTCCATTGCACTTGTGAACCTAGCTTATATTCGTTTTATGTTTTCTTATTTTTAGTAACTTATTTTTATAATTAATGTAACAGTTTCATACGAGAACTAAAAAATTATTTCTCTGCTAGTGCCGTGCACTTCTGTAAGTGACGTACTCACAATAATAAGACTGTAAGTGATTTTTGTTTGTGTATGCCCTAGTGAGTACGTCGTTGAAGTGCCATATCTATACTTCTTCTATACTATAATATTATAAAGCTGAAGAGTTTGTTTGTTTGTTTGTTTGATTGAACGCGCTAATCTCAGGAACTACTGGTCCGAATTGAAATTTTTTTTTTTGTGTTGGGTAGTCTATTTATCGAGGAAGGCTATAGGCTATATAACATTAGGCTACAACTAAGAGGAGCGGAGCAGTAAAGAAAAATGTTGCAAAAACGGGGGAAATTTATTCCTTTTGATAGTTTCCGTTGCGTGCGCTGCGTAAACGGTTAAAGTAATGCAAAAATCATGTATAACGGAATTGTTCCTTTTAAAAGGTTCTAAAAAAAAGTCCGCGAGAGCATATATCTATCTTTTAAGGTTGACTCACTATAACTCAAAAGGAGCGAGCAGCAACGAAAAATGGACGAAAACTAGCAGGCAAATCGATGCGACGGTAAAGGTCAGGGGAGCAAAAAATTTGACGCGGACGAAGTCGCGGGCAGAAGCTAGTCAATAAATAAATACATTATTAGATCACGTTCACACTTGTTTGCAGAATATGAAACCTTTGAGAATAACCCCATTATTGACAGTAAAATGCTCGCAAATAAAGAAAGTAGGGAGTATCACTTTCATGTCCGTAAAAAGGCTTATAAAACTTTGTATTTGAAACAGAATATGTACAATACTTCCCAAGTTTCGAGCCACCTACATATTACTTACATGTAGGTAAGTAATAGTACCACAAGAGAAAGAATCCGTTTTTCACTTCGGGCAAGTTGCCAAAGCCGAAAAATTCCGAAACGAAGACGGCGAACGTTCGGAACATGAAAAAATAAAACTGGCAACTTAGTATGAAGGAGGCCAGATAACTCCGAGACTCAGAAACAAATGTATTGTGGAAGGGAGGTTTCATTTAAAATGTTCTTGCGTACGGTAATCCTTTCGTAAACGGAGTGGGAAGGAGTAAATACGATAAAAAGGTTGGTTGTTCTTAAGAAATGTGGAAGTGTGTATGTACCTGCATGTTAATGTAGAGTTTTGAAATGTGGTTATAAGGGTGATGATATAATCTGACGGTTGTCTTCTTGTCTTTATTGCTTTTAAACAACAGAGGATTAATGTACTTATATGATATCATCAGTTTAGTTTCCATGCAAAGTAGGTAAATCTATAGAATGAAACCGAGCACAATTTCACTTAGAAACCGTTTTAGTGTCAAACTGTATTTTATGATGACAATTTAAAACGTCTCAGCAATTTGATGAAAAGTTGTATTAATTTTTAATCTTTCTCAATCAATATCGTATATTATTTGTTGTGACAATTCTAAAGCTCTTTAATAACTAATGTAATTTACTATCACCATTACTAAAGCAATACCTAAACAACAAACAATAGAAAAGTAAACATTTAACTAATTTAATCACGTAACAAAATCCGTGCATTTGCACAGCGAGCGCCCCGACTTGTTTAATTAGGCTCGTGTATTTACCGGCCGTCGACTGTTGCGTCCACAACACAGGGAAACACTTAGGACGACCCTCAAGTAAAAACTTGTGCAGTGACCTGAATAGGATTATGTTTTAGTGATAGATAAATAAAAATAATAAATAAAATAAATAAATATCTTTGGACAACCAACACATCGTTGTCTGATCCCAAACTAGGCAGAGCCTGTACTATGGTAACCAGACAACTGATAAACATACTTATATATTTCTAAATACATACATATTATAGATAAATTACACCCAGACACAGAACAAATGATTGTGCTCATCACACAAACATTTGTCCTGGGTGGGAATCGAACCCACGACCACAGTCTTAGCAGTCAGGGTCACTAACCACTAGACTAACAGGCCAGTCAAAATGTCGCTCCGGGAAAATACTGCTATTTACTTATTTTATTCTACAATACTTTTCTTTATTATGTACTAGTTTTGCCAGCGGCATCGCCCGTGTTGAGGTCGGAAAATATCCCGCGGGAACGTACTACCGGGTTAAAAAGTAGCCAATGTGTTCATAATAATAATCCAGGTTATAAAATAACTGTATTCCAAATTTCATCCAAAACTGTTCAGTAGTTTTTGCGTGAAAGAGTAACAATCATCAGTACATCCATACTCACAAACTTTCACATTTATAATATTAGTAGGATAAGTACATAGTAGATATATATTTAAACGTCTCGCACAGGAAAATGTTACAAAAGCGGACTTAATGCCTTCAGATTTATATACCAGTCAAAATAAAATAATAGGACATTATTGTGAATAAAAAAAAACCTTTTCATCCATACCTTCTGTACACAGAAGGACTATAATGAAAGTAACTTATTTATATTTTTTAGGATCTCCAACAAAATCTACACACGTAAATATATTTGACAACACCAGGTATTGAGTAGGTATATTTCTTTTTTGTAGGAGACCACAGCATGTACAGTAAAGTTAACAATTATAAAAAAAAGAAAAAAAAAGATTAATTAATAATACTTAAAATGTTTAAAGAGAAATTCAAACATGGTGGAACTTTGAAGAAGTTAATACATTTTGAAAGGTAATCGTAAAAGCCAGAACATAATGTTCCCAAATGTGAATAGGTAATAGAAAAACGTGTAGGTGTCCGAGTGATTTATTATCTTGGTCCCTTTTCACTGTTCAAAACATTTTTCTCACGTGTGGCTCGAAAATGATCAAATGTTTTTAGGATGAGTCCTTTTTTTGTAAATGCTTACATTAATAGAGTCAATCAAACTGCTTAGTCATTACTCATCGACTATGATTGGAGTAGAATTCCTGTCTAACTGGATACTGATTTTTTTATTTTACTGATTTGACTGGCCTGTTAGTTTAGTGGTTAGTGACCCTGACTGCTAAGACTGAGGTCGTGGATTCGATTCCCACTCAGGACAAATCTTTGTGTGATGAGCGCAATCATTTGGTCTGTGTCTGGGTGTAATTTATCTATAATATGTATGTATTTAGAAATATATAAGTATATTTATCAGTTGTCTAGTTACCATAGTACAAGCTTTGCCTAGTTTGGGATCAGAGAACGGTGTGTTGGTTGTCCTAAGATATTATTATTATTATTATTATTATATAGCTGGTTACCAGTATCATACTTGGAGTGACTGTCTGTCTGACCTCCACAGTCAGTTGTTGGGTAACACGGCACTCCTTTTTAAGACTGGTAAACAGCTACCCACTACAACTGTCAAAGATTCATTAATGTCATCCGGGATCACCGGCTGAACGTGATTTCTCAGTCACGGAAGAATTCCAGGAACCGACTGCGGTAAATGTACCTGAACATAAGATCGACTATTGCGGGTCTTATTATTTACCCGTGAGTCCCGTTACTCACATTGTACCTACGACCTATTACTAGAAATAGGACTGCCTAAATATGCATATATGTACAGTCACGAGCACGAATATGTATACACTTACCAACATTTAAAAGGGATTTTCTCCTATTGTACTGATTATAATTTTATTTTATTACAAACATAGTCTTTTGGAACCCACACTATTACGAAATTTGCCTTATCTCAAAGTTGCAATCGTTATTTAAAGAGAAAATCGCTTTCGAATTTGGCTATGTGTATACATATTTTTACTCGTGACTGTACATACCGATGTTGGGAGCTTTCGGGGGTTTACTTAAGGTGATAAAGCAAAAAATTTGACGCTTCTGAATAAATTGTTGTGAGATTGACCTTTTGGGGTATCTACCTATACATATAAAGTTTGTAGTGACTATTTTAGGTTTAGTCACTACAAACTTTATATAGGTAGATACCCCAAAAGGTCAATCTCACATCAATTTATTCAGTCTTTGACCAGTGTGTGTTGCCAGTGATGACATATGGCACCGAGACGTGGTCGCTCACAATGGGCCTCATAAGAAGGCTCAAAGTCACCCAAAGGGCAATGGAGAGGGCTATGCTTGGAGTTTTCCTACGTGATCGAATCAGAAATGATGAGATCCGTAGGAAAACCAAGGTTATCGACATAGCCCGAAGAATTGCCAAACTTAAGTGGCAGTGGGCAGGGCACATTGCTCGCAGAACAGATGGCCGATGGGGTCGGAAGGTTCTGGAGTGGCGACCGCGTACTGGAAGACGGAGCGTTGGAAGGCCTCCCACAAGATGGACCAATGATCTGGTGAAGGCCGCATGCAGGAATGCGTTGGATGCGAGAGGCACAGAACAGGTCGAGGTGGCGGTGCTTGGGGGAGTCCTATGTCCAGCAGTGGACGTTTTGCGACTGAAATGATGATGATGATGATGATTTTAGGTTTGATCATTTTCATTTCCGCCGAAAGACATCCACTGCTGGCCATAAGCCTGCCCCAAAGTTTGTAATAATCGCCACGCTTGGCAGGCGGGTTGGCGATCGCACTATGGTGGTAGGATGCATCGAGAACGCTGCTGTCCATTCTCTACTAGTGTCCGCGGGAAGAAATTGGATAGTGCTATTCTTTACATTCGGCAACAGACGGAACAAGGGGTCGTTTTCGGGTTACGTACCTCAAAACGGAAACCTTATCGGAAAGTTTCGTTGTCCGTACGAATGTCTGCAGTCAAGAGCCTTTTTCTCAAAAACCCGTAAAGATATTAAGTTGAAGAAAATATCAAATACGTAAGTTTACGATCCTTTAGAGCTTCAAAAAACAAGCTTATAAGTCAACGCAATAAAACAATAAGGTATTCATGCGATATATTTTGATATTCACTAATAAATCAAAACCCATAAGGTACTACTTCCCATTGACCTGGAATCATGAAATTTGAAAAAGGAAAAGTCTGGAAATCGTTAGTTTGCAGTTTTATCACATAGGACGTTTTTGCGATAAAAAAATTGCATAAATTTGCAGTTGTAGAATTGACCGTACGTACATCGATGTATGGGACAGCATTTTGTTACTACGAAGTTAAGTTAGCTCTTAGGTTATATTTATCCCAATTACGGAACCCTTCAACCGGTCAAGTGCATGTTTTCCACACATATCGTCCCACACGCAATTGGCGGGTCTTTTATTGTATTAATATATTTTTCACTTCTCATGTTCGTTCACTAGCCATGTAAGAATAGCTCTTGTTTATAAAACACACTTAAAATATGAAGTGGCCTTACCATGACAGATTAGGGAGGCACATAAAAGGAGGGACGTTTGAATCCCCGAATGTTTTGCTATCTATGTAATTAAAGTCAGCTTGATAGAAAACTCTCAGCTTTTTCGACAATCCTAGTTTACGAATGGGGGGCACTATGGGCGAATATGGAACAAAAACATTTTATTTCTAGAAACAGTGAAGTTTCAAAATTTACTTTTTAGATTTAGAACGAGACTTACGAGGCATTTTTAAATGGGTAAGCGCCGGTTAGTTCTCTCAAAGTCAACCTAACCTTTTCCCAACTATATTGGGGTCAGCTTCGAGTGTAATCGCATGCAGCTGAATAGTAGCATTTTACAGACTTTTGGTCTTCTGACTACCCATAAAAACCGTCAAAGATATACGAATGACAGCCGATACTAACGGGTTAGGAGGGGTCTCAATATGTAATGGGTTACCCATCCACCGACCGCGGCAAGCGAAGCTTAACCATTGATCGAGACGTGAGGCTATTCATTTACCTGCCAGGGTGTTCGAAAGAGACGTCATGGCCCTGGCATATGGGCAACTGAAGGAACTCGGGTGGGTTTTACTGGAACGGTCTCATTTGATGATTTCTCACCCACAAAAAAAAAAGGCTATTCATTTAGCCGCGAGGCCCAACCAACCCGCAAATGCCTATGGCCATAATGCCTTTAGTCTAAGAGTTGACTGAAAAACATTTCATCTATAGAAAATATTTGTGGTGTGTATTTTAGATGGCAGTTTATGGGATATGGCATCATGTAACAGTATATTTTGGGTTAAGGGTAGGATAAGCTCTGTTTGCACAAAGGGTTATTTAGAACGATATTTTGTTTACCGTGTCGCCTTTTTGAACCTTACTTTACTTATTTGCGAGTATAATATGGAAGAATATGTTGGAGTGGTTAAAAAAAATGTGTTTGCACTAAAATGAAAACAGTTTATTTATACGTCAATAATTGTTGCTTAAATAGTCGATTATTTTTACACTGAGTTGAAAAACAAAAGAAGTTCACGACTAGTATAAACTAGACCCTTTCAAGGCTGAAAACATGGAAATAAACTAAAGTATATGTATGCCCAAGTAGGAAGTTTTTTAGTTGACATATCCTAACTATAAGAACTATAAGAAGAGATTTGGGAGGGCCCATGTCCAGCAGTGGACGTCTTTCGGCTGAAATGATGATGATGAACTATAAGAACCACTGTATCACCAAAAATCACACTAATAAATACTTTGACACTACATTTTTCGCAATCATACGTTTCCTTCGGTTACGACCAAAGGACAATGCCAGAAACTCTATAGAGCTTTGACCCATAAAACAAAAGTTTGTTTACAAGCATGAAAAATGTAGCATTCTATTGCTGCTTTATTAGAGATATCTAAATTATGTCTAAATGCCTTTAGAACTTGCTGTGTCTGTTTAAATCTACAGTGCTTATTATTTAGGATTTTTCACTACGGTAAAATCCGAGCAATAAATACCGTAGTATTTACATACCTGTTACAACAATTTCCATGTTGCAACAACATATCTTAGCATCCTGTCGACGCACAAATAACCATTTATGCACCTCGACATCGTTACCCAACTCGAGCATTGTTCAAAATGGAAGCAATAATCAGAATCCGTGGCAAATAGTAAAAAGTCGGCGAATAGGCGAGATCGAGTCCATGTTCAAGAGCAAAAGTCGTCGGGATAATGTAACAGTAATAATATTGATCACGTTTAGATTAGGGAGCGTAAAATACAAACAGCAATGCAACGGCAAACAGAACAGAGCTAATGCCAAAAAGTCAATTGACTTTTTGTAGTGGTGGGCGTTACAACAACGAACCGTTTCCGAAGACCGTTTTATGTTTTGCAACGATGAAACGTTTTTTACGTCCTGGGTCCAAACAGTCTTCGTTGCTCAAACCAGTCTTCGAATTATTAGATGCGATTATTTATTTTACAGCTAAGAAAATACGGTCGAGAACCCATTGATTCAACTATCACACTCATCGCGTCGTCGTCCTTAATCCGTTCCAAAGACCGTTTTATGTTCTGCGACGACTACGACGATGAAACTAGTTTTACGTCTTGGATCCAAATAGTTTTCGTTCGTTCGTTTCGAATTACTTGATGCGATTTTTTATTTTACTGCTAAGAAAATACGGTCGAGAACGCATTGATTTTATTAGTTGAACGGCTCTTCAAACCAGTTGCGACGACAGCCGTTTTCTGCAACCGTTTTCGTCGTCGGAAAAACGGTTGCGTGTCGTCCATCAAAAATTCGACAACGACCCACCACTAACTTTTTGACATTACCATTAGCTCGTCAATGACGTTTCATTACACCATAACCTACTAGTGCTCAAATGTGAAACATTTATTAGAATATATATTCATAATAATATTATATAGGTATTCACAAAGATTATTTTCATTACCTGTGTGTAATTTAACCAAATACATATTAAAATCCGTATATAGTAAATTAATAGATATTATCTTCTTCTATACTTATAATAAAACTGTAGAGAGGTCAATTCTGTACATTGAAAATATATTCAAAATTAATATTGGAGGATGAATGGTGATCGATACTGATGCCAAAAATGCAATCAGTAAATTTTTTGTCTGTCTGTCTGTCTGTCCGTCTGTCTGTATGTGCACGCATGAGTCAAAAACTACTGAAGGGATTTTAACCAAACTTGGTACGATTGTAGTCCATACTCCTGGGCAGGTTATAGGCTATATAACATAACGCTAAGACACATAGGAGCCGAGCAGTGACGATAAATTTGAAGCAAGTCGGATGAAAATGCGCTTTCGAGCTAAAAAAAAATAACCTGGATTAACACATAGGCTACTTTTATCCCGGTAGTACGTTCACGCGGGATATTTTCCGACCTCCACGCGGGCGAAGCCGCTGGCAAAAGCTAGTTTTTTAAATAAAATAACTGTTTTTGTTCCGCGTGTGTGCGTACTAAGTAACGCAGATGGTCGCGATTAAAACAGGAAATACGTCTTGGGTTTTTAAATTCCTTTTTATCGCTAACTTATTATCCGCAACTGTAACAGAATAATAGTTAAGCAACAAAGGGTCATAATTTCTTGTGATATTTTTGATTAAGTTACATATAAGCAAAACTGTACATATTTTTAAGCCTTTTATTTTTGAATAAATATTATGTTATGTTGTTGTTATGTTATTTCCGGTACGGTGGTGAACGGTGGGGCAGGATCTGGCATTGTCATTTATGACACTAATGCATACCATCGAACTGCTTGGACATCCTTTCACGCAAGTCAGTAGCGAGTAGGGTTACTATCCGTCCCTAATTGTCCAGTCTTTTCAACTAAAAAGGGGTTTTTCTATTAGAAAAAAAGAATCATCAAAATCGGTTCCTTAATAACGAAGATTAGGGCTGAACATACATATGTACATACGGTCGAATTGAGATCCTCCTCCATTTTTTTTCGTCGTTAGAATACGAAAAAATATGAAAAAGAAAGATTAAAAAGTAATTTGTCAGAACTTTTTTTTGCTAAATTCTGTTTTTGTTGGAAATTTCATACATATTTCGAAATGGGAACCCTAGAGGCGAGCCAATAAAATGTCGACAAGGACGGTGAACGTGTCTGTCATCATTTGATCCTTTGTAAAGTAATCACAAACTATCCGGGCCCACCCCCGGTCAGAATCAACTTTGATAGCTTTATTTGACATTCGGATCGGAGGGATTTTCCAAAGGTCTATTTCGGGTGATAAAACAGGAAAATTGACGTTTCCGAAACCATTTCTCGTTGTTTGATTTTTAAGGTTCGTTTGAGTTGGACTTTTGGGCTTATAAAGTTTGGATTGACAAATTATTTCGTCTTTTGTGATAGTTGAGCTATTGAGAAATATTTTCAGCTGCTGCAGTTCAATTTGAGACTTCAAGGAATCATATTATGTCAGTGAAGATGATAATATTTTTTAAATCTTATACATATCTGAACAAACTATCGTTCTACAAGCTAAAGTGCTTAAGATGAATACTACTATTTTACATAAAGCGACTGGCTATCCGATGTCGAAAACCCAGTAACTAAACGGTATCCCTGTGTAAGATTGGTTGTCAGACTTTCGGGTTCTAACTGAGTAGTTAGAAGCTCGAAAGTCGACACCGGGAGAAAAAGCTTAACCTGTTTTCCGAGGCACGCAAGGGTCTCGGAATATGGATGGTCAACCTCCGACTGAGCCGTGCGGCTGTTATTATTTAGCTACAAACCTATCAAACAAACATTCCGTTTACATTGAAATAAAAATTACAAGCCAATTATCAATTACCATTTTAATATTTCAGTGCCATGTTATGTATTTATGATGAAGAACTCATTTTGTTTACACTTAAAAAAGTACATTTACTAGTATACAACATTATTTTTAGTATATGCGAAACCTGAATATAGTTTGTTCAGAATCAGTAACTGAATCGATTCCAATAATTTTTACACCATGTTATATTTTGTCCCAAAAATATTTAATTACGCTTAAAAGTTAGTATCCGCAATCATCTGTTTGCACACGGGTCACGAGTTCACGACAGGTCATAGCGCGGGCTAGGCGGCGTGTACGCACTGCTGCGGGGCGGCGACGGCGCTCCTCAGTCGCCCGAATGCCATCGATCGATGCATACGTATCGCGAGCGCGCGACCGCCGTGAGCCCTGGCTAAAGTGTTTTGTTTAGATTTTAAAATTATCATGTCTCTCTCGTACTCAAACGTCCGTACACTCGCTGTTTGTGGTGGTGTGGCAGTGCGTCAGTGCTTATGAGAAAGACGGGCCCTTTTTTAACAGTTGCTTCAGTTTGTTTGAGTGAATAGTGATTACGCCAATTATTGTAGATAGTGATGATTAACATTTTTAAACACGCAAAAATAGTCAAGGGTACAAATTTATTATTTGTTTACAGCCTGCTGTGGTTCAGTAATGCGATGTTTAACAATTTTCATCCATTTTGAACTTTAAGTTGTTGACATAAGGTGCAACAAATGGCATTGATTACATTTTACCACTTACTACTGCATTTACGAATAAATTACATAATAATATCTACCTACACTTGACCATTACGACAGTCCAAAGCCTGCAAGCGTGATGGAAAATGTTTATCACCAACTAATACATAAACAATCACTGTGGCAAATTATTATCAATGAGTGAGAGTGAGAGCCGCGCGCGCGGCTGGCGTGGTGCCCTCCGCTAGGCTGCATATGTTTTTGCGAGGACAATCAGGTACCGTAACAAGCTTATAACTTTGTGATTATTAATGATACAGTTTTGAAATTTTTTTCATAGATTCTTTACATAAAAATACTAGACCCGTGTTTCGGGTTCAGCGAATAATATCCATAACAAATCAAACGTCCATTCCTCTGTATTCCAATTAATACAATTGGACTAATTAGACTACGCATTGCCGACCGAAATAACCACAAATAATACAGCATTTTACACTAAAGCTTGGTATTGAAATGACTGGAAACATCAAATGAACGTTAGTATTGAACGTATTGTGACAGTTAGTATTCGATTTAAACTATAATCGATTCGATAATGTTCGTCCAATTTGTTATTCGATGTATCGACATTGGGTGTGCCGTAGATATTTTCACTTTATAAAAAAAATGTATACAGGTTGTTTAGTAGAAGGGCTGATACAATTTTCTTAAGGATAGGCGGAGAAATATGACATAAGTTTTCACCTATAGAAACTATGGCCGCTTCTTCACCGCCAAATTCATTAAGACCACGTGCTCACATTTTTTTTTTGTGCGGGGGTAAATAACTTTAGGTGAATAATACAATTTAAAGAAAAGAAAGAATAAATGATCTCAAACCTCAAGTATTTAACTGGGGCACGCACAGAAACTATACAAAAAGCAATATTAAAAATAATTAAAATATAAAATAGATAATTAATCATAATATAATTTGATGTTAATTTTAATTTTACAAGAAAAAAAGTTTTTGTATTCTAAATCTATCGGTCCTTCTATAAAACATCCTGTATAGTGACTACAACACACGTGTCAGAATGTAAGACTTGCATCCGCAAATAGAACACAAACGAGTTCAAGAAGTTCGCGTAGAGTTCGTGCTACGACGTAGCGAGCGTAGCGGTGACGTCAGCTACGAGCTACGACGTAGCAGTCACGCTATCTCGATTACGGTGTCCCTGTATCTATTTTAAACGGTATACTTTTGTTGACTTTAAAGAACACATTTTATCGGTTTCAACTGTTAAATGACCACACTGTACTGTAATTCAGGATCATCAAAGGCATATTAGTATGTCAGCTCGATCATAATATAGCACTATCATCTGCCTAGCATTTTCCAGGGTCGGCTTCCAGTCTTACCGGATGCAGCTGAATACCAGTATTTTACATGGCGCGACGCCTATCTGACCTCCACAACCAATTGCCTGGGTGCATTGTCAGACTTTCGGGCTTCTGACGCCCCGTAACGACTGTCAATGATCCATAAATGACAGCCGAGACCAACGGCTTAGCGTGCTTTCCGAGGGTTTTGGTATGTAAAGATGGTCACCGATCCATGAATCAACCCTGGAAAGCGTAGCTAAATCTGATCGATCGATCCGTGCGGCTGTTATTACTTCGCCAAAAGCCTCCTACCATAATAAAGTACTACTGGTACTACCATATTATAGTACCAAGGTCTCACATTCCGAGAGTGACACATGTTTACGTCACTATCTAGTTGCCAACTATTGCACCAAGATTCGAAATTATGGAAACGTTAATAGTAAAAAATTTAGATAAAGCATTTAAATTCCAGTCCAGTGGTATCAGCCCGGAGTTACAAGGACATACAAGGTCATGGGGTCGAACCCAGGCCGGCGTTTAACTTTGTGTAAATAATTTCATCACCACTGCTTTCAAAACAGTGAAGGAAAACATCGTGAGGAAACCGGCCGTGTACTAGAATCAAAAATTCGAAGACATGTGACATCTACCAACCCGCACTGGACCCGCGGGGTAGATCACGGCCCACTCGGTCCCACCGAGAGGAGGTCTGTGTCCCAGCAGTGAGAACAATATAGGCTGGTTATGATGATGATTTATATTTGGCTTCGTTTTTCTAGCAACGTAATTGTTATTTACCTACAACCTCATTGTTTTATAGGATACGCATAGGAAATAAAGGTGATGGGGAGTTATTATTGCACACTACTGGTAACAGTGGTGATGACGTAGGCATGTGTCACCTACGTCACCAGTGTCTCAGAATGCCTTCAATACCTGGCAAAGCCGACAACATTACGTGTATAGATAGTTTAATAAGGTTTTTAATATGTATTAGTATATTTTTAATGTATAATATTATCCTATTTTTTTTCCATGCCTGATAATAAGATGATTATTAGTTACTAGCTTTTGCCAGCGGCTTCGCCCGCGTGGAGGTCGGAAATTATCCCGCGAGAACATATTACCAGGATAAAAAGTAGCGTATGTGTTACTCCAGGTTATAAAGTATCGTGTGTCAAATTTCATCTAAATCGGATCAGTAGTTTTTGCGTGAAAGAGGAACAAATATCCATACATCTATACATCCATACATACGAACTTTCACGTTTATAATATTAGTGGGATTGTTATTAACACCTTCGGTACCGATGTATAATTTTTGCACACACTTGTTTATATAATGTGTATCAAAAATGATACACATGGCACTGAAGGTGTTAAAGTACCATAAAATATCAGTTCATTTCGATCCAGCCCCGTCCCTTGCTGCCCTCTACCTGTGATGCCGACAACGTCATAGGCTGACTTGCGAGATTACTCGATAATTCCCAAAAAAATATCAGAATTGTCTAGGAATTGAAAATTGGTAGTCAGGCGGAAATTTCAGCTAAAACCAGCTCGTTAGAGAAAAGCTGGGCGAAGTTAAGCACTCTATATCTTTCATCCCTCAATCAAGGATTACCAAAACTCAAATTGCAAGCGAGCCTCCGATTACTTTCAAACACAAACAGTTTGAGTGACCGCCAATCTGCGCCATGTTCATAAGCCGACGTTGATCCGGCGGCGACTAATCGCGCGGCGGACATGTTGTGGCGTGACGTCACAGTCGCCTGTCACGTCGTGTTCCCATAGTGATCGTTGAGTGACGTTTATTTTAAAGGCTCACCAGTTTTTGGGAGATTAACCGGTCAATTACCGTAATTACAGACACAATTGAAAAACGATTGTTTATACCAAATGTGGTATCTCAGGGACTTAGAGGTTAATTATAAAACTATTTGTTACGAATTTTGTTCAATGTTTTTGAAATCTAAACTATAATAAATATAAATAAATATTTTAAAGCTGAAGAGTTTGTTTGTTTGTTTGGTTGAACGCGGTAATCTCAGTAACTACTAGTCCGAATTGAAAAAATATTTTTGTGTTGAATAGTCTAATTATTGAGAAAGGCTAAAAGCTATATAACATCACGCTACAATCAAAAGAAGCGGAACAGCAAAAAAAAAAAACGGACGAAAACTGGCAGATAATTCGATGCGACAGGAAGGGTCAGGGGAGCAAAAATTTTACGCGGACGTAGTCGCGGGCAGAAGCTAGTTAAAGAATATTGTGTTTTTTAGCTTGAGCTAGTAATTAACATCTTGTCCCGTAAAGTCTTTCATAAAAAAGAGGTCGGAAAAGTCTCGTAAACTACTACTAACATGAAAATTACTACTGACATCAAACTACTGTTAATTAACATACAGGATGAATGGGACGTCGAAGCGCAAACTCTATATAACCATAAATTCAGCAGATAATTCTAGACGACTTAGCGTAGATATATTTCGTTAGTTATCAAAAACAGGTGTATTACAGCAAAGTACAATACCTACATAAAAATATTTGAAACAGCATTATTTTTTAATAACTTACGATATTTTCTACGTAAGTGGGTTCAGAATCTTTTACTTAATCAATGATAACGAAGTTGCGCGTCGAAGTCGCCCTGTATATTAAAGAAATAGAAATGCCAAATTTAAGTGAATAGGGTAATTTCATCAGCATCATAAATAAATAAAATAAAATAAAAATTCTTTATTTTCTCTTCCACAAATAAAACAAGTACAAACTAAATACATACTATTGAACCATACTAAAGAACCAACTTAAGACAAGTATATTTTTTAGTAGTTCCAGTTACACATAATGGCAAAAATAATTTATTTGTGGGAGACTGGCGCC
The DNA here is from genome assembly GCA_932294355.1 of Aporophyla lueneburgensis. Taxonomy (NCBI): domain Eukaryota; kingdom Metazoa; phylum Arthropoda; class Insecta; order Lepidoptera; family Noctuidae; genus Aporophyla; species Aporophyla lueneburgensis. The sequence continues at coordinate 21,985,680 of OW028748.1, read as the reverse complement.
TAAACTAAGCCGAAGCCTGTATTTTAGGACACCTGCACCCTAATTGCGAAACACACAATTTATCAGAATCTGAATGGTATTGAAGATTATTTCTAAACCATTGCGTCATTAGTTCGAATAAACTGTCGGCTCAGCAACGTAAATAACGCAATGAATGTTGTTTAACATTGAATATTAAACCAATTCCTACCGATAAAAAATTCCGCAATTACCCCTCAGGTCCCCACCAAGAAGCTTAAATACAAGGATGGGACATAACATACATATTTAGTGCAATGACACATTTTGCAGTTTGATGTTGGCATGGCATGTATATGAGTTTATACAGATTACTATTATATTAGTTAGTACATTGAATGAAATATAGCAGAAGAGTGAAATAGTGTACGAATATTGTGACAGTGGATGTGTATTGTGTGATGAGTATGTGTGATGTGTATGCGGTGAATGTGGAGTGTGTGGTGAGTGTCTGTGTTAATGAGTTATATGAAATGTCATGTTATAAATACTACAAAAAATTAGTTTAGTTTTAGTCTTAATTTTATTTCTTTATTTCCAGGAGCTCTTCAGTTTGTTGATAGTCCAATCTTAATAACCATGCAGTTACTTTGCTTTTACATACTTGTGTACTATCTTTGATCACATTATTTAATTTGATCAAAGATAGTACACAAGTATCAAGTCATGAAATTATAACCATATAATTAGTTATTTTTGACATTTGGTAGGTAGACACCATCATCATTATCATTTCAGCCGAAAGACGTCAACTGCTGAATATAGCCCTCCCTCATAGAGTTTTGCCATAATCGTCATGCTTGGCAGGCGGGTTGGCGTTCGCAGTAGCAGTGGTTATATGCATAGAGAACGCTGCTGCCCATTCTTTGATAAGTCCCTTAGTCGCCTTTTACAACACCCACAGGAAGAAATGGGATGGTGCTATTCTTTATGTCCGGCAACACACGGAACATAGGTATACACTATATCTATACTATTACTATATATAATATTATAAAGCTGAAGAGTTTGTTTGTTTGATTGAACGCGCTAATCTCAGGAAGCACTAGTCCGAATTGAAAAATTCTTTTTGTGTTGGGTAGCCTATTCATCGAGGAAGGCTATAGGCTAACAATAATATAACATCACGCTACAACTAAAAGGAGTGGAGTAGTAATGAAAAATGTTGCAAAAACGGGGAAAATCGCATGGGTAGGCGATTCGACGCGACGGGAAGGGTCGGGGGAAAAGAAATTTAACGCGGACGAAGTCGCGGGCAGAAGCTAGTACGTAAATAAATAGGTTCCTGCTTTCAAATATTAACCAATAATGTGATATTATACTTTTCACCTTTCTAACGTCTTATAAAAGTTGTTCGTTAAGTACCTACGTCACATGATTGCTATCGTGCTTTGATTCTACGTTTAACTAAACTCAATTTTGAGATTCAATAAATTACTTATTTGTTTCATTCTTTATTTTCTTTGTTCAGTTAAACAAAACAGAGCCATTAGATACAACGTAAAGCCTTGTAATTGTTTCATTTAATGTACTTACATTCATTCACGAACGCTTTTGAAGTTAAGTGGCTCCAGAAATGCTAGTCTTCTTTGATCTCTAATATACTCAGAATAAGATCATGTTCGGATGAGCTTCACTGCATAGTATAAAACAAAGTCGCTTCCCTCTGTCTGTCCCTATATATGCTTAGATCTTAAAAACTACGCAACGGATTTTGATGCGGTTTTTTTAAAAGGTAGAGTGATTCAAGAGGAAGGTTTTTACGTATATATATATATATATAGTCCTCCAAACCGTATTTCGGCTACGGCGGCCAATCTCAACAGAAACTAGCCATCGGCGCGGGAGATATTATAGTGCGCAAGTGTGTGCGCAGACACAGGAGCACTCACACTTTCCTCACTCTCATAACCCGATGGGACGGCAATCCGACACGACCGGAGAGAGATCAGGCGTAGGACCAACGGCTTAACGTGCTTTCCGTGGCACAGGGGTATCAACACCGCCAACTTCCAATCTCCGGGCTGCTACTAAGAAATTCCTAATGGAAAAACCCAGTAACACTTTGCCCGACCCAGGAATCGAACCCAAGACCCCACGCTCAGCAGTCGCGCTTGCGACCACGAGACCAACGGGGCAGTTAAACGTATAATAGGCGGGCGAAGCCGCTGGCAAAAGCTAGTTAAATATAAATTAAAAATTATTTCTAATACGCTTCCGACAGACAGATATGTTCCGGAGTGACGTCACAGGCGCATGTCACGTCAGGAATCTAACATTGAGTGACGTTTATTACAAAGGCTCGCGTTTTAAAAGGGGTTTTTATGGAATTCGGATAGAATAATATATATTTTAAAATCCTTTCTGAAATAAAATTATAATGTTCGAATTTTGATTATAGTGTGAATGCTTTTTACCAAACTGCGGGGGGTAATGTGTTTATCAGCGTATGTATGTATGTTTGTTCCTTTGTCTAGAAAAACAAACGCGTGGGCCGATTTTATTACTCTTACGTCAATCCATTTGTCTTAATCTTCTGGGTCTGCACAGGACCGATGTCAGTCGATGGTCGCGAGATTGTTCGAAAGAGACACCGTGACCCTGGCACATGGGTAACTGAAGGAACACGGGTAGGTTTTAGTCAGTAAAAGTCTGACACACCCTCCCGCTCCGCCCAAGAGTGGGAGACGTCATTTGATGATTTTCCATCCAAAACAAAAATAAATCACTAAAGACATGACAGTAATCTGAATTCAATATGGCGACGTCCAGACGCTCAACGAACTGTGTCAAGTACTTGACATAGTTAGTCGATTTTTATTTTTTAAACACCACTTCAATGATGATCATCATCAAGAGGTCTTAAAGAATGATATAAGCATCTTCTTTAAAAATAACTTCTTACTTCTTAATTTTAACTACATAATTGCTAATAGTATTAGGTAAATTTAATAGTTAACCTTCTAAAAATTAATTTTACTTACATCTTTCAAAAAAAAATTTTTTTTGAGCAGTCGAGTTTAAAAAAAAGTATGTTTTTTATTTCTCGATTAGTGGTCACAGATTATGGGTTTTAATATACAGGATGGCAGGGACATCGACGCGAAAACTGAAATCGTGAATTCAGCTTATTATTTTAGACGTTTCTTATGATTCTAGGCGAATTGTTGCTTAGAAATGTCTCGTAGATTACCCGCGTAATCAAAAAATAAAAATATAACTGTTTCAAAGAAATGTGTAATACACATTTCTTTGATACAGTTTTATTTTTACAGAGCATTTTCATTTCAGGTCAAACACCAATTAGATATGTTTTTATATCTATACTAATATTATAAAGCTGAAGAGTTTGTTTGTTTGGTTGAACGCGATAATCTCAGAAACTTCTGGCCCGAATTGAATAATTATTTTTGTATTGGGTAGCCTATTTATTGAGAAAGGCTATAGGCTATATAAAAACACGCTTTGATCAAAAGGAGTGGAGCAGCAACGAAAAATGGCAGGCAATTAGATGCGACGGGAAGGGTCAAGGGAGCAAAAATTTGGCGCGGACAAAGTCGCGGGCAGAAGCTAGTAGTAGAATATGTGTGAAAGCCACAATCGCATAACATATTCGACTAAACAGGATAGATTTTTTCACAAAACGTCTTTTGAGACGTGTCAAATATTAAGTACACGACCACCAAGCTATTTTGATGGTAATACACATCTCAAAGAACAAAAGTAAAACAGTCAGAGATCACAAACCTAGTAAAAAGCGTCCACGAAACGAGATTAACGAGTATTTTGCCATAAAGTACCGGCTTAAGTAGGAAGAAGCTGTGAATTCATATTGTAAGCCTCGCTTGTTGCTTTTATACTTTATTACGTGAAATTGCGGCTTTCACATTACCGGAATAAGTTAGCGCAATGCGTAAAATACTCGTGCCTTTGGGTTGAGAACCCATGTAATGTTCCTACGGTTGGTTAGTAATCGCCTATAATCCAGAGTACAGACGCCAGCACTTGAAGCTACTACAATCTGTCAATTTTTTTTTTTAGGTTTTCAACTTTAACGCTAAAGAATTAGATTCAAGATTGATTGGGAAAATTTGACAGTTTCGGGTAGCTTGATGTACTTCAATCAGCTTCAATGAAAAAAGTTCTTTTACCTAAACTTTTCGTTGCTTCCTAACCTTCAAAATGCACCAGTGGCCTAGTACGAATTACTGAAATTCTAGATTCACCCACAAATAAATTGTCTTTGTGCGAGTCACCTACAGAAAATAACATATGGTTTAAAAGTGATGATTCGCCTGATTCTGGCGAGTTTATTCATGTAAGTTGACTAATTACCTACTTTTATAGATTTTTTTACAAGTGTAAACAACTTGATACTAATCTTTTTGTCCCTGTTTTCACAAATACATCACCGTTTCATAATTACAATAAAAACAAATTCTCAAGTTAATAAGTTCGTGAACACTGCCTAATTTCCACCATGGACGTATACACACCATTCATTTATCACGCCTATCAGTTAAGAGATAAACCAATGAAACGATGATGTTTGAGAACGCCAAACAGAAGACTGTTTGTCGAAGCCGCCTGAACTGACAACCGACTATAATGTCGAAGGGACAATTAATTGTTGAAAACCAGATTTACTTTCACAGAGGAGCTCGTGGGAAATGATATTTGTTAATTTATATATATATTATCATTCTGTTATTTGTTCAATTATTTATTATTAAATTTTTTGTTATTGTATTATTGTTACGCATGAATTACCAAAAAATGTTCCATAATTTGAATTGTAAATATCCTTATTGTCTTTGTAATAGTATGTAAAACCATAAATGGTGCATGCTGTGTTAGCCTATAATAAATTGTTGCACTTGAGAATGTACTGTCATCAAAATTATATTTAATGTATTGTGTAAACAATTGTTGGCTAACCTAAATAAATACATAAGGACGAGTTGATTGAAGGTTAAGCAACGCTTATCGCTGTAGCTTCGTGGATGGGTGACCATCCGTTACATATCGATAACCCTCCGTGCCTCGGGAAGCCGGTAGTCCTGAATGTCTTTCGTAGATCCTTGACAGTTGTTACGGGTAGTTAGAAGCCCGAATGTCTGTCAACCCGTTTTAGGTACCAACGGGTACCGTGATGGTTGTTACTGGGTTGTGTAGGGTAGATAGGCAGTCGCGTAATGTAAAATATTGGTATTCATCTGCATACGGAAGCGGCCCTCAGCAAATTTAGAAAAAGGCTAGGTAGATTCATTGAGTTTACTTAAACGCAAATTTGCCTAAAAAAGTCAGATGATTTACCTGTTTAAAGGGAATACCTACTTGAGTGCGAAAGCCGTATCATCGAATTTTGTTTCTTCGAAAACCTTTCAACGACATCTCTAAACTGCGACACCTTGTTAAACCGACGTCTTCTTGCTGCGATATTTCGTTACATCGAAAAACTGTACTGCGAACGATTTTACTGCGTAAATACCATTTTGCGAAGCCTTGTTCAATCGATGTCTCGTTACTGCGATGTTACTTAGGAAAACTTACTTCGGACGAACTTAGGGCGATAACCACGTACATCGATGTTTTACAAGACAATACCTACATTTCTTTAAAAGCAAAGAGCTCCATCTGTCATGAATATCAGTGTTTAAGTAAAGATTGTAGATTATTGCAAAGTTTGTCTGAATTGGGCACGCCGCAATTGCGGCGGTAAGTCCCCTCTTTGAGGAGTGGATAGAGAGGCACCACGGCGTCCTCACCTACCGCCTGATGCAGGTCCTCACTGGGCATGGGTGCTTTGGTGGGTTCCTGTTCAGGATAAAGCGGGAGGAAACGCCCGGGTGTTTCCATTGCGAGGATCGTTCGGAGGACACGGTGGAGCGCATGAGGTAGTGACAGTCTCTGCACTCTCATGTCCCTAGCTGCCGCCGGAGGAAACCCCCTGCGTCGGGAGTCGATAGCGGACTCCCGGCCACCGTAGGCACGAGCTTGCTCCTTACCGGGCGGCGAGCTACCCATTGCTCGCCGCCCGGTAAGGACCTGGCTCGGGTCAGCGCGACGGCGCGTAATGTTCCACGCACGCCTCAAACAGATGTCAGCAATACTGAAGGGGTTTGCTAGGGCCGATGCCTGCCAGGGTCGCGAGATTCGTTCGAAAGAGTTACCGTGACCCTGGAATATGGGCTACTGAAGGAACACGGGTGTGTTTTAGACAGTAAAAGTCTGACACACCCTTTCCCTCCGCCCAGAGCGGGAGAAGTCATTTGATGACTTCCCATACAAAAAAAAAGTTGGTCTGAATTTATTTGCAGTTATAAATGACTAGCTTCTGCCCGCGACTTCGTTGGCGTCAAATTTTTGCTCCCCTGACTCTTCCCGTCGCATCGATTTGCCTGCTAGTTTTCGTCCACTTTTCGTTGCTGCTCGCTCCTTTTGAGTTATAGTGAGTTAACTTTAAAAGATAGACATATGCTCTCGCGGACTTTTTTTTAGAACTTTTTAATAGGAACAATTCCGTCATACATGATTTTTGCGTTACTTTAACCGTTTACGCAGCGCACGCAACGGAAACTCTCAAAAGGAATAAATTTTCCCCGTTTTTGCAACATTTTTCATTACTGCTCCGCTTCTCTTAGTTGTAGCGTAATGTTATATAGCCTATAGCCTTTCTCAATAAATAGGCTACCCAAAACAAAAATATTTTTTCAATTCGGACTAGAGGTTCCTGAGACTAGCGCGTTCAATCAAACAAACAAACAAACAAACAAACTCTTCAGCTTTATAATATTAATATAGTAAGTATATATAGTATAGATTAAACTTTAGGTAAATACATTAACAGCAAATTTTCCTTGTTATTTATTTATTAATGTCAAAATAAAGCTCTCTGCTTTTGAAATGTTAAAAATGTAGATATTGTTTAGGAAAAAATCGATGTACGTGGTTATCGTCCTAAGTTCGTCCGAAGTAAGTTTTCTTAAGTAACATCGCAGTAACGAGACATCGATTTAACAAGGCTTCGCAGTATGGTATTTACGCAGTAAAATCGTTCGCAGTACAGTTTTTCGATGTAACGAAATATCGCAGCAACAAGACGTCGGTTTAACAAGGCGTCGCAGTTTAGAGATGTCGTTGAAAGGTTTTCGAAGAAACAAAATTCGATGATACGGCTTTCGCACTCAAGTAGGTATTCCGTTTAAAGTCACTAATTGTCACTGACTAGAGAAAACATTTTATAAATCTATAACATTCGTTATTTGTTTGAAAATGAGTGATTGCGGATCATGTAATTTAAAAAAGTAAGACTATGCCTGCATTCCTCGAGTTTGGCAGATATATAGGTAAACTTCACGAAGTACCCGTTTATAAACCGCGCTAGAAACGATTTCTTTACACAAAGTATCTATTATATCTAAATAATAAATTTGGTTTCAAAACAAAGAACAATTTTTCAAATTTTTTCGAAAAGGATGGAGCTCTGAGGTAACAACCATAAAAACACAACCGAATTGAGAACCTCTCCTCTTCTGAAACCGGTTAAAAAAGGAACAAGTTTTGGGAAAACTTCGCTTCAAATCCACGCAAAACGCCAATCGCTCAGTATGATGCTGTGATTCTATGCAAGACAGAGCTCCAGCGCTGTCAAGTGGGGCAACATCATATGAAATACAAAAAGCATAATACGAAATAAAAATTGTAAAATAAATACACAATACAAGTTCTAAATCCTAATACAAAAAAAGTATTTTAATGACAACATTCCGCCAAAATCTATTTAAAAAAGGAAAAAGAATGTGTCAAGCGCTTTTGCACCTTAACCGATTATCGCTCGCCGATTAAAAACTGTCTTATACATCAACTCAAAACCGGGCAGCGCAGGTCTATCCAACGTTTGGTATAATCAATAAACCTGTTGATCAAACGAGCCGATAAAACATGCTACACACTAATATTAGCCGGTATTAAGCTCGAATACCGCAGTGCCACAATGTCGGCTAGATAAGGCAGCCTTTTATGGGCTAGGGTACGATTACTGGGGCCTCAAATGACGTGGCACAAAAATGTTTTAAAGTCCATTTTGTTAAGCAGTTTTGGTGAAGAGAAATTGCTGTTTGCTTTTGTGCCTTAGTTCGGGTGTGTAGCAATGTTAGTACCGACTCATTTTTTATACATGTGTAACAGTACAGCTTACTCAAAAATCGATCTGCCTAGCCGTTTTTCGTACAAATTTCGGAATAGCTTCCAGTCAAACTGGATGCAGCTAAATTTCAGTAGTTGCATGGAGCGACTGCCTATGTGACCTTCACAACCGAGGTACTGGCCCATGGTAAAACTGCACCCTAATTGCGAAACGCACAATTTATCAGAATCTGAATGGGATCGAAGATTATTTCTAAACCATTGCGTCATTTGTTCGAATAAATTGTAGTTCAGCAACGTAAATAACGCAATGAATGTTGTTTAACTATGAATGTTAAACCAATTCCTACCGATAAGAAGTTCCGCAATTACCCCTCTGGTTGCCAGACTTTCGGGCTTCCAGCCACTTGTAACGACTGTCTAATTTCCAAGAATGACAACCAGGATCAACGGCCTACTGTACTTTCCGAGGCACGGACGGGTTTTGTTGTGTTCACCCATCCATAGATTTGCCGTGGCAAGCGTAGCTTAACCTGATCGATCGACCAGTGCGGCAAATATAGAGGAAACCGAAGAGACAATTCTATACCTCACTATAAAAGGCCGATTTTTGCTAAATATCAAGATGTATAATATACCTACTAATGTTCAACATTTTCAGCCTATAATGTTCTCACTGTTGCGACACAGGTTTGTCCGACAGGTTCGTGATGAGTTAGTGCCAAACTGCTTTTATGTTTTGATGCAAAAATCAACTATAATTCCATTAAAATGTCTAGTTGAATTTATAGTTACTAGCTGACCCGGGAAACGTTGTTTTTTCGGGTGAAAATTTGTGTTAAGGACGCTATAACATTTTTGAATCGCTCAAGTTTAGGTATCTGAGTCATCACACAACGATATTACGCGCACGCACACATTGAAACCATTGTTTGCTCGATTTTAAACATTACTTAACTAATCTTGATACTCGAAGGTATTATTTATTTTATTTTACCAGAACTGTTGAGTGAAATTGGTAGTAATAGTAGATTATTAACCAAGGGGATAAAGCAGTGTCTTCTGTCGCGGGTGACGATTTAAATCGCGAGCGTAACGAAGGACTCGAGGTTTACTCCCGAGCGTAGCGAGGGTGTTAAAAACTTAAATTACAAGCGAAGCGAGGGATTTAAGACGAGTCCTGAGTGTAGCGAGGGATTTAAATTCACCCAAGACTGAGACAGCTTTATCACCGAGGAAAATACTCTACTTTTCGTACCATTTGCGAAAAAATTAACACAATAATAATATGAGATAAGCATTTATTAAAAATAATGACAACTAAAGGTAAAAAAATCGCCTTTGAGATTGAAGCGCGTATTCAGAATATTTAATACACAATAGGAACCCTTTATAGGAGGCCTTCATTTTTGTATGAAGGCTGTTTTTGTACTCTACTGTGTATTTATAATTCGAAATGACTAACATTTTTGAGAGATAATGATTAACTACATGATTTTCAATTTATGTAAATAATGAAAGTTACGTTAAATATTTTGACTACATAGGTACTAGCAAAACCCCCAAAACTGATACCCATGTCGACATTTCATCATAAAAGTACATCAGATTTCATAATCCCTATCCCAATATGGATAATAATCTTTTTATAAAAAACAATACCCGCCGTATTTGGATCAAATTTGGATGAAACAGTCGTAATCACTATCCTAAAAGTACCCGAAGTTGATAGCTATGCCCACTTTTGATTTAAAAAAAAATAAATATTCGTCATTTTGAATGAAAAACTTGTGGGGTCGGTGGACATCCCGTCAGGAAGTATGTTTCTAAGCCTTTTTTTAACTCCGACTGTAATTTTGTATGGATTTTTCGGCTTCAGCACCTTCGAAAATATTGAAAACTACACCCATGATGAAAACTTTGAAAATTTTCGCAACGGCCATTTTTGATTTTGATTTGGACCTCACAATTGGCTACAGCACCCTTGTTTACCCCTACCGCAAGTTACATTAAAGAATTTCGTTCCAAAAATGGACGACACTTGCATAATTTAATTTCCACATTAAAAATAGATGTTCATATAATTTTTTATTGAATAATTATCCGCCATCTTGAATTCTTGTAATTGAATACATATTCATAATCATCACTACTCCATAATTTCCAATAGAATTTGAGTTATTTATTTCTAAACCAAGTTCTGGTAATAAGTTTGGTACTCATACTTTTGGTCCGAAAAGTATCAAAATTTTTCAACCACAGTATACAGCACGCACTCACTTTATTATTATTTTGATCGTATTTATTTCGTACAAAAAAGCGATACGCCCGTGCTTCCTAGGGCGCGTCTGAGCGCGGAATGACAAGCCGCAAGTAGAAAATGTATGAAGAAATTTGAGGGCGTTCTTTATTTTTCTCATAAATAAAAAAGTTATGTATTTAATTACAAAATATTAAGGACAAAACGTAGAAGATTATACGAGCCATAATTTCTTGTCCATTTGAAGTTAAAATATGCAGTCGAATTCACTATACAGGTACCGTTTTAGACCCCATTATTTTTCATTTTCTTCGATTATTGCGATGGGGAAACCGTATTTTCGAGAAAATATTGTATGGGACTATACAATTTTTATGGTTTCATCATGGAGACGACTAAATTATCTTTAATTTAGACCATAACTGACCTCGCAGTTATGATTCCTCTTGATGTAATTGGTACCGGAAAACCACCGATATTTGTAGAAAAATGTTATAGCGTCCTTAATGAGTGAAAATTTAGAGTTGTGTGTATTTTTCAATGCCAAAACTTAATAAAATTTATATAAAAAAAATTGAAAATATATATTTAGGGGTGAGTCACCCTTATCATTTAGGGGTATGAAACATAGATGTTGGCCGATTCTCGGACCTACCCGATATCCATACAAAATTTAATAAAAATCGGTTTAGCCGTTTCGGAGGAGTTTGGTAACAAACATTGCGACACGAGAATTTTATTTATTAGAAGATATCACATAAACTTAGGTTTAAGGTAACAAATTATTGAGACTATTGTATGCCTAACATGGTGGAGGAGTGCAAACGCACACCAAAATATGTAAATAACAACTCTGAAACCACTGTCTCACAATAAAGAATTTTGACTTTTGACAGGATCTGTCTGAGTGGGTGGGCCATAATCTACCAAGCGGGCCCAGTGCGGGTTGGTAGAGGACACATATGTCATTGAATTTTTGGTTATAAGGCGGTTCCTCACGACGTTTCCCTTCATCGAATGTTTATTGAGAACCAATCGAAGTAGCAAAATACAGGGCGATCTGACAATTTATACTCATTCCAATTATAGGTTGGACTATGTATCAGATCACAATCATTTATCTTTCTAAACCATTTGAAATACAACATACAATTTCACACGTGCCTAGAAAATACTTTTTTTGTATTTTCATCCAATTCTTTCGTATAATTGTAGACGTATTTATATAATTACAGGGCTGAAGGCCGCTGAAAATGTTACAATGAGTGTGGACCGACAAAGTTTTATTTATAAAACTGTGCCCGCCTCACACTGAAAGGCATTTGTTTGTTGTAAGCAAATAGTGCCTACGTAGACGGCTTTTCCTTTCGTATTTTATTCATTTTAAGAGTTAAAATAAAGTAGTACGAGCTTCTGTTTGTCTTACGGGCCCTATGAAATAAGAAATACATTGGGACTTTTAATATGCAAAGGGAAAATAATATTTGGGAAATGCGGTACATTTTCTGAGTAACAACCCGAGGGACCACACAATGTGAAACTTATTCACAAAATAAGGAAAGATGATTCTATAAATAAATGGCGACGGAAATAGAAGTATCTTACCTATGCTATAGCTAATTTATAGTATAATTATTATATCATAATACGAAACACCTGAAAAGAATTTTGTTCCTGATTGAGTACTGTATCGTATTTTTTTTTAAATATATATATATTTTGCCACACCAACCGCCAACTGAGTCAAAGAAAATTATAATTTTCTTTGGCTAAAAAATAAAAAACAAAATTATATAAAATAAAAATTATATATCCAATCTTATTTGAAGCAAATAAGACCCAATTAAAAATGCATAAAGTATTCAATACGTTTTCTTAATCAAAACATAATGATTACAAAAAGCCTGAATACTGTAATTGGGGTCTTGCGTCAGTTACGTTAAAAGTTGTATATCATTCTTATTTCCATTATCTTAAACCCAGAAAACCTGCTTTCACCACCTATATCAGTCTTACTCCACAACCAGACTAACGTTCCAACATTATCATAAAAGCTGTCTCCAGCTTCATATATCTTCGCAGTCTGATCACGTGGAGACACTTGGGGGACGCACCCTGCATAGCTGATCACCCAACACCTTTTCCCGCCAAGTTCGGGTGGCTGGGCTAAATTGAGTGTTAGCAACTTTGTTTTCACTTACATCTCGAATTACATGTGAGGATTAGATTAGAGGGTCGTCTGTGTTTCTAGCTGGAATACGATGGAGTTCTGGACTTATTGGCGATCTGTTTCGATCTTTGTACTGCTTTTGTTGGTTCTACGTACGTGTTTCTATGTCATTTTGGATTGTTATGTATGGTTTGGTGCGGTGGGATTTTCGAACACTCGATTGTAAGATATATGTGATTATATCTATATAATTATTATAATGAATTGTATCAATATTTTGCACCAGTGACAACCCCATTTTTATGTCCACGCAATCACTGTCCATTCAAAGGTTGCCTGGAAGAGTTCGCAGAAAGCGATAACGCCGCCCATTGTATGTTTTTTGTGTTAAATGTTCTTGTTGTTATGTATTTTCTGGTGTACAATAAAGCATATATAAATAAATAAATTTTCAACTCTCGGTGTAGAACTGAGCTTTGAGATTCCAACAGAGCGCATCTCAGCTAGTCGATCATCGAACAGTGTATTTTACTCCACTAAATCCCATCGAGATTTTTTCACGCAATGGATTAAAGGCTCGTGCAGACTAGCGCGACGCGACGGTCGCGCGCGATTCGGCGATTTATAATAATAAATAAATATCTTAGCACAACCAACACACCGTTATCTAATCCCAAACTAGGGCTTTAACAAGTTTAATACGGCTATAACAAGTTAAGCTATGCCGCGGAGCTCAAGTGTTGCGAAAAATTGTGTTGCTTAGTTAACTCATCGAATGCCGTAATTAGAGACACAATAGAAAGACAATTGCTTATGTCGAACTGCGTAACTTAAGACATTCAAAGGGTTAATCAATACACAGTTGGTTAATGTTTACTAACGTTTGGATTCAGTTCCCAAACTAGGCAGAGCCTGTACTATGGCAACCAGACAACTGATAAATATATTTCTAAATACATACATATTATAGCTAAATTACACCCAGACACAGAACAAATAATTGTGCTCATCACACAAAGATTTGTCCTGGGTGGGAATCGAACCCACGGCCTCAGTGTTAGTAGTCAGGGTCACTAACCACTATACTAACAGGCCAGTCAAATATCAGTAGAACAATTTCTATGACTGTATCGCGGCGCGACCGGTCGCCCCTGTGTGAAGTGAAGCGCGCGTTTTCATAGAAGTTGTTTTTTTTTTTCACGAGCTTTTTACATTTGCACTGCTTATCGTCGAGAGTGTAAAACCCAACTGTTTGTTATACCGTCTCGCTGGGATGCATCTGTGTTGGACTGAGACTTGAAAATCTAGGGCGTGATTGAACCCCCCCGCGACAATGTTATGTCCGTCCGAACGTGGGTTAACTTAAGTAGAAGTCAAGTCTTACATTCATATTTACTGGTCCTACGGTAAAATTCAAATGACCATATTGCCAATATATTAGCAAAATCACATTAAAATTAAGTCGTTAAAGAGATTTGTTCGAAAGAGATACCGTGACCCTGGCACATGGGCAAATGAAGGAACACGGGTGGGTTTTAGTCAGCAAAAGTCTGACACGCCCTTCCGCTCCACCCAAGAGCGGGAGTCGTCATTTGATGATTTCCCACCCACAAAAAAAGGCAAAATACCTCTCCACATTCCCCCTTCAGGTACATGTCCCCAATTCATTGAAACGTTAACTTTTCCACCGCGAGCTGGTATTAAAGTGCATCCGCTTAGCATTCACAGTCCATCGCGACTACCACGACCCTGTTACCGGATGTCCGGTTTTAGTCTCGCCTTCATGAATATCCGACAACTTAAATTGGTTTGTTTTTTGGACGGATGTCGGGGTTTCCTTTGAGAGATTTTCAGATATTTGGAACTGCTGGTGAAGATTTTAACTAAAAGTTCAGTTTTGACTTCAACTAGGTTTAGGTAACGATTGTTTTGTTCGCCATTTAACACTAGAAGCGCGCAATATACCGACTGAGGTATATTTGGATAAAAAAATATGTATATTGCAATTACGTGGCTGAAGTCTAGTATAAATAATAATAATCATCATATTTCATGAAAAGTTATAAACAGGTACGATTTTTTTTAAAGTTTAGTAAAAATAAACAGGCGTTTACAATACAATAGAAATCCAAGCAAGGTATTTTTAGCCTTTAATTTTTAACTTTACATTGCGGTAGTGGTCACAGTAGTACATGCTGTGTGAACATTTGAAGTATCTAATGTTAAGACTCTGACCGGCAGACCGGGGCGGCTTGATTAGATCAGTTTCGATGAAGTTTCCATAACAATGGGACTATAACAGACGCGTCGCGCCTGCCTGTAGGAGCTTTTACGATTAAAGGAAAAAATACAACCCCGTGACAGACAGTCAGACAGCGGAGACTTAGTAATAGTGCCCCGAACCCTAAAAAGGACAAACGATCTATCGCTTCTAAATTACCAAGGTTGTCAAAACAGAGCCTACCATTACCAATGCCGCACCGATAAACTACCTCCATATTATTAAATATTAATGCGACAACAGCAAAAACTTACAGTGCACCAGTAATAAATTACAAACGCTTAGTAAATTGTACCGTTCGTAGTTTGCAGACAGGACATGTGCTTTCTATACCTGGTCTTTTAGTCGTATTCAGTAACTTGACAGTTGGAGGGTTACCAGATTTTGACAAAAAAAAGATTGAGGTGATGTAAGAATGAATGAAATTGAATTAACTTGAAGTAATGCACTTACATGCAAACTTTTTGGAACGAAGTTCCTTATCGCGCGTTGCGAAAGGGGCCTAGACGGAAAAAATTAAGACCAAAAGTTGTAACGACACTTTTTGCTATAGTTGTAAGCCGTGCGGCGTGCGCGTGTTTCTCTGTCTGTCTCTCTCTCATAGAAAGCAAGCCAGTTATTTTCGTTTCGTCTTTCTATTTCGCATTGAACAGTATGGTATCGCGACGATTATTTTTGTTGAGTGTATACAGGTTTTTTGTACATAATAAATAACTTAAAAAATATTTTTTTTTTACAATTCCTTCACAATCGAAAGGAACTTCGTTCCATCCGTGTCCCTTGACACCTCTCAAGTTTTTTATTTTAAATTTAATAACTTGTCTTAAAACAAGATATATACTATATCGATATAAACATCGTCTATGGTTGCCAGAGGAAATAAAAGGACTTGATTTTTATATTTAGTTTTGTTTCTATTAGAAGAAAATAAAAGAGGAAATAATAGTTATTAATAATTATTCGGATTTGTCCACATCCAAAAACGATTTTTAAAGTTTTTTTTTACATTAAACTATTTTTATCATTCATTCTTTACGCGAAATCGTTCACTACCCCAACACTATTAGATTTAGTATGGTATCATAATTTTGCTTTGAACTGTCAAGTTACTGAATTCGATTAAAAGTCCAAGTATACGTACGGGTGGTACCGTCGCGCACACTAACGAGATCATTTATAACGGTGACGTAAATGCAAGTAAGCGACTCACATGATTGATTCAGCCGTCACTGATGCAAACTGATTTTGTTGGTGAATGTACCTGTGCGGAGTTTGCGCATAATTTTGGGCGTAATTCAGTTTGGGAGTGTTGCTTTTAAGCGGTTTTTGGGGATGTTATACAAGTTTGGTAAGCTTATGTCGAGCTAAGGTAACTTGTGTGGGATAAAGTGCTTTACGCTAGTCGGTTATGCCTTTATGTATAGCATATGTTTTGATGGAAGTAAGTTGTGAAAAATAAATCACTTCGAATATGCCTTTTACGTTCAACTTTATTATTTGATCAAAATTTACAGTAACTGAAAATTCAATTGTTTTTGAACCCGTTGGGTATTGCAGTTGTCTATGAAATAGCAGTTTTTTTAAACCGATTAAAAGTATTTGCCGCAGTAGTATAGTGGGGCTAGAATTGTGTACGGAATTCCTGGTTTTAGTATTCGGTGGCGATATAGGTACCTACGACTTTGTATTTAGCAACGTATTTTGAAATGGTGTCGCAAATAGGGTGCCAAATTTCAAATTCCTATCATTATTACCCAGTTCAAAGTCCGAACTATCAGAATGTCAAGCGTCTGTTTTAATCCAATATTGAAGTCCCCGAAATTGCCACCCCGGATAATTTGGATTAACCGGTTCAGACGACAAATTCGATCAACAAGTGCTTGACAGAACATGATAGCCGGATATTCGGAGCATCCTACGTGAACGTTTTATTAAAATGCCGGTAATTGGACCAGGGTAAACATATTATGGGCCTCTCTCGTTAAGTGAGCAAGGAATTCGTTTATCTCGGTAATTATTCTTTAAGTGGGCAGCATTTGGTAACTCAAGCCAATTGAAATTTTAAAGGTGATACATACATATACATACATAGAATCACGCCTTTTTCCCATGGGGGTAGGCAGAAATTACAGAAAGTCACCTGTTACGATCCTAACATAATCCTCTTGCCTCGTTTAAGTTCAAACATAAATAAATAATAAAAATAAAAATGCTTATTTCATCAATTATGTTAATTACATTGTCCACTTTGGAGTCACCTTTTAAGCAAAGATTTGCTTGTAGTAGGTGGCTCCGCTCTTCCAATTTACATTTACTATACAGATAATATGTGAGAGAATAAACAATGGATATTTTTGAAAGCACGCCAAAGGTTTTAAAAATAATAAAAATAATATAAAAAAAAATTAAAGGAGTGCGCACAATATTATGTGTTTGTGTGTGGGGGGAGTATGAGTGAGGTAAGGGTGTGTGTGTCTGCCGGGGTCGCGTGATTGTTCGAAAGAGATACCGTGACCCTGGCACATGGGCAACTGATGGAACACGGGTGGGTTTTAGTCAGTAAAAGTCTGACACGCCCTCCCGCTCCGCCCAGAGCGGGAGAAGTCATTTGATGATATCCCATCCTGAAAAAAAAAAGGGTGTGTGTGTGTGATGGGTGTGAATGTTGGTGTAGATTTGATTATGTAATTGTATGGAGCATAGCCTCGATTTCTTCGTAACCTTTCCTCTTCAACCATTCGGTGAGTGTCTTTTTGCAGTCGCGGTATGTCATAGGGAATATGTTGAGAATATTGTTGAGAGAATTGTATAGTCGAGAAGATTGTTTTGTGTATTGTCTAGTAGCGAATACAGTTTTGACCGGGGTTTCTGGAGCTACTTTATTCTTCCTCCTAGTTTGAGTCCTTGGAGTGACGAAGGGGAGGGATTTATGTTTCTTTAGAGTAATCTGCAGAACATAGAGCTTTCTAACTGATAAGAGGTTCGAATTCAAGTATAAGGTTTCGGTGGGGAATATTAGTGGCTTAAAGTACATGACTTTGAGTAAACATCTAGGCATACTCGCACGCCGGTTACTGGTACTACGCACCTGACCCTTCTAAAGAACATCACCATTTATAACGGTTATTTTTTTTAATAATAAAATAAACAGTATAGTTAATAATAATTAATTCAGTTTGGAAGAGAAATAAACACATTATCGTAAATTGTGGAAAGGTAAATACTTAATGAGACATTCTGTATGACTGTCCAATGCACAATGGTTGTATTGAAAATTCAATTTTCAAAGTTCAGGAATAATAATCAGCCATATTTTGTTTTAATTTGACAAGAAGGCAGATCAGTGCTGGCCAGTGGTAACGGCCGTGACTTACGAGTGTCATTAATTAGTAGTGGTGATAAAATAATTACTTCATCACCACTGCTTTCAAAACGGTGAAGGAAAAATCGCGAGGACTCGGTATTTTCTTGAATCAAGAATTCAAATACATGTGAAATCTACCAACCCGCACAGGGTTCGCGTGGTGGATTATGGTCCTTAGGCTAGTGTCCCATCGCTGGGAAAATTATAGGCTGATTTTGCATTTACATTATTACACATACAATCACGCCTTTTTCTCATGGGGGTAGGCAGAAACCACGGAACGCCACCTGCTACGATCTCTACACACTCCTTTTGCCTCTTTAAGGTTCATACAATTGGTCATACACACACGCCGGTTGCGAGTACTACACACCTGACCTTTCTGAAGAACATCACCAATAAGGTCACTATATGTCCTCCTAGGGCTTCCCCCCCCCGGTGTTTCCACTCACATCTGCCTTGTAAATACCTTTTGTGATTTACATTATTTTTTGGTCTTATTTGTGAAATGGATGTACAAAACTGCACATTGTATTGTAGTCAATTAAACATATTTTTTTAGCCCGTCAGCAAACCTTCTAAATGATTAATTCTGAAAAATAAATTGCTACAATATGATAATGCTTCCTAAAGAATGTTCATTGTACCGGTCTACAGGCATATGATATAGTACCTATAGGTTCATAATATTTCAGTGTTAGACCTATATACGTTTTGACGAGTTAAGAGATAAACTACTTATTTTTCCGTTATTACCTAACCCTAGAGAAAACAATATTTATTTGGAATAATCCTAACAATTCAGAACAGGTAATAAGTTACAATAATATACGACCTTACAGTCCCATGAGATTCCACAGGTTGTGCTCAGGAGAGGCCAAAAACATTTTATATAAGGTCAGAGTACCGTTTATGTCCCTGTGGTAGAACAAAATGATGCAGGAAAAGTTAAAGGGTTGTTGCAACCTTATTCTTAGGTGTTTTAGTGAATTGGTTTATTTATTGACATAGCCTGTAAAATAACGACAGTTCAATTTCAAAACCTAGTATCTAACATTTATTTTTAAACGGGTGTTTTTGCATTTTTCGACCTTAAAGACCACCCGCCACATACTAGGCTAACAAAAACTCCCAGATATTAGTCAAATACGAAGTTACTCAAACTCGGAAATCTAGTATCCAGAGCAGTAGTTCTACAGAAATCGTTTTTCGGCTCTCCTGTAAAAGTTTTATGCAGATAGGTTTTGATATTTCACAGCCGATTATATCAATTGCTATTTGCCTAGCCTATTATGTTGGTTATCAGTACAGTAAATCTTTTGTGAACCTTATTGGAGTCGTTCGTTTTTCGATTTTAAATAGATTGGGCTATTTAGCATACTTGGACATGAAATGAAGTCGTCTGATCTTTGTGGCAGGCATTATCCACTAATCTATATTGATACTGACCTATGTTCATCTGTTCATCGGTGTCCACTACCGACCGGGCAATTCTGATACAAAATGAACTTTAAACCAATCTTAAGTCAGTTGTCAGACTTTAGGGCATTTGATTACCTGCCAGGGTCGCGGATTTTTTGAAAGAACACGGGTGGGTTTTAGTCAGTAAAAGTCTGACACGCCGTCCCGCTCCTCCCAGAGCGGGTGAAGTGATTTGGTGATTACCCCACCCGGAAAAAAAAGGGCATCTGACTGCCTCAAAACAAGGCGTTCTGCAAGTCTTCCGAAAAGCTCAATGAATGAAAATGTTGTTATATCTATGGCAGATAGAGAGTATGGAAGAAGACTTGTTGCGTCGACCCCAAATAAATTAGGATTAGGGCTGATGGATGACGATGATCCTCGGATTGTGCGCGACAGGATGTTTAATTTCACACTTTGAGTACACGCGTGGTGAGATTAATTGTTGCTGGTGTTCATCTTCGCTTACGAGTGTATTACAAACAATTAATTTTAAACAAAGGATTTTTCTTTCATTTTGTCTAAAATTTAAATCGTAGACTGATGTGTCATGAATTCATGTTAAAGACAGGATTAGCCCTGCCAGGGTCGCGAGATTTGTCCGAAAGAGATACCGTGGCCCGTGTATAAGGGGCCGTGGTATATGGGCAACTGAAGGAACACGGGTGGGTTTTAGTCAGTAAAAGTATGACACACCCTCCTGCTCCACCCTAGAGCGCGAGAAGTAATTTGATGAATTCCCACCCAAAAAAAAAAGAGACAAGATTAGCCAAATAACGGTTTTCTGCGTCCTAATTTCATAACACACTATTAATCGGAATCTGAACAATTTTGAAACTTATTGCTAATCCATTCTGTCATATGTTCGATAAAATTGTCTGCATAGCCACGTAAACAACGCCATGAATGTTGTGAAATCGTCAAATTGTGAATTTTTATTTTGCGGTTCTTACTGATTGTGTATTATGCAATTACTCCTATGGTCAGGAGTTCATCGTTTCGCAACCAGTTTTAAATGAGTTGCGTCGAAAGGACACAACACAGCAATATGAATCCGGCTTAAATCATAAAGAAAATAACAGAATACTCACTCAGCCTCTTCGATAGTCTCCGACATGGCAAGGAAGACACAGTTGAGCAGAATGGTAGCCATGACGAAGTAGTCGAAGTACTGGTTGGTGGACAGATACACGCAGGCCCTGCGGACTGGCGACCACGGCGAGTACCAGAACAAGGAGCGCGTCGCCGTGAAGCGGTGGATGTAGTTCTTGCGGAAACGTTTTGATACCACGCAGAAAGTCTGGAACAAGAGAATTCAAATTAGACCTTAGCCACCTTATCATTAGAGTTGTAACCCCGTGGCCACGAGATTCACGCACAAGCGATACTCGTTCTTCAATTGTGACTGCGTAGAAAACAAATGAAAGAACATGTTTAGAGCATACCACGAGTGAGCAGATAGGTGCGACGTGACTCTAGTAGAACAATGTCTTTGAAAATTCATAGTAACCCATGGGAACTGTGCTTCCAGAATCGTGTCGCATAGTAATGTCGGGTCTCTTTGCTAGTGCCATGACCGTGCCACGACTAGCGCCGCACGGAAATAGTGACGCGCCCGTGGTCCACCCGTTTTGATGATTATCCGGAGCAAACAGACAAATCAACAATTCATTTTAAGATTTTGTTTGTATATAATTTCGTATGCATCGCCAAGTCAAGCAAAAAAGCGGTCACTATAAGATGTTATTTGGTTAGCTAATTACATAAACGTAAGACAGAAGGTCCCATAAGTAGGGACTGAATAAATTAACCGACTTGGTATTACATGGATCTCACAACTTTTTACGGTAGAAGAGTTGCGAGACTTGGTTTTTTTACAAGTTGTGTTTTTGATGACATTATTTCGACATTACAAATAGATATTTCATTTTTGTTTTGTATAGATGTATAGGGGGATAACTTAAGTTTGAATGAAGTTTTGAAATAAATTACGGCAACATTCTGTAAAATATGACTGTTTCTAAAATATGACAAAAATGCTTCACGAAGTACCTACATATTTTAGTCTAGTCGACAAGTTGAAAATGGTACAAAATAGAGATACTGCTCTTAAAATTATGTGCGATAGCTCATTGGATCCGGAATGACGTCTAGAAAAATGTGCCAAAAGCGTGTATGCATTTGCCGAACTCCAACCTAAAAATGTCGCGCGCAGACCTATTTTCAGCGTTAAATTAAAATTATAAATAATGGAGATAGAGCTCCGGGAGCTTCAAGTTTTTTATTGAAAATTTCCTCTTCTTTCAGAATCTTTTTTTGAAATTTCAGAAATATTAACAGTTTATGAAATATTGGCAATAAACGAAATGCCATTTTTTTTTTCATCCTTAATTGTTCATAACTTTTGCAATTTTTTATGTGCTAATACACGCTTTTGGCACATTTTTCTAGACGTCATTCCAGTTCCAATGAGCTATCGCACATAATTTTAAGAGCAGTATCTCTATTTTGTACCATTTTCAACTTGTTGACTAGACTAACAAATTACAAATGAATCAGTCAATCATAAACGACGGAGAAATTATATCAAACGCCATCTTTAATCTAGATACTGAACAAGCGGTATCGCTTCCTGATTATCTCCATTAACTTAACAAAAGCATGCACAAGCAACGATTATGAGGCTTGCAAATTAGCGTGGTTAATTGGCGAGCCACCTGCCACCAGCCACTCGGTCGTTAGCCATTTAGCCATTAGCCACGGAGACCTGCTACAGTTTTAATTGCCAGCGCGAA
Source organism: Aporophyla lueneburgensis (assembly GCA_932294355.1). Lineage (NCBI taxonomy): Eukaryota > Metazoa > Arthropoda > Insecta > Lepidoptera > Noctuidae > Aporophyla > Aporophyla lueneburgensis. The sequence continues at coordinate 21,963,183 of OW028748.1, read as the reverse complement.
TTAATACCGCGTTCGAAATAATTGTTTCGCTCTGTTTACCTGAAAATTACATTCGAAGGTAATCAGTTGCACTTTTGTGCTGAACACTGTGGTTTAAAATTATAGGGGGTGTTTTTATTGTGATATATTTTTGAAGGCATTAAATGTAACTAGTGGTCGCCCAGTGGTCGACATTCGACCATAATAATAAATCTATATGCATATCCATTAAAACTAAATAAAAAAATAATATGATTATATTTGACAATCAGTAACACTATAGACAAATAATATAAAGACAAATATTCTCGAAATGACCATAGATTTCAAAAATGAAATAGGTTAGTATATATCTATAAAATTAATTTATTACCGATGGTTAAACTTGACATTCAGTAAGACTATAGACACAAAATATTAAAACAGATATTCTCGATTGGATCACAGATTTCAAAAATAATTATATTTGACTTTCAGTAAGGCTATAGACAAATAATACCAAAAACAAATACATTTGATACCAAGCTTGATATAGACTCGATTTGACTATAGAATTCCAAATAAACAAAAGAATATCTATGCATGTGTGTATTAAATACACGGTAATGTGTGTAACGTGTTATTTATTGAAAATAATGTATTTTTACGCATAATTAAAAAAAAAAATATTAGTATTAGTCACTTCTCTGTATGAACTATAATTGTGCGAAATTTCATACTCCTCCGTCCGCCTAATTTCGTAAAAAGGGATCCAAAGTTTTCGCTTCACGTATTAATATATAGATAACAATTCTACTTGTACTGCTTCACTGATCTAGTGGTCGCAAGCACTACTACTGAGCACGAGGCCTGAGTTCCATTCCCACAAGTGTTATTGAATTTGGGGAATAAATATAAATAAATCCTTTATTTCAAAAGGCACAAAGTATGAACCAATTTTTCACGTTACAATGCGACTTGATACTTACAAAACTACTCAAAGTCTGGTCATTTCTTTTACCAATTAAGGGTGAAAGGTGGGTAAGCCTTTGGTGAGGGACGCAACCTGTATCGACACTGTTGCGCCGTCTCATGTTCCTACTACGGCGGGCTGTGTTGGTACCGCTGCTACGGCTGGTGACACCTTCAAGCGGCGCAAATAATGTAATCTTATGGGTAACTACAGTTTTGAGTCATTTAGTGTGGACAAGAAAAGAGACGCGCACTCTGGTCAAAGGGACCCGAGTGCGCGTCTCCTTTTTTAAGGAAATTTCCTGCCGAGCTAGGTTGTTCTTTGGCGATTTGCATTACCTTTCAACGAGGCAATGCTGCCAGTCTTAGGCACATTAAGGCGGTCGAGTACTTTAACGCCTGGGTGTCCTTTTATTTTTGTATTTATTTGCATAGTTAGTATTATACCTCGTGTAAATAGTTATTTGTGTTAAATAATGGTGCCGAATCTGTTGTACACGAACTAAACTAACTATACTATCTCCAAAATTCCTTACTTTTGGCAATGAGAATTGTAACGCTATTCTGCATGGAAAAATCTCTAAATTTAAAAATTATTGATATGACACGACTAAAATTGAATTTGACAATCGCGACTCAGCGTGGTATTATTTTTTTCTTTTGGTTTCGCAAAGTTGTACTTGTGTGTGCATTGCGTAGAATGAATTTTTTGAGAGACGAAGGCGCGTGCTCGTGGGCAGCCTGGACGTGTTTTATATGGATTTTTTCACTTTTGTTTGAAAAATATAAAAATTATATTACCCACGTGTTGAGATTTAAATATGCAGGGGTTTACTAAGGGGGTCGAAAATTTCATTATTTATGCGATAGTACACGCCATTTTCAAGATATAAGCAAAAAGAAAATATAAAATACAGAACTGTTTTTGCACGTGAAGGGGAGGCGTTGTTGAGAATTTTAGTTCATGACCACTAGCTTTATTCCACACCTTTTTAATCGCGATTAAAAATAGTCAGATTTAGTTAAAATAAATTATTATAGTCAAAATTTTCGGTGAAAACCGGCAAACTCGAATAGCAAAATTGACATTTTCACTAAACTAATAACTCAGTGCAATCTTAGTGCTGTCAAACTAAAATATAGTTAAGTTGTGTCACTTTAGTCTATTTCAGAATAGGAAATCGTCGTTTGACAGGAATAAACCAAATTTTAGTGATTTTTAGTTTAGTTTAGAGAATTTTGTGACAACAGAATCGGCACCATTGTAAAAGTTTTTAAGTAAACAATTAAAGGTTTAAAAACAGTAAACACGATAAATAAAGCGAAAATACTGATAAATAAATAAAGACAACAAACAGTACGATGCAGCAGACGACCCGTATCACTGAACGTTTGTCGTTGATTGAATGCACAGATTTAATAGTGAGCTCAGCACCAAGCTCCAATCCAATGTGGTATTGTGAAATTGATTGGCTGTGATTGGCTGATCAAATTGAAACGGTTTCCTTCCGAAAACGTTCCGGAATAACAAAGCTTCTGGCGTATAAATCCAAATTGCCGGAAACGAATTGCTTCTTGCAACTGACCGGTTTGTTAAGCCGGTCACTGATAGCTATGCACAGGTGCAGGACAGTACCTATTTGCGAATCGTGATGCATAATTTTGACTAGATTTGTGTTGGTATTTTGTTGTTATCAACATTTGTATGGTACATACCTATCATTAGTCTCTCACATAATATCATGTGCACGCAAAATGTCAAGTAAAACGGCTAACTATTCATTTCTTTTTTATGTTTGTGCTGCATATTTTCAAAGTTTTTGGACGCATATGTTCATTCATGTGGTGTACCACATGAAGAACGTAAAGGACGTAAAGAATAGCATCATCCCATTTCTTAACGTGACTGAGGGAACTACTAGAGAATGGGCAGCAGCGTTCTCTATGCATTTTACCACCAAACTGCGATCGCCAACCCGCCTGCCAACCGTGGCGATTATGGCAAAGCCCCTCAAATTAAGGCAGGCCTATGCCCAGCAGTGGACGTATTACGGCTGAAATGATAATGATGATGATGGACGCTAAGATTTATTGGGAAAAAAGGAACTTATTCCAAATATTTCGCATATAGGTACGAACAACCGGAATTAGAGAGTGCAAAACAGATATTTTCAACAGGCATAACAACTATAACTGAAAAATGCTCTATGACCTCGCCCGGGTCAAAAGTTGAATCTCTCGTATTTTATGTATCTGTGGGCATTCAGAAAAATTTCGCGTTGGTCATAAATCATCTCGTAAAAAGAACGTATGCTGCACCAAATTTTTACGTTGTGGAGCTGGGCGCTATTATACCGGCTCATATTAGAGGTTTTCTTTGAATAGGGAAATGTATAATTATTCATAGCAGTATTTATCTGTCTCTCTATTCACTTAAGTACAAAAATCTTTCAGGAATTTGTAGGTAGAGGACCACTTTTAGCAAGTAGGTATTAATAACATTCAGCGACATAACAAAAATATCAATCTACTTAGCATTTTCCCAATATATATTTAGGGTCGACTTCAGCCAAATTGGATACTAGTATTTTACATTGCCACTTGCTTTCCGACCTCCTCAACCCAGTTACTGAATAACAGGATACTCCTTAGTAAGACTGGTTGTCAGACTTTCAGGCTTCTGGCGACCCGTCACGACTGCCAAAGATTTATGAATGACAGCCGGGAGAACAGCTTAACGTGCCTCCCGAGGCACGGAGGGATCTCTTTATTTAATAGATGGTCACCCATTCACGAATCGAGCGATCCAAGTGTAGCTGAACCTTCAATTAAATCGGCAATTATTTAGCTAAGAGCTTCGAAACTAAACTATAACACAACAGATGAAATAGTTCTATTTATTTCTTAACTAGAGAAAATACCTAGTTTTCCCTCGCGGGTGATAAACTACAAAGCGCCTCGTGCAAGTTTCTTACAAGTACCTACAACAGACTCACGAACAGAATCCATTTGCTTCTCTCACTTACCTACCGGCTGTAGGTATGTGATATTATTTTCATTGGTCTTTTTCCTGGTCGTATGGCCGGGACGGGACTACTGATACGTATTGATCTTGTATTCACTTTTTCTTTTATTATGGGCGTTTAAGAGTGAGTTATCTGCATCATGCTGAGTGGACGCCTTCTCGTCACAGTATCTAATGGCGTGCAGCTGCCGACTATTTGATCTTATATGTTTTTTTATGAAAGTGTTTCTGTGACAGTTAAGTATTTTTTCTTTATTAATTTATTTCTTCTAATTATCGTCTAACAAGGTTGTAACGACATTTCATTATTCGAGAGTCCATTGCCGAAATCATAGCATTTTGCTGAGGAACTACCTGTTCTCGAACTCCATAGTTGTTCTAGTTACTGTTACAAAAGTAGTTATTTTTCACTCTGCAATCGAAATCTTGTCTTTAGTTAGATGTTTCGAATTTTAGTTTGAATATTGCACATTAAATTTTATTGAGAGACACTTATATGAGTGACAGAGATAACACGCTATAAAGCAAAACTGCTTCTAAAACTCAATGAGCCATATTAACAGCCAGGTACTTTATCTAAGTACTTATAACAGTAACTTAACCTAAGCACGTGTCGTCTATTAACGAAGGGCCTGAGACAGTTGCGTACACATAAAGTTAATTACACGGTAACATCCCGTGGGACGGTAAACTATAAAGTTACAACCAGTTCTTACCAGTTACAACCAGTTACTGCCAGTTGTTACCAGTTGCCACCGGTTAACATGGCGACAGACAACTGATTGTTCTTAGTTCTTGACAACGACGTGAACTAGCGCCCCCTGGGGGTCGGCAGTGTAATGTTTATTTTGTTTGTATAAACTGGGAAGTTGTATAAAGTTATTTGTGTATAGGAGACTAGAAATAGAGGAACGTAATTTGTGGTATAAATACAGCAGCCCTTTTTAGACATTAACGATTTGTTCAAGACGTGAAACAGTACTGTTCTTTTCTTGGTTTTAACTACAGCAGCGGTGAATAACGTTAATATAATTTTTTTACTAAAATAAATGTTGCTTTTCAATGATTTTTGCACTCTTACCTAATTATTTTTCACTTTCTGCTAATTAAACATTTTTATACTATTAAAGCTTATTTGTTTTTTTTATACTATTAAAGCTTATATGTGCTGCAGGGGAGTTTGTTCCGCCACTTCTTCTTCCCAGCTACAGCACTAGGAAGTGTCGAAGGGTGGGCGTTTTGGGGGGACTGTCTTTTGTAACTTTGACGTTCAAAAAGTGCTGACTCTCAGCCTAGTTTGAATAAATGACTTTTGATTTTGATTTTGATTTTGATTTACTGAGACGTCATCTGATTATGGCTAGGTGATCCACCTATGCTCTTAGTAAGTCATATATATTGTTGTCAATATGGCTCGCATTGAGCCGACAGTAACACAAAGCATGAAAAGAGCTGTTCTCAATCTCTTTGGTGCAGGTCCATTATATGTATACCATCTTTTAAATGTGATACTAATCAATCATAGCGTGCTTTTAAGTTCATTGCAGACCGATTATATAGTTACAAAATAGTTAGTTCACACCACTTCAGCGGAACAACGACCTAAGCCTCCCCATAAAATGGGTTTTGCCATAATCGCCACGCAGGCCGGATGGCGATCGCAGCAAGGAGATAAGATTCATAGAGAACATTGATGCCCATTTTCTAGTAAGTCCTTTAGTCGCTTTCTACAACACTCACGGGAAGAAATTGGGATGGTGCTATTTTGTAAGTCCGGCAACATACGGAATTAGTTAGGTAGTAGGTTAGTTCAATACTTTACCTTGCGTTTAACTTTCTTTAATAAATCACAGAAAATGAAGAATTTTATTCCAAGTAACATTTGCATTTCATTTGCATTGCTCACTAAAAACCTGTACATTTAATTCTCCTTCTTAAAAATTTTATAACCTTGTTTTGGGTTAAAACCGTCTTCTTTATAGCGTCCAGGGCCAGAGTGAGGGGTTTTATGGGCCACATTAAGTCTGTCCCAGTGGCCGCATGGCCTCAAGTTGCGTCGTAAAATCCGATAATAATGGAACATGTAACCGTTTTACCATTCACACATTGTACATGAGAAAACGGCTTGATTTTAATACGTTTTATTAGAGAAGTCGATGTTCTTGTAAGTCATAAAATAGTTTCCTGTTTTTACAGATGTTCTGTTGCAAATTGCAGGAAAATGATAGAACGATCGCATGTTTATGTGCACCGAAACTGATAAGGAACTCATTAAAGTCTTCATGATCAACATTTCAGCTGTCTAGACGTCGTATGCCAAGAGTCACCACTTCGACCGCTTCTGTGTCGGCCTTCACAAGGTCATCGGTCCATCTTGTGGTAGGCCTTCCAATGCTACGTCTTCGGGTACGCTGACCTTTCGGCTCCAGGATAACCATAGCCAATATACATGTATGAGGAACAGGGGGTAAAGTTTACTCATCCTCCATAGAAAAGAGAGGATTCTCCGACCAGTATGTAGTTGTGTCTGGTGGGCAACGACTATTGATGTTGGGGCGTCATATACACCGTGACATTTTAATTGTTTTACAACGGTAGCCCACTTCATGTATCCAATGACTACTACACGTCCATAAGAAAAAAAAAGAATATTTGAATAACTAAAAAATAAAAATATTATTCACTATGATGACGCAAAACGTAGTTTTACATTCAAATTCAAATTCAAAGTCGTTTATTGCGAACTAAGTGTACAGGGATGGTGTTATGTTATGTTAGTACTTACGACTTAGCAGCCTTTTACAAGCATTGCAATTTATCATTCGCCTGTCCTTATCATTCTAAATTAGCTTGCATTTATTTTACTTAATTATTTTCGTTTACATTAATACAATCAAATTGAGAAATCATAGTTGGGGCAAAGTTAAATGTCAGTAATAATTAATATAATACAATTATTCAGCAAAATTAATGTCATCCTTTCAGGTAGTACAAATTATCATGTTATGTGAAGTTAAATAGAAACAAAGTCTTTTTGTTTGTATGGGACAGATCGCCACTTTCGTGCATGAGAGAAAACTGTTACTTTAAGCTAGACTATAAATATTCTTTCACTGAGTAGAAGCATTTTTGTATAAAGAAAAGTTTTAGCCTTTTTTGGAATATTATGACAGATTTTTCAGTTTTAAATATGTTGGGCAACTTTTTGTATATTTTTATTGCCATATAATTTCATTGATATTGTGTGTCATGGAACATGGAGATGGAATGATCTAGTCGACTCGTGCGCTGGGTAGTTCTGTTCTCTACCATCTGATACGTAAACGTTATTAACAGGATGTTTCATGATTCTAATTTATTTTTCTTAGGCCTATTATTTTAATTTGATTCATGGTAACATTTTTCTATCACGCCTAGAGGTATATTATGTCGGATACATTGAGTGAACAATCTTTGTAAGACGAGTAAAATGTCACGGTGTATAGGTAAAAGTGTGCTAGTAAACTTTGCTTGCGCGTTGCAGGAATTTGCATGACGTCACTGTGTTGCATAGTTCGCATGTAGCGTTGGAGATGCCGTACACGTTTGTAAAAACAACGAATTTTATAGGCGAAGCAAAGCCTTTTCAAAAAAATCCAATAACTCATAATTTTCCCAGGTCAGTATGAAATACGGTATAACAGGCTGAGCAAATAAATTCCCTCGCTGTCTTTCGCAAGTTTGATTAACAGCGAAAACGAGGAACGCTTGAATATTGCAGTACAAAAAACGTCTTTTCTCTTTGCTTTTCTTTCAATATCTTTGAAAAAACTTTTGTTGTATCATCAAAAAAGCTTTACAGTGTGGCTACACAGTTAAAAATTATTACATATTTTATAATAATGATCGAAGTCGGTAGTTTTTATTTTAAAGTTCTCTTCAAAGACAAAGTTAAAAAGTCAGTCATTTATTTCAAATAGGCACATAAAAGGCACTTATGAAAGTCAACGGTGACATTAAAATAGAATTGATTCTAGTCGCCCCGTCTTAAAAAAAATACCTTGACTGCCGACCATTATACAGTTGTGTCTTGTGTCAACCAAATTTAAAATACTGTGGTCATACCAGACACACAAAGAAAAACAAACAGCTATAGTTTGACCTGTATTGATCTGGAATCATTATCACACTAAGCATGTGTGGTAATTTATTGCTCGAGCAGAGAGAGCAGTGGTAACCCAGTAACGTTAACGTTTCTAAGTTACAAGTTGTAGGTCATGTTTTCGAACCCAGGCAGGCTCTTTACTTTGTGTAAATAATTGCATCACCACTGTTCTCAAAACGGTGAAAGAAAAATTCATGAGCAAACCAGAATCTAAACAATCCAAGAGACATGGGTCTTGTAACATAACAGCCGAAACGTGTGTGTGGTGTGTTATATGTACAGATACGCCTCTACCTAACCCTTCGAGTAATATAGACGTCATGTTATGTTATTTCTAAAAAGTCCCAAAGCAATTCAAACAGGCTGTTTATCCAGAATGAGGTAAGTAAAACAGAAAGTAAAGGGTACTCGCAGAAGCGTTTCTATTTTAATTCGGCCGCAGGTGGAACATAACTTTGTCCTATAAAGTTATGACGCATCAAGTAAGCGGAGGTAACTTGAAGCTTTACACCGTTTTACAACCCTCTACTTAACGCTTTGAATAACTTAAAATAGAATATATTTTGGGAAACTTTTGCAAAAAACGAAAAAATAAGTAGAGAAAATGTATTTTGCTAAACCAGTTTGTCTTGTTTTATTACTTAGTCTACAAAATAAGTAGGGGATAGTTTAATATTTAAAAATAATTTCATATATTTTGCAAACGAATAAATACAATTTTTTTTTCATAGAAAATTATTAATGAACGCTAGTTGTTTGTTTCCGTTAGCGTTTATTGGAAATTTATAATTTGAATAAATGATCGCTACATCTTTATAATGTAGGCAATGTATTAATTAACGATTATGTTTTTGTGATACATTTTTCATTTATTTAACAATATTTTGTTATATTTTACGGTACAGGTTTTGGGTACATAATTGTGCTAAATAGAAAATTTCTACCATAATTATATGACACTAGCTTTTGAAAGTGACTTCGCCCGCGTAGAGCTCTATACTACCAGCATACAAATATCCTATGTGTCATCCAGGTTATGTACTATGTGCATAGGCACATAGTACATAACCTGGATGAGAGCTCTACGCGGGCGAAGTCACTTGCAACAGCTTCATTCACAGATTCATTTTCAATCTACATATCTTTGGCCGTTCTTTCGTGTTTGAATAACAAACATCCAAACACACCGACTTTTACAACTATACTATCACTAGGCTGAACATTCGAAGAGATTTAACCAACGACGAAGTTCAACATGGTTATTTAAATCTGGAGAATGTAACGTTGAAATAATATATGAAAATGGTGTAAGTTCTAGACTCGTATACACCGTGAAGTTTTTTTCCATTCTAATTTACAAATAAATATTTTTATACATTCGCGCACGGGGTCTTTAACGCACTGCACGATTTTCGACTCTCAGTGCTAGAGATTTGAAAATCGAACATGTTTTTTTGAAAATCGAACACTGTGTTTTTCGACACGCTGGGATGCAGTTTGTTGGATTCTCAATGCTAGGTTTAAGACCAAGAGTTTTAATTCCAGTGTGCAATAAAGTCCTGCAACGATATTTTTACGTCCGTTTGCACGTGGTCTTAAACATTTACAGAACTCCTTTAAATTTTGTTACGATAACCAACCGAACTGGGCTACCGCATTTCGATAAAATATTATTACGATACCAATAAATATTAATGATATTATAAAACATCAATGTTTCATATTTTCGCTGGCGAGAAACACAAATCATTAGGGATACACGATTCTGCGTCAATTTAGGGTGTAATTAGGGCGCCAAGGGTGCCAGATTATATGTTGCAAATAATTTTGCAAAATCTTAACTGAATTACTGTTTTTGAGGGACAGACGTTTTTTTTTTAAGGAGTTTAACAAAAATGTCAAAGTGCGAGTCGGACGAGCACACGAATGATTACGTACCACCGTACAAAATGTAACACTAATAAGAAACAAAAAAAAAACACTTTTCTTGCATGGCAAAGGACGTCCCCCTTTTTTTATTCTTAACTTTATTTGTTCAATAGCGGCAGCAGAAATACACATTCTGTAAAAATTTCAACTGTCAACCCTTTGCGGTTCATGAAATACAGCCCGCTGACAGACAGACGGACATACGGACAGCGGGCGCTTGGTAATAGGGTTAATTTATAAACGGACTTAAAAAATATTTCGTTTGTATAAACTTAAAGGGAGGCCCAATAAATTTGGACTAGTTCTAATGAGTGGTTTTTGAGTTAGCTTAAAAATCGTATTCTACATATTATTTGTTGCTTATCTATATTTTATCACAACTAAAAAGTGCAAAACGTCTTTAATTTCGGAACTTCGGGGGTGTAAGGGAGAACGCAAAACAACCAGACTCTCCAAATGTCAACCTCACCTGCAGGTGGTACACTCTGTTGCTTACTATCGAGCCGCTGACGACCGACAAATGGCGGGATATTCATTTAATTTACTAACCAGAGAGCTCAAGAACGTGGAAGTTCACACGAGGTTTCCAGTTGGGATAGTCGACATCAGTGCAGGATGTTGACTCAGGAAGGCGGCGGATGAGTATATCATTTACCAACGGCGGCACTCATAAGCCAAGTGAGTAGGCTTACTGCGCGCCCACCAACCCGCATTTGACAAGCGTGGTGAGCTTTTCTGTCAAAACTCCTTTTTTTCCATGGACCACACAACAAATGATCCCCAAGTGCCCGGCAGCTCCCGGGGAGAAACTAATGACATTAGGCAGATATCCCCTGAAGCCAGGGGTGATAAATCTCCGGGCGAGTGTCTTAAACTGCTAGACGAACAAAGCTAGCCAAAAGTACTCCGATAAACTTAATATACTCACATATAACGTCCGAACATTAAGAACCGAAGAACGTTTAATGGAACTAGAAAATGCTTTAAATTATATTAACTGGGACATCATAGGTCTGTCTGAAGTAGGAAGAGAAGGTGACACTTTAAAACGAAGTCAAAACATTTTCTACTATAATGGCAGTAGTGGAGGGCGCTCAGGCGTCGGTTTCTTGGTAGCAAAACGATGGCAACCGAACATCATCGAGTTTGTGGCATATTCTGACAGAATTGCCTTGTTGAAGTTTCAGATCACAAAGAAGAAAAGTTTAACCATCATTCAAGTCTATGCTCCTACATCCGCACATCCAGACGAAGAAGTAGAAGAGTTTTATGACCGCCTGAATAAAGCATGTGATGAACATAGAGGAGCATGGACAGTAATACTTGGAGACTTTAACGCCAAACTTGATAAGGGAGAAACTCAAGATATTAAACGCATAATAGGACCTCATGGCTTGGGAACCAGGAACAAACGCGGCAAACGCTTATTTCAATTCGCTTTCGGGCAAAATTTGTGCATCAGCAACAGCTTCTTTGACAAAAAACCACAGTGCCGTTGGACCTGGTTTTTTTCCGACGGAATTACCCAAAATGAGATTGACTTCTGCTTATCATCCAATAAACAAATTATAACCAAATTTCAAATTTTAAACAGAATTCGATATTCTTCCGACCACCGGTCACTACACTACGCGTGGTAGTGAGCTTTAATCACAAAATTTTCAGGACTCAAATGATTCGAAATAGCATAAAACGATTAGACCAAAATGCATTAATCATCTGTAAGGATAAATTCAACTTGGAACTCAAAAACAGCTTTGATATTCTTAAAACACCAGAAGTAGATGACATGGAGCAACAATATTTAAATATTAAAAACAGTATTAAAAGTGCTAGTACAAAAGTTAAGCCAATAAAGAGAAAGCTTCTCAAATTGAGTGAAGCAAGCCTTAAACTAATAAAAGAGAGACAAGATCTAGTTTTTAACACAACCGAATTTAGGAAAATAGATCGGCTTGTCAAAAGCAGCATCCGAAAAGATGTAAGATACTATAATGACAAACTGGTCCAAGTGGCTCTGGAAAGCAACAGATCATTGCAAATAGCCCGAAAGGGTGCCAATGTAGGTCGAACCACGATCACTAAAATCAAAGACCAGCTGGGTATTTTACACACGAAATACAATAAAAGCCCTGGTGTAGAAAACATCTCTACAGAAGCCCTGAAAATCGAAGAACCCGTACTAATTCCGCATGTCACTAACTTGTTTAATTCAATACTACAAACTGGTTTGTTTTCCGCTCATTTCTGCCACTCCAATATGATTTTATTACACAAGAAAGGTGACAAATCTAAAATCACTAACTACCGTCCCATTAGTTTGGTATCGCATTTATACAAAGCCTTTATAAAGGTCATAGAGAACCGTATTTCAAGCCAGCTCGACTCCCACCAGCAACCTGAACAAGCAGGGTTCCGAAGAGGCCTCTTTACCACTGACCACCTACAATGCCTTAATCAAATAATCGAGAAGTGCACAGAGTACAACAAACCTCTTTATTTAGCATTCGTCGACTACGCCAAAGCGTTTGACAGTATCTACCATCACTCATTATTCAAGGCACTCAAAAACCAAAATGTAGAAACCACATACATAAATATCCTACAAAACATCTACCACAATATTACAGCCGCTATTAAAATCTCGACCACCAGACCATCCTTTCCTATCGAAAGAGGAGTCAAGCAGGGAGACCCGCTGTCGCCTACCTAAGATATTCACTGCCACCCTTGAAGAGGTTTTTAAAAACCTTTCCAACATTTGGGCCAATAAAGGAATAGTCGTCGGCAAGAAAAGGTTGACCAATATGAGTTTCGCCGACGATATTGTTCTGTTTTCATCTTCGGCAGCTGAATTAGGCGAAATGCTTAATGACTTAAACAAGGCAAGCCTTGAAATTGGTCTTCGTATGAACATGTCTAAGACCAAACTCATGACCGCGCCAAACAAAAACAGTATGTGGAGGGGGTGGAGATTGCATATGTTCCAGAATATATTTATTTCGGCCAAATAGTCTCCTTCCAGGCGAGACAAGAAAAAGAAGTTGTCCGCCGCACTGAAAACGCCTGGAAGAGCTATTGGTCGATGAAAGCTCTTATGAAAGGAAATCTTCCAATTTGCCATTTAAAGCAAATTAGTGGACATGTGCATTCTCCCTATCCTTACATACGGCGCTCAAACCTGGTCTTTGACAGTTCAGCAGAGGACCAGGCTCGAGGTTTACCAGCGAGCGATGGAGCCAAGTATACTCGAAGTTAAACTTACCGATCGAATAAGGAGCACGATACTGCGCTTTAAAACAAAAATCGTCGACGTCACTCAAAAAGCACCCAAGCTCAAATCGGACTGGGCCGGACACGTTTGTCGTTTGTCGGATGCAATGTGGGCACCACCATCACCCGTGTACAAGCCCGCCATCAGTAGTCAACCATCTTGAATTTCATGTAACGTGTCGCGTATTGTCCCATTAAGTCGGGCCCCACCGTCTGTACCCTGAACAAACACATAGAAACTGTAGAACAGACCTTCTCGTTAATTAATTCCGTACCTACTAATTGCCTTGAAGTTTTCTTGTGATATTCACATTGTATTTGAATTTCCTTTGAGATTGTTTTGGTTTAAAGATGGTGTATCGAGAAAGGAATTGTGATTACATTGTTTGCGGATTTGTTTATTTTAAGTAGGCGTGTTGATTTTGCAATTATAATTAAAACTTTAATTTGAAAGCCAGCCAGTTTCTAACAGTTTTGAGGCTTAGCTGGCTATTTGACATTGTTGACTACGATTAAACAATAAACATCGACCACTTCTGTAAGTTTATTCGCTCCTAGTACATAAAACAATTACGCTGAAAGTAACGAGGACAATGTAACATTCAAATAAAAGACAATAAAGAAAATATGTTCCTCAACAAATACAAACAGTGGGGAGAAAAAAGTAGATTGAATTGTGAATCTTTCGATATTATTTTTCTCTTTTGTTGGCAATATTTGTGTTACCTTATCGAGAGCCATGCGTTGTCAATTGTGTCACCTAAGGGTTCTGTGGAGCGAAGACGCGTGAAAAAAGTATTATTTTTTACATACTATGTATTTTTTTTTTTTGAAAACATGAATGGTATATTTGGGACTACGGGTAAAAGCTAAATCTGACGTTGGAGAAAACAGCCCTTAAAATTAGGTAACAGAAATGACAAAATTGATCATAGAAATGATGTGCCGAACATAGATCGTCACTAGTGTTAAAACCTAGCATCAGTCATTAATTACTTTACTAGATTTTATTGTAGAGGCGCAGGAGCGCATATCGCACACCAACAACAACAAGATATCATAATTTATCTAACCAAGTTGTTTATTGTAATACAAGCAAATTAGTTGACGAATGTATGCAACAAATAGGAAATGTACTTAAGAAATAATTACACCGTAGAATAATGAAAAAATATTGTAAAATAAAACTAAAAGTAAAAAAATAAAACGAAGAAATAGTGTAAAGGAGAGATGACACAGCCTTTTTGTATTCAAATGGACTGGCATGCGCGGCAAACGTCAGTTACTGGTCACCCCGTACAGATGCACGTTTTTGCATCAGTGTCTTTATTAACATTAGTGTCGTTAGTTATTAAATACTCAAAAAAACTTCAACGTTTCTATTCTCTCCGTACAAACATACACATATCAGTGTCTGTGAATATTGTCAGTCCCTAGTTTTGTGCATACACACTGGCACCATTGACAGCTAAGTTTTACCTTAAGATTTCACGATGGGACTTTTACAGAACAGTTCGGCTGTTTTTTGTTTGAACTGAACTTTTAATAAGTGCCAACCACTCATTAACTAAACACTGTTGACTGTATCTATAGCCAATAGGATTGTATAAAAACAAGCCACACATTGCTATTTGATTCTATGATAATAATGATATCGTTTTCTAATTTGGCTAAAAGATATTTTTATTGTGAATAACAAAAGCGACCCGTGGGATATTCACAATATCCGAAATGTAATACTCTGAGAACTACCGCAGACGTAATGTAATGGTTTCTGAGCAAGGTTTTGTGACATAAATTGATACATTGCGACGAGAAAATCTATTGCTTATAATGGTTAAGATGATCTACATAATGTATGCTGACTGTCTGTCTACTAAAGTTTAGTATGGTAAGTTTAGTATCCATAAAGATCAAGTAAAAATTCAGGGAAAATAAGAAAATCCTGAAAATATTTACTTACAATGTGCAGTATATTTTATTATTAGACTATTACTTGATGTAGGTTCCCAATGATGGATGTGCCTAAGACGACGACGTTAAGAACGCCTTCAACTCCGTTAACAGGGACACTTTGTTGGCTGAAGTTAAAAAGGAGTTGCCTGAAATCTACCGTTTTATTTGGCAGTGCTACAGGCATCCTTCAAAATTATTATATAAAGACAACGTCATAGAATCGGCAGTCGGATGTCAACAAGGTGACCCTCTCGGGCCAGTCATATTCAGTTTGGCTATCCATCCCATAATACAACAATTAGATGCAAAATTCAATGTGTGGTATTTAGACGATGGAACACTAGGAGGTGCCGTAGACACTGTTCTAAAAGATTTTCAATTCCTAAAGCAGCAGTTCCAATCCATCGGCCTTGACCTTAATTACTCAAAATGTGAATTATACCTTTGTGACAATACCAACAGACAATCAACTATACAGAAATTTAATTCAATAGCCCCAGATATCAAACTTTTGGAAAAAAAATCACTGCACCTCCTAGGTTCCCCAATTCTCGAAGACAGTTTTTCACCTTTCATTGACGAAAAAATTCAACATTTTAACGATATTTCGGATAGACTTTCCAAAATTAATTTACATTCGGCATTCACCCTTATCAGATACTGCTGTTTCGGTCCAAATTTCATGTATTATCTACGCTCTTCCTCTTTATGGAAGCACCCAAACCTTTTAGACAAAGTCGATCAAATTCTTAAAAGCACTCTAACATCCATTTTCAACCGACGAAAAAAAACGGAGGAGGTTATCAATTCGACGCGTATATTTTTTTTTTTTTTTTTTTATGTATGACCAGGCGTATCTTTTTACATAGTCGTTTGATTGTGATTATTCTTCTTGTATTGGAAAGGGTATACTTCGAGGGTGGTCCCATATAAATTTGGAAAACAAAATCGAACCCTAAGGGTCGGAAAATAGGGGATGATTGATTGTTCACTCACTGATTTTAATGTATAACCACGCATAACTTTATACAGAGTAGTCCGATTTTGATAATTCTTTTTTTATTGGATAGGGTATACCTTGCCAAGTATTATAAGTACATTAAAGCCACAAAAAATTATAAAACTTTTTTACAAAAAATTAAACCGCCGAAAAACTGAAAAGCAAAAAATAATAAACCTTAAAATTTTGAGTCGGCGCTGAAAAATCAATGAACTTAGATCACTCATAGCGCCGACTCATAATTTTAAGGTTTATTATTTTTTGCTTTTCAGTTTTTCGGCGGTTTAATTTTTTGTAAAAAAGTTTTTAAATGTGACATTGGACGACCGCTCGTGGCTACAAGCCACACTACCGATTCGTTTTGGTGGGCTCGGCGTCCGCAAAATTTCTAGTGTAAGCTTACCGGCGTTCCTGTCCTCGGTCCACGGCACTGAAAAGTTAATCACGAAAATCTTAGCTTCTTCTCAGGTTCACTCGGAAGTGTCGTGCTTGACTGATGCCATGAATGCCTGGAAGGTGGCTTGTCCGGATACGGCTCAGCCCGAGAACCTGTCTTCCCAGAGACAGTGGGATGAGCCGCTCTGCAAGTTGGTACGGAATAATCTCATTAATACGTCCACCAATACTGCTGAGCGTGCTCGCCTGCTGGCTGTGGGAGAATGGGAGTCGGGCTTATGGCTTCAGGCGCTACCGTCACCTAATATAGGAACTATGTTGGGTGACTCTACTTTCCGCCTCGCTACAAGTCTGCGTCTGGGTGCTCCTTGCGTGGCTCCGCATCGGTGTCAGTGCGGTGAAGCGGTTGACCGTCTCGGACACCATGGCCTTGCTTGCAGCAAGAGCGCTGGCCGGCTGGCACGGCACGCCAGCATTAATGACATCATCCGTCGAGCTCTTGTCACCGGGGTGCCTTGCCGGGGTGCCAGCAGTCTTAGAACCCAATGGCTTGGCACGCGACGATGGGAAGAGGCCAGACGGAATGACCATAATGCCTTGGAAGTTGGGTAGGCCTTTGGTGTGGGATGCAACCTGTGTCGACACCCTTGCGCCATCCCATCTTCTTAGCACGGCAGGCTGTGCTGGGGCGGCTGCTGCAGGTGCAGAAAACCTCAAACGGCGCAAATATAACAACCTTATTGGGAGTTATATGTTTGAGCCGTTTGGGGTTGAAACACTAGGGCCGTGGGGTCCGAGTGCCCATCGAGTATTCCGGGATATCGCCAAGCGGTTGGCCGAATCTTCACGTAACCAGAGGGCTGGCCTATTTTTAGGTCAAAGAATCAGCATTGCCATCCAACGTGGCAATGCTGCCAGCCTTCTGGGCACTTTTCCCACCGACAGCGATGCGGACGAATTCTTTGATGCCCAGTGAGTTCTTTTCTTCTTTTTTTTTCCCTTTTATTTAATTGTACATAATATATTTATTTAAGTGTTAGTTTGTATATTATATTGTTCTTTAAGTATAGATAATTGACCAATTGTGCCTAAGTATATTTCACTGTGAATAAAAGATTAAAACAGCAACAGAAATCGTTATAATTAAAAAACCTCGATAATCATACTTGACCTTTGGCAATAATGAAAAAAATAATATCAGTGAAGAGAGAAAAGTACCAGGAGGTCATAGCTACAAACAAGTAGGTCAAGACGCCCACACGCACTGGGGAGATTCTAAATTCAAAAGCCACCACCGTGATTGCTTCTCCACTGAAAAGGCATTGAACGGCCATGTTCCTACCTTTACGCGCCATTTCGTTTAGCGTAACATTTCATTGTACCAGGCGCACAGAAACGGCAAGATAATACTAAAGAATGATTTTCTTTGTTGTATTTTTAGCCAAAATGAAACTGAATAACAAAACAGAATTTGTAATTTTAATAATCATTTACAGTTCAACAAAAGTGTGTAGGCTGTGTTTATTTAGCAAAATATCTGAGAGGCTGGTTTATTTTGTAGTGATATAATTGGGTGAAATCGTTATTATGTTTGTTCTAGGTATTTGAATGTTCGCTTCTAATCAACGTTCTGAAGTTAATAATTAACTAATTCAATGAAACGGAAAAGTATATTAATATCAGCACGTGGTCATTAACGTGCCTACTTAGACCAAGTTTTTTTTTTGTAGTTGGGAAATCGTCAAATAACATCTCTCGCTTTTGGGCGGAGCGGGAGGGCGTGTCAGACTTTTACTGACTAAAACCCACCCGTGTTCCATCAGTTGCCCATGTACCAGGGCCACGGTGTCTCTTTCGAACAAATCTCGCGACCCTGGAATAGGCCACGTTCACACAGTCGTTGAAATATCACGGCGAGTTTTTATCGTGCACTGGATTGTGGACTCTCAATGTTGAACCGAGCGTATTGAATCCAACAGAGTGCATCCCAGCGCGCGCGTCAAAAGACCGTTAAAAAACAAACAATGTTCGATTTAAATTTTCGGTGTTAAGTAGTGGGATAAAGATTCAGTGCGCAAAAAACTCCAGCCACGATATTTTGACGTCCGTGCATACGAGGACTTCATCATCATCATTTGAGACGAAAGACGTCCACTGCTGGACATAGGCCTCCCCCAAGCACCGCCACTTCGAGCTGTTCTGTGCTTCTCGCATCCAACGAATTCCTGCGGCCTTCATCAGGTCATCGGTCTATCTTGTGAAAGGCCTTCCAACGCACCGTCTTCTATTCTAGTATGCGGTCGCCACTCCAGAACTTTCCGACCCGAGAACAAGGACTTAATACCTAAGTAATTTTATGTACAGACGCCAGCACATCAACTTACCTCAATCTGTCAAATTTCTTTAATAGATTTTCAACCTTATATCACAATAGTGGAAGGTTAATTTTCGATTGGTAAAATTTGACAGATTGGGGTGGCTTGACCTGCTGGCGTCTGTACCTACTTTATGTTCTTGCATAAACTTCGTCACGAGTAAGGTATTCACATAAAGTCTAATTTTAATATCACTCACGTAGCTGGGACGCTCCACGAACAATTTCTAACAATTAGCTTCATATTCAATTACCTTTGAACATTCGTTTTCACATTTTCACCGTGAGACAAAGTTCGTAAAAATAATGTTTAACTAGTAAATTGTTCCTGAGTTTTACGGAAAAATATAATGACATAAGAGGGACAATTCTCGTAATTTTAAGAACGTTCACAGTCTGATCGCAGTGTCAATCTGTCAAAAATACCTCGAGTTTCCATACGATTTTGACAAGGTTTTGACGTTTGATTGTCGCCGAAGTGACACGGCGACTAGAATTTGTACGTTTTTAATTACGAGAATTAGCCATCAGGTATTTTATATCGAGCATATGCCAGTCACCCGTTGACATCTGCCTGGTTTTTACTTGTAGGCTAGTTAATCTTTTTATCACGGCATGTGCTATTAATATTCCAGAATAAATTTGTGGTGACATCAGCAAAGCAGAAATCCAAATCCATATAGGGAATCTGTGAAAAATCTCGCCGTTAAACTTATGTAGGTGAATTGAGGTTAAAGTGAGCTGTCAATCCACCTGATAGGGATTGACACTATTGACGTCTCACTTGTAGCTCACTTCACCTAAGTTTTAATGATGATTTTATAGTACATTCGAGTAATACAATTCAAATTAGGAAGTTCTAAATTTGAACGAACGACAGGACCCAAAAACAAAAGATAAAAAAGAAAACGCTGCTGAAAATGTTCGAAATTTGAATGCAGATGTCCCTTGGATCTATTAAATTTCAGTTAATGCATTATCAGTATTTATATTTGAAGTAAAACTAGGTAGTAGTAGGTCTTCAAAATTTAATTAACGAAATTCACAGTAGCAATCAGAGATTTGGAATTGCCTCCTGTAAAGGTCAACGAGCTCGCTCCCTTATACAAACATAGAAGTGAATGCGTCATTGACGAAATGTAGGGCAAGGGAGACGGAGACAAATAGGGCGGGGAAGAAACCCTTTAGAAAACGGAGTACGTACTAAAAAGCGCAATTAAACTGAAACTGTTCTTGCCTTTTATGGAACAGCGTGGAATATATTCATCTTAGCATATTGATGGTAAAAAGTTCGGACATCTTTGGTCCAAAATTCAGATTCGTGAACTCCGCTCAGTGACGGAGATCAACAAATGCACAGGTGATAGGGATGGATGGTGGGCCATGGTCTCTGGGGAGGTGCGGCATACGCACTTGAGATCTGAGCCGTCCATGAACCCCCATCGGTGGAGATTGTCTGCTCCGGCCGACTTGAGTTCGAAGTCTATTTAGAGATTTCCAAATCGACCACGGTAACGCGTGTCCTGGCGGAAAACTCTAAGATGGTTCGATAAAATTGTCAGAGGGTTTAAACACCTGCCAAGGTCGCGAAATTTGTACGAACGAGTTAACGTGGCCCTGGCATATAGGCAACTGAAGGAACACGGGTCGGTTTTAGTTAGTAAAAGTCTGACACGCCCTCCCGCTCCGCCAGACGTCATTTGCTGATTTCCAACCAACAAAAAAAGGGGTTTTAAACAGCTACCGCCATAGTTTACTTTTTGCTGTGGAGGACTCACTCCTGGCTGCACCAGCTGGGTCCAGGCACACTAGGAAACGTGCCTCAAAATCTGGTAAGAATCAATTTATAAACACGTTTTAAACATCTTTTTGGGTTTCTTTTTTATAAGTCTACATAGTTGTGTTTTAAAGAAATACTCGCTGTGGAACACCACTTCTAATACAGTTCTGCTTTCTCTTTTTTCTACCTAAGTATGAACCTATAGGTAGTAGTTACATTTACTCAATAACACAACTCCTCCACATTTTCATAACCAAGACGATACTATGTAAAGTCATTTTCTTCGGCGCCGTACAGCACATAAAGGCATAAATATTTAATACACATAATGAACGCGGTTCAACTTGATTTGTAACACGGCTCGCGTTTTCATCAATTAATTATTTAACCGTTTCGCATTGAAATCCAGCTTTGCGATTATAACACCTGGGTACATATAGATACGTGTTAGTTTAATATATTTCGCGTGTCACATGTTGTTCTGATGATTTATGTCTGTTCAGAGCTTCATAAGTAGGTGCTTATGCTGTGTGACTGATTAAACGAAGGATATACTCAAAGACAAGATAATTCAGGCTCTAATATGTAATGATTAAGGTATAAATAAACAAAACACACACGCGTCGAAAAGAATGTTAAGCCGTTGGCTCCGGCTGTCATTTGTGGATTTTTAACAGTCGTTACGAGTCGCCACAAACCCGAAAGACTGACTACCAGTGTCACAAAGGGGTATTGTGTTATCCAGTAAACGGGTTGTGGAGGTAAGATAGGCAGTTGCTCCATGTAAAATACTAATATTCAGCAGCATCTGGTTAGACTGGAAGCCGACTTCAACATAGTTGTGTAAAGGCTGGGCAGATGATAACGTCGACTGCACGGAACCCCAATTGTATCACATACTTTCAATCACAATTGGATGGTTTTTAAGGAGTTTCCTAAACCATTGCTTCATATGATTCAGGAACTTATCAGCTCAAAAATGTAAAAAACGCAATAATTGTTGTTGAACTTTCAAAACTAACGGCATTGCTATTATGTATTACTCACTTTTCTTTTTTTGGGTTCATGACAGGCTATTAAGTGAAGTATGAAGATTGATAAGTCATTTTTTTATTGTTGAATGGACCTCTTCTTTACCTCTCGTTCACACCTGATAAAAAGCAATGAATGAGGCCTATGATGGAACGAGTGTGGCCAGAAGATGCCAATTCACTCTTACTTTGAAGGCAGACAGGTTTTATGTGGAAGAGCTGACGCTAGCAGAGAGTTGAGAGACATTTTGGCTCTTATGCTCTAGTCTTTTTCTATTTCTAACTAGAATCGGAAGAAGGGTAGTGATGGCGTTCGAACTGAGACAAGCGCTTAATTTGCGTAAATTTGATTATCACCACTGTTCTCAAAACGGTGAAATAAAACATTGTGAGGAAACCGGCATGTCTTAGAACCAAAAATTCGAACACATGTAACATCTACTTACCCACATGGGCCCGCGTGGTGGATTATAGCCTGGTCCCTCTCATGGAGACCAGCCTGTGTCCCTGCAGTGGGGAAATTATAGGCTGATTTTACAAAACCGGATTCGAATTATATCTACCGGCGGGTAGATATTATTGGTCTGGTTTTGACAATATGTCCCTTGTTTAACTAGTTATGGGTAACAGAGTAGGTGTACATACAATATACAGTTATTGTATGTATAATGTACTTACTGTGTTATCAGTAACGTAGCATGTTAGTCATGGTTTCAGTAATCAAAGATACCGTAGTGCCATACAGTGCATTAGACACATTTAACACGTGGTAAATTGTCACAAAAGCGACTATAACCGAAGTTTAGGTAACTAAACAGACGTACCTATATAGCTTCAGTCCGTTCACAGTAACTTTACCTCTTACAGCAGCAACCTAACAGCAACCTTATTGTGCGGGGAATAAAGATCACAATGATTTTGACAGACTTGTCAGAGACAGCAACCCAATAGCAATCTTAATATAATGAGAATAGCTTCTGCCCGCGACTTCGTCCGCGTCAAATTTTTGCTCCCCTGACCCTTCCCGTCGCATCGATTTGCCTGCTCGTTGCTGCTCGCTCCTTTTTGAGTTATAGTGAGTCAATCTTTAAAGATAGACATATGCTCTCGCGAACTTTTTTTTAGAACTTTTTAAAAGGAACAATTCCGTCATACATGATTTTTACGTTACTTTAACCGTTTACGCAGCGCACGCAACGGAAACTCTCAAAAGGAATAAATTTTCCCCGTTTTTGCAACATTTTTCATTACTGCTCCGCTCCTCTTAGTTGTAGCGTGATGTTATATAGCCTATAGCCTCCCTCGATAAATAGGCTACCCAACACAAAAATAATTTTTCAATTCAGACCAGTAGTTCCTGAGATCAGCGCGTTCAATCAAACAAACAAACAAACAAACTCTTCAGCTTTATAATATTAGCATAGATAAAGATTACTGTGATTTGGACAGTGATGCGATTAATCAGAGGTAAAATAACTGTGTGAGAACTGGACAGTATTTTACAATACCCTGCAGTATGTCCTAGCCTTTATATCATGGCACATCGAGCTTTAGAAAGAGACTGACACACATTCAGACAGAGACGACGCTCTACAAAGCTGAACTTTTCTCGATGTACCAATTTACGGCCGAATACTGAATTCAATAGTAGACGGTGTGATACCCCTGTGCCTCAGGAAGCACGTCACGTTGGTCCTTCGCCTGATCTCCAGATCGGGAAGAGAGAGTGCACCTGAGTCTACTCACACATTTGTGCCCTATAATATCTCCCGCGCAGATAGCTACTGGCTAGTCTGTGCTAAGATTTGCCGTCCTGACCGGAATGCGGTCTGGACGACAATTACACATTTTTAGCTCCAGAAATCGACTGCATATTAATTACCCCTATACTAGTAAAGATGGTTGCCTTCGTTGTCAAAAATAAAGTGGCAATTTAACTACGTAACTTTTCTTAATTGTATATAAAACTGTAACGGTGAATATGTACGTACGTAAAGATCTGATAGTTACTATAGGTATCTGGAAAGTCTCATTTTGACGATCAATCTATACTAATATTATAAAGCTGAAGAGTTTGTTTG
Source organism: Aporophyla lueneburgensis (assembly GCA_932294355.1). NCBI lineage: Eukaryota > Metazoa > Arthropoda > Insecta > Lepidoptera > Noctuidae > Aporophyla > Aporophyla lueneburgensis. The sequence goes on along the minus strand of OW028748.1, from coordinate 21,939,264 downwards.
TTTGTTTGATTGAACGCGCTAATCTCAGGAACTACTGATCCGAATTGAAAAATTATTTTTGTGTTGGGTAGCCCATTTATCGAGAAAGGCTATATATCATCACACTACAATTAAAAAAAGCGGAGCAGGAATGAAAAACGTTGCAAGAACGGGGAAAATTTATTCCTTTTGAGAGTTTCCGTTGCGTGCGCTGCGTAAACGGTTAACGTAACGCATCAATCATGTATGACGGAATTGTTTCTCTTAAAAAAATCAAAAAAAAAGTTCGGGAGAGCATATGTCTATCATTTAAGGTTGACTCACTATAACTCTTTTAATTGCTCAACACTACGTACGGGCCGGCGCGCGGCGATTCGATGCGACGGGGTGGGTCGCGAGAGCAAGAAATTTGACGCGGACGAAGTCGCGGGCAGAAGCTAGTCTAAAATAAAGTTAATAACAAGGTGTTTTATGAGCAATGATCAAAAGAATCACAATTGACACGCTAATATGAGATTACTACACCGTTTAGTTTCAATTACAATACCGAGAAAGATACTAAAAAAAAAACAGCAGACAACCACTTAACGCAGTGTACGTTACCCTAGCAAGAAAGTGTCTCCTAGAGTTATATGAGTAGAACGTATAATGTGTGCCTTATGTGCTGTAAATGTGCCCCCAAATAAAAAATGTGTGCCCCCTGTCGTTTTGGAAAAAAACGGAAAAAACGATTCTTGCTGGTGTAACGTTTTTCTAGCAGGAAAATTCTAAACGAGTGATCGGAGAGAGAAATATTGTGCATGGCCAGATAGCTTATATGTGTGCCAAAATGTGCCCCCAAAAATAAAATCTGTGCCCCTTCAGGTTTTCGAGATATTGCTTTTCCTGTTGGAGTAACGTTTTGATGAATCGTATATCTCTAAAACCATTGCATGTGCCCCAGTAGAGTAAACATACACAAGTAGCTCTTAATGTGTGCCCCTTAGTGCCCCAATTAGATTCAAGAAAATATTTATAGTTTTCAAGTTATCGCGGTTTTATGAAAATCCGAAAAAACATCGCAGCGCCTAAATGAGACAAGGCACAAGTTCGCTGAAAACTGTATTCGGTCCTTCTTGACGCTAATAATAACCACACAAAGTTTCAAAACTGTTCATGCATGCGTTTTTGAATAATCTTGCTAAAAGTCTAAACGATGGTGTCATAACTTTGACGGCAAAATACAAGGAACCGGCTCAATCCCAGATGTGTACGTGTAAACCAAAATCTTGTGCCTTTAGACAAAAATATATGGTGAAAATATTCAGCTTGGATTGTTTCGCATTAAGTAAATATAAACAAAAAACCAAAATATGTAAACAACGGCTGGTTATCCGACCAAATACCAATGACTACTAAAAAGCGACGGATTCATACATATCGATGACCTTAAGCTGTTGTCCGTACAGTCGCGTTCAAAAGTTTTGGGGGCTAATTAAAAAATATATTAAATGCACCTTGTGACCATATTAAATGAAACAGCTTGTTGATGTGGAAATTAATATTTTTATTCCCTTAATTTTATCTCTTAAAGTAATTATTGCATCAAATCACAGATTAAATTTCCTACCTATAAGTATTAGAAATTATTTGCACGTTGTGTAGTCATTATTATTTAAATCACAGATCAGTTTTTCATCTAACAAGGAGACCGCCAAGATCGTCCGCCTCCGATTTCAATGATTTTTATATATGATGTTATGTTTGAGTAACTGAGTAATTACCCAAAAGGAATTCACGCAACGCTCAATAGTTTCAGAGTTGCTTCTACCGAGCAACTTAAAAACCGAGTATACAAACTCAAAAACATTTGCAACTCTATCTGCAGAGATATAAGGTTCAAATTTCTTGCAATTTTGTATGTTTCTTGATGAATAAATATTCTAATTTAATAAGAAAAAAAAATGAAAAAAAAAAAAAACGTTAGCAGGAATCGAACCATGACCATCTGCGTGCCAGTCACGTCACTCTGCCTACTAGGCTACGCACCGCTATGCAATTTGAATTTAAATGATTTTTTAATTAAATTATCATCAAATCAAACATTGCAAGTTTGAACATTTACCTTGAAAAAATATAAAGACAATCATATTAATTCCATGTAGGTACATTTTTCAATCTCAAGTATCAACATCAAGAGTCAACGTACACGTGATTTGTCAAACTAGAAAACATAACCTCAAAAATCTATTAGTAAATAAAACAATAAAATGGCTTGAAACTTATAATACCGATAAAACTTACTATTAGAAAGGAAAAACAATGACTGGCATTGACTAAAAGATAAATTTCTTGGATAAATACCTGTCGTATCGACAGTTCTTTCGAAAACATTGTCAATCGGAGACAAAATTTCACTTCAGATTCCGCCAAATTTCTTACGAAAACTTGGTATATCACAGCTCGAACCACTACTCCTTATTGTTTTATTCATTTTTTATATGTACAAAAGCATTAATAATTGATAGTTAATTAGAAATAAGTAAAATACAACTGGGAACATAACACAATGACAGATTAGCTACTTGTCGATGATAAACAAAGCAGTGCCACCAAAAATATATTTTAGTTCCAATGGTTACCACGACTGACTTTTTTTTGCCAAGCTATACGTCCGGTTACTGGATGTATTTTAATGAAATTTAGAATGGAGAAGATAGCTTACCTTGGAATAGCACTTAAGCTACTATTTATAATGTACTTAATAATGTTTATGGTCATAGAAACAGCTAGTGGAATATAATCCAATTACAACTTTATTTTATTACTTATTACTTTTCTACTTCAGTGTACTCAGGCACAACACGTGTGAACCGGTTAGTGAGCAAAGTAAAGAAGGTCATCGATATGTATGAATCCGTCGCATTTTAGTAGTCATTCAAATTTGGTCGGATAACCAGCCGTTGCTTACATATTTTGGTTTTTTGTTTATATTTACTTAATGCGAAACATTCCAAGCTGAATATTTTCACCATATATTTTTGACTAAAGGCACAAGATTTTGGTTAACACCTACACATCTAGGATTGAGCCAGTTCCTTGTATTTTGCCGTCAAAGTTATGACACCATCGTTTTGACTTTCAGGAAGATTATTCAAAAACGCATAGATGAACAGTTTTGAAACTTTGTATAGATATTATTAGAGTCAAGGAGGACCGAATACAGTTTTCAGCGAACTCGTGCGTTGTCTCATTTAGGCGCTGCGATGTTTTTTCGGGTTTTCGTAAAACCGCGATTACTTGAAAACTATAAATATTTTCTTAAATCTAATTGGGGCACTAAGGGGCACACATTAAGAGCTACTCGTGTATGTTTATTCTACAGGGGCACATGCAATGGTTTTAGAGATATACGATTCATCAAAGCATTACTCCAGCAGGAAATGCAATATCTCGAAAACCTGAAGGGGCACAGATTTTATTTTTGGGGGCACATTTTGGCACACATATAAGCTCTCTGGCCATGCACAATTTTTCTCTCTCCGATCATTCGTTTAGAATTTTCCTGCTAGAAAAACGTTACCCCAGCAAGAATCATTTTTTCCGTTTTTGTCCAAAAAGACAGGGGGCACACATTTTTTATTTGGGGGCACATTTACAGCAGATAAGGCACACATTATACGTTCTACTCATATAACTCTAGGATACACTTTCTTGCTAGGGTAACGTACACCTTAACGCATACATAAACGAAGTCCCTCCCTCATAACTCAATTACTTTCGAGCAATTTTTAATAACCTTCCACAAAAACTATTCCATACATTTTTCAATTTATTAACTTGCTCACTTTAATGGCATCTTCAGCCCGGATCCCGGCGCTTCTATTTATGGTGGTGCATTCTGCCCATCTCTGCGGCATTTGGATTAAATTATTTCAAGTTAGGTCCGAGAGCCCGCAATCTCTAATAATAAAGGGGTATTTCTCATTTCCCTAACAAAATTACCCTCTATTGTCTTCTGCGGGTATTTTTGGAAGAATAATGACAAGGAATGTTGTTTTAGTGTTTGTGGTTCGAATTCGTTTTTGATGGGTTCTACTGATAAGGATACTTCATGGGTTATTTTTGTATTTTAGATAGTGGTGTCGATTCTGTTGTACACGAACTAAACTAAGCTATCTCTAAAATTACTTACTTTTGGCTATGAGAATTGTAACGCTATTCTGCAAGAAAAAATCTCTATATTTAAAAATTATTTTGTCATGACTAAAATCGAATTTGACAGTCGGGAATCAACGTGGTATTTTTTTTTTGTTTTGGCTTCGCAAAGTAGTACTTGTGTGCGCTACGCAATGAATTGTTTGAGAGACGAAGGCGCGCGCAAGGGGGCAGCCTGGACGTATTTTATATGGAATTTTTCACTTTTTGTTTGAAAAATATAAAAAAATATGACCCACGTGTTGAGATTTATATGTATAGGGGTTTATTAAAGGGGGTCAAAAATTTCATTATTTTTGCGATAGTGCACGCCATTTTCGAGATATAAGCAAAAGAAAAAATGAAATAAATAAAATTTTTGTTGAAAACCGGCAGACTCAGAATAGCAAAATTGTAATTTTCACTAAACTAAACTATTTTAGTTTAGTTTAGTGAAAATTACAATTTTGCAATAGTTAAGTTGTGTCACTTTAGTCTATTTCAGAATAGGAAATCGTCGTTTGACAGGAATAAACCAAATTTTAGTGATTTTTAGTTTAGTTTAGAGAATTTTCTAACATCAGAATCGGCACCAGTATCATTATCTGCTTACCCTTTTCCCAACTATATGTTGGGGTCAGTTTCCAGTCGTATGGGATTTAGCTGGATACCAGTATTTTAAACAGAGAGCCTGTCTATCTGATCTGCACAACCCAGGTACTGGGTAACACGATACCACCATCGATATCATCGTCAGAAGCCCATAAGATTGACTGTCAAGATTATGACGATTGGTTGGAGTCAGTCTTTTGGGCTTCTGACGACCCTTAATGACTGTGAAATATCCTCAAATGGCAGCCGGGACCGACACCTTCACGGACTTTCCGAGGCAAGGAGGGGTCAAGTCTAGGTATGTAATGTTCAGTCACTCATCCATGGAATATTGCGGCAAGTGAAAGTTAACCTGATCAATAGAACCGAGCGTCTGTTATTAGATACTTAACCACTAACCTTTTCAATAAAATAGCAAGTCTTTTTTTTTAAACATTATTAAACAGAGAAAGGTTGCTGTAAATTGTCTATAGTTTGTCTCCATAGTGTCGATGTTGGAACTGTCTATTCTTCTGTATATAGTCTATTTTTATTTGTTAGAAAACCTTTTGAAGCTTATTTCAGCTGAAAGGCAAACAAGAAGAAAATTGTATGAAGAAACAAATGACATACGATATTTAATTTACCAGACAATATATTATTTCTCTTAACGTTTCTAATGTAACATTTCTCAATACAGCAAGAAATTCAATCTCATTTTGTATCTTATATTGAGAGCGAATATCTGACCACATTATTTATACAGGATGGCGGGGAAATCGACGCGCCATCTGAAACCATTCAGCACATGATTGTAGACCCCCCCCCAGAGGCTATTATTTAAAAGAAAGGAACTATTTAATGAACCAGATATCTGTAAATTTGTGTTGGCACTTAAAATCGTGCCTGCACTTTTAGTTACATATAATCTGACATAGTTCAATTGTTAGTGGTATTGGTATATCTTTAAGATATGACCGAAAATGTTGCCACCTTCCGGAAGAATTTAAAGCGCAACTGGCAGGCTATAATTAGTGATTAGATAGTCTCCCCGGTTCCTCCCTATTTAACTTTACAAAGATGAAATGCCAAATTTTATATGGCCTACAATAAAATAAACCTACACCACATTCAATCTACCTAGTAAATGAGAGAGAACTGTGTTCAACACAGCAACCCAGTCCTTAATTTAAATACAGACCCCGATTCCCACAATTTTAAGCGACGTTCATATTAAATCATTACCGTCACTGTGGACCCTTTACATTTACAATGATTACCAGGCAACACTGAAAGGATAATCTGCCGTATCATCAATCAGCGTTGGACCGTCAACGGCTGCGGTCGTCCCTTCGACAAATCTATATTGTCCGGGATTCCACGACCTTTCTCTGCGATAGAGTTTTTTGATTATCATATAGACATTTGTAGATTTTCGGGTTGACGGTTTTTTGAGGTATTAAATAGGTTTTGTGGCTTTTTGTTTAAGCTATCAACGTTAAATATTTATTTTATTGTTTGGTGTTTAGATACGTTAAGAACGTGGCGCCTAAACTCGCAAGCCGCGAGCCGATGCAAAGGCAAAATTCGGTCGGAATATTGCCATCTCTGTTTGACAATAGAAGGCCAACGATGACGCGGTATGCAGCCGTGTGTGAGTGACAGTTGTACCTACCCTTTATTCATAACGACTCAGAGGCATTTTTATTTACTAGTAATTAGATATGTTCGTTATTTGCTTTATTTTTGTTGACTACTCTGGGGAATCGTTAGTAAATGTACAGACTAGTAATGCGTTTTGTGGAAATTTCGTTACAATGTCGGTATACAAAATATTACAATATCTCGAGATCTAGGCCTTTTGTAGAGTCTTACATACCTTTCCTAACTTGGTACTTGTAAACCAATGTATAGTTATGTTGTTTGTGGTCTTCTATAAATTGATACATGAACGTTGTGAGTCCAACTGTCATATTTATGTAAGTAAGTATTCTTTTTACTAATTATAAAAATTGTTATCACTACATATTATAAAACAAAGTCCCCCGCCGCGTCTGTCTGCCTACTTGCGAAGAACTCAAAAAATGTTCAACGGATTTTCATGCGGTTTTTACCAATAGATAAAGTGATTTATGAGGAAGATGCATTTTCTAACCTCCATGCGGGTGAAGTCGCCGGCAAAAGCTGCCTACTTGCTACTACTATAAATAATGAATACAAGCCACTAAAAGTGTTACGCAAAATATTAGTAAAAGAGGATAAATAAAAAACAAAGACTTTTAATTAACATTTATTTTTAATGTACACGTTACTCTCCTAAGCCAAGGTAGGTTTAGAATCAGCACTTTTCGAACGTGAAAATTACATAAAATAGTCCTACAAACCGCCCGCCCGTCACCAATTCCTAGTGCTTTATCTGAGAAGAAGCGGCGCAACAAACTCCCCAGCAGCACAGCTGTCTGTTTAGTTACATAAACTTGATTCTATACAATAGTAGGTAGCAAAGTAATTACGAGACACAGAATATTACTATACATTATTTACTATATCTGCAAGAGCAGTGGTGGCCCAGTGGTAATGGCCCCGACTTACGAGTTATAGGTAGCGGGTTCGACCCAGGGACGCGCTTTACTTTGTATAAATAATTTCATCAACATTGCTCTCGCACCGGTAAAGAAAAACATCGTGAGGAAACCGGCATGTCTTAGAATTAAAAAATCGAAGACATCAGACATCTACCAATCCGCACTGGGCCCACCTGGTATATTACGGCCCATTCCCTCTCAGAAAGGAGGCTTGGATCCCAGCAGTCGGAACGTTATAGACTGATTATGTATTTGCCATATGTCAGCTAGCTATGCCAATATACCAACAAAAAAAAAAAAAAAAACTGGTGAAGGATAGTAGAAGTAGGTTGAAATAGTGTGTGTAACACAATAAATGAACATTATGATAATAAATTGTTCAGAATCGTTTACAAAATCGATTTCTGTTATTTTCTATACTGGCAATTGTTTATCACAGAAATAATTAATACTACGTTAGCTATGGTGAAACTCACGTTCTAACGGACGTAATAAGATCGCATTTTCAACTGTCGGTGTTGAACCGAGCATTGAGAATACAACAGAGTGCAGCGCGAGTGAGTCTCAGCACGTCAAAGCACAGTTGGATTTTCACCTCTTGGCACTGAGCATTACCTTGAAGACCCAGTGCACGGGGTGCTTGGACAGGAAACCTCCTCGTGTGCCCGGAGGTTGGAGTTCCCTTATGGATACGTCCGGGGGGAAGGCCAATCTCCGGGACGGTGCACCCTGGGGTGCGGGCAAGGACTCTCCATTAGGTACTCTGTGCCTAAGGGGTCTCGGTGCCCGTATGCTAATGTCCTGTCGGAGGAACGCTCCACCGTGTGTCCCTCTGATCTTAGCAGAGGCGCACAGCGGTGGAGTTAGAGCGGGCTCGGTGTGCACTAACCTGCCGCCGGGCAGGCAAGAAGGAATGTACTCCTTCTGCCACCGTTAGTCTCGTAGCCCCGAAGATCGTCACGGTCATGTCTCTGACTTTTGACGGGGGTCGAGGGTCTTGGCTTAATCGCCCGGGCCGCGAGGTAGAAAACCTCTATAAAAAATTACCCCAAACCTCCAAGCGGCGGCGCACCGTGAGGGAGGTTGACAGCTTGACTAATGGGTAGCTGAATTAGTCACTAGTGCGAACCACAGAATTTCGTGCATAAAAAGTTATATACTCGTGGGAACTAATATGGAAAGATTTTTAATAAAAAACCCAAAAACCAAAGAAGTCGAAGGGAGCGATGCGGGGTCGGAGTCCGACGCCGCGTCGAGTGCGAAGGGCTCGCGTGCGGGCTCGGAGCGAGGAGTGGCGGGCGCTGCTGGTGGGAACCGTAAGTTCTCCCAGAAGCGCCCTAAATCGGGGGCAGGGCAGGAGTCCTCCTCTGACGGCGGGCTGAGCTCGGCCCGCCGGAAGATATCACGGCGTGGTGGGCTCCAGGAGAGGGGCACCGGCCGTGGACTCCCCACCAAGGAGGCCGGCGAGCCGAGCCGAACAGGCTCAGCTGAGCTGACTCAAGGAGGGGAGAGGCTCGCCACGGAGGGGCATCCCTCTGGAGGCACCAGTAGTAGGGCCCCCTCAGAGTCCTCCGGTGGCGAGTCGGAGGCTGTCGGCTATTCTGAAGAAATGGGCAGGTTCGCGGAGGTCGTGGCCACGGCCATCAAGGCGGCGACCTTGAAGAGGCTCCAGAGGTCCAAAGACAAGGCCATATCTGCTGCCACGAAAGCCATCGTGGCGGCAGCGAAGGCCTTTCGTTCTGGGCCTCCGGTGGTGGATGGGGTGGCAGAACTGCGGGCGGAGGTCGCCCGCGTGACTGCCGCCATGGAGCTCCTCCGAAAGGAGAATGAGGAGCTCCGAGCGGACCTGGCCGGTCTCCGAGGAGCCGCCCCCCAGGAGGCATCGCAGGGGGAAGCGCGGCATGGGCAGGGCGGGCTCCTGCCCATCGAGAACCAGGTGCTGACCCTGGTGCGGAAGGAGCTCGCTGGCTTCCAGAGCAGGTTTTCTGCTCTGGAGGCCGTGGTCCTGCGCCCCCCGCTAGCGGCAAGCCGGCCGGTTCCGGGCCAACCTGGGGCGGTTTCGGGTCAGCCGAAGGCGGCCTCGGGCCAGCCGAAGGGAGCCTCGGCCCAGCCGAAGGCAGCCTCGGGCCAGCCGAAGGCGGTGGCGTACGCCGCCGCCGCGTCTGCCCCAGCCAAAGGGCCGGGGCAGACCAAAGGCCGGCCCAAGCAGGCATCTGCGAGGGCCCCCCCAGTGCAGGTGGCGAGAGAGCCACTACCGCCTCCCCGTCCTTCGGAATCTCCCCCCGCCAACGCCGAATGGCAAGTGGTTGGGGCGAAGAAGAAGGCGGGCAAAGCTGCAAGGGCGGCAAAAAATAAGGCAAGGCAGCAGCGGCGCAAGAGGCAGCGCGTCGCGGCTAGGCTTCGCGCCCCGAAATCCGCAGCTGTAGTTATTACGCTACAGCCGGAAGCGGAGAAGAAGGGCGTGAGGTACTGTGACGTGCTTGCCAAAGCAAAGACGGCGGTGAACCTCCAGGAGCTCGGGATCTCCAACGGCCTCCGGTTAAGGGTCACTCTGACCGGAGCCCGGATGCTGGAGGTCCCGGGCGCGGACAGCGGCCCAACCGCTGACGCTCTGGCTGAAAAGCTCAGGGCGTCGCTAGACGCGGAAGAGGCCCGAGTATCCAGGCCCACCAAGTGCGCTGACCTGCGCATCATGGGCCTGGATGACTGTGCGACGGAGGCAGAGGTGATTGCCGCCATTGTCAGGACGGGGGAATGCTCTGCCGAGCAGGTGAGAGCAGGCACCATCCGTCCTGACAGCACGGGGATGGGAACCGTAACGGTCAGCTGCCCCGTGTCGGCGGCTAAAAAGATCACCGCGGAGGGCTGAAGGCTCCTGGTGGGCTGGGTTTCGGCGCAGGTCAAACTGCTGGAGCCCAGACCTCTGAGGTGCTTCCGATGCCAGACAGGGCACCACGTATACGTGAAATGCACCTCAGAGGTGGACCGCAGCGGTCATTGCTTCCGTTGCGGTCAGCCCGGTCACAAGGCCGGCTCTTGCAATGCCACGCCGCACTGCTATGCATGTGCGGCGGCTGGCAAGCCGGCCGTACACCGGGCTGGGAGCAAGGCCTGCGCTTCATCCGCCAAGGCCAGGGGCAAGGGCAAGCCCTCCGCCACCGCCGTCACCGCTGTTGCCGCTGCCGCCTCGACACCTGTCGTTGCTGGCACCACCACGGCAGGGCTCTCACAGGGGGCTCAGGAGGGGGCTGAAATGGAGTGTCAATAATAGGTACTCCATTACGCCTCCTCCAAGCGAATATCAACCACTGCGCCTCCGCTCAGGATCTTTTACTCCAGAGCATGGCGCAGTGGTCGATTAACATCGCTGTGGTCGCTGAGCCGTACTTTGTCCCGCCCAGGGATGACTGGGTGGAGGACCTGAGCGGCTCAGTGACTGAGGGTCACTGAGCCGCTCAGGTCCTCGGTCGGTCCTCAGGTCGTCGGCCGCCGCCGGAACCCCGACCCTTGAGGCTGTCAAGAGGGGACGGGGTTGCGTAGCGGCACGGTTCGGGGGGATTGTAGTTGTGGGAGTATACTTCTCCCCGAGCCGAACTCTCGCCGAGTTCCACAACTCCCTTGCGGAGTTGAGAGTCGTCGTCGTCGGGTTCCGTCCCCTCCCCGTGCTCGTACTCGGGGACTTCAACGCCAAGAATTTGGCTTGGGGTTCCCGGTATACAGACACACGGGGCAGGATGGTGGAGGACTGGGCTCTGGAGACAGGCCTGGTCGTCCTAAATCGGGGTTCTGTACCTACGTGTGTACGGATGCGGGGCGACTCAGTGGTGGACATTTCGTTTGCCAGCCCCGCTCTGTCACCACAGGTTATTGATTGGCGCGTCATGGAGGGGGTGGAGACGTATTCCGACCACCGGTACATCCGGTTTGACGTCTCCGCCCAGACCTCAAGCGCGCCGATCCGGCAGACCCCGAGTGGTCCGCGGTGGGCGCTGAAGAAGCTGGACCGGGAGCTTCTCCTGGAAGCCTCGATCGTGCAGGCCTGGGTGTCACCACCGGACAGGCCTGCTGACACAAACGACGAGGCCGAGTGGTTCCGGGAGGCCATGTCCGAAATCTGTGACGTGGCTATGCCCCGAGTCCAGCCAGGACGGGCTTGGCGCCAGGTGTACTGGTGGTCGCCGCAGCTGACAGCGTTGCGCGAAGCGTGCGTTGCGGCACGTCGCCGGTACACCAGGCACCGCAGGCTCCGTATCCGCCCTCCGGATACGGAAGCCATTCAGGCGGAGCTATATGAGGGGTACAGAGCGGCGAAGACCGCCCTCCAAGAGGAGATCCTGCGGGCCAGAGGACTGGCCCGCAAAGAGTCGCTGGAGACTCTGAACAGGGACCCATGGGGACGGCCCTACAAGGCCGTCCGGGAGAAACTCCGCCCATGGGCTCCCCCGCTGACTCAGAGTCTCCGGCCCCAACTCGTGGAGGGCGTGGTGAGCGCTCTGTTCTCCTCGCGAGGGGAACATAGTCCCCCGCCCATGGCTCCGCCTCCTGCGGTGCCCGATGCTGCGGACCACACCACCGATGACGACGACAACGCTCCAGAAGTGACCGGGGTGGAGTTGAGAGTGGCGGTACGTCGGCTAAATGCCAAAAATACCGCCCCAGGACCCGACGGCTTGCCTGGCAAAGCATGGGTCCTGGCCTCAGAGGCTCTCGGGCCTCGACTCAGGGGGCTCCTTAGCGCATGCTTGGAGAGGGGCCAGTTCCCACTTCGTTGGAAGACGGGGAAACTGGTCCTCATTAAGAAGCCTGGGCGCCCAGCGGACTCTCCGTCCGCTTACCGGCCCATCGTGCTGCTCGACGAGGTGGGCAAGCTCTTTGAAAGAGTGATTGCAGATCGCCTCGTCGGGTGGCTGGTGCGGGAGGGGCCGGACTTGTCGGACGGCCAGTACGGCTTCCGCAAGGGGCGCTCAACGGTGGAAGCCATCATGCGCGTGCGAGCCCTCACGACGGGGGATGCAGTGGCCCGGGGTGGGGTCGTCTTGGCGGTGTCTCTAGACATCGCCAATGCCTTCAACACCCTACCCTGGAGTTGCATTAGGGAGGCACTCCGGTATCACCGGATGCCGACCTACCTCCGTCGCGTGGTCGAGGCCTATCTCACGGATAGGGCCGTAATCTACCCCGGTCACCAGGGAGAGTGGAACCGGCGAGAGATGTCGTGCGGTGTCCCACAGGGATCGGTCCTAGGGCCGCATCTGTGGGACATCGGTTACGACTGGGTGCTGCGCGCCGACCTCCCTAGCGGCGTCAGCGTGGTTTGCTACGCTGACGACACGCTCGTCCTTGCGCAGGGGAGGTCGTACGAGACGGCGGCCGACATAATGACACGCGGGGTTGCGATAATCGTCGAGAGGATCCGGCAATTGGGACTCGAGGTGGCCTTGCACAAGTCCGAGGCCATGGGTTTTCATGGTCCTCGGAACGCGCCACCTGCGGGTTCCCAACTCACGGTAGGAGGGGTTCACATCGGCGTCGAGTCGACGATGAAGTACTTGGGACTTGTCCTCGACAGCCGGTGGAACTTCGTCGAACATTTCCGACGTTTGGCTCCCAGACTAGAGCGGGCTGGGGCTGCATTAAAGCGGCTCCTGCCCAATCTGGGGGGTCCAAACGCCTCCTGCCGGAGGCTCTACACGGGGGTCGTGCGGTCCATGGCCCTCTACGGGGCACCGGTGTGGGCGCCCTCATTGAGGCTGCGCCCAGCGCGCCGATTGAGTGCGGCCCAGAGGGTCATGGCTATCCGGTTAATCCGAGGATACCGCACGATCTCGTGCGAGGCGGCGAGCCTCCTTGCCGGAGTGCCGCCGTGGGATCTGGAGGCAAAGGTCCTCGCGCACATGTGGGAGTGGCGCGAGGAGGTGAAACGCCGGGGTGAAACTCCGCTGCCGCGACAAATCGCGGCTCGGCGGACAGAGCTCCGGTGTGATCTCATGGCGACATGGCGGGTACGATTGTCGCAACCCAGCGCAGGGCACGCCACAATTGCGGCGGTAAGTCCCCTCTTTGAGGAGTGGATAGAGAGGCGCCACGGCGTCCTCACCTTCCGCCTGACGCAGGTTCTCACCGGGCATGGGTGCTTCGGTGGGTTCCTGTTCAGGATAAAGCGGGAGGATACGTCCGGGTGTTTCCATTGCGAGGATCGTCTGGAGGACACGGTGGAGCATACGGTGGAGGTGTGCCCTGCCTGGGCGGAGCACCGCCGTGTCCTCGTGGAGGCGATCGGCGGCGGCGACCTCTCGCGTCCGGCCCTGGTGCGAGCCATGGTACGGAGCGAGAGGGAGTGGGAAGCCGTCACCTCCTTCTGCGAAGCAGTAATGCTCGCGAAGGAGGAGGCGGGGCGCGTGAGGGAGTGGCAGTCTCTGCGCCCTCACGTCCCTAGCCGCCGCAGGAGGAGATGCCCCGGGCGTCGGGAGTCGATTGCGGACTCCCGGCCACCGTAGGCGCGAGCTTGCGGGTGGCGAGCAATGGGTAGCTCGCCGCCCGGTAAGGACCAAGCTCGGGTCGACGGCGCGCAGTGTTCCACGCGCGCCTCAAAGAGATGTCAGCAGCAGCGTAGGGGTCTAATAGGACCGATGCCTGCCGGGGTCGCGTGATTGTTCGAAAGAGATACCGTGACCCTGGCACATGGGCAACTGATGGAACACGGGTGGGTTTTAGTCAGTAAAAGTCTGACACGCCCTCCCGCTCCGCCCAGAGCGGGAGAAGTCATTTGATGATTTCCCATCCTGAAAAAAAAAAAAAAAAAAAAGACCCAGTGCACAAAAATCTGCAATACGTGTGACTCATACAAGATGAAAATTAAACTGGCTTTGCCGCCAGATTCTGAAGCTTTAAATAGGGAGACCATTATATCTACCAACTTGAAGCTGACTCAGCTTATTCAATGAAAAAAAAGACAAAGAAGAGTCCAGTGACGTTAAAAGAGTTTATTGTTTTGATCTGCAGCAATGCCTCCCAACCCCCTTTTTAAAAACTAGTATAGTTTTTTACAAACGGCTTTTATGGACGTTTAATTTGATCATTTATGACTGTTACAGCAAAAGAAGCTTTTGCTACATGTGGAGCGAAGCTGATGGAGGACGTGGAGCTAACCAAATAGCATCTTGCCTGTTTACTTTTATAATGTCATTGCCACCCCATATAAAAGCAATAACCTTTTATTCCGATACGTGTGGCGGGCAAAATAAAAATAGTCACGTTGCTGCTATGTTTTTATGCATAGGCAAACTGAGACCAGATTTGCTAATAGACCATACGTTTTTAGTACCTGGGCATACGCACATGGAGTGCGATTCTGTTCACGCCCAAATCGAACGTAAGAAAAAAAAGACCTGACATGGCTATAGATGTACCGAGAGATTGGTATAATCTGGTAAGAATGACGAGTACAAACATTTCCGTCATAATAATGACAAATGATATGTTTTTGAACTTCGCAAAATTGTTTAAAGGGCCATTGCAGCTACGAAAAGTAGATTCATCTGGTGAGAAATTCATATGGCATGATGTGAAATGGTTTAGATTTAGTGGCGAATACGAACCAGGTGTAATTAAATTTAAAACAAAATTAGACAACTCAACCGAGTTTAAGGACATTTCTTTCTATCGAAGGGGCAAAGCAAATGAATCTTTAAATCCTGAGAAATGCTATGAGTGTCAAGTACCTATAAGCCAGAAAAAAAAGAAAGACCTTTTAAGTATTCTTCACTTAATTGACAAAAGTTGCCATGACTTCTACAATAAATTACAAACTAGTACTATCACAAGTGACATAGATTTATTTATTTATTTATTTAAACTTCTCGCACACAAAAATGGTACAAAGGCGGACTTAATGCCTTAGGCACTCTCTACCAGTCAACCAAGGGTGGTGAAGAGATTAAATGACAGGTGCTTTGGATGAGGGGATCAGTGAAATACTATTAAAACTAAAATAATCAAATTGAATTATAAATAATAAGGGAATAGTAGTATATAAATAGACCAAAACTAATAATACACATACACACATACATATTTCCTATAATATATACTATAATAAATAAATATATGTGCTTTTTTTGTCAGCATGGACTATTTTACCATCCAAATTTATACATTAGTTTATAATAAATAATATTTCCAAATTCTATAAAAACAAACTATGAATAATAAACAAAAAAACAGAAAATTAAATAAATATTGCACAGAGATGAGTCAATAATATGAATATAATAATTTTGTTCTTGATAAAGAAAAACGAGACATGTCAATTATATCAATTAATAAAAAATACAATTATGTTTTCAAATTACGATAAACACGAGGCAATATTATTAAATGAAAATAGTAACAAATTTGTAGTATGTACCTTTTATATTTTTGATTATTACATTTATCTTTTGAAACCAAAGAGCGTTTTTTTCTTTCGCCTCTTGTGAAAAGTTGTGTTTATTGACTTATCCCCTTTTACTTTAACACCACAGATATATCATTGGCTAATAGGTACTTATTGTGAGACACATCCCAACGTTCGGAGTCCATGTTGGCAGCTAAACCGAAAACCGTAAACAATAAATCCAGGTCCGTAAACAAAGAAAAGTTCCTGCCAGGGTCGCGAGATTCGTTCGAAAGAGTTACCGTGGCCCTGGCATATAGGCAACTGATGGAATATGGGTGGGTTTTAGTCAGTAAAAGTCTAACACGCCTTCCCGCTCCGCCCAGAACGGGAGAAGTCATTTGATGATTTCCCATCCAACAAAAAAAAAGCAAAGTTCGTCAGAATGCTCTACATTCTCATCAGTCATTCAGTCTCTGTACTCGATACCAAATCAGAAGAAAAATCAAAATCCAAGTTCCATAGTATAGGGCAATAATAGTGTCAGAAATATCACAATACAATTGAATAAACAAATAAAAGTACGCCCAAAATGCATGTTGCGCTAGTGTGAATGCATGTCCGAGCGGTACACAACACACCTAGGTAATGCGAGCCGCACGACCGTGCACACATTGACATTTTTGTGAGACGCGATAGCACTACTAGCTATTGAAAATTTATGATAATTTGGCTGAGTTCCGTAATACCAAAAATGATGAATGAAAACTTAATGATTTTAAAAATTGGTTTTCGTTATTTTGTGTCTTGATAATATAAGCTGTGTTATGTATAAAACATTCTTGCAGATATTGTTGTTTTTAATGCAGAAAAAACAAAAAGAAAACATGTTATTTATATTGTAAAAATGTGCGAAATGCAATTCGCTCAAACTTCATTTTAGCTCAGTTTTTTAAAAAACAAAACGTCACCATAACTTAGATAAATACTGTCTAAAGCCGAATATCATTTTAAAATGGTGGAAATATGCTCAAATTGCAAATGATTTTGGTATTACGTTTGTATGGACAGATTGTCCGTCGCCGGGCCCTTAAGACGTCCTGTTCCCTCACATGAAACTTGGTCCAGTTAGCAGCTTTATATTTTGATATGTAATTATCACAGCACATTATCTAGTAATAGCTGAAGAATATACATTTACACATACCAGGTATTTACACTGAAATTGTGATAAGTTATGCAAGCAGATTCAAAATCATTCCAACTGCAACTAGTTTTCTTTCGGTGAACCATTGACTGCTGGCTTTAGAACCAAGTAATGTTGCGTCTTTATCTAACACTGGGAACCATAAACAATTAGTTTGGTATGCCACAAATTGTTTGATAGATTTGAATGTTGATTAGAATGGATTAACATAGTTTCTTACTTTTTATGACTTCATGGTCCAAACTAAAATGTTTGCATTTAATGTAATTTTGTCTAAAAAACATTTTTTTTTTAACTATCTCTTTAGTCTAGTGGTCACAAGCGCTACTGCTGAGCATGCGGCTCCGAGGTTGATTCCCAGGTCGGGCAAATGGTTATTGGGTTTATCTATCTGAAATTTCAGTAGCAGCCCGGAGTCCTCGGTTAGTGGCAATAAGCTCGGCCCTTATTACATCGGACTTAAACATAATTGGCGAAATTTTGGTATCTATAGACACTATAGATACAACTCTGCCTGATTCATCGATAAAATAGGGCGTGATATTACATTTTTAACACTCTTACACAAAGACACCATCAATAGAATACAGATCACTACTCGTGTTCCAATCTGTCGTGTCGCTTCGGTTCGTCACCTGGCCGGGTTTACGGCACAGATCTTGATTCATTCATGAGCATGCTGCGGATGTCGTGGATCCAAACAAACTGGAAGTGTTCACGCCTGCTTTTTGCTAAGTTTTGCTGTTGAAGTAAAGTTTTGAATATACGCAAGGGATGAAATAAATTTGAATAAAACAGGGTGGTTTGTCTACTGTATTGGTGTATTTTGAATATTCCTTTGTTGTATAAAATGTTTCTGTTGCATTTTCATTTTTTGTTTTTCCGCGTGAAATTTATTTAGGGTAGATGGGGTACAATTGGAACAGGGTACGATTATCTGTATAACTAAGCTTCGCACACTTATTCCTGGGCAGTCAAAGTAGGTTTCTCAACAGTCATAACAGAAAATCTTTTTACCATTACTTTTCACTCAGTGTTAATTTTAACGTTTCTTAAAATTGCTACGTATACATAGTTATTGTATTCGAATAGTTTCGAGTTCAAAATAACAAGATTGTTAACTTTATCGATGGAAAGACATGTGGGGACAATTGTTTAGATTTTTCGGGGACGGTTGTAGCGGTACAACTGTCCCTATGGTAGAATTGACCACGTTAGCGCATTATATCTGGGTTGTCGCTCATATATAAATATTTGCAGCATCTTTCTTTAAACTGTTTCTAGGACTAGAACAAGAAGAACACACATACATAAACTCATGCCTACAACAAACAACAAGAAGAAATTAAATGAAAAAGATACCTACGTTACAGAAGTAAGAAACAACATGAATCCCGAACTTAAAGCTATACCTACACCTACACCAAAAACAAAGTGACACTAAGCCAAAAAAATACTAAAGAAAACAGCTTGAGTAGTGAAGAAGATGTGTGTATGGACTTGTTTGGTTCTAGTAGACCAAACGAACAATGACTACAGTGGATTTAACTACAGCGATGAATCAAATAAAAAAAATGAGAGAATAATGAGACTGTTGATTACAGTATGGTTGATGACGTAAGTTCATGCACTTTATTGTAGAGACACTGAATAGCAAAGTAATTAAATAGATTGATAATCTGTTGGGGATGATTGTACCAGGGAATATTTGTACCATGGAAACAGTCGCTTCAAGTGCATTGTTATACCATATGTAAATTAATCATATTCGTTGTTTTCGACTAATTATAAGTATTTATTTATGGGTGGAAATATATAACTCACAAGATATAAGAACCATGTATTGTAGCGTTTAATTGAGATTTTATTATTTTATTTGAGTATTTTTATGTTGTAACTAGCGAAATGTGGATGTACCATAAGTAAAACTCTGCCCTACCCTTCGGGAAAACAAGGTGTAATGTGACGTTATGCTATTTTTATGTTGATTAAACGTATGTAGTTCATTGTGTAGTAGTTACAGTAAAAGAAGTTCTGCTGAGATATTACCATCACAAAAACTATATTATTCTAATTAAAACACTGTTTCATTTCATCAAACCACTTGTACAAATAACAACTGCAAATGCAAATTTGTTTGCATTGTTTCTACACATCTAGTCGATAATATTAGCAGTACCTAAACTCAGAATTTAAAATTAACCCTAAAGTGCTACAATTATACCCGGTCTACCTAAAGCTTTTGTTTGGATTGATTAAAACGTCTAATTAAAATGTTGGTCGAGAAATTAGAGAGAATTAAAATTCACGCCAATGAACATTTCCAATACGAACAAGGCGAGAATGAATCCCAAATAATTGAAATACCTTCATGAACTTACACGAAATATTTATTTCATACAATGTGGGAATATAATTTCCAAGTGTGTGGTCAAAGCGGCCGGGCAGGTGGCTGGGAGGCTCATTACCGCCGCTAGGGGGCGCGGAAAGGGGGAAGTGACGTCATTCGCCATGTCGCATTGCCGTGTTGCCGTTGCCGTGCCGTGTCGCTTGCCGTGCGAACGCGCCGACAAATGGATACATTGAATGCCTACATCTAGTTTATTCATAGTTTGGTGGAGTGGTAAAAAATCATGTGTGTAGGTAATATAAAAAATGATATTTTTTAGTAGAAATTGAGGTTTTTGTTTACATATCTAAAATGAAATTTATCTGTATTTTTTAACACTGGAATATGTAGTTATGTTTTTACTCACTTTTATAGTCGTAGTTCAAAGTGAACTCAAGAACATAAAATGTAATTTCACTAAAGCTTTAAATAATATATTAAGAGTGCAAAACAGGTGGTTCCAGCGAACACGAGTGTTTGAAACTGTTAGCTAATAAAACACGCGACTGAAAATAAATTCGTATCACAGTAAATATAACCTAGAATCTAGATGATATTGCAAACTGCAACGATATATAAAATGTTACAACGTAAATAAAAACCAATATTCGACACTGGCAATTTTTTAATCGTAGAAAGGAGGTCACACGTTACTCAAATGTTTTCTGTTTTCCTTTTTGCAAAATTCAAAATTGGAACGTGTGTATAATGTAAACAGTAGGTAATTTGAATTAGGTTAACCTAAAAATATGATAAACATATTTCAAAGTAATGTTATGGATTAAAGAAACATTTTTAGACTACGGACACACTTCAGCAATATTTTATTCACAAATTACTAACTGCCTTGACGGTCCTCTTGAATACAAATTGAGAGACCGACGCAAAAGTAGGTACAACGTTACGACTGAAAAAAAGTTGCGGTCTTTTTAGCATAATCGAGAAGAATATTACCATAAACCCGCGTAAATTGCTTTTCTATAAAAGGGAAATAGTAAACACTGTCCTCTCAGTTTGTTATGCCATTAGGAACGGTGGGAATGGCCATCACGATGAGATTATTGTCGACTCGATCTTAAAAGGAAAATGAAATCTTTTCGTGTCAAGGCGTCGCGGGAGGGCCAACCGAAATTGCAGTGGCTACCCGACGCATATTGCTTTTGAATAATTTATAAAGGTGCCTTGGCCCATCAATTTTATTGCTGTAAAACTTTTTAATGGGCATAAAAAACCGTTCTGTCGGAAGTTTATACAAACAAGAGTGTTATTTCGTAACATTATACCTTGGCAAAAGTTCCAATTAAGGTCGTTTAACTGCCATAAATTCCGCATTTAATTTATAATTTTTATGACGCTTAAACTGTTTTGAATAAAGCACATTGAAACAAAACGGTTTGTTGTGAACAACGTATTTATGCTGTGAAGAAAGTCTGTTGCAAACGAAAATGTACTTAAATAATGGAAACTGTTATTTACAAGTATTTATTAGTGATATTGTTGCATTTTAAAAGCATAAGCAGTGGCTTTTACTTATGATTCCATTT
This sequence comes from Aporophyla lueneburgensis, assembly GCA_932294355.1. NCBI lineage: Eukaryota > Metazoa > Arthropoda > Insecta > Lepidoptera > Noctuidae > Aporophyla > Aporophyla lueneburgensis. Next base: position 21,918,419 of record OW028748.1, on the reverse strand, counting down.
TAATTATTTTATTTATCTTCAATGCGATATTTTGAACACAATGTATTTTTTTAATGAAATGAATGTTACGATTATGATATGACTTATCACTGGAAATGAATTAATTAACTAAACTGTCATGAAAAGATTTTGGTAAACATATGATTGAAATAACTAATTGATAAATGATCAATGATTTTACTTCTGTAAGTAGGGTTGTACAATAGTTATTTGTTATACAAGAGTGCAAAGTTGCTTTTTAACCGCGTGCTCAATTTTGATGACCGAGCAAGCGAAGGATTCTCAGGAATCCTGAGCGTTAGCGAGGGAATCAAAAAAGCACGAGGTGAAAAATCTTTGCACTCGAGTGCAACACGTAACTTTTCATTCCACCTCAGCGAGGAAAGAGTATTTTTAATCTTCAATATCTGAGTGGAAAAGCCGTTTCTAGAGGATAAAGTAAATTGAATTTAGAACATCGTGTGCACTATCACAAACTTAGTGCACACGATGTTCTAAATTCAATTTACTTTATCCTCTAGAGAATAAAACCGGCTTTTCCACTCAGATATTGAAGATTAAAAATACTCTTTCCGAGATGGTGGGATGAAATAGTTATTTGTTATACAAGAGTGCAAAGTTGCTTTTTAACCGCGTGCTCAATTTTGATGACCGAGCAAGCGAAGAATTCTAAAATTAGAATCCTGAGCGTTAGCGAGGGAATCAAAAGAGCACGAGGTGAAAAATCTTTGCACTCGAGTGCAACACGTAACTTTTCATTCCACCTCAGCGAGGAAATGACTAAATGCAAAAAAAAAAACCTTTACAACCACAAGATAGGTACACTTTTATTTCAGTTTAGGTATTAATTACTACATTATGACAGGTAAGTATTACAGAATAATCTTTAAACTATAACAAAATAATACTAAGGTATAATTAAGAAAATTTTAAAGTAACGTTGCTACAGTTATTTAAATTGAGTGTAATATTTTTGTTTGGTACTGTAATATTGGTGTTAGTCATTTGTGTACTGTTTTTCGGTAAACTATCTGTCATACTTAATAGTTGTACCGATTCATCGGATTCCCTTGGCGTGAATGTTGGAGAGAGAGGGAGATGGTTAGGTGTTTCATAACGGCTTATTTTTGATGTAGAAGGGCCAGTCCAAGGATCCGATTGAGGCTCTGTCAGTGTAATGGCTCCTACGATGCCTTCACATATTTTAGACTTATTTTGGATGGAATCCTCTATGTATCCTTCTACAACTGCATTGGACTTCCAGCCTCCGTGGCGCTTAAGGGACAGGAGATCAGGTCCGGAATCAGCCAAAAGTGTGGCTGAAGTTCGTCGGAAACAATGACCCGTGTACAACAGGGGTTCTGGAAGTTCAAGAAATGTTGCTATTTCTCGTGGGATACTGCCAATTTTATTAGTACCCATAGGCTGTCTAACACACTTTCCATTGCGATACTGTAGAAAAAATCGATTGATTGGAGTGTTAGGCGGGCGTAAGGCTTGATATTTCTCAACAATCGTTACGTATTCCTTGCGAATGACGAAGTTGCGGTCTCTTTTTGTCTTTGTATTAGGTAAATTAATTAATAGTAAGTCATCTGAATGTTTCTCAATGTTTTTGACATTAAGTTGTGTTAGTTCATTAGTTCGACATGCTCCGTTTATTCCAAGAACAACCTGTAACGTAAAGAGTATTGTAGTAGATAAATGAATAAAATTGATATGAACGCATAATTATGCCTATCAACATCTACTAAGTATACTATTTAATTGAGATTAATATACTTAAGTAGATACTGAATGTGCAACTGACTTACTTTTGCCGCCAAATATACGGAATCGGGTGCTTCGTTAAGAAACTTTTCAATATCAGATATTGTGAAAACCTTCGATTTTTTTGGTTGATGACCAGATGAGGCTCTTTTTAAAAATGCCACTAATTTAGGATAGGTATCGATATGTTTGTCTTTTTTCATCTTTATTGTTGCTTTTAGCATCGAATACGTACTCCATAGAGTGCTTGCTTTCTTGTTCTCGGATAATTCTATAAAATATGCCAGCAAAACGTTTTCTGAGAAAGTTTTGGCTCCTTTTGCTAGTCGCCACGTGTTGAACATATCGTACTGTTTTAAATACTTCTCGCGTGATTGTTGAGGGAGAAAGCTCATTTGCGCATTATTAACAGTTTCAGTCAATTCTGTTGGCGTCAAGCAAACTTCCTCGTCGCTAGAATCACTCATTTTAGTTTTTTCACTTGTTTTCAAGTTTCTTGTCTATCTATACTTATAATAAAACTGTAGAGAGGTCAATTCTGTACATTGAATATACATTAAAAAATAATATTGGAGGATGAATGATGATCGATACTGATGCCAAAAATGCAATCAGTAAATTTTTTGTCTGTCTGTCTGTCTGTATGTGCACGCATGGGTCAAAAACTACTGAAGAGATTTTAATCAAACTTGGTACGATTGTAGTCCATACTCCTGGGCAGGTTATAGGCTATATAACATAACGCTAAGACACATAGGAGCTGAGCAGTGTAGATAAATTTGAAGCAAGTCGGATGAAAATGCGCTTTCGAGCTTTTATCCTCGCATACGTTGATCATACACCAAAACTATGTATTACAAAGATATTATGTCTTCAAAAAATCTACAAAAAAGTCATCAATAGTATATATCTATCTTTTATAAATTAGCCACAATAACGTATTTAATCGTTAGACATTTCTTCAAAGTGTATTAAATCTATACATATAATAAGTCTGTAGACGAGGAGTATATTTTAGTTTTCGTTTCATCGCAATCGCTTCGCTCTATCAAAAGTTATATTAATTTATTTATGTTCACTATTACGTAATGTAACAACACGTAGCGACATCTACTGACCCAAAATGATACTAACGTAAAATCAAGTAGGTTTGTGAGATTATTGTTTTGACCTAATTATTTTTGCACACTTCACGTTATTCATATCTTTTACAAATAAGGAGTAATCGTTTCGTCTATTTGCAATGATTTCGGGGGTTGTTTAGCCAATGTATTGCGGATATGTATGCAAAAATAGAAACGGAACGTTTAGTTTACAGGCGCACTTTTCAACGTCGTTTACGCGCTGAAGAATACGAGCATTTACGGTACGCGATACAAACAGATAATAACGATGAAAACTTGGGGCGATTGGTTAACTTGACATCCAGTTTTACAGGCGGTCCGCGAGACATGCACGAAAAAACACAAGATGCTTTTTGCTACTACGTCCGTAAATACGGCCGCTCGGACCTTTTCATAACGTTCACAACAAATCCAAAGTGGACCGAGATTTGTCAGGAACTTCTCTCAGGACAGGCGTCATATGATAGGCATGACATAATTATTGCAAGGGTTTTTCATTTGAAGCTCAAAGTAATGATTAATATCCTTACCAAAGAGAAACTATTCGGCCCAGCTCTATGTTTAATGTACAGCGTCGAGTGGCAAAAGCGTGGTTTATCTCACGCGCACATCCTCCTATGGTTGGAAAACAAAATTCGTCCTGACGCTGTTGACAATGTCATAAGCGCTGAATTTCCAGACCAAAATGAAGATCCAAATTTGCATGCCATCATTAAGACGCACAACGAGTATATTTTCAATCTGAAAATGTCACAATCCGAGACAAACCACCTTAATGGCATTCTTTCACCTCTGCCAAACAGATAATTACGCCAAAAATATTTTATATAACGAAGTTCCATCTTATTACATGTACAAGCAGTAAGGTGTTTTAACCGTAAAAGACGTGGAACTGCTGTGGAAGGCGAGTCAGGCGTTTTCAAGGAACATCTGATTGGACGATTGTACACTGTGCACCCAAATAATCCAGAGTTTTATTATTTACGCCTCCTTCTGCACGTGGTGCGGGGGCCTACTTCCTTTACGGAGCTCCGTAAAGTGGATGATATTGAAAATCCCACATAGGTACCAGCTGCTTGCCGCGCACGTCATTTATTAGATGGAGATGAACATAGGGATGATGCTTTAGCCGAGGCAGGCGTCAGCAATAGTCCTTATCGGTTGCGTCATTTGTTTGCCATCTTACTGACCTTTTGGCAGTTGTGGCAAAAATACCAAGATAAGTATGCTAAAGATTTTTTGAGGCATCAACGGCAAAACAGTTTAGAAATATCAGACCGAGTCCGTGAAATCTGTAATAATAGATCGTTATTGGCTATTCAAGACATAGTTATAAGTATAGGAGGAAACTTCGGATGATACTTCACTTTTGTTTAAACTTAAACGTCAGCAAGTGGATACTGACGATGTTAATAGCGCGATCTCAAAAGTAGTTCACTGGTTCAATGTAAATAATTTGCTTCTTAATGAAAAAAAAACCAAATGCATTAAGTTTACGCTACCTCACGTTAGGCAAGTGAAAACGAATGTGTTGGTGAAGGGCGAAGAATTGAATCCTGAAGATAGCACTGTATTCTTGGGCCTAACTTTGGATACCAAGCTTCAGTGGGGCCCGCATATAGATAAATTGTCGAAAAAGCTAAGCTCCGCTGCATACGCTGTTAGAAAAATTCGGAATTTAACTGACATAGAGACAGCCCGTTTAGTGTATTTTGCCTACTTTCATAGTGTAATGTCGTACGGTATTCTGTTGTGGGGAAATGCCGCCGACATTCAGACTATCTTTGTCTTGCAGAAAAGGGCTGTTCGATCAATTTATAAATTAAGCCCGAGACACTCACTCAGAGAGAAATTTAAAGAAATTAATATAATGACTGTGCCTTCACAGTATATTTTTGAAAATCTTTTATATGCCCATAAGAATATTAAATTGTTCAAAAAATTCAGTGATATCCATAATATAAATACTAGGAATAAACACAAATTTATTGTACCTTCAACAAGGCTCAAGAAAATAGGTGGCTCATTCAGATGTCAATGTATACGCTTTTATAATAAACTTCCAAGCCATGTTCAAGATCTAAGTCTCAATAAATTTAAATCATTCATTAAACGTAAGTTGTGCCAGAAAGCCTTTTACACTGTTAAAGATTATATTGAGGACAAAAAAGCTTGGGATTAAGCTGCTCCAATTTTTAATTTTAATTTTTAAATTATTATTGTACTGAATGATATTTTTTATTTTTATTATTAATTACTTTCCTTTTTTTTATTAACTTTTTATTGGGAATATACACTTTGACATTTTGATTATTGCTTATACACTTTGACATTTTGATTATTGCTTATACACTTTGACATTTTGATTATTGCTTATACACTTTGACATTTGATTATTGTTTACACTATGACATGAATATATACTTTCAGAAGTATAATATTATTATTATTATTTAAGTGATTTTGAATGTGAGGACTATGTAGGTGATGTTTGTTTTTTTTTTTTATATCTCTCTTACTCATTCCATTTTAATGATAATCTGGCAGTTTGAGTACTTAATGCGGCCTACCAAAATGTCCATTCTTTGGTATTGTTCGTCGAATCTTTGTGCTCCTTATGTTCTGAGTTGAGCTGCAAGATTACTGACAAATGCGTGCATTGACTGGACAGGTCCACTCAATCTGTATGGTTCCTTCCTCAAGAGACCATTTCAGACACCCCCATGTACATGGTCCTCAAATGATCAGACCGGGACTATTTCCTGATTTTATATACACATTAACACTGAGGAATTTTACTTATACAATGACATGAATATTTACTTTTAAGTATTATATTGTTTTAATTACCTATTGTAAATGTGAAGACGAAGTGGGTGTTCTTTTTTTTTGGTTTCCTTTTCTTCTAATTTAATTTTTTACATTGTCTGGCAGTTTGAGTAATTTGTGCGACCTTCACAAATGTCCTTTCTTTGGTATTGTTCGTCGAATCATTGACCTCCTTAAGTTCTGAGTGGGGCTGCATGATTACTGACAAATGCGTGCACTGATTGGACAGGTCCACTCAAGCTGTGTGTTCTTTCCTTAAAAGACCACTTCAGACACCAATCCACATGGTCTTCACATGATCTGATCAAGATTATGTCTGGACTTTAAAAGAGACTGTGACCTCTGAGTTTGTTTCGGCGTTTCTTCTCAGAGTAGTCAGATAGGAAATGCCGAACTCATCTAGTTTAAAAAAAAATGATTGACGTGTAAAAGTGTTTGTACAAACCTACTTGCAAAAATAAAGTCATTTATCATTTATCATTTATCATTTATCATTATCAAAACCCGCTTACTCAATACGGCCTGCCTTCACCGACAGCCGATGGGAAACGTATAAACAGGGAGTACGCTTCGGCGATTAGTTACGATCCCGTAGAATTGGTAGAAACTCTGCGAACTGGTTGCTCAAATTTGACACCGGAACAGCGTCAAATATTTGATCGAGTGTGCTACAGTGTGGATCATACTTTGCGAGAAATTTTGCTTTTAAACGCGCCCGGTGGAACGGGCAAACCTTTCTTACCAAAGTTATTACGGCTCGAATAAGGAGCCAAAATAAAATTGATCTTGCTGTCGCCTCCTCAGGTATAGCAGCCACATTGTTGCCCGGAGGAAAAACCGCACATACAATGTTTAAAACCCCCATTGATTTGGAACGAACAGAAAGCCTGGTTTGCAATGTGTCACGCAATTACGATAAAGCTAGAGTTTTACGCGATGTGTCACAATCATTTGGGACGAGTGCACGATGGCAAACGGCTTGGCTATAGAAGCAGTTGACTGAGCTTTGCGGGACGTAAAACAAAATGACTGGCCGATGGGAGGCATTATGCTACTTTCGGCGGTGGTTTTAGGCAGACACTACCGATTGTACCCCGAGGATCAAGAGCCGATGAAATTAATGCCTGTCTGAAGAGTTCAATTCTATGGCACAATGTCGTATCAACTCATTTAAGTTTAAATATGCAAGCACATCAGGGAGGAACTCCGAACGCGCAAGAGTTCGTTTTACTATAAAAAATTGGTGACGGCACATATCTCACACAAGATGGTAACGTAATTTTGGTAGAAAACCTATGTTGTAACGTTACTTCACAGCTGGACCTCATTTCTTCTGTGCATGGGAATCCCTCTGATATCAGTAACCACGCCACTGCTTAGCTGTGTCAACGAGCTATTTTGAACCCCCGCAACGACCAAGCGGCAGCAATAAATACACAAATATTGACACATGTTTTTGGAGAAAGTAAGCCATATACTTCCGTAAACACGGTTACGGAAGAAGAAGATGGCACACACTATCCAGTAGAGTTCTTAAATTCCTTTAAAATACCCGGTCTTCAGCACACAACATTTTTTTTCAAGTTGGAGTGCCAATAATACTTTTCAGAAATGTATATCCTCCCAAACTTTGCAACGGCACTCGGCTTATAGTCACCTATCTCCAACAAAACGTCATCGAAGCCAAAATCTTAACAAGTTACGGCGCTGGTGATGATTTATTTATTCCCAGAATTCCGCTCATTCCTAATAATTTCCCATTTAGTTTTAAACGTGTACAATTCCCGGTCTGCCTTAGTTACGCCATGACCATTAACAAAGCTTGGGGCCAGACACTATCCCTTGCGGGGGTGGACCTTAGTATTGGTTGCTTTTCCCACGACCAACTTTATGTAGCTCTTTCGCGTATGAGCAATCCTAGCAACCTTTTTGTTTACGCTCCCCTAAAGAATACAAGTTTTGTGGCAGCTTTTTACTAGAGAAAGTCACCACGCCTGGTAAAAAGATCAATAGAGGAGGTGTTACATCTGCTATAATCTGCTATAAGAGGCATAATGCTGTTTTCCGACATTTACGCGAACGAAGTCGTGGGCACAGCTAGTTTTTAATATAAGGTTTAACAATGACGTGAAAAAATGCCGCGTAAAGAACCGCGTACAAAGCAAATTGAAAAAAGAACACCAAGAAGGTTCCGAGTCTGAGTTTTTAACAAATTAAAAAAAAGTTGTATGATATATTCGGCACCATAGAGGTAGCAGTAAATAGGTTTAATATTTTTTTTTTTATTCACAAACTTAGTGCACACGATGTTCTAAATTCAATTTACTTTATCCTTTAGAGAATAAAAACGGCTTTTCCACTCAGATATTGAAGATTAAAAATACTCTTTCCGAGATGGTGGGATGAAAACACTTTTACATGCCAATAAACTGATTGAGATCAACCACCACCACCACCATCCACCACCATCTTGTACCATTTTTATTTTTAACCATCTATGCAACATATGGAATGCAATAAAGAATTGAGTATTGAGTAAATAATAAACACCAATCTAAATGGAAATAGTTTATTCAGACGCTATGCACAGACGAGTATGAAATCGTCCAAAATAAAACTTAATAGGTTGGGGAAAAAGTGTCTTCGCATTTTTTAAGAAAATTCAAAACATTTTTTAATAAAGTTATCATTAATATAGTTAGTCATTTAACTAAAGTATGTAGGTACCATTTTGTTCGATAACTTTTTACCATCTTGTAGGTAGGGACATGATCCCATTGCTATAGAAATTTTGGGACTTCTGGTCAAAATACCGCGACAAGTTGTTTTGGCAGTCCTCTCGTGATGTTAACCTGACACTGCCTAAAGAATTCTGAAGAGACCGAAACAGGTGGAAATCTGAAGGTGCAAGGTCAGGACTATACGGCGGATGCATTAACATCTCCCAGCCAAACTCTCTTAATTTTTGTTGGGTGGCTAAAGATGTGTGAGGTCTAGCGTTATCATGATGAAAAACCACACCCCTTCTGTTGATTAATTCCGGCCGCTTTCTCTCGGCCGGTTTCTTTCAGCGAGCTCGTGAGGTACCCAAATGTCGAGCTTTTTTGTGTACCCAGTTTTTTTCAAATGCGCCATGTGGTCAATTTCCAGTTCTTCAGCTACGTCGTAACTACTGGTATGCCGATCTTGCTCCACTTTTTCAAAAACGGCATCCATTTTATCCGTAATAGGGCGACCAGAGCGACGTGCATCTTTGACATCAAAATTTCCGGATTGAAAACGCTTAAACCAAAGAACATCGGTCAAATACGACCTGACCAAAATATGAAACGGCCACCAATGACTGATACGTCAAAAAATTGAGAATTAAGTCTAAATTAAATTACGGGGTCCAGCTTATTTTATTGGAGCCGGTAAAAAAATTTAGTTTTATAATAAAAGCCGCATTTTCTTACTTCTTTTTATAGATTTTGAACGCATCCAAACCCGTCCCGTTGACATCTATGGTACACGTTTTATTGTAACACTCAAATAAACATATAATTTTTTTAAATTCCATTATTACATATTATTTCTAATTACATATTATAGCCATTTTTTACTTATTTTTGTAGTGTTTTATGAATACAATTGTTTTTAGATGGGTATATGAATTGAGTATTCCGAAATGAGTCGCAAAAATGATAGGTTAACAGTCAATGTAGAATGCACTAATGGTAGAACGAAACGTAAATGTACTAAATGACATTAGAGCTGACAAAGATAACACAACACCGATCGGATTGTAAATATATTTTTTTAACTGTCATATATAAGACAATGATACGTAGATACCTACACAATGAGAAATGGTTTCATCATTCTTATTATGTATTATTATTATACTTTATTCCATTTAAACATTCTTATAAATTATATTTTTAAATATTAGTTAGAAAAAAAAACATTTAAAAATATAAAAAATAGTAGCCCACCGGTATCGGGAACAGGGTCCAAGCTACCGGCGGTCAGGGCTCCAGAGACCTCCTGACAATGCGAGCTGTTATTATTATTATTATTATCATTACCTAAATCATACCCTGATTCATGCACATTGCACTGTACCTGTGTCTTACATACATATCCGTGAAAAAATTAGAAAGGCTAATTCATTTTTGCGATTTAAACTGAGGTTGCAAACTTATTAGGTACATCATAACCTCAAAAGTTACGAAATACTTATGTGTAAAGTTCTATGATCCTCGGCTTTTAAATAATATATTTTAAATTTAAGGTTGATAATTGATCCTAGAGGAACGAATTAATCCATACACTATTCATGTTCGTAGTATTTATAGTCAGGTCACAGCATGTATGGGCCGTGGCCAATGTTCTTTGTGCTACTCTCACAGACACTAAACTAGGTCCATAAACATCGCAAACTTTTTTCGCGGCTTGCGTTGCATTTTTACCTTTTTTGTAGTAAAATTTTAAAATGTATCGAATTTCTTCATTAGATTCACTCATCTTGACGGTACGAAAAACAAATGAAAATCACACATTTTCCTAATTTGAATTTGGAATTATGTTTTTTAAAATTTAAACTTTCAATGATACCAAAACCAGCCAGATACAAATAGTATAGCCAAAGAGATTTTATTACAAGTTCATACATACTATAATGCGAAAAGACTTTTCCCCAACCTAATATTTTGAAAGACCTGATAGAATTTATAGTACACGGCCGAAAGATATATCTAAGTCAAAACTTCAATGACTTTACCTCAAAAGACTAAAAGCCATTCATCACCTCAGCCCACAAATTGTTTTTATTTATTTACGTCTTGCTGTGAGTATTCCATTTCGCACACTGTGGAGTCTGCGCGATTTATGACAAAGATAAATTTTATTACTACAATGTACTGTTGCCATGTTATGTTATCCTGGTAGGCGCCAGGCATACATTACTTCTACAAGGAATTAATTTATTGAAGAAATACAGAGTGAATTTAGAGTTAAGCAGTAAGAAATTGTAGGTATAAAAATCTTGCCTCTAGGAATTTATATTTTCAGTTTGTCTGCGAAATATGAGGCTGTTGAGTAAGTTATACGTAATTACGTAATGAGATTTCTGTTTATCCTTAACTAGCTTTTGCCAGCGGCTTCGCCCGCGTGGAGGTCAGAAAATATCCCGCGGGTATCGTCACTGCTCAGCTCCTATGTGTCTTAGCGTTATGTTACGTAGCCTATAACCTGCCCAGAAGTATGGACTACAATTGTACCAAGTTTGGTTAAAATCCCTTCAGTAGTTTTTGACCCATGCGTGCACATACAGACAGACGGACAGACAGACAGACAGACAAAAAATTTACTGATTGCATTTTTGGCATCAGTATCGATCACCAGTCATCCTCCAATATTAATTTTGTGTGTATATTCAATGTACAGAATTGACCTCTCTACAGTTTTATTATAATCTATACTTATAATAATATTAATTTTGTGTGTATATTCAATGTACAGAATTGACCTCTCTACAGTTTTATTATAAGTATAGATATAGATATAGATGTATGGAGGTGATCTCACATCGTTCATAAAATATTTTAGGTATATTTTAGATGGCTGAATTACCTATTTCAATAGTCGTCACCAGATTTTGTAATATTCTACAAAATATGAAAAGAAAAATATCTGAAGGTTTTTAAACTAAAGTACCTTTTCTGCTTCCTTTTCTGAACAGTATCAAAAGTGTTTTCAATATTGTCTTTTTACATTTTGTGGAGAATTAGAGGTCTTTCTATTCAGCCAGCTAGGTTTGCGTGCATCGTGTATTGAGTACCAGGAGACCAGGCGAGCGAGGCAGTGTGCGTTTGTGGAAGATTTGTTACGAAGATGGAGCAGAGTAGCTAGTTTCTTAAAGCGGTGGCCAATAGTGGAAGTTTTTTGAGTAAAATAACCACTTCTTTTATATTCTTAAATAAATAAAGTTCGGATCATTTGAGACGGGAAATAAAGCCGATAACAGTCTACTTATATGAATATTCTATCGCTTCATATTGGAACATTTGTAAGCAATATTTTCAGGTATGTCGAGTACACAAAGTTGAAATGTTTTCTAAGTCTCCACTTAAAACTTGTGCGATATTCTCTTCGTTCGTCATGTTTCGACGAGAGTGTGAATCAAATCCAACTTGAACAGTACCCAAGGTAAATATAGCACATCAAGTTTTATATAGATAGGTGAAGTTTGGTTTGTCGGAAGACGTTTTTTTACACCTGTTGTAAACAACTCTTACTTAAAATTATTTTTATCAATTGATTACAACAAGACATAAGCTGCCATTATATTACGCTGTATTTTGCTAAAAAAAACAGCGTAATATGCCCCTCTGGTCCCCCATTGGTCTCCTGGTGTCCTGGGTCCGATTCCCAGGTCGTGCAATGTGTTGTTGGGTTTTTTCATTAGGAACTTTTTAGTAACACGGTGTGATACCCTCGGAAAGCACGTTATGCCGCCTGACCCTGATCTCTCTCCGGTCGTGTCGGATTGCCGTCCCATCGGACTATGAGAGTGAGGGAAGAGTGAGTGCTCCTGTGTCTGCGCACACACTTGAGCACTATAATATCTCCCGCGCCGATGGCTAGTCTCCGTTGAGATTGGCTGCCAAGGCCGAATATACTGGAGGACTGTATAGTCCATTTTAAGCAGTTTCTTATCAGAACCTTTGATCGTTCCCAAAATTATATGAATATTGTGACTATTTGTCAGATACATTGTAACGTCAACTACATTGTAATAAACTATGTCGAATTACAGTTTAAATCACTTTGACCCTTCTTTGCAGACAACTTTTAAAATAGAAAAAGACAAAAATTAAAACACAGTAGTATATTAAACATCCACTCTATTGTATTCATTACTAGCTTCTGATACAAACGCGGGAAGTGACTTTGTTTTATACTATGTAAAGATGTTCATAAAAGTGCATCCAAAACTTTGACATAAATGATTTTAGCATTTCAGCCGTAAGACGTCCACTGCTGGACTTAGGCTTCCCCCAATTTGGGGAGCTTTGCCATAATCGCCACGCTTGGCAGGCGGGTTGGCGATTGCAGTATGGTGGTAAAATGCATAGAGAACGCTACTGCCCTTTCTCTAGTAAGTCCCTTAGTCGCCTTTTACGTTTTACGCCGTCACAGTGGCATACGGCCACAGCTATTCTCTGAACATCACAATAAATTTTAATTTAATACATTAAAGTATATAACATGTACCGTGTGGTGCCGGACGTAAAGAATAACACCACCCCATTTCTTCCCGTGGGTGTCGTAAAAGGCGACTAAGGGACTTACTAGACAATGGGCAGCAGCGTTCTCTATGCATTTTACCACCATACTGCGATCGCCAACCCGCCTGCCAAGCGTGGCGACTATGGCAAAGCCCCCCAAATTGGGGGAGGCCTAAGTCCAGCACTGGACGTCTTACGGCTGAAATGATGATGATGATATAACATGTAAGTTGTTTATTTAATTGACGATAAATATTGAATAGTTTGTACATAATCATTTCCTAGTTGTATACTTTTCAGACCGTGATTTTTTAGTAGTCGGGTTTTCGTTTTTGAACTTGTTTATTATCACACTAGCTTCTGCCCGCGACTTCGTACGCGGATCCTGTTGCTTATGCCAGCGAAAACGGGGTCGTCAAAATCGAGGATCTGAAACGTCTGATGTAGAATTCTAAGGCCCGGGGACGGGAAAACAAAGGGATGAGCGAGACGATTGGACTCGTTCCAGATCTTTCATTTTTGTATGTCAATAGGAAATGCCCATCAGACTAAACAACTTTTGCTAAGACGTCATTCCTTAATATGTTATGAAGAGTTTTACTTAAGAGTTCCACAACAGGTGTTCCAGATCTTCAAATTTATTCTCACAGCAGAAAATGCTCTTCACGTGGAATATTTTTTGCTATGGCACCATTTTTAGGGTTCCGTTGCCAAATGGCAAAAACGGAACCCTTATAGATACGTCATGTCTGTCTGTCTGTCTGTCCGTGTATGTCACAGCCACTTTTCTCCGAAACTATAAGAGCTATGTTGTTGAAACTTGGTCAGTAGATGTATTCTGTAAACCGCATTAAGATTTTTACACTAAAATAGAAAAAATACAATACATTTTGGGGTTCCCCATACTAAGAACTGAAACTCAAAAATTTTTTTTTCATCAAACCCATACGTGTGGGTTATCTATGAATAGGTCTTCAAAAATGGTATTGAGGTTTCTAATATATTTTTTTTCTAAACTGAATAGTTTGCGCGAGAGACACTTCCAAAGTGGTAAAATGTGTGTCCCCCCCCCGTAACTTCTAAAATATGAGAATGATAAAACTAAAAAAAAATATGATGTACATAACCATATAAACTTCCACCAAAAATTAGTTTGAACGAAATCCAGTAAGTAGTTTTTTTTAATACGTCATAAATCGTAAACCGCAATTTACCTTTAATTCAATCTACTCAAATATAAAAAAAAAAAAAAAAAATATGTCATAAACATAAACCTTATGCATAAACCGAGGATACCTACAGGTTTGTACGGAACCCTCGGTGCGCGAGTCCGACTCGCACTTGGCCGGTTTTTTTATATCTCTTATACTTACTTTAGCTGGTCTGTTGCGGTCTGCATCAGGTGTTCATTTTCCAAAATAAATTATGTATAGCCTATATGTTGCCACGTTCACGATCAGTGGACAGTCGCGCATCATGTTCCGCACTTGTCTCTAGAGACCTAGCAGCAGATGCGTAGATACGCTGAGAACTTAAGCGCAATTCTCTATCAGTGAACGTTTCCGACTCGCGAGACAATGCGTAACGTTCACGATCAGCGGACAGTCGCGCATCATGTTCCGCACTTGTCTCTAGAGACCTAGCAGCAGATGCGTAGATACGCTGAGAACTCAAGCGCAATTCTTTATCCGTAAACGTCTCCGACTCGCGAGACAATGCGTGACGTTCACGATCAGCGGACAGTCGCGCATCATGTTCTGCACTTGTCTCTAGAGACCTAGCAGCAGATGCGTAGATACGCTGAGAACTCAAGCGCAATTCTTTATCCGTAAACGTCTCCGACTCGCGAGACAATGCATGACGTTCACGATCAGCGGACAGTCGTGCATCATGTTCCGCACTTGTCTCTAGAGACCTAGCAGCAGATGCGTAGATACGCTGAGAACTCAAGCGCAATTCTTTATCCGTAAACGTCTCCGACTCGCGAGACAATGCATGACGTTCACGATCAGCGGACAGTCGCGCATCATATTCTTCACTGGTCTCTAGAGACCTGGATGTAGATGCATAAATACGCTGAGAACGCAAGCAAGCTTCGCGATCCGAAGATGTTTCTACGGAGCGAGTTGCAGCCTGATGTTCTCGAACAGCATCAAGTCTATCCTGACGCTCTTCGGTAGATTCTTGGGATCTTATGATCCTCAATCTTTTAGCTCCTTTGGAACTTTGGGAAAGATTTGACCTCTTTCTAGGCATGGTTAAAGTTTATTCTGAATATACCTGATCAATTGAAATCTAAGTGACTGCTCCTCTGCGTTACCGGGTAGGCTACCGTGTCACGAAGATAAATGGAAAAGGAAATTAAACACTCAAATAACATAAGCCCGAAGGTATATTTCTTCGATAAAATAAAATAATAAATGGGAGTTTTAGCCAGTAGAGTCAAATTTTCAATGATTCATAGACTTTTCATCGAAAATCAGTCCTAAACTGTTACCGCCTTCACCACGTGGAGGTACTCCCAGCTTATGTTATTTTATAATTATACAGTGAAATTAGTGATAGCTTTGATTTCCACATCAGGTGTTCCAGATCTACAATCTTTATACGTCAACAGAGAGTGCTTATCAGGCTGAACAACTCTTGCTAAGACGTCATTCCTATATATGTTATAGTGTAGCTGGGCTCTTAGAGTTCCACATCAGCTGTTTCAGATCTTCAAATTTTATACAACAACAGAGAGTGCTCATCAGGTTGAACAACTCTTGCTAAGACGTCATTCCTATATATGTTATAGTGTAGCTAGGCTCTTAGAGTTCCACATCAGCTGTTTCAGATCTTCAAATTTTATACAACAACAGAGAGTGCTCATCAGGCTGAACAACTCTTGCTAAGACGTCATTCCTATATATGTTATAGTGTAGCTGGGCTGTTGGAGTTCCACATCAGGTGTTCCAGATCTTCAAATGTATTACTCTTAGCAGAAAATGCTCATCACGTGAAACAATTTTTGCTATGGTACCATTTTTGTATCTCTTATAGTTTAGCTGGTCTGTTGCGGTTCTGCATCAGGTGTTCAAGTTTCCAAGATAAATTATAGCCTATATCTTGCCCAGATTTAATACCTATACAACAAAAAAAAAAACATTCAAATCCGTCTAGTAGTTCCGAAGATTAGCGTGTACAAACAAACAGACAAACAGACAGATTTTTCTTTTTGGTTTCGTGCTCTATTACTGTTTCTAAGCCCCCATCAATTATTATTTTTTTAATATATTCAATGTACAGACACAGTTTTTTTACTGTTTTATTATATGTATAGATTACAAACTGACACTACCATTTTACGACTACACTACGAATTTAAGAGTCACAGAAAAAAAATCTGTTAAATCCAAAACAAACCCTTTTGATGTATGTCAACCCTCTTTGCGTCGGGGGTTAAAAATAGTGCGGATTAAGATGTTTATCCGCTGACCCAGTCACCTTATATTTGACCCCAAACAATAATAAGGGACACGAACCACACATAAAGGAAAATAAATTATGTAAGCATTTACTAATGATTAGTTCGCTTTGGCCTAAAAATGAGTTAATGCGTACCTATTATATTTTAGAGTAATTGAATTGGTTTATCGAATGCCTCAATTCGGTTACAAATTCGCAGTAAATGTGATTGTGAAGCAGATTTGGGGGTATTACGGTAAACCACTCCATACAAACTCATTAGAGCTCAGTTGAATGTGGTGTTAGGTAGGTTGGTCGCCTAGGTATTAATTAGTTTTATTCAATAGTTTCATTGGTCCGGATTTAATCTTTACAATTTATTGTTTATAATTTGTGATATATTAATATTGAATGACGATCTATACTTCGATCTCGTGGCTAAATGTTAACAGCCAATCGGGTCGAGCTATCTTTACCGAGATCTGTTTGAGGATGCGTGACCATCCATTCGGGGCCAACGTATCCATTGGGTCCGTGTGGTGCAGCGTAAATAATAACATTACCCCATTTCTTCTCGTGGCTTTCGTAAAAGGCGACTAAGAGACTAAGTAGAGAATGGGCAGCAGCGTTCTCTATGCATTTTACCACCATACTGCGATTGCCAACCCGCCTGCTAAGAGTGGTGATTATAACAAAACCCCCCATATTGAGGGAGGCCTATGACTATTAGTGGATGTCTTATGGCTGAAATGATGATGACGATGACCATTAATTACATATTGAGACCCCTCGGAGTCTTGGAAGGCACCTTAAGCAGTTGGTCCCGACAGTCAATCATAGGTCTTTGATTGTGGTAACGTACGGGCTGTACGGGTAGTCAGAAGTCTGATCACCAGACTTACGATGGGGTATCCTGCAACCCAGACTTCGAACCCAGGCAGATACTTCACTTTGTGTATTTTATTTCATTTCCATTGCTCTCGAATGGTGAAGGAAAACATCGTAAGGAAACCGGTATGTCCTAGGACCAAAATTTCCAAGACATGGGACATCCCTCAACCCGCACTGGGTCCGCGTGGTGGATTAGATATGGTCCGTTCCCTCTCACAGAGAGAAGGCCTATGATGTTTATCTCAGCAGTGGGAATATTATAGACTAATTATGCTTACGCTACAAAAAATATACAATGTGACAAGTCGAAGAAATGTGAAACTATATTATTCAGAAATATTAACGACATTTAAGGGACAGTGTTATGATTTGTGGAAGGAATATTTCAATCAGAGATCATTAGAAAAGGGCATATGTTATAAAACTATCCAATGTCAGCCTCCTCGTATACCTTGGTATACGAGGAGGCTGACATTGTACATATAGTCAGTTAGGTAGGAAACTGATTGTTATAGCGCATAGAGTCAGAACTGGACATATTCCATCAAACAAGTTTGCCTTTTTGATGGGAAAGGTTTCTTCCCCTAAATGTGATACTTGTGGAGTAATAGATGATGTATACCACTTGTTGATGGAGTGTGTTCAATTTCAGGCAGCGAGAGAAGAATTATCAGAGAAATTAGGTCTGGACAAATTGCAGGTCGGAATCATGAATTCTTTACTCTCAGACCCTAAAAGTGAAGGAGTTTGTCTTTTGTTTAAACTACTATCATCTTAAGTTAAACTACTGATGTGTAACTAGTAAATAAGATAAATCGGACTGACATATACATGTAGTAAAAAGAAAAAAAAAACAAAGAATAAAAAAAAAAGTCAAAGAAATCTTGCTCATATCTGTCTTGTCATCTTTTGATGGTGGTCAAGGCTGTTTGTGAGTTCAGTGTTTTTAAACCTATTTTCACTAAAAGCATTCTTATTTAAAGTACACGAAAATACTACTCCGTGCTAAAAGAAATTTTTACTCTATCAACCGACGAAAAAACGGAGGAGGTTATCAATTCGACGCGTATATATATTTTTTTTTTTATATATGACCACGCATAACTTTTTACATAGTAGTCCGATTGTGATCATTCTTTTTTTATTGGAAAGGGTATACTCCCAAGGTGGTCCCATATACATTTGAAAAACAAAATCGAACCCTAAGGGTCGGAAAACAGGGGATGATTGATTGTTCACTCACTGATTGTAATGTATAACCACGCATAACTTTATACAGAGTAGTCCGATTTTCATTATTCTTTTTTTATTAGATAGGGTATACCTTGCCAGGTATGATAAGTACATTAAAGTCACAAAAAATTATAAAATAAAAACTTTTTAACAAAAAATAAAACCGCCGAAAAAACTGAAAAGCAAAAAAATAATAAACCTTAAAATTTTGAGTCGGCGCTGAAAAATCAATGAACAAAGATCACTCAAAGCGCCGACTCATAATTTTAAGGTTTATTATTTTTTTGCTTTTCAGTTTTTTCGGCGGTTTAATTTTTTGTTAAAAAGTTTTTGGTATGATATTCAGTGTTGATGTTTGTTCTATATATTTTGTTGGGTCATAAATAGTCGTAGAGTTGTGTAGTCATTATTCTAAATCGCGGTACCTACGCCACACATAAAAATGTAAGCTCCATTTTACTACGAATTTTTACGTCCATCTATTGTTTGGCTTTTGGCTTTTTTGTAACACAACATAATACCTACAATGTAAATAGGTACCCGTTTTTAAAGGTTTACATACACATAGCAAAAAAAAACCAATGTTCTCAGATTGTGGTGAAAATGAAAAATTCTCCAGTGGTATAAACTTCGTGGAAGAGATGCCTAAATAATTACAGCCGCACAAGTCGATCAAAGTTAAGCTACGGTTGCCGACGCCGGTTCGTGGATGGGTCACCATCCATACCGTATCGAGACTCTTTCGTGGCTCGGGAAGCACGTAAACGCGTACATCCCGGCTGTTAAATATTTGTACATCTATGCCAGTCGTTACAGATTGTCAGAAACCCGAAAGTCTTACCAAGGGGTAACGTTACGTATTTTCTGTGTTGTGGAGGTCAGATAAGCAGTCGCTCCATGTAAAATAGTGGTATTCACCTTCATCCGGTTAGACTAGAGAACCCCAAAATAGTTAAAATAGAATACTAAGAATCCAGGAATCATTGAGTGGTATAACTTTGACCAAAAAAATACATTTCAAATTCACACCGTAAATTTTAAAATTAGAACGTGTTCTGTAAAAATCGAACAGCGTAAAAACCACATCACTAGACATCCCTGTAGGCAAGCAAACGAAATTCCTGCTTTCATAGAGAATTCCCAGGTATGCCAGGATATTTGTATGGAATGACCAGGGATGCCCCGGTGACCAATTGACATTCACAGGCAACTGCATTGTGTGCCGCAACACGTAGCTAGCTATGAAATGGCTTTGTTTGTATTGAAATGGGTCTGTTGATTGTTCTGTTTGCCTGGTACCTATACACCTAGTTGCGTTTGCGTGGAATGTAGTGGTAGAAAAAAATGCGCAACAGAATTACGTAATTTCTGTACCATTTTATAATTGACTGAAGACCTGAAGTAGCAAGTGATATGACTTAAAATAGGCACGTAATTTCTGTAACATTTTATATTGGACTGAAGACCTGAAGTAGTAAGTGATGTGATTCAACATAGGCACTTGCATTTGTAATATTAAGAATCATTTGGGCACCTAGCCCAGTGTACTTAATCATAAATATGTAATTATGTTACTATTATTGTATAAATAACTTGTTGCTCTGCCTTATTGGTCTAATGGTCGCAAGCACTGCTGCTAAGCATGAGGTCCTGGGTTCGATTCTCGGGTTGGCCAAAGTGTTATTGGGTTTTTCCATCTGGAATTTTTCCATACCAGCTCGGAGTCTTGATTTGTGTCCATTTGATGGCAATACGGGCGCCCTCTATTATATGGGATTTAAACATTACTAGGGATATGTAGGTTTACTGTAGATACACTTCTGCCCAACCGGTCACGAAAAAAGGCGTGATGTTATATCTATACTAATATTATAAAGCTGAAGAGTTTGTTTGTTTGTTTGTTTGTTTGAATGAACGCGCTAATCTCAGGAACTACAGGTCCGAATTAAAAAATATTTTTGTGTTGAGTAGCCTATTTATCGAGGAAAGTTATAAGGTATAACATATATATAACATCACGCTATAACTAAGAGAAGCGGAGCAGTAATGAAAAATGTTGCAAAAACGGGGAAAAACGCACGGGTAGGCGATTCGACGCGACGGGAACGGTCGGGGGAACAAGAAATTTAACGCGGACGAAGTCGCGGGCAGAAGCTAGTAATATTATAAAAATAATACACCTCAAATAATTTTTTACCTTGTTACCTACCTTATAAGCTTTTAAAGGCACATTTTCATTCACACAGTCCTATTACGGAATTACACCCACTCGACCTAAATAAGGGCACGTCAAAAAATAATAATTGCGTTACCGTTAATTTTAATACACGTAACATTTTTGGGGACATTTTCGCACAAAATACGGCTAGGGCACAACATCCGAAGTCCGAAAAATAAAAATGACTGCGAAATAGATAATGGCCGAGGCTTTTGAGTTATCGTTGTGTATCGAATTTACGGTTATGTGTTCCTGGGTTTACCGGACGCGAATATACGATTGAATGCGAATAGAGTCGATTTTCTGAATTTATCAGTTAACGATTTAGCGATGGTCGAAAGGTTATGTATGATCACATAAAATGTTGATCTTTTGATATAATTTTGCTACTATTTTCGGGGTGGATAGTTCTATAAGTAGTAAATATGTTACCGATAAATGCTAAAAACAAAGAAAAAGATGCACTGAACTTAAATTTAGTTTAGTTTGTGAACAAGGGAATCGGTACCAATGTATGTTGTGCTACAAAAGTTATTGACAAAAACGAATTGCTGCAGAACCGAATCCACATAGTTTTGTCTGCCCTACCCCTAGAGTGTAATTTAAACCCGCGTAGGCGCGGAGGAGCGAGTGCGGCCCGTGAGCTGGGGAGCAGGTGATTCGCCGAAGCTGCGGTGGTGAGCGTAAAACCATCTACGACGATGAGCTCGCGTAGGACTGCCGGAGCCCCGCAGCGCCCGGAGCCATGACAGAAGCCATGCATGCTGCATGTTGCATGATCGCCTGAATGCCGTAAGCTTGCTTGCATACTGCATGCTTGCTTGCATGCTGCGTGCTTGCTTGCATGCTGCGTGCTTGCTTGCATGCTGCGTGCTTGCTTGCATGCTGCGTGCTTGCTTGCATGCTGCGTGCTTGCTTGCATGCTGCATGCTTGCTTGCATGCTGCATGCTTGCTTGCATGGTGCATGCTTGCTTGCATGCTGCACGCTTGCTTACATGATGCATGCTAGCTTGCATGGTGCACGCATGGTATATGCTTGTTTGCATGTCTGTATGCAGCGTGCTTACAACGATTTTTCTGTAATGTAATAGATGTATATATTGTGTATTTCAATTACTACGCATATGAAATGTTTGCCAAAAGATGATTCTAACTGTAAAGTTTCTGAGATATTATAGCTCTGTCTTTTAATGACTATCGATATGAAATTATGCCAAGAGACGATTCTGACTGCGAACTTTCTGCGATATGATGGTTCTCTTTTTCATTATTATGGATATAAAATGTATGCCTAAAGATGATTCTGACTTATAAAATTATGCGTTGTGTATGTATGATAAATGAGTGTATGCCAAACGATTTTCTGAGAAATGAAGTATATGCTATCCACTGTTATGCAAAATAATAGTATGACGCAAAAAATTCTGCCATAAAGGGTGGACCCGTAATATATTATACAAGTTAGATTTTGCCTATGTTTTACAGTCCTATGTAAGTTAACGTTCGTACACAGGGCTACATATCAAGCTATACATTTCCAGTTTTTGCTGAGCTCGCATTGTATAGATTTTGAGTGAGAGGTCAGCTTGTACCTATAACTTAACTACCTATACCTAGAACTTCCCTACAGCAACCAACCTGTAGTTATTTACCAACGTACATAATTTATTATGTAAACGTCGAACCCGCTAGAAGGGAGGTCCTAAAAACAACAGCTTTATATAAGGTAGGCACAAAATGCTCTACGTTGTGAAGGTAAATTGAAAAAGGGTCTATGTATTTGCATTTCAATATTTTCTTATTAAATATCGAAGTTGCGTTTTAACGAAGTTGCCAAGTAAATTAGTGTTTCTTGTATTTTTCTTGTATGAAAACATGGGTCAAGAAAATCTTTTTGGATACTTTTCTATTCGTACGAACGTGTCTATATCACATAATGTTGCAAAATAAAGATTATTTTTAGCCTCTGACGCAAAAATAGGGGTGTCATAAGTTTGACCGCTATGTTTGTGTCTCCGTACCTCTTAACGTCTGAATGTTTTATCAAAATCGGTTCAGCTGTTTCGACACGACGACTCTTTAATCAAAATATTACCTACAACTTCTTATTAAACTTTAACGGCTAATACGCATATTTTTATACTTTTTAGAGGATTTTGTTTTAGACGGGGAATTTTAAATGAATTAATAAATTTCACTTTTTTAATACCGAACAAAGAATTGGCCAAATCATGGCTCGCTAGATTATGGGTGCCTTGCCTATTAGAGGCTGCCCACCGCATACGAGAGCACAAAGGGCCATGCAGCGAGCCATGCTTGGCATAACCCTACTAGGCCGAGTGAGTAACACCGAAATCCGTCGTCGGTTGAAAGTCTACGACATCGGTGACAGGAATATGCGCCTGAAGTGGAGTTGGCAGGACGTCTAGTTAGTCGAGGAGATGGCAGATGGAGTAAAGCTGACCAAATAGTGGCCAAGATGAAGCCAAAGAAACCAGGGCTGTCCAAAAGCGCGTTGGGTTGAAGATATTGTCAAAGTCGCAGGGAACACCTGGTTGAAAGACGCACGGAACCGGGAAATATGGCAGAAAAAAGGGAAGGCTTTTAACTAGAAGTGAGTGATTCCGGGATGAAATAATGATAATGTCTATCAGTGGCGGGATAAGCTACCAGCAAATTTTAATATCTATTGACCAGAACTTATACGGAAATATTGGTAAGTAGTAGATATAAACAAACGGTGTTCGTCAGTGCTTCAGCATCGTGCCAACGCATGCATACCTACCTTTACAGAGTATGAAACAAAGTTGCTTCCCGTCTGTACGCTTAAATCTTTTAAACTGCGCAACGGATTTTAATGTGGTTTCCATCAATAGACAGAGTGATTAAAGAGGAAGGTTTATATGTACATACTAGCTTCTACCCGTGACTTCGTCCGCGTCAAATTTTTCACTCCCCTTTCTGTCACATCGAATTGCCTGCCAGTTTTCGTCCATTTTTCATTTTGCTGCTCCGCTCCTTTTAACCGTAGCGTGATGTTATATAGCCTATAGCCTTTCTAAATAAATGGGCTACTCAACACAAAAATAATTTTTCAATTCCGACCAGTAGTTCCTGAGATTAGCGCGGTCAATCAAACAAAAACAAACCAACTTCTCAGCTTTGTAATATTAGTATAGATAATACGCGGGCGAAACCGCTGGTAAAAGCTAGTACACTATGATTTTAACAAATGCTAGGCACCGCTAATTATATCCCACCGTCAATTCCAAATACATTGTTATGCAAAACAAGCAAAAACACAGGCTATCGTGTATTTAAATTGGGTAGCATACAAAAAACCTGCCCAAGATTCGGCATACGATTTCATTATCAACTTAAATACATAGGCAGGTACTTCCAATGGTTCCCGTAAAATACCCTCACAGTAATGCCAAAACTTCTTGGCAGCTTGCCACACTACCCCATACTTACACCATGAAATTATGCATCACTAGCTTTTTTAGCGGCTTCGCCCGCGTGGAGGTCGGAAATTATCCCGCAGGAACGTACTACCAAGATAAAAAGTACCCTATGTGTTAATCCAGAATATGAACTATCTGTGTGCCAATTTCATCTAAATCCAATCAGGAGTTCTTGCGCGAAAGAGTAACAAACATACTGCCATACTCACAAACTTTCACATTTATAATATTACTAGCTTTTGCCAGCGGCTTCGCCCGCGTGGAGGTTGGAAAATATGACGCGGGAACGTACTACCGGGATAAAAAAGTAGCCTATGTGTTAATCCAGGTTATAAACTAACTGTGTTCCAAATTTCATCCAAATCCGTTCAGGAGTTTTTGCGTGAAAGAGTAACAAACATCCACACATCCATACATACAAAAACTTTCGCATTTATAATATTAGTAGGATAGTAGGATTTAGTTCCTCAGCAAAATAATAAAGAAAATACATTAGTTAGTTAGTACCGACAAAGCTAATGTTGTTTCCCGTGCCGGTTTAGTGGAAAACAATCGAATTACCAACAAGTTCGCCGTTCGCACTTAACTTGAGCTTAATGGACGAGTTTAGTTAGTAGTTTTGTACCTGTTTTATTCGGCTTTTGTTGTAAAGGTACCGTAGTACTAATAAATTATTGTAAAGGCTAGTTTTTTCGCACATTCAACCTAGACAGAGCAGTGGTGGCTGCTATTTACGAGTTTGAATTCAGGCAGGCGCTTTATTTTGTGTAAATAATTTTTCATTACCACTGCTCTCAAAACGGTGGAGAAAAACGTCGCGTCGTGAGGAAACCGGCATGTCCTAGAACGAAACATTTGAAGACATATGACATTTACCAAACCACACTGGGCCTGCGTGGTAGATTACAACTAGGGATGTTATGGATATGACATTTCGGATACGGATTGGATACGGATGTAGGAATGATTATTATGCCGGATACGGATACGGATACGGATATGAAATTATTTCGGATTATCCGTTAGTTTCGGATAATATCTGTTACGGATATTAAACTTTTAAGGAATTTCAAAAGTAAAATATAAATAGCTAATAAAATGATTTTATTTATATGTCACCATTTGGTAGGAATTACAATCAGTCCGTGAGTAATTATTACAGCTGTTTAAAATAAAAATGATTTTAGATATATATTGAGTGTTATCTAATCTACCTAAAATAAAAATGTAATAACAAATCCGATATCATCCGAAACTTTTATTTCGGATTCGGTTACGGTTACGGATTAATTTTTATATCGGATATCCGATAGTTTCGGTTACGGTTACGGAGCTCCTTATTTTCCCTGATTACACCCTTCTGGAAGAGAAAAGGCCTTTTTTCTGGGTCTGAAATCATCAAATGACGTCTCCCGCTCTGAGCGGGAGGGCGTGTCAGACTTTTACTGACTAAAACTCACCCGGGTTCCTTCAGTTGCCTGTGCCAGGGTCACGGTAACTCTTTTCAGAGAAGAGGCATGTGACCCAGTAGGGGAAACGTTATCGGCTGATTATTTTATTTTATTTTAAAGAAGGCTTACAGACTAGCAAACCAATGATATAAAGTTACTAGCTTCTGCCCGCAACTTGGTCCGCGTTAAATTTCTTGTTCCCCCGACCCTTTCCGTCACGTCGAATCGCCTACCCGTGCGATTTTCCCCGTTTTTGCAAAATTTTTCATTACTCCTCCGTTTCTCTTGGTTGTAGCGTGTTGTTATATAGCTTATAGCCTTCCTCGATAAATAGGCTACCCAACACAAAAAGATTTTTTTAATTCGGGACCAGCAGTTCCTGACATTAGCGCGTTCAATCAATCAAACAAAGCTTTGTAATAAAAGTATAGATATTAAAAAAAATGCTAATAACAAGCCTCCACATTTAGTTAAGAAAAATTAGATAAGAAAGTACATACAAGTTAATATTAATAAGTTAATTATCCGTGAAAAATGACTGTGCCAAAAACCGTTTTTAGGTCGCCACACTGGTGTAGAACAAGTCAACATTAGGGTCCATAGGAAGCCTATTGAGAATTATGTTATGCTAATATTATTATTGTCTTGTCTCATGGCAGGACATAGGCCCTTTCTCATACTTAAAGAGAAGGTGCGAGCATTGACCACGGATCACCATCACACTTGTTCAATGTGGATTTCAGACTTACATATGTATGTCGGTGAGGCATAGAGGTGCCATCAATGATGATGCTGGCAACAATTCGTGGCAGTCAGTTGAGATTGGCGTCTGTCACAGAAAACGTCAGTCGGCTAGCGGTCAACGTGCGCGAGTCACTTTTTATTCGAGCCGCCATCAAGCAAACACGGAACATTACGTTTATAAAAAGTATTCTTAATCTATTGGTGCTTTTATTTTTACTATCCGTCCACGATGCACAAGAATAATCTGTGTGTAATAATTAATTTGAATCTGTATTTGTTATACGAGAATTTGGAGAAACATAAGTCATAAAGTCCAAGATAAAGTTAAAAACTACAGACGCCAGCACATCAAGCTACCCGAAACTGACAAATTCTGCCAATCAACCTTGAACCTAATACTTTAGCGATAAAATTGAAAATCTATTAAAGAAATTTGACAGACTGTAGTAGCTTTAAGTGCTGGCGTCTGTACATACTTGCCCGTATTTGAATCATCAACCTCATTAGAAGTAAGGCTTTAACTACTGCACGTATTAGAGCTACATATGTGCATGACCAACAAATTAACCAAAATAAGATGGCTGCTAACATCTGCCAAGTTTATCTAACTTGGCAGACTTGGCCGAGGTCGTATAGCCATCTGCACGCCTAGCATGACCACCATAGAAAGAACTTTGTCTATTCTTGGTAGGATAAAGATAGAACTGTCATGCTACGCATAAAACGGTACAAATCTTTCTACAATCTTTAATTTCGTATATTCTTCCGTCGACAAAACCCCTTTCTACGGTGGTCATGCTACGCGTGCTGGACCGACTGTCGCGATTGTCTGGCATTATTGTACATAGTAACATTAAGCATTATGATTTGAAAAGTTACTGGTATAACTTTATAAAGGAACAACAATGAAACTGAGTGGTGATAAAACTTTCGGTCTAGCACTGTAATAGTAGTACCTATTACAAAAACTATCTGCATAGCCTTGTACTGACTATGTTAGATCCGACTTCCTGTTCTTACCGAATATAGCTGAATACCTATATTTAACAGACTTAAAAAATGAGGAGGTTCTCAATTCGCCTGTGTATTTGTTCCGCGATATCTCCAGCAATTATGGATGGTTTTCGAAAAAAGATTTTAGTGAATAGGGTGATTTAAAATCAAAACAACTGACTTCTGAAAAAAAAAACACTACAAAGTAAAAAATAACTTCAATTTCGGAAGTCGGTGACAAAAAAACTTAAATATATATTCAAAGACATCGACTACCGAAATTAAAGTTATTTGTCACTTTCAGAAGTCTGAGGGGTAATTGCGCACTCCTCTATCAGTAGGAATCGCTTTCATTTTAATAGTTGCACAACATTCATGGCGTTGTTTACGTTGCTAAGCAAACAATTTTTTCAAACATATGAAAGAATGGATGACAAATAAGCTTCAAAATGATTCAGATTCTGATTAATAGTGTGTTACGCAATTAGGGTGCAGTTGTTTTTTTTTAGAAAAAGGTTTTTTAAAGAACCTACCTACATTTTAATTAGCAGAAACTATAATACTTATATCTAAGCAAACTTTAGCGTTGAGATTGTATTATATATTATTCTTGCGTTGAATTGTAACCAATGTTATGTTAAATCTAATTACTATAGCGTTGGTAGGTATATAATTATCGTTCCTAATTATGTTACTATTATTATAAAATCAACGAAGAGCAGACGGATCCAGTGTCGCAGTACAATGTCTGTACATATTTTATAAAAACTTTTTAACAAAAAATTAAACCGCCGAAAAACTGAAAAGCATAAAATAATAAACCTTAAAATTTTGAGTCGGCGCTGAAAAATCAATGAACAAGGAATACTCAAAGCGCCGACTCATAATTTTAAGGTTTATTATTTTATGCTTTTCAGTTTTTCGGCGGTTTAATTTTTTGTTAAAAAGTTTTTATTTTATGATTTTTTGTGGCTTTAATGTACTAATAATACTTGGCAAGGTATACCCTATCCAACAATAAAAGAATTATCAAAATCGGACTACTCTGTACAAAGTTATGCGTGTTTATACGTTACAATCAGTGAGTGAACAATCAATCATCCCCTGTTTTCCAACCCTTAGGGTTCGATTTTGTTTTCCAAATTTATATGGGACCACCTTGGGAGTATACCCTTTCCAATAGAAGAAGAATTGTCACAATCGGACCACTATGTAAAAAGTTGTGAGTGTCAGTGAGTGAACAATCAATCATCCCCTGTTTTCCAACCCTTAGGGTTCGATTTTGTATTCCAAATTTATATGAGACCACCTTGGGAGTAAACCCTTTCCAATAGATGAAGAATTTTCACAATCGGACCACTATGTAACAAGTTATACGTGTTTATACGTTACAATCAGTAAGTGAACAATCAATCATCCCCTGTTTTCCAACCCTTAGGGTTCGATTTTGTTTTCCAAATTTATATGGGACCACCTTGGGAGTATACCCTTTCCAATAAAAGAAGAATTGTCACAATCGGACCACTATGTAAAAAGTTATGCGTGATCATACATAAAAAAAAAAAAAAAAAAAAAAAAAAAAAAATATACGCGTCGAATTGAGAACCTCCTCCGTTTTTTTTCGTCGGTTGAAAAGTATACAGATTAGGACTATACAGCTTCCTAACATTTTTTTCTTTTTTTTATTACCATGGCTTATAGGCAATTGTATGCCATCTTGGCCAGGTTTTTTGTATGTTAACTTATTTAAATACACTATAGCCTGTTTATGTTTGTTATACATAAAAATGTACATATTTGGAATCGGCAGTAGGATATAATTACCGGTGTTTAGTATTTTTCAACCGACGAAAAAAAAAGGAGGAGGTTATCAATTCGACGCTTTTTTTTCTTTTTTTTTATGTATGATCACGCATAACTTTGTACATGGTAGTCCGATTGTAATAATTCTTTTTTTATTGGAAAGGGTATACTCCCAAGGTGGTCCCATATAAATTTGGAAAACATAATCGAACCCTAAGGGTCGGAAAACAGGGGATGATTGATTGTTCACTCACTGATTGTAATGTATAACCACGCATAACTTCATACAGAGTAGTCCGATTTTGATAATTCTTTTTTCATTGGATGGGGTATACCTTGCCAAGTATTATTAGTACATTAAAGCCACAAAAAAATATAAAATAAAAACTTTTTAACAAAAAATTAAACCGAAAAATCAATGAACAAAGATCACTCAAAGCGCCGACTCATAATTTTAAGGTTTATTATTTTTTGCTTTTCAGTTTTTTCGGCGGTTTAATTTTTTGTTAAAAAGTTTTTTTAAAGTCTTATAGTGCACTAACTTTTCCCAGCGGCTTCGCCCGCGTATTATACATATAAACCATCCTCTTGAATCACTCCGTCTATTGATGAAAACCGCATGAAAATCCGTTGCGTAGTTTTAAAGATCTAAGTATCAGACGCAGGAAGCTACTTCGTTTTGTACTCTGTAAAGATCAATGGCATGATGTTGCACTGAAGAGAACCGTTTGCTTATATTTGTTATCTATACTAATATTATAAAGCTGAAGAGTTTGTTTGTTTGGTTGAACGCGGTAATCTCAGGAATTACTGGTGCGAATTGAAAAAATATTTTTGTGTTGGGTAGCCTATATTAATGAGAAAGGCTATTTAACATCACGCTACAACCAAGAGGAGCGGGGAAGAAGTAATGAAAAATGTTGCAAGAAAGGGGAAAATCGCACCGCATGCGACGGGAAGGGTCGGGGGAACAAGAAATTTAACGCAGACGAAGTCGCGTTATAATTTCCGTTTAAGCTCTTATTATCCAGAAGATATTTATTTTGTTCTGGGAGCTTATCCGACCACGGATAGACATCATTATGATCATCATTACAGCTCGAATCACCCACTGCCCACTGTTGGGTATAGGCCGTTTCGTTCTTATATTTGAGTAAAATCTTTTATAGGTATACAATATATTTAAATACCCATTGTTTATTGTTTTTTATAAGTAAACTAGCTTCTGCCCGCGACTTCGTCCGCGTTAAATTTCTTGTTCTCCCGACTTTTCCCGTCGCGTCGAATCGCCTACCCGTGCGATTTTCCCCGTTTGTGCAACATTTTTCATTACTGCTCCGCTCCTCTTGGTGTTAGCGTGATGTTATTAGTTTATAGCCTTCCTCGATAAATAAGCTACTCAACACAAAAAGAATTTTTAAATTTGGACCAGTAGTTCTTGAGATTAGCGCGTTCAATCATACAAACAAACAAACTCTTTAGCTTTATAATATTATATATAATATAGTATAGATAACTGAATGGTGCTGCTTATCGCTTTAACAAATTCTGTTAGTTATTTTATACGTTTCAAACAGGTAGAAAACGTAATGTCTTTCGTCCTGTAGCGAATTAAAGTTTTTCCTTCTACGTCAGTATGCAACCTACCACAAATACAATTATCTATAGATTTGCATACTACAAAAGCATGCAAATCACCATTATAATTTCTTATTGCTTAATCAAATTGCAAATGCAGGGAAGAGGGTTGACACGTAGATATCCGTGAGCGGCGAGTTGGCAATACATCACTTTGAAGGACTTGTGATGTATGGGTAGCCAGTCGACCATCGGAAGCGGAACCTAGCATAGTGCTAACATAATGCTAGGTTACGTCACAAGTCTAGTTGATTTATGATGTATATAGCTTGCAAAATTTGACAGAGTTGTTACTGATATTAGATTGCTGTTCATTCTTTTTTTTTGGAAATTTTCCTTTTTTAAAACAGTTATACTTAACTTCTGAGGATGATGTCCTGGGTTCTATTCTTAGGTCGGGCAAGTGTTACTGGGATTTACTGTCTGGAATTTCTCAGTAGCAGCCCCGAAAATAGATTCGTGCCCCGTTCATGGTATTAGGCTCGCCCTGTTTTACACGGGCCTTAAACATAACTGGCAAATTATAGGTGTTCTATAGGCCAACCCTACGGGGAAACAAGGTGTGATGTTATGTTATGGAAAACTAATTTCTTATAGAGATTTAAAAAAAACAACAAAAATATTAAAGTTGTAGGTCATATTTTGATGACCAATCATCGTCCCATCGGAAGACGTCTAATGGTCGGTCGTCATTAAAAACATGAAAATCAGAATCTTAACATTTATTGATGAAGCAATACAACTTTATTGATTCAAGTATGGCCGAAACCTCTTGAATGTAAAACGAAAATGACCTAATTAGGTATATAAGTACCTACTTGTAATTCAATACACCAATACTTCTTATATTTTCCTTAATGATCCCATTTCTAAGTGGGTTCATTAGAAAATGAATCCGAAATTAATGAGTGATCAAAGTACCAATATGGCTTTTTTAATTCATAAGTATTTCCTGAGTTTAACCTGGACGTAACTGGAATCGGAGAAAGGAAAAATCGTAACGAAAACAGGAGTTCTCTTTTGGTAGTCTTAGTTTGGTTCTAGGACATGCTGGTTTCCTCACGATATTTGCCATCACCATCTTGAGAGCAGTGGTGTGAAATCATTTCCACATAGTAAAATAAATTTCCGTTACCATTGGCCACCATTGGCCACCACTACTGCTCTCAATTTCAATTAGAATAATAAGTTTTACCCATAATACAGACATTATTTTTTATTACTATAATTAATGGCGGATCCCCAAAAATCCGTTCTCTTAAAAAAATCTACCGAATTTTGCAAGCGTTAAATATATTCTTTTTAACAATATCTGTTACTGTTATAAAGAACCGTGCACACTATACAATACTAGACAATAATAATTTAATATTTTATTTATTTTACGTTGGAGCCGTCGAAGATGTGTTTCTTTAACATTTTTTTTAAATATAAGTTAGTTTTAGCTTCTTTAGTGTTTTTTGGTAGTGAATTGTATAGTTGCACTCCTTCGTATTTAATATTTCTCTTTCCGTGCTTTGTTCTAGGTTTGTGTAATAGTACTAGGTCATTTGCCCGACGTGATGATCGTGTTTGCACTTCTTTATTTCTTTTATATGTAATTTCTGTGTGTATTTATTTTGTTAGGATTTTTCTTATAAATATACAGGTATTATATTGATGTGTTTTGGTGATGGTAAATAGTTTAGTGTTAATATTCATTTATATTCCAGGACAATGGCTGGTGCCACAATAAAACTGCTGCAAGCTTTTAAATCCAACGCATTGCTTGTCATGTCAATGGTTCCATGATGGAAGATCCGCTTTTCCACCAATATTGCGAGTTTAATAGGTACACCTCTCCCAGCGCTGGCGATAAACGAGAAGTTAGTAAATATAGTTCCGTGTGCTACCAGACGTAAAGAATAGCACCATACCAAAGGTTCCCGTGGCTGTCATATGAGGCGACTAACGGACTTACTTATTTAGAGAATGAGCAGCAGCATTCTCTATGCATTTTACCACCTTACTGCGATCGCCAACCCACCTGCCAAGCGTGGTGATTACGGCAAACCCCGCCTTCCGGGCAGGCCTTGGTCCAGCTGTAGACGGCTTATAGCTGAAATGGTGGTGATGGTGAGGAAAGCGAGTAACTATAAACGAGTTGGCGAACAATGACTGCGCGACGGTGACGAACTATTACGACGTTCATACGGGCGTAAAAATATCGCAGCAGGATTTTATTGCACACTGGATTTTGAACTCTCGGTGTTGAACCGAGCAATGAGAATCCAATAGAATGTACTCTATCACAGTACGTTGAAAAAATACACTGTTTAATTTTCAACTCTGTTGTTGATGCAGTAAGCGAAAAAATCCTACCGCGATATTATTATGTGCGCGTGAACGAAGACTTACTAGTTGGTATACGTATGTACCAAGCGTAAGTCTCTCAGCGAGTGTTCTGCCCGCCAAGCGAGCGTCGCTGAGCGAGACGATACTCTCTTTGATTGTTCTTGGCGCTGTAGCTAACGAGTACTCGCCGGGGTGGTGTGAACAATCGGGGATCAACGATTTATACAGGTTCAGTTTCAATTTGCTTGCAATATTTTACCCACGTGTTAGGTATCGATACTGAAAAGTTATGAAACAAACAAAAAGATCAAAAACAAAAAAATGGTTTTTTCATCATTGTGATTGTGCGAAGCTTGTAATTGATCAGCTGTTTTTGTATTTTGTTTTTTGTATTTGTCAAAAACTTAAACATAACCGTCGTTTGGGTGCCGTCAATGTCATTTAAAGCTCAGAACAAAGGTGGAATTATGAAAAAAATAATCATTCGTTTTCGATCATTATTACCCATCACGTGGGTAAAGGATTGCCAGTAAATTGAAATTGACCCAGAATTAATAATTGATCCCTGACTGTTCACACCACCGTCGGCGAGTACTTGTTCGGTGCATCAACTAGAGCTATCAAAGAAAGTATCTACTCGCTAAGCAACGCTAGCTTGGCGTAATGTAATTTGTTCCTGTATATGTATATCTTTTACTTACAATATTTTCTAGTGCGTGTAAATCGTTGTTAGCTAGCCACTGTCTCGTCGCTTGTGGGAGAAGTGCCTTAGGCCGGCTTGCACCACAAACCACTCAATATATTAGCGGTTAACATATTCCATTTAAAACAACGTTCTGTCTCTGCCAACTTCAAAAGATTAACGGAAATAGAATGATGTTTTGAAGTCATTTAGCGCTAGGTAAGTAAATGGTTGAAGATATTTGTGGTTGCCGTGAGTCTAAGCATAGAAAGTACCTACCTAACAATACAGGTTTTTCAATTTCATGGTTTCTCAGTTATATCCGAAATGTAGAACAGTAGTAGTAGTAGTAGGCGAACCAAGGCAGGAACTTTATTTTGTGTTAATTTTATCACCATTGCTCTTAAAACGGTGAAAGAAAAGATCGTGAGTATACCGGCATGTCCTAGAACTTAAAATTCAAAGGCATGTGACAGCTACCAACCCACCCATTCTCTCTAACAAAGAGGAAGCTTGTATCCCCGCAGGCCTGCAGTGGGAACATTATAGGGTGATAAAACAGTATTCCATTTAAAATGTCACTCTGTTTTGGAACGAAGTTCCTTATCGCGCGTTGCGAAAGGGGGCTAGACGGAAAAATTAAGACCAAAAGTTGTAACGACACTTTTTGCTATAGTTGTAAGCCGTGCGGCGTGCGCGTGTTTCTCTGTCTGTCTGTCTCCCTCGCGAAATAGAAAGACGAAACGAAAATAACTGGCTTGTTTTCTATGAGAGAGAGAGAGAGATCTCTCATTGAACAGTGTGGTGTCGCGACGATTATTTTTGTTGAGTATATACAAGTTTTTTGTACATAAAAAAAAAAATAAAAAAAATATTATAATTCCTTCACTAATTAATTGAAAGGAACTTCGTTCCATCCGGGTGTCCCTTGACACCTCTCAAGTTTTTTCTTTTCGTATCGTTATGCAAACTGACGGCGTCCGCTAGGACCGATGCCTGCCAAAGTCGCGAGATTCTTTCGAAAGAGTTACCGTGGCCCTGGCATATAGGCAACTAAAGGAACACGGGTGGATTTTAATCAGTAAAATTCTGACACGCCCTTCCGCTCTACCCAGAGCGGGAGACGTCATTAGATGATTTCCCCCCCACAAAAAAATGCCTTTTTTAATTTCAGACTACTTGAGCACGTGGAGGTTTTATTCCTAAGTCGAGTGGAGCAATATTGGGTTTATTCCATCTGGAATATCTCCGTAGCAACTCGGATTTGGCAACAGACTCGCCCCGGTGAAATGAGGGTGTATCTATCATCCTTTTGGGAATAGAGGCGTAATGTTATGTAAGTGGCTTCTGGTGAAAGAAATTCTAAATCCATTGCTTCAAATGTTTGACAAATTGGTTTGTTCGTCATTTGTGTCAATGTAAATAACGCAATGGATATTGTCCAATTGTCAAAACAAAATGCATAGCTTATTATTTTATGGAATTACGATATGTGTGTATTTACGGTAGATGTGGTAAGGTAACCCGCCATTTCAGTGTTCAGTTCGTTTATGCATTTAAAGAATATAACATGTAAGCGTTTACAGAATTATAATCATAACATCGTAAATACAACCTTTTCTTATTGTGGTTCCCATCCACAATAAAAAAGGGTTGTATTGACGATCATCAAATGACGTCTCCCGCTCTCCGTGTCAACTTTTACTGACTAAAACCCACCCGTGTTCCTTCAGTTGCCCATATGCCAGGACCACGGTAAATCTTTCGTACAGATCTCACGACCCTGGCAGGCATCGGTCCTAGCAGACCCCTGCAGTCAATACAAGCTTCTGAGTTCATTTAATCCCATGGGAAGACTTTTTTACTTACAAATTGCAAAAAAACATAAGAAAAGGGCAAAGCCCATTTTGTTAGGCGTTTCGGGCCCCAAAAAACTTCGCGTGTCACGTAAGTTTCAACTAGGCTTGTTAGACCTAGAATTATCATATCCTCAAACCGATTGTGAATTTTCACCGTAGAAATCTTATTTTTTGGATGCTAAATTGAGGTACCTATAAAACAAGTTTCTTTTTAAATATTTGATTTTCTTGTATTACCTGGCACTTCTAGTTTGATAGTCTGTGGCTTCTTTATATGAGCATCTTGCCTTTTCCCTGCAGCAGTACAATTACAGGTCGTTTCTGTAGTTGAATACAAAGTGAAACTAAACGTGGACACTATTCATGATGCTTTTAGCGAAGTTGGTTTGGACATTGTAGCATAAACATGACCAATGGAACATATTACCGGCTCTCTTGACCATTGGAGTCTTGAGTCATAACGTTCCGACAAATATTGAATGTTCGCTTGGATAAGCGAGTTTCTGGATAAACGATATAGAGTTTTGTATATTCTGATTATGTCCGATGTACATTTTAAACGAAATGAAAGATGTTGTGTTTATCGTATGATAATAAGCAAAACAGCCGTGTTTATAGAAAACAATCATTATAGTAATCATTTATTTGGTATTTTAACTCACGATTATTACCATTCCTTTACTGAAACTTATAACGAAGCATGTAATTATTTTCATAAATATTTAATTAAATGAATTATCGTCTTTATAGTGAACACCGTGTACATCTATATACCTACATATGTTTATCTACCTATAATACGCATACAAACAGCAATATCTTTATATTACTTACCTACTACTTGCTTTTGCAAGCATCGTCGCCCGCGTGGAGATCGAGAATAATCCCACGGAAACGTACGTACTACCGGGATAAAAAGTTACCCATGTGTTAATCCAAGTTATAAACTATCTGTGTGCTACATTTCAACTTAATACGATCAGCCGGGTTTGCGTGATTCAGTAACAAATATCCAAAAATACACACTTTCACATTTATACAAAAAAAAAAACAAAAGTCATTTATTCAAACTAGGCTGAGAGTCAGCACTTTTTGAACGTCAAAATTACATAAGACAGTCCTCCAAAACGCCCGCCCTTCACCACTTCCTAGTGCTTTAGCTGGGAAGAAGAAGTGGCGCAACAAACTCCCCAGCAGCACAGCTGTCTGTTCAGTTAGAAGAACTGGATTCTATACAATAATATGTAAGTAAGTAATTAATATTATGAAAACAAAACATACATTAAATTATTTGCCTTATATGTCAGCTAGCACACGCCAATATATAATGTTAGTAGGTTAGTAGGATAAATGTTTTTGTAAGTATTGAGTAGAAACGCCGGGAGGGGACGCCCTAGGAGGGCAAATAGTAACCTTTTTGATTTAGTTTGGTTGTTCAGAGAGGCCAGGCGCGGCGGCGAGTGTGTATGACCAGATGTATGAACCTAAAGAGTATGTAAGAATCGTAGCAGGTGGTGTTCCGTAGTTTCTGCCTACTCCCATGGGATAAAGGCGTGAGTATGTATGTACTAGTGTAGGTAAACAAATTTCAGATATTTTAATAGAGAGATTTACTGACAAAATTCTAACTTTAAAACAAAAGTCTATACTTAATTTAGTAAGGGCTTTATTACACTAGCGGGTCAGGAGCGTCGCGGACGCGCAACGGGTTCGCCGCGGATAGAACCGTCACTGAGGGTATTGCACAGACGCCAGCCATCGAGCTACCCCAAACTGTCAAATTTTGCTAATCAATCTTGAAACTAATACTTTAGCGATAAAGTTGAAAACCTATTAAAGAAATTTGACAGATTGTAGTAGCTTTATGCCTTTACATCATAAACTCGTCGCAAACAGGCGTCGAAAACTTTGCGTAACTGCCACGCGCCCGCGGCGTCTTCGCTGTGCTTTCGCGGCGTGATCGCGACGTATTGGCTGGGCGCCCGCTCCGCTCTGAAGACGCTCATAAACCGCTAATAAGTCCCTAACTGTTAAGACAATTTAGTTGACACATAAACCAGTGTCAGTAAGTAAATCGGTTCCTTAAACCATTAACGTCTCGTCGTCGCCCTGTGCACACATAGACCTCCCCTAATTTGTGGGGTGTGTCAGAATCGCCACGCTTGGCAGGTTGGTTGGCGATTGCAGTATGTTGGTAAAATGCATCGAAATCGCTGCTGCCAATTCTCTAGTAAGTCCTTTAGTCACCTCTTACGACACCCACGGGAAGAAATGGGATGGTGCTACTCTTTAGTCCGGCACCACAAGGGACACACTATTACTACTATGTACAGACGCCACCAGGTCAAGCTACCCGAAACTGTCAATTTTTCCCAATGAACCTTGAACCTAATGCTCTAGAAATAAAGTCGAAAATCTATCAAAGAAATCTGACAGATTGTAGTAGCTTGATGTGTTGGCGTCTGTACTATAGGATATATGAAGAACAGGGTGTACATTTTTCTCAACCTCTATAGAAAATGGAGGACCTTCCGACAAGACGGTTGTCGTATCCGGTGGGCAACTGCCTGCCGACTGTATTTTCTTTTTTTGGGAAAAACGCGGCTTCATACGAAGGCCTCCAGCCAGGGCTTACAAACTTAAAACTAAGCAAGTACTCGCTAAGGGCACCTACGGTGGGGTACGGACATCGGTTAGGGCGTCCTTGGTAGAGGGCAGGAAGGAATGGACTGCATTGGAATGAGTCCGACGATCAATGTCAGGACTTTGTATATGCTGAGCTGCTATTAGTCCATTCGCACGTATCTATTTGCCCGAAACGGGTGAATCGGCTCTTTTTAAAACAAATTTTAATTTCTGTAGTTAATTAAACTACAGAAATTAAAATATGTTTCAAAAGTGTCTAACTTCGAACGAATCGCGTACAATGATCATTTATTTTGTATGCGAAGCGACTAGTCCAGAAATATGTAAGTATTAGATACTTTGCACGTTTTGAACTTTATGCAGTAAAGTTATAATATTATTTCGATTTTCTCCTTTTATTGCTTAAATTTAAATACGTACCAATTGCCTAACAAATATCTCTGGAGTTGTCGATTCGTGCACAAATAAATTAACTTCGTACGAATAGCCTACAGAAAAAAAAAGAGTCGATTTGATCAACTAGTGCGGTTTAATTCATGCGAATCGGCTAATAAGCTCCTTTGGGGTATAAAATTTCATTTCCAAGCAAAATTCCAATAAATTTTTCTACTTTGTAATTTACTGAACGGTCACAATGACTATTGGAGCAATGTTATGGCTCTGAAACACGAAACACATTAAATTCACATAGATACATGCACTCTGCACTGACCAGTTGTAAACATGTTTGTAATAAAATTGTAGTTTCGATTACAATTTACGAGAATTGTCCACTCTTCGTGCTTTCGTTCGATTCCATTTTCAATATTGAATTGTTTATGGTTTACAGAATGAAATAAATTGTTTTTCAATAATGTTTACTGGGTGTGTTCCCTTTGATGCCGGAAGTAAAGAACAGTACCATCCCATTTCTTCCCGTGGGCACCCACGGGAAGAAATGGGATAAAAGGCGACTAAAGACGTACTACTATTATTGTTTATATAATTTATTTTTATATTAATTTTTGAATTGTAAACCTTAATGCAGTGTTATTATTTAATGTTTTTGTTATTAATTTTTTGACATATATATTTTACTAGTGATATTGTTATATTTTAAAAACGTGATGAATTCTAAATCTGAATGCAGTAAATGTAGTATTTTTTATTATTATTTATTTTATTTGATCTATGATATGTACTTAAACTGTTTCTACACAAAGTATTTTGTTATGAAATAATTGACTTATGACTATAGAATGGACAGCGTTCTCTATGTATTTTACCACCAAACTGCGATCGCCAAACCGCCTGCCAAGCGTGGCGATTATGGTAAACCCCTTCTTATTGGGGGGGGGCGTATGTCCAGCAGTGGACGTCTTTCGGCTGAAATGATAATGATGATTTTTTTCTGCTGAGCTACGCAGCTGTCCCAGCGACATAGACGTGGTAGGTAATGAGTTCAAACCTAGACAGGCTCTTCTCTTTGTGTATCACCACAGCTTTCAAAACGGTGAAGAACACATCGTGAGGATAGCGGCATATCTAAGCACCAAACATTCGAAGATATGTGACTTCTATCAACCTGCACTGAGCCCGTGTGGTGGATTACGGCCCACTCCCTCTAAAATTTAGTTTTAGTTTAAAATTTAAATTTAGTTTTAGTTTTTATTTTTTTTATTTTTTGTTACTAATTTATATTGTGCGTTTTGTTTGTGCAGAATAAATATTTTTTCTTTCTTTCTTTTTCTTTTCTTTCTAAAATAAAAGGCCTTATATGAGCTGATTATGTTATACCTACAACGATAACAAGACGATATCAACACAGTTTTATATTTATGTTATCTAATATATAAAATTCTCGTGTCACAGTTTTCGTTGCCATACTCCTCCGAAACGGCTTGACCGATTTTGATGAAATTTTTTGTGCTTATCCGGTATCTATGAGAATCCGCCAACATCTATTTTTCATCCCCCTAAATGTTAGGGGTAGTCCACCCCTAAATTTTATTTTTATTTTTTAGACAAAATTTTTAATTTCTATTTTTTTATGATACAACATACAAAAATACATCTATAAATTTTCACTTTTTTTCACCCGGCAAAACAACGTTTGCTGGGTCAGCTAGTTTATGGTATAAAACCAACTAAGTATTATTTCCTTAATATTCAGGGGTTCTTGGTTAAATGATATCAGCCGTACAGGTTGATCGATGGCTAAGCTACACTTACTGCGGTTGTTTCATGGTCGGGTAACCATCCATTACATATCAAGACCCCTCCGTGCCTCGGAAAGCTCTTAACGTCGTCGGTCACTTTGCTGTTTGTGGGTAGATCTTTGACAGTCGTCACGGATACCCAGACGTCTGACAACCAGTCTGGGGTATCGTTTTGCCCAGTAACTAGGCTGTGGAGGTCAGATAGGTAGTCACTCCATGTAAAATATATGTATTCTGCTGCGTCTTGTTAAACCGCAAGCCAACCGCAACATAGTTGGGAAAAGCTGTGCAGATTGTTTGAATCCAGCAATGTAAGGAACAGGTTTTTTTTTTGGGGTATGAACAGAAAGAGTTTTACTTACTAAAGCCCACCCGTGCTCCTTCAGTTGCCTGTGTTAGGGCCACGGTAACTCTTTCGAGCTAATCCGCAATCCTGGCAGGCACCCCCTAACGGACCCCTTCAATACTGCGTGTAAGGAACAAACTACTGAATTTCTAGCATTACCTGTTTTATTTTAATGCTGGATACAACTGATCATGGTGCAATTCTGCTATCCAAATCCAGAGACAATCCATACATTTTACATAAAAATCTTTACTAAATCTCTGCCCTTTTAAACGTGCTTAAGTTAACATTAAAACCATTTAAATACTACTGCCACACTTAAAAGATTTATCTACTATAAAACAGCTACCTTCAATGAAAGCTACACAAAGGCATTAACTGAGAGAGAACTAACGTAATGACACGAAGCCGTTTTGGCAAGTAGGTCGATCGCTCGACGCTCAACGGAAATGTACAAATCAAATCAACTCCTTACCTGTTGTAAGATTTATGTCTGATAGAGTAATCTGAATTTTTGGACAGCTAAGATGGTTCTGTTAACAGAAAAACTTGATTGTCTAGTTGATACCTTTAAAGTTTTGGTTTATTTTTTGTTTAGCCGATACTGTCCCACTGCTGGGGAAAAGCTTCACTGACGTTTTTCCAGGAACTTTTTTCCTGTGCCTCCTCGAACCAGCCGTCGCGCTACGCATCCAGGTCGCCTCGCCACCGCTTTCTGGGCCGACCGCGGCGGTGTCGTTCATCTTCAGGCACACATTGTATTGAGACCTTTGTCTAGCGGTCATCTTGCACACGGCTAATGGGATCCACCTAATCCTATTAGAGCCTGACAGTCTTTTTGTCTAAGTTTCTAATACCCGTTTTGGAACGCAGCATGGTGTTCCGAATTTTGTCTTGTCTTTTAACACCCAGAATACTGTCCGCTTGTATTATCCATCGCTCTTTGGCAAACTCCAGGGCTGAACTTTGGATACTTTTGACCCTTATAAGGGGTACAAATTGCAGTTTGAAAGCCTTTGTTAACAAAATAATTATGTCAAACTGTCAGGATAATTTATACTTCAAAGAGGCAATTCCCGTAATTTTATGAATGTTCACAGTCTGATCTCTGTCTCAATCTGTCAAAAATACCTCGAACTTCCATACTTACATTTTTGACAGGTTTTTGACATTTGATCGTCGCTGAAATGAGATTGAGAGTATATTTTGAAGGTTTTTAATTACGGGATATCCGATTAAAGTCATCTGACTATTGAAATTCAGCCGCAGAAGTTATATTATTCTTACGGTTTTTAAATAACTTTTTCATGTAATATCATTACCACACATCACCACTAAGAGGGTTGTATAGATGATTTTAA
This sequence comes from Aporophyla lueneburgensis, assembly GCA_932294355.1. Lineage (NCBI taxonomy): Eukaryota > Metazoa > Arthropoda > Insecta > Lepidoptera > Noctuidae > Aporophyla > Aporophyla lueneburgensis. The sequence continues at coordinate 21,876,116 of OW028748.1, read as the reverse complement.
CGATAATTACATACTTGTTATTGTCACGATTCATATTTTGTTCAACACACGGCCTGACTCTTACTTGCAAATTGTAAAAAAGTCAGAAGACTGGAATTTCGCAGTCTACATAAGTACACCCCACTTAATCGCAATTTATATTGTTTATCTATAGAATAGTCTTAATTGCACACCAAACAAAGGGAATGCAAACAATAGGAAACAAATAGAGTGTTACAATGGACGGTCTTATCGCAATTAACGATCTCTTCCAGCTTTAGAAGATCTCAATCAAATCATATCTCATCGTCATTTTGTTAATAAAGGTGGTTTGATACAGTCACAGTAATATAAGAGTTTGTTTGTTTGTTTGATTGAACGCGTTAATATTAGAAACTACTGGTCCAAATTGAAAAATTCTTTTTGTGTTGGGTAGCCAATTTATCGAGAAAGGCTATAGGCTATATAACATCACGCTACAACAAAGAGGAGCGGAGCAGTAATGAAAAATGTTGCAAAAACGGGGAAAATTGCATGGGTGGGCGATTCGACGCGACGGGAACAAGAAATTTAACGCGGACGAAGTCACGGGCAGAAGCTATTGTATTATATTGTTGTATTCAATTAATCTGCCTAGCTTTTCCCATCTATATTGGAGTAAAACCGACAGTCTATCTGTCCTCTACAACCCAGTTACTGAGTAACACAACAACCCTTAATAACACTGGTTGTCAAACTTTCCGGCTTCTGATGACCCTTAACGACTGTCAAAGATCTAACAATGACAACCACGACTAACACGGTTTAACGTGCTCTCTAAGGCATCCCAATACATATCAAGACCACTCCGTGTCTTGATATGTATAGGATGGACACCCATCCAAAAACAGACCGGGATAATGTAGTTTCATATTCATATTCATTTATTTATTGTTTGTCACAGCTGAAAATACAGTTCTTATAATAAGCTTGAGACATACCCATAGAGTGTACAATATTTGTCTGTTCGGTACTCAATGTTATCGGCTATGTTAAAAATAATTAATAATAAAACAGATACTCTCTTAATTTTTGGCGGCTATTGTCCATTGCATTGGTTGGAACCACATTTTAACATTCGTTATTGTATTTAAAATGTCAATTTTTAGCCGACGTCATCTTACATTTATTAATAGAGATAATTATTACTGTCATGCAGTTTACATTAAATAAGTAAAAAAAATAAAATAAGTATAACATGTCAAGTTTTAGTCAATTTCATACTACATTAATTATGAAATATAAATTTTACGGTCATATAATTATTAACAATCAAAAAGTCAAAATAATTTTATTCAGTATTATGGTAATTCAGAAATTCGTTAACTGAATAATATGTTCTATATATGAGAAATTCTTTAAGCTTTAATCTAAACATATTTGTTGATGCTATATTCTTAATATAGTTCGGGAGTTTATTATAGATTTTAGTTCCTATACCAAATACACTTGATTTAAATTTAACTGTTCTACATTTAATACCTCTAAGTTGAGTTTTGTGTCTCGCACTTCTCAACGTTTCACCTTCGATTATCCTGTTATAATTTCCCAGACGTAACCTGTAGAATAAAATCTATGAGGCCTTAACCAAAGGGACAGTGTGGTCAAGATGGCGTGTTCATTCCAAATGGCGTTCGTAATTCGAAGTTCAAAAATTAAATTCATATTCTCAACTGTCAACTGATTAAACGCTCCACACGTTCCATCTTCAAAATCATACATCAATGCCTGAATTATACACAGCACGTATATCATTAGGTGCAGCAGTAAGCACAATCATATATGTACCTAGGAACATACATGTCAATGTAGGTAGAGTTTCGTTCCCAACTACACAGTTTGTAATTTCAAATGCATTTGCACTTCGGTACGACTAGGATTAAACGTGTAGGGTATACCTCGGGTTACAGAGGTGAATATATTGAAGGCAGGTTTACTCCGATAAACTTCGTGTGAATTATTTTATGAGTAAAGTTAGAATACACAAAGTAAATGTGGCTTAGGATGTTTCAGCCATGTCAGGAATTCCAGAAATAGGTTTTACTATGAATATAAATATTAAGAGCGGTGGTGGACCAGTAGTAACGGTCTTGTTTTACAAGTTGTAGGCTGTAGGTTTGAACCCAGATAGGCACATCACTTTTGTATAAATTAATTTATCATCATTGCTCTCAAAACGGTGAAGGAAACCAGCATGCTCTAGAACTAAAATTAGAAGATATCTGACATACACCAGCACGCACTGGGCGTGTGGTGTATGTCAGATACTGGTGTACACTACAGCTCAGTCCCTCTCTCAGAGAGGAGGTCTGTGCCCAGCAATGGGAACATTATACACTTATGGGATGATGATAAATATTGTTGACTGCCTCGTTGATCTAGTAGTCGCAAGCGCTACTACTAAGCTAGAGGGCCGAGAGTTCGGTTCTCAGGTCTGGCAAAATGATTTTGGAATATTCCATTATTAGGAATTTCTTGCAGTAGCAGTGTTGAGTCTGGGTTCGTGCCCGGTTCATGGCTATAGGCGCACCCCCGATTATATGGGACCTAAACATAACAAACAACAACTGGCAAAATGTAGGTGTACAACACAGCCTTACTCTTTGATTATATACCTGTCCAGATGACACATTGGCCGTACCAAACGGCTCAAAAGAAGTCTACTAAATTTGGTAGACTCGCTTCTCACCGACGTCAGTGTCATTTGAATCACTTAGGGGTAATGTGCTCACGAAAAATTATTAATTACGCTGGTTTGTGCTGTCAAACTGTGTTGCATTTATGTGGGAAAGCTATATAATAATACCAAGATCAGTTTTCATCGCCGAGTTTTGTTATTTAACCACATTTTTTTATAGAAAACATGAATTTTTAATTCGATACTTCGTAGGTTACTTTGATTAGTTGTTGCCAGTTTATTACTAGGGAGATTTGGCGAAAATATGGCAAACATATTACAAATATCATCACAACTTATGATTGTCTGCCGTGACTGAAATTCGTACGGGACAATAATGAATTATTATTTAAAATCTGACGGTATTTATTTGATCTGAAAATGAGAAATTACGTACATAAATTAATTGAAATCCATGACATCATGCACTAAATAGTATTGTTTTTAGTTCTTTCTAATATTTGGGTTTTAGATTTCCTACGGATTCCGTACAAGCAAATTATTGGAGACATTATATTAATTAAATAAAACAGTAATTAAAAAATGATTATTTTATTTAACCTAATTTGTTTAACATTGATCTTTTTAAGTGATGGAAGAAAGGTAAGTTAATAATTTGGAGCTGGCATCTCTAAACACGCACACTTTGACAGTCTGATTACAATAAGTACGCGAGCGCTACTCACACATAATCGCGAAACTGGGGACAGTTTTTGTGCATCGTTTGTTTGCATTACTCTATCTAGACAGGTTTATAATCAAAGGCCTTACTCTTTGGAGATTACAGGCATGAAATTACGGCCATGTATAAATATTGTGTTACAGAAAACAATACGCAATTACGAATACCTATGGATATAATAATTTGGTATGATATTCGTGCTTCACACCCCAAAGTGGAAACGAAAACATGATGAATACCTGCGGCAATTCATGCTTGCTCTTGAGTACATTCATATGCATAAATTCGTTCATGAATAAATTAATTCATTTACTACAGAACACGCAGTCACCACTGCAATATTAAGTAGTGGAAGAGAGGGATAGTTTGGAATTTACTTACTACGGATACACTAGTTTCTTATGCTTATGAATTACTAGCTTTTGCCAGCGGTTTCGCCTGCCTGAATGTCGAAAATTATCCCAATCGGGACGAACAGTCTGTTCAAAATTCTCTAAACAACCATTAAAATTAAATATGTGAATGACTCAAAGAATTTTTCAGAAGTTTCATTTTCTTAGTAGTTGAGATCCTTTTGAATATTATGTTTGCCTTGATATTTTTGATGCTGACTGTACTACAGTATCATATGTGTTAATCCAGGTTATAATCTATCTGTGTCCTAAATGTCATCCCAATTTGTTCATTAGCCGTTTTTGCATGATTGAGTTTAGTAGGATTGTACACATAAATAACAGACACATTGTTTTTGACCTATTCTTGCACAGATGCAACGCACGGCTCAATTGTTCTTATTTTTATGGTATGTTTATCACAAAAGCAGCCAATAATGCACTCTGCATTCGGCAATTTTTGTTTTTGTTTTGTTTGTTATTAAGTAATAAGTAATTGTCAATGTCGTAACGCATATCTATTTGTATTGTCTTTGGTCCGTAGCCATGACATCAACCAGCAATGGATAATATTGTACAACCTTTTTAAGCTTGAATACGGGGCTTTTGGCAACTTTGTACGTGTGTATTTTTAGTTTTTTATTTTTTGTTACTATTTTATATTGTGCGTTTTGTTTGTGCAGAATAAACAGTTTTTCTTTCTTTCTTCTTTCTTTTTGTTCTCGTTGGTGCATTACGTGCTTTCCGAAGCAACAAGTCCTCTAAAAAGTTCTTAGCTGTTGTAATTACGTCCAACGTAACGACATAATGTACTCAGTAAGATCTTTATCGAGTACGATATACTTATAGGATGTATAGTGTAAATATATTTTAATGATGCCACAAAACCTCATTAAAATTTTAATTTAACTTTTAAACTTTGACAGGACAGGCGAGAACAAACAGGAAATATAAATATGTATATTCAAATTGCATTAGTCGTACGTAGACTAAATAAAAAAGTTTCTTAACTTTCTGGTAGCAATTTGGACTCATCTTCGTTGGACCACGATTTTTTCTATTTGCGTATATTTTCATACGAAAATTAGGTGATGTCGATGTTGAGTATGCGATTTTATTCCTTAATTTATTGTCTATGACTCTATCTCTATTATTCCTTAATTGTCTTATTTTCTATGACTCTATGTGTAGACATAGAGTCATAGAAAATAAGACAATAAATTTTATCACATTTGGTGATAAAATTTATATTTCATGATACTTAGATTTTTTTTCTTGTGATCGGCCACATACTACGTGATGGAGTATTGACAGGAGAGAACTGTCCTCCAGTGAAGAAGCTGTCTCTTAGTAATCTAGTTCTTTCCATTTTTATTTTGTGAACAACGTCCTATATGCGTTGTCGTTTGAGCCTTCTGACGTTTATTGGTTAACATAACGCTGTTGCGGGGTTGTTAGTATTAGTACAAAAATTCAAGCATAAAGAATGTATATTGATTATAATTGTAGAAAAAATAAAAACAGAAATGCTACAAATAGTTAGGTTTCGTTTGCCAGACAGAGAGCCTAGTTTAAATCTATAATGGATAAAATACGGAACTTTCTAATGGGCAAACGTGATAAATACTATTTTAAGTGCCTAGTCGAGGCTTTAGTTACCACAAATTCGCGCTACGATAGTCCGCAGATTATACGGGTAGTTCGTAACTAGGGAGCTTTTTAGATCTAGACGAATTAAACTACTAAATTATTTTATCCTAAATTAGAATACTCTACATTTGGTTCAATAATAAGCTAAAGGTAGCTAGTTTAGATCTGCATGGTAAGGTATAGGTACCTATTACCGCAATCACATTCTACTTTGAATGCTTTTCATCGCCCCTGTATTTTAAACAATGATCCGAACATACAAATTGAATCAAAAGAAACAGTACGAATATTTCCGCTAAATAAATAAACAAAAATCAAAGAAAAAGAAACACTCTAACGACCCCTTCCTATACACAAAGCGAATATTCGAGCACGCGGTTAAATAAACATTACTTAACCGATAAAATTGTGAAAATAAATTGAAAACAAGAATTGGGCCGCTCCCCCCAGAGACTCCGCTGAAAGACGGGACACCGATATAGAGTGCTGACACTGGAAGTGACAGTTATAACCTCAATGGAATAGCTGTAAGGTTTTTTTTTCAAGGTTTTTATTTGTGTGTTATTTGTTGATGAGACGTATTTAAGTGGGGTTGTTTTATAGAACAGCCACAGGTGAAACAAGACAAAAATAATGCAGTTGGTATACGTACAGGGTGGTAGGTAGACCGAAGTACAGACACCAGCACAAAAAGCAACTACAATCTGTCAAATTTCTTTAATAGATTTTCAACTTTATCGCTACAGTATTAGGTTCAAGATTCATTGGGAAATTTTGACAGTTTCAGGTAGCTTGATGTGCTGGCGTCTGTACAACCTGTGGGCCAATTCTCGTAATTAAACACGTTCAAAATCTAGTCGCACTCTCACCTCGACGACGAAAATGTCATAAACATGTCAAAAATGTATTGAAACTCGAAGTCAAAAATTGACTGATTGAGACTGAGATCAGATTGTGAACGTTCTCAAAATTACGAGAATTGCGTCTCTGTTAGATATGGATTCAGTTTACGAATTATAAAAGTCTTTTATTAAGTAAGACTATTATTATTCGTAGGATTTCGTACATAATTATGATCCCTCGCTGAAGATTGTTCACCTGTACATGAGTTGGTTTAGGTAACTTGGAACTCTTTAAACAAACTCCGGAGGCAGGTTGGCCGGAGCAAGAAAAAGCTGTTCAGGTGGAGATTCATCGACGACTCTGTCTTGGAGTGTAAATGTGGTGCTGTTTCACAAGCGATGGGCCATTTAATATCATGCCTGTTAGCTGCAAGTTGCAGAAACGGATGTACGCTAGTGATGGCGTCAAATATGTAGCCGAATGCCTTATGTATGCTGTGTCCATTTAGATTGCCATCGACCAGCTAGGAGGAAAGAAACCTGCCTAAGTTGAAATTTTTCGTTACATATTTTAAAAAAGCTGTTCTATATATTTTCACACATAGGTTGATATTACGCTTTTCAATGTAAAGTTTTTTTTTTAAACTAAGGGAAATTTTCTACGCTACGTCTGGGGTTTCGACTACGGTTTTACGATTTACGGTTTCAGTTTGCAAGTCTTTCTCCGCCCAGTCTATATAATTTTCCGCATTTGTCATGCGAAAAGTTAGATGCTGCTGTGTGTTAGCACTCCATATTTAATAGTTTCTTGTGACACCCACGACATATGTCGGAATGACATGTCTATTCTTGGTGCAAGCCCACGCAGATGAACTAAGTCGCCATTCACACGGGCGTAATAATATCGTGACAGAATTTTTCGCGCACTAGGTTTTCAACTTTTGATGTTGGGGTGCTGATGTTGAATTCTCAATGGTCGGTGCATTGAGAATTCAACATCAGCACCCCTAGCCAAGTTGATAATCTGCAATCGTTAATGCTAGTTGAAAACTTATCAAATGTATGGGAATGAAATCATCTCAACGTTAAGTCACGTGGTTAGGGCAAACGAATAGAAAATTCGTAGCCAATTTCACATCGTTCAAAATGATAGAATGAATTGTTATCGTTTCTACAATGTTCAACGCAACATCATTTGTTATAATGTGTCTATTTTCTAAAGACATTGTAGAACGAGCAGCCGACTCAGGCGCGTTAACATGGCTACCAACTTATCGTTTTATACAATTGCTAACGCCGAGGCGTTATCGATTGGACAACGGAATTCGACACGAAACGGTTGTAACTTGGCTAGGGGCAGTGCATCTCAGCGATATTTTTAAGTACGCATCTACGTCGCTTTGTTTCAGTCTACATACACACATGGACGTAGTAAAATTACTGCGGGATTTTTTGCGCAATAGATCTTCAATCCACTGCTTAACACCGAGAGCTGAAAATCGAACACCGTGTTTTTTCGACGCGCTGAGATTTACTCTGTCGGATTCTCAATGCTCGGTTCAACACCTAGAGTTGAAAATTCAGTACTCGATACAACTCCGTCACGATATTTTTGCGTCCGTGTGAAGTCGACTAAGAGACATAACAACGTCATCACCCACGTCTTGTTAAATAAGTTTCTGCTCCCACATCGATCAATTTGTCGGTAGCCTCGCCTCCCTCTTTAAGCTTTATGATAACTGGCTTGTCGGTTTAGCAGTTTATGTATTTCTTGTTAAATTGAAATTAGCTCCGGGATTATCTTGCGTTGTTTTTATGTCGTGTTCTCAGTAATGTAATTGTAATAAAAAAAGACAAATTGCATTCCTCAGTAGCAGGCCGAAGCAACCGAGCAGTGGTGGGCCAGTGGTATCGACTCCGACTTACGACTTGTAGGTCGTGGATTCGAACCCAGGCAGGCTTTACTTTGTGTACATAATTTCATAACCAATGCTCTCAAAACGGTGAAGGAAAACATCGTGAGGAAACCGGCAAGTCCTAGAACCAAAACTTCCAAGACATGTAACATCTACCAACCCGAATTGGGCCAGCGTGGTAGACTACGGCCCAATCCCTCTCACCGAGAGCAGGCCTATGTCCCAATAGTGGGAATAATATAGACTGATTATTAAATGATGAAATAAGACCGGAGTCTAGTTGTATCCCAGTTGATGGCAATAGTCTCGCCCCCTATTACATGGGAGTTAAAAGTATCTGGCGAAATGTGTGTGAACAGTAGCCTTTACTTTTGCCTAGTCATCCTAACTCCAAAAACGCACTTTAACACTTCTTTGTCTCGCGGAGAGAGATCGATGTAGTAAATTTAAAACAAATCATCTATAACATGGAAACATCAGCTTGAGGTTCCGTTTCATTCATTCAATTTTACGCATGGAATTAGTATGTACTCTTTTTTTTTTTTGGGATGCGAAATCATTAAATGACTTCTCCCGCTCTGGGCGGAGCGGGAGGGCATGTCAGACTTTTACTGACTAAAACCCACCAGTGTTCCATCAGTTGCCCATGTGCCAGGGTCATGGTATCTCTTTCGAACAATCACGCGACCCCGGCAGGAGTATGTACTCTAAAGAGAATAGTGATAGAAATAGACAAATCTCTTCGATATGAGAGTATTTATCGCATGGGTTATGTAAGCCCAGGGTCGATGTCGCTTCCATTGTATCTCGATCCGCGTGTCCGCCTACTTCTCAAATGCAGCATGAAACATGCATGGCCTCGCTGCGCATGTGTTGTGTTGTGAGGCGGCAACTGTGTGACCCACCTCAACACCTATGTGTGGCTATGTGTGGGTAGGTGGGAATAGAAAGGTTTTACGTCTTTTTAGTTGTTTTATGTTGTTGTTTGTTCTAAAACATTAATACTATGCTATATTTGCAGTCGCGGCCCTACACGCCAGATTCATAATCGGTTAATTGCTATTATTGTATCGATATATATTTATTGGTGTTATGAATATAGTTTGAGTAAACAATACAAGATGTATTGTGAAACAGGTCTTTTCTCTAAGTTGAAATTTTGATTTCTTAAGAAAAACGCTTTCGAATTTTGCGTATTTAGTGTACTAATGACTGTGTAGTAGTATTAGCAGCCCGTTGATATCGGCCCCGATTTCCAACTCACGAACTCACTCACGTAGTTCGTACGTTCGAACCCAGACAGGCGCTTTTCTTTGTGCCAATAGTTTCAGCGCCATTAGTTTAAAAACGGTGAAGGACAACATCGTGAGGAAACCGGCATGTGTAGAACCAAAAATTCGAAGACACGTGATAATCTCTGAGATAACAGACCATGCCGCACGGTTGGTAGACGTACGAACCGTACGTCGTGAAGAAGTCATGTCCCAGTAGTGGGTTTAAAGGCCGTCATGGCTTTACATGAAGTGACAGAATCTGACTTCCACAACCTAGTAACTGGGTACCTATATATGTCCGTATTTATGCAAAATGGAACCACACGACAAATTTAGTTTTTTTTAACTTTTTTTGAAGAATACTAAATTTAAAACTGGTCTATCTATGTTTTTGTAAATCCTTTGATATCTCAAAAGTGCGTGTTTGCTGGGTGGTTCCTTTTTGTATAAATACGGACACTTTTAAATTAGTATTCTTCAAAAACGGAAAAAACCGAAATTTGTCGTGAGGTTCCATTTTGCATAAATACGGACATATATACCCCTTTATAAGACTGGTTGTCAGACTTTTACAACAAGGTTGACTTATGGCTCTGCCTAAACGAGTCACCATCCACAACCACCAGTGGCTACCACCAGCTACACATGTGCTGTGAATCAAAACAAAACGTTTGAAAAGACACGTGAACTGCTTATCACTGGACTACCAACGATTATAATCGGTTGCTCGTTTTGCGCCAAGCCTTTTTTTTGGGTGGGATATCATCAAATGACGAACTCCCGCTCTGGAAATTCAGTAAAAGTCCGGTTTTACGGACCAAAACTCACCCGTGTTCCTTCAGTTGCCTTTTCCAGGGCCACGGTAACTCTTTCCAACAAATCCGTGACCTTGGCAGGGTCTGCACCAAGCCTATGTGTGTAATAGTAAAATCTGTCTCTCAAAACCTACATGGGCACTTACTTATAAAACGTCAGAAGCTAGCTTCTTGAATTGATTTCAACGGGTTCAATTGGTCTTTACGTATGGGACGAGCCAACAACAAAATCTACGGTTCTACTCTATATAGAAAGTGTGAAAAGTGCGTGTGTCTGTGTGTGATATCAAATTTATAAGTGTATTCTTAACAATAACGTAAGTAACAAAACATACAGACACGAGTTCTTACAAGTTCTAATAATTTTGTGAAACTTCCCAACCACGTCTACAAGTGTAATAATTAATTTTGAAAGGCATTGTTGTTGAAAATGTTTCTTGTTTGGAGTTTTCTTCATTTTAAACATGTTGAAGCTAGTGTAGTTACGTAAAATCATAAAATTATTTACGACTCCGAATTGATTGAATCCAGTGACTTCAGCCCACATATTTTTTTAAGCTAATCTAGGATTTAAAAAGAATCTATATATTCGCTTCATTTATTTAATAGACAAAACATAAATTTAAAAAAAAAAATCACCAGCAGAAACTTACTTGGGTCGCAGTATCGTCACTCACTTCTATCATAATTTCCTTCACTAATTATAACTATTTCTCACATCACAAAATGTCAGTCATTATTAAAATATAAGAACGTCCGATACACAACAAAGTTCAAAGACTAGTAACATAATATGCGAAGCTTGTGGCCATCGTAGCACATCGGCCATCTGCTACGATAGCGTAGCTCGCGTAGCAGTGACGACATCGTCGGCTACGGCGTAGCGAAGACAGTGTAATAAAATTTGTCTACATAGGACATTTATGTTTTTTATGTAATTTCAAGAGTACGTATAAATAATAAAACAAAGTCTATTCTACTAATTGGTTCTTTTCTAGATGTCTGATATGTAAGTGCAGAATTAATCTGCAAAAATAATTAGAAATAGAAATAATATAGTTGTTGTTGATTGTTGTTGTTTAATTGTTGTTGTTGTTGATTGTTGTTGATTGTTGTTGTTGTTGTTGTTTTAATTGTTGTATTAAATTCGGAATTGCCACTGTGTCAGACGCTTGTTTACATAAACTGGGACGTGTGGAAAGTTTTGATAAAATTATTCCGAACCAACACTCTCACCAAATCAAAGGCGAAACCAAAACATAATTTGTTAGCAAAACTTTTGACGAGAAATATGATACTTTGGATTGTAAATACATACAAAATATGCCACAAAAGAGGAACAATGCTGAAGTAAACAATGGACGACCTGAATCGGAGTTTTTGTTCACAGAAACTAATTGTAAATAATGTGGGACTGTTTTGGTGGACGCTTGTTTTATCGCGATTTTTATGTGCTCCAGCCATCTGGTTTAGAATACGAGTTATCACGTGATTAGCGTATGAGTTATGGACGATGGGTAGGCAAACGTATTTGCAGATTTTTATTGAGAGAAATAATCAATATAATCAATCGTTTGTAAAATATATGACTGAAGATCGTTGTTTAGTTTACCTACATAACTGTACTTTTGTTGTTTTTTTTTCTCTTTGTGTGTATTTGGTCATATCATCATCATCATCATCATTTAAGACGTCCACTGCTGGACATAGGCCTCCCCCAAGCACCGCCACTTCGACCTGTTCTGTGATTCTCGCATCCAACGTATTCCTGTGGCCTTCACCAGGTCATCGGTCCATCTTGTGGGAGGCCTTCCAACGCTCCGTCTTCCAGTACGCGGTCGGCACTCCAGAACCTTCTGGCCCCATCGGCCATCTGTCATATAATTGAGTAGAAACACATTTTTTTTAAACTTTTGCATGGCGAAAGGTAGAGTGTGTAAGAACTGCTGTTACAATGTTTACATTTTATTTTGTACCCACATTCATTACAAAATAAATTATTTTTGATTTCTGAGAAATAGTGTTATTCACCTACTTATAATCTCCAGTTTGTTGTCCTCTGCATAAACAGCCTATATTATTCCTACTGCTGGAACACAGGCGTCCCTCTGCAAGTGAGTGTGCGCTGTAATCCACCACGCTGGCCCAATGCGTGTTGGGAGATGTCACATGTCTTCGATTTTTGATTCTTGGACTTTCCACCGGTTTCCTCACGATGTTTTTCTTCACCGTTTTGGGAGCAGTGGTGATGAAATTATTTATACAAAGTATAGCGCCTGCCTGGGTTCGAACCTGTGACACGTAACTCGTGGCTGTTCTCATTCACACTGGGCCACCACTGCTTTCGTCGTACTCTAAAGATGGTTGTACCCTTCTGAGTGCCACCCCTAAATGTAATGTGTTTGTGAATGAATGGAATAAAATTATGCGTATATGCCTGGTGAAATTACGCAATGGAGACCAATGTTCGATGTTACTTTTTAATATAATTAAATATCTTAACTTAATTATTCTCAACGTTATAATTGTTTCTATGTTAATTAATGTAATTAGTGTTGTTCTGCTTTAATTATTAATAAATAAATAATACAACGTGTTAGAACATGGACATGATTCTGGAACTTTAGCGTTTATGCCTTTTTTGTTGGTTGGTAAAAATAAATTACTGTTTCATACATTTTTTTTAAATATAATCTGCGATCAATTTCTGCGCTATAGGGTCAATTTTCCTGTTATCTTGTACGTTTATTTATTTATGTATTGGGGATTTATTTAGATACAGGTTTTGTCCACTGATATATTGACAGAATTATAATTTCTTTTGATCAGTCGCATTTGACTACCATTTCTCAATTTCAGACTCAATACAAATGAGAATAAACAGTAGACTAGGCAACATAGTAGTATAAATCAAATAATAATATAATAAGATAAATAAATTAAACAGAGAAAATTAATTTAAATTATCACTCGCGCTTAAACTTTTCAAACCTTAAGCTAAAAATATTATGAAAAGTAAAGCCCCACTCACAACCTCCTAATTAATCCGAATGAGTCTTAACAGCTGGAAAAATGTTCTGGCTTACAAACAAAAAGTTATTTTAATTCATCTGGGTGGCGTGCACTGACAAATTGGCGCCCAGCGTGGGACCGCCACCCGCTCTCATAAAATATTTACTGAAGCTCATAGTTGCTTCAACGGGCGCTTGCTTTTCTTTTCTTATTTCTTGTCAGCAAGGTCACAAGAGTTATGTTTATTATTAATAATGTTTGTAATTTAATTAGTAACGAATTATGTAAATTAAATATTAGTTTGTACATTTTACGTGTCTAAAACTACCCTACAAAGTCAGTTAAAAAACACACGAAACAACAAAAATATGCTAATTATTATTGCCCTATAGTGAATCAGCTCTTTTTCAATAACCTATTTAGCATCGATTGTAAACAAGCCATTATACTGCCTTAACATTTTTCTTTTTATCAGACAGTCCATTAGGTAGCGACTAACAAGGAGCGAAGCCACAATGAAAATAAACGAAGTAATACCCACCCGTCTCGATAACCGACTTAACATAATACTTTTGTTTGCAAAATCCTGGTTTCATGGAAGGCCAATAACAATTGGAGCATTTGAGGGTAGTTTAAAACCACGCGGCGCGCGACGATCACTTTATACGAAACAGTCACGCGAGGCGGACGTGCTGGACAGTAAAATTTATTGATACTGTGCATTTAAGTGCAGTTGTGCTTTATTAAATATTTGTTAGAATGTGTTGATGTTTCTGATACATTAATTATTTTAGAGACTTGGATTTTTGATGTTAGATTTTCATGAACACATTTATGTCAACGAAAGACTGAATTGATTATTTCCCTCTAATAAAAATAATAAAAGAAAGAAAATTATTTTCTTTAACCCACGTTAAAACTAACCTTAGAAAAATTATCTTGTAATTATTTTAAACCAAATAAATTGAATTCTAAAATTATGTAAATATACCAATCAGTATTTCTCATTAAAAGCGATTAATACTAAGCCAAGCTTTTCTGACCCTCCTAATAAAAAGTCAAGTGACTGTAACCCTTAGATATAATCTAAATCATTACGAAAAAAACCGTTACGGCTGGATGAACAGAGGGCGAAAAGGAAAAATCTGTTCCTTATCTATCTCCGAATCTTCTCGAGCATTAATAATCTGTGATTCAACTTTTTGCTCCGATGAATCTGTTGGAATAATTAGGGAGGTATTTTTCTCCGTTTGGATTTTTTTTTTGAACTCTCTTTTTCGTAATGTTATTAAATATGTCACGAGGGCGGGGTGAAGCGTTCTTTTGTTAACGAATATGAAAAAATGCGATCATCCTCTTTATCTATAAATGTTTCATAGAGTTTTTTTTTTCTTTTTCTGGGCGGGAAATCATCTAATGACATCTCCCGCTCTGGGTGGAGCGGAAGGGCGAATCAGACTTTTACTGACTAAAACCGACCCGTGTTCCTTCAGTTGCCCATATGCCAGGGCCACGGTAGCTCTATCGAACAAATCTCATGACCCTGGCAGGACGTTTCATAGAGTTAAGTTATGATTAGCGACTGTTTAACCATATATTTTTGACGTTTAAACGCCTTTCAACTGTCATTAAAGTATATTTATCATTAGCGTATATATATAGCCCCCAAGCAGTTTCTGAAATTCCCAGTTGAATTCTCAATAACGATGGATTCAATTAAGTTACTTATAAATAACTAATATAAAAGGTTGGTTAGCTCCCACTGAGTTTCTGAATTTGCAACAAACAATTTTTTTTTAAAGCACCCATTGTACGTTTGATATACCTATGTAACTGGAGGTAGAACAGGGCTGATGATATCACTTAGATGTATCATAATGTTCTTACCAAAGCGATATCTCAATTCCAATTCTTCGTCCGTAAAATATCGAAAAGGTTTCTCCAACGTCTTAAGTTTCTGGACACAGTTATATTAAAAATGAACTCAAGTGCTTCACCAGGGTGTGATTTGAAGCGGCTCCCATTAATATTCCCTAACGCTCATTGTATTATCCTTTGAATGACTGGAATAATTTAGCTTTCAGAGGCAATATAATACACGTTTTTAAGTATAATCTAGAAGTTGATGTGGTTTGCTATAAAATAAAATGTCGATTTATAGTTATGGAACTAATAAACGGTACACATTCGTCAGTTAAATGGTCAGTTAACTTTAAGTTAGTTTAAACTGAGTTTATCTAGCATTGTGTTGTTCGGAAACACACGTTCACAAGTTATCGAACCGGTAGCGGTAATGACTAGATAAACGACCGATAAAAGGGCCTCAGAAAACCGGAAATAGGTAGTCGTCTTTTCTTACCAGGGTTGCGGATTTGTTCGAAAGAATTACCGTGGCCCCGCATAGGCAAATGAGGGAACATGGGTGGGTTTAGTCAGTAAAAGTCTGAAATGCCCTCATGCTCCGGCCACAGTGGGAGAAGTGATTTGATGATTTCCCACCCAGAAAAAAAAGTGGACGTCTTTTAAGCGTGTCGATTAAGGAATAGGTACTAACCTATATAAAATAAAATTAATCATAAAAGGTGAGAGGAAACAAATACAATAAGAAACAATCTACAAACTTTCTACTAAGAACAGTAAAAAACACAATTTCTTAAACATACATAATATAATTATGGGTCACACACAACGTATAGCCTATACGTTTATTCTCTCTATACTAACCATACCTATACGGTATAGGTATAGTTGGAGAGAATAAAAGGATACAGTGTAAAATAAAAAAACGACCCTATTTATTCAATCACACGTAATAATTTCCAATGCACAACGCTAACAGAGTGAAAACCAGAAATAATTTGCATGCAACAAAAATGTGGACACGACAGTCGACGCGTCGTGTCACCGACACTCCCGACAATGTGGACATCGTTGACACTCGCTGTATGCTGTGCTGCGGAGACACCAATTATTTAAACCCCGATATTTTAATTATTAAGGTTCCCGACTTTTTGTAGTATCCATTTAAGTAAAAGACTCGATAGATTTGAATGTTGTTTTATTCACTTACCCTCAATGATATATTAACCTTTAGATGCGTTACCAGTCCTCAATATAGGCCAGAAAAAACTCACAGGAATTGCCTAAAGTGTACCACGTACCACGCGCCAATGAACATAGTTAGTGACGTAACTAAATACATATGTTCATCTCTTTCTAACAACAGGAATCGGTATAAGTCTTTCCGGTTCTTCCCACACTGTATGAGTATTGCATGTAATGTACGCTGTTTTTGAGTGCACTAATGTGTATTTATAATGCGTTATTGCTTACCCTATGATGTTATAAATGTAAGTAAAATGTAAGAAGTTATGGTTAAAGGCAGAAGAACAAGTGCTATGGATTATGTAAGTTGTGTCAGTCACAGGTAAAAAGGATATAGGTAAGGGTATTACAAACTCCAATATGAAGTGTCTATTACGTATTTACCTACTTACCAGCAATAAATAAGCCTTGCTTAAAATCAAGTACCATATTCGTCAAATCCCGATAAAATCTTATCTACCAAAACATAAAAGCATTTCAATATACTGAATCACTGATAACTATTATAAGCCGAAACCTTTTAACCTCTAAGTCCCTGAGATACCACATTTGGTATAGACACAATCGTTTTTTAATTGTGTCTGTAATTACGGTAATTGACTGGTTAAACATTTCATGACTTAAAAGAGCCCATAGATCCTACTAACAACATAAATGTGAAAGTATGTGTGTTTGGATGTTTGTTACTCAATTACGCAAAACGGCTAAACAGACCTGGATGAAATTGGGCATACAGATAGTTCATATCCTTTGTTTACATATTGGATACTTTTTATTCCGGTATTACGTTTCCGTGGGATAATTTCTGATCCACGCGGGCGAAGCCGGTGGCCAAAGCTAGTTGTTAGTAAGCCTGAAAAACTACCTACAATCACATTTCTATAGCAATGACATAGCTATTTCAATTACAGCGGCTTCCACTTAAAGGCTTCTGCAGACTGACGCCACGCGACAGCGTGACGCGATTCTCGTAGAACAATGCCCACGAAGTTTACATGCAAATTGTTTTACGAGAATCGAGTCGCGCTATCGCGTTGCGCCTGTTTGTAAGAGCTTTAAGAAGCCTGTACTTAAGTTTAACAGAGACAAAATTTGTTGGCAATAGTCGCAGTGACGTTCATAATGTTAGCCTACAGTCATCACTGGGCTGTCCTATCCACGATTCCTTGCGCCATCGTCTTTTCAAAACACTCCCATCAAATACCGAAAAAGTCATACGATAAACCCCTTCTACTTGAAGCGTCCGATAACATAGCTATTTCAATTACATCGGCTATCGCTTCAACAAGCTGTATTAAACAAAGGTAGACTTTGCAAGCAGGGTGTATTAAGTTCAGCTGATAAACCTCACCGGATACTGACTGTCGGTAGATGGTATCTTTCGCACCGACACTTCCCTTTGGTGTTAGGACCTACTTAATAGTGTTTAAGTACGGTTGGACTGGACTTTAGAGAATATTTTTAGAGTTGTTTGGTGGTATTAATATGAAAGGTAGCTCAAAATAGCCTCGGATCCCGTATCAGTGTAGGTACATTTCTTTTTAGTTTTCATGCGAATTTTTAAGTTGACTGTGTTTAAAAGTGGACATACCTTTACCGATTAAGTTAGATAGAACGCAGCAGTTTGTTTGCTGTAGTTTCTACCATACCCATGGAAGCATCACAAGGGTTATAGTGTAATACACTATCAGTAGAAAGAACTCTAATTTCGACAGTTTCACAACAGTCATGGCGAAGTTTACGTTGCTAAATAGAAAATTTTTTTGAACATATGGAAGAATGGATTAGCAATAATAGTGTGTTAAATAATGTGTAACGTAATGAGAGTGTAGAACTTAATAGTCCGTTCCCTTTTAATTGTATGAGTTATGGGATTAAGTAAACCTAACATAACCCATCGTAAATGAAAGTATCCTGATCAGAATCCTGGGGTTAATAAAATCAACTCTCTGAAATTATAAAAAAAAATAGAATGAATTGTGGTGAGTCTGTAGTATTCAATTCTTCTTCATATGAAGAGAAGAATTGAACAAAATTGAATTTAAACTCTGTACCTATGTACAGAGTTTTTATCCTACGTATTTTCTGTCGTATCCAGTTTAGCACTGTCTTTGTCTCGGGCTGATTAATCCTCCTGCGATTAACCTAATCTGAATCACTTTCGTCTGTTCTCTTCAATCCGTGTAGCTAACTGAATTGTTTAATACTTACCTACTTACATTGAATTTTGTCTGGTTTGTCTACAATCAAATTACAAAACAAAGCGAGCAGATTCCTTTCGCTTTAGCGTAAGTAAACTGCAAAACTATGAAAAGAAGAATGAGGAGATGAAGAAGAAACATTCGGCTTTGGGTTCAACACACCAAAAAAAAACAGGTATTAAAAAACAATGACACAACAATAATACATAAATACAAGCTACACAGAGCCAGAAATGGACCCAAACTCAGCACAAACCGCAAAAGTAATGCAGCGCTGACTATTTGCATGGGACCGACCCACTATGTAGGTGCTACGACTAACTACGACTATGATCGAAATATAAATGGAAATCATTCAATTTCTATCAATGTAGATATACAGATAACGTCTAGACGAAAAGCCTGATTGATGAATTAAAAGTAGTATGTGAATATGAGTCAAAAATACATAGAGAGCTGCTTGAGCTCCTAAGAGATCTAGTAAGGACTCTACATGGCTGCACTATAAATACATACACCGAATTTTCACAGAAAGATGTATATAAACTATAGGCCGTGACGATGAAAATTAACTACCGGTACCTCGGATGTTCAGTCGAGGGCTCGCGTCCATTCTTGCACATTACCTTAAACTGGAAGACGAAGTGGAATTACAATTTGGAAATAGCAATCAATTAGTTCACAATCTTATATAATAATAACGTCGGCGTTCATCATAAAACGTCTCATTTTTCCATCTTATGGAGCATATTTACTGGCTTGTTAAAGAGACTTCTGAGGTATCTGGGTCACGGAACGAAGATGAATGAGGTATCTGTTTAATATTCCACAGTGTTCCCTTTGCCACGGAATGAATTAAAGCTGGAACAAGATCCCGCAACCTTCCGGCGTGGCGCGCTCGCGCACCGCTTTTGTTTTAATATTACTTTCTGTTCCACAAGCTACAATGGCTGAGTTACGAACGGGGAACTTGCAAATGAAATTATAGAAATATCGGTGAACGTGACGAGAATGTAAGGCTGCGAAGACGGGGTAAATGGATCCAATTAACTTAATTTACATTTTCGTAATTGATGGGATACGGAGCCTGGTGTTACTCGTGATCAATTTGATGGAACAGAAGTCGGGTTCAAGGACTGAAGTCGAGATGTCAATGAGTTACCAAGCTTTGCATATTAGACAGATGTTACGTTCAATATTAGCTTGCAAATCCCTTGAGAGATATTACGAAAATGATAATAAAACGATAGGAATACAGTAAATCGAATAATACCCGAGAGACGTAAGCCGCTTTCATCGTAAAACCGCGAAGAAAACAGTCGAAAGAAAATAAAATGGCACTTAAATTGTTATAAAGAAATGAACGTTCACCGCGAAATTAATATGACAATAACTTGTGCAGCTCACAATTCGATTTAACCTAAGAAACTCACTCAGTTGCTCTATATTCGTGAAATTTATTTCGCTCGAGGCGTCGGAGTCAAGAGTTAGCGTTAACTTTAAATTATCGCAAGAAACTTTCAGCTACTAGACTTGGCTGTCTATGCCACAGGCGATAAAATACAGTACACCAATATGGACGACAAATGCGACAAATTATCTACGGAAATAGATGATCGTAAACGGTTTTAAAATTCAGTTGCAAAAGTTTGATTGAGGTTTTAATAATAAATGTAATTGCACGCGGTTTTCAATTTAGTGCTATTGGTTTAATTAGTAACTGTTACTAGATGGTTTATTTTTGGCATAAAGTTGTTTGTTGTTTGTGTGATAAAAAATTAAGGTACGGTATTCAATCTCATCGAACTCCGAGTAGAAGGTATTTTGAAATAGTACATTTTCGTAATAAGTTAACAGGATGATATAACATCAATATTATCCCACTGCTGGGACACAAGCTTCTCTGGGTGAGAGGGAATGAGACGTAATCTACCACGCGGGACCAGTGCGGGTTAGTAGATGTCACATGTGTTCGAATGTGTTTGTTCTAGGACATGTCGGTTTCCTCACGATGTTTTCCTTCACCGTTTTGAGAGCAGTGGTGATGAAATTATTTACACAACGTAAAGTGCCTGCCTGGGATTGAACCCATAACCTACAACTCGTAAGTCACGACAGTTACCTCTGGGCCACCACTACTCTCAACTGACAACATGAACAACGAACTTACTAATAATTGATTTCTAGTACAGACAAAAACATACACCGCGTAAAAGTCTAGGTGCCTGTCTAATATTCCACATTGTGACTGCGCTTTAAAATACAGTTTACGACGTCGAACGGATCGGTGGAGCGAATAAATCCGTGACACGACAAGCAGCCGGGACATTATTTAGTCTACTACTTAATAGCCGGCGATAGTCAGACTATGTACTTTATTGGCCTTCTGCTTCACATTTTATAGGCTGTGGCACTATACCGTTTCGGATAAGTTATGTGTCCTGTCATTGCGGATTAGCTTTTTTGTTAGGCTTGATATTTTTGAGCCTTTGCGGTAATACTGGTTTCGTGGTTTGAGTAGGCTGTCGAGCGCTAACAAAGAGTTTTTTTTTTTTTTGAGAAATTGTCTACGTTTGAAGATGTCATTACAATTATTAAAGAAACATACATTACTTCCACGTAAAATGTAAGTTCACAGAGGGCACAGGTTTACTAAGAAACTTTAGGAAAACATCAATCTAAAAAATAATAGACACGAGTTATTTTCCTGATGAAAGAGAGAGCCGAATGGCATCGGAACACAGCTATAGAATACAGAATGTAGGAATGTTGCCCCCATTGGTTATACACAACACAGGAAAAGTTTATTATTTACGTAAAAAAAAATGTAAGAGCTCAAGCCACCATTAGCCAATATATTTCTCTCAAAAAGGTTCAAGATTTAAAAACAAAAACCATAGAAAAAAGAATTCATCATATTCATTTTTTATTCCATGTTTTGAGCAAATGAATATATTTCTATTTTTTTATCAGCAAAATCAAAAATTGAACCACGAGCGTTGCATTTTATTTTCCGCGACACGCTTTGTCGTGGAAAATAAAACTGCACGACCGCATCTATACTTCCAGTAATAATGAAATATAAAATCTTTGCGGTCCACAGAGAGATTCGGGGAACAAATCCCAGCGTCGCGCGTCGTGTAAAACATGCGCCGGCTTGTATCCCCAGTGAGAGGGAATAAAACTAAACAAATCTCACTGAAAGGAGTGTCAAATGGAGAACAGAATAACAACTCTCGATGACACGGAATAAGGAATTTAGACTCTACCCCAGTCCCCCAGTTGATAGAATATTTTTTAAGGGACTCAAACTCAAATATGTGGATGTTTGACTGCACAATAGTGTGTCAAAAACTTCTAGTATCTAACATTGCAACTGTACTCTATTTTAATTTTTAAGTAATATTGTAAATGTGCTCATTTTTATAAATAAACGATTATTATTATTATTTATTCATATTTGAATACAGGAGCAAGTTTTAATTAAAATTCAATTAAAACCCCGTTTTTCTTTAGAAATTCGATCAAAATGAAACGAAAACTTTACACACAACAAAATTATAAAATATTGAGGATTCTCTAAATTTGTAACGTAACCATCTGGTATAATCCAAAAACAACTTCTGTAAAGTTGGGGAAATTTATTGCTCATCAAACTGAATACTAACTTAAATTGACCGTATATTCGAATCAGAACTGTCCTATCATAGCAGCAGTAGCATAGCAGTTCAAGAAATGCTTTTGCAAGCATTTCATTGACTTTGCTATAAAACACCCCAATACCCTGATTGCGGCAGCCATCAGTTACACTCCCTCCTCTCACTTAGTAGGATTTGCCGATCGAGACATACCCTAAGCATTTCCGACGACGTTAGAACCCTCTTCGAGGAGAGCAAGCTCAAAATATCGACAGAGACCACCGTCTTTCCACCCTCGCCGCTAAGACATGCCACAATTCATGTCCGCCCCGAGCTTTGCTCGAGTCAGGCCGCGCCGCTGAGCCTGTAGGTTCATATTTGTCCCTGGCTACCCCACAGAAGGTGCCCTTAACGTGAAGTTATTTTAGGACTTCATTTATTGACGCAGCCACAGGAAAATCCGGCTAAATAGCCGACAACCTCCTAGAAAAGTCATTCCCAAAAAAGAAGAGTTTTACATGTATTAATGATGCATTTCTTTCCTATCGGCAGTTGTAGTGTGTGTGCCATCTCGTTATTTCACATTGCACGTCGTAATAAAACTTCTCCAACTATCTATTTAGTGCCACATTCAGCACAAGCCAACATAAGGGGTGTCTGCATGTGACAGCTCCAACAAATTGCGTCGAATGGCCGCGTATATTTCAACTGGCAACACCGATACAGAGTGAATGAGGTTGAATGTTCGAGTTAATGATGTGTTTCATTCAGAAATATGTTGCTTGTGTTGCCAGAGGAATTTAGAACTAACATGTTTGATAACTGTTACTTGCGGAATTGAGGCTATCTGAAACTGTAAAAGGTTTTATTAAAAAACCGGCCAAGTACGAGTCGGAGTCGCGCACGAAGGGTTCCGTACCATTATCTAAAAAAACGGCAAAAAACATCACGTTTGTTATATGGGAGCCCCCATAAATATTTATTTTATTCTGTTGTTTAGTATTTGTTGTTATAGCGGCAACAGAAATACATCATTTGTGGAAATTTAATCTGTCTAACTATCACGGTTCATGGGATAAAGCCTGGTGACAGACGGACGGACGGACAGCAGAGTCTTAGTAATAGCGTCCCGTTTCACCCTTTGGGTACGGAACTCTAAAAAAACAAAATGCCATTAACACGTTAACTGCCATGGTTAAAATCAGAAAAGGTCAAAAAATGTACTTAGTGTTATTTCACTTTAAATAGATTGATTGATAGATATAAATACATTATTTATTCAAAAAACTTTTTAACAAAAAATTAAACCGCCGAAAAAACTGAAAAGCAAAAAATAATAAACCTTAAAATTATGAGTCGACGCTTTGAGTGATCTTTGTTCAATGATTTTTCAGCGCCGACTCAAATTTTTAAGGTTTATTATTTTTTGCTTTTCAGTTTTTTCGGCGGTTTAATTTTTTGTTAAAAAGTTTTTATTTTATATTTTTTTGTAGCTTGAATGCACTTATAATACTTGGCAAGGTATACCCCATCCAATGAAAAAAGAATTATCAAAATCGGACTACTCTGTATAAAGTTATGCGTGGTTATACATTACAATCAGTGAGTGAACAATCAAACATCCCCTGTTTTCCGACCCTTAGGGTTCGATTTTGTTTTCCAAATTTATATGGGACCGATTGGGACCACCTTGGGAGTATACCCTTTCCAATAAAAAAAGAATTATCACAATCGGACTACCATGTACAAAGTTATGCGTGGTAATACAAAAAAAAAATATATACTCGTCGAATTGATAACCTCCTCCTTTTTTTTTTCGTCGGTTAAGAACATGGCCGCCAGGCAGAAACGACATGTTCAGATTTTGTATGTGTTGTCGGTCATATAGTCTGACAAGGCCTGAATGAAACAAAAAATGTCGGACACATAGTCCGACATAGCAGTTCACGTGTTAATGGGGATGCGTCAATCCCGTAAGTAAGTATTTTTTTTGCAATTTACAGGTTAGGCTGTATGTTGAACAATTTATGATTCGCCGTTCATTCGACCATAACACGAATGTATTTATAGCATTATAATAATAAAATCACCAATACAGCCCTCTTAGTTTCAATAGCGGACTCCCGGCCACCGTAGGCGCGAGCTTGCGGGTGGCGAGCAGTGGGTAGCTCGCCGCCCGGTAAGGACCAAGCTCGAGTCGACGGCGCGCAGTGTTCCACGCGCGCCTCAAAGAGATGTCAGCAGCAGTGTAGGGGTCTACTAGGACCGATGCCTGCCGGGGTCGCGTGATTGTTAGAAAGAGATACCGTGACCCTGGCACATGGGCAACTGATGGAACACGGGTGGGTTTTAGTCAGTAAAAGTCTGACACGCCCTCCCGCTCCGCCCAGAGCGGGAGAAGTCATTTGATGATTTCCAATCCTGAAAAAAAAAAAAAAAAAAAAAAAAAAAAAAGCCCTCTTAGTTCATTTTATCCCGTTGTATGATTATTTTAGGTGGCTTGTGGCTAATTACTATCAGTCGCACGGGTCGATCGATCAGGTTAAGCAACGATTGTCACGGTTGGTCGGTGGATGGGTGAACATCTTTACATACCCCTGCGTGCCTCGGAAAGCATGTTAAGCTGACGGATCGTCAGAACCCGAAACTGACAACCAGTCTTACCATGGTTCAGAAAGGCAGTCGATCCATGTAATACTATATACCTACTGGTTAATAAGCTTCATCCGGCATAGACTATAAGCTGACCTCAACATAGTTGGAAAAAAGCTTGAGAGATGATGATGAATAATGAATTATTTTATGATAGTTACCATAATTATTGTATTTTAGTCAACATGCAAACTCACACTGACCTCTAAATAGCAAAAAACTTGAAATTTTTATTTAATTTTCTCGGACTACATTAACGATTATGATTTCCTTTTCGTGAAATCAATTTCTAATAAGTAGGTTCGAGATCACAAATAATCTCAATCTACGTAAGTATCCAAGGAAAAAACCAGACATCCAAGCAGAATTTAGCTTTACAGCTTACACGTAACAGAAAACGGAGAAATTCCAGCACATCTGAACATAAATCTTACCAGGAGTGCCGGGAGAACGTACCTAATAGATTTCCCGCCATTTCTCAGTAAAAGCTAGCAAAGTTTAGGTAACACTTGATATAAAGTAGATTCCCTACACATTATACTGAAACGGTTTTACTTTTTTACTTTAACACTTTAATTGGTAACTTTGCAGCCCTAATAGCTTGTTTAAAGTGTTCTCCATCGTACGAGCGATGAATAAAAATATTATTTTTAACCATTCCGACGTGTTTTTGCGAGGCGCGCCGCATATTTGGTGTCAGATGAAATGGAAGCGCGAAAAATATTGGCGGAAAATGCAGCGGAGGCAAAGCGCTTTAGCGCTTCACCTATCGATTTTCCAGCAACTAAGCCTTATCGTAAAATTGCCTACATTTTATGTGAATAGGCTTACAAGTAGCCAACCTTTGACTATGTTAATCGGCGCTCATAAAATCTAGTGAATTGTAGTCTGTTCTGAGGCTTCACCACGGTCATAAAACGCGGGAATCCACAAATTACTTATGTTTAATGGGAATGGAAATATCGAGCCTGCAGAAGGGCTTTTAGCGGGCCACCAACTGTCATAATACACCTGGAAATTTGTTAAGCGACGATAAACCTGGATAGGCCGCTGCCATTACAACTTGGTCAGGTGGGGGTACTCCAATGACCCACGTCATAATCTATCCCTCACCTCTTTTCGTGCTCTGTGCACCAACACTTGCACTAAGAAAGACCTTTGCGAGGCCAACAATAACGCTGTCAAGTGGCTGAATTTTTATCTAAACTTTTTTCAAACTGACAAAAAGAATCATCAATACGACGAAAAAGAATGGGAAAAGCAAAGAACCATTAAAATGCGAGATGAATATTTTCGATTTGACGTGAATTGAATTAATCTGTGCAAATTGTGAGTGTATACTTTCAAAGTTCAGACAGAGAGGTCCTAACGTAATTAAGATAAAAGTTTAAATGTTCTATGAAAAAACAAAGGTTTACAATCGCAGTCTAGAAAGTTATTCAGAGGAAACACATTACATGTCACAATAGCAGTTTTATAGGCTCTTAAAAGGCTTATAGTACGATTCAACCGGAGGATTCAAATATCCGTATACCGGTACAGCTCTATCCTCATTGCTGGCTTGTATCCGCCACGTTGGGTACCTACAACACTAAACACTGGGGTTGCAAGACTGAATAATTTTCAACCCACGTTCCCTGAACTTTTTACTAAAGGAAACATTCACCCTCATCTTTTTATTTGATGCCAAAAGATCAGTGTTTCGCTGACACAAAATATGTTAGAACAGAATATATTTCTTCTACAAATAGCATTGAAGAGCACTGTACAGTCTTTTCTATTTTCTACTTTATATTTTTAGATTTAGATGTCAGTTTTGACATATCTACAGTTTCGAAATTGCCCTTCTCAATTTTTATGTCTTTATAGTTTCGAATGCGGAAAATGGTATACATTTGTGGCAACGTTAGGTACGTACTATTGTACCTAAAGAATATCATGTCATGAACAATTACTAAAGGTACAAAGTAAGCCATTTTAAGTGGACCTTAAGATCTCAATTGTTACAGGGGAAAAGAATTTGTGATCTGCATCAATAATGAACTCGGCTCAGGATTTAAATAATTATTGTGTTTCGCTCGACGTTTTGTTAATGAAGTTAGTATCTTCATACACAGATGTAACTAGACTTTTGTAATTTATAATTGCAGTTAAAATTAATGATTGCATAAAGACATCTAGACAGAGGAAGATATAATATCTAGTAGTTTAAAGTATTTGTTTTTATTCGTTTTAAATTGTTTTTACCGATTTCTATGACTTTACAATGAGGCACTTGTTTTAACTTGAAAAATGGTTTTTGTGACTCTAATTCAATGTGTTTGTTTTATTATTTATTATATTTTATCTCGTGTTGTACCTAATATATGTATAAGTCAACGCGTGTGCAAATTGACGTGCAGTGTTTTATTCTAATTGCCAGTTTAAGGTCTAGTAACCAATTACTTAAATTGCTTGGAGTTCGCATTGTTTATTTAACGCTTCCGCATATCCATTGTAGCGAATTAGACATTGCTGCGCAAGACATATTTGTATGGTTGAATAAATTGCATAGATTTATGTACGTCCTTCTGGGCATGTCTGGAATGGTTTCGAAGACCAGCGGTAACATGTGCACTGCAGTTGCGCTTTTCCGAACGTAGTCGTCGGATGATGATAATAAAGTAACAATGTTTTGTCAGTATGAGATACCAGAAAAAGAATAGGCCTCTTTTCCCTGCCTCTTCTTAAGCCAGGAACATTATCTTTCGAGACATCGTGGGGCATAGACGCGACCCACGAAAACATTCCTCTTTACGAAATCTTATTATGTCATGAGATATTAGTTGTATACTAAAGATGTAATGAATGTAGCGTTACCACGCTTAATAGGAGCTACTTCTGATCACGTTCTAAAGCGACTAGCGAGTCTAAATTATTCTTTAAGGCGTACGTTTAATAAATAATATAAACAACCAAAACTGGGTATCTAATATTCTCATTAATAACACCAATTACTTGGTTCATCCATGACTTTTTTAACACCATTAAAGGTGACAATCATAAATGGTTCAATAAACTCGGAACTGGGTTTGCTTGCAACGTTGGCGTGATTCCAAAGTGTTATTCGGTTCATTTGGCCAGTGATAGTTTATCTGCACTCAATACTTCGGTTATATTTTTTCCTGTAACGACACCATGGAAAATATAGTTCGCATTTTTTGTAGAATAATTTAAAAATGTTCATATTTTCCTGCGGCACAGTTTTTGGGGTTCCGCAGCTAAAAGACTGGCTTGGCTGAGTTGGTTGATTAAACCAAAGGGTGCTATGGGACCCGGCTCCGCTGTCCGTCCGTCTGTCACAAAGCTGCAGTGTCTTTTAAAGCGTAATAGGTTGACACTTGAAATTAACACAGAGTGTGTCCTACTGTGGTCTCTTTAACAACAAATAAAAAATAAAACCCAGACAAGAAATTTTTCATAGAATCATATAGTGTTAAATATTGTACTGTGATATGGATTACTGTGTGCGAGTCCGACTCGAACTTGACCGCCTTTTTCTAATGGTGGTATGTATCTACTTACGATTCTTATATTTTATACTAGCTTCTGCCCGCGACTTCGTCCGCGTCAAATATTTGCTCCCCTGACCCTTCCCGTCGCATCGCAGCCTGCCAGTTTTCATCCATTTTTTGTAGCTGCTCCGCTCTTTTTGACCGGTGCGTGATAGCCGTAGCATTCCTCAATAAATAGGCTACCCGACTCAAAAAGATTTTTTCAATTCGAACCAGTAGTTCCTGAGATTAGCGCGTTCCAACCCCCATTTTAGGGAAGTAAGGGGTTAGAAAGAGAGAAAAAGTAGCCTATGGCACTCTCCATCCCTTCAACTATCTCCACTTAAAAAATCACGTCAATTCGTCGCTCCGTTTTGCCGTGAAAGACAGACAGACAGACACACACACTTTCCCATTTATAATATTAGTATGGATGGTTATAATTTCGTAGTTAGAAGGTAGTTTTTTCTGTGATATCATCATTCTCCTGACTTTATCCCAATTTATTTGGGGTCAGCGCAACATGCCTTTCTTCCACACTTCTCTATTAGTCTTCTCTGTTGGTCTCGTGGTCGCAAACGCGACTGCTGAGCGTGGGGTCCTGGGTTTAATACCCGGGTCGGGCAAAGTGTTACTGGGTTTTTCCATTAGGAATTTCTTAGTAGCTGCCCGGAGTTTAGAAGTTCGCGGTGTGATATCCCCGTGCCTCGGAAAGCACGTTAAGCCGTTGGTCATACGCCTGATCTCTCTCCGGTCGTGTCGGATTGCCGTTCCATCGGACTATGAGAGTGAGGGAAGAGTGAGTGGCCCTGTGTCTGCGTACACACTTTAGCACTATAATATCTCCCGCGCCGATGGCTTGTCTCCGTTGAAATTGGCCGCCGTTGCCGAAATACGGTCTGGAGGACTATATTAGTCGTCATCTCAGTAGTCACCCTCTTTCAATCAATACCATAATTCGCACTATCCATTCATCGATAGTTGTGGTTGAAAAGGAAAACATGTAAAGTATTTTATTGATCAGTGTTAATAGAACTGCTGGTGACTCTAAAACGCTATAATGAATGGGTTAGTACGTACTAAATGTAGTAGCGTACAGTTTTAGCCACATTCCTATGAATAATTTGAGAGCCACAACGAACTGTATCCATAAATAAACTGCACTCAATTCATTCGGAGTGGGCGCAGCATAACTTCTTCTTCCATACCTCCATCTATCCGAGTAGTCACCTCAGTTTTCATTTTATTTTCAGTCTTTTCATCTTTCAGACAATTCATCCATAAATTCCGATGCCGATGTAAAGAAGTATTACAAAATTCATGCACCGTTACTTCCAATCTGCAGCGTTGCTTGTCGAAGGCGCACTAAATTTCCCAAGAGAGAAAAAACATGAGCGAGAAACACATTAGGCACACACTAGTTTTATAACAGCTACTATCTGCCACACACTATTAGAAAAACAATAACAAAAAGATAATAAAAACGTTAAAAAAAAACGAAACGTTTCGGTAAGTCAAGTAACAACAGACGGAACATAAAACTTTATTTACTGGCAACATTTCTGATTTCAATTTGTTTAGTGGCAACTCTAGCGGTCTTAAGTCACTTGAGTGGGGACAACAGGCCATTGAGCGACACCCGACTTCCCGGAATAAATTAAACGTTGCCAATTGCGACTTTTCCGTCGAAACTCGACGATTTTACTTTTACGACTGTTGGACGATTTGCTAGAGGAGTTTTTTTTATTTATGGCCTGAGGACACGGCACTTGGAATAGTAAACGAGGAATTATGCGGGGCGGACGCGCTGTCGCGGATACAATGTATCATTTATAGGGATTTTTTCGTCGGAGATTAATAAATAAATCTAGTTTGTTTTATGGTATTTTTCACACGTGGCAGGCGTCACAAGATGTTCCCATTTATTTAGAAGTCGTAGACACAACAAGAGATTCGTTAATCATGTATGACACATTTTTCATATATCTCTAATTTTAACCGAACTAAAACAGACTTTATCTGGCGAATAACCTTATTCGGTTATAATTTATTTAAAGTATCTTTTTCTCTGTGGAATAACAACCATTTTCATTTAACCAGGCAAAGGTTTAATTACGATCATGCCAATTACATCACCACTAAACGTCGATATCACTATGAGACCTAACTAACACTTTGGAAACTCGTCGAAGCCACTGAAGTGTCAATACCAGCTCTATGGAAGGCTAAAGAGGCCACTGGAGGGCCTCCGAAAGACTCTCAACCCTGGACCGGCCGCTCGAAACAAGTGCACTAGGAAAGTGGATGAAGCAAAGAAAACGAAAACGCGGCGAGCTTTCCAATTCGTGATAAGAACCTTTTATATTTTCTACTAGTTCTAATAGTGGTTTTGGCTACCATATATTTATGTGCAATGTTGTAGCTTTTGAGAATATTTATTACACTTTTTCTTCATTATTCAGCTCTTCACCCAATGAAAATATTTTTATAACCATAAGCAAGGTCATACTTTGAAATTATTAATATATGTGTAAATTATTTCATCACATTGCTCTTAAAACGGTGCAGAAAAACATCGAGAGCAAACCGGCTTGTCCTAGAATAAAAAAAGTAGACATGTGACATCTACAAACTCTAGCTGGATTCACGTGGTGGATCACGGCCCAGTCCCTTTCACAGAGTGGAGGCCTGTGTCCCAGCAGTGGGAACATTATAGATTAATTTGCTTAACATGAAGCTACGGCTCAGTTTAACGAGATGAGGCTGAAGATCAGAATTACCCGAACAATCACCGACCAAAGACGAGCAATCACCTAGTATAGACTAGGTGATTGCTCGTCTTCTTGCAATTATATTATTAAATCATTCAACTCAGTCTTTCGCAGTCCACTGTTGGTCAAAGGGCCCTCCCAGGCTGCGCCACAACTTTATCTATCGCCTTCTACATCCAGTCAGTCCTATCCACCTTTTTAAGATCGCCGTTGCACACTACGCTTTCCGATATGCGGTCTCTATTCCAGGACTCATCTACTCCACCGGCTATCGGTACAAACATGGCCAACCCACTGCCAATTCAGCTTGCTTACTCTGCAAGCTACGTTAACTACGTTTCTTTCATTTCATCCATCGAAGAAACTCTGAGCATAGTTCCGCATAATTAATTCGTAAAAACAACTAGCAAATGAGAAGCACTGTGTCAACTGTGCACCGGTTTCACTGTATCAACATTGGTTTTCCATATATGTATAGTAAACGCCACGATGTTGTTAGGCCGACATGAAATTTTGTTGATTTCGCTGATTTTACAGACGTGCTTTGCTTTTACAGTTTAATTTAAATACTGTATTCTCATAAATGTTAATGCACAATTAAAATGCAATTAGGTTATTTTGAAAAGTTAATTACTGTCAACTCTTTATTTTTTGCATTTTTACATATCGTGTAGGCATTAAAACGATTCCTAAATATGAGTTAATCTAAACCTGTTCCCCTAAAATTTACAAACAGTCGCCGGTTTGAGGTCGATTAATCAAAATCATATGATAAAAATAAAATAGTAAGTAGCTCATACATTTGATCAATATTGAAATGATATTTCATATTGTGCAATAAAATCGCATCTATAAAATCACGTAAATTAGCAAAATCCGTTAAAATTCATGTACGGCTTCTTGAGTCTTAACAATGAATACTGTATTACAGTTTGAAAGGAAATCTGCCGGTAAAATCTATACTAATATTATAAAGCTGAAGAGTTTGTTTGTTTGTTTGTTTGTTTGTTTGTTTGATTGAACGCTCTAATCTCAGGAACTACTGGTCCGAATTGAAAAAATCTTTTTGTGTTGGGTAGCTTATTTATCGAGGGAGGCTATAGGCTATATAACATCACGCTACAACTAAGAGGAGCGGAGCAGTAATGAAAAATGTTGCAAAAACGGGGAAAATTTATTCCTTTTGAGAGTTTCCGTTGCGTGCGCTGCGTAAACGGTTAAAGTAACGCAAAAATCATGTATGACGGAATTGTTTCTTTTAAAAAGTTCTAAAAAAAAGTTCGCGAGAGCATATGTCTATCTTTTAAGGTTGACTCACTATAACTCAAAAGGAGCGAGCAACGAAAAGTGGACGAAAACTAGAAGGCAAATCGATGCGACGGGAAGGGTCAGGGGAGCAAAAATTTGACGCGGACGAAGTCGCGGGCAGAAGCTAGTTACTGATAAAACTTTGTCTCTAAAATCGTCTTCATTTGTAAACTCCTCAGTGTTTCTTGGAAGGTGGTCTTCACTCCTAATTCAGTGTCTACTCTGCCTATTACCAACCTACTATAGCTAAAAGCCTCTTCTACTACCAACTAATATATTTGCTCCATATATCAACCTAACACATTCAAACTATCCTAACTTTAATATACAAAGTGCAACAAGTGGGGTAGCAAACTGATCTGATAAGCCGCTCAGGGCAGCCGCGATAAGTTGCCACCTAGCTACCTTGCCACCGTACGAGGAAATGTTAACATCGACGTGACAGAGACGTCTTAAGTTTAAGTCAAGTAAGTGGGCTTAAGTGGACAAGTGCATGCAAGCTTTACTAAAGAGAATTTTAGATTATTAAGTGCTTCCTTTTAAATTAAGTGCTTGATTTAATCCTATGTTTTACTGGCGCTTTAAGAAGCTGGCTTTTTATTATTTATTATTTTTATGAATAAAGCAAACAATAAAATTATGATTAAGTTACGCCTTTGTTTGTTACATGAAATGCATCTTCTTTCTTAATATTTTTAATCTTTAATATTTTTTCTTTTTTTTTCAAAGCACATTTCCTTAGTTTATTTTTCTTTTAAAGTGCACTGGCTTTCCCTTACTTTTTGCAAAGAGTGTTTTCAACACACAAAGAGTGATTCTCTATCATTACACAAATATTTCAATAGATTTGACAAATACCAAATCAAGTACCTAAAAATAAACTTCAAAGATACAAAATGTACCTTTACAAAGTCTAAAAACAATTTAAAAACCAATCTTCTTCACACTTAAAAGAAAATTTAAAAAATGTAAATTTGAATATTCCATTCCAAATCCGTAACGAGGGATTAACAGCAGATCAGACAGGCCACGTCCGGCCGTAAAGTCATTATTTTTTACGATCCGTCGTTCGTACACCACTTGTTCACGAAAACCTATCAAACGGTCAACTACCACTCTAAAATGACCTGTACGTGCTTTGGGTACCTTTACTACCTTGAACCTGTGATAGGTCAAAGTATAATGGATGCCGACCGCAGCGAGATGTTAGTATCCCCCTGTGGATGTTATAGCGGTCTTAAAAGACATTATTTTGGGTAAATGGTGGTAAATATAAGGTAATACGTTTCTCTTGTTGGGTGGATGAGGGTGACGAAAATTGGTTGAGCATTAATGAGGTTCATTTGTCGTGGAAAACGGCAACGAGATTACGGAGTTGTTTTGTCACTCTCATTAGGAATGTTTTGTTTTTATTTATTTATTATTTGAGCTTGAACTGTGTTTGTTTTTCTTGACATAATGTTTTTATAACAATCGAAATCCGTTAGTTGTATACTGTTGCAGCAATACTCAAGTTTATAATACTAGTAGTGAATATTACATAAAAAACAAATACCATGAACTGTGTTCAAAATACAATTTGAATAAGTATTCATCAGACCATATCTATTCAATTGACTATAACAAACACATAGATATTTTCCGCAAGATTTCCTTTATTCTCCAAGGTAAATGAAAACGTGACGTCATTTGACGTGACGTGCGTGTACGAAGAGACATAAAACGTTATGACACGGAAAGGGCGACCTCACTCCTCCCTATTACCGGTAGCAAAAATGCATAGACTAAACCCAAAGATATGCAAAATTTAAACGAAATCGCGAATGAAACTGTGCCATTTCCAACATATTTCCATAAAGAGGAAACGTACAAAGACTTTTATGATTACGAGCAACTTTTGAGTTATTATGCGTCAAGAAAATTGACAGCAAAATGGAACAACTGCAGTGAGGCCGTTCTCTATATTTTAAATGTTACTCTGTGGAGTCACACTGTTATAAAAATTTACAAAGCTGTTTGAATGAAATATGGGTTAGAGACTCACCTCATCGTAAATAAAGTTGTCGATCTCCTCGAGCGGTCGCCCGTACAGCTTGGGAGGGAAGGGCTCGTACTTGCGCGGCAGGCGCGCGCCGTCCTCCACGCTGAGGCGGCGGCGCGGCATGAAGCCGAACTCGCGCACCAGCTGGGCCCCGCGCGAGCCCGCGCGCCGCGCCGACTCGCGCGTGAACGGCGTGACGGCGGCGCGCGGCCCGTCGCGCTCGGCAGCGCCCACGCAGCTCTCGTGCGCGAACGTGACGCCCTCCAGCGGGATCCGCAGCTCATCGCGGCGCGGCCTCTCGCCCTCCACGTGCAGCGCATCTCGAGACTGCGACGCCACCAGCGGGGCCGCCGCCTCTGGGTTGGTGGCCTCGAGCGTGCGCACTATCTCGCTCAGCAGCCGTGAGCCGTCGATTTCCTCGCCCGGCGAGTTGAGCGGCGCCGGCGGCGGGAACGAGAGCCTCCTCTCGTCCTCCTCCATCCCGCGCAGGCTACGCGCGCGCCCGCCTCATCCCGCACCCACTCGCACTCACACACACTATTTGCGCACCGATGACGCCATTCTCTAATGTTACTGCCACCTGAAACAAAAACAAACAGCTTATAATAGTGCATCAGTGAGGCCACTCACTAACGTTATTATTCGCACGTGGTGTATAAACGTTCTTTGAATAAATCAGTTTATTTGCGAAGTCTAATTTACGTAAACAACATTTTGTTGACGATTAATAAACGGAGTATTTCCGTTTGATGAAGACGTTTAGATTAGTTCTTGTTTACGAATGTGTATATGGGGAAATATTTCTGTGCATTTTATAATGGGCACAAAAGCTAACTTTGCACCGATTTTCGGAGGTCGGTGTCTTAGGATCTGTATTTAAGTTTTTTACCACTGACGTCCGAAATTAAAGTTATTTTTCACTTTGTAGTGTTTTTAAAGAAGTCGGTTGTTATTTTTTTTTTACTGAAGAAACTTTGTGAATAATCCACAATAGCGGCTTATTGTACTCCAGCGACTACAATAAGACCACTGACGCACGGAGATTCATCGCGCATGGCGGCGCTACTTTCTTAGTCAAATAAAAGTGCAAAATGTTGAACAAAGCCGAGAACCACGCGGGATGAATTGAAGTTATGAAAGTGTTTTTAAGAGTTACTTTATCTTCTCCCCGCGGCTTAAAGCGGATGAATATTGTACGAGCTCCGGCTGTTTTGCTATGAAACCCTGTATGTACCTATATGCGTAGGTACTCGTCGCAATTCCATTAGTGGTAGGTACCTTAGGGCGGAGGGTTCCTGTGCCTATATTTTTCGTACATTAATTGCATAGGTATAGTTTCTACTTAGTAACTCTATTTGAGAGAAGTATTGCGAATTTGTTTATGCATTCGTTAGGGGCTGTCCATTAATCACGTGAGGCTCGAAAGGGGGGGGGGGGAGACGTCCATAAAAAATAACGAAATATCACAAAGGGGGAGGGGGGGGGGGTGTAGCAAAGTATCACGTGTATTTTTTTCTTCTTTTATTAATTAGATGATACTTATACCTGTATTTAAAACAAAATCCAAAAAAAAATAGATTCTTTGTAGATACTAAAAAATACACGTGATATAGGGGGAGGGGGGAGGGTAGTGTTAAACCTCATCATGGGGGAGCGGAGGTTCAAAAATTCCAAAAAAAAACATCACGTAATTAATGGACGGCCCCTTACTATAATGAAGTGAATTCTAATTCATTATTATTTATATTGGCATCTATGGCAATTTCAATATAACGATCCCATCGAGAACTAAGTATTTAAAATTGCTTAAATGCTCATAATTTCGCGAATTGTTTATGCTTTAGTTCCTACACTAGTGCGGAATCTTATTGATTCACATTTACATCGGTATCAATTGGAATGTTCGCAATGCTATTGAGAACAAAGTATCTAGCAAACAAAAGAAGTTGCCTAAAAGCTAATAGTTACACAATTTATTTAGGTATTCTTTAGTTCCTACACCAATGCGGAAGAACGGAAATCTTGTTGATAAATTGCATCTACGCGGATAAAACTATCCCATTGACGACTACCTAGCAATCAAATCAAACTCACCAAGAACCATCATACTTCGTAACCAAGACGGCAAAAACAACAACAACATCAAATTAATACTATCTACCGTTCATAACAACACACAAGCACAATTCATGTACTAGGATCTCATAGTTACCAGGGAACTATCTGGCACAAATCATACCTACGTCCGCACTATGATATGGCATACATACAAAGGCACAGCTATTGAGAGAGCTCTGCGAATCATCATTGTGCCATTTTGTGCCATTGTGTTGCCGCGAACCAAGTATTTTTACAGAGGGAAAAGTTCGTCTTTCTCAGTGCATTCGCTTAGGAAAATGATGTTTTTAATTTAGCTAGAAAGATTTTGTGCTTTTGTTGAATGGTCTGGTCTTTGTCGTAAATTTTGAGGGTGATTGCTAAAGTTTGGGATGAAAAACTTGTTGTAAGTTGCAGGATTGAAGTATGGCAGTAAGCTGAAATTACTATAGTTGTAGCAAGAATTTGGGTCTTCTTATTAGTAGTTAGAAAGACGTTAACTAGTTGTATATTTGATGGAGATAGATGTGGGTATTTTGGAAGTATATGCGTCAAATCGTACTAAGAAGTGAGTAAGTGCCCATACAGGATGGGCAGGGCCAGCAATGCACAAACTATAACAATGAATTCAGTGCACGATTATAAACCTGGGCGTTGAAGATTTACTTCGGTTACAAAAAAACATTTTGCTGTTCAATACACCGCGTAAGTCAACCGTAGGTGGACTTTTCTATAGAACAGCCGATTTTTTTTTTTTTGAAGTCCGATGAATTATTGGGACATTACAAACCTAGAATTAAGAGGTGCTGAATTCATGATTTCAGTTTGCGCGTCAGTAACTCTGCCATCCTGTATACTATATGTAGGTACGTATATAATAAGACAAAGGTTTACAATCATACACAGTTTTTTATAAATCTCTTTTACTTTAACGAATTATCTAGTTGCAATGAAGGCTTAATTTCTCGGCGGCGACCTCTCGCGTCCGGCCCTGGTGCGAGCCATGGTACGGAGCGAGAGGGAATGGGAAGCCGTCACCTCCTTCTGCGAAGCAGTAATGCTCGCGAAGGAGGAGGCGGGACGCGTGAGGGAGTGGCAGTCTCTGCGCCCTGATGTCCCTAGCCGCCGCAGGAGGAGACGCCCCGGGCGTCGGGAGTCCATAGCGGACTCCCGGCCACCGTACGCGCGAGCTTGCGGGTGACGAGCAATGGGTAGCTCGCCGACCGGTAAGGACCAGGCTCGGGTCGACGGCGCGTAGTGTTCCACGCGCGCCTCAAAGAGATGTCAGCAGCAGTGTAGGGGTTTACTAGGACCGATGCCTGCCGGGGTCGCGTGATTGTTCGAAAGAGATACCGTGACCCTGGCACATGGGCAACTGATGGAACACGGGTGGGTTTTAGTCAGTAAAAGTCTGACACGCCCTCCCGCTGCGCCCAGAGCGGGAGAAGTTATTTGATGATTTCCCATCCTGAAAAAAAAGGCTTACTTTCTGCCAAACGGGCTTCAAAGCCTAAATAGGTTTTTATTAAATTCAAACGATAGTATCCAGTACCTACTGGCGTTGAGCACTTAGTTATAATGACCAAAATTATAGATCAGAAAGGTACAGTTAGCAACTCGAACATAAAGGCCACAGCCATTGAATCATGGCTGTCGGCAAAATGCCAGTAAACGGCCCTGGTCCCGTTCTACTGCATTTTTAAAACTCTATGTTTATGATAGCTTATCTGCTGACGGTGCGACTTTATAATGCTGGTATAGAAATCTATGGATAGTATGCCAGGAAAAAAATAAAAGGTAGAGACAAAATAGAAAAACCAGCGCTGGGGCTCTGTCTCGCATAGGGTCACAGCATTATGATAAGTGATGGCCGTTTTGCGTAGATGTGACGCATGTTTTCCCACACTTTATTTTTGTTTGTTTCTGGTCTTTCTGTGCGTCATGTTTGCTGCAAATAAACGTACTTTTTTTATCGATTTTTTTGGGCGAAACACAAACCATTAAGATAAGACTCTCTCAGACAGGCATACGTGACTCTAATAGAACAACTAATTACTATAACGTTTCAGTTTCATGGAAATTGTGCTTCCAGAATCGTGTTGCACCTGTCGGTAAACTAAAGAAGCTTTACGAGCAGGGTGTAAAATACACTCAACATTTATAGAAAAAAGAGGACTTTCCGACGAGACGGGTGTTGCGTCTGGTGAGCAAATGCAAGGCGATTGACGTCGGGACGTTGTATATTTGCTAGTTGCGCGGTAAACTTTGCTTGCGCGATGGAGGATTTTGCGCCGCTATAACATCAGCAGCCTATAACGTTCCCACTGCTGGGACACAGGCCTCCTCTCGGTGAGAGGGAGCGGGCCGCTACAACACCAAAGATAAATAAAAATCTTCTTTCTAGTCAGAACTGTACCTAATATTCGTTTATTTTTGCTTGTCCATATGAAGAAGACATACCTACCCTTTTGTAGATATGCCTGCAATTTATATTTGTTATTATCTTATTTATTTTCTTTGTGAAACCTTAAAAAAAGAGTCCGCTATCTTCAACGAAAAATAATTGGATACGAAAACTCACCAAAAGGAAAGTAGGTAGCTTTTCGCATTTACCAAATTAATTACAGGAGTAAAGGGAACCGATTTAATGGGTGCGTGGGGCAGAAAGGATCACAGATAATTGAAACCACAATTAATCCATGATTAAGAATATATTAATTAGGTAGGTAATTTGTTTTGTTAACACAAATAGATTCGAACGCGATGTGGGTAGGTATTATGATATTGTTTTATAAAGAGAAAACAATATCATTTTTCTGTTCCTCGAATTATGTCACAATGGAGAAAGATGAATTAATAGATAAATTACATAAAACAGTCCCCCAAAACGCCCGCCATTCACCACTTCCTAGTCTAGCTGGAAAAAAGGAGTGGCGCAACAAACTTCACAGCAGCACAGCTGTCTGCTTATTTAAAAGAACTTGATTCTGTACAATGGTTTTTTTTTTTCAGGATGGGAAAGCATCAAATGACTTCTCCCGCTCTGGTCGGAGCGGGAGGGCGTGTCAGACTTTTACTGACTAAAACCCACCCGTGTTCCATCAGTTGCCCATGTGCCAGGGTCACGGTATCTCTTTCGAACAATCACGCGAGCCCCGGCAGGCATCGGTCCTAGTAGACCCCTACACTGCTGCTGACATCTCTTTGAGGCGCGCGTGGAACACTACGCGCCATCAACCCGAGCTTGGTCCTTACCGGGCGGCGAGCTACCCATTGCTCGCCACCCGCAAGCTCGCGCCTACGGTGGCCGGGAGTCCGCTATGGACTCCCGATGCCCGGGGCGTCTCCTCCTGCGGCGGCTAGAGACGTGAGGGTGCAGAGACTGCCACTCCCTCACGCGCCCCGCCTCCTCCTTCGCGAGCATTACTGCTTCGCAGAAGGAGGTGACGGCTTCCCATTCCCTCTCGCTCCGTACCATGGCTCGCACCAGGGCCGGACGCGAGTGGTCGCCGCCGCCGATCGCCTCCACGAGGACACGGCGGTGCTCCGCCCAGACAGGGCACACCTCCACCGTATGTTCCACCGTGTCCTCCAGACGATCCTCGCAATGGAAACACCCGGACGTATCCTCCCGCTTTATTCTGAACAGGAACCCACCGAAGCACCCATGCCCGGTGAGAACCTGCGTCAGGCGGAAGGTGAGGACGCCGTGACGCCTCTCTATCCACTCCTCAAAGAGGGGACTTACCGCCGCAATTGTGGCGTGCCCATTCTGTACAATGGTAGGTAATTAATTAACATTACGAAACACACAACATTAAATTATTTGCAATATGTCAGCTAGCACACGCAAATAGATAGATTGAATTCTTGAAAGAGATAAAGATAATCAATTCCTGAGTATCGTCTATACTTCTTACTAAATTGCATACTTTCATATGAATTTAGTAAAAAGCTATCATTTCGACATTACAAACAGATACTTCAATTCTTTTTACATAGATTTTGATATAGAAAACCAGCAATACAATCACAACTTAATACTGTCAATACCTCTAATTTCAATTACCACAAACCAACGAAAAACGAGACGTCCCAAACCAAATCGGTAGTAACTTTTCACTCAAACGAATCCGTTTACCCCACTCTCCCCCATAGGTCGTAGAATGTATCAAGATGTCTAAATACAATCCATTTCACGCCTCCCTCAGTGGACGCGCACGTCCATGAATTACCAAATTAACGTCCATTTTCCGCGAATAAATCTCGTTCGCGTAATATGTGGAATTTACGCGACCGTTGATGTCAGGTAAGAGGTCTATTGGACGGGGCCAATAAAAAGTAATGAGGTTTTATATTGCAGTATTATGGATGTGGGGAAGCTGAGTCGTTAAGGACTTCTGTGGTGCATTGTTTCGGACTGGCTACAGATATTACCTACACCTTAGATACCTACACATTCAATGTTTATTAAATATAATAAGAAAAGTAATGTGATGAAACGTTTACACAAAGCACTAATGTGCTGCCGACAGTAACTGCCCAATAAATCTATATATAACTAGCTTCTGTCCGCGACTTCGTCCGTGTCAAATTTTTGCTCCCGTAACTTTTCCTGCCTGCCAGTTTTCGTCCATTTATCGTTGCTGCTCCGCTACTTTCTAACACAAAAAGAATTTTTCAATTCGGACGAGTAGTTTCGGAGCCTATTCAATGCAAACAAACAATCAAATCTTTCCTCTTTACAATATTATTGCGACTATAATTTGAGATGTAAGCTATCCTTTGTTTCAAGTTGGATCAAATTGCACACGGTGTGCAAATTTTATTAAAATCGGTTAAGTAGTTTAGGAGTCCGTCCCGGACAAACAATGTGACGCGTTATTTAAATATATAAAAATTACGTGAAAAAATATCTTAGTACCTACCTCTTTTTAAGAATATTACGCGGACGTAGCAGTATGAAATTCGGCACAGTAAAAATGGAGAAGGAATGCAGAAAGCTAATATATATTTTTTTTTGTTTTAACTGCGAATTATGGTCGAATTTTAGACCACTGAGCAACTACTTGTCAAAGTATAACAAATTTTCACGTTAAACAACGATTCCCTACATCACATGTCAAAAAAAATCTTAATAGCGAGATTCAGAAAATGGTACAACGCCATCTATCGAGCTTTGAGGAAGCTTTTACTCAAACAAAGAAACGAATTAAAATTAAAGAAACTCTTTTAGTTTGATCAAAACCTATAATTAATAACGATCAAAATTTAGTTGCAGTTTCACCTCGACGATAAAAACTTGTAAAATTTTATGGAAATTCGAGGTATTTCTGACAGATTGAGATTGAGATCAGATTGTGAACGTTCTTAATATTACGAGAATTTCCCCTGATACGTTCGGATATATAAAAGAGCTAAACGGCATAACTAAACTGAATGATATTCCAGCTCTTCAAATAACATAGACCTTAAATCGGACCCATACCTTAATAATTCATCAATAATAATCAAAAAAAAAACCTAAGAAATATACAAAAATAATAGAACCATTAGTAACTAACTCCACCCAACCCGCTATAAAAGCCACTAACCCAAATAACAACAAAATCACTCGATAAACTCCATTCGAAGCTGAAATAATCGCATCTCCCCGTATAGGAGCAATCAAAAGTATCTCCATTGTGGCTCTATTGTATCGGGCAATCAATTTGCCATATAATGCCCGGGCAATGTTTACGGAGCTTGCCCCGGAAGGGATTGAGATAAGCGTGGCCACAGTAGCCCTGTTACTCGCTGTTATGGGCCGGTAGTAGCTAAATTGTATTAACAGGAATATGTTCTGATGATAATTTGTATTAATAAAAGTGGAAGTTGCCCGTGTGGTGCCGGACGTAAAAAATATCACCTACCCTATTTCTTTCCGTGGGTGTCGTAAAAGGTGACTAAGGGACTTACTAGAGAATGGGCAGCAGCGTTCTCTATGCATTTTTGCCATCGTACTGCGATCGCCAACCGGCCTGCCAAGCGCGGCGATTATTAAGTCGGACTTGAAAAATTATTTTTGCACTTGATAGCCCAGGTTCTAAATTTCACGTGAACGAAATCACGGGCAGAACCTAGTCTAATATAACCTAAAGAAATAATGAAAGATAAAGTACTTATTGGGACACGCACAGAAACTCTAGAAAAAACAATACTTATAATCAAATAAAAAATCAATTATAAACAATAGAAACAAATTAAAAACATTTCAATCCAACCTAAGATGAGATTTGACAAGCGATATTAGACGCTTTCAGAAAACAAGTCAGAGACCATAATCTGTTATCCTCTACATTTCCTGTGTATTAAGTTCCCTTCATTGTTGTGTGTATAACTGTAACCCTGTGAAAGAAAGAAAAAAAAGAAAGAAAACACGTTTATTTGCGGTAAATATGACGCAAAAAATAAAATTAAAACACTACAAAAATATAAAAAAGCTGGGGAAAATATGCGTCACATCCACGCAAAACGGCCATCGCTCAGCATAATACTGCGACTCTATGCGAGACAGAGCCCCAGCGCTGGTTTTCAGCGACAGCCGACGCCGACGTGTGACGTCGGACGGTGCAGCAAATCATGAGTAGAAGAAGTACAAATACTAAAAATCAAATAATAAAAAAACACAGTATTAAAAGCAAACAATGAGTGAAAATAAGTACAAATACTAAAAATCAAATAATAAAAAAAACAGTATTAAAAAACAAACATTGAGTAAAAGAAGTACAATTTATCATCATCATCATCATCAGCCTAATTATAGGCTGATGAACATTAACATTAGTTCCCACTGCTGGGACACAGGCCTCCTCTCGGTGAGAGGGAGTGGGCCATAATCCACCACGCGGGCCCAGTGCGGGTTGGTAGATGTCACATGTCTTCGACTTTTTGTTTCTAAGACATGCCGGTTTCCTCACGATGTTTACCTTCACCGTTTTGAGAGCAGTGGCGATGAAATAATTTACACAAAGTAATGCGCCTGCTTGGGTTTGAACTCACGACCTACTACTCGTAAGTCGCGGCCGTTACCACTGGGCCACCTCTGCTCCCAATCACAATTTATACTAAAACTTAAATAACTGCAACAAACCATTTACAATGTAACGTATTATTTTTCGATAGTTTATAATCTGTCCACGGTAAACCGAACATTACCAGACCCATTAGTTACTAGAACAAATTCGGCCACCGTCAAGACCGACAAATCAGGGCGGTTCACAATTTTACGGGTGACAAAATCGGACAGATTGCGAGCCCTGTCGGCAAGTGCAGGTTCGTTCAAAATTTGACGGTTTGACATAGGTAGTTTATTGAAAATTAATATGTAAGCAATAGAT
Source organism: Aporophyla lueneburgensis (assembly GCA_932294355.1). Classification (NCBI taxonomy): domain Eukaryota; kingdom Metazoa; phylum Arthropoda; class Insecta; order Lepidoptera; family Noctuidae; genus Aporophyla; species Aporophyla lueneburgensis. Next base: position 21,832,113 of record OW028748.1, on the reverse strand, counting down.
AAATAGTACACTTCATACATTTTGAATGTTAAAATCTCGCGAGATCTCCACATGGTATAAAACTTTTAACAAAAAATTAAACCGGCGAAAAAACTGAAAAGCTGAAATTTTTTGTTAAAAAATTTAAATTTTATAATTTTTTGTGGCTTTAATGTACTAATAATACTTGACAAGGTATATACCCTATCCAATAAAAAAAGAATTATCAAAATCGAACTACTCTGTATAAAGTTATGCTTGGTCATAGATTACAATCAGTGAGTGAACAATCAATCATCCCCTGTTTTCCGACCCATAGGGTTCGATTTTGTTTTTCAAAATATGGGACCACCTTCGGGTATAAACTTTCCAATAAAAAAAGAATTATCACAATCGTACTACTATGTAAAAAGTTATGGGTGGACATACATAAAAAAAAAACGACGGGTTGCACTCCGGGAGTGCCGGCAGAAGTGAAAACTTGAATATTAACGTTGTGCATTTTTGATATTTTGGAATGGTTAGGGAATAATTTTGCACGAATTGCTTTAATTATCAGTATAAAAGTACTACCATTTATGTGGTAGAATACAATATTTATTTATTGCGCTATCGTACACAAACATAACAATTTATATTACATTAAAAAATTTATCTCTCAGAAAAATAACTCAATTTTCGATCAAGTCACGTGTCCTGACGCGAGTTTATCATTTTTTACCCATTACAAAAAAAAGTGCACAACGCCGCTAGAGAAGTTTTCACTTCAAAAATTACGTGTCGAATTGAGAACCTCCTCCGTTTTTTCGTCGGTTAAAAATGAAGTTGCTTCCCGCGACTGTAAGCTTTTATTCTTTTAAATTACGTAACGAATTTCAATGCGGTTTTCATCAATAGGCAGAATGAGTCAAGAGACAGATGTAGAAAACGCGGGCGAAGCCGCTGGCAATAGAAGGTCACATATATATATTTTAAATCATAAGTAGACATACCTATTATTTATTATTGTCACATATTAAGTATAGAGTACAGCTTAATGTTCAAGATGATGGCTTAATGAACTTTCTTTATAACCGGAGTTGAATTAATTAACGCATTTCACACTTTGCCACCGTTGCACACCACGTTCATTAAACTCACAAATTGATTTTCCAAGCATAAATTATTCAACTAATGGACCCATAAAATACTTTTACAGCCTCTTAATACCGCAATTTCCGATCCAATCAATATTTAACTTAAATACATAGGGAAAAAATGCTAAAATGAACATCATAAAGGTTAATATTATCGTAAACGACAGTCCCTTGCTGTCTACACGTTCCGATCAATTTGCCGATAACAAACGCTTCGACACTTACGTGACTATATTTCGGGGTTTGCCGAAAATTGCCGACGTTTGCCGAGTCATTAGGACTACGGAAGTTTTTCATTGAAAGATTGGGGAAAAATATGGAGATGAAAGAAATTAGGTTCATTTACAAAGTAAATAAGTTACTCGAAAAGATTCCGTGACCCTTTAAAATCAAGAAGCAGAAAAAAGTAAACAACACCGCCGAAATTGGGATGAACGGAGATTTTCAGAATGCGAAGTTTAAACTGTTAACTAATTTGACAGCTCTAAACTATCTCTCTCTCTCCCTGCCTGTTAGAAAAGGACAGCATCATTCTTATTTGTGCAGAGTCAGCGAACAACAAAACGGGCGCCATGTTATCTTGAGAGATGACTAAACATTATTAGAGTTTTGTTATTATAACGGTTTAATGTACTGCAAATAGGACGATTGTAGCTTTGAAATAACATGAACAGCCTGCGGTCTCCGGGTTTGGCTTATATTGAATCAGGGAACACAAAATTACTATGTTTATAAGATTATTTAAGAAAATTGTAGCGTATTAAAATGCGGTGGTGTGTACTTGGGTTTTGATTTACTTTGAGTATTAAATGCAGTATTCAGTGCATCAAATTGGTTTTCTGAATCATGTGGAATGTAACATGTGTCCATACCCTTGCGTCATCACAACTTCCTAGCACGGTGGGCTAAACTGGGGCAGCTGCAGAAGGTGCGAAAAACCTCAAAAAAATTTATATGTTCGAGCCGTTTGGGGTTGAAACTGTAGGGCCAGGGTCCGAGTGCCCACTTAGCTTTTGGAGATACTGTCAACCACTCTTCATATGACCAGAGGGCTGGACTATTTTTTGGCTACGACTTAAGCATACAATATTGCAGGACAGTTCCAAAGAAGGCTTTTTCAAAATTCATGCCCTCAAAAGGTTAATTAGAGAATTATATTTTGTATGAAAGTTCGTCAGTTTTGGCTATGGGAAATCCTTAAAAGAAGAAGCCATGTCAACGATATTTCGCAAAAGCCGACTGATGCTATTGTTTTATGTTTTCTTATATTTTTGAAAGGTTACAAAACACTAGTATTCGTGAACGGTGTGCATATTCGCCAGAAATACGAATAGACGAAGCTAAAGGAGTAATTATAAGGATCGTAGAATGCCTTATTCAAAAGGTACCTAATCCATTTCTTCCACCATAATCATAATTAGCCTATAATGTTCCCACTACTTAAACTCAGGCCTCCTTCCCGTGAGGGGGAGTGGGCCGTAATCTCCAAGCGGGCCCAGTGTGTAGTAGGTTCCGTTCCGTTCTGTTTTGACACTAATCGGTCTGCCCGGTTTTAAACCACGCCCTACAAATCGCAAGTCGGGGCCGATACCATTGAGTCACCACTGCTCACTTTCCATCATAATAAATTCAAAATTGTTTCATCTTTCTTCCATGATAAAGTAAATCAATGCTGTGTAGACTACAGCCGAACAAAACATTAATCAAGATAAATAAACTTCAAACAACAGCCTTTAACAGAAGAATCAAAACATCTCCAGGGAAATCGGCGGCCATTTTATCGTTTCATTTGGCGCGAAAATGATCAACGCTCATTGGTTCAAAAGATTTTATGAAGATAAAGTGGTTTATTATGCCTTTAGTCTTTTTCTTCGTTTCGTTTCGACGGTACGTTTATGTTGCTTATATTGTTCAGGTCCAGTAGGTGGCCATGTTTATTGTGGGTCAAAGGTCGTCTCTCCTTAGAGCCAAGGCTCTTTTCAGGCCACAAAAGCCAGCTAATTGCGGACTTACATACGTAGGGTTTCGTACGACAATGAAAAAACGCCAAAAAACACATTTTTAGAATGGAGACCTCTTTTTTAAAGTTATATAAAACTATAAAAATCTATATAATTATATTTATTATTTATCTATACTATATACTTTATAGAATATAGTATAGATAAATATAATATTATAAAGCTGAAGAGTTTTTTTGTTTGTTTGATTGAACGCGCTAATCTCAGGAACTACTGAACCGAATTACACAATTCTTTTTGTGTTGGGTAGCCTATTTATCGAGAAAGGTGATAAGCTATGTAACATTACGCTAACATTACGCTACAACTAAGAGGAGCGGAGCAGTAATGAAAAATGTTGCAAAAACGGGGAAAATCGCACGGGTAGGCGATTCGACGCGACGGGAAGGGTCGGGGAACAAGAAATTTAACGCGGACGAAGTCGCGGACAGAATCTAGTACAAAATATATAGTCTGATAATTTCAAATATCTATCTATTTACTTTCATGAGATAGCCACTGCTAACTAGCCCGCTGACAGACGGACGCACGGAATAGATGACGAAGGTAATAGAATCTCTTTGGCACCGTTTGGGTATAAAAACCGGAAAACGACCAGCCTATAGGCACCTACCTCCGACCTTCCAAGCCCCCTTTATTATAACCTTAATTTGATGGTTCTAGGACACTCACTGGTCAAATCTGTAAGCGTTGAGGGATTGGAAAGGGTCTAGTTTTAGAATATTATTTTTATGAACGTTGATATATACCCCACAAAAGTGGCCAAAATATCGACCATTTTCAGTAGTGAACTTACTCTAAACACCGTCGAAGAACGTTCTAAGTGGAAATTGCGATTGATATCTATAAATCACAATTTCCACTAAGACCAAGATAAAGTTATCTTGCAGTGCACAGAAAACATAGTAAAACACAAAAAAATACGATAAAATACATTAATATTAAGAGTGTGGCAAACTGTGGTTTCATGATTTCAGTACATGAGTATGAATCTGAAATGATGAATTTTACTTGTACAATGACATGAATATTTCATCATCATCATTTCAGCCGCAAGACGTCCACTGCTGGACATGGGCCTCCCCCAAGCACCGCCAATTTGACTGGTACAATTTTTGGGGGGATTTGCCATAATCGCCACGCTTGGCAGGCGGGTTGGCGATCGCAGTATGGTGGTAAAATGCATAGAGAACGCTGCTGCCCATTCTCTAGTAAGTCCCTTAGTCGCCTCTTACGACACCCACGGGAAGAAATGGGGTGGTGCTATTCTTTACGTCCGGAACCACACGGTACATGAATATTTACTTTTAAAGTATAATATTGTTTGTTGTAAATGTCAAGACTAAGTGTAACGTAGCTCTTTTTTTCTGATTACCTTTTCTTCTCATTTAATTTTTTTCATAGTTTGAGTAATTTATGCGACCTACACAAATGTCCTTTCTTTGGTATTTTTCGTCAAATCATTGACCTCCTTAAGTTCTGAGTTGAGCTGCATGATTACTGACAAATGCGTGCAGTAATTGGACAGGTCCACTCAATCTGTGTGGTTCTTTCCTTAAAAGACCACTTCAGACACCAATCCACATGGTCTTCACATGATCTGACCAAGATTATGTCTGGACTTTAAAAGAGACTGTGACCTCTGAGTTTGTTTCGGCCTTTCTTCTCATAGTAGTCAGATAGGAAACGCCAACCTCATCTAGTTTAAAAAAAAAATGATTGACGTGTAAAAGTGTTTGTACAAACATACTAGCAAAAATAAAGTCATTTATCATTTATAATCAATTATTAAAAAATAAAACAGCTGTTTAATAGAAAATTGCAATACTTCGCAATTAAATGTATGGAAAAGCATTTTTATGACCTTCTAAAAATGTCATGTGCCTTTTTTTATTTTAACTTTACTTTATGTAGTTTGAAGTGTCATATAACAGTAAGCTCGTCAGTATCCCTGCCACCATGTATAAAAACAAGGTGCCAAAATGCGAAACGACAAAAGGAAAACATACAAATTGTCATTCATGTTTCACAAACAAGTTGTAAATCACGGTTTACATACACCTAATCGATTAGAAAATATATTGACACTAATTGTATTTATTTCTCTGTCATATCCACACAGAATTTATTACGATAACATAAAGCCTACTTTCAAAGTAAATCTAAATAGCAAACAGTTGGAAACGCCCATTTGTTTAGCGGTAAGATCTCAGGCCATTCATCAAAACCTATCAGTTTGTTACTATCGTCTATTTATGTATGAAACTGGCTATTAAGTTCGTAATACTGAGATTTTGATTAACGAGCGCCTCGAGCCTCATTGATTCGAGAAAATGGGATTTTCCCAGTGATTTCTTGGAGGATTTGTAAGGCTGAATATGTTATTCATTCGGGCTAAAGGGTCTAGTTTGTTGAATAGAAGGTTTTTTGTATTTTGTGCTGTGAAAGATGTTTTTGTGAGTGTTTTGTAAAGACTAGTTTTTTATTGAATGTGCGTAAATTGGTAAGCACTTATTGAGTAAGAAAAGCTAGTAGATTATTATGTCAAAACAGTCAACATTAAATACACTGAAAGAAACTTAGTTTGGTTTCCTATGATAGCGTGTTATTAAGTTTTTTTAACCCCCGACGCAAAAAGAGGGGTGTTATAAGTTTGACGTGTCTGTCTGTCTGTCTGTCTGTCTGTCTGTATGTCTGTCTGTCTGTCTGTCTGTGGCATCATAGCTCCCGAACGGATGATGCGATTTCAATAAAAAAAATATGTATTAAAGGTGACTTATCTGCAAGTGTTCTTAGACATGTTTGATGAAAATCGGTTGAGCCGTTTAAAAGTTGTGGGGGGGAAAGTGGGGAAGAGTAACCGAATGTCAGCAAATATACTCGAGTGGGGTCTCAAATGAAAGCGCACTGAAAGAGAATATTGATGAATTAATCGAGAGTGTTCTTAGTTTCGTTTGATTGTACATTATATTAAGTATATACCTATAAAAAGTACAAAATAAAAAATTAAATTTAAAATTTAAAAAACCCCCGACACAAAAACCTAATTTCCCTTTAAAAAGTAAAAAATAATAAAAATAACTCAATCTTAAAGTACCTAAGAATGTATTAATAATTCAAAAAAAAAAAAACGTCGCGTTGGGGGACCGCTCCGCGAGTGCAGACGTCGTTGACTGCATAGTTAGGTAATAAGATTATTGGTAATTAAATTGTTAGGTTTGAGGCGGTCCCCCAACGCGGCGTATTTTTTTTTTTTGAATTATTAATACATTCTTAGGTACTTTAAGATTGAGTTATTTTTATTATTTTTTACTTTTTAAAGGGAAATTAGGTTTTTTTTTAATATTATTTATTTTCTCTTTTTCGGTTCTGCTAACTACAAAAGTGGGTTTATCGTTTTTAGGGTTCCGTTGCCTAATGGCAAAAAACAGAACCCTTATAGATTCGTTATGTCTGTCTGTCTGTCAGTCTGTCTGTCCGTCCGTATGTCACAGCTACTTTTTTCCGAAACCATCAGAGCTATGGTTTGAAACTTGGTAAGTAGATGTAAATACTGTGAACCGCGTTAAGATTTTCACACAAAAATAGAAAAAAAAAACAATAAATTTTGGGGTTCCCCATACTCAGAACTGAAATTAAAAATGTTTTTTTTCGTCAAACTCACACGTGTGTGGTATCTATGGATAAGTCTTCAAAAATGGTATTGAGGTTTCTAATATCATTTTTTTCTAAACTAAATAGTTTGCGCGAGAGACACTTCCAAAGTGGTAAAATGGGTGCCCCCCCCCCCCCCCCGTAACTTCTAAAATAAGACAATGATAAAACTAAAAAAAATATATGATGTACATTACTATGTAAACTTCCACCGAAAATTAGTTTGAACGAGATCTAGTAAGTAGTTTTTTTTTAATACATCATAAATCGTAAACCGCAATTTACGTTTCATTCAATCAACTCAAATACAAAAATTTAAAAAAAATACAGTTAATTTCATAAACATAAACCTTATGCATAAACCGTGAATATCTACAGGTTTGTACGGAACCCTCGGTGCGCGAGTCCGACTTGCACTTGGCCGGTTTTATTTTTTTCGCTATTCTGGTGATCCTGGCCGGGATGGCACAAATTTATGTCATTATTGTATTGTCATCGTTCCTTGATAAGTGTGCAAAGCTTCAAATTAATCTGTCGTTTTGAAGGAGGTGAATATCACATTCAAAGATTCCGAGCGTATATCTAAGCTTTAGAAAAAGCGTGTTAATAATAACTTCATAATAGTCTGCCCTGCTACGAACGCGTAGCCTCGTAGGTCAGCGTAGCTTGCGTAGCGGTGACTAGTGGCTGCTACGCCGTAGCAAGTAAACTGGAAGTTTGTGCTTTGGCTACATTTTCACACTTCAGCAAATATTCATGTTCTAGCTCTGGGTTGTCGACACACTCCTTAAATTAAAGCCTTATGAGTGTTTCTGTAGGAATTACCTCTGTGTACCTCTTGTGCTTACGTGTACTATTTATGTGTTACGTTTGGTGCAAATAAATGTTATTTTGTCTTCTTTCTTTATACATAAGGTTAAGGTTATTGAGATGGGAATGCATAGCAAAAATTAAAACTGAACAATGATGCAAAGTGAGCAAAGGTGCCATGAGCAATATGGGGAAAAACTAAAATCGAATTTTTAGTTACAGAAAGCATTTGTTTGACTAGGAATCGAAACAAATATTTCAAAAAACAAAAATAAAATACTCTGTACAATAAGTTTCGATTCACATCGTTTTTGGATGCATCCACACAGCCTTTCAGCCTTTCTCATTCCACTGCTGGACTCAGATCTGTTAAATTAAATCTTAGTCGGTTCCCCCTGGTCTGATGACTCTATTGGAGCTAGTTGATAGCATTTGACTCCCCCTTTAATAACAAGACACTAACGTACACTTATGTAGCGAAATTTGGGCGTACTAAAACATTTCTGTACGTCTCTTCGGTCGACACAGGTGTGATGTTAAGACAGATATCTGTGTGCAAATACCAGATGGCCAATTCTCGTGATTAAAAACGTTCAAAATGGAAGAAGCAGTACTACAATAAATTACCAGGGACAATTGTGAATGTAAAAACTGTAAAAAAAATTTAATGTTAAAAAAATATGTTCAAAATAAAGTAACCATCGTGCATCGCTAGTTCAAAAAAAATGTATATTTGTATTGCCTGCTTACGATAATAAACAAACTTATTGTATAGATTTTAAGTATCTAGAACAATAATATTAAATACTCTGTATACCTTTTGTCGACTCATGGAGTCATTATGTTATTTTAAAACTGAATGCTTTATTCTTATACCTCATATTGTAAGTGAACTGTTTCTGTTCTTTATGAGATTAAAATTCTTTACACCGAAAATGTAATCGCAGTGTCATCTCGGCAATAATCAAATATCAAAACGTTTTCAAAAATGTATAGAAGCTCTAGGTATTTTTGACAGATTTAGACTAAGATCAGAATGTGAACGTTCTTTAAATTACGAGAATTGATGATCTGATATCTAAAATAAATCGTTTTTAGAAATTACTGTATTAATACAATTTATTCTCAAACCAGTGCTGACGACAGAATCTGATTATTATTTTATAACGCGTATTATTTCAGTTGTCACTGTTCGTGACTTGAATGCGGTTTCATTACTCCAGTGTCTGCATACGATTGTGCTGGAATTAAAATCGCTATGTTATGCTATGCTATGTTGTGCTGCGCTATGTTACTCCACCGTGTTAAGTTTTGAATGTTTTGTTGAATATTTTTGTTTCTTGTAAATGTTTGTTTGGTGTTTATTGTGAATAAAGATGAGAGGTTTATTTAGTGGGAACGATGTTGGAGTTTCACATTTTTGGTGGTAATTGGAGGTACACATATTCAGTGTTTTTGTAAACGCATATCACCTAATAATTATTGTCACCCAGTGTTGACCGATTGAGTGTAGATCTGGGGATAATACGGATAAATCCTGTCTATATACATTTATTTATTTTATTCCACGGGAACGTAATACCGGGATAAAAAGTATCTTATTTTTTAATCTTGGTTATAAACTGAAGTGTGAAAATGTGTCTGATACAATTCACTCAAATCCGTTTGGCCGTTTTAGCGTGATAAGTAACAAAAGTCTAAACGTACAAAGTCTCAAATTTGTAATATTAAGTAGGATTACTGAATAGAATTGGAGTAATGTATAGTCAGCGTCAATAATATTGGGACGAACAGACTGTTCAAAATGATCTAAACACGTGTGTGGAAAAGGAAAAACGTAGTCGTTCATATGATTACATCCGACTCACATCAGTAAAGCAACAGGCGAGCTTATACTTTACAATCTTCCGCTTAATCCACCATGATATAACAGCAATTTATCTAAATCTCCTACCTAATTAATTTAAAAGCCAATTAATGATAACGCTCAACCTAACTTCACCGGTCTAAACCCCACAAAGTTGGCTTAATGAAACACCCTTGTATTAAGGAGTGGATTGACTCTGAATAAAATTAACATATTTTATTCGCTATTGTTTGCTATCAGCATTCGTTTAAAACTTTACTTCCCCCTTAATAATACTTGGGTAACCTCAAGATATATATTGTAGTTTTTTTTTTATTAGCCGTTGATGCTCCACTGCTGGGCGAAAGCCATCCTACTCTCTTTCCACGTCTCTCTGTCCAGAGCTGCCAAGGAGCAAGCAAAAGAGTCCAGCTCATACAGATATCAAAATGATTATTTATAATAGTGGTTATTTATTTTCCTTTATTCCATTTAAACATTCTTATAAATTATACTTTTAAATATTAGTTAAAAAAAAAAACATTTTAAAATATAAAAAATAGTAGCCCGCCGGTATCGGGAACAGGGTCCAAGTTACCGGCGGTCAGGGCTCCAGAGAGAGGAACCTCCTGACAATGCGAGCCGTGTCCAGAAGTACCGCTTTCTGAATCAAGCCCTTGACCCAGCTGCCCAACGAGAGCCTCTTCAGATGTTGGTCGAGACTCTTGGATATCAAGCCATTGGCTGTGACGACTATCGGCACAATGATCGCTGAGTCCATATCCCACATGTCGACAACCTCGCGAGCCAAGTCAAGATACTTGATTTGTTTATCTTTTTCGGCTTTCACGAGGTTCCCGTCATGCGGGACTGTAATGTCAACAATCATTGTGCGCCGCACTGATCGATGCACCACCATTATATCAGGCTTATTTGCAACAATAGTCCTGTCAGTGATGATGGATCGATCCCAGTACAGTGTGATATGTCCATTTTCGAGAACTTATTTATTTAATTATTAATAAGAAATCTAGGAAAGCAGTAGTGTCCCAGTGACAACAGCCCCGACTTATGAGTTGTAGATAGGTTTAATATAAGTTTCTTGTTCCCCTGTTGCCCCCGCGCCCCGTCGCATCGCATCGCATGCTTCATTTTCGTTTAGTGTTTTTTCTGACTTTTTCTGGCTCCTCAGCGTCTAAGCATCATGTGAAATAGCGTATTGCCTTCCTGAAAAATTGAACTATTAAATGCAATAAGATTTTTCTGATAGTTTCAGAGGTTAGCGCATTCAAATAAATATACAAACTCTTCAGAATTATTATATTAGTATAGATATTGTTTGATGTTGCAAACCACTTTTAAGTTATTAATCCAATACTACGTTACAGCTCGCTCAATTCTATTAGGCTTATGGCATCGTACTGTAATCACTAATTAGTTTACCCCGCGTGGCATCTATTGTAAAGCAACCGGGTCTAGATGGAAAACTGATAAACCACGGACATTAAAAAGAAGACTGCTTCTCAATAACAATATTTAGATGCATTTACTATAAGCACACATTTTTCCAACCACTTGTAATTCATGTACAAAAATTCATTTCCAAAAAATAATAATTACAAAGCATAGTTAATCGCCCCACAGAAAAACCTTCAATACTTTTCCAAGCGCCATTTCAGTTCATCATACATCAAACAAAGGGAAATTCACAGGTATTTGTCGACGGCCGAGTGTTGACCCTTGAGCCATCACGAGAGCCCTACAGAGTGGCGTGGTGTCAAGGGGCGGCGGCCTACGTGCTCAGAGACACCCGCATGTAGGGATTATGGCGCGTGACCTCAATTGCAGGATGGCTGTAATGGGGGATGGGCTTAGGGGCGACTTTTTGGGTTTTAGCTTTTACACGACTGCGTGACGCCAAGGAGGGTAATTTTTTAGTCAGCTTATGTACAGACGCCAGCACATCGAGCTACTACAATCTGTCAAATTTCTTTAATAGATTATCAACTTTATAGCTAAAGCATTAGGTTCAAGGTTGATTGGGAGAATTTGATAGTTTCGGATACATTGATGTGCTGGCGTCTGTACATTGTTCTGTTTGTTCTTTTATGATGCTCGAGAGACCAAAGGCGTGGGTCGATTCTTACGTCAAACGATTTGTCTTAATCTTTTGAGTACGAATATGGTGACAACCAGGCGCCATATTGTGAAATAGAAAAAAAATGGAAGTCGACAAACTTTGTCTTATTTACCTAATTTAGTTTCATTTAGAAATATCCATGGGCATGCTCATCATCTTCATTTAAGCTGAAAGTCTACTGCTGGACATAGGCCGCCCCTAATTTGGGTGGTTGGCCATAATCGCCACGCTTGGCAGGCGGGTTGGCGATCACAGTATGATGGTAAAACGCATAGAGAACTGCTGCCCATTCTCTTGTAAATCCCTTAGTCGCCTCTTACGACACCCACGGGAAGAAATGGGATGGTCCTGTTCTTTACGTCCAGCACCACCGATTATGGCAAAGCCCCCCACATTGGGGGAGGCCTAAGTCCAGCAGTGGACGTTTTACGGCTGAAATGATGAATGATGATCCGATGACCCCGGTTACTTATCCCTTTTGTTGACTGTATCTAAGTTGGTGGTAACGCCGAGAGTGTATTTCCATTTTCCTAAAAGCGCATAAACTCACCTTATTGGTAATCTTACCGCATCTGAACATGGACTAAGCAAAAGTTTCTGCTACGGGATAAATGCATGAGTTCGAAAAACAAAAGTTGGTTATTGATTGATATTTTCACTAATAGGACAGAAAAGTGTAGGCGCCCACTTCATGTGGCTGTTACGAAGGGTTACTTAAAAGTTGTCGATAAAGTGTAGGAAGTAACAATTTCCTGAAACGCTAATATTAGTTTACTTTTTCAACATCCGGGAAATTCTTGAGATTTTTTGTACATATTTTATAGTTTATTAAATAAACTTCCGATGTAACCGCCCATCGTAATTATTATATTTAAAGTGTGTATGACATCAGGAAAATAAACATATACAGGGTGGCAGGGGACAACAAAACTCAACCTGTTACCATTCAGTACAAGATTCTGGATCTCCTGCGTTTAAATACTGACGGGTATAAAAAGAAAATAGTTGGTCCATGCATTTTGATCGCGTACGTGTTGCAATTTTCTGAAGATAACTATTTGTTAACCGCCCCGGTTTATGAATAAATGAGCTGAATTCATGATTACTGTTTGCACGTCAATTCGCCTGCTACCCTGTATACTATTAGTAACTCAGTAGAAACATTACAATTTTTATCCTAAAGTACAGACGTCGGCACATCAAGCTACCCGAAACTGTAAAATTGTCCCAATCAATCTTGAACCTAATGCTTTTGCAATAAAGTTGAAAACCGATTAAAGAAATTTGACAGATTGTGGTAGCTTTATGTGCTAGCGTCTGTACAAATATAAAAAAATACAAATTAGTTTATTTCTTTAACAAATACATTGACACTGAAATTGTGATTGAAGCCTCCTTTTAAGCTAATAAAGCCTGGAGTAGATTACTCCGCTCTTCCATAACAAAAGAAACATTTATTTAAAATATAAAAACATTTGTCTGCAATCTAAGTTTCATCAGTGTGTGTGTTTGTTTTTGTTTGAATTAGTGTGTGTATTTGTTTGTGTGTTACGTAACGTGTTTTAAAAGCGTTTCCATTTCCTTATAAGTGAGTTGTTTGATCCATTCAACTATTGGAAAACTAAAGGGGGAATAAAACGAGGCCCATAATTAAAGAATCCATTCTTGCCATGACATTATTAGGTATGGCGAATTATATTGCATCATATGTCAGGAAAAAACATAGAGAAAAGGTGCCTAAAGGTCGCCATGCTTCACTGATTACAGGCTTACAAAAACTTCACCCCAATTTTAACACAGTTTCTTTCACAATTCAAAGGATTTTGTAGGAAATTTCTAATCCATCGCATAATTTGTTTGAAAAACTCGTCTGCACGATCACGTAAATAATATAATGAATAGAACAAAGTTCATTCATTTATTTGACCCAGGTTAAATCTCATAATATTCACACAAAAACAGAAAAACCTTGAAATAGTTTTTTGAATGGTATCGGATTCTCAAAAAGAAAAACATTGCAATTGTATGTTACTTTCCCCGCTAGTTGCATACCTAAATAATTTTGTAATTCTTCGTTTTGAAACCGCCACGTAGCCTATAATTCAATTTCTATTAAACCGCCATAGCCATACACGTCAAAAGTCGCGAATCAGATCATAATTTCAGCCGAAACACGTCCACTGCTGGACATAGGCCTCCCCAATTTCGAGGGGTTTGTCATAATCACCACGCTTGGCAGGCGGGTTGGCGATTGCAGTGTGGTGATTAAATGCATAGAGAACGCTACTGCCCATTCTCTAGAAAGTCCCTTAGTCACTTTTTACGACACCCACGGGAAGAAGTGGGATTTAGCAATTCTTTACGTCAGACACCACACGGAACACGAATCAGATTACTGTGTAAAAAAAAAAATCTAATATTGCATTCTAATCCCTTTAATTAAAGCATATTACAGAAAGCTGCACAAGACTGCGGCGTTTGGGCACGCCACAATTGCGGCGGTAAGTCCCCTCTTTGAGGAGTGGATAAAGAGGCGCCACGGCGTCCTCACCTTCCGCCTGACGCAGGTTCTCACCGGGCATGGGTGCTTCGGTGGGTTCCTGTTCAGGATAAAGCGGGAGGATACGCCCGGGTGTTTCCATTGTGAGGATCGTCTGGAGGACACGGTGGAGCATACGGTGGAGGTGTGCCCTGCCTGGGCGGGGCACCGCCGTGTCCTCGTGGAGGCGATCGGCGGCGGCGACCTCTCGCGTCCGGCCCTGGTGCGAGCCATGGTACGGAGCGAGAGGGAATGGGAAGCCGTCACCTCCTTCTGCGAAGCAGTAATGCTCGCGAAGAAGGAGGTGGGGCGCGTGAGGGAGTGGCAGTCACTGCGCCCTCACGTCCCTAGCCAGCGCAGGAGGAGACGCCCCGGGCGTCGGGAGTCGATAGCGGACTCCCGGCCACCGTAGGCGCGAGCTTGCGGGCGGCGAGCAATGGGTAGCTCGCTGCCCGGTAAGGACCAGGCTTGGGTCGACGGCGCGTAGTGTTCCACGCGCGCCTCAAAGAGATGTCAGCAGCAGTGTAGGGGTCTACTAAGACCGATGCCTGTCGGGGTCGCGTGATTGTTCGAAAGAGATACCGTGACCCTGGCACATGGGCAACTGATGGAATACGGGTGGGTTTTAGTCAGTAAAAGTCTGACACGCCCTCCCGCTCCGCCCAGAGCGGGAGAAGTCATTTGATGATTTCCCATACTGAAAAAAAGAAAAAAAAACCGGCCAAGTGCGAGTCGGACTCGCGCACCGAGGGTTCCGTACAAACCTGTAGGTATTTTCGGTTTAAAAATATATATATTTTTTAATTTTTATATTTCAGTTGATTGAATGTAAGGTAAATTGCGGTTTACGATTTATGACGTTTTAAAAAAAAACTACTCACTCGATCTCGTTCAAACCAATTTTCGTTGGTAGTTTACATGGTAATGTACATCATATATTTTTTTTAGTTTTGTCATTTTCTTATTTTAGAAGTTACGGGGGGGGACACACATTTTACCACTTTGGAAGTGTCTCTCGCGCAAACTATTCAGTTTAGAAAAAAATGATAATAGAAACCTCATTACCATTTTTGAAGACCTATTCATAGATACCCCACACGTATGGGTTTGATGAAAAAAAACATTTTTGAGTTTCAGTTCTATGTATGGGGAACCCCAAAATTTATTGTTTTTTTTTCTATTTTAGTGTGAAAATCTTAATGCGGTTCACAGAATACACCTACTTACCAAGTTTCAACAGCATAGCTCTTATAGTTTCGGAATAAAATGGCTGTGACATACGGACGGACAGACAGACAGACAGACAGACAGACAGACAGACATGACGAATCTATAAGGGTTCCGTTTTTTGCCATTTGGCAACGGAACCCTAAAAACAGACTGCGGCGTTAGAAAATGTACAATGTGCTATATTTTTTTCCTAGTATTGCAAGCTGTGGCCTCGTTAACACCCTTCGGATAGAGGGGGAAGGGTTCACGGAATCGTTTTCACACCTGATTCAATGAGCTATTGAATCAGGTGTGAAAACGATATATCGATTTTATGCTATCCTTACGTTTAAAGGACTCTAAACCTACAAATAAGTACTATTATTATACTATGATGATGAAAACACGTCATATTTAATTAATATAATATACAAACTAACACTAAAATAAATAAACGATGTACAAGAATATTAATGGGGAAAAAAGGAAAACAAAAAGTAAGTACTTATTTAGAAATGTAAAGTCATGAGGGAAAATCATCCTAATATCCTACTATAATCCTACTAATATTGTAAATGCGAAAGTTTGAATGTATGGATGTGTGGATGTTTGTTACCCTTTCACGCAAAAACTACTGAACGATTTGGATGAAATTTGGAACACAGTTAGTTTATAACCTGGATTAACACATAGGCTACTTTTATCCCGGTAGTACGTTCCCGCGGGATATTTTCCGACCTCCATGCGGGCGAAGCCGCTGGCAAAAGCTAGTTGTTACATATGTAATATTCTTAAGTGTAATTATTTATTTATTATTATTTATATATGCTTTATTGTACACCAAAAAATACATAACAACAAGAACATTTAACACAAAAAACATACAATCGGCAGCCTTATCGCTTTCTGCGATCTCTTCCAGGCAACCTCAACAATTCAATTCCAATTAGCAATTCTCTGACAGTTGCATGAAATGACAAGTTGACAACATGGCGATGACGTAGGGTATCAATTAGTCCAATAATGAACTTCCCTGCCTATGTGCTAGATTTTTTAGTGTAGTTATTTCTATTAGGTTGTACAAGCTAGAAAGATATAAAACTCTTCCACGCTTCCCTAAGCTAAGAATATTTTTAGAAATATCAAATATCTGTCTATTTCTATCAGCCGTAAAACTTCGGCGAAGCAATATCAATAAACGAACCAGGTGAAACTGATCTCCCTTGTTGAAATAACTCAACAGAATGAGCTCAAATTAATATTCTTCAAGCAAATGTAACTCGATTCCCTTCTATATTCGAATTTTTCGAGACAAAATTAAAGTATTCAACGTTGTATGAATTTTAATTCGTTGACGTCAATTTTCTTGAACTTTTAAGAACTGTATTCTTATTCTCGTCGCGGCAATAAATTTTGTGTGGAGCTGTTTGATCAGAATGCAATAGATTTGAGAATGAATATTTTATTTGTTTGCTGTGATTTCGGGACACGTCCCTCGAGTGTCGTTAGAGGGAATAATAAAAGCGTTACTTAGAGGGGAAAAAGATTGCCAAAACATTGGCCCACTCACTTTGCCAATGTCCGGCCATACTTGCAACATGTTATGCTTGCCAGTGTTTCTTTGATGTAAAATTCTCTGGGAAATCGGTGCATGTAAATAATTAAAAAAACTGCGCCAGCTTACCACTACGATTAGACAACACACAAAAGTAATATATTATGTCTTATTACATCCTTCTCAGTCATATCATAGTTTATAGATAACATACACAATCGACTCCGTTTAAATAAGTAGTATAAGGACACAACTACCCCGTTGGTCTCCTGGTTGCAAGCGCGACTGCTGAGCGTGGGCCCCTGGGTTCGTTTTCCAGGTTAGACAGTGTTATTGGCTTTTTCAATTAGGTATTTCTAAGTAACAGCTTGGGGTTTCATACATATGCGGTAATGGTTTCTCTCCGGTTGACTCGGATTGCCGTCACATCGGACTATGAGAGTGAGGGAAGAGTGAGTGCCCCTGTGTATGCGCACACACTTATGCACTAAAATATCTCTAGATCTCTAGATTAGCCGCCATGGTCGAAATACGGTCTGAAGGACTATATAAGGACACATCTAAAATCAACAATCGTGATTTCCGAGTTTGCATTTAGCAGTTCACTGACTTTTCCAAACAGTCCCTTGTTCACATTTATAATTTCCGTGTATATGTAACTTTTTGTGTACAAAAAAAGCCCCATTCCAGTTTGTGATGACAAAAACGCCCCATTCCTGTCAGTAACAAAAAGTGTCACAAAAAAGAAATATATCACGGCATTCGACACTGATAATAATGCACGCCAGTGTACGCCATTGAATGAGATGTGTGGCTCACTCCCAAATGTTATGTCATTGTGTCAATTGACGTTGGCTTTCAGTGTAAACGGACTGTTCATTTTGATAAATAAACAAGAATTAATGTGAATTATTTGATTTACGACTCTGTTCTTAATGTATTTTGGTTAAAATATCATTTGGAACATTATTCACTAAAGCGATCTTTCAACAGTACGCTGCCGACAATAATAATACTAACTTCTGCCCGCGACTTTGTTCTTGTGAAAGTCGTAAGGTACACAATAATTCTAAAATAACTGCACATATTTTTATAAAAATCCATCGAAACCGACCCATCGCATAGCGTAGCATCGCTCACACGCGCTGTTACTTCATTTTATCTTAGCGTTCTTTCCGATTTTAGTTTTGATTCTCAGTAGGGTTGAAGTGTGATGGTAAATAGACCTTCCTCAAGAATTGGTCTATCAAATTCTAAAGTTAATTTATTTTTTTTACAAATCCTACTGGCAGTTCCCGCGATTAGCATTTAACCAACTCTTCAGTTTTACTATATTAGTCTTGAATCTCTAGATAATATAATTCATGTAGCTTTAGAATAAGCCTGTCTCACAAATATGAGGGACAGAGAAGACGCTTCAAAGCAGACGACCTTTTTGTTAAAGGAAACTTTACTTCATCTCTTGAACTTACCTCGAAACTAATACTCAGGTTCCATATACTTATGTAACCGCAATTCGTATAAAAGCGTTTGACGAAACGCAGATCATAAGTGAAAATCGCCCGTGAAAGTCGCAAGTGAAGCCGAAGTCGATCTAATCAGCACTTAATATTATTTGAGGTGCACTCGCCCGGGATCGGGCTTAGTCGTCCGGGAACACGTCTCTACGTATCTTACCGACGTTTTTGGATGGAACCGAGATTCGTTTTAAAGAATTTAAGATGGCGTCCGTAGGTACAATCATGTGAAGGCATATGACTGCCTGACTGAATTTTGATGGATAGAGAGCCAGAGGAACACCAAAGAAAAGACAGATGGATTGTGAAATAATGGATTTTATTTCTATAAGGAGGTTTGTACAAGTACATTTACACGTCAATCCTATTTTGAAACACCGGCGTTAACTAACGCCGGTGTTTCTTATCCGACTACTTTGGGAAGAAAGGCCAAAACAAACTCAGAAGTCACAGTCTTTTTTAAAGTGCAGATAATATTGGTTAAATGTGAATACCATGTGGACTAGTGTCCAAAATGGTATTTAGATGAAAGCACCACACAAATTGAGTAGACCTGTTCAGTCAGCGCATGCATTTATCAGTAATCATGAAGCTCAACTCAGGAAATAGATCAAAGAGGAAGAAGAAACGTGGGGTATAGTATGAAAGAGAAGATGGGAAGATGACATGCTGCGCTGACTCCAAGTACAGTCGATGATCCACTGCTACGTAAGATGTGCACAGATAGGTTTGACACCTGTTTTTATTATTCCATGTTTGAAAAAAGAAGAATGGTTTATTCTGCACAAACAATTTCTGCGTCTGCGTATTTGGCTTGTCTGCGATTCATTTTTGTACTAGCCACGCATCCGTACCTAACTTGGCCGTAAGTCACATTTGACGATCCCCACATCCACCATCATCAGCATCATTAATCATTTCAGCCAAAAGACGTCCACTTCTGGACATAGGCCTTTCCCAATTTGGGGGTATGCGATAATCTAAGCAGGTGGGTCGGCGATCGCAGTATGGTGGTAAAATGCACAGAGAATGCTGCTGCTAACTCTCTAGTAAGTCCCTTAGTCGTCCACGGGAAGAAATGGAATGGCGCTATTGTATATGTCCGACACCACACCACACTCACATCTATATTAATTCAATATCATATAGAGGTGTATATTCGGAATCTCTCCACAGACAATGGCTCACCTCCCATCTTGCACCGCATGCCCGTGAGGATCTAATGCGAAAACTGTATTGTATAAGACAATTTGCTACAGCATTTCAGTGGAAAGACGTCCACGGACATAGAATTAAAATATATATACAGGATAAGTTTTTAACCAGTGTGCAAACTAAACTTAAACGAGTTATAATAACCATGCAATTTTTATTTTGATATCTTAGTACAAAAACCGGCCAAGTGCGAGTCGGACTCGCGCACGAAGGGTTCCGTACAAACCTGTAGGTATTCTCGGTTTATGCAGAAGGTTCATGTTTATGAATATAAATGTTTTTTTTTTATTTCTGTTGATTAAATGAAAGGTAAATTGCGGTTTACGATTTATGACGTTTAAAAAAAAACGACTTACTCGATTTCGTTCAAACCAATTTTCGGTGGTAGTTTACATGATAATGTACATCATACATTTTTTTTAGTTTTATCATTCTCTTATTTTAGAAGTTACGGGGGGGGGGGGACACACATTTTACCACTTTGGAAGTGTCTCTCGCGCAAACTATTCAGTTTAGAAAAAAATGATATTAGAAACCTCTATACCATTTTTGAAGACCTATTCATAGATACCCCACACGTATGGGTTAGATGAAAAAAACCATTTTTGAGTTTCAGTTCTATGTATGGGAAACCCCACGATTTATTGTTTTTTTTCTATTTTTGTATAAAAATCTTAATGCGGTTCACAGAATACATCTACTTACCAAGTTTCAACAGCATAGCTCTTGTAGTTTTGGAGAAAAGTGGCTGTGACATACGGACGGACAGACAGACAGACAGACATGACGAATCTATAAGGGTTCCGTTTTTTGCTATTTGGCAACGGAACCCTAAAAATGGTTAACGAAAGATGTTTATTTTGAAACTGATTTTATAGTAACTTGCGCGGGACGCCGGCGTGGCGGCGAAGGTGAACGACCGAGCGTAGCTACGAGTACCTACCAGCTGTTAGATGGGTCAAAATTCTAAGAAGTTCGAAGTGCCTACACCGCGCGCGGTTACTTACCTATTTCTATTATAGATATCACATTACGAAATATGTAGGATGTCCACAGTTTACTGATTTAAGGTGGGATAATTTTTTAAAAAAAAGTATAGAAAAAGGAATTGAAATGTGTTCTATTACTGATACTAAACTACCAAAAAAAAATTTGCGCACTGGTTAAAAAAAAATCCTGTATACAAGATTATTTTTAGTATATGCGAAACCTGAATATAGTTTGTTCAGAATCAGTAACTGAATCGATTCCAATAATTTTTACACCATGTTATATTTTGTACCAAAAATATTTAATTACGCTTCCAAGTCGCGGGCCGCGCTGTTTTGTTTCGATTTTAAAATTATCATGTCTTTCTCGTATTCAAACGTCCATTACGCGGAGATGGTACGTACACTAGCTGTTTGTGGTGATCTGCATAAGTTTTTGCGTGGACAACCAGGTAACTTATGAAGCTTATAACTTTGTGATTATTAATGATACAGTTTTGAAATTTTTTTCATAGATTCTTTACATAAAAATACTAGACCCGTGTTTCGGGTTTCGCATAAACAAAAATTAATGTTGTAGAATGAGGAGTTTGTCATAATCGCCACGTTTGGGAGGCGATGGTAATTATAGGGAAAGCTGCTGTCCATTCTCTAATAAGTCCTTTAGTCGCCTTCTACGACACCCACGGGAAGTAATGGGATGGAGCTATTATTTACGTCCAGCACCACAGGGAATAACCGCATTTGACGCATATAACACATCTATAACATAACATTTATGAGACTATAACCGTCGTATTCACGGTAAGTGAATGACAATGACCTGTATGGCATTATCGAGCGACGTTGGATGTCAAGGCTTTTGAGTTGTCTGGTTATTTGCCTATACCATGTAAGTTGGCTACTTTATTACATGGTAATGTATCAATTTGTGTATGTTTTCTGTATGCTGAGTAATCGTGACAATGCGTAAAACGCGCCTAGCGGAACTCTTAAAATAATTAGCGTAGTGTTTATTTTGTTATAATTTTGCAAGGTGATTCAATTACTTTTGATTAAATATAAAAAATATGCAATATTCAAGGAAATATATGAATAAAAATATTCAAATATTTTCGGTTCCTTTAGGCATTCATGGCCCCAATGCACGTCTGTTGCACGTTCAAAAACATTAGCATTTTATAGAACATACATATTTTACAACACGCTCGTTTTCGTAATATGTATAAAACTAAATAAATAAAATAAATACTAATGTTTTAATTTGTTATCTATTTTTATTTTTAGTAAATAATGATTGATTTTTATACTTTTTGCTGAGAGTCCTCAATTGTACTTTAGCTTTATGTCATTGCAAGAACTTTAAATATATATTTAGGTTCTTAAAAGTCAATGATGAAATAATTTCAAAATTGTTGATTGTTAATTTGGTTACATTTTTTTTTTAGTTATAGAATTGGGTCCCTAAAGGGTCCGTAATTATACCTTACCTTTAAGTCAGTTTAAGAACTTTAAACATAATGGAATGCAAATAAATATATGAACAAATAAAGTAAATAGCATGCATATTATAGCTAAGCCCATCGTCAAATAGTGCAACCTTAATTTTGAGAAAGCGCATTACAGTGAAAGTTATACTACAATAAAACGCTAAATGTATTTTTCTCATATCACTATCTAATATACAGCGAGAAAAACTGGCAGTCCGCCATGAAAGCACAATGTGATCAACTTTTTACCAACATTTATGCCAAACAATCGTTCAAATACCGCTTTGGCACAAGCAACTACTCTGCCGAGTCGGTTAAGGTTACTAAGCTTGATATTATGTATTTTAACAAGCCCACAGCAGTTTCAAGGTCAACTTAAGGTCACATAAATCTCCTAGCCCGTTTTATGAAGTAGTTCCATAGTTTGTTATTCCGGTTTTAGATTGTATATTATTGTCTTGTTTTGGGTGCCAAGTTTTCTCTTCTACTACAGGATAGTACTTCTACTTAATACTGAGAACTGACTATAATATATTTGGGTAACAGAAAACAAAGCATTTTAGGCCTTCTATATGTCCTATTAAGAATCATAATCACATACACACTAAGCGTCAAATCAGCTACTTACAATTGTATGTACGCGGTAAGTCGACGCAATAAAATGGCGGCTGCATTTTCACGCCGAGAGTTTGAAAATCGAACTGTGTATTCTTTCAACACGCTGAGCTGCACTCTGTTGGATTCTCCATCTTCGGTTCATCCCCGAGAGTTGAAAATTCAGTGCGCGATAAAATCTTGCCACGATATTTTTACGTTCGTGTGAAAGTCGAAAATAAAAATAATTGTATCGTTTTCTACTAGCCAGCTTTTAATTTAAACGATTCCATAACACCACTTTTTCAAAGAAACTCTTAATTAGTTTGGAATGTGGAAGTTTCCACATTCATATAGGGTCATAACGAACTTTTAAAAGCTGTCACAATCGAAGACAAAAGTCACGTTTCGATAACTCAACAACAATTGTATATAAAAAATAAGTCTCCGCTACAACGAATTAATAATGGTCTTTTGATTAGTTTGGCCATTCGTAATTTCAGGGTTATACAGCATAAACATGACAACATTTAACATTTCACCCGTTAGGAAACGGACTTTAGCGCTCAGGGTTTAAAGTCGAGATTTATATGAGGACAAGTGGCAATAAAATCACTTTTGAGGAATGGTTGTAGTCACGCAGTGTTATAAATCAGATAAATACCTACGCTGCCATGATGATTAGCTGGTGTAGGTTTCAGAGATATTTCACCCCGGTAAGTATAAAATAATGGAAATAGAACTACAACCGAAATAACGCGTGAAGGTCATACATAGAAACACGTGGAAGGAGGTACGGTCAACGGCAACAGTAGATTAAAAATTCATTTCATAAATATTAGTTATTGAGCTAAATATTTCATTTAAATCAGAACTGAATACCTACTACTAATATGTGGTTCCGTGGGTTTACTATTATTTACGTCCGACACCGTAAAGAATAGTGCCATTCCATTTCTTCCCGCGGGTTTCGTAAAAGGCGACTAAGGGACTTACTAGAGAAAGGGCAGCAGCGTTCTCTATGCATTTTACCGCCATACTGCGACTGCCAACACGCCTGCCAAGCATGGCGATTATGGCAACTCGCCCCAAATTGGGGACGTAAATGTCCAATAGTGGACGTCATTCGGCTGATTCTGGTAAATATGTTGTACCTACCATAGTAGCAACAGTCATTCTTTACTCTTTCACGTGTGTTGAAAATAATCACCAGGGAATTTCTGATAGAATAAGTCTCCAGATCTGCCTAGCCTTTTCCCAACTATGTTGGGTTCGGCTTCCAGTCTAACCAAACACAGCTGAATATCAGTATTTTATATGGAGCGACAGATAGTAATAGTCTATCAAATATAAATCACTAAGACATTTTTGGATGGCGGAATGAGCTGGATAGGTGTTGTCAAAACTGAAAGGTGGACGCGCGGGCTCACGAAAGATGGAAGGGATTGGAGGGAGACCTTTGCCCATGAGTGACCGTGAAGGCTAATAAAAAAGCCATTTTTAAAAGGGTGAAGTACCATTGAACTTTCTGGTTTAAGGGGATGCGAATACGTAGCCCGCGAAATTTAAAATATTCTTACGTTTTTGCGAGTAGCAATGTATGTGCCAGGTTGATTAAAATATGATTCACGACCGTAGGAATACGATTTTACAGATTACTAGAATCAGCAAGGCAACTCTGTTACTACATAAAATCCGATATAATTACTATTTCATGAAAATAAATAAAATTGGACTCTCTGTTTGTAATTTCAAATTAACAGCTTTTTACTAAATGCAACAGTATTTACGGTACATACATCGAAAAATCAACTTTTAATTTTATTGTCGGTCTGTCTGTTTGTTCCGGCTAGTCCCTGAAACGGCTGAACCAATTTTAACGGGACTTTCACTGGCTTATTGTTGATATTATAAGAAGTAACATAGGCTACTTTTTGTATCGGGAGCTCGTCCCCGTGGGATAATTTCCAATATCCACGCGGGCGAAGCCGCGAGCAGCAGCTAGTGAGATTATATAAATGAGAAGCGCTTCCCTCTTTAGCTAGGCTGATGATAAAATCAATTAACGGCTACTTCCGGGAAACCGCTGAAAATACCTACGAAAGAACAGAGTAACTTCTAAACATCTGTTTGAACTTTTGTAACACGCGCCTCTCAAGGAACGATCAAAGATCACTTCGGTAAACGAATTGTTTGATGTTTTGTCGGCTTTTACGATCCACGACCAATCAATACTTCAGTATTAATTGCTCCGAACAATGAACAAAACAAAATCTACTAACGATGTTTTAAAAACGAGGCTTTCTGAAATATGTGTTTGAAAATTCAGAGGACACGTCCTTCCACTCAATAGGTAAGTCGACTACGAATACCCACGCAATCCCTAGTTTAAATCCATTGACCACAATGTAAACGAAATCCTAAACCCAAGGATCAGAGTCTAAAATCTAAAAGGACAACTTAGTTGAATCCTAAGCAGTGCGTGAAAATTGCGTAGTGTTTTACCACGTGAACTCTCTTAGTTTATACCTGCCACGTTTTAAGGAATTGGATGTATTCCGGGAGTATTTTCGAAAGAAATACAGTGAGAAAAGCAGGAAAGGTTTATTTAGAAATCTTTTTTCACGAAATTAAGGTTATTTTTACGTAAGTAAGAAGTAGTAAGTGGTTCACAATAGATTCGAAATGTCATCATCTGCTTAGCTTTTTCCCAACTATGTTGGGGTCGGCTTCCACCCCAGTCTAACCGGATGCAGCTGAATACCAGAATATTATATGGAGCAGCTGCCTATCTGACCTCCAAAATCCAATAACAGGGTAATACGATACCCTTTGGTAAGGCTGGATTCAGACATGCTTCTGACAACTCGAGAATTATAGTTGAATAAAAGGCAGGAAAAACCAAATCAGTAAGTATCTCATAACGATTTAATGTTAAATGAATCTTTAATTACCGCCATGATGACGCGTCCCATCGGATTAGCCCTCTCGACTGATGCGGAAAGATAACCCACTTTATGTTTGCTCAACAAACTCTGAGCCAAACCTCGATAGCAATCACTCCCACAAGAGGCCACTCGATACAGACTCGATAAAGTCTCATCGATACGAGAATCGAGTCAAGAGCCTTTCCAAATAATCCTACAGGTTTAAAGGTCCCACAACCTTAATTGCTGGCAATTAGCCAAAAATTGAAAGGAGTAAGTTAAGCCGGATTAAGAGTTGTAAGATAAATTTTGCCCTTTGCCCCGAACCTTTTGTTGGCAGCCTGCCGACGCCTTAATTACGATTTTAATAAATTATTAGCCGAAACTTGGAGGAATTCGGGGATTTTAAATGTATCTGTTTGTAGTCCACAATTGAGAGAGACGTTTCCTCAATTTGGAAATTACGTTTCAGAGCTTTACTTTGAGGGTGGTGAACTGGTGATGGGCAGTAACCTTATTAGTTTTGACTTGTTTGCTGCTGAGATCAATCAAACGGTTGTCTAGCGTTGCTATTCGGATTATATTAGAAGTAAAGTTTAGAAGTTTTCATCCTTCTAGAGCACAGAACAGATAAAAGAGGTTTTATACTCAATAATTTATTGCATTCCAGATGTATTCAAAATAATTATGGTATTTTAGATAAAAGCACACCAAAATTAGGAGAGATGAATGTGGTAATTCTAGCAATCTGTCTGTTATCTTTTCTGTGTTTTCTTTTATCTGTTCTGCATTCTAGAGGATCCACAAAGTTATGTACTTAATTAAATTAAACATTACGTATCACCGGAAGATGCAATTGAAATCTCTTTTGCATTTTATAACTCAATATTGTCGCCGTCCTGTGAAATTCTCGTGATTGAAATAAAATGTTTTTTGTTTTACTGACTCGAAGTTGTCGTGTAAACAAATAAATAAACAAAAAAAAAAAAACTTTAGCGAGTTTTTCACTTGACGGTAACGATATCTTTTTAGCGCAGCCGTGGGGCACACTTATAAATGCTAGTTTCTAATATCGCACTTCACACTTTTTATTGATTTTCTTTTTAATTTTTGTTTTTTGTTAATTTATGTATTTTTTGCAGTATTATTTTGTGTGCCTTTGAGTTTGTGCTAAATAAATGTATTTTCTTCCTTTCTTTCTTTCTATATACATACAGGGCTACTTCTCAAAGAACTGACAGAATTTAGGATGTCAGACTGAACAATTTTCTCCATGGAATGTATATCGTTATCACGAAAAAAATTCACAAAGGAAATTTAGGTCAAGTAAATATTGAAGTTTTAAAATTCGATGACGATATTGGTCCCATGGAGAAAGTTGTTCAGTTTGGTCGCACCCTTAAAATCGGCAAATTTTTGAATACTAGCCCTGCATGTATCTCCCAAAATCAGACCTAGTCTAGACAAAGTAGTATTCAATCAAGGATAACGATAATCGTGGTTTTAAACATGTATTCAATTAACTTATGCTACCGAAAGGGTTATGTCAATCCTGTTAAAGGTAAGTCATAGAAAAATCTTTGAAAGCGTTTGCCACTTGTCAAACCCTCAGATCTGAAATACCCTTTAAGCAATTACCCAGGAAAGCCTATGACTATTAATTAAAAGTTCCGGTCCTTGACCAACCCATCAACACAATCGTTGGTGCTAAACTAGAGGGAAGTTCCCGTCAAATAGTTCGGAAGTGTCTCCGAGATTCTTGCGACCATCTCCACCTACTCACATATTTGTGCAAATCTAAGTAAGGGTGTTAGTTGTCCAAGTTCAGGCGTTTAGGAAATAACTTCTGTCACTTTAAGCTGAGGAGAACTGTTCGAAGATTGTTAAGGATAATTGTGTATGGTGAGCGGAAGAGGAATTTGCATGTGTTTCTGGCCTCGATTAGTAGGTCGGGTAATGTATTATTGGGTTTTTCAATCAGCAATGTCTCAGTAGCAGCCCGGAGTCTGGATTTATGCCTGGTTGATGGCAATAGATTCGCCCCTAATGACGGCACCTAGAGATAACTGGTAAAATGGTGGCTGTGGGGATTACAGTGATGTTATGTTATGTAAAATGTATGTAGTTGAAGTTCACATGCCTGTTACGACGTACCACTTTTGTCAACTGGTTAAATAAAGTGGCTTTAATGTACGCTAAGTACTTCTTCTAGATTTTTTATAAATTTATTAATTTCAATCGTAATAGGATTTAATACATTTTTTTTTCTCGTTTTTAATTTTTTTTAAGCTATTTTTTATTTCTATTTCTTTTTTCTTTTTTTCTTTCTTTTAAATAATTTTTTTTTTTCTATTTCTTTTTTAACTATTTTTTTTTGTGTTATTTATCTATTATATAAGGTGTATCTATTCATACACGAAATATTTTAAGGGGTACACCTGTAGGTGATAAAGAAGCTATAGAAGCAAAAAGAAAATTTTTATCAAAGCGTTTTTGAATTTTCACAATTATTATAATTTTAAAACTACTTGAGACGTTTTGCATAAAACCTTTACTCTAAATTCTATGAATGGCCCGCCTGACGCTGCGAGGGTGACGACCGGACGGAACGAGCATGGCCGCGGTGTCTCGGGCCGTAAAAAATAAGAACGAGCCAGTATTTCTTATGTGCGTCAAATAATTTATAAATATTAAATTTTAAAAATACCCTTAGAATTTTTTTTTTTCGTTTCTATAGCTTCTTTACCACCTACAGGTCTCTTAAAATATTTCGTGTATGAATAGATACACCTTATATATATGTATTTAGATATATATAAGTATATTTATCAGTTGTCTGGTCGCCATAGTACAGGCTCTGCCTAGTTTGGGTTCAGATAACGGTTGGTTGTCCTAAGATATTATTTATTTTTATTTTATTTATCTGCAAAATCTTAATCTGCTAACCTAATCTTTGTGGCTAAATATTTTAATAATTTTACCCAGCAGTGGGTGATTCCAGGCTGAGATGATGATGATGATATTTGAGACCATGACATGTGTGTAAGGGTGAAAGAAATATCGCGAGGAAATTGGCATGTCCAAAAATTCGAAGACATGATCCATCAACCCGCACTGCGCCTGTGGGGTACAATAAGGTTGATTGATGCGTGTTTGATAATTGTCTATTTTCTCTCATAGAAAGGAAGCCTGTGTCCCAACAATGGGACATCTATAAGCTGATTACGTATGTGTGTTGATGTGAATGTTTATGAGTGCAGTGTTTTCTGTTATTATAATGTATTCTACTTATTGTTCGATGGGTATTTTCAATCTGAATAAACAGCCACCAACAGTACTTTCCAAGCCTTCATATCTAAAAGCGTTGCAATATAAAAGTGTACAATAACCTAGCAACTTGCACCCAGCAAACGTCTGACTTCTCTTTTCTACTCGTTATTTACGTGACTCTCGGCTGCACTCACTTTATCTAGATATCCAGTAGAAAGCCGGGATAGTTTTGTAGTCCGGTCTCTGTTAAGAATACTTAGGTATTGTTGTGGAGGGTTTTTTTATACAGGGATGGATGGGAAGAAACTGGAACAAAAAGTTTATAGTTCGGTAACAGGGGGCCTAGATATAGTGATACTAGCTTTAGCCCGCGACTCATTTCATTTCATTCAAGGATATATAGATAAAAATATCATCGACATGATACTGGGAAATAATCATTAAACTGACTGTAATTGTCGGTTTTTCTGTTGTTAGAACAATCTAAAGAATAATAGCCATATTTTCTAGACGCTATCAGTAAACAGTTGGATCAAGGAATTGAGTCAGAATACGGATTTTTTTTTATACAGTAAACATTGTTAGAATATTTCTATTCCAGAGTGACAGTTAGAGCTTGAATAATTTTCCCACCCACTTTTTCTTTTTTTTCTCTTATCCCACCCACCGGTGGCTTAGAGTATGTCTCTGTTTTCTGAAGGACGAAAGACGGCTAGACCTCTTCAAAATAGATAAAGCATTTTTATCCTTATAACTGAAATGTACTAACTATTGCCCGTGACTTCTTCTGCGATCTAAGATGAAAAGTAGCCTATGTCCTTACCTAGGTCATGGTCTATCTCTGTGTCCATTTTCATCCAAATCTATTCAACCGTTTTAGAGTGAAAACGTAACAAGCAAAGAATCATAATTTCGCATTTTATGTTTGATACGATTATACCAACGAACTCTTGTGTCTCCACAGTCTAAATACATACACGATGTAACCACGCCACAAAAGCCACTTACTCAATGTAACTGCTGAATTTCCTAAAGTTCTAAGCTGTAAGGTTCAAAATAGAACACAAAACCCGCCTCTACGGGATGTCGCCTTCGATTACCATTACCCCATTTAACCCCATTTGACTTTCAAGTCGGAGAAAATAAGCATCTAATGCACTTTGTTTCAGTGCTACCCTAGATCAGGAGAAGGTATTTTAAAAAGCTTTTTAAACGAACAAATACGCAAAAGAGGGATTTTTATTCTTTTAAATCGACTTTCAAACGATCTCGATTCGTTTGATTTTCTTTTTTGTGTATGTTTCCTGATTTTCGGGAATGTCAACACCGATTGGACGAATATTCTTTCCGTTTTTGAATTCACTGAGTTTGATTCTATTTTCAAAACTTTTTATTCTTATTCATGTTGTGGCACAGTTGCTACTGGTTTGTACCTAATATTGTCATAGACTATTCTGCTCAGTAGCAATCGAATTCTTGGACGTCATTTTACACCCAGCTAAACGATATGTCTTATATTCTCCCTTGCCTAGATACCTATACCAGATCTGACCCAAATATCTTCAGAAATCCATACAAGTCGTAAATAAGTTTAACACCTATTCTATTTTCGTGTCTGACAAGAATATTTACGGAGAGAAGAATAATTTATTGTTACACCAACATGTTGATGGCAGATTCATGTTGATTCATATTATTCCGTGCATCTGCTTGAGTACCAGGGATACAGAAGTGAATGGGTATAAGATTAGAGGATCCCGTCGCCTTTACGAGTCGCGGATTGTGGAAAATGTAGGATGAGTCTAACTGAAAATTGTTTAGAATGTGTGAAAGTATTTTCACGTTTTATTTTATCTTACTAATATAAAAAAGAGAGTATAATGAAGAGTTGTGTTTGTTTGAATGCGCTTATCTCTGGGCCTACCACTCACATTTCACAAATTATATTTTCGTTTGATAGCCTAATTTGCGAGGAATGCTATGGACTATTTAACATCAAGCTAGGAATAAAAGGAGCCAAAGGAGCAAATTGAAAAAAAAATCAGAAAGAACGCTAAGCAATAACGGAGTAATATCACGGGCAGGCAATGCGGAACAAGAACTTTGAAGTGGTGGAAATCGTGGACAAAAGCTAGTTTTGTCTTAATTTGAGGTTTTAAGTAGTATTTAGTTAGAAGAAGCGATATCTTACTTAAATCTCGATATAATTAAAAATGAAATGCGCTCAGCATTTCATTTTTGGGGGAATCTTGTCGCTGAATTGCATGTCCTGTTTTAGGTGTCGTTCGAGTGTTAAATGTTGTCACCGGATAGCGACATTGGGCTTGCAACACGCCTGGATCGAATTTCCATCAATTTGCCGTAATCTGCTTTAGGGTACGTACGGGTATCTGAGTCGCCCGTTTGAATTCGTTCTTTAAGTTACATCTCAAAGCCGAAACATTTTCACTAAGCACAATTAGTTTGTCATCTTCTTACACAAAACAGAACACAATATCTTCATAAAATATCAAATGCCTCATTAACTCCCAAATCTCCTAATAAAGCTTGAAATAATGGCTGTTTACCGTAATCCTACACAGTAATATACTCACAATTAACTTAAACACATCTACGTGGAGCATTATCACGGCGGCTAACGTTTACGGACGCGTTTACGTTAGGCGCCTGCGGACTAGCGAGTAACGTGATGTTAATGAAATTAATTGGTTTACTTCTTACCTTTATAATGGAGTAGGTGTGGAGTTTAGGAGAGCGTAAGTCGATTTTGCAAGTGGCGTTACCTGTGTTTATGAATCTTGGAACAAAGTTCTTGATCGAAGATGATTATGTAGGTATTATGTTTGTTACGCTTTGACGCTAAAATAGCTGAACAGATTTATATGAAATTTTGCACATAAGTAGACTATGACCTAGATTAGGACATAGGATACTTTTTATTCCGTAAGAGTGAAAAGAACCATGTCCCAAATTCTAAGGTATTTGGGCCCCACTTGTACAATATGGTCACGCATGCTAGTTGGTAGAGTATGTTGTGTACATTAATAATATGAAGGTATCTATCTCTTATTATGTATGCAAGGAACCTTAACATGAAATGTAAAGTTATACCCTAATATAAGTTACATTGGTGCCGATTCTGTTGTCACAAAATTCTCTAAACTAAACTAAAAATCACTAAAATTTGGTTTAATCCTGTCAAACGACGATTTCCTATTCTGAAATAGACTAAAGTGACACAACTTAACTATATTTTAGTTTGACAGCACTAAGATTGCACTGAGTTATTAGTTTAGTGAAAATGTCAATTTTGCTATTCTGAGTTTGCCGGTTTTCACCAAAAATTTTGACTATAATAATTTATTTTAACTAAATCTGACTATTTTTAATCGCGATTAAAAAGGTGTGGAATAAGACTAGTGGTCATGAACTAAAATTCTCAACAACGCCTCGCCTTCATGTGCAAAAACAGTTCTGTATTTTTTATTTTCTTTTTGCTTATATCTTGAAAATGGCGTGTCCTATCGCAAAAATAATGAAATTTTCGGCCCCCTTAGTGTACCCATTTAAATCACACACACATTTAAATCTCAACACGTGGGTAATATTTTTTTTATATTTTTCAAACAAAAGTGAAAAATTCCATATAAAACACGTTGAGGCTGCCCCCCCAGCACGCGCCTTCGTCTCTCAAAAAATTCATTCTACGCAATGCACACACAAGTACAACGTTGCGAAACCAAAAGAAAAAAAAAATACCACGCTGAGTCGCGATTGTCAAATTCGATTTTAGTCGAGTCAAAATAATTTTTAAATTTAGAGATTTTTCCTTGCAGAATAGCGTTACAATTCTCATAGCCAAAAGTAAGGAATTTTAGAGATAGTTTAATTAGTTTAGTTCGTGTACAACAGAATCGGCACCATTATGAGTTTAGTTTTGGAATTTCTATTTGAATGTGTCTTCTTGCGTCCAGAGCACCTCCACGTGGTTGACGGTGGTAATAGACAATATGTTTTTTGTTTGGCTAAGACTCTGGGCGCGTGTTATGGCAAGAAGAATTCAAGAATGCGATTTAAATGCCTCTGGAGTCCGTCCTGGAGGGGAAGATATGCGAGCGGCGGATGTACCTGAAGGAGCTAGCCAGCCTCCGGTACGAGGTTACCTCGAAAGGAATACTGGCTTGAATGAAAACATTCGATGTTGTTCTTGTGACACCGCTTTCACACGGTGTAGAAAATTATTGCGCCATCATTCATTATCAGGGAGCCCAGACAGTGAAAAAGCTTTTTCATATTTCCAAAATGAAGCTAAATTACAAAGAAATCGTCTTATATCGAAGGATGATCGTGTTTGCCACAAATGTTGGGTTAGATTTCTACGACATCAGGAAGCAGAATTTGATAATTCATCGCATAAGGAAGATGAAATGCCGAAACAAAAATGTACAATACAGCTTGACATGGGAAGAGCATCTAGTAGTCAAAAAAGATGTGTTTTTGGATGTGATTCTGGAAGATTCCGCATTGCCGATGAAACAAGAGCTCAAGTGCTACAAGATTTCAAATTCTATATTCCGGATGAATCGAGAGTTTGTGTTAATCACAACAAAGTTCACTGGGATGAAATTCCGAATGAAAGCAGCAAAGAATTTAATTCCCAACAAGTAAACGATATGATAAACTTATTTCGAGAATTAGTTAATAAAGAAAGAACAACCGTTATTAACTTCGATTTCTTTGCGAACCTTGATGAAGCAGTTGTCAATCATTATACAGGTGTAAAAAAAACAATTTGAACAATTGTTGCAACAGCTTCCTACTCTCAAAAATACCGAAAAACGTCATCCGGAGACCGCGCTTGCAATCTACTTGTGCAAATTAAAAAATGGGCACACGGATGAACACTTAGCACACGTATTTGTCAATGGTTCGAGACATATTCTCACTGATCTTTTAAATAAAGCAAGATATGCTCTTGAGAAAGATTTCACACCTCAACATTTAGGAATTGAACATATCTCAAGAGAAGAAATGGCTTCAAAACGAACCCCTTTGTCATGCAATCTTCTATTAGAGAAGGACTCACAATCTCTTATTACTATTTGGAATTGTATGTACTTATAATTACATTCATAAGAGCAAGAATAACATTTTTCTGCGTAAAAGCTACAGCATGCAAAAGTTGCGGTCACTCATTAAACCGATGATTTGCGTCGCACCTAATGGTTATATTATTGATATTTTTGGACCGTTTCGAGCAAGTCAGAATGATGCTAGTATTTTGTTAGCAATTCTAGAAAACATGCATCAAGTGAAATGCATGGGATTCAAACCAGGAGACGTCTTCGTAGTTGACAAAGGTTTTCGTGATGCACTTAATTATCTACAAGACAAAGGATTTATTGCCAAACTGCCTGATTTTATACCAGCAGGAGAAAGTCAGCTGACTGATTTAAGTGCGAATCATTCACGTTTTGTAACAAAAATCAGATATGTCGTTGAAACTATTAATGGTCACCTCAAAACATGTTTTAAATATTTTGATAACGTCTGGCATACTCCTTCCTTGCCTCATCTAATGACTGATTTACGAAATGCAGCTGCTATACATAACGTGTATCATGCTGATATTATTTGCGATGTAATGCACGCTAATGAAATTGCACAATTGATGAAATCAAAGCTAAATCAAAAAAATACACTTGGGCAGATTGTAAGAGAATGTAGTCTCAATCGCAAAAAAAGTCGATTTCATTACATCAATGAGAATGATCTACAAGTACAAGATTTTCCGATTCTAACAGAGCAAGATCTGTATCTAATAGCTCTAGGTCATTATCAACTAAATCAAGCAAAATGCTATTATGGCGAGCATATTTCTACAAGCGGTAAGTTTACAATTGAGCTATGTACAGACATAACCCACATTGACTTTACATCATATGGACTGCACATCACTAATCCATTATTTCTAAAGGCTAGAATCCAGTCACAACACATAAATAAAACAAAATATTACATTTATATTTTGGTAGATAAAGATAAAAATGTGGAAGGAAGAGATTCTATCAAAGCATACTATTGCACTGTGGTGTGGTGTCACGTACATCATACACGTGCATCACATACATGTACATCAGCACATATGTAGTTTAAGTTAAGATAGATATGTCATCGAATAAGTAGAAGGACATCACGTACATATTATGTATATAAACTGAACCGTTGAACATTAAAGTTAGTTCTTACTAGTTGATACACGGACCTCATAGTGTTTGACTAAACCCCCTCCATCTGCTCACATCGCAGTACATGTAAAAATGGTGCCCGTACAGTTGGATGCTGTGTACACATTCTAACAGTCATTTGGTACCTAGGTTATGCAAAACACCAAGAAAAACGTCCCAAGCCACCAAGCGAAGAGATAGTAAACATTTTTGTAATGTTTGACAGCTCCGATGAAGAGTCAGTTTCTGACGAGCTTTAGTTAACTATATCTTACTTCGCACACACGTTCATATGTTAAAATAGTTTTATTCTTGTTTTACTCAGCTAGTACTACACCCTGCAATAAAAACCATTCGTGTACACCAGAGGCCCAATTTGGGACATGGTTCTTTAGAGAAATTTAATGTTTTGCCGGATCAGCTAGTGTATATATAAATAACGCACTGCGCCCCGCGGTTTCACCTGCATAGATGTCCATCTCATGAGATATCGGAATAAAAAGTATCCTGTGTCCTAATCTAGGTCATAGTCTACTTATGTGCAAAATTGTATGTATTTTTCAACGCCAAATCGTAATAAAATAAAAGTAAAAATATGTCAAAAAATAATATAAATAAATATTTAGGGGTGGGTCACCCTTATCATTTAGAGGTACGAAAAATAGATGTTGGCCGATTCTCAGACCTACCCGATATCCACACAAAATTTCATAAAAATGGTCCAGCCGTTTCGGAGGAGTTTGATAACAAACACTGCGTGCGACACGAGAATTTTATATATTTATTATTAATATATCATTTCATATCCAGCATGGTAATTGAGTAACACGTTTATGGAAACGAGATAAAGGCAATTGATGGCAAAGCCTTTCATTTTGACAGTCCAGACAATTTCAAAGATGAAATTAAGGAAGGAATTGCCTTCAAAAGTCATGGAATCTGATGGAAAGTGTGTTAAATACTTAATGGGGGTGCTGTTTTACTGCGTCATGCCACTTTATACTCGCGCGTTGTAACCTACCCCATGAGATTTTATAGCGTTTCCCTAAACAACGTTACACAGCCGTCGCGTAAACGCAGCTTAACAGCAAAGTTTAGTTGCATTAAGCGCTCGCTAAACCACGATCAGTGTTACAAAAGCCACAAAGCGAGCCCGCTACAATTGCCAGCGTGATCATATTATTGTTTGCAAGTCGCTTTATCTTGTTGTGCTGGTCAACTGAATTAATTTCATATCCTTTGCGAGTCCCTCATT
Organism: Aporophyla lueneburgensis; assembly: GCA_932294355.1. Taxonomy (NCBI): domain Eukaryota; kingdom Metazoa; phylum Arthropoda; class Insecta; order Lepidoptera; family Noctuidae; genus Aporophyla; species Aporophyla lueneburgensis. The sequence goes on along the minus strand of OW028748.1, from coordinate 21,795,740 downwards.
GAATCAAAGCTGTGTTTATAGCTAATACTTATTTGTGCCGTTTATTTTTCCATTTTATTTGCTACAGTGTTCACTTACGACAGACTTGCACTCCTGAATGTTATTGTTTTACGTTTTATGCGATTATCTGTGGGCATCACGTATTGGCATCGCATCTGTGAACGCACCACAGATTACGTGGCGTCGTTTGTACTATGTTTAGTTTATGCAAGTTTTTCGTAATTTAAACAGGGACGCACCTTTGTTAAGTGACAACAGCAAGCTTAGCTCATACTTATTTTGCTTTTCATTTTATTTCCTAGTGCAGTTATTTGCTGTGTTTTCTTTGCGAGAGACTTGCACTCCTGAATTTTATTGCCTTACGTCTTAAGAAATAATCTGTGGCGTCATGTATCGTATATTACTGGAACGCACCTTAGATTTCGTGGCGTCACCTGTAATATGTTTAGTTTGTATAAGTTTTGTTAATTGGCAACACAAAGCTAGTAGCACTATGTTATAAGTATAACCAAGATGTTAAATCTAAATATTTGCACGGTTGAAATGCCGAAATCCATCTTTAGATATTAAGAACTTATGTTAGCTACCTATATTCTTGCAAATAAATATATCATTCATTCATTTATACAATCCGGGACTCTGAACATAGCCTTCCATAAGTAGTGCAAGGCAATGTATGTCCTTCTCTCTTGCTTGTCAACCGTCCGTCGGGAAACGGAATAGATTCTAAGTCGTTAGTTTATTTAGTTCCACCTGTTTTAACTAGTTATATAGTCATATAACTAGTTAAATCAGTTAATATGTATGTAAGTTTAAAGTTAGGTACTTATACTATTGCAGTCACAGTCGTGATTTCAAAATAATAGGTCGCAAGGGTACGTTGCACAGAAAAACAACGTTTTTGAAATAACTAACGATTGTATTAATTTCACTCCCCTTAAAATGTCCATACCTTTTATCGAAATTGATTCTTATGGAGTACACTCCAAAAAACAATCACTAATATTCCTAACAATCAACACCACGTTGTCTGTAAATACCAAAAAGGTTAAGCACTATGTTAGAATTATACAAAAGCTAACACAAGTAACTCACCAGTTCGTAGACAACAACAAATTAGATATCATTCAAGAGAAACAGTCGAATCAGACGAGACATAAACAAATACATCGAGGTAATAGAATTTGAAGAATCAAAACAGAAGCAAAGTAAACGTTTGAAAGACACGGCGTGTCTAAATATGTCAAAATAAAACACAAAACACACATTTGTGAAGAAAATAAATGGCTGAACGCGATTGTTATTAGCGCAAATAGAAGATTGATCTGTTTCTAATTATAGTTGAGGTATAATTAGGAATGGGTTGGAATTGCATCGAATTTATAGCGGGTATTATCGCCTGGGGCAAATAAGGGGAGTGGGGGGTTAGCGAGATTGGTAATTATTGTCAGAGTAATACTGCGTCATCTTCAAAAGATGTGAAGTGATTGTTCGGTAAAGTTAGAATTAAAATAGTTATGAGAAGTTATAGCTAATCATCATTTAGCCGGAACACGTTCTCTGTTGAACAGAGGCCTTCCCTAAGCACCACGACTTCGACCGACTATGTGCTTCTAGCACCCAGGGGATTCCTGCGGCCTTCACCAGGTCCTCAGTCCATCTTGTGGCAGGCTTTCCAACGCTTTGTCTTCTAGTATGCGGTCGCCATTATAGAACCTTCCGGCCCTATCGGCCATCTGTTCTGCGAGCAATGTGGCCTGCTCACTGCCACTTTAGTTTGGCAATTTTTTTACTTGAACAAGAATATAATATTCCTAACAACATTATTAGTTTACCTACTAAATGCTTCCTATTTAGGAACGTTAGTAATAAATTGTTTACTGCATCAACACCTCTGTCCACTTAACGTATACTTCTCAAAAATTCATGGTATGTTAAAGCAAAAACCACATAGGTACATTATTTCGCCAATTATCTACAAATAATATTAATCCTAACCAAATTTAATTAATTAAAATGTAATTTTACCACCCAAGTGCTTAGGTACTAATTCATAACTATCCACATTCCACCGAAATTCAACAAGCGGAATATAACCCGCCATTTATGACAAGCAATGCAAGTACACGCATACCAGCACTCGATACATTATCAGACCACAAATTGCATTGTGCCCACCGAACAACCTCCGACATTCCACGGAGAGTAGTTGGAAATTAGATCCGAGTTTGGCCCCACAATTCTATTGTTGTTTAATTTTTACCAAAAGGGCGAAAATAGGACACTGTAAGTAAGTCTATTCTCTTGTCTGTCGGTCTATCTAGATATTTCCGTCTGTCTGCCATAGAGCTATATCATTTTAACTACAATAGCTTGAATATACACTTGAAATTATCACAGAGTATTTGTTAAGAAGAAGGTAACCTAAATATGGTGGTGATAATCTACCTTGCTTTTCCCATTTATGTTGGGATCACCTTCCTGTTTAACCAGTTGTAGCTGAATATCAATATTTTACATGGACAGAGTGCCTATCTGACCTCGACAACTCAGTGACTGAGTAATACGGTACCACCATTTGGTAAGACTATAGGTCAGACTTTCAGGCTTCTGACAGCCCGTAGATAATAAATGACAGCTGGAAACAACGGCTTAACGTGCTTTACGAGGCTCGGCCGGGTCTTGGTATGTAAAGATGGTCACCCATCTATATCTGAACCCCGGCAAGCGTAACTTAACCTGATGGATCGATTCATGCGGCTGTCATTTTTTAAGACACAAGCCGTCTGCTTAGCCATGAGCCCCATAAAACCCAATAGTTCTAGTGGCTATGGAACCCTTAACACAAGAAGTCCGACACACACTTGGCCTGTTTTTAACCCTCTGCTTCATACAATTCAAATAAATTCCAATTGCCTTCTCTCTACGTTATAATTCCGAGAATATGTTTGTCTGCATAAAATATTGTTCTGGTTTCATGAACCCATTGAAAACGATATTTCATTATTGAATGTCGTAATTCCGGGAAAAAGACAATGGAATATAAATTATTATATTTAAATTAATCAAACAAAATGAGCAGTCAAGCTGGAAACATCACACAATGCTCAGTGACATATCAAAGAGCACATTTATTTTATTCACTTCTTTTTTGACCAACGGCAATATGGAAGGTTTTGTGTAAGTATTATAGACTAGCAACCCGATCCTGCTTTATACTTTTTTATGACTTGAAATAACATCGCAATGTATTAATTGAGTACAAAGACACCGTGACTTTTTAATCGTCTTACAACGGCAGCCCACGTCATATATCCAATGACTACTACACATCCATAAGAAAAAAAATGAACATTTGAATTACTAAAAAATAAAAATATTATTCATAATGCTGACGCATGACGTCGTTTAAAATTGATATTTTGTCTCATGAACAATGGAGATGGAATGATCTAGTCGACTCGTGCGCTGGGTAGGTATGTTCTCTACCGTCTGATACGTAAACATATTAACAGGATGTTTCATAATCCTAATGCATTATTTATTTTTCTTAGTACCTATTATCTTAATTGATGGTAACAATTTTTTAATCACGCCTAGAGGTATATTAAAAAGTTACTGCACGCTGTCAAATTTCTTTAATAGGGTTTCAACTTTATCGCTAAACAATAAGGTTTAAGATTGATTGGGAAAATTTGACAGTTTCGGGTAACTTTATGTGCTGGCGTCTGTATAAGCGTCCTACTACGGTCCAGAAGAACCATGCAGTCATAAAGACAGACGCCAAAAGTGACTTTCATTTATCGCTTTTGGACGATAAAAATGTATTTTAAATTGTAGAAGATTTTGTATACATTAAAATGTGCTGTGTGACTTTTACGTAAGAAGTTATCACTTTAAAGTCAAAAACTGAAAGAAAATAAGTCCGAAAATTTCGAAGTTTTTCGGACACCACGCATTTAGCACAGGTCTTTAGAAGTTGCAAACTTCGTTTTACTTACCAGCATTTCAGGGGTATCTATGATACTCAGTAAGATCAGTGAAAGTAAAAATAAAATACAAATACCGTATCCGCGCGTAAATATAACACATAGAGCTTTAGAAAGAGACCGTCAAACATAGACGACGCTCCGCAAAGCCGATCCTTTTTTAAACCTCAATGTATTTACGGCTGGGTACATGAATATACGAAATAACTACATGGTAAATCTACGTAGAGTGAAAAATTAGCTTTGAAATTGATTTCCCTCAAAAGAGTTACGAATTCACTAGTAGAGAAACATAGATATATCTTATACCTACACATATGTGCGTCTTTATTGTAACAATTGTAAGTCTTAAATTTACGACCAAGATATCTGTAACCCATTATGTCACTAACCCATAGATATAGCCATTCTCTAAATTACATCACTATGTATCTATGTATTTCATGTCGATGGCTTGTAAATGCTAAACAGTAGGTCGACACGCCGCAGTGTGATCATACTGATTAGTTTAGCCTATACGTAAGTATATCTACCTTACCTGATCTGTTATTATGCTCTATAGTTCTAGCAGGTACTATACTTAAACTACTTTCGCACAGACATAAATATATCGCGGCGATTTCATTGAGCACTAGATTTTCGACTGTTGAAACAATAGTATCATGAAACAATATTTTCTCAAAGTTGCAATCGTTAATTCACAAGAAAATTACCGGTGATATATTTTAGATATTTAAGCTCGTGACTTACGTGTACATACACATTTTGCTAGTTATATTTATGTGCCATATGTAATGATGTAGGTAATAGTCCTGCGAAACGCCTGCCCTTCAACACATCCTAAAGCACTAGGAAATGGGGCAAAGCGCCCATGGCGGGCGTTTCGGGGGACTGTTTTATAAAATTTTGACGTTTAAAAAGTGCTCATTCTTAACCTAACTTATGACTTATTTTTGTTATTATTTTATAACGGCGTGACTGTATACATACTAGCTTTTGGCCGCGACTTCGTCCGCATAAATGTCGGTTATATCAGACTCAGACAAAGACGCGGAATAAAAAGTAGCCTGTGTCCTTTATTGGGGTTTAAACTTACCCTGTACCAAATTTCATCAAAATCTTTCACTGGTTTAGTCGTGAAAGCGTAATAGACAGACAAAGTTACTTTCTCATTTAAAAGTAATAAGTATAGATATTCTCCATCGTATTCGAATAACGTCTAAACTGCAGTGTTAAAGCCTAATGGTACAAATTAATCGCAGTACCACTACACAAAATACTTTGAAATCTTGAAATTAAGGAAACTGGTAAAGTCATCGCCGATTTGTCAATACGGAACAGTAAACAAGTTGTCGCGAACACGCCGCAGCTCTTCCGAACTAGTTTCTACTAAGGAGTAGAGACGTAGATGTTCGCTTTATTTGATTACGTTCTATTAACGATCTAGATGCAATTTAGATCTGAGTTTAAACTGTTGGTAGATAGTAACATTTGCACGGTAGGTATACAGGCAGACTGAGGGTTACGATTACATCCTGATTATTTCTACTGACTGGCCTGTTAGTCTAGTGGCTAGTGACCCTGACCGCTAAGACAGAGGTCGTGGGTTCGATTCCCACCCAGGACAAATCTTTGTGTGATGAGCACGATCGTTTGTTCTGTGTCTGCGTGTAATTTATCTATAATATGTATGTATTTAGAAATATTTAAGTATGTTTATCAGTTATTTGGTTGCCATAGTACAGGCTTTGCCTAGTTTGGGATCAGATAACGGTGTGTTGGTTGTCCTAATATAATTATTTATTTCTGGCAGACCTCTTGCAAAATGGCGGGATGCGCTGGTCTGTCTTCTGTTCAAGACTGGTGCCGAGAATTTTATCATCATCTGACATCTTTTATATTACATACATATTTTATATGATAGCGTTTTCTGAGCTGTGTACGACTGCCTATCTGACAACCCAGTCCCTGGGTAATACGATACCCCTTGGTAAGACTGGTTGTCAGACTTTCAGGCTTCGGACTATCCATTACTGCTGTAAAAAATGTACAAATGGCAGCCGAAACCAACGGCATATTATTCGAAGCACGGAGGGGTATCGGTATGTAATGAGTGGTCACCCATCCACTGACTAACCTCGGGAAGCGTTGCTTAACCCTGAAGGTCGACCTGTGCCGCTGTTAATATTTAGCCTCAAGCCCCTTTGTGAATAACATAATCTAGACACGCGGTAGCGCGTCAAGCCAAGTTCAAGTAACAGAACTGGCGAGCAGCACCGCCGTGTGTAATATTACACGAACCATTTGGAGCCACTTTTGACCTCCTCATAACTCAAAAACGATTTCACATAAACGTGTAAAATTTGATTTATATAGTGAAACTTGCGAGATACATATGTGCTCCAAATTTCATAAACATATCTCAAACGTTTATTTAGATATTAACGTCCAAAAATCGTCATTTTTATCACTGACTGACCTATAGATCAAAACTCTAACCTAGTTCCAGATGACCTAGAAAGTTCAAATTTGGCATGCATATTCGTAAATAGGTGAATACAAAGGAATAAATCAGAAACTGGTAAATATTTATCATTTTATTATAATTTTTCACTTAATTGATTCTATTAGGAACACTTATAACTAAAACCATTTGGTATTAATTTTGTTATTGTTATAAATTATACATTTGTTATAAATAAGTACCTACTAATAATTTATGTACAAAAAGTAATGATATCCCATCAAAAACATAAATGTGAAATGAGAGCCAAGTTCAATATTATGATATATGTCTTGGTTGTTGACTTCAACGACAAAAGAACTGAGATCTAAATGGGTGCCAAGTTCAATGGTCAGTCCTGAAATGTATTTATAACTACATAAAATATCATTTCTTCTCATAACTTAGGATAATATATTGTAGCCAAAGGTCTGACTTGGCTAGTTTTCATATACGAATTATAGCCTCCGCAAGTTCTAAACCTGTAACTTGTCGGTTCTTATTTTATTATTCCGAAAATTTTACTTGATGGTAGAAACTAGCCATCGAACATAATAATTCGTATATGAGAACTAGCCAAGTCAGACCTTTAGCTACAATATATTAATCTAAGTTATAAGAAGAAATGATATTTTATGTAGTTATAAATACATTTCAGGACTAACCATTGAACTTGGCACCCATTTAGATCTCAGTTCTTTTGTCGTTGAAGTCAACAACCAAGGCATATATCATAATATTGAACTTGGCTCTCATTTCACATTTATGTTTTTGATGGGATTATCTTTTTCTAAAATAATCTAACAAAACCATAAAGAAATAATTCACAATATTTATAAAAAAAAAAAAAACAAAAAAAGAATATCCCAAACTGACTGCGAAACCCGCATCACTCAGCCCTTGATCAGCCAATAATAGACATAATAATAGCCCGATTGCCCACACCCTGACGATTTGTCGGCCATAAACATCTAATGTCATAGCCGAGCAATATTGTCATAGTTTCCTCATGGCAATTTCGGCTATTCCACTTTTTGTCACGAGAACCTTTATTATTAAGATTGCTCTTATCCTAAGAGAAGGATGTGACGACATGGTGACGACGACTTTTTAATTTTATATAATGTTCTAGACCAGTGGGGGCCCAGTGATAAAGGCCCCGACTTACCGACTTGTAGGTCGTTTATTTATTTTTTTGGATGGGAAATCATCAAATGACTTCTCCCGCTCTGGGCGGAGCGGGAGGGATGTCAGACTTTTACTGACTAAAACCCACCCGTATTTCTTCAGTTGCCCATGTGCCAGGGTCACGGTATCTCTTTCGAACAATCTCGCGACCCTGGCAGACTTGTAGGTCGTTAGTTGGAACTCACAGTTAGTTGGAACAGGTGAATTAATTTGTGTAAGTCATTTCATCACCACTGCTCTTAAAACATTGAAGAAAAACATTGTGAAGAAACGGACATGTCCTGGAATCAAAAATTCGCAGACATATGCCATCTAACAACCTGCACTAGGTCCGCGTGGTAGATTACGGCCAACTCCCTCATAAAAGGACGCATGTGTCCCAGCAGTACGAACATTATAGATTGATTATATACATACCGCGTTTAAATTTTATTAAAAACTTGAGTGAAATCAGACTTAAAACAAACAATGTCTGCAAAAGACAATGATGGACAATAATCCTAAAGAATTCTCCTTCTCCAGAAATCAAATTGAAGCAAATCATTAAAAACTTCTTCAAAAGCAAAATAATCTTGTTTGTGACAAACACCTACTGTACAATTACATTGCGACTAATGACGTCCGTAATTAGTTGACTGAAAAAGGAAAATATTTCACAGTCAATCATATTCGAGCCATATTATATCCGGCACATTATTTTATCCTTTGTAACAACATTATGGTCTGTGGGACGTGAGTTGAATACCGGCGTGACTCAGCGGAAAATTCTCATGATGATGGCCCTTATTTTATTCAGCGTCACGACATAGCACTTTTATGAATGAACTTTTATTTTTAACTGCCTTTCATATTAATTATTTATAGACAAATATTACTTCCGTAGGTGAACCAAGTTATTCGACATAGTCCATAGATTTGTCAAGTTTAAAATGGTTGCTCAGGGCGGAAGGTTCTGGGGTGGCGACCGCATACCGGAAGACAAAGTGGACCGATGACCTTGTGAGGGCCGTAGAAATCGAGGGGATGCGAGAAACACAAAACTGTTTGAAATGCAGGAGGCTCATGGCCAGTAGTAGACGTCTTTCAGCTAAAATAAAGGTGCGGTAAATATAATTCCGAACCACAACAAACGAATACTGGAATTTCTAATTAATAACTGCAGTATCACCAACAAACATAAATTAATTTTCCTACTTTGTTGGAACACAGGCTGTATTTCAACATTAAAATAACTTCGAAGTTTAATTAAAATGGCACCAGGTAATTCACTTCAAAAGCGTTGACCATTTCGGCGGAATAATTCAAATATCAAACCTTTCTATCGATAATTGAATCTGGTGGTCACGTGTTTCGGGCAGCGGTGACAAATCGGAAAGCAACGTGTTTTAAATGAAAGAGGTAACCAACATTTCAACGCTCTTTTTAAAAAAGTCCAACAAAATTCACTGGCTTCATAGACAGGCTGTTTCATTTTTCACCGGACGCTGTACAAAGGTTGTAAAGGGCTAATGGTGAAGTTTCTGACATGCCACGTCGAACCCCGGCGGGGCACGAAAACTGTGGGCCCGAAACAAAAGAACGATTACCGATACAAAGCCGGGGATAGTACGCAGTCATCGCACCCGCTCGCGCTGAAAAACAACCTGTTTTTAACGACTCACTTAATTACTGGAGTTTTAATCAAGTTCTGCGGATTCATAAAAATTGGGGAACGGTTTCGATGTAAAAATAAGACGTTTAATTTTTGAGTTGATTTCTTACGAGGGTCGTTAGTTAGACAGGTCCTTGACTAAAAAAATGACTGTTTACGACTTTCTTGTAAATAAAGTCAGTAGTCAACACTGAATTTCTGTAGTCACATCAAATCTAAATATTTTATTGTCCTACATAGGCACTTATGAAATATCAGAAGATAGGTACAAGGTTCCAATTGGTGGTTTCCTATGGAAAAGACCCGGAAAAAACTACACTGTTACTCAGTATTTTTATTTTTTTTATCTAATCACATTTTAGTTTAGAATATCTGTATATTCCGTACAAACAGTTTGGGAACGAAAAGGATTGTCTTACTAGGTATTAATCTTCTTTCCAATCTTTCTTACAGCTGAATAGAAGGTTCTTGATATACCATCATAAAAGAAGATATCCGAGAAAAATCGCCTCAATGACAATGTTTGACAACGAACGACTGTAAGGTACTCAGAGACTCATACTATTACTCCTAACTATGATGAAAAATATCCCCGAAGATCCAGTCACAGATACCACCAAGCCAATCTACCTAAAGCCTCTTCGACTTGCTGTCAGGTAATATCTAACTCCATTCATACACTAGACAAAGGAACTGGGTCGTACTTTATCTCAGACTAACAATAAGTTCTATCTTATGTCAAATCGCTATAATGTTGGTTCAAAGGACGCTGCCTAATTGAACACGACGTCCGGAGAACGTCTTTGAATTTAGAACTGGCTGTAGATACATATTTGTGCAATTTCATTGGTTGAAATCTGTTTGACGTTAGTGGTTACGAGTCAAAGACTGGCGCTGATTGGTTGTAAGCAATGAGTTTGTGCTGTAATGCGATGATGTGGCCAGCAAGTATTCAGCCAATATTTTGAAAATATCTGTACTACGTAGATAGAGCATAAGCTTTTTGTCGTTATAAATGCAAAGTTAGAATCATAATTTATTTTTATCGGACCTCTCACTCGTACTAATTAACCTTATGGAACAAAAATGTGTTATTTTTATTGACGAATTGATTAATGTATGTTTCGTAACTTTGTGTTCCTATTGACCCTAGTATAGCACCCTCCATGCATCAAAGGGACTTATAGATAGGTAAATTTGGCATATCGACTTGTCGAAATATATCGACTTTGTAGAGCGCCATCTCTTACTCTTTCCAATGTAACGATGTCTCACCCCCGGGCAATACTCCTAAAAAACTTTTTAAAGATACAGTATTTTTATCTCACGAAGTAACGTTCGTTTTACTTGTGGTTACCAATCAAGTGTATGAACACGCTATGAATGTGTGCGTGACGATGAGTAGCGTCAGCACATCAGAGCACACACACATCCCACTTTACCATCGTTTCGGACGGAACCACGCTTACACACACATTCACAGCGTATCTGTACACTTGGTAAACACAAGTAAAGCGCGCGTCGCTTCGTGATATAAAAACACTTCAAAAACAGGAAAACTGCTAACTATAAAGAGAGTGTGAAAAATAACTTGAAAATTATACATTTTTAACGCAAATATTTTAAAAAGTTTCCTGGAAATAATGAACAAGCAAAGTGAAGAAAACCCGTACAAATACCTACTTATTATTAATGAGTATTATATTTTCACCTAGAGGTAAATAGAATGAATTTGTTTTCATAACACGTTCTTGTAAGTAGATAAAATGGAAATTGTATTAACTTTATAGGTGGTGCTTTATATTTCGGAAAAATATTTAAGATTTTTCATCGTACGATATCAACCGGCAAAATTCATGCGTTGACGTAAAACCCTGTCAATGTTAACCGTTTTTTTTTCGGGAATGACGTCTCCAGGTCAATCTATGAGGTGGCTACCTTAATAATTTAAGGCCTCCAGCAAGAGTTTAAGAACTTAAAACAAGAGCGACTACTCGCTAAGAGCACCACTTGTGGGGTACGGACTTCGGCTTAGGGCATCGCTGGTAGAGGGCAGCAAGGAAGGGGCTGGATTGGAATGAAATGTTAACTTAAATTGTACCCAAATATGAATACTGGGAACGGACCTCAAACATCTTACAGAAATTGCGGATAGTTATTTAAGAAAATAAATAAAAATGAGGCACAATATTTATCTATCAAATATTTAAGCTTAATTCCGAGCAGGTTCACAGAAATAGTTCACAGTAACGCTCACAGACGAAACGTGAAGAATTCTTAGAAATTTGAAGTCTCCGATGTGAAAAATGTGGCGCTTTGTATGTCACTACGTTGAGCAAGCAAATATGGCGGTGGTCTAGAGAGGAATGTGAATGTGTATGTGGACGGCAATTTATAGTTAATATCTTGTACCTACCTGCTGAGCAGTGCAGTAACCAGCAACCTAACAATCAGAATCATTTTGAATTTTGTTAGCAATATCCTTCATTTATTTGAAAAAAAATGTTAACAACGTAAATAACGTAATTAATGTTATTGAAATGTAAAATGAAAACTATAGTCTGTTACGCAACTACCCCGCAGAATTTCGCTTCAATGACTAGTTTACTCCTAAAATATTTTAATTTCTTTAAGTAAGTCCTGAAAGGACCCTTACCGATCAGACGATACATGGTTCAAACAAGGCAGAACGTGGGAAAAGGCACTTAGTATCACGCAGACGTTGACGTAGATATTCTAGTGTTATGACTGTGGCTATCATAATAAGCCCACAACGTGGTAGTTGACTGAACAACTTACTACGAATGTGAAGAATAAAATTTCCATAAAGATAGCGGTCATTAATGCTCGTACAGAGTATGCGATGCGACGATTTCTATGAAAACGCGCGCGGTACTTCAAACAAGGGCGACCTGTCCCGCCGCGATACCGTCGCTCTGGGTCGAGCAGCGCGACAACATATGGTACATTTTGTGTGGCGTTGTTTCGCAGTCGCGACGATGTCGTCGCGGCTGTGAAAAGTGTTCCGTCGTGATAAATCACAAAAACACCTCCGCGACAAGTCGCGCCTGTTTGCACGAGCCTTTACTCACCCATGCTAAAGTTTAATTAAAATAATACAGTCTAGACAATATTCGTTGAATACTTTCTAACGTCATCCTTTGGTTGGGTCTTTTGTATTCAGCAAAAAAATATTTAAGTACAGTGATTGTCCTTGAAAGGAGGTTTTACAAGTCCTTCCCTCCATGTTAGCAGTGGTGTGAAAGGGTTGATACACCCGGAATTCATACACCGCACTTGTTGGGTAAATAATAAGCTACATGATATAAAAACTATTGTGAGGAAAACTGTATCTTTTGGAATTTTCCTATTGTTAGGGATTTCTCCGGGTCGATGATTTACTTCTCTAGGTCAAAGAAATAATTGCTGAGAACTTTTGTACCGATTTCGGTATTGATGATTTATAATACTCTTTCCGCTACAGAATTACAGATAACTTTTGGGGATGCAAATGAAAACTCCTCGCAGGTTTCTTTTAACGTATTTGTACTTCTTTCTTTTCGTATTTTTTTCTTTTCTTTCTTTCTTAAGTAGTATTAGGATTGGAAGGTGGAAGTACTCAAATAAAAAACTACTATATTCCATTCTCAAAGGTAGCGAGTGCTGAAGTTTACTCAGCCTACTGACTTGTACCAGATTTGATCGCCAAAATCATTTTAAAAACTAATACAAATAACAGTAAAGTACTAATACTTTACTGTTCCATGTATTGGTTTTTCAAATAATTTTCATGATGAGGATGCAACCAAACGATGATGTTATATTTCAATAACCAATACATAGAACAGTGAAGTATTAGCTGAGCTGAGAGCTTTGACAATCAAAAATCTTGTGCTGAATAAAAATAAAAATATTCAACCAGAAATAGTTTTAAAAATTCCGTGTATTGTTCGAAAAAATACAAGCGTTGATTTTGCTGCAACAGATCATATCTCCTGGGTATGGAAAACTTTTTGCAATCCAATACTAATAAAGTAGTGAATAGAACTCTGGTTGTGTTTTCCAACTAAAATTAAAATAGAGAGCCGTTGTGTAACAGACCAGATAACCTTTAAAATAAATTATAGTGAGAGAATAGGTATTTTTTCTGATTCCAGCAGAGATAAAGGAGTTACAACCGTTAACAGATATGGTGGCGGAAATTTATCCCACGAAAACGTGTTACCGAGATAAAAAGTATCGTTCGTTCGTATGTGTTCATCCAGGTTATAAACTAGTTACCTGTGAGCCAAATTTCATTCAAATCCAATCCGTTAAGCTGTTTTTGCGTGATTAAGAAACAAACATCCAAACATCTAACCATACAAACCTTCACATTTATAATATTACTAGCTTTGGTCGCGACTTCATCCGCGTAAATGTCGGTTATAACGGACGGAGACGAAGACGCGAAATAAAAACTTTTTTAACAAAAAATTAAATCATATTTTTGTGGCTTTAATGTATTAGTAATACTTGGCAAGGTATACCCTATCCAATAAAAAAAGAATTATCAAAATAGGACTACTCTATATAAAGTTATGCGTAGTTAAACATTACAGTCAGTGAGTGAACCATCAAACATCCCCTATTTTTCGACCCTTAGCGTTCGATTTTGTTTTCCAAATTTATATGGGACCACCTTCGGAGTATACCCTTTCCAATTAAAAAAAAATAATTATCACAATCGGACTACTATGTAAAAAGTTATGCGTGGTCATACATAAAAAAAAAACAAACAAAATAAAAATATACACGTCAAATTGAGAACCTCCTCCGTTTTTTTCGTCGGTTAAAAAGTAGCCTATGTCCTTTCTTGGGATTTCAAACTTACCCCGTTCCAAATTACATTAAAATCGGTTCAGTGGTTAAGTCGTGCAAGCGTAACAGACAGACAGAGTTACTTTCGCATTTATAAAATAAGTATAGAAGTATAGATAGTAGGATAGGAGATATTTACTGAAAGGATTTTTTTATAGGTTCCTTTTATCATACTAAACCTTAGCAGTAAGCCCTAACTAAGCTAGGTTGTGGAGAAATAGACAGGGCTTTGGAACATAATATCAATTTGAAGCTTACTCTCGAGCGCGAGGGTGACAGATTACTTGCCGTCACTTTCAAGCAACGTTCTCACATTTTTCACTCCATTAACTTTACTTGCACGAAAATGAGAACCTTGTTGGTACATTTTTGTATAGTTTTCAGCAGAATATACCTACTCAAATTGTTCTTATATTTTAAAGTGTTTTAGAACATGTACACAAAGTTTTTTGGTTGTCTTAATACTGCTGTTCAAGGGTTCTCAAAAAGAGCAACCGCAATTGTCAATATATAAATATGTCGCAGCCATCTGGTTAAATTAGCCAGGTAATTGGACCCCTAGGCCGTTCATTAAACGCCTATTTGATGCCTAGGCCGATAGTTAATTGAACTAGAATCATTCAACGTTTAACAATTTGGCGTATTGAAAGTCAGCTCTTTGAAGATGACTGACCAAAACTCAGCCAAATTATTCAAATTTTGTTACCTAATATAATAGTCACCAAACCAAATTATGGCGTCAAAACTGCAAACCGGGAATGCAATTTTTCGTCCTTGTGTGCAATTTTAAATGAATGTGAAATTGTCAAAATAATATAAAACATGAAGGTGCCAAATAATACTACGTTTTTAGCAAGTTTCGCGAAATATTTGAGTCTAAACTTATTGAATAGAAATAACAACATCAAGGTTGATTTACTAATTCATCAATATCCAGTTAAACTAAATAACTACACTACATTCAGTCATCTGGTAAAACGTTACGTTTAATGACTTGACTTTTTTAATTTATTTTTTTATGACATCTTGCTATCAACCTATGAGGTTGTCGGCTGCTTAACCGGACTGTAGCTACCTTAATTCATTAAGGCCTCCAGCTAGGGCTTAAAAAACTTAAAACTAGAGCTACTACTCGCTAAGGGCAACCCCTGTACGGACCTCGGCTTAGGGCATCGCTGGTAGAGGACAGCAAGGGACGGGATAGATCGGAATGAGTAACTTGGGTAGTTCAAAATAAAAATCAAAATGAAAGAGTTTTATTGTTTCTCATACAATTGTTACAAAACTTATAATTAAGGCAACCCCTGTAGTTGTCTATCAGTTATTTAATTGGATTATTGGATTGGGCGTTTAATGAACGGCCTAGGCGTCTAATTAGCTGGCTAATTTAACCAGATGGCTGCCACATATACATGGTTCATGCGCACATTGATCGGCTTCCAAATGCAATTGAAGTGATTGATAATATTACTACAAAGCAATTGATTAAAATTGATCGCTTCGTTGGCCCTTTAGACAGTGCCGGTCTGAGAATTGCGATGATGGCGCGGTGGCGGACAGTTGCGATATATCTGCCTATTTGATAAGGCGATATTAATTTTAAGCACACATAGTATACACGATAACTGACGAATTTGCAATGAAATGTTACGTTGTTACTATAAATAGTGTTCTTATTGATAGCCCATAACTCTAGGGTATAATGAGACCATATCAAAGAATCAACTGGCATATAATATGATTTCTTTTTCGTTTTAATTTTTCATAAAAATAATTCGACGTCACGATTATTTAAGTAAAATGCAATTGAATGAAAAGATTTACTCGTACTTATAAATTAAACTTACACCCATATTCAAGAAAAAAACCTTTTTTTTTTAATATATGTCAGTTGATTTTTTAACAATAAATGACTATAACTACAACCGCCTTTATCTGAGTGTCATCCTGAATTTCGGCGGTTAATTATTTCGACACGGTCTCAATTTCGAAACACACTAGTTCGACTACACATTGCTTCGACAGAACATATATTCGACATGCATTAGCCCGACAGAACAAATTTCAACAACACACAACTTCGACAAACACTACTTCGATGATACACTATTTCGATATGCACTTGTTCGGCAGATCACTATTTCGACGGAACATACCTTCGACATAATATTGCTCAGAAATATGACAATAATAATTGAATTTCAACGAGTATTACATACACATTAAAAACGTGTCGATCATTAGAACAGGATGGCGATTCTCCATTATTTGCCATCCTGCTCGGTCATGTCCGCAAACGACTTCAAGATAGATATGAAGGGACATTAAGGAGAAGGAAATGAGGAGCGTTCAGTACGGCTAATTTCCGCAAACCATTTACTTGTTCGTTCTTCAACTAATGGTTACAGGAGATGGCCTTATTTACCAGTAGTAAATACCTAGGCATTGTAGGAATAAAATAGACCCTATTATAACTGAGAGTGGATTTCTTTTTTAGTGGGTTGATGGTGTACGTAATAACCTCACTAAGTTAAAGGTTATAAGGGCAGATACTTATTTAAAACAATATGTGTAGCCTTTTTTTTAACTGATGTTTGAAACAGGTATTTTATACCTAGTTCCAACACAGATGTTCAAAATCTATTCATAGAAACAAGTGCCATAAAGTAACACCCTACAGTTAAATTGTTGTATATCATTGACCATAATGAATATTTAATTTTTAAGTATTATATTGTTTTAATTACCTATTGTAAATGTGAAGACGAAGTGGGTGTTCTTTTTTTTTTGGTTTCCTTTTCTTCTAATTTAATTTTTTTACATTGTCTGGCAGTTTGAGTAATTTGTGCGACCTTCACAAATGTCCTTTCTTTGGTATTGTTCGTCGAATCATTGACCTCCTTAAGTTCTGAGTGGGGCTGCATGATTACTGACAAATGCGTGCACTGATTGGACAGGTCCACTCAAGCTGTGTGTTCTTTCCTTAAAAGACCACTTCAGACACCAATCCACATGGTCTTCACATGATCTGATCAAGATTATGTCTGGACTTTAAAAGAGACTGTGACCTCTGAGTTTGTTTCGGCGTTTCTTCTCAGAGTAGTCAGATAGGAAATACCGAACTCATCTAGTTTAAAAAAAAAATTGATTGACGTGTAAAAGTGTTTGTACAAACCTACTTGCAAAAATAAAGTCATTTATCATTTATCATATTAATTAAACTTTTACCCATTGGTCGGCTTTCCGTTTAACCGGACACAGCGGAATACTGGTAATTATTTAAACAGTATTTCAAAAGACCATATAGTTGCTGCTTTGAAGGTGATTACAAATTTTCATATTTAGACAAAAATCTAAAATAACATATAACGCTTAGGTAAGTTACTAATACCTAGCAGATTTTACAAAAAAAAAACTTATTCTTAAATTCAATATTAATAATAATACTGGTCACACAAAAAAACCTTTCCTTATTAAATCTTCAAAACCGAAACAGTTTCGTCAGTTAGTCAATCAATTCACGAACTTTATGTGAAGCAAACAAGGTAGAATCTATAGGTACCTGATTTATTTATCGAAGCACCAAACTTTTGTTTTACCCCATTTAGCCGCAGTAACAAGCAAGGTTCACCAAGTTTTATTTGCAAGTCCCTACGGAGACGAGCGCTCGAACAGCGGCGCCATTCATACACATCAATTAACTCCAGAATCCTCCGCTTTGACAGTTCCGAACATTAGAGGACTAAAAAAAAGATATATTACTCCATTTTGCATAATAAATTGAATTAAACTCTGTTGAAAAGAGCCTCTAGAGGGCACCATCTCGCAGGGTTATCCGTTTGTTGAAAACTGTGAGACTGATTGGCTTGGCCCACAGGTGGCCTGTAGATTACATCTCCGATAACGGCTGGGAGGGTAGGTCCGAAGGGACCCAGGTAACATATTGGGCTTAATTATTCGACATTGAGAATTAATTTTCCAGGCCACTAATATTACTTTACTTGGTAGAGTGAGTAACGGTTAGAGTAACTTAAATTTATGTAGGTCAGTATCTGGAAATGGGATTAAATATTAAAAAAAAATACTTGCAACCGACTTAATTTTAGTTTTAAAATCCAGAGATTTTAAAACTAAAATTAAGTCGGTTACAAAACAAGTAAAAGGTGTTAAATGGACGCTGAAATTTCGAATTTTCACTGAAAAATATATAGGTATTAAAATCACACCGGTAAAAAAGCCAGGAAAATCCATAAAACTAATTGAATCACCGACTCAGTATTTATACAGTCTAGTGCCGACATAAAATATTGAGTTAAAATTCACCTGCCTTTTAAAATCCAATAAATAAAACCACCGAAATATTTCCCCGCATTTCCACGAGCATGATAAAAAACCAGTGACACTGATGGCTCAGTACAGCTGACAAAAACTACGAGTTGAACTAAGCGAGCAATGAAACCGTTCACGGTGCAAATCCTCGTAATATCTATCGGATTTTATCGATGCTCGTTAGGCACCTACGATTCTGACGTTCTGTTGCGCTGTCAGAATCAACGTCGACTGCAGAAATGGCAAACCGATTTTGTATTTCAGTTGAATTGTATATAAAAGCTTTGTAGGTGGGAAACTTTCGTATTATTTGTTACTTTGTGTTCGGGTTATTAACTAGATAGATACTTTGATTTATATGATAGTTGAACTGTCGTTTCTCCCTCCCCCCACGGGAAGAAGACGAAAACATGACTTTATACACATAAAGTCAAACATACATTTGAACTTTCTGAATGTATAAATTACGCTTGACGTAAGCTTTGGCAATTACTTAATCAAAAAAACCATCACCCTGCCTAGCCTTTGCCCAACTATATTGGTTTCGGCTTCCAGTTTAACCGGATGCAGCTCAATACATAGTATAGTATTATAGTATTCTACATAGAGCTAAAATCCGCATATACTTAACTAGCTTTTGTCCGCGACTTCGTCCGCGTCAAATTTTTGCTCCCCTGACCATTCCCGTCGCAGCTAATTGCCTGCCAGTTTTCGCCCATTTTTCGTTGCTGCTTCGCTACTTTTAATTGTAGCGTGATGTTATATAGCCTTAGAGCCTTCCATAAATAGGCTACCCAACAAAAAAAGATTTTTTCAATTCGGACCAGTAGTTCCTGAGATTACCGCGTTCAACAAAACAATCAAACAAACTCTTCAGCTTTATAATATCAGTATACATAAATTCAATTTCTACAATTTAAAACATCTTTTATTGACAAAATAGTTCCCACATTAAAGCTTTCTCCGAACCAATATTTATAGCTGCATGCTCTCCATAAAATAAATACTAAGAACTTGTAACTACATCGAGTGCACGTGCACAGAATGGCAGTAAAAGTACATATTTATGTAAATAAACATAATTTCTATATACGTGATCTTTTGTCAATAGTTATTGTGGTTATTTGCACGCAATATTATAACATAATATCTGGTTGACCGATCTTTGCTCGGTATTTTTTTGGTAAATTGTGTTTAAAATAATATTCAAGTTGATTATCGGTAAAGTTGGTCATTGAAAACACGAATAAAACGACATTTTATAAAAATGAATCCTAACTAGATCGATTTATCGCCCCCGAAACCCCCCGTATACTAAATTTCATGAAAATCGTTGGAGCCGTTTCCGAGATTCAGATTATATATATATATACTAGCTTTTGCCAGCGGCTTCGCCCGCGTGGAGGTCGGAAATTATCCCGCGGGAACACACTACCGGGATAAAAAGTAGCCTATGTCTTTTCTCAGGCTCTAAACTATCTGTGTACCAAATTTCATTTAAATCGGTTCAGTAGTTTTAGCAGGAAAGCGAGACAGACAGACAGACAGAGTTACTTTTGCATTTATAATATTAAGTATGGAGTATGAATATATTCAAGAATTGCTCGTTTAAAGATACGTGATCTTTTGTCAATAGTTATTGTGGTTATTTGCACGCAATATTTATAACATATTTCTTGTATATGTGTTTGTATTGATGCATTTTTGATGGCCCACGTACATCGGCAGTAGAACATCGAAGTGTCGATATGTAAGGGCGATGAATAATGGAGTAATGTAGTGTGATATTCTTTGTTTCTTAGTCAAGTACTGTTTGTACAATATTTCTTCCGTTCTGCAAAGAGTTTATTTTTTTGAATTTTGTGGAAAATCATAAGCCATTTTATGCTCTTTATTTATGATCGCTTTTATTTTACGCTAGTGACGGGCAGCGTATGGATGTACATTGTATGTGACGGAGGTCGTATAACTATAGAATGTCTCCCTGTGGCGTGGACGGCAACGGGGCATGCCGGCCGACCGCCCGGGCCCGTCTCAATGCGAGCGATTATTAATTCTAAATCTGTGTTATCTTCTAAGATATTCATTTAAATTATATATTGTTATATACAATTTGGTTTTACACTGAATGCACAATCTACCGTAAGTATTGAATTGTATGAGGATTAATACTGTATTGTTTAAAATAGCTTCGAAAATAACCCATTATTATTTAGTAATCTGTAAAAGATTAACATGGTTGCGGAGTTATTCGCGGACTTTCCTGTAGACCTTTTTTCGATATACAAAACAGACAGACAAAAACGGCCACTTCATACTGTTTTTACTTTAAACTCAAGTAAACATACTGACCTCAAGCAGCCTTCAACAAAACCATTCCAACACATTTTTCAATCTGAACTCAAAGAAAACACGAAAGGCATTTTAATAAAAATCTGCATTTAAAAATCGAACGCCAAAATTGTAACAAAGAAGGTTTGGGAAGACGCCAGCTCTGCATGGCAACACCTGTGGGCCACTTCAGCTACGATCGATACGTAACTGGCCACCTCTAGCCGCATGTACGGGAGTTTGCATTTTTTCGCTTAACCACACATAGAGCGTAGTCTGTGGTATCTTTAGAGATTAATCTTGAGAGTTTTAAAATATATAGTTTATTTTATTTAACCCAAAGATACACTAAGTTCCTTCCTGTTCTTTACGCTGTGACTTCTTTAGATACATAAATGGCTTTATTTGTAAAGTGTTTTATCGCGACTTCGTTCTCAGAAAATTTTTTATTCAAATTTAGTTGAATTCAGTTTTTCGCTGATTTTAAACAGTATCTAATCTGAATCAAGACCGCAATCTTTTTTCAGAGTTACAAAACTACTAAAACAAGTTATTCCTCACCACGAACAAAAAAAAATTGAAGGAAAATGTATTGTACAAGAAAATAAAATAGACAAATCAAATCACATCAAAAGTCATTTATTCAAATTAGGCTGAGGATCAGCACTTTTAAACGTCAAAATTACAATAGATAGTCCTAAAAAAAATATTATTCAGCCCTCGCATTGGTTGATTAACTGGTTCTAAGCAGGGATGTTAGGGAGCTCCGTAACCGTAACCGAAACTATCGGATATCCGATATAAAAATTTATCCGTAACCGTAACCGAATCCGAAATAAAAGTTTCGGATAATATCGGATTTGTTATTACATTTTATTTTAGGTAGATTAGATAACACTCAATATATATTTACAGGGATGTTAAGGAGCTCCGTAACCGTAACCGAAACTACCGGATATCCGATATAAAAATTTATCCGTAACCGTAACCGAATCCGAAATAAAAGTTTCGGATAATATCGGATTTGTTATTACATTTTTATTTTAGGTAGATTAGATAACACTCAATATATAAGGTGTATCTATTCATACACGAAATATTTTAAGACGTACACCTGTAGGTGGTAAGGAAGCTATGGCAACGGAAAAAAAAATCTAATGGTTTTTTTGAATTTAATATTTATAAATTATTTGACGCACATGAGAAATACTGGCTCCTTCTTATTTTTTACGGCCCGAGACACCGCGGCCATGCTCGTGCCGTCCAGTCGTCGCCCTCGCAGCGTTAGGCGGGTCATTCATAAAATTTGGAGTAAAGGTTTTATGCAAAACGTCTCAAGTAGTTTTAAAATTATAATAATTACGAAAATTCAAAAACGCTCATATAAAAAAAATATTTTTGCTTCTATAGCTTCTTTACCACCTACAGGTGTGCCCCTTAAAATATTTCGTGTATGAATAGATACACCTTATATAAGGTGTATCTATTCATACACGAAATATTTTCTCTGACTGATTGTAAACTCATGGACTGATTGTAATTCCTACCAAATGGTGACATATAAATAAAACCATTTTATTAGCTATTTATATTTTACTTTTGAAATTCCTTAAAAGTTTAATATCCGTAACCGATATTATCCGAAACTAACGGATAATCCGAAATAATTTAATATCCATATCCGTATCCGTATCCGGTATAGTAATCATTCCTACATCCGTATCCAATCCGTATCCGAAATGTCATATCCATAACATCCCTATATATTTATAACCATTTTTATTTTAAATAGCTGTAATAATTACTCACAGACTGATTGTAATTCCTACCAAATGGTGACATATAAATAAAACCATTTTATTATTTTATTAGCTATTTCTATTTTACTTTTGAAATTCCTTAAAAGTTTAATATCCGTAACTGAAATTATCCGAAACTACCGGATAATCCGAAATCATTTCATATCCGTATCCGGTATAATAATCATTCCTACATCCGTATCCAATCCGTATCCGAAATTTCATATCCATAACATCCCTAGTTCTAAGAGACTCATTAAACACGACCATGAAATCACAGATTCACTATAAAATCACCCACAAATAATGACTCCCGAACAAAACACAAAAATCTTGAAACACTCTTGCACTAAGCTCCGATGACAATAGATCAAAAGCAGTGACCGTTCAATAATGCAGGACTGCAGCCACAGCGTTCAATATGGCACAAACAACAATACCTTTTCGAGAGCCGCTCTAAGATCTGAAGCCACTTCAGATGAGAGATGTCGATGGTTCCGGCTGTAACTGTTGGATGTATGAGACGTTAAATGAAAGAGCTTTTGTTGGCTATTTATTGTAAGTGCATTTCTGAAATACAGGGAGTTTGGTTTTCCTATACAGACTTATTAAGAGGGTGTCATGCGGTTGCACTGAGTATCATTGCAACTGAACTGTTTGTAAAAAGTCTTAGTGTAACTTTACACCCTGAGATAATTATATCTGCCATGTCTCCATAACTAATTCTGTATCGGCATTTTGTTTTGTTTGCCAGTGTCGCGGCGCAGACCCATTGTTATTGTCTTTGGTCCCTAGCCCAAAGACAATAAAAATGACATCAACCACCACTGGACAATGTTGTACAACTTTTTTTTTACTTAAATACGGGGTTTTTGTCTTCTTTGTACGTATGAATTTTTATGTAGGTAAAGATGCAATATTTGACGCCACCGATTAACTCATAGACAGCCTCATTGTTCTAAGAGTCGTAATCGCTACTGCTGATCATGAGATTCTAGGCTCTACTCCCGGGTCGGATAAAATTTAATTGGGTTTTGGGTTTTCCCATTACAATTTTCTACGTAGCAGCCGGCGTCTGGATTTGTGCCCGGCTGATGGCAATGGAGTTGCCCAGTATTACGTGGGACTTAAATATAACTGGCGAAATGTGGGTGTATTATAATAGGTACACCTCTTTACCCTTCGAGAAATGCAGGGGTGATGTCAGTCATGATACTGATGAAATTTAAAATGATTGTCTCGTTGGCCGCAAGCGCTGAGCTGGAGTGTTCGTTTCCCAGATTGGGACTGTACTGTAACCTGTTGTTGGGTTTTACCATCAGGCATTTCTCAGTAACACCCCGGAGCCTGGATTTATGCCCGGTTTGTGTTGGAATGTGGGTGTATTAGGTACAGGTGCACCTCTGCTTAATCCTTCAAGGAATAGAGGCGTGGTGGTAAGAAAAGTAGCTAATTATGTTCAAAAATTAGATAATGATGCAACTTATTACATCACAATTTAGCTCATGACCATAGATTTGAGTTCGAAATGAGTTGAGCTATTCCGAAATAAACACACAAGTCAAACCGAAAACATTAGCAAACCTGAACCGTTTCTAAAAGTTAGTATAATACGTATAAAAACTACTAACAGTTTACTAAGTTTATGTTTAACTTTCTACAGTAAACGAATTTCCTAGAATATTTTGAACGCGTGGCTCAAAGTGAACTTTGGAACGGAAACTACGAATTGTTACATAGTTTAATTCTACAATTCAAAATGTTTGGAAGTGTTCAAATATTAAAAAGGTATTTGAGGATTTCCAGCAGTAAAAATCTAGTTGGAAGTAGTCGTGGAGTTTTTGGGAACAGTCCCGGCAGGATAAGAACGACCGTGACCAAACATCTCAGATCTGAATGGTCCTCATTGACCTGACCAAGGTAATGTCCGGACATGAGTGTGAATTTGTTTCGGTTTTTCTTCTCTAAGTACCTAGTTGAATACATAGTAAGTATTTCTTTGCACGACTCATAGTGTTTGTTATAACCAATTTACAAATATAAATTTATGATAAAAAAATTGAAATTAAAAATTTCATGAATAATCATCCAATGGGATAATATGAACTTAGAGGGCTTAGGAGAATTATAACTCTGCAAATACATACTTGTTAAGGTCGCGAATCACGTTTTGTTCAACATTCAGCCTGAAACTGACCTGCAAATTGCAAAAGACGTAAGAAAATTTGAATTTCTCGGACTACGTTAGCGAATCCGCCCTAAGTATGGTCATATCTACATAGGTAGAGCAAGAGAACAGAAACCGAAATGTTTTGGAGTGGCGACCGCATACAGGAAAAGGTAGAGTTGGAAAGCCATCTACAAGGTGAGCCGATGACCTTGTGAAGGCCGCAGAAATACGCTGGATGCGGGAAGCACAAGACCGGTTCAAATGGCGAAGCTTAGGTGAAGCCTATATCCAGCTGTGGACGTCTTTCGGCTGAAATTATGGTACTGAAGGTGAAAACAAGCGATAGCCAGTTGCAATAATTTAAACGGTCTATGTTCCAATAAATTACATTAACAAAAGGTTTTATCCTGAACGTCGCCGTCGCACGGTGGATCGACGCCATACAAGCAAAGGGACATTGGCAACTCAAAAATTCATGTGTCAGTTTTTGAAAAACAAATCATTCCACCGTATAGGCCTACTTATGAGCTGTAAAAAACCTATGAAGCATTTTCTTATCAGAATCTTATATTGAGAGCTATGGCACCAAACGTGATTTTTTTGTATGGGAAACGGCATAAAAAGTAGTGTACCTTCTGAGTCCCTTCGTGTTTCGACTTGATTTTTTATGTGGTAACAAGACATATAGTTGCTACATTTTCTCCAAGCAAACATGGTGCGCCACTCGCACCCCTTATGAGGTACAAGCGCTGAGCGATTTTTTCTTATTATCTACAAATTGATAGGTACTGATAAATTCAGGTCATAAATCAGACAAGTCAGGCCATGAATCTCTGGAAACGATTGTGTTAATTAATGATGCGTAATAGAGACCAATATCTATTAAGCATCGTTAATTAACACAATCGTTTCCAGAGATTGGCAGTGCGAGTGGCGCATCATGTTTGTTTGGAGAAAATGTAGCAAATATATGTTTTATTACCATATAAAAAAATCAAGTCGAAACACGAAGGGACTCAGAAGGTATACTATTTTTTATGCCGTTTACCATACAAAAAAGTCACGTTTAGTGCCATAGCTCTCAATATAAGGTTCCGATAAGAAAATGCTTCATAGGTTTTTATAGCTTATAAGTAGGACCTACCTATACGATGGAATAATTTGTTTTTCAAAAACTGACACATGTATTTTTGAGTCGCCTATGTCCCTTTGCTTGTATGGCGTCGATCCACTGTGGGTCGTCGACATAAAAACGCAGACTATACGCAGTACTAAATAATAAACATATTCACACCGACAAAACTTTATTTTCTTTGGCAACAAAACCGAATTGATTAAATATTTAAACAAATTCTACCACGTAGTTCACAATGTAAGACAAAATTCTTGTAGTTACTTTGTTGTTTAAAGTTATTCTGTTATACATACAATAAACACTCACAAGTGGAAAGAATGAGAAACACCTATATAGGCATACGTTGTGTATCGAAGCCAACTAGCTTAATTAGCTTTTCAGTTCACAGCCAGTTCAGTTTTTACTAAACATCATCGTTCAGCTAGCTGCCAGAATAATAGATAATTATAAAGCTATCTTCTTGTGTGCGTCTCCTTTTTAAGGAAATCTCTCATCGACTGGTCGACGCTTCCCGTGACCAGAGGGCTGGGTCATTCTTTGGCCAAAGAATTAGCATTGCCATTCAACGTGGCAATGCTGCCAGTCTTCTGGGCACGTTTCCAGATGACAGTGATGCGGACGAGTACTTCGACGCCTAAATGTCCTTTGTTTTTGTATTTATTTGTATAGTTAGTTATTTATTTTATTTTTAAAGTTATTTAATATAGTTAGTTTGAAAAGAAATAAATGACATCTTCTTTCTTATCTTTACATGGTATAAAACGCAGTCGCTTCTCGCGTCACTACACTTGGATCTTCAAAAAAACAACAGATTTTATGCGGTTTCCCTCAATATACAGAGAGATTCAAGGGGAAGGTTTATACATATGTGATACGTGGTTGAAACCGCTGGCAAAACAGCTAATCACGCGTGAACGGCTGGACCGATTTCACTTTTTTTTTTGTTATGTTTGTTATTGTCAAGAGAAGGTTCTTATGAAGAAAAAAATTTAAAAAATTGCGTGGAAAATTAGAAAATTTAAGAACATTTATTTAAGAATACTTGGACAAATATTATTAAATTCTTGAAGAAGGTTATAAGGTAATAAACATCACGCTAGGGCCGTTAGGAAAATATAAAGTAAGAAAGAACGCTAAGCTAAGAGATAACGCGGGAAGACAATGGGATGCGATTAGGTGGGTCGGGGGAACAAGAAATTTCACGCGGACGAACTCGCGGGCAGTAGCTAGTCTATATATATATAAGGTGTATCTATTCATACACGAAATATTTTAAGGGGTACACCTGTAGGTGGTAAAGAAGCTATAGAAGCAAAAAGATAATTTTTATCTTAGTGTTTTTGAATTTTTGTAATTATTATAATTTTAAAACTACTTGAGACGTTTTGCATAAAACCTTTACTCCAAATTCTATGAATGGCCCGCCTGACGCTGCGAGGGCGATGACCGGACGGCACGAGCATGGCCGCGGTGTCTCGGGCCGTAAAAAATAAGAAGGAGCCAGTATTTCTTATGTGCGTCAAATAATTTATAAATATTAATTTTAAAAAAAACCCGTATAAATTTTTTTTCGTTGCTATAGCTTCTTTACCACCTACAGGTGTACCTCTTAAAATATTTCGTGTATGAATAGATACACCTTATATAAATGAATCCCTATTTCCCTTGATCACGCCATCACGCGCGAACGGCTGGACCTAATTCATTTTTTTTTTTCACTTTTTTAATTTTTTCTTTCATAAGAACCTTCTCCTGATAATAACAAACACAACAAAAAAGAAAAAGTCCAAGGGAAATAGGGATTCATTTTTATATAATGCCAATTCGAATGAAATAGTTATCGTTAAGACAGGACAACGTCTGTCGGGTCAGCTAGTAATTAATATATGCCATGTATAAACGAAACAAATGAAATGTTTGGGAGCGCGCAGCACGTGGCGCATATTGGGAGCGCGTAGCACGTGTGCGCTCTGCTTACCCCTTGCCGAAAAGGTGTGACTTTGAATAAAAACTCGTTCTACACACACAACTAGGAGCCTTAATTACAATAATGACGTCATCATACTCATTATAGCGAGCGGATGTCGTGGGAACTATCGATCGTGTGGCTACACTGCGCGCCCATGCGGAAAAATTATATACGATTATACGGTGAGCATGGTTTAAGGGTTGCGTGGATAATCCGGCGAAAATTAAATAGGATTTTTTTTAAATCCATTTCTTGTAAATCCTTTAACCAGTCAATTACCGTAATTACAGACACAATTAAAAAACCATTGTGTCAATACCAAATGTGGTATCTCAGGGACCTAAAGGTTAAGTAATTCACTTTTTAGAATTGAACTTTGAAGGTATTTATTTCCTGTTACTTCGTCAGACGTCTACATCAACTTTACATAGTATAAAACGAAGTTGCTTCCCGCGTCTGTATCTTTTCAATTACGCAACGGATTTTAATGCAGTTTTTCATAAATAGACAGAGTGATTCAAGCAGAAGGCTTATGTGTAGGTATAATACGCGAGCGAAGCCGCTAGAGTTAGGCTAGAGTTTTATAAAATAGTGTAGTATTTTTTTTACACAGACTCAAGATTATTTTTAAACCGTCCGTATTCTACTGCTCTACTTTATTATTATTATTTTTTTTAATTTCATAATTAGTCTTAGTTATTTTTTATCTTTCTCCCTCTCAGCAGATAGCAAGATATTTTCATTTAATTATCTTAAGAAAATTGTCATTAGAATATCTGCGATAATGTTAGCAAGTGTACGGTGTTATTTCACTATCGTCTGGTCACTGCGGCCATGACAGAGTTTATTTAATATATTCACGAAAAAATTTCAGTTTACCCTCAAATTTTAAAATAGTTTTCATAACATTACAATGCTGCAGAACAAAATATTTTAGGTACGACGGCAAATTTTCATTTATCTAACTTTACAAAGAAATTGTGGTCACTATGTAAGATTACAGGCTATTTAGACGCGTTTGGAGTGTAAAACATTCATGGGACTGTGAATTGTAAATTTTATTTCCATGAAACTGTGGGGAAATTATAAAAAATGGAATGTATTTCACTAAACCTAGATATATTTGCTAAAGATGGACAAATGAGTTGCGTTCACAAGAAACTCGAAACTATAGAAAATCTAACTTGCTCAAAAGTATTTCATAGAATGTTTACGGTTGTGCAGCAATGACATATTATCCTCTTCCCCTTTAATGTTATGTCCCAATTATGAAATCTTTGCTTCTAGCTATCTCTGCTGTTATGCTATCTTAACAAATATTATAAATTAGAAATTAAGTTTGGTTGTTACGCTTTCACGATAAAATTTATGTACGTATTTGGATGAAATTTGGCACACAAATAGACCATGGCCGGAGTAAGAACAGGCTACTTTTATCCTGGATCGCAAACTTTTTCGAAGGGTATGTTAGTCCTAAATAATATGTAACTTTCATATACGACTGAAGAGTAAAGTTATGAACCCACTAGCTTTTGCTTACGCCTCCCCCAAAAGGGGACGTTGCCATAATCGCCACGCTTGGCAGGTGGGTTGGCCATCGCAGAGGGTGGTAAAATGCATACAGAACTCGCAGCCCATTCTCGGGTAAGTCCTTTAATCGCCTTTTACGACACCCACGGGAAGAAATGAGATGGTGCTACTCTTTACGTCCGGCTCCACACTGAACGACCACGTGGAAGACGAAAATTATGCCGAGGGGATCGTACTCCTAGAATAAAAGTATCCACTATCTAGACGCAGGTCATTGTCTACTAGTGTGGCAAATTTTACCCTAATCCGTTCAGCTTTTAAGGTGTAAAATTGTAACAGACAGGCAGACTGACAGAATTTTGTACCTTTGCATTTATAATAATTCATATAGTATATTATTATATGGCTAAGACTTCTGAACTTAGTTATGAAGGACGTGTGTGTAGTGCAATGACACGATTACCCGACCTCGACCGTATGGACGTGACCTAAAAGATATTATAATTGCAATAAACACAGTTTACACAACAGTAGGTAAACTACCAGCATATCAATCACTCAAATTGAGTGAACCTGTCTAATCAGTACACGCATTTGTCACTAATCGTGCAGCTCAACTCAGAACTTAAGGAGCTCAAGGATTCGACGAACAATACCAAAGAAAGGACATTAGGTCACTTTAATCAGCCTATATTGTTCCCACTGCTTGGACAGAGACCTTTAGCGAGTGGGCCATAATACGCAGGCACAGTGGGTTGGTAGATGTCAAATATCTTCGAATTTTGGGTTCTAAGATATGCCGGTTTCCTCAGGATGTTTTCCTTCACCGTTTTGGGAGCAGTGGTGATGCAATTATTTACACAAAGTTAAGCGCCTGCCGGGGCTCGAACCTACAACCGTCAACTCGTAAGTCCAAGTCCGATACCACTGGGCCACCACTGCTCTACTCACATTTAGGTAGGCCGCATAAATTACTCAAGCTGCCAGAAAATGATCATGATTAATAGTTTTACGCAATTAGGATGCTGCTAGAATGCCGCAGCGAATCATTGCCACCCTTTTTATTTATATTCTAACAGGAAAAATCTGAAAGAGAATAATTATGATAGTACCGAGACTGTCGCGTGACAGTTAACGCCACGTTGGCTATCCAGGGCGTGGCCCTATTTTATCACGGTTCAGCTACACCATATTTTTTACTCTCGTTTATAATCCCTTTAACAGAGCTATTGGTTCAGCTGCAGCATTTGAAGTAAAATTACACGGTGTAAGGATTAACCATCCTCATTTTCCTGCCAGGGTCGCGAGATTTGTTCGAAAGAGATACCGTGGCCATGGTACATGGGCAACTGAAGGAACACGGGTGGTTTTTAGTCATTAAAAGTCTGACACCCCTCCCGCTCCGCCCAGAGCGGGAGACGACAATTGTTGATTTTACACCAACAAAAGGAAAAGGGTTAACCATCGAATAATTACAACGCTTGTGGGTATCTCTAATCATGCACTTAATTTACAGTAGCAATCGTAAATTCCCCTTATACCCTCAACCCTGTATTTCATCATGGTTTTTTGACCATGGGACTCGCACACCTAAAGCAAGAAAAGAGGTCAAAGCCAAACGAGGCCTTCGTTCGTCCAAAAACCGCTACACGACTGGCTGAAAAATAGACACAACCCAACAATGGGTAAGGAATATTCAGTGACAGAACTAGAGTTTTTCGAGTCGTGGCAAAAACTGCGGTCGGTTGCCCCCTGCCCCGCCAACCTTTTCCATGTAGCCTTATTTTTTTATAAATATACATGGACATGTCGAAAATTAATTTGAACTAGGATTGGACAGGATGAAGTTTTAAGTAAATCATGAGATTATATCATACTTGCTTCTGCCTTCGACGTCGACCCCGTGAAATTTCGTATCCCGACCCACCGCTTTGCTGTGCATCGTTCGCTCGCACTATAACTTCGTTTTCGCTAAGCGTTCTTTCTGACATTTTTCTTTTTTTGCGTTTAGTCGCATAGCATTTATGACATTGGTGCCGATTCTGTTGAACACGAACTAAACTAACTAAACTATCTCTAAAATTCCTTACTTTTGGCTATGAGAATTGTAACGCTATTCTGCAAGGAAAAATCTCTAAATTTAAAAACTATTTTGACACGACTAAAATCGAATTTGACAATCGCGACTCAGCGTGGTATTTTTTTTTTCTTTTGTTTTCGCAACGTTTACTTGTGTGTGCATTGCGTAGAATGATTTTTTTGAGAGACGAAGGCGCGTGCTACGGTGCAGCCTGGACTATGGAATTTTTCACTTTTGTTTGAAAAATATAAAAAAAATGTTACCCACGTGTTGAGATTTAAATGTTCCGGGGTGTACTAAGGGGGTCGAAAATTTCATTATTTTTGCGATAGGACACGCCATTTTCAAGATATAAGCAAAAGGAAAATAAAAAATACAGAACTGTTTTTGCACGTGAAGGCGAGGCGTTGTTGAGAATTTTAGTTGATGACCACTAGTTTTATTCCACACCTTTTTAATCGCGATTAAAAATAGTCAGATTTAGTTAAAATAAATTATTTTAGTCAAAATTTTTGGTGAAAACCGGCAAACTCAGAAAAGCAAAATTGTCATTTTCACTAAACTAATAACTCGTGCAATCTTAGTGCTGTCAAACTAAAATATAGTTAAGTTGTGTCATTTTAGTCTATTTCAGAATAGGAAATCGTCGTTTGACAGGAATAAACCAAATTTTAGTAATTTTTAGTTTAGTTTAGAGAATTTTGTGACAACAAAATCGGCACCAGTGTCGAATGCATGAGCGAGTAAAGTGAGCGCGAAAATTTTTGCACTCTGACCACTGTTTTCAGAGCAGTGGTGGTGAAATAATTTACTCAAGGTAAAGTACCTGCTTGGGTTCGAATTCACGACCTGCAACTAATAACTCCCAGCCGGCATATCCAAGAACCAAAAATTCGAAGACATGTGACATCTATCGATCCGCATTGGGTTCGCGTGGTGGCTCACGCCCTCTCACCGAGAGGAGGCCTGAGACCTAGCAGTGGGAACAATATAGACTGATTATGGTGACCCCTTCCAATACGGGTATCTGCATCCCCAAAAATTTCCCCCAACATAAATATAACACGGCAGAAGCCATTTAACAACCACTTAGTACCTTATGGTCTATATTGAACGTGAAGTTATAAATAATTTATGGCTATAATAAACCGCTCGCAGTAAGAGGAGCGATGACTTTCAACCTATGTATCCATGTGCTGGTTTCGTTTTGAATAACTCTTCTTACAGGCTTATTTTTGTTCGTTCCTATGTATAGACTTGGATAATGTCAGGGTTTATCTAGATTTAGCCGAGGTAGGGGATCAAAGCTAATTTGTTTTTATAAGCAGCCATCGTTTTGTCTCTCTGAGGGATAGAAACTGGAATGAGATGGTCCGGCAAGGAACCAAAGTTGCCGACATAGCTCAAGGAATAAGTAAGCTGAAGTGGCAATGTGCCAGCTATATTAAACGTAGAACCGATGACCGTTGGGGTAGACGAATTCTTGTGTGGTGACCGCAAATATAAGGTAGGACCCCTCAAGCTAGGTGGAGCGACGATCTTCACAGGGTGGCTCATACCAGCTGGATGAGAGTTACTGAGAATCGAGCTG
This sequence comes from Aporophyla lueneburgensis, assembly GCA_932294355.1. Lineage (NCBI taxonomy): Eukaryota > Metazoa > Arthropoda > Insecta > Lepidoptera > Noctuidae > Aporophyla > Aporophyla lueneburgensis. The sequence continues at coordinate 21,762,615 of OW028748.1, read as the reverse complement.
AAAAGCTTGCAACTGGAGAGGCTTCTATCTTGCAGCGGACTGCTGTAGGCTGATGATGATGGTGACAATTTACCATCGTGTTATTTGAAGCTAAGATAACTACCTGTATCAACTACTATAGGGCAGTACTAATAAAATACGTGCTGCAGTAAGTGCGTTGAGCGCACAACTTCTGTCGAGGTATCCACGTTCGACCACACGTAAAAATAACGCGGTTGAACTTTATCGCTCATTCTCAGCTTAATATTACCCGATCGCTCGTACCATCAAAAAGATACAAAGAAATGATTAAAACAAGTAGGTATAGATGTCGAAGAACTACGGAAAGTTGTGAAATAACTTATTGATTTTAACCGGCACCGTTTAGTGCCTCACAATACATTGAACTTCAAGAGTCAATCCAAAGGTCGATATTCACGGAATTAGACGCTCTAACATGGTTACATGTTATAGAAAAACCTAAAGCATTATACGCTATTGAAGTTATATTGATTGTCCAATAGGTCTTGCCCGGGCCCTCGCCTTCCGGGGCTTGGCCCGCGTAGAGTTAAAAACTACTCCACGTGAACGTACTGCTGGTACATTTTTTTTTTATTCTATCCTATTTTTGCGATGCACGATAAGGGATTTTCTAGAGATTGCTGCGTTCTCCATGCATTTTCCATCATACTGCGTCATTCCGGCTGCCAAGCGTGGCTATTATGACAAACGCACCCAAATTGGGGAAGCCATGTCCAGCAGTGGACATCTTTCCGCTAAAATGATGTGTTAATCCAGGTTATAAACTACCTATCTGTGTGTCTAAATTCATCCGAATCTGTGAGTAACAAACATCCAAACATACAAACTTTCACATTGGGGAAGTACGGCCAAAATGACATATACGGATAAAATGACACACCGGGATTTTTTCGAAATTGGCGGGCTATAATCCTGCAATTGTCATATCATTATGTGACGCTGGCCATGGTGGCATACCTATTAAGTTTATACCGCCATTGACTTGGTCACGCCGAAGTTACTTGCAGAAAAGCGTTTTGTGCGCATAAAACTTTTTTTATTTTTATTGTTTTCGTCCTGTTTTTGATCAGTTTCTCGTGGTTTCTATTACGTCTTTTGTAGTAAATTCAAAAAATGTAGCATTATGCTGCATTACTTAAAAGTATTTATGTATAAATTTCGTGTTTATAGTAATTATGGCTTAATTAGTGTTTAGATAATCTGTGGGGCAAAATGACATACTTACATTCGGGGCAAAACGACATACCTTTATTCAATGATGAGGTTTTCAATGTTGAATCGAACTACGATAATGATCCTTAAAAGCAGTCAGTAAAAAGGTAAACCCAGGTACAGAAGACTCTTGCGCTGAGGACTCAAATGTAGAAGATTTCCAGCTGTGTCGAACTGTGATGACGATGACTGCGCATGCATTTACTGAAACGACCTCTTTTCCCGTTCCAAGCCCAACGAGTGCTGGCAACGGTGCAACAATTGTTCTCTTTGGTCTCATTTTACATATTTTTGAAATATGTACCTCATAATTTTGGTATTTGTTAAGTATGTCATTTTGTCCGTACTATATGGATAAAATGAATTTCCTTAGAGGTTTCGATTAATTTAAGTTATATTTTTTATATAGTTCCTATTCAATTACAGGTTTACTTAGGTTAAAACTTATGAACCAAAGATGATTATTCAAACTACATAGTGATTGTAACTGTGTTAATTAAAAATATATGACTGCAAAACAAAATCGTATGTCATTTTGGACGTACTTCCCCTATATTTTACTGAATAGGATGTAGTAGGGTTTAGCACAAAACCGATTGTAAGGAAAGATTAAGCCTGTGGCGACATAATGCTTCCCTTCCAAATCTATTCATTCAAAATCTGGCACCTGGGCACGAATCGTCTTAGTTTTCCTGGAAGTCTTAACGAAAACCTGCTCAGGTGGAGATTCACAGATAACTCCGCATGTCTTATTATATGCAGCTCGTAGCCAAATTCTGAGCTGATTCTATTTAGATTGCTATTGACACGTTAACGTGTAAGTAGATAAGGTATTTTCCATAAACAATTAGTAGCAGTATCTCTAAATGTAATAAAGAAAAACAATGGCCAATCTACTAGTCACTTTGGGAAAATCCCAATCATTCGCAAGAAGACCGCTATGGTGTGGTCAACGTATTGGAAGACTTCCATAACTCTCCGATATTGAAATCCAACTTGATATTTGCATATGGCTTCAAGATTTAGTATTAGCATTTCGTAGGAATGCAACTAGTCCGTCGTCTGTATATTCTATACTTTACATATTTGATATTGAACTCGCTGTTCGTGTTTGTCTGTTTGACCACGCCGTTCTTCTATATTATGCAATCGAATTCGATACGGTTATCAACTCCATTTTAATTATTTACTCCGGGAGGTTTAATTCTCGTAATATTTATTCATTTGAAAGTTTGAATATCAGGATGTTGAGATGTTTATAACTGAATCATGCAAAATTAACTGAACGGATTTGAATCAAACGCGAACAGATAGTTTATAACCTGGATTTATATATAGCATACCAGTCTTACCAAGGAGATATCGAGTTACCTAGCAACTAGGTTGGTTAAGTCAAATAGGCAGTCGCTCCGTGGAGTAATATTGGTATTCAGCTTCATCCGCTTAGACTGGAAGCCGACCTCCAAATAATTGGGGAAAAGGCTAGGTAGACTGATTAGCAGTCAGATGATATAACTAATCAATGTGCTTTCTGAAGCACACTTGAGTACGGAGGGCTATGCTCCGCAGGAGGAGACACCCCAGGCGTCGGGAGTCCATTGCAGACTCCCGGCCACCGTAGGCACGATCTTGCGGGCGGCGAGCAATGGCTAGCTCGCCGCCCGATAAGGACCAGGTTCGGGTCGACAGCGCGTAGTGTTCCACGTGCACCTCAAAGAGATGCTAGTAGTACAGAAGGGGTCCGCTAGGACCGATGCCTGCCAGGGTCGCGAGATTTGTTCGAAAGAGATACCATGGGCCTGGTATATAGGCAAATGAAGGAACACGGGCGAGTTTTAGTCAGTAAATGTCTGACACGCCCTCCCGCTCAGAGTCAGAAATCCAGAGATCCGTTGGAGAACCAAGGTAACCGACATAGCACGAAGAATTGCCAAACTGAAGTAGCAGTGGGCAGGGCACATTGCTCGTAGACCAGATGGCCGATGGGGCCGAAAAGTTCTTGAGTGGCGACAGCGTACCGGAAGACGTTGAGTTGGAAGGCCTCCCACAAGGTGGACCGATGACCTAGTGAAGGCCGCAGGAATCCGCTGGATGCGGGAAGCACAGAACAGGTCGAAGTGACGGAGCTTGGGGGAGGCCTATGTCCAGCAGTGGACGTCTTTCGGCTGAAATGATGATGATGAAACAAAGTACAACCATAAAAATTCCACATAAATACTAATAATGTTACCTTATAAATAATAAGTTGAATGATCAAACAAAATAATTAGCAGTAATAATAATTTATTTACAATAGCAACACGGATTTCCAAGAGGCGATGAGGGATCAAAATGAGGTCGTAATCCTCTCTGGGGAACCTGCCTATATATAAATAACATTGCAATTCATTGCTTTTACTCAGAATAATTAATATATGATCGCATTTAATTATTATTGTAATGTTTGGGTTCAATAGTTTGAATTTTCAATCCTTTTGAAATAACGGGGTTGGTAAAATTTCTGTAAGTAGGTTTGCACAAAACTTTTACCAGTCAATCATATTTTAAAAACTAGATGAGGTCGGCGTTTCCTTACTACTGTGAGTTGAAATAAAAATTCAGAGAGCATAGTCTCTTTTAAAACCCAGACATAATCTTGTTCAGATCATGTAGATTGGTGTCTGAAATGGACTTTTCAGGAAATAACCACACAGAATAAGTGGACCTATACAGTCAGTATACGCATTATTTGGTCATTTATCATGCAGCTCAACTCAAAACATAAGGAGCTCAACAATTCGATGACCAATACCACAGAAAATACATTGGGGTTGGTCGCATAAAGTAGGTACTAAAACTGCCAGATTATCTTTTAAACTAACTCAAAATAAGAAATAAAAAACATTGCCCATATAGTGCTCATAGGCAAAATAATTTAAATATTAATATTGTACTTCTCACTCTCTATTCTCTTTACGTCTCTTCTCTGTAGCTTAAAATCCAGTTCCTTTTTACCAAATAGTGAAAACTTATAATAGTTCCGTAAATAGAAAATAATAATCTAATCGACTTCCAGCATTTGCTCCTACCGTTTCTAACTTTGAACCAACTTTAATTCCAGACCAAATAACTATAACAAAGAAATCGTTATAAAAATGGCAGTCAACGACCCCTGAATGACCTTAAACATTTTCGAAGTACACAATAACCGAAGAAAATGAACATTTAACACCAGAGAATTAGGTTGTAATTCCAGCAACAAACTGTCAAGAATTATTAGCTACAATTTTCGCTGTAATAGAATAAGCTCAAGACAAAAGAGATTTACATAATTAGAGAGACCATAGCGTCTTCCGCTAAGCCTGAAAAATGCCTACTTTTTGATTATACGTACTTTAGAGATGACGTCATCTTCTTGTGTCTCTAGGATTAAATCGCCGACGCTTAATGAAATCCCGGGTGATTAAAATGTGCAGTTTTAAACTGCAGCGCTTAAGGCGATCTGAAAATTGTTGAAAAATAAAGGTGTAAGGTTATCGTTGTCGCTCTTATTTTATTTGTATTGAAAATAACAGCAGTTTAATTATAAGAACTTAAGACTAATTTAACATTATTGCCTGGAAGAGATCGCATAAAGCGATAAGGCCGCCCATTGTATATTTTGTAATCATTATAATGTTTTTTGTGATGTATTTTATGTTGTACAATAAAGTATATTTAAAAAAATTTAAATAAATAACATTATATTTTTTTAGTAATAACAAGCTTTGACGCCGCGTTTTATATATCAAAACCTTCTTCTTGAATCACTCTTTTTATTGATGATAACCGCATGAAGTTCCGCTGCGCTGATTGAAAGATCCGCTCAGACGCGGTAAGCGACTTTGTTTATACTAGAGATGTAACTCACAGTGTCCATAGGTAGACATAAAAGTAAAAAAATAAATATAGGCTATAGTGGGGACTGCCGACAGAAGTGAAAATTTTAGATGAAAACAGCACGTAACTTTGACTTGACGGTGACGCAGTCACATTATCATGTTGGTGACGCAAACCCATAAGATTTACCCCTACCAAAAATCTGTAAACGCGGCTACAGAAGTTTCCACTCCCAAAACTGTAATGAATATAATCTTTTCATTGTGTATGTACAAAACAAACGCGGGACAAGTTTTGTTACCAAACATAGAAAAACAACATAAGAGATAAAAGGTTAAGCCAACCACAAACGAAAACTTTGAGATCTTACCGCGCTTATCCGGTTCAATACCAGTCACATTCGTGTGTGAAAAACCAGTCCATTCATTCATCACCAACAGCCGAAAGACGTCCACTGCTGGACATAGGCCTCCCCCTATTTGGGAGAGTTAGCCACAATCGCTATGCTTGACAGGCGGGTTGGCGATAGCCGTCTGGTGGCAAAATGCATAAAAAACGCTCCTGCCCATTTTCTAGTAGGTCCCTTAGTCATCTTTTACGACTCACACGGGAAGAAATGCACTGGGCATTATTTTATGAAAAAACTTTGAAATACAAGAAAATATAATCACTTTCCTCTGTAGGGACACAGGGGTACAAAAGCGGATATACCGTACTTATACTTATTGAGATATTTCAATATAAAGGCTGTAGAAAGAAAAGGAAATGCCCATCAAGGGCTCCTGAAGGGACAATTGAATTTAGACCCCATGGAGGACACAAGAAAGTCGCGAGAGATGAACACTCGGTTTTGTTCCGCTACACTCAACAAGGCATTCAAGTGATGGCTTCAAACTGAAAGAGAATTGTATACAGGGCTGTCACTCGAGGGAATGTAAGCATGATTTTAAAAAAAATGAAAGCTTTTATAAAACCCATGCATTTTGATTTAGGGGGGGGCGCTATGTTCGATTCGATAAGAAACTGTGAAAGGATTGTCAGAAAAAAAATTTTTTTTCGAAGAATGACATCTTGAACATTTTTATTATTACAACTATAGTTTACAATTAACTCCCTGGCTTATAGTTTTTTCTGGCCAGCATTTTAATATTTGGGTACACAATTTTCGAAACCTTAAGGCCAATTTAAAACGTTCACAATTTATTCTCACCTCGGCGACAATCAAATTAATGTGAAAAATTTATGGAAACTCATGATATTTTTGACAGACTGAGACTAAGATCAAACTGGGAACGTTCTTAAAATTACGAGAATTGCCGCTCTGAATTATGTGTTTTTGATTGTTTGCCTTTAACTTGTTTCAAACTTTAGATTTATACCAATATTCATAAAGTCAATCTAAGAACTGAAACAATTCACGATTGTCTCATCAAAGTGACTTAAATTACAAAATTCCTGTTCCCATCTCAGGACGGCAACTTCTGACAATATCATCTAAGATACCGGCACTCTAAAATATCATAAATAGTTGTCGGTAGTTCATCTGAACTTCTAAGTAAAAAAGTTTTGTATGCCAGCCCTGTTCAAGGCCAAACCCGCAGACATGCCGAGCAAAATTGTTTAAATATTTAACGAAATAAAATGTTCTATGTACGACGAAAATTCCGTAAAATGCTTTGTGAAAATATTTTAAGCCCACGACATATTGTTATAACGCAGGTGAACGTTCAAGATACTCATTGACAAAACTGCCGCGTATCCGGATTTCACCGGTATTGACCGGATTTTGATCGTATTGAAATGAGTTTCTTGATCGGAAAACTTCGTGATCCGTTCGGCAAACAAGTTCAAAATTTTAGCAGACGGGTATTTAAATTTGATTTTGTTTATCTTTATGTTTATGCTGATGTAATGAATATAATTTTCATGATTATCTGCGGACGAAGGCTGTTATGAAACGTTAACTTTTCCTCAGCTTTCAAAACGTTAAGTGGAGTCATTTTAATAGGTAACATTTGAAAATTAATCAAAATTCAACAACGTAACCTTGTAACAGCGGGCATATAATAATATTTTTTTTATTCGTTTTGTTAGAACTGCACAATTGCTTAACTTTTTTGAATTACGATTACATATTTATTGTAAAATAATGACCGATACAAGTAATTTTACGATTTGCTCTCATATGAACTGACAGACGTCAAATGTTACCTATTAAAATGACTCCACTTTAGGTCTGTTAAACATATTCTGTGGTACCTGCATACCTATGTACGTATGATCTATCTACCAACTGACAGATAGCTAAATCAAAGAGGGACTAGCACCCTGATTGATAACAGACTATCAATCAGAAGCTAATTCATATTGAAAAATATTGAGAATACATTGCGTCATATGTTCGAAAAAGTTGTCTGCTCACAACGCAAATAACGCAATGAATGTTGTTGGAACTGTCAAAATGAAAGAGATTCCTACTGATAGTAAGTTACACAACTACCCCTTTTTTTGTGGGTAGAAAATTATCATGACGTTTCCCGCTCTTGGCTGAGCGGAAGGGCGTGTCAGACTTTTACTGACTAAAACCCACCCGTGTTCCTTCAGTTGCCCATATGCCAGGGCCACTGTATCTCTTTCGAACAAATCTCGCTACCCTAGTAGGCATCGGTCCAAGGGGACCTCTTCAGTTTGCTGACGTCTCTCTGAGAAGCGCGTGGAAAACTACACGCTGTCGACACGGGCCTGGTCCTTACCGGGCGGTAACCTACCCATTGCTCGCCGCCCGCAAGCCCGCGCCTACGGTGGCCAGGAGTCCGAAATTGACTCCCGACGCCCGGGGCGTCTCCTCCTGCGGCGGCTAGGCGGCGTGTCAGATATTTACTGACTAAAACCCACCAGTGTTCCTTCAGTTGCCCATGTGCCATGGCCACGGTATCTTTTTCGGACAAATCTCGCTACCCTGACAGGACACAATTACCCCTCAGGATAGAAGTGGTGATTGGACAGAAAACGAACCTATAGAAAATATCAAACAGTTTCTATTCCTACGTCATTAGTACCAATTCTTAGTAAAAACATACACAGTCAGTTAATAACACATTACACAGCTTTGATTACTTTGGTAACTTGCAACTCACTCACCAACAAACTATAGTCATTTCGTTATTACCAATCACAATTTACTTAATTGCTGTTTGACGTAGTACCTATTCGCTTATTGGTTATTGAACGAAGTGTTAAAATACGTCATAGATGACGTCATGTTATTTTATTGTAGTTGCGGTTTGTGTGGGTGTCATTGAAGAGAACTAAAGAGTTAGAGTGAAACATTTTTTTTCTTGAATCCGAGGCTTTTGGTTACTTAGTATTTTTGTATCTAATTTATTTTATTTGTCATAATGTGCATTTTTTTGTGCAGAATAAAAAAGTTTTCTTTCTTTCTAGTTGTATAAAAAAAATTCTCAACAAGGTCGATATTCAGAACACTGCTAATTCATTTAATATAAGCTTTTCCTGCGGCTTCGTCCATGTGAATATTGGCAAATATCTCACGGGGACATACTACTGAGATTAAAAGTACCTCATGTGCTAATCCAAGTAATAAACTATCTGTGTGCCAAAGGACATTACCCATTCTATTCGACGATTTGCGTTAGTAATACAAAGTTTGCTGTATACCATATTTCTACGCCTTGCAAGGCAGCGCATAGTGCTACAACTTCTATTTTATTGTATAACATCATGGAACACAATCATTTTAAATATGAATTCTAAAATAAGTAGTTTTTATTTATGGCCGTCATAAATAACCCAAATGGGTGATCTTTCATCCGAATACGTGCAGCCGTTTTCACCGGAACGCGCCTAACAACCGCCCGTACAGCCGGGAAGAAGGTGACCATTCGACACGGTAATCCGGGAACTGACAACTTTACACCGGCCGCCTGTCATAAGGGATTATTTTAGAATTAAGCCCTCAAATATGGGACAATCTAAACAAAAATTTTCTTTGTCACGTGGGTTACGGTCGGATTAAAAAATAACCTTTTGATATCGTTTGATATTTCACGTTGTGACGTTTTCACTTTAACTTTGTACTTACGCAACATCACGAATGTATTCCCCGAATTGGTAGGTAAGCCACTGCTTTTTTTTTGGATGGGAAATCATCAAATGACTTCTCCCGCTCTGGGCGGAGCGGGAGGGCGTGTCAGACTTTTACTGACTAAAACCCACCCGTGTTCCATCAGTTGCCCATGTGCCAGGGTCACGGTATCTCTTTCGAACAATCACGCGGCTCCGGCAGGCAGGTAAGCCACTGCTTACATACCAATGGCCGAGTGGTAACGGTCGCGACGTACCAGTCGTGAGTTTGAACCCAAGCAGGCGCTTTACTTTGTGTAAATTATTTCATCACCACTGATCTCAAAAACGGTGAAGGAAAACATCGTGAGGAAACCGGCATGTCTTAGAACCAAAAATTCGAAGACATATGACATCTACCAACCCGCACTGGGCCCACGTGGTGGATTATGGACCGAAAGGAGGCCTGTGTCCCAGCAGTGGGAACATTATTGCTGCTGATAATAAAAAAAGTTTCATATAAAAGAGGGTGACGAATTGATGTTGCTTACTTTCAGAAATTGGTTGACATTTAAAGCTCACAAGCAATTCTCAAATCTAAGTTTTATTTTATCCTATCTCATTATAATATATCCTACTAATATTATAAATTTGAAAGTTTGTGAGGATGTACGGATGATTGTTACTCAATTACGAAAAGACGGCCAAGCGGATTTGGATGAAATTTGGCGCACAGATAGTTGATAACGTGGTTTAACACATGCTTTTTTTCCGATTATATATTCCCGAGGGATAAATTTTGACCTTTCGTGGATGAACCGCTGGCTAGTTACACACAATGCAGATGGAACACCAAAATATAGAAATTATTCTTGATTACAATCCAACATGTCTGTAGCAACAAAAAAATCCCAGCAAAAAAAAAAACTTTAACCCATTTCGGATACGGTCGCTCTCGAAAATTTATTAATTCTAAGCCAATCCAGTGATCCCCACCACATTATATCTTTTAGACATTTGACAGCTACTTACCCCGCAAGATATTCTGCCGCACGACTTCGTGACACGTACCAGAGCTAAATATTCCGAGTTGGGTCGAGTTGGGCGTTGGGCACTGCTCCAAATATGCAGTTATATTGACAATAACTGTCATAACCCGACGTTCCGTGCCGTGTGAGCCGACCTTTTTGGAATTTGTGGTACTTATGCTTTGATAATGTTTGAGTCGATCGTGCTTTAGGAGTGTTCATAGTGCGCTTATGACAACGTGCTTGTTTTATCTGATTTTATGCGGATTAAAGATACATAATAATATGCTATTGCTTAAAAAAAAAAATGGGTTTGAGTTAGATTTTTGACTGATTCTGATTTTATAGTTTTTTTTTTTTTTAATTACTAGTGATCTCAAGCGCTACTACTGACCATGAGGTTCAATTCCCTGGTCAGGTAAAATGTTATTTAGTTTTTCTTTCTGCAATTTCTCAGTAGCAGCCTAGAGTCTGAATTTGTGCTCGATTCATATTAACTAGCAAATCCGACGGGTAGAGAAGACGTGATGTGACGTTATGTTTTTTTTTAATTAGTGGACGTAATGTTTGTTCTTTAAGTTAAAATTTATATGTCAATTATTAAACTAAGGTCTATTTTTAGATCTGTTTTAAAAACGGAGCAAAAGAAAAAAAAAACAGTATTTGCAGTGTGTATTATAGTCGATAGTGTCTAGTTATGGCATAGAGTAGCATAGACTCTAGTCTCTATGCCATAACCAGAACCTCCATAACCGCGCACTGGTGACTCCACATCATTTATCATTCCTTTAAGTCCAAAAGGCTTTCCTGTTCGAGTAATTTCTCAACCATTCCGAAAGAAATGGGCCACAGTAAGTCATTGGTAATGGTATGTGCGGTCGGCTACATATAGCCGGTGGTCCGGTAAGCCTCCCGACCCTACCCTGGTATTGTGGGAACTGGAGGAGGATTATCCTAACAACTGTTCGGAGACAGATCATGTACTGGATTTATAGATATTTGTGAGACGAAGGAACTGACTTTTCATAACATTATGGCCTTTTTTCCGAAGAGGCAGACAGATTTATATCTCTACACTCACCATAGTTACGTGTGATGAGGTAATATCATACATCTATTTGGTTACTTTTTTTTTTTCTAAAATAGAAGCTTATTGTGTTATTATGGTTATAATCCTACTATATCATACCAATATAATCATCAGCAGCCTATATTGTTCCCACTGTTGGGACACAAGCCTCCTGTCGGTGAGAGGGAGCGGGCCATAATCCAACACGCGGGCCCGGTGCGGGTTGGTAGACGTCACATGTCTTCGAATTTTTGGTTCTAAAGCATGTTGGTTTCCTCACGTTGTTTTCTTTTACCGTTTTGAGAGCAGTGGTTATGAAATCCTACTAATATTATAAATGCGAAAGTTTGTATGTAACATCCACACATCCATGTGTGGATGTGTGGATGTTTGTTACTTTTTCACGCAAAAACTACTGAACGTATTTGGATGAAATTTGGAACACAGTTAGTTTATAACCTGGATTAACACATAGGCTACTTTTTATCCCTGTAATACGTTCCCGCGGGATATTTTCCGACTTCCACGCGGGCGAAGCCGCTGGCAAAAGCTAGTAATTTATATAAACTAAAGCGCCTGCTTGGGTTCGAACTCACGACCCAAAACTCTTAAGTCGCGGCCGTTACAACTGGGCCATCCCTGCTCTATACTAATATCATAAATGTGTGAAAGTTTGTATGTTAGTTACTCAAACACGGCCAAACAAATTTAGAGGAAATTTGGCACACACATAGTTCATAACCTGGATTTATACATAAGATACTATTTGCCCCGGTAGTACGTTTCCGTAGGATAATTATAGATTTCCTCGCGGGCGAAGTCGCTGGGTAAAGCTGGTAACCTTCACAATTATGTCGAAAATTATAGGTAGCTTAGAAAACTGCAGTTACAATTAAGTAAGTCCAACGATGTTATTGCTTTCCTACTTTACAGCATAAACTTCTTACTAAAACGTATTGCAGACACCAAATCCTACATTATATTTACACATCAACATTTTTTAATCCAAACTTGCTCTAATACCTAACTTCTTCCAAAAGCGTCCGACATTCCGCCCCCCCTCATTCCACTTTGAGAATTTCAAAGCGCCTCGTTTCTAAACCCACGCCCTGTATACAGCCCAGCCATTGAAAGCAGCAATGATTACTTTTCGAAACAGCCTGTATGTGCTTAATGACAGCTGTTTGTTTTGCCCTAATGCTTTTCTGATTCAACTTCAGCATTTAGTAGATAGAGGGTAGCTTTTGTTTCGTGACGTCACTGCAGTTTGCTTGACCTATGGCTCTTTGTTTTGTCTTTGTGTCTCTTTTATTTGTCTTTTATTCGAGTCTGTGCATTAAGGCGTTAGCGCTTTCCCATCTTCTATGTCTTGAACCGAGTTAAATCTGACTAAAAGATTCGTAAAACCAGTCATTACTTGAAGAGACACATCCATTTTTTAATGAGAAAAGCCAGGACCTGGTATATTTTTCCACTCGAAAGGTTGTAGGTATCTAAAGGAGACGTCTGTCAGAAAAAGTATATTTTGGTATGCTGGATAGTTAAGTACCATATTGTAATGATGAAATAGACGCTAAAGTGCCTAGGGACCGGTGCATCTGGATATTACGCATCGACTGCGTTCAGCGCTCCCATTGGCCCTGGATTGGTGAAGGGCCAAACGGAGCACTAAAAGCGGTCGATACGTTTGATCGGAATGGTTAAAAGAAACGCACACTTAGGCCACAGTATGACGATTAGTTCGCATGTGACAATGTAAATTCTGCCACACTAGGATAGAAATGGGTACATTTCTAACATTCAGTAATCCTAAATAAGTTTAAAACAAAGAATACCTACCATGTTAAACAAACGACCCTCATATTTAATCGGACTCAGTGTCCTAAATCTAAAATCCTACAAAAAAAAATACCCTCGCATACCTACAACGGGATTTCAAGTAACATAAATTAATAACCCCCGAATAAAGCTTCCATTTTTAATACAAGAAGAGTTATCCTCTGGTCAACAAAAGAAATATAAAACACGAGCGAATTGTTAACACGATCGGTTACGGGTTTCTGGGGAACCGACACGTTTGTACGTAAACCCACTGTTTTATTAGCTGTATTTTAAAAGGAAGGAAGGTTTAGGTTAGAGGGTTTAAGGTTTAGAAATGGTATGGACACTGTACCAGGAAATACGAGTAGAAACGGTACGCGGCTAAACGGTTAATATGGTACAGTATTTTTTTCTCACGTAGCGACGCTTTGCTTGTGGTAACCAAATGTACTAATACGCTGTGTATGTATGTGTAAGCGAAGAAGGTGTCGATACCGTCTGAGACACGAGTGAAGTCGGAAGTATGTTATGTGACGACGTTACTCGTCTTCACACACACATTCACAACGTGTTTGTATATTTGGTTACATCAAGCAAAAACGCGCGTCACTCGGTAAGAAAAAAACTTGTAAGGTCGAATATTTGGAAAAAAGTTCACCTTTGTAAAGCGTCTTCTCCCTTTAATTCATACCCGTGTGATATTCTGTCACTCAAATTCTATATGCTACTAGCTGACCGTACAGACGTTGTCCTGTTTCCTAGAACTCGATAGCAGCGCCACCTACCGGGTCCAATAGTGAATCTAAACCATCCAGAGTGCCACCCAAATGCATACAAAAAAAATCATTCAAATCGGTCCAGCCGTTTAGGAGGAGTTCAGTGACATACACACGTAAAGTAGAATTATATATATAAAGATAGGGCTTAAAAGAGGTGTCATTCAATCAAGAATAACGGTGATGGAAAAGTCAAAATGTACGGCTTACATAAGCTATCAAAAAGAGTATGTCAATTTGTTGAAAGCCATTGATGAAATCATAAACGCTTTGGAAACGATTATGTCTCTAGTATTCTAGACAGCCTTGTTGATCAAGTGGTTGCACTGCGCTACTGAACATGAAACCCTGGGTTCGATTTTTTCGAAAATCATTCAATAATTTTTTGAAAATCGAACGCAGGACCTGTTATTGTCGTTATCCATCACAATTTTGCAGTAGCAAACCGGAGTCTAATTATGTGCCCGGTTGATGGCCTTAGGCTAACCACATAACTGACAAAATGTGGGTGTATTTGTCTGCCTAACCTTTCAGGGAATTATGGCCCACTCCCTATCACAGAGAAGGGGCCTGTGTCCAGCAGTGGGGACATTATAGGTTTATTAAATTTAAGTTTTTAATAACTCAATTTTAACTACCATCGACTTGAAAACAAGAAGCTAACCCCTTTTCTAAATGGGATCTATGATGCTGATGTTAGCACGTCTCATAATACGTAGTTTAATTAACCAGGATATTAAACTGCCTTCTAACTTATCCTATTAACTAAGTAAGCATAATAGTAAAATCCTATCTCACTAATGTTTGTTAAGAACGGTATAATTTATATGAACAGATAATAAGTGGCTTGTGGCTAAGTAATAACAGTGACACGGGTCAAGTGATCAGGTTAAGCTACGCTTGCCGCGATTTGATCGTAGTGTTGCAAAAGACTCGAGACCTCGAGTCGTAATTTTAAAGACTCGCCTCAATTATGCAAGACTCAGTGTGCTCAAAAGGCTCGGAGTCGTAGAGTCAAGCCGAGCCCGAGTCATTCTCGAGTCTAAAAAAGGGACTCGTGTTTTAAAATGAACTCGAGTCTTGTAACTCATCAACCATTCGAAAAAACTCGAATAACTCGTAAGATTTTTTGTACGCAAAGTTACATCATAACAACTAATTTGAATTTAATGCCTTCTTTGGAGTCTTTTCGAACGATGAGGTACAAGTTTCATTTTTATGCTCCGAGTTTTTCTTTAAGACTCGGGTTGATTTTAAGAGTCGAGTCTGTAGTGGACGAATGGGATGTGATCAGCACCCTTACTCGCCCTGGGACTTCTCCCACGTTTTTGACGTGCTTCCCTACTTACCTACTGCGCTGGTAAAACACGTCACCACGCACCCCTGAATGCGTAATAACACTACGGTCGACCAAGACCTCGGGAGACTGAACGTGAGGCTGAATTCTGAGAGAAACGGACGAAATAAAACACTTTTCTTCTAGTATTTTTGGTCCATGGACTCCGGCTTGTTCTTCGTTGTGCCTCTTCAACGGCTGAGCTGCGACTAAATGGGCCCGGCCGATCGTGCGTATTTTATAGTCGACGGGGCCGCTTCCCATTACCTTATAGACGACAGTGATTTTCAAGCCCATTTCACTGTTAGTTTTCATCAAGCCGAAGTCTTTGAACCCCTTTATTTTTAATTAATTATCACATAACCCTTACATTTTATATATTTTTACATTTGTTATGTGGTCCCTTCTTATATAAAAACACAATATTGCATGTACATAGTCACAATAAAAACTTTCTAGAACAAAAACTTACAAAGTTTGACTTAGGACAATTGCCACTATCTTTAATCTATAATATCTCTGAATCCTGTGGTCCGATTTTGATAATTTAAACGTTAAAAGTGGTTTTACATCTAATTCTATCGTTAACAACAAAAATAGCAACAATCGGACCATAAACAAAAAACCTCATTTTCAAGTTACGTAATTATAGAACATCCTTTCGAAATTTTGTACATTTCCTTACAAGATTCACTCAAATTGAAGTTAATTAGATTCTAATAAGAAAACTAAGCATGAAATCTATAAACTAAAACTAATTAGAATCTAATACATAAACTTATAAACAAGACTTTTCAAAATTATTAAATTCCTTACTAGCTACAAATTATTCCTTATATTTACATTTTATTATGAAGGCGCTCTCTGCGCTACTTGCACCCACTTACCCAGAGGGGGTCTAAATTGACATTTTTACGAACTTTTGAGACCTTTACTAATTTAAAAATGCTTTCTAACTTACAAAATCATTGTCAGGGTGCACTCCGATACTACTTGCGCCTAGATGCTTAGATTTCGTCGCCGACATTCTCCCCCTCGTGCGTTGCACCATCCTCCAGGCTCGGCGATACTCCCGGCACCAACAACACCACTCTCGAACTGGGTCTTCGTAGAACTCCTCCTCTGGTCTCGACGTCGACGATCCTGACTCGCCCGTCTGGTCCCGGATACACCTGCTGGATTCTGCCGCGTGGCCAGGTACATCTCGGCAGGCTGTGGTCGACGATGAGCACGACGTCTCCGACTCGTAGATCGGTGGGGTTGGTTCTTCCCTTGATCTTCCTGGGCAGCAGGGTAGGTAGGTATTCCCGCAGCCAGCGTTGCCAAAAGTGGTCGGCAAGCCGCTGCGTGGCCTTCCAGGTAGGTCTGCCCACCAGCTCGCTGTCTTCGAAGTTGCCGACTCTTGGTGCGCCACATGACCGCCCAATTAAGAAATGATTAGGCGTTAGCGCTTCTTCTTCAGGATTCTCGGAGAGGTGAGTGAGAGGTCGAGAGTTAACGATGTGCTCGGCCTCTAAGAGGAGGGTGTGGAGTATCTCCTCTCGCGGGTGTTTTTCTTTCAGGGTGGTGTCCAGCGCAGTTTTGATCGATCGCACTAGACGCTCCCATGCACCGCCCATATTCGGGGCACCAGGAGGGATGAACTTCCACTGCACGCCGATCTTCTCTGCTTCTGAGATGAGATCTTCTTGTTTCATGGTGTCTTGTGCTTCTTGTAGTTCTTTGTTCGCGCCGACGAAGTTAGTCCCGTTGTCGGTGTAGACAATCTTCGGCATTCCTCTTCTTGCTGCGAATCTCCGTAAGGCCATTATCATGCTGTCGGTGGAGAGTGAAGGGGTGAGTTCTATGTGTACGGCTCTAGTTGTTAAGCACGTAAATAGAGCTCCCCATCTCTTCTCATGGCGTCTTCCTACGGTGATTGTCATCGGGCCGAAGTAGTCTATGCCAGTGCACGTGAAGGGATGTGTACTGTGCATCAGCCTTTCTGAAGGTAGGTTGCCCGTCGGTAATTCTCGCGGTTTAGCTCTTCTCACTTTGCACCATTGACACTGATGTTGCACTGTTCTGATTGCTGATCTTATTCCCAGCACCCAGAAACGCTGTCTCACTTCGTTTATTACTGTTGCGTGATTACCATGGTTGAATCGGCAGTGGAAATCTTCCAGTATAAGTCTCGTGGTCTTGTCCTTACTGTCGAGCACGATGGGTCTCTTGTATTCTCTTGTTACTCCCCGTATCGCGTCGATTCTTCCTTTCAGCCGCAGGAGGCCGTCTTCCAGCACTACGTCGAGCTTCTTCAATTTGCTGCTGCCTTCTAATGGTTTTCCTTGCCGCAGACACTTGATATCTTCTTTGAAGCTTCTCTCTTGACTGCCTTTCAGTAGTATGATTTCAGCTTGCTCTAGTAGTTCGGCGTTCAGCGGTATATATTTCCTGTCTGGCACTCTTGAAGATTGATGTCGTTTCTCGACACCTTTAGTTCGTTTTCCTTTCGTCGCTTTCCAGGCGGGATCTTCTCGGCTGACGTTGACCCTCTCCTTTGTTCTGCAGAGTTGTATGAATTGTAACACTCTTGCTGTAGCTCGCCACAGTCTCTTCCAGGACGAGAACTTCTCAGGATCTGGTGATGGATAAGTGGTGCTTGCTGCTGCTACGAAGTCTGCTGTCTTCTCTTCACCGGTGGCTTCCTTCTTGAATGTTCTAGGTGCCGGCCAGTGGGCTTCCTCTTTCCTTAGGAAGTCAGGTCCAACGTACCAGCGGTGACAGCAGTCGAAGTGTTCCGGTACGTCGCGCGTCGCATCGTCAGCAGGGTTATGTGCTGTCGGTACCCATCTCCAGTCCTGTGGTTTCGTGAGATCTTCTATCTCTGCTAAGCGATGAGCTACGAACGTCTTGAAGGTTCTCGGGTCCGTCTTGATCCAAGAGAGTACGATGCTGGAGTCTGTCCAGAAGGTCTTCTTTACCACCTTCAGGTCCATTTCTTCTTCCACCGAATGTGCTAGTCTGCTTCCAAGAAGGGCCGCCTGCAGCTCGAGTCTCGGGATCGACACTGGTTTTAGTGGTGTGACACGTACTTTTGCCGCCACTAAGCTGATGTGGTAAGTCCCGTCCCGACCTTGTGTCCTCCAGTAAACTGTTGCTGCGTACGCCATCTCGCTTGCGTCTGTGAAGGTGTGCAGCTCCCCCTCGGTGCCATGTGGCGCTAGACATCTTGGAATCTGAAGGTCTTGAAGCAGCTTCATCTTCTCTAAGTAGGTTCTCCACGCTTCGTATTCCTTGTCTTCTATTTCTTCATCCCAGCCGACGCCGCTTCGCCATATGTTCTGAAGCAGCTTCTTGCCTTGGACGAGAACCGGTGATGCTAATCCCAGTGGATCGAAGGTTGACATTACGGCGCTGGTGACTTCTCTCTTCGTAGGCACCTGGAGCCCTGTAGCTATCTCCTCCGGTGTGTTTCGAAGGTTCGCTCTGAAGCCGATGGAGTCCCTTTCTGTGAACCAGCGCAGTCCTAGTGTCTTCTCTTCTTTCTCGCCAAGGTCCACTTCGGTTTTCTCTGCTGTGTCCTTTTTTACGTCTTGCAGCAGCTCAAGTTGGTTTGATGCCCATCCTCTAAGCTCGAAGCCTGCCTTCCGATGTATGTAGTCCACCTGCGCCGTCACTCTTCTGAAGTCTTCTTCTGAATGAAAGCTGTGTAGGTAGTCATCCATATAGTGGTTCAGCTCGATCGCTCTTGCAGCTTCTGGGTATTGTTCCTTGAAGTCCGCTGCGTTTCGGTTCTTGACGTAGATAGCTGTGCTGGGAGATGAAGTTGCGCCAAAGATGACTGATGTCATCCTATACTCCTTCGGTACTATGTCGCGCCGATCCCCTCGCCACAGGAAACGCAGGCTGTCTCTATCTTCTGGTCTGATACGAACTTGCAGGAACATTTCCTTTATGTCGGCTGCCACTGCTAAGGGCCCTTGACGAAACCTGAGCAGTACTCCAAAGAGTGACTGCAGTAGGTCTGGTCCTGGCAGTAGAGCATCGTTGAGGCTTCTTCCCCTGGATTTGGCTGCTGCGTCGAAGACGATCCTTATCTTCTTCTTAAGGGGATGAACCACGGAGAAGTGAGGGAGGTACCATTTCTTCTTGGAGTCTTCTTGTCCTATAGGTGCTTCCTCTGCATACTTGCTGTCGATTAGATGCTGGATCTGCTTGTTGTATTCTGCCTTCAGCTGGAGATCCCTGTCTATCTTCTTCTCGATGTTGATCAATCGATTCTTAGCAGACGTGTAGCTCTCTGGCATCTGCTCTTCTTCGTTCTTCCACAGGAGTCCAGCTTCAAATCGACCATCTTCAAGTCTTCTGCAGGTCTTCTCTAGGATGGCAAGTGCTCTACCTTCTGAGTCCGTAGTAGGTCTTCTCGGTAGCACCCCAAGCGCTTCGATCGCGAAATGGTCCTTGATGGCTTGATGCATCTCTTCTTCAGGTGTGCTGACATGAAGACACGTGTTCAGGAATTGCACTGGTCTTGTACTCCCGCTGTCCGATCCATGTAGCACCCAACCAAGTCCTGTTCTTGAAGCGACTGGTTGTCCTGGTTTCCCTCTTCTTACTTCTTGAGTCACAATCAGCTCCCAGTTATCTTGACCTATGAGTAGCTGCGGTGGTTCCCCTTCGTAGTACAGCGAGTTGGCGATCTTCTTTAAGTGTCGACATTCTTCAATCCTTTTTCTGTCTAAGAACTGTGGTGCAAGCTTCAGCTCGTTGATAGTTCGGACTCTTCTGATTGTCTTCTTGGTTCCTTGGTGAACTCCCTTCACCGTGAGGTCCAGTGTCTGAGAATCCTTTTTCTTTATCAGCCTGCCTCCTACTGTCTCGATGACCAGTTCTTCTCTGTTTCCTTGAGCGCCGACTTCTTCTGCCACCTTCTCATCCAAGAGTGACACTGTTGACCCCTCATCCATGAGGGCTAGTATCTTCTTAGATCCTTTTGACCCGAAAACTTCCACTGGAACTATCTTCAGGTATGCTCTTGCGTTGTTTACTGCATTCACTGACGCCGTGACACTTGTTTCTTCTTGATGTGTCTCCTTTTTGTCTCCCGAGGTCCTGTCTTCTGAGTCGACGTGCAACAGATGATGGTGCCACCTTTTGCATTCCTTGCATGGTGGTTTCCTGCAGCTCTCCTTCCGGTGTTTCCCTTGAAGGCACTTGAAACAGACGTGGCTCTTCTTAACTATTGCCCACCGATCTTGAACCGACGCCTTCTGGAACTTCTGACATTCAACTAGGAAGTGCTCACTTTCACACATGGGGCAAGTCTTCTTAGCATCCTTTCCTTTGAAGTCCTTCTCCTTCGTAGCATGCGCCGCTTGTCGATGAGTCCTCTTGATCCCACTCTTTTCTTCTGAGGTCGCGAAGGCTCCACATTTGTCTGCTTCTTTGTTCAGGAAGTTGGATACCAGGGTTAAGTCGGAGAATTCACTTTCTTCTGCTGCTGCCGTGAAGTCATACCATCTGAACTTGAGGACCGTTGGCATCTTCTCTATTATTTGTTTCACTATTTCAGGTGAATGCAGGTACTGCGGTTTCTTCAACCCCTTTATCGCTGCTACGCTGTTGTTGATCTGGCTTGCGAAGACACATATGTCTCTTGGGTTTTCTGAGATCTTCGACAACGCCTTGACTTTGTCCAATTCTGCTAACACCAGCGCGTCAGGCCTTCCATATCTTCTTCTTAGGGCTTGCATCACTTCCAGCGGAGAGGCTTCGGAGTACAGCAGACTCTTGATAGCTTCTCTTGCGTTGCCCTTAAGTGCTCTTCTTAAGCGAGCCATATTCTGGACGTCGTTGAACATCGGTGCTGTATCCTCGTAGACAACCTTGAACGCCAACCACTCACTGCTGCTGCCGTCGAAGTAGGGTAACTCGTGGATATACTTCGGCTGCGTTGCTTGTTCCCGTATAGTGAAGGCTTCTTTCAACGCCGTCGCCAACGTTTGAATTTCAATCGTAGTTCCTTTCGTTGGAGAGTGCTCTTCTGGCTTCACCTTCTGGGGTTCTTCTGCTGGAGGTTGATCTCGTGGCTCCGGTCGTTCCCTGTTGTCGTCTTCCATTATAGATGTCTGGATCCAGTTCTGCACCTGTGCTGTTCTGTCTTCCAGGTCTTCATCCACGGAATCATCATCTTCACACTGTGCCAGTTCCAATCTGACACGGGCTAGTTTCGCCGCAGCCTGTGCTTGCTTCAGTTCCAGGCGCGCTAACTCTTCTCTGGCTTCCAGCTCGCGTCTTCTGGCCGTGGTACTCGTGGTCTTCGTGGACCTGGCGCGACGACCGACCCCTTTCGACTTTAGCGTCTTGGTAGAACCAGGAACAGCCTTTTCCGCGGCATCTTCTGGGGCCTTCTTGGTCGTTTCCTTCTGTGCGGCTTCTTTCTTCTGACCGTTCTTCTCGGTCGCCGCTGTGGTCGCAGTCTCCACCGTTGTCTCCGTTGTCGTGGTCTCTTCCGTAGCCGTCGTACCCGAAGAGGTGTTCGTGCCCGATGTAGTTGCGGTTCCCGATGACGCCGACGTGACCCCTTCTGATTCTGTTGCCTCTTCTGTCGCGTCCTTAGCGGAAGGACGAGACGGCGGACGTGAGGGGGCATCCTTCTGCGACCTGGTAACCGGCATGTTTCAGTCTTCTGAATTTTTCGGACTTCTGAACTTCTAATCTTCTGAACTCTTCTGGTTTCTTCCTGCAGGGAATCCGGCGCTCGAAGGACCAATTGTAGTGGACGAATGGGATGTGATCAGCACCCTTACTCGCCCTGGGACTTCTCCCACGTTTTTGACGTGCTTCCCTACTTACCTACTGCGCTGGTAAAACACGTCACCACGCACCCCTGAATGCGTAATAACACTACGGTCGACCAAGACCTCGGGAGACTGAACGTGAGGCTGAATTCTGAGAGAAACGGACGAAATAAAACACTTTTCTTCTAGTATTTTTGGTCCATGGACTCCGGCTTGTTCTTCGTTGTGCCTCTTCAACGGCTGAGCTGCGACTAAATGGGCCCGGCCGATCGTGCGTATTTTATAGTCGACGGGGCCGCTTCCCATTACCTTATAGACGACAGTGATTTTCAAGCCCATTTCACTGTTAGTTTTCATCAAGCCGAAGTCTTTGAACCCCTTTATTTTTAATTAATTATCACATAACCCTTACATTTTATATATTTTTACATTTGTTATGTGGTCCCTTCTTATATAAAAACACAATATTGCATGTACATAGTCACAATAAAAACTTTCTAGAACAAAAACTTACAAAGTTTGACTTAGGACAATTGCCACTATCTTTAATCTATAATATCTCTGAATCCTGTGGTCCGATTTTGATAATTTAAACGTTAAAAGTGGTTTTACATCTAATTCTATCGTTAACAACAAAAATAGCAACAATCGGACCATAAACAAAAAACCTCATTTTCAAGTTACGTAATTATAGAACATCCTTTCGAAATTTTGTACATTTCCTTACAAGATTCACTCAAATTGAAGTTAATTAGATTCTAATAAGAAAACTAAGCATGAAATCTATAAACTAAAACTAATTAGAATCTAATACATAAACTTATAAACAAGACTTTTCAAAATTATTAAATTCCTTACTAGCTACAAATTATTCCTTATATTTACATTTTATTATGAAGGCGCTCTCTGCGCTACTTGCACCCACTTACCCAGAGGGGGTCTAAATTGACATTTTTACGAACTTTTGAGACCTTTACTAATTTAAAAATGCTTTCTAACTTACAAAATCATTGTCAGGGTGCACTCCGATACTACTTGCGCCTAGATGCTTAGATTTCGTCGCCGACAGAGTCCTTTTTAAGACTCGAGTCCGTTTTAAGACATGAGTCCTTTTTAAGACTCGAGTGCTTATCTGTAGACTCCGCGCCTTTTGAATACACTGAGTCTTGCATAATTGAGTCGAGACTATAAAATTAGGACTCGAAGACTCGAGTCCTTTGCAACTCTATTTGATCGTGGATGGGTGACCACCTTTGCAAACCAAGACCCCTCCGTGCCTCGGAAAGCACGTTAAAAGATTGATCCCGGCTGTCATTGGTAGATTGTTGACAGTCGTTACGGGTGGTCAGAATCCCGAAAATCTGACCAGGGGGCACTGGAATGTAGAGTACAGATAGGCAGTCGCTTCATCTATACTATATAATATTATAAAGCTGAAGAGTTTGTTTGTTCGTTTGTTTGTTTGTTTGTTTGATTGATTGAACGCGCTAATCTCAGGAACTACTGGTCCGAATTGAAAAATTATTTTTGTGTTGGGTAGATTATTTATCAAGGAAGGCTATAAGCTATGTAACATTACGCTACAACTAAGAGGAGCGGAGCAGTAATAAAAAAATGTTGCAAAAACGGGGAAAATCGCACGGGTAGGCGATTCGACGCGACGGGAAGGGTCGGGGGAACACGAAATTTAACGCGGACGAAGTCGCGGGCAGAAGCTACTGTAAAACACTGGTATTCATCTGCGTCCTGTCAGACTAGAAGTCAACCCCAACATAAACGTTGGAAAAAGCAAGCAGATTATAGTAAGATCGTATGGATTATGCTCCGCTATCCACAGTAATATTAATATTTGTCAGTAATGAATGATGTAGTATATAAGTTAAACTGTACTGATTTTTTTTTGTCAAATAAATTATGATTATGTTACTGAATGATTCTGTAAGTGTACAATATGTTTATGTGCAAACACAACAGTCAAAACAAACCTTACCTTAAAATAAAGAGTACTGTTCATCATACAAAGACCTTTTCCAGCGATTAAAAACACAGGCCAGCTTTTAAATAAAGAAAAGAAAAAGTTGGACTGTCTTTACAATACTGCATAAAACCTCTTTGTTTATTTTATTCTTTTTCAAATCAAAAGTTGGCTAGATCGCGGTCGGATTTCTTAATCGCGCTCTTCGTCGCCAATGGATTTAAATAAATCTTTTAAAGAAAACGAATGAAAGGAAGAATTTGCGTAACAATGGAAAGTGTTTGTACTTAATTAAGGTTATTACTCTTACATTTTCATGCTTCATTTCTCTGTTAAGGATCAGACTCTTTAAAAGAACAAAAAGCTGAAAGAGCAATTAAAATGCAATGTAATTATTTGTACATTATCTACTATGTATTAATCGAAATCAGAAAGCCGGTTCTCATAATTTATTAAAAACATTCAAAATCTATTCGCAGTGTCATTTCGGCGACAGAGAAATGTCAAAAGCGTATCGAAAGTCGAGAAATGTTGACAGATTAAAAATAAAATAAAAAATAAAATTCATTTATTTCAGGCATAACAACCCATATTACAAAAATGTTTGTTACAAAGTGATAATGGTGTAACAGAAAGTAATGACATGTCATCAATCAAATAGAAATAAGTCAGAGAGTTGAGATAAAATACAATTTCAAATTTACAGGTCACAGAGTTAGAATTTAAACAAAATGTATATGAAACTGTGAACGTTCCTAAAATTACAAGAATTGCGTCTCAGAACTCTTACACCATATAGTATACATAACATCACGCCTTGATTTTTATAAAGGACAGATGTACATATCGTACACCCACTTTTCGCAAGTTATGTTTTTTAAACTCCATGCAATAGGAGGCGAGCCGTTTGCCATCAACCGAGTCACAAATCCAGCCTCCGGACTGTTACTGAAAAATTCCAGATAAAAAAACCCAATAACACTTTTTACAACATGAGAACCAATCATACCTAGACATACACCATATATGAACCAACGAGGCAGCTGTTACAATAATCCTAATAAAATTCAATGTAGGTAAATTGATTTATTTCCACTAAACATTTTTTTTTTTTTGGTAACGATATCTCGCAGGTTTTCGGCCGGACTTGCCTGAGGCTACCTTAATAGATTAAGGCAAGCCAGGGCTTTAAAAAACAAAAAAAAATGTGTGACTACTCGCTAAAGACACTCCTGTGGAGTACGGACCTCGGCTTAGGGCATCGCTGGTAGAGAACAGCAAGGGACGGGCTGGATCGGAATGAATCCACTGAAAATAATCATTTTAACATATTTATATATCAGCTAAATAGACATCACTTATTTATGATGATAATTCAAGAAAAATATAAGTTTCTTGCCCGTTCTTCTTTTAAAGAATCTACACTTTAAATACTAATTCTCAACTTTTTTACGAGTCAAGTAGGTAAGTGCTTTCTAATTGAAACAAAAACTTTAAGTTAGTCAATGATTAGCTTTATTGCAACATAAACGCTCAAATTCAAGCAGCTATTTAGTAAGTTAGGTTACAGGAATATCCTAAATTAGTTTTGTCGACTAACGTCGTTAGTGGAAGCCGGAGACGTAATATAATTGTGATACTCCAGTGGGTTACGTACCCGGGGTACGGCATGGGACAGTGTTAAATGCTAATCCTTCACTAATTCATCATATTTAGGTTGCTTGTGGATATAACCATTATTTACATAAAGGTAAATTTATTCTTGAAAATTTTAACACGTTAACTGCTCTGTCAGGGTATGTGTCCGACACTTTTTGTTCCATTCAGGCCTTGTCGGACTATATGACCGACAACACATACAAAATCTGAACATTTCGTTGCTGACTGGCGGCCATGTTTTTGAAATAAATAATTTATTTATGGTATAAATAATCTATTTAAAGTGAAATAACAATAAGTATATTTTTTGAAGGCGGCGGAGCTTGGGGGAGACCTATGTCCAGCAGTGGACGTCTTTCGGCTGAAATGATGATATTTTTTTTATTTTTTCCGATTTTCATCATGTTAACTACACGTGTTAAAATGGAATTATGTTCTCAATAGGCATTTTTGAGGTGAGATATTAATTGTTCTGCTAGAAAGATAATTGAAACTCGTCATGTATTGTTGGTGTTTTTCGTTATAAGGTAATAACGTGGACAGCAGCGTGTAAACTTACAACTAATAAGCGTCTACCCGGTACAAAATCCAAAATCAAAAGTCATTTATTCAAACTAGGCTGAGAGTCAGCACTTTTTGAAAGTCAAAGTTACAAAAGACAGTCCCCCCAAAACGCCCACCCTTCGTCACTTCCTAGTGCTTTAGCTGGGAAGAAGTGGCGCAACAAACTACCCAGCGGTACAGCTGTCTATCCAGTTAGAAGAACTTGATTCTAAACAATGGTAAGTAGTAAACATTAAGAGATACAGAACATTACATTAAATGATTTGCCATATATGTCAGCTAGCCAACCCGTAACACTTCACTTCACCGAAGTCAGTAATGGAATAAATATCTTGAAGATCGGTCACCACTGTCAATAAAAATGTCAATCGCCTATGAGAAGCGTGGACAAACTGACCGAAAATAAATAAGTCAAATGCCCGTAAGATGCCTACCTATATTCTAGCAAATAAATAAATTTCAATTTGATTGCTTTTTTTATGTGAGTGAAAACACCGGAAACCCTACGCGCTAATGGACATATTTGGACATATTTTATTAGACCTTTTTGGTGATATTCTTCAGAAGGGTCAGGTGCGTAACACTGGTAACCGGCATGCGTATATGACCAGACCTATGAACCTAAACGAGGCAGAAGTAGTATGTAAGAATCGTAGGCGTTACATAGTTTCTGCCGACCCCCACGGGAAAAAGGTGAGAGTTTATATATATGTGTGTAAGAGCAGAAAAAGAAATATACACTTACTATTAGCTATTTTCTTCCATTTGAATCATTTACCAGCCCACAAATACACTGTATTTTTATAGCAACATACGAAACCACAGAAATAGTCGTGTGGCCACGATAAATCAAATACGAAATGATAAATGTGTCCCTCCATGGCTGTATACACTGAAACTCCGTGAAACAAACGAAGACGTGGAACGAATCACTCAATCGTGATGACAATACGTAGCCCATTAATCACGGATGCCTGTATACTGGGCCTTAACGTATGTATAAGACAAGCTATTGGACACATACAGTTAAAAAGGACTGTGTTTTTAGTGTAAGCCATCTCCTTCCGATCCAGCCCGTCCCTTGCTTCCCTCTACCAGTTATGCCCTAAGTCGAGGACTATAACCTACAGGGTGCCCTTAGCGAGTAGTCGCTCTAGTTTTAACGTTTTAAGCCCTGGCTGGAGACCTTAATTTATTAAGGTAGCCACAGGCAAGTCCGGTTAAGCAGCCTCACAACCTCGAAGGTTCCCTGCAAGATATCATTCCCAAAAAAAAGTGTTAGGTATAATCATCGTCAAACACAAAAATAGATTATTTACTCTAACTAGGCTAAGAATCAACACTTTTCGATCGTCAACATTGCATAAGACAGTCCCCCAAAACGCCCGCCCTTCACCACTTTTTCGTGCTTCAGCTGGGAAGACAAAGTAGCGCAACAAACTCCCCAGCAGCAAAGCTGTCTGAGAACTTCTTCTTTATTAACTTCGATACGTCTTGGCATCAGCGCTGTTCATATAAGGTAAGTATTAAAAATAAACCTATACTAAGACCTCGGATTCAATGGTGTTACTCAGATTTATAGTAAAGACTGCCGCACATCAAGCCAGCAGATTATATAAAAAAAAAAACGAGGTAGATCGAAATTAAAAACACTTCTGATCAGCGATAAAACATGTCATCATCATCATAATCAGCCAAAGATGTTCCCATTACTGGGTCTCAGGCCTACTATCTTTTAGAGAGAGTGGGTCATATACTGGGTGACATTTTATAACGTCTTGAAAAAAAATGGGTGTAATAGGTGAACGGAGTAGAAGCCTTTGGCATAGAAATTTTTATTTTTTTATATATTTTATTAACATGTAATAAAATTGATCTAGCAATAAATACTACACATTTAAAGCAACATTTTCATACTAGAACAACAGAAACAGAAATTAGGAAAAATATAAAAAATAAAATCAATTAAAATCTATCGAAACTCAAATCATATGCACCCTACTCAATGCGTGGCATGTATCAATGATTTCGTAGCGCGGTCTTACTTTGAAGCCGGCCGATAGGCGGCCTCATTGATCTTTCGCAGGCGCACGAGCCGTACATGCATCCCCGTCCGTCCGCGTCCCGCGCTTATTTAGTCACCTACGATGAATCTGAAGGCCTTCCTGCGTTCTATTCTAGTTACACCACGCACCATATGAAAGTCGAGACGGTAAAAAATGTCATCCGGTATAATCTACCACGCGGGCCGACTGCGGGTTGGTAGACGTCACACATTGAATTTTGAGATCAAGGACATCCCGTGTTCGTCACGATGTTTTCCTTCACCGTTTTGAGAGCAATGATGCTGAAATGAATAAAACAAAGTAACGCGCCAGCCTGTGGGTTCGAACTGACGAGTTACAACTCGTAAGCCGTCCCCACAGGTATCGAATGTTACCGAAGTGTAAACACCCAGATTTTTCCGTAACATCTATTTGGTTAACTTTCGCGCCGTACTTCAAGCTACCGGTCTATATCTTCTTCATACTCTGTTATATCAAACTGTCTCCGCCACTAACAAACAGATGACTTTGCTAGTTGTTACCACTAAAGCCGTCTAAACACTCCTCTAATAACTAAACCACGGGAACATGGACTAAGTTCGTTCTAAGTCAAATAAGCTGGTTGAACCGATTGCTTGATCCATTGTTCGTGTTACCGAGAAAGTTCAAAGTTTGTTCTACCAAGATGATGTTATCATTAACTTTGATATTTAAGTTTAATAATCAGTTATGGCATCACCTGTCTGAATCGAGCCCCAAAACGGAAACTTGCTGAAATTCTTATGAAATTAGACCTAATGAACTACCCTGAAAGCTATAGTCGAACCGTATTACCGTACGTTTTAGCAGATACATAAATTTATTTATTTTCTGTTAGTAGGTTTGTACAGACACATTTACACGTCAATCAAATTTTCAAAAAAAAAAAACAACCGACTTCGTTAAAAAAACACTACAAATTCAAAAATAACTTTAATTTCGAAATTCGGTGTCTTAGGATCTGTATTTAAGGATTATTTGCCACCGACTTCCGAAATTAAAGTTATTTTTGACTTTGTAGTGTTTTTTAAGGAAGTCGGTTGTTTATTTTTGTAAAAAGTTTTTATTTTTAACTTTTTAGTTATGGTAGATAATCCGCACTAATCTAATCGCGTTATTCGTTCATTTGTCGCTCAAGTACTTTATGCAAATTTAAGACTTATATGGTTTTCACAATGGGGTCCATTGTCCGAATGGAACCAAATTAAAATGGGACAATTCGGGAAGCACCAGCTTTCAAATAAAAAAAGAATCATCAAAATCGGTTCACCCAGTCAAAAGTTATGAGGTAACAAACATAAAAAAAATACAGTCGAATTGATAACCTCCTCCTTTTTTTGAAGTCGGTTAAAAACCAGATGAGGTCGGCATTTCCTAGCGGACTGTTCCCTGAGAAGAAATGCCGTAATGTGTAAGAATCTCAAGTCGGAGGAGTGAGCAGTCGCGGCCGTTTCGACCGAGCTACCACTGCCCTCTCCCCTGACATGAGCTACAGACTAACCGGTGGAGGAAAACATTGTAGAACAAAAAAATCAAATACATGTGACATCCACTAACACGGGTAGTGGATTTTGCAGACCTGCGGGAACATTATAGACTGATTATGTTATAAAGATAAAGATATTTTTTTTTTTTCTAACCTCATCTCGACATAAGAGAAAACTAGCCCTATCTCAACTATGTTGGTGTCGGCTTCCATTCTATCCGGATGCAGCTGAGTACCAGTATCTCACAAATGGAGGCGATTGCCTATCTGACTTCCATACCCAGTAACTGGGTAATACGATACCCCTATTGAAACTGGTTGTCAGACTTTCGAGGCTTTGATTACCAAAGTGTTGACTGTAAAAGATGTTTAAATAAAGATAATAACACGAAGGAGTCTCGATATGTTATGAATGGTCACCGATCCACGAACCGAACGCGACAGGCGTAGCTTAACCTTCGATCCACCCGTGCAGCTGTTATTATTTAAGCCACAAGTTACCACAAAACATACATTACACAGATTACATATCTCTCGAAAACTCAAATAAAACCCAATCACATAAAGTAGTTCTTTATTAGTTCCAAAGAAACAAAGTGTTAGAGATCTCATAAATAGCCGAGGAAATATGACTAACTTTCATAATAAATATAGAAAATACTCCCACAAAGTAGGTACCTACTGCAAAACAATAGATGACGTCACGGTTGCGTCATATGTGCTTCTGCAATAGATTCTGTCCATTAGATAATTAGTCCAAGTAAGTAAGATCGGGACACTGGTCTCTTGTTCGTGGTCGTGATCTTATGCTGTTTTCTTCCGTTTATTTTGTATTTAGTCTTTGCTTTCACCATAATTGCAGAAGCTTTTGTCTAGATAATCTTAGTGTTTCCTCTATCTATAAGATGGAGTCTGCTTTAATTCACCAAGCGGGCCTAGTAACGGTTAGTAGATCTCCACATGTTTTCGATTTGTTCACGGTGTTTTCCCTCACCGTTTTGAGAACGGTACAAAACAATATCTTTACAAGTATTTCGTAAATATTAAATCGAGTAGGAAAATACAAAGATACATGACGTATGTAAAGTTAACTGCGCCAGTGAAAAATGACTTTTATACTTTGATTCAGTAACTGCATAAAACTGAATTTCAATCAAAGCATTTTTCTCTGGCGCAGTCAACTTTATAATTCAGAGTATTCAGTGCACATAGCTTTTAAGTAAACATGTTTCAAGAAGACACATTGGTACACCCGCAACCTACTTTCGTAAAAGCTTGCATTTAAAATGTTCTATAAAAAACTCCTATATTTAAGAACCCTGCATATACTAACTCTATATATACTGACATTCATAAAACCTCACTACTAAGTACTTTTAAAATATAGGGCTGCGCCTAACGAGTCGACCTAATGAGCTAGGGGTGTTCTGCGCATGTCGGCATTTTGACTTTTAACCTTCCGTCCGCCGGTAGTCGGAGTCGTTGAAGACTTTATCTGAATTTCTATTAACTTTTACTCTGTAATCTGTTGTGTCCATAACCGTTCGTTTTGTGCCAAAATCTGTTCGTCTCGTGGAGTGCCCTTGATCTAGTTGGCTCGATATTGCTCCGGATAGCTCCCGTCCTGGTTTTGTGACCAGTATTGAAATAAAAGCTAGTTTTAGTATTCATGTTATTCTTTTAGCAAAATATTTTTACCTTTCATATTTTTGTTTTGGCCACTACCTTGCCAAAAGATTTGTGAATAAAAGATGCGATAGCTGAACTATTCATGTATTGAATTGTTGCGCTAATCACGAAAATGCTATAATATGTGTGATTTTAAGTGTGTTTATCTGAATTTAAGTGCAGGTTTGTTCCAATGAGAATTTGGTCAGTTAAAACATGTACTGTACAATAAATATACTTAACTAGCTTTTGATAGCGGCTTGGCAGGCGTATTTATACATTTAAACCTTCCTCTTAAATTATTCTGTCGATTGATGAAAACCGCATCAAAGTCCGTTGCGAACTTTAAAAGATCTAAGTGTACAAACACGAAATGCAAGTTTCTTTTATACCATGTAAACGTTAACTTAACTAATAGGTAAAAAAAAAACCTTTGTCATCTTTTGTATGTACATTACCCACCTAACAACTGATTAAAATATACAAAATCTCGTTTTATCGTTGCTCCTATCACAGGTATGCTGGAAAAGATTTCTATAGAAATAAGCACCACGTTTGTATGTGTTTTCTATTCCTTTCTTTTTGTCTGTTTATAAATATACGTAAATGCTTAAATAAATAAATACATTTTCTTTTAACATGACCTACTTAAATAAAGGTCAATCACAAACAAACAATTTATCCCAAACAGTAATTAGACAGTCCCCCAACCCATTCCCCTATCGATCCAACATAGTTTGTCATAGAAGCCTCGGCGGTAAGCCGGGCTAAAGAATTTACTAAGTAATAAAATGTGAGCAGGCAATTAGGGCCTTATTGTGGAAAGCCATAAGCTTTATTAATTAGTAGCCTAATAGCACAGCATCTCGCTTCCTTAGCTTAGCGTTTTCCACGTATATTGTAGGTACGTCCAAAATGTTATAGAGAAGAGATGAAATGCCGCATCTTAGGTATACACACGGCTACCCGCATTGTATAGGCTTTTCGTACAGTGAGAAGTCAGCTCATACTGGAAATGTATAGCTTGACCTGTGGCCGTGCGTACAATTTTTAATATAATTACAAGCTTTTATATAACTTGCGATGTTTGTATGTATGTGTGTTTGGTACGAATCTTGGAAGCAAAATTGGCCCCACTTACCGATGTCCGATTGAGCTCAAAATTGGTGCACATATGTATCTTTGGTGACAATACAATAATATGGTACCATGGAGCTGTTCTGATAATGGAGCTGGAAGACGGCCATAGGGACTTCTTAACTAAACAAGATAAAGCCATCGAGTTTGGGCTCATTTGTTTTGTTTTTATAAGTATTTTTTCTGACAAGCTAAGCTTAGAAAATGCTGTGTTATTTTTTTTACAATTATTTTTTTTAAACAAAATTCTACATTAAAAAGTACTGCGAACTCTGAATTTAGAACAGAAATAATTCAAACGCAGTATTTTTTCTGTTCTAAACTCAAATGGCTTCAATAGCTCTACTTTTTTTTTTGAACGCTTGTATTTAATCTGTGCTACAACAATATACAGACGTGTGTAGAAGGGAAAATAGGTCTATGTTCAGCGGTAGGACATAACATGCTAAATAGATCAATAATTCTCATTTTTTCAATTTCAATTCTCATTCACTTTCATTTATTAGCTGAAACCGACACCTTATACTTAAGACAACACAAAATGAGGCCCTACTAGTAGGAGACCATAAGCTACAGTAGCTATAAAGTACAGAAACAAAAGAAAATAAACGTACATCCCTAGCATCATACATTTCTTAGCACGTAGGCGTTCACACAAGAGAATATAAAAGGTATCGCGCAGGGGTTGAAAGTAAACAATCTAAATCACCGTATCTGCTTACCCACTGTGAAGATAATGATGTAGTGACGTCATTGCGGTGTTCACGCGATTTTGAGGTGATTTTGTTACGTGGTCTTATTGATACTAGAACTAGTAGAACCTTGACTGTTGTTGAAACAGAATGAAATTGTATTTATGATCCATTTTGTTCGTTGACCTAGTGTTCGCAAGCACTAGTACTAAGCATGAGGTCCTTGGTTTCATTCCAGGGTCGGGAAAAGTGTTATTTGGTTTTTGCATCTGGAATTCCTAAGGACAGTTCCTTAGGAATTCCAGAAGTCCCGAAGTCGTGCCTCTCACCCTCAACTTCTCCTCTTCTATTACTTAGGACTTAAACCTACTCCATCCTACCCAACTCTACGAAACATTTCGGCGAATACTAATATTAATTTATGTTTATAATAAAACCAATTATATCTCTTCCGATATTTATTTATAGATACTTATCTCAAATGATATGCTTCTAGCAATATGGCGCTGTTTTAAATGGAAATCGTATGAAATTAAATCCATTCATCATCATTACAAATCATTACCTATTATTTCGCGTTTTCTTGCTAAATTAAAACTATACAAGGAAGGATTTTGAACTGAATTGTTTGAATTTACATGAATAAAATCTTATTTATCATAATTTGCAATTAAAATAGTACTAGGAACTGGATAAAAATTGCACTATTTGAATTGAGAATTTTCGGAATTCTGGGCGAAAATTCTGTGTGAGCTATAAATCAAAAGATTTTCGTGCAAAAGTATTCCATTTTAAGTTGTATTTCAATAACAAAATTTAATTTCAACATATCCCCTCGGTAGGTACAGCAAAATATGTGTTATTTAGTTCTGACTTGTCCTTTAAACTTTAACACACGTGCCACATCCCTAAAATTTACCGAACAGCATTTAAAACGCTCAAAAGTTCCTTTACCGACGTTTTAAATGTGAGTTTTTTTGGTTCATTTCAGTACCGTATACCGGTAAAATAACATAACATTGGGGGATAACTGGTTATCAATGGCCGATCAGGCGGCTACATGATGTATTGAAAACCCGATTACACGGGCACAGGCTATATAAATATGGAATTGGCACATCGAGCCCGTCAATAACTCTTTTGCAGACCAGCTTTAATAGGATTTTTAAATCCTCTTTTGTTAAAAAGTACTCGATTAGGGAATGTAATTTATTCCGAGGAAGAAAGTCACATCTGCTCATTTATTCCCATCCATGTTGGAGTTGGCTTCCAGTCTTACCGAATGCAGCTGAATACCAGTATTTTACATGGAACATAACATACATAACATCACGCCTTGTTTCCCCGAAGGGTTAGGCAGAGGTGTACCTATAGTACACCCACATTTCGCCTGTTATGTTCAAGTCCCATGTAATAGGGGGCGAGCCTATTGCCATCAACCGGGCACAAATCCAGACTCCGGGCTGCTATCTAGATAGAAAACCCAATAACACTTTGCCCGACCTGGGAATCGAACCCAGGACCTCATGCTCAGCAGTAGCGATTGCTACAACTAGACCAACGAGGCAGTCAGTTTTACATGGAGTGACTGCCTATCT
Organism: Aporophyla lueneburgensis; assembly: GCA_932294355.1. Lineage (NCBI taxonomy): Eukaryota > Metazoa > Arthropoda > Insecta > Lepidoptera > Noctuidae > Aporophyla > Aporophyla lueneburgensis. The sequence goes on along the minus strand of OW028748.1, from coordinate 21,727,766 downwards.
GACCACAACCCAGGTCCTCGGTAATACGATACCCCTTGGTGAGACTAGTTGTCAGACTTTCTGGCCTCTGACAACCGGTACGACTGCTAAAGATCCACGTATGACCGCTGAGCAAGGAGAAGTCTAGTATGTAAAGGTAGCCACCCATCTACGTACCCACCGCGGCAAGCGTACCTTAACCTGATTGACTCGTCCAGTTTTTAGGTAAAAGAAAGGGAATAGGTTTAAAATATTCATGTACATACAATAAGGGAAATGTCGTATTTTGTTTAGTAGATTAAGTAGACTACCAATTTAAATTATCCGTACTTCTAAATGACAATTGTTTGACACTAGTTCTTTGTCAGAATGGAGTAAGTTCGAAAAGAATAGTAAGTTTACAAAGTAAACCAATCTATTTAGAAATACATTCCCTTGGCTGTAGATGTAGTTTTTCTAGTTCGAATATAACCCATATGACCAAAAACTCCCAAATCACCAATGGTAAATTTACCTCCTCTGCTCTGTCTGACCCTTAGAAGCAAAATGTTTTCTTTTATAGCGCCAGTGCTCAGCTTTCTTAAGTGACTATCCTAGGCTGAGCTAGGATTTATCTTCGGGGAGAGGTTTAAAATGGATAGGCACTCAGGTATTTCATTTTAAGGGGCTACCCACTTGCCATGGCTTTTTGAAGTTATTCTCACTCTTCGTACACATAATACAATCTCTCATATTAGTAACGTTTAAGTAATAATACATTTTTATTTAAAGCTTACCAACCGGCGGCGACCTCTCGCGTCCGGCCCTGGTGCAAGCCATGAGCGAGAGGGCATGGGAAGCCGTCACTTCCTTCTGCGAAGCAGTAATGCTCGCGAAGGTGGAAGCGGGGCCCGTGAGGGAGTGGCAGTCTCTGCGCCCTCACATCCCTAGCCGCCGCAGGAGGAGACGCCCCGGGCGTCGGGAGTCAATAGCAGACTCCCGGCCACCGTAGGCGCGAGCTTGCGGGCGGCGAGCAATGGGTAGCTCGCCGCCCGGTAAGGACCAGGCTCGGGTCGACGGCGCGTAGTGTTCCACGCGCGCCTCAAAGAGATGTCAGCAGCACTGAGGGGTCTGTTAAGACCGATGCCTGCCAGGGTCGCGAGATTGTTCGAAAGAGATACCGTGAGCCTGGCACATGGGCACCAAGGAACACGGGTGGGTTTTAGTCAGTAAAAGTCTGACAAGTCTGACACAGCCCTCCCGCTCCGCCCAGAGCGGGAGAAATCATTTGATGATTTCCCATCCAAAAAAAAAACTTACCAACTAGACACATACACAGCATTAACTCAGTCTTTATCATAATACAGATCTTAATTTTATCAAAATTATAGGAAACCACGGCACTATCAATAAGCATACCTACTACGACATAATACAAAAACAATGCATCATAATTTAAAAAAAAAACTACGTTATACCTTTCATATGCTGGGTACTTTTAAAATAACCCTTTACATTTTAATAAAGAAATTTTTCTTAAATACATATAGGTACATAATTTAAAACCGAAAACATCAATATCGCAATAGTGGAGCAAGTCATTAAATCTTCTAATAATATAGGGAAGGGGCACACTGTCTGCTTGGCCATAAATTTTTGACGTTTAAGCTACTAACTTTAAGCAACGTTTATTTGTAATTTCAGTGGAATTAACTGTAAAGGAAATGAACTCCCAACTTTATAAACGTTTATTCAAATTTTATACGTACGAATACCTAACTGTCATTCTTTGACAGTTGTATGAAATGGCTGTGTCATGGCCAATTGAACTATGGTGTCAATATGATGATCAATTTATTAATAGTCCTGACTTAGCAAAAATATTTCAAAATAAGCTGGAAATATACGAAATCTAAAGTTTTGAATTTCGAACTTTATTTTGACTATGGCAATGTTCTTTATACTAAAAATGACAACTATGTACCGAACACAGCTGTCATTTTTGTATTAAGAACTGCATTTTTATAACAGTTAGGTTCTTAATTCAAACTGGCTCAGTGATTGCATGTATACTGCCTCTACTTTAAAAAGGGTTAACCCTTTTTAAAGTAGAGGCAGTATACATGCCACCAATAAAATTATTTGTTTTAATCAACTGTATTGTTGAAAACAATTTTATTTTTCATTAATTATAACATCTACATTTCCGCAAATATCCTATCGAATTCCCAATTTGAAAAAATACTTAAAAATGTAATTATTAACATACTAAGAATTTACAAAGAAGTTTTATTTAAGAATTACTATACCATGTCTCGTTTTCTCTGCCTTATAAAGGGTTAATAAAGAAAATCGTTATTTTGTAATAAGGGGAACAATAACTATTATTGGTATCATCTATGTGTTTCAACAAGGAACTCTGAAGAAAATAGTTCTTAACCCGGAATTCATTGCGAATGAGTCAAAAAAAGTCTCGAAACCCTTCAAGAATGACTCCAAGCCCTTATATTATTTAGTCAGTTTTCTCCACAATTATATAGCAGCACATTAGAGTAGCTTGGCGCCATTATGAATGCATGAGCTTACCTTCCCTGAGGTAATCACTGTTAAGACGCACGCGTTCCTACTCGGTATCTATTGAAACATTCATAATCAAATAAAATATGTTTTAAGCTTGGGAATGCGTTAAATCTTGTTCTCTCTTTCTTTGTGAAACGAAAGGGTTTCCACGTATAGGGGTCAAATTAAATTAGGTGGTACTTTACCCCGTGTTGGGTATGGATATCGAAAAGTAATTAAATAAAAAGAAAAGAAAAATTTTTTTTTCATCGTTCCAACTTTGATCAAAACTTTAAATGACATTGATATGTACATTAACTCAACCAAAGGACTTTTTTTTTTTCGTAAAAAATATCGATGTTCCACGAAAAATAATAAAAACAGTTAATTGATTACGGGCATTGCGCATTGACCCTGTAGATATTAGAAGCAACTAGCTGAGCCCGCGCGTGGATGCAGGACTCTAACCCACAGACGTGCTGTCGAGACAAAAAGTAGCCTATGTTGTAGTGAAAGGACAAAGGGTTAGGTCCAGCCGTTTCGGGGATTAGCAGGAACAAACACACAAACAAAAATATTTAGTACGATATTTATTTTCATATTCATATAGTAAAAAAACTACTGTACAAAAAGACACTTCAACTATATTTATTTGTATGTATGTAATACATTTATAGATAAGATATAGATTGGTTACCTATTCAAAAACGGTAATATCACGTTAGCTGACACGTGGAAGTAAGACAGCATGTCGGAATGATTGGGAGCGAAAGAGACAAGACGAAGAAAACTTTGTTAACTAGCCAAGTTTTACCGTGCCACTTGCGGAGCGCATATAACCTATTTACATCGTTTCACTTAAATATCATTAAGTTTCTCTGAATGAATTTAGACGAATCAAACATTCAGAGATAAAGATTTTTTATTGTAACTGACCGTCACAAATGTGATGACGGATATACGTTATTTTTACGTGGTCCAGTACGTTATGTTCCTGAAATGGTGCCGTCAGTAGGGACTGGTCATATCTAAGCTTCCACGGCTTATTTTTATTTCTGAATTAAATCTTAGTTACGACTAATAGGTTTTTCTTTTGCTTTTCACAATTTTCAGGTATTTTTTGAAGATTTTCTATATCAGTTTTCATATGTAAAAAGCCATTTACACCACGTTTCACCCATGTATGTTTGGAACAGTTTACAGCGGTCATGGCCACCGACTGGTATGGCTATAAATAACTAATCGTTATAAGACAGTACATAACGTACATAATTTAGTACGTTTCATATCGACTGGGATTTCCGTACAATCAAGTGGGATAAGGAATTAATAAGTCTAACATTATTAAGAACCGCTGTGTTATATATATTTGAATTCAATCAATTACGCACAGTGAACAGGAATGTCCCCTAATCGTTTCGCTATAAAACGCAGTCACGCGTAGACAGTTTTATAAAGTCAACAGCATTTCTATACATATTGGGTTTTAATTCAAAAGCCGGCTCGATAGTTTAAACCATACCTTAAGTAAAACCTTGTTTTATTTCGAAAATCCGAATTTTTCGAATTCAAATTTCACCAATACTATCTTACAATAAGGAAAATTTCTTAGTCGTAGTATCAGTATTTTTTTCTTAGCACAAATTTTAAAAGAAAGAAAAATAACTCGAAAACTGAAAATAGACGATGAAATTCATCGAATTTGACAATGTTTATTATCATCTGAAGGAAAGATGTTCTCAACTCATCCGAACAACGAGCAAACTGTCCAAAAACATTCGACCATTAGTCCTACGGATGCGAAACTGAATAAAATTGCTAAACAACCCAACTTTATGTCCGCACTCAACAACTACCACGTCATGGTGACAAAGCTACGACTAAATTCAAAATGGCGGCTAAATTCAAAATGGCCGTACCTATCGGTAACTTTGTTAGCTCGCTTGGCAGGACACTGAACGGTGCCGGCGTCATAGCGACTCGAGTTAAAAACGGTTTTTTTTTCCAGTTTAATTTTTCTATCAGCAGCCGTTACAGGGACTTTAGCCCTGTTTGCTAGACCTACGCTCAAAGTTTTAAACGATTCATACTATAGGTAGCTTTTCGAAAGGTACCTAGTATCATGTGCTGTCCTATGTTGGTATGTCTACGTACCAAGGATGTAAGTTTAGCCTGTAGATTAAATGTGTTCGATATCATTCATTCAATCAGTCAATCATAACTACCGCCAGCTATTAAGCATCAAAATTTAAGAAAAATGAGAATTGATAATGTATTTTATTTATAATACTTCGCCCGTGACTTCTTCCGCGTGTGATTTATATAGTTCATGTTACTCTGGAATAATGTAGTTTCCATAAGTCGATTATCGGTTAAGTAGTTTTTGCGGTTATCCATTACAAACAAAAACATTTTTTCTCTTTAATATTGGTGTGGACAAGCATTCCTTTTTTGGAAAAAAATTACGTTTGTATGTATAATTATTTATAAATGATTTTCATAATATTGCATATCTGACATAAGTGGACTGTTGAGCCTGAAAATGTTATGTTTAAAATAAGAAGAAAATGTACACAGTCATGCAACAAATATGTCTTTATTTTATAATTAATGTACAGATTTCAAAAGACAAAATTGTAAATAGATATTCATTTTGAATGACATTAATTTCTATTATGCCCTTCATATAAATTTTATAAGGATCTTCTATTTATTAAGTTTTAATTAAGACCAACCAAAAAACGTAAAATACGTAATCAAATCATCAAAAACCCTCCCAGTCAAAGTAAACAAAACATAAAGTGTAGGTTTCACCGACAAAAACTTAATTACAAATGGTAAGGGCGAAGCTACACCGGCGGCTCGGCTCGTGTCATTTCCGGTCTCGACATCGTACACACAGAGCAAATGTTATTACAGAAAAACCGTTTTGGCACATTCTTAGTCACCGTTATGCGGTATCGGAAAAACGATTAGCCTGTATTTATACCGGTACTTACGTATTTTTAACGTAGTAATTTTGTTTTTGTGCCAATAGCCTTGTTCAGCTTATACGCATTTATTTTTATTTAACTGTTTTAGGTAAGGGCAGGTATTGATATCGTTGACATGATTAGTATGTTTCCGGTTCTCAAGAAAACCAGGTTTCATGTCCGTGCCCGGTTTTGAGTGACTGAAGTCCTTTGGCATATTTTTTTTTTATTACCGACGAGGTCGTATGGATTGCTAGCTTATTATATGTAGGTAAGGTGTCCGATGTCGCTGACATAAATTGAATGAACGATTTTTTTATTTACCTTTGCTTATCCTTTTGAATGTCTTAAGTTACACAGTTCGACATAAGCAATTGTGTTTCTATTGTGTCTCTAATTACGGCATTCGATGAGTTAAGGTAGTCTGCAAAACAATTACTTACATTCATATAAACATAGATTTACTGGTATATACAGAAATAGTTCGGAATCCTGCTCATGAGCAGTCAGGGCGATCAGCTGATTGATTGCCTTGATTGCAGGAGCAATTGAGTAATATTGGTACGCACTGGTGGAGAAGCGATCAGGCACCGCGATGCAGAGGCATTAATGGGCGCACACGAACGGGTCTTGCACTTAAAGTGTTAAATTCTAAGTGATTGGCTGCACTCCAATTTACCACCTTATCGATGTCTCTCTGCAGCGTGCTATCCTGCTGCCAAAGTTGCGGATTTTTTCGAAAGAGTTACCGTGGCACTTGCACAGGTAACTGAAAGAATTCGGTCGGGTTTTCGGTTGGCCAGAGCGGGAGAAGTAATTTTAAGAAGCCCCACCGAAAAAAGAAATTGTGCTACTCTGGCTTACACCAGAGCAGGTTATAGAAAAGATAGGTTTATGTCCAGATATTTGAACGTACTGCAAACGGTCAGTGAAATTACTGGAAAAGAGTTGAAGCAACTTTGGCTTCATGAACTCCCAGAAGCAAAACAAATGCAAAAACGAAACCGTGGGTACTTTTTTATTCGATTAATCAAATTATCATGTCACTTCCTTGATACTTTAATAAGCCGTTTCCAAATATGTTCAACTTTAATTCAACCCAAAGGAAGGTAAAAGAACAGTCACAAACAATAAAAAATGTTCCACCAAACGAGCTCCTATTTATCTTCTCATTAATGCTTAATTGCACTTCGCTTGTCTTTTCATTTCCTCAGTTGATCGTGCTTTCATTCTTGACGTTTTAATACTTGCAGCGCTTTAACCGCTCTAAAGCCGAAGAGTATAACTTAAAGCACAAACTGTACATTGGTTAGTCGTTGGCAAACTTTTCAAAGCCGAGTCTTGGGACGAATCGTCGTAGACGGTAAATGATACCGAGACTAACTGAGCTCCAAGTTTTGATTTGTTGTACTTTTTAGTGTTTCTTGACAAGTTCGCGGCGAACCAATGGACTTTGGGGGAAGACTTCGACGGAATCGCAGAATTGAAATTGATAACTGGAGATAATACAAACAGAAACCGGTAGATAGTAAAATTGAATTTAAAACACTCAATTTGATTTCTACATAGACATCGCTTCAGGAGCTAATAAACGACAAATTCTCATCTCGAAGGTTGTAAAAGAAGAGAAGTCCCATTGACTTTTACAGGTACTATAATACTGTAATGGACAAGTCAGCTGTCACCTGCATTATTGCGATCTTTATTATATGGTACACATAAATTCCATCAGCGTGGCTCATAAAGTACCAGGGCTCCATACATTGGTAGGAGAAACATTTGCTCATAACTGCGTAAGCCTTACATCCCGCAGAAACAAATGAACATATTTTCAAATTATGACTCCAGTCTCGCGAGAAACAGTGCATAAACTCAAGCATGATTGTGTGTGGTAATTGTGGCATCTTATTATGTAAAAGATACCTGATTCAAGCTTCTTAAAATTTCTGGGTTTTGCTAACATTATGTAAATGACAGGGATTTAAGATGATGTTTTTTTTTTATCAGTCTGCATGAAAAGTATCTGCTGAGTCTCTTACCTGAGATGATTGGGCCTGACGACACCAATTCAATAAATATTTTCATTAATCACATGCAATATAATAAGTCCACAATCACGCGCGGTACCCACACATTCATATAACTGGAAAACACATATATTCACACAAAATTCGACAAACTATCACTATCGACCGTAAACGACTGAATTCCCGACTTACTGACCAGTAGCTAAGTGATACATAGCTCGGCTGTCAAAATTATAGAATCACAATCATGCGGGTAGATTTCGCTAAAGTGAAAAAATACCCCATCCACATTCCATACTACATTCCGTTTCACACAGTATTTAGTGAGTAATAAAACTTATTAAAAGTATATTCTTTTCGATCAAGATATGTTCCGTTATACTGAAATACTTGTTGGTTCTTTTCCCGGAAAATTTTTCGTTCATCGTTCCGTCGAAATTGATTTATCTTGTTTGAACTGCATTACGTAATTTTATGCATGAATTGACGTTCATCAAATTATTGTAATTTCTTTTTCAGTGTTATATTTATTTTTAGGTTATAAGTAGGTAAGTATACTGTTTTTTTTAAAGACGTTGGTAAACTAACAGCCGGTCTATTTAAACTTCGGTGCAGTGGGTTTGAAACAAGCTGTCAATCCATAGTGTCGTTCCAATTTTAGTATATGTACTGCCGAAGCAAGTACCAATCCATAGTGTATAGTGGCATGACAGTTCACTTCACTTTAGTTTTTTACCACAGACAATCATAGAGATACTATTGTTTTTTGATTTTGGTTTTCACGATAAGATTTTCACAAAATAGTTCGACTGGTGTTTTTTTTTTGTTTTTTAAACTAAAACGCCACTGATTAATTGCACTGGTCAACACTAGTTTTGGTGCCGAGCAACTGTGTCTTTGGCTTGTGTAATTTCTTTTGACATTTGTAGTTTTAATTAGTTCTCTTTGACATGTGTAATTTAATTGTTTTTCTTGGACATTTGTAATTGAATTATTTTTCTTTGACAATTGTAATTCTATTATTTTTCTTTGACATTTGTAATTTAATATGTAGGCAATTTTTTATTTAGTACTTTTTTTGACATTACAATTTAATTATTTTGTTTAAAGTTATAAAATTAGAACCATCATTATCATTACAAAATTTGCATGCCGAATTTAGTTGGCGGAATATGAAGAACTATTGAGTGTGTTATAAAATCTGTAAAATACCATATTTCAAGCAAATAAATGAATCTGAATCTGTATTTTTTTATTAACTTAGGACCGTGTACTAATTACATTCATACTAAAAATTTTGACTTCCTACGTGTAGTGTTCTAGATATTACTTTTACAGAAAAAAAATCAAATATACAACAAAAAACAGCATTTATTAATTTGTTATGTTCATAAAAACTTTATTTTTCACGAATTTCGTGAATAAGGTGTATTGGGACAATCACGTTGCTTATACCAGCAGTAGTCAGCCGTCATATGCCGGTCCTAACGGCCTTGGTACCTCTCCTCTATCGTTTTAGATCCTGGTGAAACCATTTCCCTTGTTATCGCTATAGAATCCAAGATTCTCTGGAAATTTATCAAGCACTTTGATGAACATATTACATCCTAAGTTCTTGGAGTTCTCTCCAAGGGGAAAAATACCATTTTCCGAATGAAAAAAAAGGTAGCAGGACTTGCTACCTTGTAAAATAGAACGTCACTTTTGTATCTGTCGCCAACAAGTTTTTTCTTTAATCTGGAAGCCAATACTTCCACAGATTCTTTAGGTAGCTCAAGAATCCTTATCAAATCATTCAATTCTTCTTGAGTAAGATGTTTTGGTCCTGTAGACTCTATGCCTTCGAAATCACTGTCGCTACTCACTTTATTAAAGATTTCGTCGAATTATGGTTCACGGGTAGGACAAAATGTTGGAACAGGTAGGTACTTCCTCTGAATGCGGCAAAGATCTTCTAGCCGATTTTAAGTTTGGGTAAACCATTTTTTTTTTAACGTTTATCACCACGCATATCAACACAGCAGAAGTAAAAATCATCGATGTGATTTTTTTGTTCTTTTCATTGCATAAGCACTCCGAATGTCATAGGCACGGCTTCTTTTACTACTGACACATTGTCTCAAGTATCCACAGCCTATTTTACAGACAATTTCAGGTATCCACTCACGGCTTGTATTCATCCACAATTTTTTGAATTAAAGTTAGAAAAATAAGATCTTTTATGTAATCTTTCATAGGTTTTCTGCACTTTCAAACTGTGTATGTAACAATACACATATGGTTCATTGAGACAACTTTTTTGCGATGAAGACATAATATTAAAATCAATTTATTTATAGAAATGTACCGATAAGTTAGCAAACTGAGCGCATGAAAGTACTGATTACAGCCAATATTCAAAACTGAAGGTAAATCCAAAACTACAAGCAGGAAAAAAAAAATAAAAAATTGTTTTTAGTTTTATCAATGGCTACTTAATAAAATCCATTATCACTAAATCTGCACCAAAAAAAAAAATATTTTTTTGTTGACCTGTGTTATAATTGCTGATTTACGAGCAAAACATTTTATGGTTATTAAAGAAAAAAAAATAAGGAACAAATGTTTATTCTGTAAAAACAAAACGCAAATTAAAAAAAAAAAAAAAAAAAAAATGCGTAGACAAAAGGAAGGACTTGATTGTTTATGTATTCTTGTTCCTCAGTAGCAGCCTGGACTACGGAATTTTGGCATTCCCGATTGATGGCAATAAGCGCGCCCCCTATTACATGGGACTTAAACATAACGGGCGAAACGTGGATGTACTATAGGTACATACACCTCTGTATACTTGTCTAACTAGCTGGCCGAACTAAACAGTAGAAAATATTTTCTACTTTTTGATTTGGTTTTGTTATAAAAACGTGTTTTTAAAACTATTATTTTTGTTAGATAATATCTTAAGAGCCATTTTACATTTTTGCGCGAATATCTAAGATTTTAGTCACCTTATTTACCTCTCATCTCATCATTATAAATACTCTGGCATTGACGAATACATGTAAAAAATAGATCAATCTTTTGTTTTGTCACTTTTAGTAGAACATTTACAAAAACTTATTTGTTTACTTTGTACTAATTAATCTCCCACAACTAGTTTTCGTAAAAATCAGCGCAGGGTCAATTTCAGACTCCTATTTCTATCATTAATATGTAGAAATTTGAGTAAAAAAAATACACAAAACAACAGACATATAATCTAGTTGTTACATTTAGTACACGAATATTGATTTTTAATAACATTAATTAGTAAAAAAAATAAAGTCTTATGGCAATTTTTACGATTTATTCGCAAGTTTATCGCGTTTTTTTGGTTTGAATAAAGCATAATTACATTAAAAATTCATGTCAATATAAAGTATGCTCTATAACAAATCGAATTCTCAAGTTTTATTTAAATCTGTTTATTTAATTAGACATAATATCGTTTTTAAAATCACTCTAAATTAGAATAAATTACGATGCACAAGCGGGCAGCGTTTAGTACGGCGCAAGCGCCCAACGGGGAAGGACCTTTGTCAATTTTTCCCGCGTCTCAGTTTACGGGTACTCGTATCGTGAAGGCAAAAATATACTACGACTACAACATTTTGCTACTCTTCGCATTTTTTTTTTTTTTGAATAAGAGTTTCGTTAATTATCAAGTAAAGCATTATTTTAATAGATTGTAGAAAAATTTTGACTAAAATAATTTATTTTAACTAAATCTGACTATTTTTAATCGCAATTAAAAAGGTGTGGAGTAAAACTAGTGGTTATGAACAAAAATTCACACCAACGGCAACGCCTCGCCTCACGTGCAAAAACAGTACTGTATTTTTTTTTCTTTTGCTTATATCTCGAAAATGGCGTGTCCTATCGCAAAAATAATGAAATTTTCGACCCCCTTTATAAAGCCTACATATAAATCTCAACACGTGGGTAATATTTTTTTTTATTTTTCAAACAAAAATGAAAAATTCCATATAAAACACGTCCAGGATGCCCCCTTGCGCGCGCCTTCGTATCTCAGCAAGTTCATTGCGTAGCGCACAAGTACTAAGTTGCAAAGCCAAAAGAAAAAAAACCGGCCAAGTGCGAGTCGGACTCGCGCACCGAGGTTTCCGTACAAACCTGTATGTATTCTCGGTTTATGCATAAGGTTTATGTTTATGAAATTAAAAGTTTTTTTTTTTAATTTTTATATTTGAGTTGATTGAATGAAAGGTAAATTGCGGTTTACGATTTATGACGTATTAAAAAAAAATACTTACTAGATCTCGTTCAAACCAATTTTTGGTGGAAGTTTACATGGTAATGTACATCATATATTTTTTTTAGTTTTATCATTCTCTTATTTTAGAAGTTACGGTGGGGAGGACACACATTTCACCACTTTGGAAGTGTTTCTCGCGCAAACTATTCAGTTTAGAAAAAAAATATATTAGAAACCTCAATACCATTTTACCCCAGACGTATGGGTTTGATGAATTTTTTTTTTTTTGAGTTTCAGTTCTAAGTATGGGGAACCCAAAAATTTATTGTTTTTTTTTCTATTTTAGTGTAAAAATCTTAATGCAGTTCACAGAATACATCTTCTTACCAAGTTTCAACAGCATGCTCTTATAGTTTCGGAGAAAAGTGGCTGTGACATACGGACAGACAGACAGACAGACATGACGAATCTATAAGGGTTCCGTTTTTGCCATTTGGCAACGGAACCCTAAAAATACCACGTTGAGTCGCGATTGTCAAATTTGATTTTAGTCGTGTCAAAATAATTTTTAAAAGACATTATTTCTTGCAGAATAGCGTAACAATTCTCATAGCTAAAAGTAAGCAATTTTAGAGATAGTTTTGTTAGTTTAGTTCGGTGTACAACAGAATCGGCACCAATATGTAATTGTTTTAATTTTTTATTTTTATTGTATACTTTACATAACACATAGTTGTATTTTTTTTATTAGTCTAGAAATCTTTATTAGACTGGATAAATAAAATAAGTATTTTCATAAATATCTAAATACCGCATTATAATTTCTAACGGATCAAGATTGTTTAGACCGGCTCGACACTCGCGTTAAGGCTCGTTCAGACTAGCGCGACGCGACAGTCGCGCGCGAATCGGCGATTTATATCCGTAGAACAATTTCTATGAAAACGCGCGCGACCGTTCACACAGGGGCGACCTGGCGCGCCGCGACACGGTCGCGCCGCGTCGAGTAGCGCGACAGCTTATTGGTACATTTTGTATGGCGTCGCGGCGATGTCGCGGCGATATCGCCGCGATTTCGCGACCGCGACGCGACACCACACAAGAGAGTATAAAGGACGGTGCAATCCAAGCTGAGCTCAGTAGTAGACGATCTTCGTCATAAGACGAACACAGATCTATGCGTGTTTGCTTATCGTGGGGCCTGAGGTTCGATACCCCGGTCGATCGACATTGGTACTTACTTAGGTTAGGTTTTAGTTTTAATAGCTATGGGAGGAACTGTCCTCGTGATTGGGCAATCAACAAGTAGGTACCAGGTACTTAATAAAATAGAAAATTGTGTACATCCTATAAGGCCTACAACGTTCTCACATTCATTCACAAAATATAAAAGAATCTACATTAATGACAGTAGGTATTTCATAAATCTAGACAAATAAATACAATTGGAGTGTCTGTTTGTAATATTAAGATAACCACTTTTTACTAAGTGTACATGGATGTATACACGGTAAATATAACAAAACAACATTTTTTACAATTTTTGTCTGTCTGTCTGTTTGTTCCGGCTAATCTCTGAAATGAACCGATTTTGACGGGACTTTTACTGTAAAATAGCTGATCTAACAAGGAGTAACTTAGGCTACTTATATTTTAGAAAAAAAAAAATAGAATCTCACGAAAAAAATATAAAACTAATGAACATTGTTTTGTTAAATACCACGGACGAAGTCGCGGGTGACAGCTATTACCTATATAACCTGGATTAACACATTCTCACCGCCGTAGTACGTCGTCCTGCGTTAATTTCCGACATCCACGCGGGCGAAGCCGCGGGCAAAAGCTAGTAAAATATAATAACATTTTTAAAACAAATGTTATTATTGCCATGACAACCAAATAGGCAGTTTATCCCACATTTCTCAGTTTACGATCTCATTTCCGAATTCGATCTTTGTTATCTAAAGAAGTATGTAGGTACTTACTTGTGGAATGCAATTCTGTTGTAATTTGTCCCCATACTCTGCCTTTCTGTCTTTTATCTCTGTAGGTAGCACACCTCACGTCGTAAAAGATAGGCTTGGCCTATACTAAGTCAATTAATAATTCTATGTTCATTTTCCCTTCTATGATTTTTCCTCTGTCAGTCGTAACACGCACAGATCTCACTGACTTTAACCTAAGTAGTTCGGCTCAGCTTGGATGTCGTCGGCGAACCTCGGTCGTACATAGGGTTGCCAGATGTCCGGTATTTAAGCGTACTGTCGGCGACGAAATCTAAACATCTAGGCGCAAGTAGTATCGGAGTGCACCCTGACAATGATTTTGTAAGTTAGAAAGCATTTTTAAATTAGTAAAGATCTCAATAGTTCGAAAAATGTCAAAAAATGAGACCCCCTCTGGGAGTGGGTGCAAGTAGCGCAAAGACCGTCTTGATAATAAAATGTAAATATAAGGAATAATTTTGTAATTAGTAAGGAATTTAATAATTTTGAAAAGTTTTGTTCATACATTAAGATTTTAGATTCTAATTAGTTTTAGTTTATAGATTTCATGTTTAGTTCTCTTATTAGAATCGAATTAACTTCATTTTGAGTGAATCTTGTAAGGAAATGTACAAAAATTTCGTAAGGATTTTCTATAATTACGTAACTTGAAAATGAGGTTTCTTGTTTATGGTCCGATTGTTGTTATTTTTATTGTAAACGATAGAATTAGATGTAAAACCACTTTTAGCGTTTAAATTATCAAAATCGGACCACAGGATTCGGAGATATAGTAAATTAAAGATAGTGGCATTGTCTTAAGTTAAACCTTGTAAGTTTTTGTTCTAGAAAGTTTTTATTGTGACTATGTACATGTAATATTGTGTTTTTATATAAGAAGGGACCACATAACAAATGTAAAAATATATAGATTGTAAGGGGTTATGTGATAATTAATGCAAAATAAAGGGTTCAAAGATTTCGGCTTGGTGAAAACTAACAGTGAAATGGGCTCAAAAATCGCGGTCCTCTATAAGGTAATGGGAAGCGGCCCCGGCGACTATAAAATAGGCACGATCGGCTGGGTCCATTTCTTAACCCAGATCCAGCCAGTCCCTTGCTGTCCCCCCACCAGTGATTGCCTAAGCCGAGGTTCGTACCCCCGTCGGGGTAACCCTTAGAGCTTTCGCTTTAGTTTTTAAGTATAATAAGCCCCGGCTGGAGGCCTAAAAAGGTAACTTTTAGAACTCGTCGGGCTACAATCCGTTTAAGTAGTAAAAATCTTTCAGGTTAACTACGAGATGTCCTACAAAAAAAAAAAAAAAAACGGGCCCATTTAGTCGCAGCTCAGCCGTTGAAGAAGCACAGCGAAGAAACAAGCCGAAATCTATGGACAAGAAGTACTAGAAGAAAAGTGTTTTTTTTTTCGTTTCTATCAGAGTACCTACAGTCAAAAACGTTTAGTCTCCCGAGGTCTTGGTCGACCGTACCGTCATTACGCATTCAGGGGTGCGTGGTGACGTGTACTACCAGCGCAGTTAGGTAAGTAGGGAAGCACGTTAAAAAACGTGGGAGAAGTCCCAGGGCGAGTAAGGGTGTTGATCACATCCCATTCGTCCACTACACGTACAGTCCGGTATTTTCGAGGCCTGTCCGGTAAAAAATAAATGGTCATACCGGACGGAACAATGTCCGATATTTTGAGGAAAGTCGGTACTACTGGTCACAAGCGCCTACAAAAGTAGGCATATGAAATCCCTCAAACGCAAAATTCGCGCGCGCTCCTCGCTCGCTGTCTGTATCTTATGACTGCATTCTATTTTGTTACTAATACTAATTAAGTTCATTTATATGATGTTGATTAATTAAAATAAAATATTAGTATAAAAACGGTATTTTATGCGACCTAGCATACCCCCTTCCCCCTGTTTGGGGTTGTCCGGTATTTTTTCGCGACTCATTTGGCAACCCTAGTCGTACAACGGACGAACCACACCGATCTTGTTAAAAAATTTTAGTGCTGAGGTAAAACCGAATTGGTCCGCGATATCTTACTTTAGCTGAATGATGACATATTCATTCAATTGAATTAAATGAATTTAGAGGGTTGTATGAATGACTTTAATCATATTTGTTACGATCGCATATAATACAGAAATATTTTTAGCCTTTAAACATCCACATTACATTATGTATATCTCTTCATCAGCCTATAATATTCCCACAACCGGACACAGGCCTCCTCTCACAGAGAGGGAGTGGGCCTTAATCCACCACGCGGGTCTTGCGGGGCCATAGGTGCCCCATGTTTTCGAATTTTTTGGTTCTAAGACAGTTTGACACCGGTTTGAGAGCAGTAGTGAGGAAATAATTGACATAAAGCGAGTTGTGTGTTTAAATGCAGGAGCTGACGGTACCGTCCTATTTATCCGTGGTACCGTCCGACTTGCGACTCGTCCGAGACATGGCCAAAGTGTGTTTGCGTGCGTGTGTGTGTTATGTGCTGATACTACTCGTCTTCACGCACGTGGTTGTACACTTGGTTACCAAAATACGTTGCTTCGTGAGATAAAAGGCGCGGCACTGCAACTGCGGCGGAGGCTTCTATGCGAACGGCGGCGTGGCGTCCGCGAGAATAAAGCACCTTTTATTTGCATTTTTAGGGTTCCGTTGCCAAATGGCAAAAAACGGAACCCTTATAGATTCGTCATGTCTGTCTGTCTGTCTGTCTGTCCGTCCGTATGTCACAGCCGTTTTATTCCGAAACTATAAGAGCTATGCTGTTGAAACTTCGTAAGTAGGTGTATTCTGTGAACCGCATTAAGATTTTCACACTAAAATAGAAAAAAACAATAAATTTTGGGGTTCCCCATACATAGAACTGAAACTCAAAAATGTTTTTTTTCATCAAACCCATACTTGTGGGGTATCTATGAATAGGTCTTCAAAAATGGTAATGAGGTTTCTATTATCATTTTTTTCTAAACTGAATAGTTTGCGCGAGAGACACTTCCAAAGTGGTAAAATGTGTGTCCCCCCCCCCCCGTAACTTCTAAAATAAGAGAATGACAAAACTAAAAAAAATATATGATGTACATTACCATGAAAACTACCAACGAAAATTGGTTTGAACGAGATCGAGTGAGTAGTTTTTTTTTTAAAACGTCATAAATCGTAAACCGCAATTTACCTTACATTCAATCAACTGAAATATAAAAATAAAAAAAAATATATATTTTTAAACCGAAAATACCTACAGGTTTGTACGGAACCCTCGGTGCGCGAGTCCGACTCGCACTTGGCCGGTTTTTTCAATTATGCTTTGGCATTATTCAATGATTACAAAATAATACTTTGTCCAACATTTTTATTCGTATCTTCAGGGAGTTTAGTCTCTTCAATATTACAGTCAGCAGACTGCCTCCAACGCCTATAATTTTTTTGTCATTATAAGTAATTTGTTTGTCAAATTAATACTTTGTAGGTAGGCTAAACACGTGTTGTACATCCGCTTACTATGCTGTAGGTATGCACCTAGCAAAATACCGAGGGCCGCCAGCGGAGCCCCAGCACTCGTTCGGCCGTAGGCCGCTTCATCCCTACCGACCTTCGATCAAAATATTGATCGAAGCTACGACCGAACATTACCGAATCGCGAGGACGATCGGACCGTCACGTCTCCCATGCACCGGCCCGCGCCCTTCGGACGCCTTCGCCAGTCCACTACATCTACAAACATCAACCGTGAATGTATGTCATTCCTAGATTGCGCCGTGTATTTTACATATTAGTGATGATAATCATTTATACTACAGTTTTTAAAGTAGTGTTTAATTACGTAGATAACCTACCCCGAACACACAACATATTATGTATAATATATATATATCACTAATAATAATACTTACTTAATACTTCTAAATGGGCGGGTGCGCCTCGAGTTGAAATGGCTCGCGGCGGAGCGTGCGCCCGATTCATCGTAAGAGCGCTAGGTCTCCGCTAGGATGTGCGAGCTGCGTGATGTCAGCTGTGCGAGAGTCAGTTCGAGTTAAAATGTCAATGTGTGTATGCGAACGAGCGGCTGTGTGCATATTACAAGCCCCTGGACAGTGGACATGCGCTGTTGTACTTGCGACCGCTAGACCAACGAAGCAGTTTGTTAGAAGTTACTATATTTACAACTAGCACTTCACCCGCGACTTCGTCCGCGTGACTCACAGGAACTGTGCATTTTTTCGGGATTAAAAGTAGGCTGTCTTACTCAGCGATAATACAGCTTTCTATTGGTGAAAGAACTTTTAAAATCAATTCTGTAGTTTTTGAGTATATTCATTACTAATAGACTAAGCGTAGGGCTGTTCGCTCACACCGCGGCATTTTTCTTACTTTTAGCATTGTATGCCCGTCGTAACTTCTAAACGAAAGGTCTGATTTGAATATTTTAAAGAGTAATTGACGTGTGTATAATTAGCCTCGATTATGAAACCATTTATTTGGATAAGGATTAATATCATGATACGAATGTCATCATCTTACGATTCTACCCGTGTTTTGACTGACTCATTTGAACAAAAAGCGGTTATTATGACTTAACTGTAATAGTTGGACATACAGCCTCGCGGACTTTTTGATAGGTAATACTAGACTATAAAAATGTAGTACATTATTATATGTACCATCAATAGTTAAAGCAGCGTACCTACGCCAAATAATGACGTTTATAGGCAATTTTTGGATACCTTGGGTTACATTTTTGCTATTTTCGTAAGGATCTCTTTTTTTAAATCAAAATATAGCCTATAAGTGTTGCTGATAATGTAGCTTTCTATTGGTGAAAAAAAAATTAAAATCGGTTCAGTATTTTTCGAGTTTACCCATTACAAACATAAAACAAACAAATCTTTCCTCTTTATAATATTAGTTTAGATTAGATCACTCATTGGACATATTAGGTTATTAATTACTGATTTTTTTTTAAACACACACATAACATCGCCCCTGCAATCCCCAAAGGGTTACACAGAGGTAACGGTACGTATAGTACCTACCTACACCCGCATTTCGCCAGTTATGCGTACCTATTAAACGTAGTTTACGAGAGTGTAAATTAAGATTTCAAAATCATAATATGTACCTAATCTCCTCATAATAATTGTCGTGTCAGAAAGTACACTTAACATGTATAAAACAAAGTAATTTTTCCGAAATCACATGAATTGAAAACTAAGCAGGCCGTCAATAAAATCAAACAAAAAATTAAATTAAAAATTTAAAAAACCCCCGACACAAAAACCTAATTTCCCTTTAAAAAGTAAAAAATAATAAAAATAACTCAATCTTAAAGTACCTAAGAATGTATTAATAATTCAAAAAAAATACGCCGCGTTGGGGGACCGCTTCAAACCTAACAATTTAATTACCAATAGTCTTATTACCTAACTAAGCAGTCAACGACGTCTGCAATCGCGGAGCGGTCCCCCAACGCGGCGTATTTTTTTTGAATTATTAATACATTCTTAGGTACTTTAAGATTGAGTTATTTTTATTATTTTTTACTTTTTAAAGGGAAATTAGGTTTTTGTGTCGGGGGTTTTTTAAATTTTTAATTTAATTTTTATTTTGTACTTTTTATAGGTATATACTTAATATAATGTAGAATCAAACGAAGCTAAGAACACTTTCGATTAATTCATCAATATTCTCTTTCAGTGCGCTTTCATTTGAGACCCCACTCGAGTATATTTGCTGACATTCAGTTACTCTTCCCCACTTTCCCCCCCACAACTTTTAAACGGCTCAACCGATTTTCATCAAACATGTCTAAGAACACTCGCAGATAAGTCACCTTTAATACATATTTTTTTTTATTGAAATCGCATCATCCGTTCGGGAGCTATGATGCCACAGACAGACAGACAGACAGACAGACAGACACGTCAAACTTATAACACCCCTCTTTTTGCGTCGGGGGTTAATAATTACCTAGACTTCAAAACTTGATTTTTAAACAACTACTACGTAAAAGTACTTCAAGCGTAGGTACCTCTAGTTGGGTTGGGTTGTGTGACATTACCTAACTTAAGTAGGTACCTATGTCGACCGACCAGGGAATCGAACCTACGACCCGCAATCATCCACATACCTGCCTTCTTCCTCTGATTAAGATCGTTTACTACTGAGCTCAGCCCAGATTGTACCGCCATTTATACCATTTCTCACGGCGTCGCGCCGTGTCGCGGCGATATCGCTGCGACACGGCGCGACGCCATACAAAATGTACTAAAAGCTGTCGCGCTGCTTGTCGCGCGCGAATCGCGCGCGATCCGCGCGCGACGAGCAGGCCAGTGTGAAAGGTGTTGCGTCGCGATATATCGCAGAATCGCCTCCGCGGCAGGTCGCGCGACAAGTCGCGCCTGTCTGTATGAGCCTTTACACTGTTTGTATTGTGCATGTGTGGATAGCTACGCACACATACATAAGATTGCCGTCTTTTACCTAAACTCGAGCGTTCAAATTTTGTAAGAGGGCTCTTAAGCATTTTGTAAAAAACTGATAGTTTGACATTAGTAACAGACACTTCAATTTCATTACCTGTATTTATTTGTATGTATCTATAGATATATATATATAGACCGATTTTAAACTACAGAAATGTCTTTTATAAACCCTCGGAGGGAAATGGCCATAATTAATATAAGGTGTTCAACGAATTTACGATCTACTCGACACATTTTTATCGTCCGGCCATCCGATTTCGATTTTAATATAGTTAAAGGCAGAGTTGAAGCTTGCATAAAACTTTCTTGAGAGGAAGCCTACACGATTGGTCCCCCAGGCGTGGTATGCAACGAGAAATAGTTGAGTCCACGCAACTTTTAATAGTGATTTATTGTAAGGAGTTTGAGTTTGAAGTGATACAAGAATTTCAGAATTATATATTAACTAGCTTTTGCCAGCGGCTTCGCCCGCGTGATGGTCGAAAATTATCGCGAACGTATTAACGAAATAAAAGCCCTATGTGTTAAAGACTACATTAACACTTTTTTTTTCTTTTTCTTATTTTTCTGGATGGGAAATCATCAAGTGACTTATCCCGCTCTGGGCGGAGCGGAAGAGCGTGTCAGACTTTTACTGACTAAAACCCAACCGTGTTCCATCAGTTGCCCATGTGCCAGGGTCACGGTATCTCTTTCAAACAATCACGCGACCCCGGCAGGACTACATTAACACTTACGGTTCTGTTAGCTAGGTAGGGTACTTTTATATAAAAATTCGAAGAGGTGACCGCGTGGTGGATTACGGCCCACTCCCTCTAACGCCAGGAGGCTTGTGTCCCAGCAGTGGAAACATTACAGACTGATTATATATCGGCACACGTATTTTTTTTAAAGGAACAAAACAATGCTTCTGCCTTGATTGATTTCTTTTTGGGGGTTTGAATAGGTACCGCAGATCGACTTCGTTCAACTTCCAATGAATAATCTTGATAAACAAAATACAAAAGGTAGCCAAGTTCCCCATCGCTTCAACGGAGCATCTCATTGCAATTCATAACGCCTTTCAACTCTTCCTACTACGTCATAGGTGTGACGTTGTCTTTAATTTTCTTGCGCAATGTACGTCAGCATATAACATGACGTCACAGGCAAGATGCTGGATTGCTGGATTAAGATGCTATCTGTATTATGTAGCTGTAGGAGAGAGCAAAAATAATAGATTCTATAAATGGTTTTGTAGGTAATTTCTTTAAAATTTTGCTGTAGTATAAGGTATTCATGCTCGTGACTGTACATGAGCTACTTCACTCAAATTCACCTTAATATTGAACTCAAAACTCATGATACTAAACTTAAAATATCCCACCATTAGACATAAAGTTAATCGTGAAGTGCAAAAACGTTAAAACGGGTTGAATTCAACCAGTTTAGCTCAATATTCACGAAAGAGTGTTTCAAGTGCAGTCAGTTCAAACTTTGGTGAAGTTAGCAAGTGTTGCAACAGGTCCGCAAAATATATTCCGGGATAAATTGCCGTGGAATAGAGATAGGTTAAAAATATTATTCAGTATTTTTGTACAGAGATTTCAATTTTGTAGCTCGGAGCACAGAGTGGCCAACTTTTATAGTAAAGTGGCCAGCGTTATTTTTTATACACGTTGACGTTACTGTTTAAAAAACAAACATAACTAAAAGAGAAACATTTTAAATCATAAACACTTAGTTTCCTAAGAAATAAGAGAGTGGTCACACAGTATAACTATAATATAATAATAATATCTTAGGACCACCAACACACTGTTATCTGATCCCAAACTAGGCAGAGCCTGTACTATGGTAACCAGACAACTGATAAATATATTTATATATTTCTAAATACATACATATTATAGATAAATTACACCCAGACACAGTACAAATGATTGTGCTCATCACACAAACATTTGTCCTGGGTGGGAATCGAACCCACGACCTCAGTCTTAGCAGTCAGGGTCATTAACCACTAGACTAACAGGCCATTCAAGTACTGTCAAATATGACAAAATAAGAAAACTGCGTTTGTTAACACTCTAAACTGAAATAATTACTGCTAAAAATGTATTTTTTTATGACAGTCGTTCTAATATAACGGAACCTCTACCTAGGAAATCCCTCAATCATATCAACGTAAAACGTGGAAACGTTTTTGGCTGATTTGATTCAAGGTTTCGCCTGGACCTGTGCCTCCTCTCAATGTGAGAGAGTGTGCTATAAATCTACCACGCGGGCCCAGTGTGGGTTGATAGATGCCATGCCACATGTCTTCGAATTTTTGGTTCTGAGACGGTTTACTGAAGCTGGTTTCCTCACGATGTTTTATATATTATATTTACTAGCTTCTGCCCGCGACTTCATCCGCGTTAAATTTCTTGCTCCCCCGACCCTTCCCGTCGCGTCGAATGGCATACCCGTGCGATTTTCCCCGTTTTTGCAACATTTTACACTACTGCTCCACTCCTCTTGGTTGTAGCGTAATGTTACATAGCTTATAGCCTTTCTCAATAAATAAGCTACCCAACACAAAAAGATTTTTTCAATTCGGACCAGTAGTTCCTGAGATTAGCGCGTTCAATCAAACAAACAAACAAACTCTTCAGCTTTATAATATAATATACTAGCCCCCGCCCGCGACTACCCCGCGACTTCGTCCGCGTCAAATTTTTGCTCCCATGACCCTTCCCGTCACATCGATTTGCCTGCTAGTTTTCGTCCATTTTTCGTTGCTGCTCGCTCCTTTTGAGTTATAGTGAGTCAACCTTAAAAGATAGACATATGCTCTCGCGGACTTTTTTTTAGAACTTTTTAAAAGGAACAATTCCGTCATACATGATTTTTGCGTTACTTTAACCGTTTACGCAGCGCACGCAACGGAAACTCTCAAAAGGAATAAATTTTCCCCGTTTTTGCAACATTTTTCATTACTGCTCCGCTCCTCTTAGTTGTAGCGTGATGTTATATAGCCTATAGCCTCTCTCGATAAATAGCCTACCCAACACAAAAAGAATTTTTCAATTCGGACCAGGAGTTCCTGAGATTAGCGCGTTCAATCAAACAAACCAACAAACAAACTCTTCAGCTTTATAATATTATTATATATTATAACTATAATTATATATAGTATAGATACATCGTTTTGGGAGTAGTGGTGATGAAATAATTTACACAAAGTAACACGCTTGTTGGGTTCGAACTCACGACCTACATACTCATAGGTCACGGTCGTTACCACTGGGCCACTACTGCTCACACGGAAAACCCTTGGTTTAGTTAATACAATATTGTCTTATTCTATGACTGCTTCATCATCAGTCTATAATGTTCCCACTGCTGGGACACAGGCCTCCTCTCGGTGAGAGGGAGTGGGCCATAATCCACCACGCGGGCCCAGTGCGGGTTGGTAGATGTCACATGTCTTCGAATTTTTGGTTCTAAGACATGCCGGTTTTCCTTCACCGGTTTGAGAGCAGTGGCGATGAAATAATTTACACAAAGTAATGCGCCTGCTTGGGTTTGAACTCACGACCTACTATTTGTAAGTCGCGGCCGTTACCACTGAGCCACCACTGCTCCATTTACTATTAAAGCACTTGAAACAAAGGAAATACCATTTGTAAAGCCACATAACAAATACACAATAAAACAAACAATAATCCAATCCCACAGAAGATTTCAATCTAAAGATAATAAAATAAAAACCATCGACAAACAACGAAATAACTTTTTAAATAAAATAAACTGGAAATATCACAACTTATTGGTCCCTTGATCCAGCAGGACCTTTTGTAACCGATCCCGTTTCACTAATAATAACAAATCTGTTGGGCCACTTACCTGAATAAAATTGTAATAAACAGTAATACCAGGGGATTGTATGAAAAAAACATGGGTTTAATATGGCCACAGGATCCCCTGTTTGTTATCATTGAGAATCTTTTTTATCGAGAAACAAGCTTATGGGAGTTGGGGACCGGGGTCCGAAAAATACAGGAGTAAGTAGCTTTGTAAGGATTGATACTATGGGGCGGTTTTATTGACGCAGAAGGCACTATCTATAAGGTGCAACCGAGTAAACAGAAAACCTGTAAGTAGCTTGTTCCTAATTGACTACTGCATCGATTTTAGTTTCTTTTAATATGGGTTTTTTAAATTATGTTTTTTGCCATACCAATCGCCAATTGAGCCAATGAAAAAACAATGTTACTTAAAGTTTACGAACTTGAATTAAGATTGAATTTTCTTTGGCTCAATTTTAAATGTATTTTATTCTAGGATCAACACTCATCATCTACCTAGCCTTTTCTCAAGTATGTTGGAGTCCACTTCCAGTCTAACCAGCATTGGGATAAGGCAGAAAAATGCTGATACCTCTTGCTACCGCAAAAACGACAAAAATAATGGAAAGTATGGTTGAAGATGCAGCCTGTTGACATCATATGTCTAGCCTAACTTCCAGTCCAACCGAATTCAGCTAAATAGTAGTATTTTACATGGAGCAACTGCCTATCTGACTTTCAAAACCCAGTTACTGGGTAATACGATACGGTAATAAAAGAGCAGTAAACTCTCCTGGAAGAGTTGTAGCGTCATCGGGAATACTTAGGGTGTGCCTTGATCGGCGAATCCTTCTAATTCTGGAGGGAGTGTAGCGGGCGGCTGCCGCGATCAGGGGATTGACCATACGATAGATGTCAGGACGTTACGTAAACTCTGCTTGCGAGACGCAGGATTTTCCATAACGTCAGTGTGTTGCGTAGTTCTCATGTGGCGGTGTGATTCTTTCATTTTGATACTTATATTTATATACTTTTGATTAGATACTATCATACCAATTTAGGGTTCTACCAATTGAACCAGCTTGTAACAAAATACGTCAGAGCTAGTCTTCCCTTCTCTGACGGCTATTTTCGTCCACACAAAGAATAATGAATTTTAATGTTGCACTTAAAGAGGTAGAAGATACGTTGCACACTTTCTTTTAGAACTTTTTTACGTTTATTTTGCTACATGGTGGGTTTCTTTTTAATTCCGTTGTGTACTTTAAGTTTTTTATTATTGCGCGTTTTTTCCTCATAATGAAACACCTGCTTGGTTGAAAAAAATAAACGCTGAACAGAATATAACAAGAGGGCTCCTTCAATGGTAGGACGATATTTTATTTTATAAATCTAATAGATTTTGCCCGCAGCTTCGCTGGCATTCATGTCTAAAAGTATCCCCCGAAAACGTACTTACTACCGAGATTAAGAGTACCTGCATAGAGGTTATTAACTTAAAACCATCTGTGTGCCAAATTTCAACCAAATCCGTTCAGCAGATTTCTAGCCAATTTGGAACATAATTTTAAAAACAGTCACTAACTATAGTGTGGTTTGTCATACTGAATAGCTTATTCGTCGACTTAACTCAAATCATCACTTTAAATAATAAAATATTTTTCATAGGCGATTTGCAAGAAGTTAATTCATTTTTCCATTTTTGTATTGTATGTTATAAAGTTAGCGTACTTTTTCTTTTACTTTCCGTTATTTTCTTAACGTTTCATTCAAAATACCAGATTGCCTAATACGTAGTTCTGGTATTGCCAATGCGATCAAACATAAATAAACTTCGTGCGAGTCATCTATAGAAAATATTATATTATTTAAAAGTGACGATTTAGGCGAGTTAAGGGGTATCTTAACCCCTTCGTAAGACTAATTGGCACACTATCAGACATGACAGCAGTACAACGTGCTTTTGGAGACACGCAGAGATCTTGATATGTAATTGATGGCCACCTGTCCACAGACTGACAACGGCAAGCGTGGCTTACCTTTCGATCTACCCGTGCGGCTCTTATAAATCAATAAACAGATTTATTAGATTTGCCATAGGCAGCTAGGTGTCTTAAATAGTGATGTAGCATAATAACAGAATCTCGGATCTTTTTTTTTTTTTGTTGGGCATCTCGTAGTTAATCCTGAAAAGATTGTGACTACTTAAACGGATTGTGGCCCGGCGAGTTCTAAAAAGTTACCTTTTTAGGCCTCCAGCCGGGGCAGAATCTCGGATCATAGTTTTAACAGAACACGCGGCTTTTGGTGCAGCAGTAGTGGTCGTGGGTTCGAACCCAAGCAGGCACTTTACTTTGTGTAAATAATTTCACAACCACTGATCTCAAAATGGTAAAGGAAAACATTATAAGGAAACCGGCATGTCCTAGAACCATTAATTCGAAGACCATTCCCTCTTATGGAGGAAAAGCCAGTGTCCCAGCAGTATAGGCTAAATAAGCTACGTGGGTTTGCATTGCAGGTTGCGAGACAATACAAACCCAGCAGCCAACCAAACTAAACTTTATCAATATATCTAACCCACATATCATTAACATAATTATAAACAACAAAACAAAACAGCACACGAACCGGTAGACTATACAAAACTTAGATTGGACGAGGAAGTCCGTTTATGAGCCCGCTTGTGCATATTTAAACACCATGAAACATCTTCCCGCGAGCTGACATAAAGAAAAGATTTCGGATCTGTACGAAATAAATAGGTACAGAAGGTTATTTCCTGACTTTTTCTTGGACATCACTGGCATCAGTGAACAAAAACATCGTGAGGAAAGCTGAGTCTGATCGCAGTCTCAATCTGTCAAAAATATTTCGAGTTCGTATACATTATTGACATGTTTTTGACATTTTCGTCGCATTGCGACTAAAGGACATTGACCAACTTCTATGGGACTTTGGCCACTTATAAACAAACAGTTCAGCTAATAATATATGATTGATTGAATAGTTCTTATCAGTACGAATGCCAATATTAACCTAGTTTTTGTATCAAGATTTATATTTAGATAATTTTTAACATTTTATTAAAATTGTTTATGCTTATAATAAAACTTCCTTTAGATGTGCCAGGTTCATCATAAATACAAGGCTGAACCTTGGTCCATGGAAGTGCCGGGGTCATCAAGAAGGGGAGAATCGGAATCCATTTAGAAACATCCAAAGTAATCGCAATAAAACTTACAAAAACAACACTCACGATGCAAAAAAAAAAAACAAAGCTTTTTTTCGAGGGTAGGTGTTAGAAAAGTTAACACATTATTTTGTAAATCTTTTTTAATTAAAAATAATATTCAGTACTTTTACTTGCTTTTGAGTACAGTATTTGTTTTATAAACATCTTAACACGCAGTACTTACATTGGTGAAACAGTCCATGTAACACAAGCACTTTAAACTGCACCACCTACCAGTTCTCTCTAGTACTGTTATAGTCACTACAAGTTCTATTAATTCACTTCATGATGGCATCTCAACTGGATGATATCCAATCGGCTCAGAAGAACCTGGAGGAGTGCTTTCTACGAAAGATGGGTGAGCTCGAGGCACAGATCCAAAGTGCTGGACCAGCAAAGGACACCGTAGCAAAGCTTGCTGATGAGTTCCGGTCATTTCGTGAGCTTATGTTCGGTATGCTGGGTCTTCTTAGGAAGCAGATCATGGAGTGCTCTAGAGTGGCTGATGGATTGGAGACAAGATCACGTCGGAAAGCTCTAATTTTCACTGGGTTTGCTGAAGCAGAGAATGAAGATTGCAAGGCTCTTGTGTTGGATATTTTGAAGAACAAACTGGCCCTCCATGACATCACTACTTCTTCTATCAAAATGTGTCACAGACTTGGGGCATCCAGCAAAGGACCAACAACCAGCAGACCCATTTTGGTAAGATTCTCCAATATTGACCAGAAGTCCTCTGTTTGGAAGGGCAAGAAAGCGTTGAAGGGATCCCCAGTCACGGTAAAGGAGTTCTTGACCCGCTCCAGGCAAACTGTATTCAGCAGGGCGCGCGTACACTTCGGAATGCCGGCATGCTGGACTCAGGACGGGGTTATTGTGATTAGATCCTCCGACGGAAAACGACATAAAATCTGTTGTTTAGAGGAACTCAATCCCTTGTTGGCTAAGTACCCAAAGATGACCGGGGAATCATCATCATCCGCTGGAACAAGAGGCAAGTCTGATAACTTAGTGCGGAAAATCTAAGCATTTTCAACTTAGTCGTGTTTACGTGGTTATCAACTGTTTAGTTTTTGTGCTCGGGACGTCATTTCAGGTATTTTTAATAGTTATTGTACACGTCTACCTGCTTTCTATTTCTTATTTTCACCTCAATACGACTTAAACCTCATTTTGTTGTTATTTGCTGTTTGTGGTTAAATTATTGTCATTAGTTGTCACTGTCAGCTGTCATTTCTGTCAATCTTGAATTTGTATAAATATTGACGTCCAATTTTCTTTGTTCCACGTATGTGTTGTGTTTCGTAATTGCGTTCCGTTTCTGCTACTTAATGTAACTTTGTCTCGATTGTACGGTTTTGTGCTTTGCTTGTTCATAATATTTTGTGTTAATGTTGGTGATGTTATTCTCTGTTCTAAATTAATGTTCACTTCTGATTTTTATGTATTACTACTACTATACAGTACTACATGGATCTTTTGCCGCTTATAACGCTTTTTTGTACTTTGTCAATTTAGGAAAACAAAACGCCTTAATGCTGATTTTGGATATACTCCAAAGGATCCATGTACAACTATACTAGTGCTGCTGGTGGGTGGTGCACAGATAATGGTGTTGCACCAAAGCGAGAGCGATTTTAGCTGTTAGTTTATTTGCATATTTACTAGTTATTTATATTATTATTTGTATTTTATGTTATTCGATGATGATTCTTTTTACTCTGCCATTGATTCCTCTAGCTCTTCCGCTAATGCTAGTTTCAGCTCTTTGACTGACACCGTTGGTGACTTTGTGCGTCGGTGCTTCAGCCAACAGAATGGTCATTTGTTTAATGTCTGCCATATAAACGCGCAAAGTGTCCCAAGTCACCACAGTGATCTGTTGGACACCTTTACCGACGCCAATACCCATGCCGTTCTGATTTCTGAGAGTTGGCTCAAACCTCATCTTCTCTCCGCCACCTTCTCTCTCCCAGGTTTCACTCTTATCCGCAATGATAGAGTTGGAAAGGGAGGGGGTGGTGTAGCTATCTACCTTCGTGACGATTTCCCTTTTAAAATCATTACTTCATCTCCCTCACAATATCAAGCTTCCGCTGAATACCTCTTTTTGGAGGTCAACATCAAAGGCGTCAAGACACTACTTGGTGTTGTTTATTGTCCACCCGGTGTTGACTATTTCTCCAAACTTGAATTGGCGCTGGAATCCGTAGCGTCAGAGTATGCACATTGCGTCATCATGGGCGATTTCAACACTGACCTAGCTCATCCCTCCCCTCGATCCCGCAAACTCCATCACATCATTGAATCCGTGAGTCTACATATTCTTTCATTGCAACCAACCCATTTTAACATCTCAGGTGATGACACTTGGCTCGACTTAATCCTTACATCCGCACCCTCTCTTGTTTCCTCTCATGGTCAGTGTCCCGCTCCTGGATTTTCCCACCACGACCTCATTTTCCTCTCTTATGTCCTGAAACCGCCTAAACCTGTCCCAAAAGTTCTGCACATGCGGTGTTTTGCGCGCATGGACGTTGAGAAGCTTCGTAAAGATGCATCGGATGTCTGCTGAGAACACCTGGCAGCGGCGACAACTGTGGACGAAAAACTGCACATTTTCAATCGGGCGGTCCTTGCGCTTTACGACAAGCACGCTCCTGTTAAGAAGATTAAACTACGGCGTCCGCCTGCTCCTTGGATGACGACAGGGGTTCGCATGGCGATGAGGCGCAGGGATCGTGCCTTTCGTAAATTTAAGAGGGATCGCTGTGAAGAAAATCGGAACTTTTTCAAAGCTGCTAGAAATCGGTGTAATCAGATGATACGAAACGCCAAACGCCGCCATATTCTCGAAAACATATCTTCTTCTTCACCTGCTGATATTTGGAAGTTCCTCGGTACTCTTGGTATCGGCAGACCACGTCATGTGGATTTTCCTAATACCATTGGCCTGGATGATATTAACCGTCACTTCACAACTAGTTGTCATTTGGGTTCCCAAATGCTGTCCCAGACGGTTAATTTCATTGCTGGCCTAGGTAGTCCCATCATAGAACCATTCCACTTCGCTCCGGTCACCTTGGACGAAATTAATAAGATCATCCTTTCCATAAAATCCAAGGCTGTCGGCTACGACGAAATCAGTCGTAATATGGTTGTTTGGATCCTTGATAGCCTTCTCCCCCCGATTACCCACATCATCAACTTTTCTCTTGATTCCGGACAATTCCCATCCCTGTGGCGTATGGCCTATGTCCGCCCACTTCCTAAAATTTCCAATCCCTCCCTCCCCAGTGACTTTCGACCCATTTCCATACTCCCCTTCCTCTCTAAAGTGCTTGAGGCCTGCGTACACAAGCAGTTTACAGGGTTTGTTCACCGGAACAACCTTGTTAGCTCTTTCCAGTCTGGATTCAGGCCTGGGCATAGTACATCCTCTGCGCTCCTTAAAGTGACTGGTGACATTAGAGAAGCCATGGAGGATACCAAGGTTACCGTTCTGGTATTAATTGATTTCTCTAATGCCTTTAACGCCGTCAGTCACGATATTCTTCTTTCTATCCTTTCTCATCTTATGGTTTCGCCTGAGGCTCTGGAATGGTTCTCTTCTTACCTTCGGGGACGTCGGCAGTCGGTTCGCGTTGATGAGAGTTCGTCGAGTTGGCGTGATCTGGATGCTGGTGTTCCACAAGGCGGTATTCTTTCTCCATTGTTATTCTCCATCTTCATTAATTTTATAACTCACTGTCTTCGGTGTTCGTATCATCTTTATGCTGATGATCTACAATTGTATACAGCTGAGCGGGTAGAAAGTTTACCGGACGCTATAGCGGATATAAACCGAGACCTGGATGCAATAAAAAAGTGGTCTGATAGTTTCGGAGTGTCAGTAAACCCTACAAAGTGTCAGGCCATTGTTATTGGAAGCTTGCGCATGATGGGTAGGGTGACGCTTAGCTCTCTTCCTCCTCTCATTTTTAATGGTACCGTCATACCCATGTCCACTACGGTGAAAGATCTCGGTTTGCATCTTGACTCGACACTGAGCTGGCAACGCCAGGTGTCTAGTGTCAGTCAAAGAGTCAACGGTACTCTGCGATCCCTGTATCGTCTGAGGAACTTTTTGCCCGCTAAAACGAAGACCATGCTTGTGCAGACTTTGATTTTCCCAATCATCGACTATGGTGACGTGTGCTACTTTGATTTGAATGCGGTTTTGCTGGATAAGCTCGACAGATTGCTCAATAATTGTATCCGATTCATATTTAACCTCAGGAAGTATGACCATGTGTCGAGCTATAGGTCTGAGCTCAAATGGATGTCTATTCGCCAAAGAAGAAGTTTGCGCGCTTTGACTACGCTTTTCTCCCTTCTCAACTCTCCAACTCCTCCTTCTTATCTTATGTCTCACTTCCAATATCTATGTTCTTCTCACACTAAGAATCTGCGTTCTTCTAACAATCTTCTTCTACTTTGTCCTTCTCATTCTTCTGACTTTGTTCATTCTTCCTTTCATATTCAGTCCATTCTTCTTTGGAATGCGCTTCCTCTCGATATCAGGACGGCCACCAGTCGATTTGCATTTAAGCGGAAATTGCAGAGTTATTTTCATAACAAATAGCGTAGAGTCATCTCAACACCTCTCTACCTTGAATTTGTATCTATAGATTTATATATATATATATATTATAAGTATGTATTATAGCAAATATGTATGTATATATTTAGTTTATAATCTATTTATGTTCTAGTGTTTCTCTCTGATTTATAATTCATTATTATACATTTTTATTGATTGTTCCTTTCAACCTAAGCACCTGCCATGTAATCTCTTCACCACCCTTGGTTGACTGGTAGAGAATGCCTAAGGCATTAAGTCCGCCTTTGTACCGTTTTTGTGTGCGAGAAGTTTAAATAAATAAATAAATAAATGAAGTTATCATTCACTTTGTTTTTTTTTTGCACTCATCATTTTGACAATTAACACAACATTTTTAAAACACTGTGTTGCCAAATAAAAAAAAAGATAATTGTATATCGATATATATGGAATCGATTATTGTTTTATAAGTTCTTCAGGTATAATGCACTCTTCAATTTATCATTTTTAAGTCATTGATCATTTATATCGTATATTAGTTTTTTTTTATAATATGATTAAATGAAAACTGTGATAAATACAGTGGAGAGATTACCCTACACTTTAAATCGATTTGAATTTATTGTTTATGCAGTTTTTTTTGGCACTGAAGTCAAATTCAAAGCCAAAGACTTGGTCACATCATAAAAAATACCAAAAAAAAAACTGATTTTTTACAGTGCTTATTAATACAAAGTTCAAAAATCAGATATTTACTAAAATAGAATTAAAATTATTGGTAAATTACATTTTTGTATAGCAGCGTGTTTAAAAATGGCCAAGTCTGGACAATTACCTTTGATTGTTTGTAATTACGAGAATTAGCCCTACTAATATTATAAATGTGAAACCTCATATATGTTTAGATGTCTGGGTGGTTGTTACTCAATAACGAAACATGCACGGATTTGGATGTTTGGCACACAGATCTTTAATAAACTGGATTAACACATAGGATACTTTTAATCTCAGTAGTAAGTTTCGACCTCCGCGCAGGCAAAAGCTAGTATGAAGATAACGTATATGATATTTCGGTTGTTTCTCACGCTTTCTCGCTAACAACATATACTATGGACTAGAGAAGAATATAAGCTACTTTTACTCCTAAATCACAGACGAAGTCGCTGACAACAGCTCTGAATAGCAGTAGTTAATATAAGTCTGAAATTACCAACCCCTCTTGAGTAAGCTTGGTCATCAATGTTCCTGCCTTCTCTGTATCACAAGGGGTCTATACCCTGCAGTGGGACAAGAATAGGCTGGTATTATTATTAAACAGAAGGTCCATTCGATACAACGAGTGAGAGCGCGCGCACATGTATCTACATGTGCGTGGGTAGGTACCTTCCAAGTATATGCTTTTTGTTTATGGTAAGTGTGTAAGCGTTTAAGCGCTAAAGTGCGACGGCAGGAGTACGACAGACGCTTAAAAACAAGATATGATATAAAATACTCTAATTAGAGTATTTGTCAAAATAGGCCAATAAAAGTGGAGATGGAGAGGCCACATTTGACGCAGCATTCGAGACAAGTGGAGTAAAACTGTGACAGAATGGTACTCTGAAGACGGCAAATGAAACAGAAAAAGACCATTTCAAAGATGGGAAAATAGCGGTTCCAAATTGGAGAAAAGTTGCTTGAGATAAGTTTTAGTTGAAGTTGCTGACGACTTACTACGCATAAGTCGCGGCCAATACCACTGGGCCACTGTTCATCTACCGAACGTGTCATACGAATTTCAATATTACTGTAAGTAAGAATAATGTTCTTATTTAAATATGACAGTAGTTTCATGTAAAATACTGGTATTCAGCTGTATCTGGTTAGACTGGAAGCCAACCTCAATTTAGTTGGGAAAGGCTAGGCTGATGATGACGATTTAAATATGACGAGTAATTTACTAAAGTAAACTAAACATACGCTTTGAATCTTCTCTATGTGTGACTGCGTTTTCAAACACGGTATGGAGTCAAACTTCTGTATCTATTTTGTGGTACGTATATGTACGTAATATGCAAATATCGTAAAAACATAGCTACGATTCGGATAGATATCGGAATACAGAATGTTGTCATGTATCGTTAAGTTTGCTGCAGTCGGTATCGATGTTTCGTTTCGATTACGTCGGCGTTTGAGCGGTTATAAAGGAGTATTGGATGACTCTCAAATCGTTAGGTACGTACGTTTATATTTCACTTTACTGGAAAGTTTGTTTGAACATTTAAATCGTGTTTTGGTAGCTATTTGATGATGGCTAAGCAGATTGATAGACTCTTTATTCATCATCATCATAATCAGTCTATACTGTTCCCACTTCTTGGACACGTCCCACGCGGGCACAGTTCGGGTTGGTAGATGAATTTTTGGTTCTAGGACATGCCGGTTTCCTCACGATGTTTCCCTTCACCGTTTTGAGAACAGTGGTGATGAAATTATTTACACAAAGTAAATCACCTGCCCGGGTTCGAACCCACGACGTACAACTCGTAAGTCGGGGCTGATACTATTTGCCCACCACTTGGACTCTTTATTATACGGTTATAATAAAGAGTTAATCGATCTGTCTTGCCTTTTTCCAACTATGTTGGGGACGACTTTCAGTCTAACTGGATGCAGCTGAATTCTAATATGTTATTTTACATAGATTGACTGCCTATCTAACCTCCACAACAGGGCTTTGAATAACGTTAAAAATTTGGTATCGTTACTTTCATCGGACGAAGATAACGTTATTAGGAGAGGTAGCGTTATGCTTGATAACGATACATGGCATAAGTTTTACCGGTAAACTGACTTAACGTTATTGAAGATTTTATCGTTAAAAAGTTGTGTTACTATCGCCTAGGGTTTGATAACGTTACCAAATGCATACGAAAAGTACCGTTAAAAAACGTTATTTTCTTTCATCTCTTTCTTTCGTCTACATTATTGCAGTACTGGTTTGGTTAATCACAGTGGTAGTCAAATCAAAAACACTTGCGCTGCGCAACGTTTTCAGAATTACATACATTATTTTACTATATTAAAAATTGCAACTAGCTTGCATCCCTTATGCTGCGCGGGTTGACAACAACGCATTAAGTAATGATAAAAATATCGATACTTGTAACATTCATTGATAACGTTATTTTATAGAATGGATACCAAAGTATCGTTACCCGTGTTACCGTTAAAATGTTAACTTTATGAACATAACGTTACTTAACGATACTTATAGTGTGAATTTGGTAACGTTACCAAGCCCTGCTCCACAACCCAGATGATGGGTAACACGATACCTCTTGGTACTGTACTGGCTGTCAAGCGTGGGCTTCTGATTACCCGCTAAACGACTGTCAAAAATCCACGAATGATAGATGCTTTACGAGGCACAGATGGGTATCTCAATATATTTTATGAGAATTTTGTATGAGAATTTTGTATGAGAATTTAATACTGTTTGCTAAATGTACTCTTTTTTTGTAATCGTTTTTATTAAATAAATTATTATTATTATTATTATTAAATAAATTATTATTATTATTATTTACCTATAATAGATGGTCACCCATTCACAAACTGACCGCATCGACTCGTGCGGCTATTATAATCTAGCCACGAGCCTCTTTTTAGGGTTCCGTTGCCAAATGGCAAAAAACGGAACCCTTATAGATTCGTCATGTCTGTCTGTCTGTCTGTCTGTCTGTCTGTCTGTCTGTCTGTCTGTCCGTCCGTATGTCACAGCCATTTTATTCCGAAACTATAAGAGCTATGCTGTTGAAACTTGGTAAGTAGGTGTATTCTGTGAACCGCATTAAGATTTTCACACTAACATAGAAAAAAAACAATAAATTTTGGGGTTCCCCATACATAGAACTGAAACTCAAAAATGTTTTTTTTCATCAAACCCATACGTGTGGGGTATCTATGAATAGGTCTTCAAAAATGGTAATGAGGTTTCTATTATCATTTTTTTCTAAACTGAATAGTTTGCGCGAGAGACACTTCCAAAGTGGTAAAATGTGTGTCCCCCCCCCCGTAACTTCTAAAATAAGAGAATGACAAAACTAAAAAAAATATATGATGTACATTACCATGAAAACTACCAACGAAAATTGGTTTGAACGAGATCGAGTGAGTAGTTTTTTTTTAAAACGTCATAAATCGTAAACCGCAATTTACCTTACATTCAATCAACTGAAATATAAAAATTAAAAAAAAAGTATATTTTTAAACCGAAAATACCTACAGGTTTGTACGGAACCCTCGGTGCGCGAGTCCGACTCGCACTTGGCCGGTTTTTTTTCTCTTTTCTAAAAGTAATAACTAGTTATATTGAACAAATAATTACGATCAACAAGTAAATTACAGATACTTACTCGATTATAGTGCATAATTTGCAAACTGCTTTATTATCTTGATACATAACATGACACTCTTAGTAATACCTACTACACAATACCTGTACCTACCTACCTGATAAGCGAGCTTAGGAATCAGATAGATCCTCGGAAACCTATAGACAACAGAAATCTCAGAATATCTTAAAGTCTAGCTTCCGACGCAGCATCCTGCCACACAGTAACCGGCTGAAATTTACAAGGAGGAAACGACAGCACGACGGCAAATTAAACTTCGTATATGTAAAGACGTCTCCAGTCTGCGTACAGAAATTAAATCAAATAGTTTAGTCACTATAGCTGGTCAAATAAATCAGCCCAAAATTACTATTCCGCTTGTTTAAAAAAAACTTATTTTTATTTTTTTAGTACTGAGGATGTGCTTGACAGTTTCAAAAACTTTTATGCTTTAGTATTATACGTGTTTTCTTTTAACGTCGTGTAAAAATTAAAGAACACACATATATACACTATAACCCATATTTATTAGTCAGTTATTTAAAAAAAAATGCTGTTCTATACATTTTAACCTTGTAGGTGACTTAACATAACTTTTCTATGAAATAGCAGGTTTTTTTTTAACCAACGAAACTTGTCCACCCGAAATTAAGTTCCGAAGTATTAAATAAATTTTATGATTAAATATCACGCATATTTCTGCCGTTGACTGTACCATCAACATCTTATTCCGATCCCATTTGTGTAGCAAATCACTAAGCGTTGCCGTAGCAATCTCCTCTCGTTCACTGCTGGTATTACTTCAGAAGGAAATATATTCCGATATTCGATGTTGAAAATGTGTAATAAGCTGTATAAGTTTCAAGTGTTTTGGTGCTTAGAAATAGGAATTGCGATTTATTCATAATCTTAGAGTGAACTGTTTATCTGTATCTTATAGAGAGGTAAAATTTGTGATTTTGTATGTAATCGTTGGAACTACTCATCTGATTCCGAAAATTCTTCACTAATAGGCACCTACATCATTGCCAAATACCATAGGATAATTTCACCATTAACATAACAATATCTGGTTGACCGAGCTTTGCTCGGTATTTTTCGGTAAATTGTTTTTAAAATAATAAGTTTATGTTCAAGTTGATTATCGATAAAGTTGGTACCTAATTGAAAACACGAATAAAAAGACATTTTATAAAAATGAATCCTAGCTACATCGATTTATCGCCCCCGAAACCCCCTGTATAATAAATTTCATGAAAATCGTTGGAGCCGTTTCCGAGATTCAGATTATATATAATATATACATATATACAAGAATTGCTCGTTTAGAGGTATAAGATAATATTTATTTCTCTCAAAAAGGTACAAGTTTGGAGCATGGTTCTTAGTTACTAGCGAATTTAGACCTTTGTGAGAGAGCTGGAGTCTGTACTGGGTTCGGGACCTGTATTACAGATCTCCAGGCTTCCACCCATAAAATTAAAATAGTAAAATAACACTTACGTACAACAACATTTTAAAAGCATTAAGATTGACACTGAAAGCGTTCTGCAAATTTAAACCACGTTCAAGAGCTGTCAGTGTCAAAACTGTTTTGGAATATTGACTGTGACAGCTCCTGAACACAGTTTAGATGTGCTGATCGCGTTCAGTTTCAATGGTGGAATCTACACTTACTCAGCAAACATAATACTTGAAAGTAACACTCTGTAGTATAAGTAGCTTCCACGCTGACGGTGTCGCAGACAATGGCCCAATCCTCAGAAATACACAAAAACACGAAACTTGTCGACTCAGCGACTGTCACGGACCCTTAAAGATCAATTTATAAGATAGCGTCCTTAAGCACTTACATGTTTCCTTAAGTACCAGTCCTCCGGATATATATAAAGGACAGGGATGTTCAACCAATGACACGAGAAGAAAAAATATCGCCAACAGAGGATTCGTCTGAATAAATAAGTTAAATCTACTAATTGACATGTGACAAACATTCATCAGCAGCGTATTACGTTCCCACTGCTGGGACACAGACCTCCTCTCGGTGGGAGGTAGTGGGCCATAATCCACCACGCGGGCCCAGTGCGGGTTGGTAGATGTCTCATGCTTTCGATTTTTTTCTAAGTTATAAGACATGCCGGTTTCCTCGCGATGTTTTCCTTCACCGTTTTGAGAGCAATGGTAATGAAATAATTTACACAAAGTAAGCCTGTTTGGGTTCGAACTCACTACGTGAGTTACAAACATTGCCATAAAATAATTCTTACAATTCATTTCCTGAGCTCTCTGCCCACTACCGCGAAGGTCCCTGTTACCGGGGTCTAAGAGTAAAACACTTTTATGGAGGAATGCAGTTAACACGTTAACTGTCGTGGGTAAAATCGGAAAAAAAAACAAAAATTTACTTAGTGTTATTTGACTTTAAGTCGATTATTGATTAAAAAGTGTCGGACGCATTGTCCAATATGGCAGTTCACGTATTAATTATTCCTAGAAATCTTTCTTCAAATGTTATCACTTTCTTCTTCGGCTGTTCAGCCCGTATTTAGTTTTCTCTCTATCCTATTCTAAGTTAGTTCGACAGTTCAAATGTGTTAAAGTAATTTTAGCCAGCCCATGCAACTGTAAGTTGGTCTCAAGCAGATAACCTCTCCAGTATCATACCAGACCGCACTATGAACATATCAAGCGCAGAAATAGACAAAACACGGACATCTATCCCCACTAGAACGTATCATACAGTGACCGTAGTATTCGTGTGTCATATCCGTATGGTTCTTGTTCTCTCAATTGTAGTAGTTCGCCTGTATTTTCGCGTGACGCAGACGTGTCATAAAGAGCGACTGAATCATTTTGTTATGGAAATAATTTCCTTATACCATGCCCCACAGCCACTTTTGTTTGGCAATTCTTCGGTCTATGTCAGTTGCCTTGGTTCTTCTGCGGACATCTTCATTCCTGATTCTATTACGTATGGAAAGTAAACATAGCCGTAGAGTTTGAAAGCCTCCCACACGGTGGATCGATGGACTTTTGAAGGTTGCAGGAATCCGCTGGATAGGAGGAACACAGAACCGGTAGAAGTGGCGGAGCTTGGGGGAGGCTTTTGTCCAGCAGTGGACGTCTTCTGGCTGAAAAAATGACGATGATGATGCCAATTAGGAAACCTAACAAAGGTTTACTTTAAAAAAACTCAAGTTAGCTCGTATTCGGATGTTTCTCAAGTACCCAAAGGCAAACATCGTAACTGTCTTGTAGCAGTTTAATCTAAAATTTTAATGATAATTCGAATTGTAGAAAATTACAGTGAACCTATCCACTGTACTTATTCCTATTTTGAGCTAAGCTCGCTTTTCTACGGATGGCTCACAAAACTTATACTGTAGGTACGCTGTTCATTTTGTGTACAGTAAAAAAATAATAAAGAATAGAGAACTAAGTATACATAAATGTCACAAGCTTCCTACCCTTATATTCCTTGTAAACACGTCATAGAAACATTAAAAAAAGTGATCCATCATCCCAATATAGACCTTTGTTTTCACTAACAAAAATAGAATATCTACTTTTCTCTCTTCAAAATAAGAATAGTTTCCGTTGCAAAGCCGACTACTCTATTGGAAAATTGAATTTGCATGGCATATGCGTTAGAGCGAGCATTGCTTGCGTATCTGTGGTCTGTATGACGTCACACCGCCGCCATTCCAGTAGGCACATTGTACTGGAAACAATTTTGTAGTATACTGTTGATTTTAGAAGAGGGCTTATAATTTATTTGCAGCATGACTGAAATGATAACTGTAAAAATATTTCAGGAACAAAGTTTCTTATGTGATACTCGCACTTACACACTCCTATATTTTTAATAAATAGAGAGACATAGGGAGAGATTGAAAGGCGCATGAAGGCATAACCCTTTTGTTTTACGAGCCAATTTTACCACATACAGCAAGCCGCGTTCGTTCCAGAAATGCGAAAAATAATCAGTACAACCTAAGATGTTAAATCTCTATCTACTGAAGCCTGAAGGCACCGAAAACGGTGAAGGATATCATCGTAAGGAAATCGGCACCAACCAAAAACTCGAAATTATCTATACTGATTGTTGATATTATAAAGATGAAGAATTTGTTTGTTTGTTTGGTTGAACGCGGTAATCTCAGGAATTGATGGTCCGAATTGAAAAAATCTTTTTGTATTAGATAGCCTATTTATTGAGAAAGGCTATATGCTATATAACATTACTCTACAATTACAAGGAGCGGAGCAGCAATGAAAAATGAACGAAAACTGGCAGGCAATTCGATGCGACGGGAAGGGTCAGGGTAGCAAAATTTGACGCGTACGAAGTTGCTGGCAGAAGCTAGTGTGGCATACTAAACAGCACTGAGCCCACAATTACGTCCCACACGCTCTTACGGAGAGGAAATCTGTGTCCTAGCAGCAGGAACATCATAGGTCGTTTATTAAGTAGTTGTAGTTAGATGGTCTAGAGATGCACTACCAAAAAAGTTTTTATTTTATATTTTTTTGTGGCTATAATCTATTAATTACTACATGCTTGCAAAATCAGACTAGGTATTCTGTAAAAAGTTATGCATTACAATTAATGAGTAAACAATCAATCATCCCCTGTTTTCTTACCCTTAGGGTTGGAATTTTTTCCAAATTTACATGTGACCACCTTCGGGATATACCCTTTCCAATAAAAGAAGAATTATCAAAATCGTTCCACGTTGTAAAAAGTTATGCGTAGTCCAAGAAAAAAAAAATACAAAAAAAAATATACGCGTCGAATTAAGAACCTCCTCCGTGTTTTTTCCTCGGTTAAAAAGATTTCTCATAATTCCAGGGCAGGTTAATCTTTTCTAACCTAACATGAATCCAAGCCTGAACTTACCTGTGGTCTAGACGTCATAATATAAATAGTTTATGGCCCATTTCTATTGATTTTTATTCACTTTACCGCCCATAAACCATTGAGTTGGGTGCCCAATAAATAAACTTTGATGGACGATAGTTTTCTTTGTGTTTGACTTGGGCCTTTCGAGTTTTATTGTCTGTGGTTTTAAAGGGACATTGATAAAAATAAGTGCATGAATAAAAAGTTCGGTCATTTTGATGTCCGTAAAACATAGGTATAAGTATCACAGGCTACTAGAAGAGATTTCTTTACAAAGAAGCATCACACTTCTACCTATTTTTCTGTTCGTTTCTTCTTGTCTATTTATATATGTATGTGTCTATGTATGGCTTAATAAATACATTAGGGATAGTGCTGAATGATTGCTATTAAATAATGTCATTTATTTTGAAGTTGTTTCTTTATATCTCTTATTTATTTACAACAATAACAACCATTGTCCAGCAGTGGGCGTCTTTCGACTGAAATGATGATGATGATGATGATGATTCTAAAGACGAAGAGACTCGTAACGATATACCTAAGCTTCATCAGTCAGGTGCGACGCGACAGTGCGTAGCGAATTTCGTAGAGCAATTTCCATGAACTTTTTAGAGAAATTATTCTACAAGAGTGGCGTCGCGCCTGTTTACAGAAGCCTTAACTGTTGACAATCTATTTCCTTTTCACAAGTAAAATATAATACTGTAGCATAAATAAAAATCATCACGACCCATTAAATAAGGTACCCATTTCGATGGAATCCCCTCTCCATTCAACTACCTAGATTACAAGTATATAAAGAAAGAGGTGGCACTTCGGAAGGATAGTAATCCCTGATAAGCTGACATTGTAACTTAGAGATACGGTAGTATACGTACCAATACAGAATATTACAGAAGGTCGCCTCTAGACAACGAGCAAGAACTCACGCACACATGAAACCATATACGCACAGAAAGTACAAGCGCACTACCTACTGTCATTAGTTTAAGATAAATTAAGATAGCTGAAAGAAAATATTCGCACGACCGCGTCTAAAAATGTTACCTTTGTGTTTCGTTGACATATAAATAGTATTGTCTCACTCATTCATGAGGGGCTTGTGGACTTTCGGTTCAAACGATCAGGTTAAGCTACGCAAGGAGGCTACGGAGGTCAGATAAGCGGTCCCCCCATGTAAAATACTTATATTCATCAGCATCCAGTTAGATTGGATACCTCAACATATATATGTAGTTGGAAAAACGCTAGACAGATAATAATGATGTCTTGCTCACTCTTACTGAAAATTATAAATATCATTTAATGCGAGATGTGAGGGGTAATCTTGTCAGTCTGGACACTTTTCCGCTCGACCTACATATGTTTGTTGAAGGCAAATCTAACTGTTTAAGGCTTCCATAAACAGGCACGACACGACATTCGGAAAAAAAATCTATAAAACTTCAGGGAAATTGTTTTACAAGAGTCGCGTCGCGCCTGTCTTCGGAGCCTCACATCTTTGGCCATAGGTTTGGTCTATGTTTGAGTGGCCCGGTTTCGCTGATTGAACGAAACTGACCTTCTGAACTATTCTGTGCAACCTACTACCTACCATGAATACCGCCCGCCCTACGTCACAGTTACCTTTTCACAATGGAACCTTTTTACAGGAAAAGGTAAAAGTATATACCTACAGCAATCCATATAATAGTAGAGTTTTTAATGATATGGAAAAAAGGTATTGTGCGTGAAAGAAAATTTTGTAATTCTGAATTAATTATGAAAAGTACGTACTAGATTTTTAATTAATTATAAAGTGAGGTTCGTAAAATATTACCTTATATAGAACATTAACGAAGACAATCTAGCAAGAAGACAGTTTGAAAAGAAAACTTCATTCAATATTGAAAATACAAAAACAGAGACGACCACACAACGGTATAGTAAGACTCAATCAATATAGAACCTAACTATAATATTTCAGCATCACATCACAAAGTAATATATTTTTACAGCAGCATAAAAGTAAGTATGCACAGCCTAACAATTTTGGTGCAATCAATCCGCGGGTCTCGAGAGAGGCGTAAAATTTACTGCTCATTGATATTAGGCTGTGGCGCGCGAGTTTGTAGACGAGAAACCTCGTAAGTCATGCGGAATACACGATTTTGTAAAAGCTATACGGGAAATTATATCTTCACGCCTTTTCTGACGGAATCGGCAGAGCTTGAGGTTATAAGGTATTATTTCACTTCTAGGATCGTAAAACAAAATCAGAATTTATACTCAGAATCACGGTTATATTCACAGATTCATACGGCTGCTCGAGTATAGTTTTAGTTTAATTTATTTACTTTAGTGGTCTGTGTTTCGTAATGTCAATAACTTACAATTGATAAAGAGACAGCCGTGCTGCTGGGGAAGTGGTTGCGCCACTTCTTCTTCCCAGTTAAAGCACTAGAAATAGGTCAAGAGCGGGCGTTTTGGGGATTGTGTTATGTGATTTTGAAGTGTATAAAGTGCTGAATGTAAGCCTAGTTTGAATAAGTGAATTTTGAATTAGATTGATTTAATCAACGTTAATTCGTTTTCTCAGGAAAATACATGCTAGACGTTTATAAAGTAAAGCGATACTTCAACCCTCAAGAAACCAACCTATTATTGTCCACTCTGTAGGACAAAGACCTCTTCTCAAAAAGAGAAGGCATAAGCATTGATCACCACGGTTGGTCAAGGCGATTAAAAACAAATACTTCAGTAAAATATTCGTAAAACTAAAGTCATTCTTGACACATAAGAACATATCCTATGCTAATTGAGTTATTGAATTATTATACCTAGATATAATTACATTGATGTTCCGACAATTATGCCCATCAGAGATAATTGACTAAACATCACAGGCACTAAAATCACTGAAGTGTAATTAACTCCATTACCTCGGTGTTAGTGTATCAAATTCGCATACCAACAGGGCTGTCTCACTTCCTAAGGCGGAGACTACAATATAATCCCATCTTTTTTTTTTGTGGGTGGGAAATGTCTCCTGTTCTGGGTACAGCGGAAGTGCGTGTCAGACTTTTACTGACTAAAACCTACCCGTGTTCCTTCAGTTGCAACGATAACTTTTCGAACTAGTTGCGCGACCCTGGCATAATCACATCTGCCATCTGCAAAATTAATGGAACTATACCTATCAGAAAAGTGGTCAAAATTAGGGGTGTGCTAAGAGACCATCAAACTGAACAACTTTCTCTATTAGACCAACATAGTAATCGCGAAAACGTCATCAGTCGTACCATCAACACCTAACCGACTGAAATGTATGGGACCACTGATTTATTTTAACACGCTTGTATTACCTTCATACGTATGTTAGTTTGTAACGGAAAATTTGAAC
Source organism: Aporophyla lueneburgensis (assembly GCA_932294355.1). NCBI lineage: Eukaryota > Metazoa > Arthropoda > Insecta > Lepidoptera > Noctuidae > Aporophyla > Aporophyla lueneburgensis. The sequence goes on along the minus strand of OW028748.1, from coordinate 21,683,220 downwards.
ATGATTTTGACCCCCTTCAAAACGTCGGATTAACTCAAAATTTGGCATACTTATCAAGGACCAATGATAATACAATAATTTTGAAAAATATGTGCCACTATCCTTGCCTTGGTTACCAGAATAGAAAAAAAACGGTCTTCGAAAACTACGCTGACATACGGCTCAAAATTCGAAACACCATAAAAAAATAGAGAATAAATAGTAGTTTAAAAAACTAAAAAATATGCTTCCATAGAAAACCAAACTAAGAAGTAGAAAATAATGGATAAAAGCGTGAGGTGCTTGATATCAATTAAATAATACCTCAAAAACACCCCACACTTATTGATATTGGTCGCATATGGTAAGTTGTTTAGTTTCATGGTATGTACCACATCTCTAATGTTGACCACACTTTTCTGACACATCTGTATTTATGAAAAAAATGTGACTTAATTAAGAGACGGAAATGTGTTTTGTGTGCGTAATGTTTGTTACCTCGCCCCCTACCACGTCGCAAATCACTGCTAATATAAAAGATATTTATTTCTGTAAGTAGATTTATACAAACACCTCGTTTCTTTTTTTTTTCTGGATGGGAAATCATCAAATGACTTCTCACGCTCTGGGCGGAGCGGGAGGGTGTGTCAGACTTTTACAGACTAAAACCCACCCGTGTTCCTTCAGTTGCCCATGTGCCACGGTCACGGTATCTCTTTCGAATAATCTCGCGACCCCGGCAGGCATCGGTCCTTTCAGACCCCTTCATACAAAGACCTTTACACGTTAATCATATTTTAAAAACTACATTAGATAAATGTTCCAATCTGACTACTCTGAAAAGAAACACGGCAACAAACTCAAAGTCACAATCTCTTCTAAAGTCCAGACATTATCTTGGTCAGATCATGTCAGTGTATCCTCAGCCTAAAGGCTATGTACGTTGAGACTTAAGGATTTGCCGGAGGGATGAGCCTGGCGTATCCGAGAGGTATTACCGACCTGCAGCCTCCGTGACTCGATGGACCCGCCGAGGTCCGAGATCAATCAGATTATCTAACACGTGTGTCAACGGATTTTTTTTTGGCTCAGTGAATTTTCGTGTACTGACAATAAAGCTTCTAATTGGTAAGCTATGATATAAATTATTGAGGACTGAAAATATAGCAGAGTAGCTTTTGCCCGCAACTGTCGCGAATGTCAGATATCGCGGACGCAGAAGAAGTCGCAGAATAAAAAATAGCCTATGTCCTTTCTTGGAGTTCAAAAGTTTACTCGTGAAAGCGTAACAGACAGCGAGTTACTTTCGCATTTATAACATTAGTATAGAAGTATAGATTAGAGTACCATTTATTTAATGTAGGATATGCATTGCAACCATTAAAGAGTAAAAATGAAAAAATAACATCAAGAGATACAATCAAGAGCAGAGACAGTAATTAAAAAAAATTACAATTTAAATCGAAAATCGATGATGAACTCTGCAATCTTCATGATATTTAATAGTTGCCTACTGAATATTGGGATCCCAATGACCGCAACAATAAACGATGGGAAACCAATAAATTGCTACTATCGACACGTTTCGCGGTCACATAACATCGTATGTACTGTAAAGGTTGTCTGCAAAAGTCGACCTTATGTTGTGCGTGCTGGCGATAAAACATCTCTAGTTGCATTCGAACAGACAAACAAATTTAAAAATGGAATAGCAGATAAATACAGTAGACGTGAGATTTGGCTGAAAAGCCAAGGCAAGAGAGAAAAAAAAAAGTGTTTACGTAAAACAATTCCCTATTATTTATTTTACTATCCTACTAATATTTTAAATGTGAAAGTTTGTATGATTGGATGATTGTTTGCTACTCAATCACGCAAACACGACTGAAAAATTTGAATGACATTTGGCACACAGACTGTAACCTGGATTAACCTGTTATCCGGTTGTACGTTCTCATGGGATAATTTTTAACTTACACGCGGGCGAAGCCGCTGGCAAAAGCTAATATTATAAAATAAAAACTCCGATGAAGTGAGCTGTCAATAGTGTCTAGCATCAAGTGGAATGACAGCTCACTTCAAACTAACTTCACTTTAGATTTCACGGTGAGATGTTTACAGAATAGACCGTCAGCAGATAACCGTAATTAATACATACATACAATCACGCCGTTTTCCCATGGGGGTAGGCAGAAATCACGGAACGCCTCCGTAATTAATATCACATTCAAATCCCTTTGTACCTAGAATTCCCTTTAAAACTAGGTGAGGTCGTTGTTTCCTACGTGACTACTCTGAAAAGAAACAACGGCACATACTCAAAGGTCACAGTTGCTTATAAAGTCCAGACATTATCTTGGTGTGTTTACATAAAGCGATTCCCTAGTAATTATCTATTATAACTGAAACATGTTGTTGGTAACTCTCTTATAGTACCTTTATTGAGGTGTCAATACTTTAAATCGCTACCATCTGTAGGAATGACCAGTGGCGTGCGGTCCATATAGGCAAAAAGACACTGCAGACCCTAGACTTAGATCTGGACTAGTTACTAATATTTCAATAATAAAGAAAATATGCTAAGTAATAAAATTATTCAAAAAGTTTAAACGCCTAATATAAATGAGAAGCAACGTTCATACGGTTCTATTAATGTACTCGCGACGCAAGCAGGCAGCGATCGAAAGTGTCTTCTTTTCATTCATAAATGTACGCATGTAGTGGTAATTTTTTCTACATTTTCGTGTCTGCACATTTCACACAGAAGCGAGCTAAGAAAGCGAACTCCTGCGGCAGGCTATCCAATCGCGGGCTTCCCTGCGCCAGGGTAACCAATCACGGGCGGGACGCCCATGGTTGGTTATTGGCGCGCGCTGTGAGTATTATGCGATCAAGTTGAATATTACGTAGCCTCAAGCAAATTCCTATTCGCAATGATACAATTTTATTTGTCAACGTTTTAGTTGTCAAAATTTAGAAATCGTTTGTTTACGAAAGGATCCATATTGATTTCTTAGTGGAGCGCGCAGTTTTATGTTTTTATTTTGACTGAGTTTTGTTGTGATTAATTCATTTACAAACGTTAATATTTAGGTCGATTTGTTGCTTATTTCAACTAGTTTTTTTTGAACTGTGTTAGTTTTTCGATTTACTTAAGTACTACGCTTCTTGTTAGTTTTTTTTTTCAAAATGGTGTGTGTTGAAAATGTGTGTTTGTTAAAAAGTGTATCTAAAGGGAAGTGTACGAGAATTAACCCAGCAAAGAGGTAATGCAACTCGTAAGTTTCATAGTAATAATTAAGAAACATAAAACCGGCTGTGTTTTTGTTTACACACATTTAAATTATTTTGTTTTCCTTGCTAGTTTAGTAGTTCGAATACAGTGTGGAATTGTTCGGGATTTGCAGATTTATATGATTTCTATCCCGCGGCTTGCTCAAACATAAATACATTTGGTAATATTCGTATTGAGAGAAGTGTTACGAAGAAGTTTTACGTTTAGCGAAGTTTATTGTTACTATCCAAGCAAGCAGCGCATCGACAGAACGTTCATTTTCATTAAAACGTATTCTCACGTACCTATTTAAGAAACACACAAAGTCAACAACGAGTACAACATCTTTCTGTGCTTTCGACGGAAAAAGAATTATCATCATCAGGAAATCGCCATTTCAACCTTTTAAACCACCTAGTGAATTTTTCTTCACTAACTTGAGCAATTACGAGACACGTTTTTTTTTTTTGAATTGCCTACCCGGTCTTAAAACCCTGTGCACGCCACTGGGAATGACAGTTCAATTCAACCTCACTTCACCTTAGATATCACGGTCTCTTTCTTACAGAAAGAGACCGGCAGCAGACCCTATTATCCCATTCTATGATATTCAAATACCATATTTGAAGCCTCCGAATTTTGACTACATTTTAAGTAAGATTATTAATCATAAAAATAATGTAATAAAAACGTTCTTGCGGTAAAGTCAGAGAGTAAAGTGGAGGGGACACGTTCCGTTTTAAAATGTATCACTCTAAAATGAATTACCTATGGCGTTTTTCCTCATAAAGCTGAGAGCATGAATGAAGGACGACTCACAAAAGGTTTTTACAAGGCAGATGTGAGTGGAAATACCGGGAGGGGACGCCCTAGGAGGACATATAGTGACCTTATTGGTGATGTTCTTCAGAAAAGTCAGGTGCGTAGTACCTTAAAGAGGCAAAAGGAGTGTGTAGAGATCGTAGCAGGTGGCGTTCCGTGGTTTCTGCGTACCCCCATGAGAAAAAAGCGTGATTGTATGTATGTGTTCTCATAAAGTATTTTTAACATGGAGGTAATATAGAAAGTTGGATGAGGTTGGAAGTTGTCACTACGGCTGTAGAAGAAAATCATTAAGCCACTTCCTGTTTTATTTAATAGTTATTGTAGAACATTTTATTAGACTATTAATATATTATCTACGTTGGTACCTCAAAATGATTGTAATTATGATGATGACCTAAGATTTAATTTCAATTTATAGTAAGTGAAATTCATAGGTATGTTTTATTTTTGCAAAGCTATAACGTAGTATGTCATCATCTGCTTAGACTTTCCCCAAGAATTTTTGGAGTCAGCTTCCAGACTAAACAGATTCATCTGAATACCAGACTTAACGAGGGGCGACTGACTATCTGACCTCCATATCCAAGTTACTGGGTAACACGATACTCCTTTGTAAGACTAGATGTCAAACTTTTAGGCTTGTGACGACCAGTCAATGATTGTCAAAGATCCAATCCACGAATTACAGCCGGGACAACAGCTTACAGTATTAGATAAGCTCTTATATTCACTTTTATAAGTAACTTTCATTTACCTTTACGTTATTCAAGTGCGGACTGTCATGCAGTACTTACAACAGTTGATTAAATTAACAGTCTGTTACGAAATATAAAATAATGATAATTATATTTTCGTTTAAGAGATCAATTCAATAAAAGTGTTATAAAACCCAATATTTGAGAAGTAATTTAAGTCAAAACCAATAAATTATTGCCTTTTCCGAACTTCCTAAACCTGTTCGGATAAATCGGATCGCGGAGTTTTTGTTTTACTTGCTAAACTTCTAATTAAATACTTAAGGGAATTTCTTAAACTCAGAGAGTTTTCCTTCTGTTAAGTTATTGGATATTCTTTAGAATATTTATTAACAATAGTGCGTAATTAAAATATTTAGGAGCCTTAATGAACCCTATGTGGGTTAGGAAAAATTTGAATTTTACTATTTTTATTTGTCTAAGGAAACAAACAATAAATAAATTACAATCTAAGTATTGGTTAATCAGCGAATAGCTAAATAATAAATGATTTTATTTCTGTAAGTTTACACGTCAGTATAAACTTATTATTTTAAAAAAAACTACAACCGGTCAGTTCGTTCTAAGAAAGGCTGAAACAAACTCAGAGGTCACAGTATCTTAAAAGTCCAGACATAATCTTGATCAGACCATGTGGATTTTTGTCTGAAATGGTTGTTTGGGAAAAAACCACACAGAGTGAGTGGATCTATCCAGTCAGTGCACGCATTTATCAGTTATCATGCAGCTCAACTCAACCATGAGGAAAACAGAAATAATGGTTTGAGAATGTCATCATGGCGCATAATGCTAGAGGCTGGAGTAGGCTTTGCAGTATTTACACAGGAAGAAAAAGACTTTTCATTCTAATTATTTATAAGCCCCTTCTCAAAACTCACATGAAGAAAATCCCCGACGAAAAGTAGGCTCTATCAACAGGCTAGAACTAATATAACAAAGATATATCAACAGATAGGAGATTAAAAAGAAATCTCTTTGTGATTCACCTCAGTGGGCTTTGAAAAGTCTATTATACGAATTCTATGTTTGCTTCTGTGTCCAAACTCTGGCAAACAAACCTATTGGAAATCAAATTTTAAAAAATACAAAGAATCTACTTCGTTCATTGGTCGACCGCCCGCTATAGTCGGAAATAAGGAAATTGAAAGAATGCTGTGAGCACTGCTGTGGAAAATGAATGTATGAGTGTGTGTGTGTGTGTGTGTATGTGTGTGTGTGTGTTAAGGTAAACGAGTTGGAATTCCTTTGACCGTGCGGAATTATACGGCGAGCGAAACACGAAGCAACTATTTTGCGATAAAATAAGTTTGCACATCGTATGTAACTTGTTTAATATTAAGGAAGTATGCGCTTACGGTAATATCTGAAATTCCTTTAATCATTTTAACTATGTTTATTTTTTCAATTTTATTGGTAGAAAATCAACAGAATATTTAATTGAATGATTAACGTAGCGTAAGTATCCTTGCTGTCAAATAAGATCTTTAAATAATTAATGGGTTAAACATCTGCAGTATCAGGACGTAACGAACTTAGTTTTGACTTGCTGACCTTTCACCTTTAACGCAACGCGTCGTCGGGGTACTTATTGTATTGTATTGTATTAAGAGCAGTGTTGTGCCTACAAATGTGCCGTCACGATGAATGATGTCGTCATCGATCTGCACTATTGAAGTAGGTCAGGATACCAGCATGGGATACATCCCCCACACCATCATTAAAAACCCCGCGCTACAAAACTTTCACTAAAGACATTTTTAAATACAACCTAAATAACCATAACCAAAAATCCACGCCGCGCCGTCCCAAATCTATAATTAGGGGGCAACACCAAATTAAAAGTCCTTTAATAAATAATATATCAGTAACACGACTCACCAACAAATATCGATCTTCTCGACGTAAAGTTCAATCGATTTCACGTTTAAAAACCGTAAAGTTTCACTAGTGCAATGCTCACCTGTGCCCGGTATCACAACACTCGCAACATGTCAGGGGGCGGGCGGCTCGGCGCGGCTCGGCGCGGCGCGGCGGAGCGGCTCGCGCGGCGCGGGGGCGACACGTGCGGCCGGCGCGGGGCGCGGCGCGGACTGGCCCGCCTGGCCCGGGCGGTGCCGCCGGTCCGCGCCGCCGCGCCGATGCCCTAAATTCGCGCTACCGCCGGCACAATAATTGTCGTGCCGCTGCCTGCAGCCGCGACGGCCGCACACCCTATCGATTCATGGCCCGTACGTTTCGTGAAAGTAAAAAGTTAACTCGATCGAATACGATGCGGTCAACGGTTTTCTGAAAACGCGATCCAGTCGTTTTCTAGGTCACAAAGTCGATTTAAAAGTTACTATTGATCCTTTGACTTGTACGACTATTATATGAATTAACTCGGACAATATCCGAACTAACGACACCAAGTTCTACGGTTGCTTTAATAAAAAATAAGCTAACAAATTATCGTAGCCCTGAATGTCTGTAGCAACAGGAAAATGATTTTAAACAAACGAAAAGACGTGGGTTTTATTATGGTTAATAAAAAAACACATTTCCCTGAATTAATAAATAATTTATAACCTGGAAATATTTTTATTCTAATCGAGTTTTATACCATAATTTGGTTTTATAAATAGCTGTAGTCGTATACAGAAATAGGACGTAAATAAAGTTACACTTTGTCCTATATTACGCGGGCCCCGTAGACCCCGTAGGCGAGTGCTACAATAAGCTACGCGGCTACGAGCTCAGCGCTACGACGTGCTACGAAGGATATCATGATTTCTTACGATAGTGGCGGGCGCTATTTGGTAAAAAATATTCCTCTTAAGAAAAGTTGTGAAAAACAAATATGTTATGAAATGTTTTCACTTGAATAGTATGCAAATTGTGAATAGAATTTGAGGTATATTGTCCATAACGATGCCTAGTTCTACAGAGTTTAAATTAATTCCAAACTTTCACTGAACTTACACTTACATTGTCAATGGTGGATTACGACATTTATAAAGAACTAAAGGAAAAAAGTTATAAGTACTAACATAATCTTAACTAATATAATAAATGCTAAAGTGAGTTTGTTTGTAACGCGATCACGCTATAACGGCTCAACGAATTAGAATGAAATTTGGCATACAAATAGATCATGATCTGGTTAAGGCCATATACTACTTCATCCTAAATCGCAGACAAAATCGCGGACAACTGCTAGTTTTACTTTAATACCTAATGATAATCTTTAGTTCATGACTTTCTACCTAGGGGCCGTCCATTAATCACGTGATATTTTTTGGCATTTTTGAACCCCCTTCCCCCTTGGTGACACATGGTGAGGTTTAAGACTACCCCCCCTCCTCCTATATCACGTGTATTTTGAGTACCCACAAAGAATCAATTTTTTTTTAATAAGTTTTTTTTAAGTGTCATCTAATTAAAAAAATTAAAAAAAATACACGTCATATATTACTACACCCCCTGTCCCCCTTTGTGATATTTCGTGATTTTTTATGGACCCCTCCCCCCCCTTTCGAGGCTCACGTGATTAATGGACAGCCCCCTATAGAAACTAAATTCTGGAGACTTTTTGGAGAAGAGGTAACTGATATACACTTTTCCCATGAAGCCAATTACAGCTAACTGTTGGATATATGCCACTTGAACATAACATTACGCCTACATTCCGCGATGGGTAGGGCAGAGATGTGTAGTACATATTATCGTAAACTATATATGAATGTTTTTTGTGGGTGGGAATTCATCAAATGACGTCTCCCGCTCAGGGTGGAGCGGAAAGGCGAGTCAGACTTTTACTGACTAAAACCCACCCGTGTTCTTTCAGTTGCCCATACGCCAGGGACACGGTACCTCTTTCGGTGATGATATGTAATTAAGGCGAGCCACAACTAGCTCCATCTCTTTGACTAACTCCTCAACATTTCAAAGGTGTCTGTAAATTTAGTTAGTTAAAATACCTACTTTTAGTGACTGCCTTGTTGGTAAATTGACTGGTAGTCCCAAGGGCTACTGCTGAGCATGAGATCATAGGGTCGATTCCCAAAGTGGTACAAAGTTTTATTGAGTTTTTCCATCTGGAGTTTCTCAGTAGTAGCAGAGCCCAGAGTCTGGATGGACGCCTTGTTAATGGCAATAGGCGCGCACTCTATTACTTGTGACTTAAACATGAGTGGTGAAATGTGGGTGTACTACCTATGCCTATGTTTTTGTAACCCTTCGGAGAAATAAGGCTTGATGTCATGTTTATGTTACTCTTTGAGTATGAGTCATCAGGATCAATCATCAACACTCCTGACCTTATTCCAATTTATTTGCGGTCGGCGCAACATGTCATTTTCTTCCAAACTTCTCTATTAGTCGTCATCTCAGTAGTCACCCCCTTTCCATCCATATCATAATTCACACAGACCATCCATTGTTTCTTTGCTCTACTCTTAAAGCCATCGACATTCATACTCAATACTTTCCTCACGACATTTTCCTCATTCCTCAGTATCACGTGACCATACCATGACAACCAGTTTGAGTTTGATTAGTAGAAAAACTCCCAATCTAAATTTTCATCCAAATAACTCTCAATTTCCCCCAATTAATTTCACAGTTTTCGTCCAGTAGGAACAGGTTCGAGGCCCGGGCACTGCGGGTAATCGACCGGCGCGCACGTCGCACGGTGGCGTGCACGCTCCTCGCGTGACCTCAGATGCGTGCCACTTTCTACTTTGTTTGTGATTCTTAAAAAACCTATTAAAACCCGCACACCGCTGACCGGTGGCCATCCGAGATACCTGTATGTATGTTTTGTGTTGCCGATTTTTGTGAAGTTCGGTTATGAATTTAACCGTTTTTGTAACTTACAGCAGTGATTCAAGTCATAACCGGACATTGTTTGGATCTACATCTGCCTAGCGTTTTCTCAAGTATTTTGGGGTCAGTATTTTACATGGAGCGACTGCCTATCTGACCTCCACCACCCAGTAACTGGGTAATACGATACCCGTTGGTTTGACTGGTGGTCAGACTTTCAGACTTCTGACGACCTGTAACGACTGTCAAAGATGTACAAATGACAGCTGGAACCAACAGCTTAACGTGTTTTCCGACGCATGGAAGTAGGCTGTGTATTTAGATATGTTACAAAAAATAAAAAAAACCACCGCGTCGTATCACATCGCCTGCCCGCATTATTATTTCGTTATGGCTAAGCGTTCTTTTTCACTCTTTTTCTTTTTGATCGGTTCCTAAAGGTGTTAGCGCAAAGAGATTCATTGTACATATATAATTTAATGTCTTTGTCTTACCGTAATTTTAAATGGCCAATAGCCTTCTTCAACATATTTTTCAAATTCGACTAATAGTTTCAGAGATAAACACGTTCAAACAAGCAACCAATAATTTAACGAACAGTTCAGCTTTATTATTACAAATGAATCACTTGCTCTGCAAAACGTTAATTGAATTTAAATCATCGATGTGTTTCAGACACTCGTTTTATTATGTTTAACGCTAAATACGCACTTTGGTAGCAGTGGTAGCCCAGTGGCGTTTTACTTTGTGTAAATTCGTTCATCACCACTGTTCTCAAACCGTTGAAGAACAATACTTTTAGCGGCATGTCCTAGGACCAAAAATTTGAAGACATGTGATATCTACGAACCCACACCGAGCCGCGTGGCGGATTATGGCAATCACAAGAACAGATTCCATGAAAGACCTGGGAGTCGTATTCGACAGTAAGCTCACTTTTCACGACCACATCACATCCACTGCTAAAGAGTCTTTCAAGCGCCTTGGTTTCATCTTAAGGAACTGTCGTGATTTTCATAACCCCCACGTTATCAAGCTTATTTTTGGGGCATTGGTCCGTAGCAAACTTGAGTCTAGTGCATGCGTATGGAATCCTTTTGAGAAGCAGTATGCGTTAGCTTTAGAAAAAGTTCAAAAAGCATTCCTTAGATATCTTTACAAGCGCTTGTACGGGTTTTATCCTTTCTTGTATCCCACTAAATTTCTGTTGGGTTGCTTAAGCTTTAATTCTCTAGAAGTAAGAAGGTCGCGCGATCAGATGACTGTAATATTTAAAATTATTAGGGGGATTATTGATGCTCCTGATTTGCATAATGAGATCTGTAAACTATTTGTCCCAGACAATTACTGTCGTGGCAGAAAACACCGCTTGTTGGCTGTTCCAACTTGCCGTACTGTTGCGCACTCCAAGTCACCTATTCCTCGGACATTAGCAGCTACTAACGCTCTCCTGAACTCAAACACAGATATTGATATATTTGCAAATGAATGGAAGATGATACTGTCAGAATGTTTGAATTTTTGTGAGAAGAATGCATGACTGTGCTAAATGAATTGTGTCAAATAGTTTTATTATATGTCTAAATAGTGTAATTGGCTTCGGCCGTTCTATTTAAAATAAAATAAATAAATAAATAAATGGCCCACTTCCTCCCACAAAGAAGAGGCCTTTGTCCCAGCAGTGGGAACACTATAGGCTGATTATGCTAAACGACATTTAGTGATTTGTCGTGCCAGTGGGCTGTATTATCTAGAAAACATCTATTAGTTTCTTAATAAACTTCCTGACGACCCTGATAACTTATCTCTTTTGGTATCCTTACTACTGCAATTTAGTTCCCGGTTAAATTCTCAGTTAGGGATAAAAATATTAGTTTAGCTACTGACAATAATCAAAATTATTGTTTATCTGAGTCATCATGAACATACAAATGATTATATTATCATTAGAAATTTTATTGAATGTGGTAGGCGCATAAATTATCAATGTCTATGATACGGGAGCCATATTTATTTATTGTGTTAAATAAAAATAATAATCTTAATGCAGGAAAATTTACAAAACCAAAAACAAATACAATTTATCCTTCTTATGATGTACTTGTCATAATGTCTTGTCTTGTCATAAACGGTACTTATAACAAAAAACCTGTCTGTCGTCTGTTTGTTCCGGCAAATCTCCGAACCGGCTCGACCGATTATGACGACACACTGGCTGATGTTACTAGGACTTACCCGTGGGATAAACGCCGATATCCACGCGGGCGAAGCCACACATGTAGAAGTCATTCAATGAAATTAAATGAACTTAATGGACTGTACTAATGATTATTTATTTATTTAAAATTTTTGCACACAAAAATGTACTACGGTGGACTTAATGCCTTAGGCATTCTCTATCATTCAACCAAGGGGGTAGGAGATATTATAATTCTGTAAAGTCATATTTGTTACAGTCGCGAATTATATTTTTTTCAACATACAGCCTGACACACACGTGCAAATAGCAAAAGAAACTTAAAAAAAAATTAAACGATTTCGCGAACGAAGCAGGATTGAAGACTTACCAAAACTGCACCTCTAAACAACATGAATTGTTGGTAGATACACAAACTATTCACAGGTTCGAACGTTGCAAGCTAAACTATTAAATATAATAGTGGGGAACATTTTGTAGCCGGACTACCGAACTTCATTTTAACGAGCTAACTAAATGAAGTTGGGGCAACTTGGACGAGAACGTGCCAAGCCCCTGAGCCAGTTCACACAATACTTGAATAGTTTATTACAACGCATGCCATTTTGTGACTGGCATTTTCATGAGTCCAAACGAGAGTGATGGCCATTACCTTACTTGAGAAGTTTCCTTTGATTCCTATGTTTAAATCTATATACACATAAAGGTAAAATGAAAAGAATACTAAAAGTAAGCTAATAAGTTCTTAATTTGATATTTCCTCATCCTCATCAGCCTATAATGTTCCCACTGCTGGGACACAGGCCTCCTCTCGGTGAGAGGGAGTGGGCCGTAATCCACCACGCGGGCCCAGTGCGGGTTGGTTTTAATATTTACCTACGGCAAATTCAACTAATTCTGTTTGATAACCAGTAACGGTCAGCAAGTATGTAGCGGGTACCAGGCAGGACGAATGATAACAAATAAAACCCGTTTAAAAAACTAAAGAGTTTATTTCAACTGTCTTTCTTAACATTCAATATTCAATACAATAGCAAAACCGGTAATGTAAGTTGTCACCTGTACAGATGAAATAGGAATTAAAAGCCATTACAAAAATCTTCTGTTATAATTTTAGTAAAACTATGGAGTACACTTGCATAACTTAAGATGTGTGTCTAATGCCTAGGCGCTGGGGCGGCGTGACCGCTGCTAGGCGAGTTGAAGTAATTGATGACCAGGTTGAACCAGTTCTGAAGAGTGGAAAACATGCCAGGTTCCTGTGGACCGTTGTATTGGACCTGAACGAGTCCGTCATTGTACACTTCACCGTTGTACTGAGGAGCAGCGACCGGAAGTTGTTCCGACTCCTCAACAACCTCGGGGACAGCGGGGGACGGCAACACAATGGGTTCGGGGACAACGGGGGACGGCAACACAATGGGTTCGGGGACAACGGGGGACGGCAACACAATGGGTTCAGAGACAATGGGGGACGGCAACACAATGGGTTCAGGGACAATGGGGGACGGCAACGCGATGGGTTCGGGGACAACGACAACGGGATCGGGAATGACAATAGGCATGGGGTAGAGATTATGTTCCAAAGCCGCCTCACTGTCAACAACTGACACATCATTTGAAACAGGGACAGCTGCAGCGGCTTCAGCGATGCCAACAGCAGTATACGGATGCAGGAGGTTAGTAGCAACCACTTCGCCATTAGCGTGTTCCTTCAGCTTGATGTCCACGATGTCACTGATCTCTAAAGCCGCGCCATCGGGCACACCGTTCACGATCATCTCCACAGCATCACTTCCACTGTCCTCGGGTAGAGGGGCGGCAGTCACCGCCACGACGAAGAGAGCCAAAAGTATAGCTTTCATTTTTATCGACCTAAAACAAAAATAACCATTAACAATCGTTTTGTAAACCAAAAGTTTGAACTGCAACTCAAAGCGATTCGTGCCAAATATTCTGTCATGATGACACCGTTTGACAAAGATAGAATAAAAATAAAAGTATCAAAGACTTACTTGTGGTCACCACGAAGGTTTTATGCCGTTTGCCGAATTAGCTTGTCGCAGAACTGTTAAATAAAAAATGGACTGTAAAATTTAATCGCCAACTATTTGCTAAATCCGCTATAAATTATATTGGCACTATCTTGAGGTAGTAATAGACTACATTTGGATACTAGTGTTTAATTTATTGAATTATAATGTTGATAAGATATGGAGTAATAAAGGTGACTATTAAACATATCCCATTATCTATTATTGTTTAGCTAAACAAAACTGACTGACTGCGCTGTTCTTTTTCACATCTATTAGGTATGCTAGATTAAGAGACACGTAACGCCATCTATCGTTACCTCTTTACGCTACCACTTTAGCTAGCTATTATCTTACATGCCGTTTTTTGCATGCATATTTTATTTAGAACAAAAATTAGAACGTCGTAACGTAGTCACTTATCAAGAGCTATGTTTTTTTCAACGAACCCAAATACTTCCATAGATATTTTGTGCGTAACTCGTAGCTCAGCGCCATCTGTATGTAGACTCACTGTTTCATCCAGGCTAGTATTTAGAACGAACCTAGTGAATGTATCAAATGAAATCTACTCAAATATGTAAGCTATTTCTATTTAGTCAAGTAGAAATGTTGCATTTAGCCTCACTAATGTAACATTACTGGTTTACCCCTATGAAAATTCCAAGCATGAAGGACATATTCAGGACAAGTTTACCTGTGTGTTGGCATCATAAAATATTGAGTGAACCCTATGGGCTCCATCTGAAATCACCATTATCAGCCTATAATGTACCCACTGCTAGGACACAAGCCTCCTCTTTGTGAGAGGGAGTGGGCCATAATCCACCACGCGGGAATATATTTATAAACATTTTCTAATATATTATAGTCGATAACTTTTTCTTAAATACGTGGAACACTTAATGAATCTGTCAATTTATCTTATAAGAAATTATTGTCACATGAATTTCCAGACTTCCATTTTAATCTTTCCGGATCATAATAAAATATTAGGTTGCCACCTGTGAAATTAGCGAAGTAAATGATATTTATTTTGTAAACTCAGGTCGTCCGCATACCCCAATACCTACCTGGGTAGATTTATAAAATATTCTGCCCTTTGTTTATAACTTTGAATCTTGGATACACTTGTCAAGAGCACGAACAGTAAATAAAAGAGTGCATGCCGTCCTTAGATTATATACCTGACTAGCTTCTGCCCGCGACTTCATCCGCGTTAAATTTCTTGCTCCCCCGCCTCTTCCCGTCGCGTCGAATTGCCTACCCGTGCGATTTTCCCCGTTTTTGCAACATTTTTCATTACTGCTCCGCTCCTCTTTGTTGTAGCGTGATGTTATACTATAGCCTTCCTCGATAAATAAGCTATCCAATGCAAAAAGAATTTTTCAATTCGGACCAGTAGTTCCTGAGATTAGCGCGTTCAATCAAACAAACAAACTCTTCAGCTTTATAATATTAGTATAGATGCCGTCCAAGGCGGTTACAAGTTCTTAATGATTCTGACAGATCGACTTGTACTCTAACTACGTTTCGAGAGTGCTTTACTGGCATTAAATCGGGGATATCAATGCCTGGTACCAGATACTACAGTGTATGTTGTCTGTTTTGGGCCGTTTTTTAAAATCCACATTGAAGGACAGATACCTCGGTAATTTTGGCTCTCCAAGACGTCCCTTCCCAAATAAGGGACATACGACAGCCGTGATGCACTCGTCCTGCATTTCTTTCTAATTTTGTATATTTACCCTCTCGAATCTAACAATAATCAACAAACATAAAGAAAAATATTGGAGTTACTTGCTATGTGTCATATAGGTATTGCAAATGCCTGTAGACGTTGGTGACCGCTGCTGACTATCAGAAGGACTGTCCTGTCAACTGACCTGTTTATCATCACCAAAAAACCTTGATAAATACTAGAACTTTTTATACAGAGAGTTTTAGGTCCAATAGACTTGTTGATCTCTGTTTGTTATTTCTACGGGAAAGCCTTTCCGACGTGGTTTTAGATAAATATTCCGTGCGTGCACCGATTTGTTTAGGCTTTTTCCAATAGATTTCGTGTTTTGACTTCAAGCTGCACTGTATCACGTTGTTTAGTAGCGCTTGAAACTACAAAACTGTTTTTTAACTAAACCGCCGCCACGACCTGAATGGTTTTCAGAGGGGTAGTCGTGTAAAACACTAAGTGTAGAATTAACTTTCATTTTGCATTTCCACAACATACGATGCGTTATTTTCGTCGCTAAGTAGACAAATTTTTCAAAGATGAAGCTATGGAATAGCCTTATATCCTTTAAAACTATTGTCACTATGATTGACTAGCTTCTGCCCGCGACTTCGTCCGCGTCTAATTTTTGCTCCCCTGACCCTTCCCGTCGCATCGAATTGCCTGCCAGTTTTCGTCCGTTTTTCGTTGCTGCTCCCCTCCTTTTGATTGTAGCGTAATGCTATATAGCCTATAGCCTTTCTTAATAAATAGGCTACCCGACACATAAAGATTTTTTCAATTCGGACCAGTAGTTCCTGAGATTACCGCGTTCAACCAAACAAACAAGCTCTTCAGCTTTATCTTATATATATCTTATATCTTATATATATAAAAATCTTGTGTCACGATGTATGTTGCTAATAAACGCCACAACTACTGAACCGATTTCAATAAAATTTCACATATTCCCGTATTTTGGTCTAACTTACTGGATAGGATAGTTATCATCTCAATTATTCGCTTATGTCGTGTGTAAACGAATAAAATGTATCAATTAATTGTTTCTTAAGCAAGTGTTTATTTACTGTTTAGTTTTATGAAGTTCTCATAGATGGCGGTGTACGCTGATTCATCAATAAAATTCTTCAATATTGTTTGACATCTAGGTTGCAAATACACCCAATAGATGGCGCTGTGTTCTGTTTCTTAGAATATAAATTCTATTACTTTATTTCACGTAATATTTAATTTTGTTCAAGATATAACCGTAGTATTTTAATGGTTTGTGACTGATATTTTTATAATTATACTGCGTATTATGTTACAATATTATTACCATTAATAACAAAAAAGAATTGTACTATTTTTGTTAGAGAATTATTAAAGTCTTGGCGCCAAATTTTATCGAGTCGCCATCTCTGGTTTGAATGTCCAAAGCTTTGGTATGTCATTCGTTCTCGAGACCTCCTCTGAGCGTAAACAAAGCTCAGAGCTTGAACCATCGAGACCCACTATTTCGAACAATCGATCAATCGATTCTTCTCGAAGCATGCGAACTAGAACGTTCGGGAAATTCAAGGTTCAGGTATAAATACTGGCGCCGAGTGTCACCGCAGTTCAGTTCCTTTTTGAACGAGTGAATTAATACTATCTCCCGGAAAGTGATAGTCTCAGTAAAATCTCAGTGCAAGTCTTAGTACTACTCTCTGCGTCAGTCTCTACGTAAATATACCTGTGCATTTACCAAGTATATAACCTCTGCAAGTATTAATCAGTGCAAAATCATAACTTTATAGACATGTAAGTATTTTTTGCTTGCATTTTATTTTATTTTCTTCATGTATTCTGTAAAGAAGTCATTGTTTATAAAGAATAGTTAAAAATAAGAAAAATAAAATCTACATTTAATAAATTATAGTAAGAAAAACTAAAAAAACACGCTTTGAAACTAATTGAACTAAAAATTTAAAAATAAAACTGGAGTACTCCGTTGAAAAATTCATATTGCTGCACAAAAAGCGTGGGGGGCTTGATTTTTATTGCTGTAAATATTTTAACGATAGTTTAGTATACCTGTAGTAATTATAATAAGCACCCCACGCATTTTGTACAGCAATATGAATTTTTCAATTGAGTACTCTAGTTTTATTTTCAATTTAGCTAATTCGATTTTACTGGAAGGGTTTTATTTCCTCAGTTGCGATTAGAGAAATAAAAATGGCGGCACGAAGTTCGCCGGGTCAGCTATTATTAGTATTATATTTTATCAAGTTCTTGAAACATCGTAAGGAAACCGGTATGTCCTAGAACCAAAAATTTGAAGACATGTGACATCTACGAACCCGCACTGGGCCCGCGTGGTATATTACGGCCCACTCCCTGTCACCGGGAGGAGGCCTGTGTCCCGGCAGTGGGAACAATATAGTCTGATTATCATGATCAAGCTCTTCTAAGTGAAGAGACAGTTGAGCTGCTGAAGAGTTTGTTGCGTCAGTTTTTCTTCCCAAACTGTCGGGGGACTGTCTTCTTCCCAACTAAAGCACTAGGAAGTGGTGAAGGGTGGGCATTTTGGGGACTGTCTTATGTAATTTTGTCATTCGAAAAGTGCTGACTCCAATTTGCAGTCCAATCTACGGAACAATGAGATCGCTTCGGAAAGCCTCTGATGCTCCCAGGAAGCTTCTGCGCTTTTAGGCGGAGCTAGACTGGCTTTGTTAGCCAGAATAAAATAAATATAAAAAAGACCCTCATTCGGGGACCCACCCGAATGAGGGTCTAAGTGCGAAAAAGGGAGTCCCATCATAATCGACAGGGAGTCAAAATCATATTCAAAGTTTCCGTTACATAGGCACATCTATACTTAATATTATAAAGCTGAAGAGTTTTGTTTGTTCGATTGATCGCGCTAATCTCAGGAACTAATGGTCCGAATTGAAAAAATATTTTTGTGTCGGGTAGCCTATTTATCGAGGAAGGCTATAGGCTATATAACGTCACGCTACGGTCCAAAAGAAGCGGAGCAGCAAACGAAAAATGGACTAAAACTGGCAGGCAATTCGATGCGACGGGAAGGAGAGCGAAAATTTGACGCGGTCGAAGTCGCGGGCAAAAGCTAGTAATATTATGATATATTATATAATTATATATAGCTAGTGTGCTAGTGTGTTAAATAGATAGTGCGTTAGGCAATTAGGGTGTAGTAAAGTCGACCTTTGTTACAAAATAAACTTCAACTCTACGTGTAACATTACTCAACCTTATTCTTAATTAGCCTTTTCCAGCGCCTTCACCCACCTCGTGGTCGGAAATTAAACCACGGGAATGTACAGACACCACCAAGTCAAGCTACCCGAAACTGTCAATTTTTCCCAATGAACCTTGAACCTAATGCTCTAGAAATAAAGTCGAAAATCTATCAAAGAAATCTGACAGATTGTAGTAGCTTGATGTGTTGGCGTCTGTACTACCAGGATAAAAAGTATCCTGTGTTAATCTAGGTTATAAACTATTTGTTGTTCCAAATTTTATCCAAACCTATACAGCCGTTTTGATTGTGATTAAGTAACAAATATCCAGGCATACAATCTTTCACATTTATAAAATGAGTAGGATAAAACACCCGAGTACTTCATAATTTTAAAACTTTAATCAATAATCAATTACAATAAAAATAACATAAAAAATAAATAGCAAAACAGATTCTGGAGTTAATCTAAGGGTTAGGGGTGATGAGAACTAAGACGGGGGTGAACTTAGGGTCCCATGTACCGTCATTCTTGGAGAGAGGAGTGAGATCCCCACTCTTGGCTGTCTTCTCAATCTGGGCGAAGACATCGTGGTACTTCTTAGGAGCACTTTCATCTGCAGCTGCTTTTTCGACATCCTCAAGCGATGCGCTAGATGGCACTACTTGTTTTCCAGTAGTGTACGGTGTCTCCTTTCCGTATTGCAGGTCCATGTAGTCGTTGAGCAAACCTTCGACGACCCTCTTCGTGCTCTGACACAGTGTGTTGTCCTGAGTTGCGTCGGAAACCTCGCGGATTGTCAAGGTAGGGAGCGACATTTTGATTTGTTATCTGTTAAAAAAAAAACAATTGAGTTAATAACGTTTTGAATTAGGAATACGGTCTTCATATAGGTGTCATATGCTATGGTCGGGAATTATTGGTTTCGTGGGTTTTTTTTATCATCGGTTGGGCCCAAATCAATAAACTTATCAGTGTATTGGGACTAGTGAAATTTTGCCAGTTATCTAACTAAAAACGTGGGAATAAATAGCCATATACGATAACGATAACGCATCAGATAGTAGGTATTTGGAGAAATAAACCTGAGAATCTGAACTGCTTACATAAAGACATGTCGCCGCTATAAACACAAAATACGGTGAAATGGAATCGTTAAAGCAAATCTTGATATAGAGCCCATTACTAAAGTGCCTATATTTTTAAACAAACATAAAGAAAAGGATGCATTTGCCACTAACATTTAAATAAAACCTACTTGGGAATCGTATGGTTTTTGTTGGAAAAGAGAAAATCTAGTTTTTTTTCTTTCCGAATATGACGAGTGAATTAATGACTAAATTAAATATGTCTGATACCTAAGTTCTTAGCTTCAGGATTAAAGGCCCGTTTTACGATCTAATAAAATTATATTTTTAATTGTTAGGTTTTATGAGGAAAATCTGTTGCGCGCTGAAAATTACGCATTCTTTTATTTGTTTCCTGTAAAACAATATCATCTTTCTTTTGTTCTTGTTTAATTTCTCTCAGTAAGTAGGTAGTTTCATATAGAATGAACAATGCAAGCTTACCTTTACCACGTAATCTCGAAATTTGGCGGTAAAGGCTAGACATTCACTAATCTTTAAATGTCTACATATTAAATGATTAATTTTAGATTATCGCACATATTATTTATCAGCAAACGTTTTTATTTACTTTAGATTAAAAAGAAACGTTGAAAGCGTACTTTGGCAACAGCACCAAACTATATGGAGCGAGGAATATCTTTCTTTTGCACTGAATTTCAAATACTACGCGAGGCAAAGCGTTGAAAGCAAACATAACTACTGAGTACTATATTTTATCTAAAGTATCATCTCATCTGCGTAGCCTCTTCCCAACTATGTTGGGTTCACCTTCCAGTTCTACTGGATGCAGCTAAATCTCTGTATTTTAGATGGAGCGACTGCTTATCTGACATCCACAACATAGTTAACGGGTAATACGATACCTCTTGCTGAGACTTGTTGTCAGAATTTTGGGCTTGTGATAACGATTCCCAAAGATCTACGAAATACAGCCGGTACTAACGGCTTAACGTGCTTTCCGAGGCACGAAGGGGTTTTAGTATGTAAATATGGTCACCCATCCACCACGGCAAGCGTAGCTTAACCTGAAATATCGACACGTGCGGTTGTATTACTTAGCCAAAAGCCTATCCTAATCAATGCCATCATCATCATTTCATACTAAGATTTCGTCCACTGCTGGACATAGGCCTCCCCCAATTTGGGGGGCTTTGCCATAATCGCCACGCTTGGCAGGCGGATTGGCGATCGCAGTATGGTGGTAAAGTGCATAGAGAACGCTGCTGCCCATTCTCTAGTAAGTCCCGTAGTCGCCTCTTACGACACCCACGGTAAGAAATGGGGTGATGCTATTCTTTACGTCCGGCACCACACGGTACCGTAATAATATTATTACGGTACCGGTAATATTGTTTAATCAATGCGATCAAACAATATTAAGAAAAACACATCAACACGGTAGGGTTCTATAAACTTTCAGTAAACAATCGAAATGTTATGTAGAAACAGTATTTAAAAAAAAGGTCGCTTGTAGAAAACTATTCTATTGCCAAATTAAAGGCCAACATATCAAGGTTTACCTATTGTACAATAAGAAAAAGACATGAATTTATTATTGACTTCCTACTAAACTACCAAAATTGATAACCAATAAGTAATTGCACTATTTTTGTACGTCTTTGGTAGTTAATCCTGAGCGTGTTTTCATTAACCGGTTGAATGTGCCAAGTGAAATTTGTATTTTTTTTTTCGTATTATTCGTATTTTATATTGTATTTCTCTACAGTGCTTATGAATCGAACCCAGTGAGGTAGGTAAACCAGCGCCAGATAAGAACAAGCGTGACGTTCGATTCCCGTTGTTACATTGATGATTTGTTAAAACGCTCAATACGGAAAAGGGACAAGTCACTTGTAGCACTTTTGCCAGCGAGCTATGGAGCATTTGAATTTCGAACCGTCTATGGAACACAGCACTGCGCGCCAAAACTAAGACCTCAGACGTCACACAGAAGCTCTGCTAGCTGCAGTAGGACTAGACCGGACATGTAAGATGAGTAATGGGCTAAGAGAACCACTGGTTGGTTCCCAATTAACGCAAGACGAATAGCGGCCGGCCAAGGCGAAGCTGACGGGCTAAGTTTGACGCTAGCAAATAACAAAATTGGAAAAACACAGCGAAGCCTTTGCCTTGCAAACAATGCAGGCTAATTAAATTTAATTACATCTTAAGCTGAATTTAAACACAAAGTCTGTCACAGAATTCGCGCCAAAACACGTGAAAGCAATTTCAGAATCTTTCCAACATCTATTTCTTTAATCAAATAAATGTATGGCGGATTATAGAGGATAAGATAATTTTATATCAGCTATAAAACAAAACCATATTAAACCGTCTTATCAACAAGGAACAGAATCATTAATATTTACCACGATTAAACATGAAATGAACTAGACCATAGTACATACTAATGCCATGAACGAATTAAACCAACAATTTTGACGTGAAAAATAGAAAAGAAAACTTGTCTATGGTTACTCACTTGTTTATTTTCTGCTAGAACTCAGTCCTTAGAACTTTAGTGTTGTACTAACGTCGATAGTTTGGGTACCAGTATATAAATCACACCCAATCGGTGACTGTCGAGATATGGGCGTGGGACGTGTCAATTTGTCATGGGTGGGTCAAGTGTGTAGTGATATTCTCCAGAGGTTCCGTAGGAAAATTATTCAATGGTTTTGAGTTGCGGAGGAATTTCTTAGATAGCTCATATTTACTTATGCCAAAGAAAATATAGAATTTGGCAGAAAGAGTTTGGCAAATAGATGGGTATTTGGCGTTTATAATATTTTTGGGTACCTAAACTCATGCATTTTAAACTGGTCAAGCCAATCATATAAATCAATAAATAATATCTTAGGACAACCATCACACGGTTATCTGATCCCAAACTAGGCATAGCCTGTACTATGGTAACCAGACAACTGATAAATATACTTATATATTTCTAAACACATACATATTATAGATAAATTACACCCAGACACAGAACAAGTTATACTTAATGATACTTTTTAATAAGACATATGTACATACATACATCGATTAAGTTACACCTTTTTCCCAATCACATGTTGGGGTCGGCTTCCAGTCTAACCAGATGCAGCTGAGTACCAGTATTTTATATGGAGTGACTGACCATCTGACCTCCACAACCCAGTTACTGGGTAATACGATATCCAATACAGTTGTTGTTATAAGTAACTCACGAAAGTTACGCAAATACTTACTCACAGTAATTTGAAGTTTGTGGTCCCTGATGGATTAGGCAGAAGTGTACCTCTGTATAGTACTGGGTGTACTATACATAGGTACACCTCCGCCTTTCGCCAGTTACAATTAAATCTCATGTAATGTCATTAAAACGCTCACTTATTGTTTGAAACTTTTGTTACTTGCTGTGATATCAGATGTAAGCTATTAAATGTGTAACAATGAACACGTGGGGACCTGGTGACCTGTATTACAGGTCATACTACCACAGGCACCAACGATCCACAACCAAAACCTGTGTGTAAATATTGTTTGTATTTTTTGGCTTGTGTTGAGAAATAAACACATTTTATTTTATTTTAGGGGCACATTTTATTTTATTTTTGGGGCGAGCCTTTTGCCATCAACTGGACACAAATCCAGAACCCAGCTGTTACTGAGAAATTCCAGATGGAAAAAACCAAAAACACTTAGCCCGACCTGGGAGTTGAAACCAAGACCTCATACTCACTTGCACAACAGAAGCGCTCATTTGCACTAGACGACAAACCGGTCATTTTCATTAATCTCAAACATTAATCAATGCGTACTAAATGGAATAATAGAAACCGTGCGTACATTAATATTATTACGTTAGGTATTAGTAACTAATCATAAACTTCACAAACACGAAACTACACAGAGGTAGGTAATTTAATTATTCCCAATTTAGATTATTAGGAGCAGGTTATTACTGCGCCATGTTCGTCTGATAATATTGTAGATAATTATATTGAAGCATGGGATTCCTGTTTGCCGGATTTCGCAAACGGATTTAGCAATCTCACTCATAGGGATTAAAAGAATGAGAGGATTAGGAGCATCAGCCAAATCCACGGATGTTAAAATTCACTGGAAGCATCACCTTTGCTTTTACTCTTTAAATCTTCTCTAGAGTCTAAATGCGATAATTCGCAGCCGAATCAAAATTCTTGTAGTCAAAAAGATTGTTACCCTGGTCTACGGAGCAGGGCTACCTTTCGGTGATTTTTGGCAATCGTCATAAGTAATAAGACGTAGGTAATTCCCACGAGGTATTCCATGAAGCCCACCCAAACGAAGCACACCCAGACGAAGCACACCTAAAGTATTCCGCTTAGCACACCCGTAGGTGGGCTTCAAATAAAAATTTAAAATAATTAATTTTCTATTCCACGAAGCACACCTACGAATATCACTCGCATAGTGCCCCCGCACTCAGATCTCTATGGAAAACTATATTTATAATGTTTTTGATATTTGTCCAAGTTTTTATTGCATAATTATGAAACAATCTGTGATTTTATTAAGAGCACAAAAAAGGAAAATAATAGAAAAATTGTTAAAAAATTATAAAATAATTATTTTTATGGAAAGATAATTATGAAAAAATCTGTGATTTAAAATCGGAAGATTACAAAAATGACAAATATTGTATCACATTATTATAATGAAACTGAATGATGTTAGAAATTTAAGTTAGTCTTTTAAATAATAAATATGTTCTTCTATCGACATTTTTATTTCTTAGTCCCCGCACTATGCGAGTGATATTCGTAGGTGTGCTTCGTGGAATAGAAAATTAATTATTTTAAATTTTTATTTGAAGCCCACCTACGGGTGTGCTAAGCGGAATACTTTAGGTGTGCTTCGTCTGGGTGTGCTTCGTTTGGGTGTGCTTCATGGAATACCTCATTCCCACTGTACCTCAGTGTGTGCTGGACATATATTCCTTACGGGTTCCCTCTATCTGGCAGAAACTTGATGCTCCGAATTTTATTTGGCATAACACACTTGGCATAATCTTATTTAAACGAATATTTGTAAGGCATAAAAAATGTTTAGCATAATCATTGTTTGGCCGAATGTTTATATGCTCGACTTTACGCTGGCATACTTTTAAAATGGCAGAATTTTATTTCGCATAATTACCTTTGGCAGACTTAAAATTCCGCATAATTTCGTTTAGCATAACATTTATTTGGAGCAATGATTATTTGGCATAATTTCACTTGGCATACTATGAAGATGGCAGAATTTCATTTAGAATAATTTTGTTAGGCATATTTTCATTTCTATTAAATTGCATTTTAACCTTAAATAAAATGAAATAGTGTCTCAAAAAGTCAGTATATGTTGTGCTACAAAAGTTATTGACAGAAACGAAACGCATCGCTGCCGACTCTACGTAGTCTTGTCTGCCCTACCCCTAGAGTGTAATTTAAGCCCGCGTAGGCGCGGAGTGGCGAGGCGGCCCGCGAGCTGAGGAGCAGGTGGTTTTGACGGTCGCCGCCGCGGCGGAGGCTGGCCGGCGAAGCCGGCCAGCAAGCCGAAGCCGCGGTGGTGAGCGTAAAACCATCTGCGACGATGAGGTCGCGTGGGACCGCCGGAGCCCCGCAGCGCCGAAGCCGTGACAGAAACCATGCATGCTGCATGTTGCATGCTCGCCTGCATGCTGTAAGCTTGCTTGCATGCTGCATGCTTGCTTGCATGCTTGTTTGCTTCATGCTTGCTTGCAAGCTGCATGCTTGGTTGCTTGCATGCTGTATGCTTGCTTGCATGCTGCATTCTTGTTTGCATGCTGCATGCTTGTTTGCATGCTGCATGCTTCTTCGATATGAAGTGTATGCCAAAAGATGATTCTAAGTTTAAGGTTTCTGAGATATGATAGTTCTGCCTTTTAATAACTATCGATATGAAATTATGCCAAGAGACGATTCTGACTGCAAACTTTCTGCGATATGATGGTTCTACTTTTTAATTATTATGGAATAAAATGTATGCCTAAAGATGATTCTGACTTATAAAATTATGCGTTGTCAATGTATGATACATGAGTGTATGCCAAACGATTTTCTGCGAAATGAAGTTTATGCCATCCGCTGTTATGCAAAATAATATTATGACGAAAAAAATTCTGCCATAAAGGGTGGACCCATATTCCTTACATACGTTGCAACGTTAAATGTTATGAACATTAACGAACATCCTTTTTGTCAATAATTTTAACTGACATCATAAAAATAGTATGGTCACATGACTCCACAAAGAAACTTAATAGGCTGAAATATAAATAAAAGCAATACATTTACTAGGCATGCCTTTTAAGTTCTGTTGTTTCCATATTTCCCGGCAATTTTGAATTTGGAACTGTTCTATATTAGAATGTGTTTATATTTTGAATCTCAAAACAGTTGAAAGTATTAGGATTAATACTATTGTTTAGTCACAGTGTCGATTGGAATCTTTCAGGTTACGTACGAAAATGAATCTTTCTAAGGAAAATGTTTGTCCAATAATTTTCTACAACTTTAGAAGAGGCCTGACACGGCTTCAGTGTTTTGAAGAGCAAACATCTGTGTTCAGTGATGAAGCCCCATGTCTGCGGACTGTCGAACTAGTATTTACAATTCCAGCGTGGACATACTAGTGTTAGTGACAAATCTCGCGAAGGACGCCCAAAATCCGCCTTCACTGAAGATAACATCATTGCTGTGAGACAACTTATTCTCGAAGATCGTCATGTGACATATCGAGAGATAGAAACTCTATTAGGCATCTCAGGGACAACCATTAATAAGATCTTGCATGAAGCGCTTGGTGTGAGAAAGCTAGTTTGCCGTTGGATACCGCATCTGCTTTCCGACGATCACAAGGTGGCTCGCGTCAGATGGTGTAAGAAAACTCTGCAAAGGTTCAACCGAGGAGAGTCAAATCACGTCTACGACATCATCAGTGGTGACGAATCTTGGATCTATGCCTACGATCCTGATTCCAAACAACAATCTACAATCTGGGTCTTTCAAGACGAGCCAAAGCCGACTAAAATTGTTCGTTCACGTAGCACTTCAAAGAAGATGGTGGCCACGTTCGTTGGAAAAACCGGCCATGTTGCGACTATTGCACTTGAAGATCGTATAACGGTTAACGCAGAGTGGTATACTACAGTTTGTTTACCACAACTCATCGCCGAACTTCGAAAATCTAACTCAAAGCGACGCATCATCCTGCACCACGACAACGCAAGCTCACACAGCGCTTGCCAAACGATTGAGTATTTGAAGCAGGAAAAAGTAGAAATTTTTGACCATCCTCCATACAGTCCTGACCTAATCCCTAACAATTTCTTTACATTTCCTAAAATTAAGAAAAGTCTCCCTGGTCAAAGGTTCCAGTCCGGTGAAGAAGCAGTCGACGCTTTCAAGTCAGCCATATTGAACACTCCCACTTTAGAGTGGAATAAATGTTATAATGGTGCCGATTCTGTTGTCACAAAATTCTCTAAACTAAACTAAAAATCACTAAAATTTGGTTTAATCCTGTCAAACGACGATTTCCTATTCTGAAATAGACTAAAGTGACACAACTTAACTATATTTTAGTTTGAGAGCACTAAGATTGCACTGAGTTATTAGTTTAGTGAAAATGTCAATTTTGCTATTCTGAGTTTGCCGGTTGTCACCAAAAATGTTGACTATAATAATTTATTTTAACTAAATCTGACTATTTTTAATCGCGATTAAAAAGGTGTGGAATAAAACTAGTGGTCATGAACTAAAATTCTCAACAACGCCTCGCCTTCACGTGCAAAAACAGTTCTGTATTTTTTATTTTCTTTTTGCTTATATCTTGAAAATGGCGTGTCCTATCGCAAAAATAATGAAATTTTCGGCCCCCTTAGTATTCCCCGGCACATTTAAATCTCAACACGTGGGTAATATTTTTTTTATATTTTTCAAACAAAAGTGAAAAATTCCATATAAAACACGTTGAGGCTGCCCCCCCCCCCCCCCAGCACGCGCCTTCGTCTCTCAAAAAATTCATTCTACGCAATGCACACACAAGTACAACGTTGCGAAACCAAAAGAAAAAAAAATACCACGCTGAGTCGCGATTGTCAAATTTGATTTTAGTTGTGTCAAAATATTTTTTTAATTTAGAGATTTTTCCTTGCAGAATAGCGTTACAATTCTCATAGCCAAAAGTAAGGAATTTTAGAGATAGTTTAGTTAGTTTAGTTCGTGTACAACAGAATCGGCACCAATAACTGGTTTGAGCGAATGAAAAAGTGTATTAAGCTACGTGGTGAATACTTTGAAAAACAATAAAAAGTACTATAAGGTTCTAGTTGTGTTTTTTTTTCTTCAAACGACAAAACTTAAAAGGCATGCCTCGTACGTACGCTCCGTTTCAATGGCTCGTCTCTTTAACCAATTTCCATTTAAAATAAATTCGTGGAAAGTAAAATAAAATATAGAGGTTTGATTTATTGTCGGTTTCGCTTTCATCGTTTCATTTTTCAATTTCCACGAATTCTTATTTGTAATAACTACCCTTTTATTGAAAAGCCCATACGTAAGCCTACAACAAACAATTCAAGTAAGTATTTCAGATATGTTTTAAAGTATTGAAATTTGAGCCCCAGAATTACAGAAAATCAGGGTAAAAAAAAAACACTTAAAAATAACATTAAACTACGAAAAAAGAAACTGCTGAACAAAAAATAAACCTTTTAGTCTCACTAAGCTCCTAAATTGATTTAAATTACAAATTTTCAGACAAAGCCGACAATCAACGCAGATCAATCAAAGCGCCATTATTTTTTTTTACTTGGCGCCAGCCGTTAAAGTTTTTGAATTGTTTTTTTTTTTTGAGATATTGTTTTCTACACTTAAGGGTGGATTTGGTTTTTCAATTTTCAATGGGACATAATTTGAAGTATATTCTGACTTCAAAGTGTGTCTCAAAAAAAAAATCGGTTGACTCAGTTAAAAGTTCAGGTCATACATAAAAAATTATACTCGTCGCCTTGAGAACCTCCTCCTTGATTTCGTCGGTTAAAAATATTCGGTTTCGACTGACACCCACCATACCACCATGAAACGTTTTGCTCCATCAATACGGTACCCTACATCACCGCACACTATCAGTCAACAGATAAGCATTTCGCAAGCCGTGGCCAAAAATTCGCACATTCAAACCACTACAGATAAGAATTATTTTGGTGAAAGAATGATGCATCGTTGCGAAAGTGCATATCAAATTGATAACATTTTTCTGTGAGAAAACTGGAATGGTGTCACACCTTTGCCAGTCTTTATCTTTCTCCCGTGACTTTGTACTCTTGATCTATTTATGAAATATGGTCTAGATTTCAGTACTGATTCATTTTTTTTTTTAGTAAGCCTCTGTTGTTGTAACTAAACTCAACTAAATTAAACATTCAATGTAAATAACTACTAACTTATAAACTAACACATCGTATTTCCCGGTTTAGTGATCAGCGTGTCTAGTGACACATAAGCCTCTTCCAGCTGCTTCCATTCCTTTCTCTCTTTAGCCTTCCTTGACCAGATAGCCTCTCCAGCCTCCCCAAAATCATCAGTCCATCTTTTTGCCTATCTGTCAGATTTCATATAACCATCTTTGTTAGAAAGCTGAGTCTTTATGGAGTAAAGGAACAATCAAATGTCCTACGTTTAAAATAATTAATTATGGGCATAATCATAATCCATACTAATATTATAAATGGGAAAGTGTGTGTGTCTGTTTGTCCGTCTTTCATGGCAAAACGGAGCGACGAATTAACGTGATTTTTTAAGTAGTGATAGTTGAAGGGATGGAGAGTAACATAGGATTTTTTTTTTCTTTTTTAGGTGTCTGGGGTGAACTTAGAAAAGCCGTGCTTTTCCCATGAACGATTGTATGTAGCATGTTCACGTGTGTCCAATGCCTAGAATCTTTACATTCTATCCCCAAATGGAAAGACGTATAATATCTTCTACAGTAGCGTATTAAAATAACATTCTGTTCCAAGTTCTCTTCTGTGTTCTAAATCAGGAAAGGAGAACCGTGTTACCCCGAATTTAACGCAAGCGAAGCCGCTGGCAAAAGCTAGTCAGCCATAAATGTAACCACTTCTGTGGCACAGAGCTCTCCTCTCTTCGGCAAGGAGTGGGCTGTCTCCCACGCGGGCCCTATGCGGATTGGTTGATGTTACAAGTCCGCGAATTTTTAGGTTCTAGGATATGGCGGTTTCTTACAATGTTTTCTTTCACTGTTTTGACAGCAATGGTGATAAAATTATTTACAAAAAGTAAAGCGCCTGCCTAGATTCAAACCCACGACCTACACAAACCATTTATTGTTTTATGTAATTTTGACGTTCGAAAAGTGCTGATCATCAGCCGAATTAAAATAAATGAGTTTTGATTTTGATTTGTAAGGTCCGATACCACTACGTCACCACCACTTCTTAATTAAGTAAAGGTCCGAAATTATTCTTAGTAATAACTACTTAATTTCATCTTGAAAAGACTTAATTTCCTATATTAGTTTGTAGGTTCGTATAAAATAATAAATTTATGTCCACTGTAATCTTAAGGTTTGTAGCTAAGCAATAACGATCATACGGGTTGATCGATCAGGATTGGATGACCATTTACACATACTAAGCCCGTTTCATGCCTCGGAATGCACGTTGGCCCCTGCTATCTTTCGAGAATCTTTAACAGTCGTTACGGGTCGTCAGATCCCAAAATTCTGACAGTCTTACCAAGGGGTATCGTATTATCTAAAAAAAAAAAAAAAAAAAAAAAAAAAAAAAAAAAAAAAAAAAAAAAAAAAATTGTTTATTTCTCACCATTACAAATTACAGTTAAGAACGTACATGAAAATTATTACAATTCTTTTATTTGTTATGGTTATAATAAGGTGCACAAAGTATTGACCCTACCCCCTGAACTAGGCGAGAACCTGTATCTCAGGGGATAGCGTTCAGCTATTATCTAGCAACTCGGTTGTGGAGGTTTGATAGACAGTCGCTCCGTATAAAATACTGGTATTCAAGTGCATCCAGTAAGCTAGAAGCTGATCCCATCATAGTTACTTTGGGAAAGGGCTTGGAAAATTAATTATCCATTTTAATCATCCTTTAGTGCAAAAGTTGATCGAGTTTCTATATTTAAAAAAAAAACATATTTTTTTCTGTGAATTTAACGTTCAGTCATGTATTTTTCCAATAATATGAATTACGTGTAATATATCTTAGAAAGTAAATACTTGGTATGATAAGTTTTGATAAGATTGTTAATTAACATGCCAACGGATAATTAACATTTTCATCACTTAGAAAGATAATATTGACACGTTTTGAGATTAATTACGTAATATTGCAGATTATAACAACGAATTAGTAGTTAGGCAGATATTTTTTTCAAAAAAACTTTTACTTCAGTATTTAATTCTGGAACGGGCGCATAGGCCCTCCGCTTCGAATTGATTTGGTTAGTTTGTCTTTTGACCATTCATAATACCTACCTATTGTCAGGCGCGAGGTCCCTCAGACCGCACTACCTTTTTTTGCTTTGGGTATATGTTATCCTGAAATCCTCTCGCCGACTCTAGAACAGTGCGTTGTTGACATAGCAGACCTCTGTGGCCGAGTACGAACTGACTGCACCATTTTAAACCTTAATACAAGGTGCAGTTTTGGATCTGCAAAACATTTTAGGAGGTAATTATGTTAGTGATTCTCGACCCGAATCAACAATAAATGGGCAGGTATTTTTTTTAATTTTATTATTATTTACGGAAATCGGTAAGTGTGAACTCTCTTTTTAAAACGCGGCCAGTCTGTACGTGTCCTAAAAGTGCGCTTTCACACACACAAACAAACGCAACCGACATTTCTTTCATAGATTTTTTGAAGAGGGTTATTAACAGAGTTAATCTGAAAAACAATAAAACTGAAAAATCTAAAATAAAAAGTATTATTGATTATTGACTTTGTATCGTATTGTTTTATGATTATTTACGAGTCTCATAACAACCTCCTGAAATGTTTTGCAGGTTCAAAACTGCATCTTGTATAATTACCCCACTACTGCTGTAAATATAGTAGGTACTTCTTCAGCATTCCTCATTGAAGCAACTTCTTGTTGGATAATAAATTCAGGCCACTCAATTCAGACAATTCGATTTTATTTTACTTAAGCCAATTGGACGGTGCCTCGGTACCTCTGGATTCGCGCTTGACTGTTGTTTCATTTGTACCGAGCAAGATATTAGGAACCTATCATTTATTAACGAATCTATGGATAGCATTCAATGTTCCTAATAACAAATTAGCTACTATTATACCTTAGTCATCATAGGGCAACCCTATGATCCCCCTGTATTGAAAGTATTCCTGAAGCTTGTAGTTTAAGATTTGCCATAATGATCGGGCAAAGTCAAATCATTTTGAAGTAGGCCAATACTTTTGAACGTCAAAAAATTGCAAGAATATAAAGGCGATCGCAGGCGCCCCTTTCAAAAGATAGTTTTTTTATGGAGAACTAGCTTTTGCCAGCGGCTTCGCCCGCTTGGAGGTCGGAAATTATCCCGCGGAAACATACTACAGGGATAAAAAGTAGCCTATGTCCTTTCTCAGGCTCTAAACTATCTGTGTACCAAATTTCATTTAAATCGGTCAGTTTTAGCAGGAAAGCGAGATAAAAAAGACAGACAGAGTTACTTTTGCATTTATAATATTAGTGTGGATTATATTATAGTATATAGTATGGATAATGGGCAAGAAACTCCATAGTTAGATACTCTACACTACTTTACACTATTTTGTATACAATATTTTAAACCATGGATTACTTCGTTGGTCGCAAGCGCTAATGCTGTGTATGAGGTTTTGGGTTCGATTCCAGGGTCAAACAAAATCTTATTAAGCGTTCCTTCTAGTATTTCTCAGTTAAGTAGCAGCCCGGATTCTGGTTTGCCCGATTGATGGCAATAGGCTCCAACCCCTATTACATGGAACTTAACTGGCGACATGTGGGTTATATTATAAGTAAACCTCTGCCTTACCCTTCGGGGAATACAGGCTCGATGTTATGTATGTAATTTAAATTATACGAGTATGTACAGAAAGATCATTCTTCTGCTCTTATCCCAATTTATTTGGGATCGGCGCAATATGTCTTTTTTACTGACGGAAAAAAAACGGAGGAGGTTTTCAAGTCGACGCGTATTTTTTACATGTATGACCACGTATAACTTTTTACAAAGTAATCCGATTCTGCAAGCATGATTAATAGATTATATAATATAGCCACAAAAAATTATGAAATAAAAAACTTTTTTACAAAACAATTAAACCGCCGAAAAAACAGAAAAGCAAAAAATAAGAAACCTTTTTTATTTAGGTACCCTTAATAACTAAGTTCTTAAACTAATATAAGTATACCTGAGTAATTTTGAATCGACGCTTTGAGTAATCCTTGTTCATTGTTCTTCCATACTTTCTCTATTAGTCCTCATCTCATTATATGTAAAGACTATGTCATCATCATCATTTCAACCGAAAGACATCCACTGCTAGACATAGGCGTCCCCCAATTAGGGGACTTTACCATAATCACCACGTTTGGCAGGCGGGTTGGCGATCGCAGTATAGTGATAAAATGCATAGAGAACGCTGCTGCCCATTCTCTAGTAAGTCCCTTCGTCGTGTTTTAGGACACTCACCGGAAGAAATGGGATGGTGCTATTATTTACGTCCGGCAACGGTAAATACGATGTACCTGGAATAAAAGTCCTATTCTCAAAAGGCCTAAGTTACACTGTATCACATAATATACCTAACAAATCCGTACCGTTATGTGCACCTCAATCACATCCAATCACACGAAATACGGCGAAACTTTAAATGAGTAAAGTTACGTCATAAAATACTTCGATATCCGAAATCCACGATACTGATACCGAATACCAATAAATGTGTCCTTACCTCATTTTAACTTGAACTTAGTGATTCATACTGATTTACTGTGCCTATTCAGAATCGATGACAAGTGTTTGTGAATCAATATCTCAGAGTTACAATCTGGCTAAGTACACATCACACCTGTATTAGGCGATAAAAGGTTAGGCAGTGCAGTGGTGTATGGTCACCAAAAGGTAACCAAACCAGGGTCGTTGTCTAAAATTGAAATTTAGTAAGAAACTCTTTATTCATGACACGAAATTATTTATTTTTTTATTTTTTTTTCATTCGAAAACATCCATCGGTTTCTTACTAAACTTCAACTATATCCAACGACACTTGTTACTTAAATCTGTTTTGGTGATTGTACATCCTCATTTCATCAGTTATATAATATATGTTTAAGTCTCATGTAATAGGGCCTATTGTTATCAACAGTGCATATATCTAGAATCCGGGCTGCTTCTGTAATATGTCTAATGGAAAGTCCTAATAACACTACCCGATATACGAGTATATATATGTATGTAATTTTATCGAAACCAAGCCTCCATGCTCAGCAGGCGTGCTTTTTAGCACTACACCAAAGAGGCAATTGAACTTAAAAAAAAAAATGAAACTGACATGGTTTTCAGCCCCAGTAACTCTGTGAGTGCTGGGCTAAGCATTCGATTCGTTCGAATGTTTGACTTACAGATAAAAGGACACAAAAGCGGAGATGATAACAAAGGTTTCAATGGAACTGAACACGCATTTCTGTGACACATCAATGACGAATAACGCTCGTCTCTATGAATGGTTTACTCCGCAGTTTTGAATAAGGATAGTTTTCACTCATGAGTTTTGAGAAACGAAAAAATTGCATCAGCTTTAGTGAGTCAATTCGTTTGTTGGTACATACATACCTACTCATACGTGTAAATTGCAACCATTTAGGTATTTTTTGTCCACGTCATATGTCGTCGAAGTGTTTAGAGCCGAATCTTATGTGATTTTATTATCTTTGTTGTTATTGCTGTCAACATTTTTGTTTTACCCACCACAGATTACAATTAAATTAAATACTAGATGGCATTAATGTTTGTGTTTCGGTCTGGGATATAGTAGGCTAATTCTCGTAATCAAAAACGATCAAAATCTAGTCGCAGTCTCATCTCGGCGACAATAAAATGTCAAAAACTTGTCAAAAATGTATGGAAATTCGAGGTATTTTTGACAGATTGAGACTGAAGTCATACTGCGAGCGATCTTAAAAATAGCGAGAATTGCCCTTCTGGTGTTAGATTACCTTCTTTCAACTGAACACTTTTACAAAAAAAAACAACCGACTTTCCTTTGTAAAAAGTTTTTATTTTTAACTTTTTAGTTATGGTAGATACTCCGCACTAATCTAATCGCGTTATTCGTTTATTTGTCGCGCAAATACTTAACGCGTATATGGTTTTCACATGGACCCCATTGTCCGAATGGAACCAAATTAAAATGGAACCATTCGGGAAGCACCAGCTTTCAAATAAAAAAAGAATCATCAAAATCGGTTCACCCAGTCAAAATTTATTAGGTAACAAACATAAAAAAATAATAATAAAAAATACAGTCGAATTGATAACCTCCTTCTTTTTTTGAAGTCGGTTAATCGAATTGATAACCTCTTCCTTTTTTTGAAGTCGGTTAAAAAGTCATAGCTTATTGTTCTCACGACATGATATTTATAATTTAGAAACATGAATGAAGTAATATATTTTTTCATAAGTAACAATATTCGCACGGGTTGATCGCTTAGACTAAAGTACGCTTGTCACGGTCGGTGGATAACTGGACAGGTGAACATTGCAAACCTCTCCGTGCTTCGGATTGTAATTCTTAGATCTTTAACAGTAGTTACGGGTCGGCAGAAGCCCGAAAGTCTCACAGTCTTACCAAGGGGTATCATGTTACTCAGTAACTGGGTTGTGGAGGTCAGATAGTCAGTCACTCTATGTAAAATACTGGTATTCAGCTGCATCCAGATAGACTGGAAGCCGACCCCAATATAGTTAGGAAAAGGCTAGGTAGATTGAATCTTCGTCCATGGAGTTTGTTGTACTTCTCCATATAAATGTACTAAGTTTTGAAAGGGACGTCAAGCTTCATCTTTCTGACTGAATCCTTGACAATTTTGGAGTGCCTGTAGATGATTTAATAGAAACGCTTTGAAGATGAGATTACGATTGCCAGTCTTTAGTATCTAGTCAATGTTTTACCTATATGTAAAAACTAATTTTATAAAGTGATAAAGTTTGTAAATCTGTTTGTAGGAAGTCATATATTTTTATTTTATTTTATTATCTTAAGAAAACTTACAGCTAGGTTATAATTAGGATAACAATAGTGAAAGAAGGCCAATTACAAGTTTTCACTGATAAAATTGGTATAGAACAAGAGACAGTAGACAAGTTAAATGAAAGTAAGAAATAAAAGAACTTGGAACGAGTAAAAGTATAACATAAAAAGTGTCAGTGATCTTCAAAAAAGCGGTTGCATAGTGTTTTTTTAAGTTTACTGACACTGGTGGTGAATAAATCAGGATCATCAATACTCTGACACATCGAGTTGTATGCTCTGCTAGCTCTTATCATATAACAGTTTTGTCTGTAGATACATCGTACAGAGGGAACATGCAGAGGTCGATGATTCCTAAAGGAAAATGATGGAACTCGTAGCCCAATTTTGCTAAGAAGTTCAGAACAATCGATTGAACCATTCGCTATTTTAAACAAAAATGCCATGTCAGAAATTTTTCTCCGCTCGATTAGTGGAAGAATGTGAAACTTCCTGCAGCGACTGTGATAATTAGGTAAATAGATTTTAGATCTATATTGAATGTACCTTAAAAACTTCCTTTGAATACCTTCAATGCGATCGACGTAAGTAACAAAAATAGGATTCCATACTGGTGAACAATATTCGAGATGACTGCGCACAAAAGCACAATAAAGGATTTTTAGTGTTTTTATATTTTTAAAATCGGCTGATATTCTCAAGATGAAACCTAGTGCCTTAAAAGCTTTTTTAATAATATTATCGATGTGTGTGTCAAAAAGAAGTTTCGAGTCAAAAGTTACGCCTAAATCTCTAATCGTATTAACTCTGGATATCGAAGTGTTGGATAACTTGTAATCATAAAGAATAGGTTTAGGTTTGCGAGTGAACGTACATATGTAACATTTCGAGATATTTAAATCTAAACGGTTGGCCACACAGTACTCTTGGAATCTGTCCAGATCAAGTTGAAGATGTTCAGCATCTTCCTCAGTTCTAACTTCACTTAGAATCTTCATGTCATCCGCAAACAAAAGAACTTTTGAGTTCCAAAAACATGAAGAGACGTCGTTGATGAAGATGTTGAAAATCAAGGGCCCCAGTAGCGATCCCTGAGGAATCCCTGAGGGGATAAACATAGTTCTGGATGTGTATCCATTCAGTACAACCGTTTGACATCTGTTGGCTACGTATGACGAGAACCACCTGAAAAGATTTCCACTGATACCTATAGCCGATAGCTTACGCAAGAGTACAGCGTGATCCAGGCGATCAAAACACTTGCTATAATCAGTGTAGATTACGTCTACCTGTGTGCGACGGGACATACATTCAGTCAAGTAATCACTGCATAGAATGAGATTGGTGGTTGTGGATCGAGCTCGTAGGAAACCGTGTTGGCGGTCACTAATACTTAGCATAAGAGTAGCATATAGCTGCTTGTATATTATTTTTTCGAGGATTTTAGCAAATAGACAAAGTTTGGAGATCGGTCTATAGTTTTCCACGTTGTCTCTAGGCCCTTTTTTATGAATCGGGGTAATCAACGCTGACTTCCAGATTGCAGGTACCTCACCCACAACTATAGTTGGGGATCGCCTGAACAAAAGAGAAAGAGGGGTAGTCAGACTTTTCGCACAGTTGAGTATAAAAACAGGCGGAATATTATCTGGTCCTGCAGATTTTGTCAAGTCGACTCCTTTTAGTAGTTTAAATACCTCCAACTCACTAACTTCGACCGAGTGTATGTCAGAAATAACATCGCCCAAATGCGTGCTAGAACCCTGCGCGCGCTCAGTAGTAAAGTCGTTGGTGCAACTATGCGAATTGAGAAAGTTCGAGTAAAAATAGTCACCAAACATGTTGCAGATATCCTCTCCGTTACTTGAAGTGCAATTTTTATATTTAAGTAAGGAGGGATACGAATTAGTTTGGTTTTTAGATTTGACATATGACCAAAACGCTTTGGGGGTCTTAAATATGCCTTCTTCAATTTTTTTTATATAGCAGCTAAACATTTCACTTTCTAATAATTTCGCACGTTGTCGGAGTAAGACAAAGGACTCGTGATCGTACTGGTTTCCGTACTTCTTGAATTTAGCGTGGTGCTTAGCTTTTTCTCTTAGAATTTTTATTAGAGGCAGCTTGTACCAGAGAGGATATCTACTGGATGGGACGACCGTCTTAACTGGTACAAAAGAATCTCGTAAATCACTGAGCGTGTCGTAGAAAAAAGATACAGCATCCTCGAGCGTTCTCGTGCTAATTTCGCTGTACCAGTCGATCCGGCTAAGCCGCTGATTAATGGCCGTGTAATCGGCCGACCCATATAAGAACTTAATCCGAGAAAGTGCAGGAAGAGTATGAAGTTCCACGAAATCGGCAGACACACAGAGAGCTTTGTGATGTGAGTCTTCCGGCACCAGGGGATTACCACAACTCGTTACTGAGACCTCGCTGTTAGACAAAACTAGGTCTAGTATTTTGTTGTTAGCATTTACATGCGAATTGTATTGCGAGAAATTACAGACGGTGAAATTATCAAAGACATTGACCTGAACATGACCTTGGATATTACTAGGCCGAACAGACTGACCGTCATCATCTGGATTCC
The DNA here is from genome assembly GCA_932294355.1 of Aporophyla lueneburgensis. Taxonomy (NCBI): domain Eukaryota; kingdom Metazoa; phylum Arthropoda; class Insecta; order Lepidoptera; family Noctuidae; genus Aporophyla; species Aporophyla lueneburgensis. The sequence continues at coordinate 21,644,360 of OW028748.1, read as the reverse complement.
AGATTATGTTTGGAAGGTTAAAATCTCCAAGAACTAAAAATTTATCAGCCGGATGCTTCTGAACAATGTCTGTTAGGTTATTAGAAAAAATAGTTAACTGACCTGCCTGGGAGTGGCCAAACTTCTGATCACAGATGTACACTACACATAAATGCATTTTGTATGATACACGCGGTCTTTTCCTATGAAGGGTGATAGTGACCCATAAGTCTTCAGCAGACGAGAACCATTCACTGCGTAGACCACTGACAATTTCCCGTCGCACTGCAATAAGCACACCACCACCCAAAGTTTGCTTTGTACTGGAGTAATTTCTGTCGCGCCTCCACACTATGTAACGGTCGTCAAACAATTCGCGGTCATTAATACCTTCAATAAGCCAAGTCTCAGTTAAGCAGATAATATCATAAAAATTAACACACACGTTTCGATAAAATACTGACGTTTTTGTACGCAATCCCCGAACATTTTGATAAAATACACTAATAGGTGGCATCGCAATGAGAAATATAACGCATTAGAATTTCAATAGAAATTGTTAAGTGAGGTACATTCGGTTTAAAGCAATAAAATAAATACATTAGAAAAACGAGCGAGACCAAAATGATCAACCTAATATAAGCCCTAATTACAAGTAAATAAGATTCAATAGAGTAATAGCCATGGTCAACATCGAGCGATAAGAGAACAAAAGGACAGCGGCGAAGGAATGTGCACAAAAAATCAGAACCAGTGGTTCTCAAACCATTAACATAATGAGTGCGATTATACAGGTAAAACATAGAATAACGCTGACATAACACTTTTAACTGAGAAACTTTTTTAGGTCCTGTTCCGTCTTTATATGATGAGTTGGGGAGGTCGTATTTTTCTTTATGAGGATTTTGCAACCAACTACCCAAGTGTATAAAAAACCTCGTTCCTTAGCCAGTTTTTTTGTTTTGTTTAAAAGCATTTTGTTCTCAAATGTCAGGTGATCGTTCACATAGATGACACTGTCAGACTGTAGACCCAGCTTGCTCGCTGTTATAGATGATCCAAGTTTCTTTGCTGCAGCCACGAAATCATTTTTCAGGTATCTATTATGAACTGAGCAAATAATGTTTTTATTATGTTCGTTGTTTCGCATTGGTACTCTCGCAATGAAGTTTATCTGCTCTTTCGGGATGCTGCACCCAATTAAATCTCCGATCATACCAACAATTGCAAACAAATTTTCTGAGTTCGTTGCTGGAACACCCTTAATTTCTAGATTGTTCATTCTAGATCTTTGCTCAGTTTCACGATGTAGATCTTCTATTTTGGAGCATCGATCATGTAGCACTGCCATCTGGACTTTGGTCTTCTTAAAGCCGTCCACTTCACTCTCCAACCCCGACACTTTTGTGGCTAATGTCTCCACCGAGTGATCCAGAAATTCGACATCTGTCTTAAGACTCGAGTAGTCCGATCTGATAGATTTAAGCTCTGCCAGTTCCAATTGGATAGCTTTCACATTCTCTATTAATGCGGGCAGACCATCCATCCGGGCTGAGAGGGCCTTCAGCTCAGACATGATACTTTCCATGTCGGCCGCTACGGGCGCAGCGGTGGCTGTGGCTGCAGGGCGAGGACTGGATGCTGCCGAGGATTTACAATTGCTGCACTTCCATGTGTTCTTACGTTCACCCAATTTCCTCCATCCACCTTCGGTGATGCCAGCGCAGGGAAAGTCGAACTGTCCCTGACATCCCACACATTTGGCACCATCCCTACTCTCAACTTGGCAACGCTTACATTTAAACATCTCGTAAAGGTGACGAAAACTTTGAGAACCGTAGTAAGGTAATTAGTCGTTAACCGAGTCGCAAAGAATATATTATGCGTGTGACCGATTTGCTGTCTACCGTCAACTGAAATATGGAACTACTACTAGTCGCATTAGAATTTTTTAACCACAATTCTTAAGAAAGGTTAAGATCACGCTACAACCCTTAGAAGCTGAGCGAAATTTATTTATTTATTTGCTAAGCACAAAGTCCCAATAACTAAATCACAAATACATCAAATTCATTACAACTGTTAGCGCCATCTATTTTTATTTTGTTAAACTATTACGCAAGATGTCAAGCTCTTCCTTTTCCCGCCAATTATATCGTGCACCTCAAATTTCTCCTTGATGAGTGTCGCCCTCTGTACTATAATATGAATGTTATAAGTTCATAGCAGTCCCACTGTTTCTATAGTGGTGTTATTTGTGGCTTCGACAGTTGAACTGAAGTGCTGTGTTGTGCCTCTGGACTTTGCCGACACGTGGTGAGCCGAATTGTGAGGACTCCGGAGCTCCCAGATTCTGCTGGCAGATCGAGCGGCTTCCCGAGGTGCACGATTCCCTCACCCCTGGCCCTAGACGAGACACTTGCGTTCATCAGTTTTTCGGTCCGCGTCGAAGGTACCTAATTCGCCTTCCGTCGGAGCCCCACCATTATTGTGGTCCTTCGAACCGTATTGATACAGTTTCCACCCCTTTTAGGTCACCTAATAGGAGATTTAGTGTTAAAACCCGCCGTTTTTAGGTTTTCGTTAGCCTAGAAAACGTAACTCCGCCATTACGTTCGCTGCGTACCGCGAAGGTATTTATTTCATTTTGTTACCGCTTAACACTAAATACTTATTTTCCCGCTGTCATACTAATATTTCATCTTATTATTCGCTGTAATATTCATATTCTCAGTGGTATTCGCGAAATAAGGTTCTATTTCGATAATTTTCACTGAGACTTACCTTTTTAGAAGTACCCACTTGTGGTTACTTTTATATTATTCGCAAATTCACAAATAAATTATTTTGTATACTTCTTAATTTAAAATTCTCATTTCATAATGAAGAAAGCTATTAAGTCTGGTAGTACGGAGTTTTCGTTGTTGGCGTTGGACGCCAAACGGAATGCTTTATTCGAGTGTTTACAGTCTGCCTACGATTTATCTAAAGACATAGGCACGGGAGATGATGCGAAAGAGGCTTTTCTGGACGCTAGCTCAAACATTGACGCTATTCGTTCCGAATTTCATGAAGTTATGGATCAGTATAATAACTGTCTACTGACAGCTGATCCCACCGCGCGCGCTGATTACAAAGCGCTGGTTTCGTTTGAACAGTTATATAGTCGCTTAAAACGTTTGGTTGCTTCCAATACCAATGCAGACGTCGTTCCGTCCATCTTAGAGAAAAAATCTTCTATCATTAAGTTACCGCCGATTGAATTAATGAGTTTTAACGGTGACATTCGTTCATGGCCATTGTTTTACTCAAATTATAAATCCGCTGTTCATGATAATCCATCTCTCTCGGATCATCAAAAATTACATTATTTACAGGGCAAATTGTCCGGTAAAGCGCTAGCCGCATGCGCCGGCATTGTACCTACCGCTGAGAATTACGAACTCATTTTCAATACGCTAGTGAATAGGTATGAAGACAAACGCACACTAGCGGCCACTTATTTAAAACAGATCATAGATTTTAAACCGTTAACTTCCGTTACTTCCGATAATTTGGACATTTTTAATGATAAGTTTGTTAACGCCGTCCGTGCCTTACAACATTTAAAAATTCCAGATTTATTGAATTTAATTTTCGTACAAATAGCTATTACCAAGTTAGACAGTGAAACTGTTCGTAACTTTGAAAACAGTCAGGATCAGTCTGATATTCCTTTATTTGATGATTTAGTCGATTTCGTTAATAAACAGAGTAAAATATTGCATCGCGCTCACGCTTTAACTGCCGGCGCGCAAGTACATAAATCCGCAAACTCAGCTGATCGCTCCCGCAGTTCTAATGATAGTAAAAAGCCGCAGTCCTCCCCGCGTTATAACACGTATGTAAGCACGGTCGAATCTGATTCAACAGATAAATGTTTGTGTACTAATGTCACACATCAACACTTATTTATGTCCTGATTTTCATAAATAAACTCCGTATGAACGCTTACAGGTTGTTAGGAAAATTAAGGGTTGCGTTAATTGTTTAAGTATTAAACATAAAATATCGAGTTGTCAATCCGCATCTGGCTGTAGAGCGCGTAAACAACGTCACCATTCACTATTACATTTTACTCGGGATTCGAACCCACGGACCGCGGAAGCGGCGAGTTCCACTATACCTACGCCGCAGTGCGAAGCGCCCGATCCGGTGACGTCAACGCAAGCGAACGTTGCTGTCGTCCCTTTCGCACCCGTGCCCGCGTCCGAGCCGGTGCACTCCGCCACGCAGCCTGATGTAGCTTTGTGTTCGATGTCCGTTGACGCTCCGCGTTCTGTTTCCGCTAATGCAGCGAGACGCCGCAATGTAATTCGCATACTACTGTTTTACTCGCTACAGCGCAAGTCGTGGCGTACGATAATACTGGACGTGAACATTTAATAAGAATTTTACTTGATTCCGCTTCGCAAAGTCACTTCATTACTAAGGGAATGTTGTGAACGTTTACGTTTACGTCAAAACAATACACGGTCTACGACCGTAAGAGGTTTTGGAGGCACAGAGAAGACGTCGTTCGGGACAATAAATTTACGTATATTTTCACGCTTTAACAAAAATATCCGATTTGATATTGACTCGTTAGTAGTTGATCAAATTACGGACAACTTACCTGCCGCTTTTGTTGATATTAAGGCCCTACCTTACTCGAATAAACTTCAGTTCGCTGATGATAGTTTCGCTATTCCAAGTAAAATTGATATTTTAATTGGAGCATCGCTGTTTCCGCATTTACTTTTGCCTGACGTGGTTCCTGGTGGCCCGTCAGTGCCCGCCGCTGTCAATACGGTGTTAGGCTACGTACTCATGGGGGTCGTACCTACACTCAGTAACCGCCCAGCATGTGTCACATCGTGCTGCGCCATAGTCCCTTCGCCTATGGATAACAATTTGATTTCCCGCTTCTGGGAACTTGAAGAAGTTCCTGGCCCGCCCGTTCAGCATCCTGCTGATGCTGAATGTGAATATTTTTATCGTTCAACTACGCAACGGGACCCAGTTACTGGTCGCTATACCGTGGGTCTACCGTTTGATAAGGATGTGTTCACACTGGGTGACTCATTCAATATCATTGTAGACGTTTTTTATGCTTAGAGAGGAAGCTTGAAGCTTCACCTGAGCTACGCGCCGCTTATGACGAAGTTTTAAATGATTACCTTTCTAAAGGTTATATCTCGCCCGTCTCAGTTCTTCCGCATGAAACTGCAGATGTGTATATAATCCCACATCATGGGGTTCTCCGCCCAGACAAGTCTTCGTCTAGGTTGCGTCCCGTGCTGGATGGCAGCTGTAAAACATCGTCCGGTGTTTCGTTAAATGATTTGCTGCACAGTGGGCCCAACCTACAGGGTGATTTATTCAAAATTATTTTAAATTTTCGTCTACACTCTGTAGCGATGACCGCTGATTGTAAACAAATGTTTTTACAAATTATGATTCGCGAATCTGATCGACGTTATCAGAGAATTCTTTATCGTTTTAATCCTAACGACCCGCTTTGTTTATATGAATTTAGTAGAGTTTGTTTTGGCTTAAAGTCCAGTCCTTACCACGCTCTGCGCACTGTGCAGCAACTCATCGCTGACGATGGCGCTGAGCATCCCCGCGCTGCTGCCGTCGCCTCCTCGTGCCTGTATATGGATGATGTTGCATTTTCTGTCAATACCGAAGACGAGGCGATTGACACCGCTAAAGATTTAATTGCTCTTTTTAAGGGCGCTCAATGGGACCTTGTGAAGTGGAACAGTAATTCAAAGTCTGTTCTTAATGAACTTCCCGCCTCTCATAAGGTGACGACTGAGGTTGAATTTGACAAAACCGCTGACCATAAAATCTTGGTTCTTCGCTGGTCTATAGACCAAGACATTTTCTATTTTAAAATCAACCCGTCAAGTTCGAATATCGCGTGCACTAAGCGCACCATACTGTCAACCGTCGCGAGACTGTGGGATATCATGGGATTCGTCGCTCCTTCTATTTTAGTAGCTAAAGCAGTTGTGGCAGTTGAAGGTGGATTGGGACGTCCCTGCTCCTACTCATATTGTCAAGGCTTGGCAACAATTTACTTCAGAGTTACCAGCCCTAAACGAAATTAAAATACCGCGCTGTTTAGAAGTGAAGAACGACTGTGAATTGACATTGGTCGGGTTCGCTGACGCCAGTGGCGAAGCTTATGGTGGCGTAGTATACCTACACGTTGGCTCTGCCTCCGGCAATATTGTCCGCCTTTTATGTTCCAAGTCAAAGATCGCGCCCTCTTCGCCCATTACGATTGCTCGTATGGAACTTTGTGCAGCACTTTTGCTGTCAAAATTGCTTCGGACTGTTCTTGAGACTTATGACAACCGTTTTGCAATTAAAATTTACGCCTTTACCGATTCAAAAGTCGCACTCTATTGGATTAAAGGTTCACCGCATCGTTGGCAAACGTTCGTTGCCAATCGAGTTATTAAAATTACTGATAATATTTCCGCAGATAACTTTTATCACGTTGCAGGGGTTGAGAACCCGGCAGACTGTCTGTCACGTGGTGTTTCTCCTGCTAAGTTAAAAGACCACCCTCTGTGGTCCCAAGGGCCCCCCTGGCTAACGTTACATCCGTCGCAGTGGCCTATTACTAAAGGTACGGAACCGCTCACGTTGGACGAGATACCTGAACAAAAGAGACTCGTTCACGCTGTTTTAATTCCCGCTGACGCTTCTTATGTTCATGATACTCTTTGCCGCCTTTCGTCATGGAGTAAAATACTTCGTACGATTGTTTACATTTATAGATTCGCTAATTTGTTACCACGTCGCGATTCCGTACATATAACCGCAGCTGATTTGAGTTTTGCAGAAAACAAATTGCTGAAACTCATCCAAAATAAACGTTTCAATAATGAAATTTTAAATTTAAAACTGAACACGCAGGTTTCATCATCTCTTAATAAATTAAGACCGTTTTTACATAACGATTTAATCAGAGTTGGTGGACGTCTCACCCATTCTGATCTAAGTTACTCACAGCAGCACCCGGTACTTCTGCCAAGCCATGACTTTTTTGTTAATTTATTAATTCAATATTATCATAAGAAATATTTACACGCTGGGCCTGAACAGCTCATGTCACTATTACGGCAGAAATACTGGATACTGTCTGCTCGTCGTGCTATTCGTAAGGTAGTTCACGATTGTAATATTTGTTTCCGCGCTCGACCGCGTCCCGTCTTCCCGCTCATGGCTGACTTGCCGGACTGTCGGACGCGTCAGGTTATTAAGCCGTTTACTCACACGGGCTGTGATTACGCAGGTCCTATATCTTACACTCCCATTCGCCGTCGGGGTGCAAAGGCTTTGAAAGCATATTTTTGCGTGTTCACTTGCTCATTTACACTCGCATATTTACATAGTTTACAAACCCGAGAGAAATGGAATACTCCGTCTGTGCCAATCAAGCCTGGCACGGTTGTTGTTATTATAACTGACAATTCACCTCCTTTATCGTGGCCATTAGCGATAGTAGAGAAGATTCTTCCTTCCAACGATGGTATAACGCGTGTAGTTTCTGTAAGGACAGCTAAAGGTACATACGTGCGTCCGGTCGTACGTTTGTGCCCATTACCTACGCAATAAGATTGTTTTTTTTTTTTTTTTTGTAACCACAGTAGTTTAAGTGCTAGCAGTTAGTTAGTTTAAGATTGTCGCAGTTTATCTTATATAAATCGCAGTTTCAATATTATATTTTCGCAGTTCTTTATTACACTTTATGATTGGGTTTACAGGTGACCCTTTAAAAGGGGGAGAAAATGTTAGCGCCATCTATTTTTATTTTGTTAAACTATTACGCAAGATGTCAAGCTAGTCCTTTCCCTGCCAATTATATCATGCACCTCGTAATTTCTCCTTGACGAGTGTCGCCCTCTTTATGGCTCGCTCGAGAAAGACATTATAATATTCCAAAATGGATTCCGCCGTGATCGCAACTCCGCTGTACTTTTTTATCGCAGAACGATATAATTTGAATATTATAAGTTGTTTTGAAAAGAAATTGCCAAATTATCACTTCCCAAACAAATTTTCGCATAATTTCATTTGCCAAATTATTACTTACCAAAAAATCTCTTTACAAATAATTGTTACGAAAACCTATGTTTGGCAAGTGAACGTTTGAACAATAACTTGTTCACCAACTAGTACTTTTACCATTTTTTATCTAGTCAAATATTTCAGTTGGTATAACATATTTTACGCAAAATTAAATAAGCCAAATATTTGGTGTCGTCAATTTTAAACTTACCATTTCTGTTTAGTCGATTGCGTAGCCAATGACAAAAATTTTGCATCTATATGTTAGTTGCACAGATTATACAAATTAAATTACAATGTGTAAATAAGTGGGTAGATGGTAAATCATAAATGTCGCGCGATGTGGGTAAGTCATGCAAAACACTATCACTGTGTTGTATGTAAAATACCGATTAATACAATTCCGAAATAAAAACGCCTTGTAAAACCGAATAGCAAGACAAATAAACACATAATTGCTCGTCAGAGAGAAGTATAATATTATGTTTAGTATCAGAAGGTAGAATTAAAAAACATGCAAGCAAGCATGCAGCATGGAAGCAGGCATGCAGCGTGCACGCAGACATGCAGCATGCAAGCAAGCATGCAACATACAAGCAGGCATGCAACATGCAAGCAGACATGCAACATGCAAGCAGGCATGAACCATGCCATGCAAGCAAGCATGCAGCAAACAAGCAAGGCTGCAGCAAGCATTGTATCTGTCACGGCTCCGGCGCTGCGGGCTTTGGGCGGCCCCACACTTACTTATCGTCGCAGATGGTTTTAACGCTCACCACCGCGACTTCGGCTTGCTGGCCGGCTGCGCCGGCCAGCCTCAGCCGCGGCGGCGGGCCTTCAAACCACCTGCTCCTCAGCTCGCGGGCCGCCCCACCCCTCTGCGCCTATGCGGGTTTAAATTACACTCTAGGGGTAGGGCAGACAAGACTGCGTAAAGTCGGTTTTGCAGCGATTCGTTTCTGTCACTAAATTTTGTAGCAAAACTTGTTGACTTTTAGTTTATTCGGAGGATTGAAAATCGGAATGTCGTTTTTCGGACCGAGAACCCTTCGAGCATTTGATTCTTCGAACATATGATAATCGGAAAACTAACAAATCGCATTTACGACTTTCGGTAAAATAAATTTCGTGATTTTTAATAATAGACATAGACATTCTTAGGTATTATGAAATTCGGACTTTTGAAAATCGGAATATCGAAATTCGGAATAAAATATTTCGGAGTATTTGGGTGTTCCCTTTGCTATTTTGTACTCGCGTAAATAAATGATTACCTATATTAAAATAAAATTGCATTTTTAATTATACAATTCCCAAAAAAATCTTATTTTTGCCTTTATATTTTTTGTCATAACAAATCATTTGACTAAACGTTTATTGTCTTAATATTGTTTGCTGTAATAAATCATTTGATTAAAGACCAAAAGCCTTAATGACATTATCCTTGGTAACAGTCTGCCAAGTAAACATTTGACCAAATGAAAATGTGCGTACTAAAATTATTCCAAATATTACATTGGTATAAAAAAAGGTTGCTAAAATTTGTTTGGGTAATGAAAATTTGGCAAAATCTTTTCGGCAAAACGGCAGGATCCCGTCTCACAACTCGCGCGCTACATATTGAAGTAGCCACTGATCTTAGCACCGCCAGTTTTTTAGCTGCACTTAAACGGTTCTTGTCTCGCAGGGGCCCTGTGACTCGGACAGAGGCACTAATTTTGTAGGCGCTAATTCTTATTTACACGACTTATATAAATTTCTTAATAATGTCGAGTTCCGCTCTCGCTTCGAAGAAGAGCTTGCTGAAAACCGTATTACATGGAAGTTTAACTGTCCGGCCGCCCCACATTTTGGCGGATGTTGGGAGAGTATGGTGAAGGTCGTCAAGACGCACCTTTTCAAGGTCATCGATCAACAGCTTCTCTCTTACGAAGAGCTAGTTACAGTGCTCGTTCAGATCGAGTGTTTGATAAATTCTCGGCCTCTTACGGTCTTGAGTGCCGATCCCGCAGAACCTACCGCGTTAACGCCAGGTCATTTTTTGCATACCGCTCCTTTACTCTCATTGCCCGCGCCTGAAGTAGAATCAGATAATCTCAACTTGCTTCAGAGACATTCTCTGCTTGATAAATTAGTGCAATCTTTTTGGAAAAGATGGAGAATGGAATATTTACATAGTTTACAAACCCGAGAGAAATGGAATACTCCGTCTGTGCCAATCAAGCCTGGCACGGTTGTTGTTATTATAACTGACAATTCACCTCCTTTATCGTGGCCATTAGCGATATTAGAGAAGATTCTTCCTTCCAACGATGGTATAACGCGTGTAGTTTCTGTAAGAACAGCTAAAGGTACATACGTGCGTCCGGTCGTACGTTTGTGCCCATTACCTACGCAATAAGATTGTTATTTTTTATTTTTTTTTTGTAACCACAGTAGTTTAAGTGCTAGCAGTTAGTTAGTTTAAGATTTTCGCAGTTTATCTAAACTAATATTATAAATGCAAAAGTAACTCTGTCTGTCTGTCTGTCTGTCTGTCTGTCTCGCTTTCCTCCTAAAACTACTGAACCGATTTAAATGAAATTTGGTACACAGATAGTTTAGAGCCTGAGAAAGGACATAGGCTACTTTTTATCCCGGTAGTATGTTCCCGCGGGATAATTTCCGACCTTCACGCGGGTGAAGCCGCTGGCAAAAGCTAGTCTTATATAAATCGCAGTTTCAATATTATATTGTCGCAGTTCTTTATTACACTTTATGATTGGGTTTAAAGATGACCCTTTAAAAGGGGGAGGAAATGTTAGCGCCATCTATTTTTATTTTGTTAAACTATTACGCAAGATGTCAAGCTAGTCCTTTTCCCGCCAATTATATCGTGCACCTCAAATTTCTCCTTGACGAGTGTCGCCCTCTTTGTGGCTCGCTCGAGAAAGACATTATAACAGTCCAAATATGGATTCCGCCGTGATCGCATCTCCGCTGTGCTTTTTTATCCGCTGTACTTTTTTATCGCAGAACGATATAATATGAATATTATAAGTTCATAGCAGTCCCGCTGTTTCTATAGTGGTGTTAGTTGTGGCTTCGACGGTTGAACTGAAGTGCTGTGTTGTGCCTCTGGACTTTGCCGACACGTGGTGAGCCGAACTGTGAGGACTCCGGAGCTCCCAGATTCTGCTGGCAGATCGAGCGGCTTCCCGAGGAGGTAGGTGCACGATTCCCTCACCCCTGCCCCTAGGCGAGACACTTGCGTTCATCAGTTTTTCGGTCCGCGTCGAAGGTACCTAATTCGCCTTCCGTCGGAGCCCCACCAACAACATTAAAACAAAATACATTAAATTCATTACAACATTAAAACAAAATACATTAAATTCATTACAACATTAAAATAAATTAAAATACATTAAATTAAAATACATTAAATTAAAATACTTCAAATCAAAATACATAAAAATGAAAATACATTCACAATCAAATGTAATCCAACCAATACAGTAAAATACAAAAAGATTTAAAGTCCACTAAAAGTAAATTGCACTATAAAATAAAATGAAAATAAGTCGCAAAGAACGCTAAGTGAAAACGAGGTCAAGCGTGGGCGGGCTATGAGAACGTTTATGGACACGACGGTTTGGGGGCAAAAATTTCACGCGAACGAAGTCGCAGGCGAAAGCTAGTATAGTTATAAGCACCTTACAGTTCGCTAAATCCATCTATCTATACCCGCTTATCAAAGGAGACCCAATGGTCACGCGTTCCATAGATACGGTGTTTGAAACGTAAGAAATTCCATCGTGACATCTTACCAAGCCATGCAGTGCAACTGCATGATACAGACCCCTGATATGTTATCGTTATCGTCATCTCTGGAGACACATCGATCAGTCACCCTTATCTCTTATCTTATCTCCTCATGTCTTGATGCGTATTTGTTTATGTGTCTTTCCATAAACACATAGATTACTAGATAGGGTCTAAAAATACTTGCTCTTATTGTTAGATAGTTTACTGATGCCCTTGTGGTACAAAGGGTCTATAGTCGATACTAATATTATAAAGCTGGAGAGTTTGTTTGTTTGATGAACGCGGTAATGTCTGGAACTACGGGTCAGAATTGAAAAATTCTTTATGTGTTGGGAAGCCTATTTAAGAACAGGAAGAAGAAGGCTATAGGCTATATAACATCACGCTACGATCAAAAGAACCGGAACAGCAACGAAAAATGGAGGAAAACTGGCAGGCAATTACATACGACTGGAAGGGTCAGGGGAGCAAAATTTTGACGCGGACGAAGTCGCGGGAAGAAGCTAGTCCATTATATTTTGTTGGAAAAACAAGATATTATTTTTAATACGTACCTTCGCATAAAACACGTTTGGACGTGGACGTTGCGGATACCAATCCGTCTTAGCACTATTTCGATTAACAGCACATAGCGAAAAAAATCTTTTTCATTTTTATTATCTAATACTAGCCGTAGCCGACATCTTCTTCTGCGATCCAGGATAAAAGTAATCCATGTCCTTACATGTATCGAAAACGTTCCAAAAAATATCAAAATAAATTTACTTTATAACTGTAACCTAAGCATAATAATTCATTAAGAAACTTTTGTGTAACTGTTTGTTTTCACATATAAATAAATAAATGTATATCACTAGGAATCGCTTTGATTTTTGTCAGTTCTACCACATTCCTGGCGTTGTTTACGTTGCAAAGCAGATAATGTTTTCGAGCATATAAAAGAATTTATTAATAGTGTGTTACAGAATAAGGGTGCAAGTCAAGGTCTCCTCAAGCGCACAATTTCATCCAAATCCATTCAGCGGTTTTATCGTAATAGCTACTAGCACTTCGCCCGCGACTTCGTCCGCGTGAAATTTATCACTCGTGTTACTGCGGAATAATGTAGTTTTCTATAGATGAAAGTTTTTTTTTAAATAGTTAAGCATTTTTTGAATTTATCAATTACAAACAATCAAATCTTTCCGATTATCCATTAGTAAAGTTAAAGCAAAAGCCTCACATTGAAATATCTTCTTGGAAGCTGCTTGAAATATTGCTCACGTAAAGTTCTATTTAGTTTAGTTCTGATAGGTAGTTTGGATCTATTTCTGACAGGAGAGAATTTCTTGCCCCTTTTGTGACGAAAAAGAACATACTTAACGCGGCATCTTCAAGCATATCATCCTCACCTGCTAACCCAACTATGTTGAACTCGGTATCCAGTCTAACCAGCTGCAGGTACCAGTATTTTACATGGAGCGACTCAGACCTCCACAATGCAGTCATTCGGTAATACGACAGCCTTGTTAAAACTGGTTGTCAGATTTCGGGCTTCTGACGACCCGGAACCAACGGCATTAACGTGCTTCCCGAGACACGGAGGACTCTGGGTATGTAAAGATGGTCACCATCCACGGACCAATCAACGGACCCACCCCTTTTTAGGGTTCCGTTGCCAAATGGCAAAAAACGGAACCCTTATAGATTCGTCATGTCTGTCTGTCCGTCTGTCTGTCTGTCTGTCTGTCTGTCTGTCCGTCCGTATGTCACAGCCACTTTTCTCCGAAACTATAAGAGCTATGCTGTTGAAACTTGGTAAGTAGATGTATTTTGTGAACCGCATTAAGATTTTTACACTAAAATAGAAAAAAAAAAAACAATATATTTTGGGGTTCCCCATACATAGAACTGAAACTCAAAAATGTTTTTTTTCATCAAACCCATACGTGTGGGGTATCTATGAATAGGTCTTCAAAAATGGTAATGAGGTTCCTAATATCATTTTTTTCTAAACTGAATAGTTTGCACGAGAGACACTTCCAAAGTGGTAAAATGTGTGTCCCCCCCCCCCCCGTAACTTCTAAAATAAGAGAATGATAACACTAAAAAAAATATATGATGTACATTACCATGTAAACTACCACCGAAAATTGGTTTGAACGAGATCGAGTGAGTAGTTTTTTTTTAAAACGTCATAAATCGTAAACCACAATTTACCTTACATTCAATCAACTGAAATATAAATTTAAAAAATAAGTTTGTACGGAACCCTCGGTGCGCGAGTCCGACTCGCACTTGGCCGGTTTTTTTTTTTTTTGTATGTGAAATCATCAAATGACTTCTCCCGCTCTGGGCGGAGCGCGAGGGCGTGTCAGACTTTTACTGACTAAAACCCACCCGTGTTCCTTCAGTTGTCCATGTGCCAGGGTCACGGTATCTCGCTTGAACAATCACGCGACCTCGGCAGGACCCCCTGACCGCTCGATCTGTGCGGCTATAATTACTTAGCCACAAGCCCTAGGCGTTTATCGAAATCATGTGTTGCCGTAATCCACACTTCCACACTATAATATTATATATGCAAAAGTAACTGTGTCTGTCTGTCTCGCTTTCCTGCTAAAACTACTGAACCGATTTAAATTAAATTTAGTACACAGATAGTTTAGAGCCTGAGAAAGGACATAGGCTACTTTTTATCCCGGTAGTATGTTCCCGCGGGATAATTTACGACCTCCATCCGGGCGAAGCCGCTGGCAAAGGCTAGTAGTCTATAATACGTAGAGAGTTTATCCACTCGTGTCTTCGGGGTTAGGAAATTTCTCCATGTGAATGAGCCTTTGGGCCTTTGGTTATAAACAATTTTTCTTTCTTTTCTTTCTTTCTTTTTTTTCATTGGAAAAGCGCTCATTAACACAGCACTCATGAAACCATTTAGTTTGAATACGAGCGAGAGGGATTTCCCAGTAAGCAATAACTGATTCTGCATACTGTTAATAGCTCTCGCGAGGATTAAAGTGTTTTAAGCATCGTTTATGTTTTACAGAAGCTAAAATGCTTACTTAATTTCACTGAAATAATACACATATGCGAAAAGCACAGAACCGGTCGAGGTGGGTGCTTGGGGGAGGCCTATGTCCAGCAGTGGACGTCTTTCGGCTGAAATGATGATAATGATGATGAATACACATAACATCACGCTATTTCCCTAGGTATAGGCAGTTACAAGAGTAGAGTACATAATCTTTTCGCTTGTTAGCCCTGTTACCTTCAAGACTTATAGGGATCAAGAAAATTTTGAAACCTATAGGTATCCTGCCGGGGTCGCGTGATTGTTCGAAAGAGATACCGTGACCCTGGCACATGGGCAACTGATGGAACACGGGTGGGTTTTAGTCAGTAAAAGTCTGACACGCCCTCCCGCTCCGCCCAGAGTGGGAGAAGTCATTTGATGATTACCCATCCCGAAAAAAAAAAAGGTAATTGATATTGTGTGTATACCTAGCCACTGTTACAGTGGTGGAAGAGTTCTAATTCGTAGGTCCAAACCCAAACAGGCGGTTTACTTTGTTTAATTTCTCATCACCACTGCTCTCAAAACGATGAAAGAAAAACGGCTATGTAAAACATGTCTAGCATGTCCGAGAACCAAAAATCCGAAGACATGTGACGTCTACCAACCCGTACAGCGCCCAGGTACTAGGGGCCCACTGCCTCTCACATAGAAGAGGCTTGTCTTCTAGGAGTGGGAGTATTTAGACTTATGTACGTTATGTGTAAACGCTTAAATTAAGTGATTTTCATTCATTTAATGCCTCTTATCAATATGGTGTATTTTGCGGTTGCTAATAGGCTGACAAAATACCAAAACTCAATAGTTCCAATATTACCTATCAGCAAACCACACCGACCTCTAACAGGCTATATAGCCTATTGCCCTATGTAGTTGAAAAGTGCATTGCGATGAGACACAGAATATCAGAGAGAATAATACCGTAATATACAGTCGATTTGATTTCTAAATAGTGTAAATTGTGCCTACTATTTCTGTGGCTAATTTCATTTACAGCTTTTGAAGTGAACATTTCTTCAGGCGCTCTTTTATTTATTTTATTTAAATATGCTTTATTATACACCAGAAAATACATTACAACAAGAACATTTAACACAAAAAAACATACAATGGACGGCCTTATCGCTTTCTGCGATCTCTTCCTCTTTGTAAACAGTGAACGAAACTGAATTGGGTCGGTGACGCTGAATCGCGTATACTCGGCTCCAGTCGTGATTTTTGACTTGAATCGTATGATCATGGTAGGTACACACATTTTTCATAATATGATCAATAGAGGAGCTTCATTTTGTTGCCAATATTTTGCTAGGTGATCGGTATTGTTGAAACAGGTGATATTTAACTAAGTATTTATTATTTAAATAGTGTCTTGTCACTAATCGCTTCAGTTCCTCATAAAGGACAAAGAGTAAACAAAGCTGAATAAAATAACTATCCAACTGTTCTATACCAGGATATAAGTATAGTTTTCATACAATTAAAGGACAAAATCAAATACAGGTTTATAAGTGAATGTCGCATATAATCGTGAAGAAATAACTAAAAAAATACTTCAACAAAATTAAGCCTGGCCCTGGATGTTGACGATGATTTGGACAAGGGGGCTGGCAGTGGGGGTCACAACGGGGGATGGTTCGTCAATAACGGGGTTGGGGGCGATGACGACGGGGCTGGGGACAATCTCGACAGGCTCGGGCTTGGCGGGGGCCAGACCAGCGGGGGCGACGACAGCGACGACCTCCTGGAAAAAAGAAGATGACATTTAGTAATGTTAAATAGTAAAAAATATAAGTATTGATAACAAAAATGTTGTTTTACGTTTTTGCAATTCACAGGCCAGTAAACCAATCAGGCTGTATGATTCGCAACCTAGCACTTCCCCGTAAAGTTCCATTTATAAGTCTTCTCCTATTAGTACTAAAAAACCTCATCTTAAGTATTAAGAAAATGATTGATGTCCTTACAACTTGGTTGCCAGCGAAGAGAGCATCCATGATCTCGTTCAAGGCATGTTCTAGGTAGGGCACCAGAGCAGGGTCGGTGGCAGGGTCTTGAAGAGCCTCAGACAGCTCCTGGAGGCTCCAGTAGCTGACTTCCAAGGGTTTGGCGGGAACACCGACGGCCTCCTGAAATGTAAAACGAGGTTATGCGTTAGCGAACTTAAAGTGAAGAAATTGGTTAGTATCATTTTATTTTAAGTAACGATTGTACGTTCAAAAACATTTAAACAACTTTAATTTGCAATAAATATGGACAGACAAGTGTCGGTATAAGTATATAGCAAGCACAGTTTAGCGCCATCACGTCTCCTTTAATGGCTTTCCCTCAGAATTATTGTTTGGAACAAACAAGTCTAGTCCATTGCAAAGGTAAGCAACGGCACCCAATCTCCGTAAGATTGACACCAGCACGATTCATATCTGTCGATGGGACAGACCACTAAATGGCCCCACTACGCCTAGTCCAAAAGGCACTTTTGAAGGTCAACAGACAAATAGAATTGATTCCAGATATCCCTTACAAAAATTAGTTTCGCATGGATTAAAATGGGCAAGAAACTCGATAGTTGTTCTTTTAAAACTCACAACGGGGATTCCAGCGTGGATGGCGTCCATCATTTCGTTGAGGGCATGTTCCAGGTAGGGAATGAGAGCGGGGTCGGTAGCAGGGTCTTGCAGGGCAATGGAGAGATCGTGCAGAGTCCAGCCGGTCAGATCGACGGGGGCGGTCACATCAGCGGGTACCTGAAATGGAAAAGTTTTTTTGATGACAGACATCTCATCATGCCTTTGATGTAAGCAGAGCTGCACAGTAAGCCCACATTTCGCCAGGTATGTTTTAGTCCCAGGAGATTAACTTTTATGCATGTAACTTGGCATAAATCCAGACTAACTTTTAGTGGGTCCTGAGAAATTAGTCATATGAACCCTTATCTGGACCAAGGAGTCGAATTCAGTTTCCCAAGCTCAGCAAACACTTATAACCACAGGACCAACAAGGCAGTAAAAGCTACTAAGGAACAGTGATCCAGAGGACCAGTGGTGATGAGAGAAACCAAAAAAATTAAATAGTCAGTGCTATTCTCAGCTATGGTTGATCTTGAATTTTTCGTTGCTGACGTATAAATATTTTGTTATTTATCCATTACCAGAAATCACAAAGAACTTACGACGGGTTGCTCAGCGAAGATGGAGTCCATCAGGTCATTGAGGGCCTGTTCGAGAGCCGGTAGGAGTGCAGGGTCGGTTTCAGGGTTCTGGATGGCATCGGACAGCTGGGGCAGGGTCCATGAGCTGAAGTCAGCGGCAGCCACGGCCACCAAGACGGCGAAGACAGCGAAGAATTTCATCTTTTAAGATTTTTGTTGCTGCTGGCGAAGAGGGATTTTGTTAAGCACTGTTACAGTTAAAGCAAAGGCAACAAAACCTATTCTGGTCAAAACAAAATACACGTGAATTTGGCTGGGGTTTTTTGTAACTTATTTATTAGGCTAAAGAATTTCAGAAGCTGAATACATTTTATGCTGGTAATAATACCGATCATAATATTTATCAATAGATATGTCGATTGCAAGTACTAGCTATCTAAGAAACATGACAAAATATCACGTCTTTACGTATTACCCAAGGGTAAATCAGAGGAATATCTTCATTTTCGTTACAATTAAGTCCCCAAATTATTTCAATAATTTCAATAAAGGACTACCCCAGTGCCATTAACTATAGGAATAAATCCAGATCTCAGGAAAAAATCAACAAGACATAACACTTCTCCCGGCCTGGGAGTCAATTCCAAGTCCCCAAACTCAGCAGTTATGACAACTACACGAGACCGTCTCTCCATATTCATTTCCAATATTTTAAATATAACTTCAGTAAAAGTTTGATATGTTGTAACTTACCTACCGTCGAGTAATTTGACAAATTTTTCCATATTTCCAATATTTATACAGTTTTTTAATCGACATGCAATAAACTCTATCTTGAGCAGTTTATTGCATTCAATCAATTATATCGAGATTATAAATCATGATTAATTAATCTCATTGTTATGAAAGAGATATACCACACAGGTATTGAGGGTCAAGTTATTATTTAATGTTATTATTAATCAAAGAGTTAATCCTATGAAAGCTTCAGGGGATGTACATAAGCCTACCTACTTACTTAAGTTGATAAAGACTAGTGAGTTTTTTTTTTTTATTGGCCTCTCAACTATACCTAAAGGTCACAGGCCAGCAAACAAACTGTAAATATATTTCCCACCATTAGATGGCAAACAATAAAGTCGACGGTCTATCTAGGTATAAGTGGTCAACGCCTCTTATAGCATCTGCATTACAACAGGTATTACAGATGGGTTGCCATTCCAGAGTCATCGCAGTTGTGGTGTGAATCAAGAGATTTCGAAGATGCAGTGTCAGTCCAGGGACATCGCACATGCAGTATCATTCCAGGGACGTCGCATTCGTAGCATTCAAACTAAAACGCAGCAGTGCTGCTTTGCAATATGGTGATTCCCCAGGACGTTTTTAATCGAAGTGTAGCGACATCACACTGACGTCACGCAAATCCTGCTTCGTGCAAGCAGAGTTTTCTAGCCCGCATAGAACGCAGGTGCAGTCCGAGAGGGGAGTCCTAGGGGTAATGACCCCTCCCCCCCCCCCCCCCCCCAAAGAAAAGCAAAATGAAAATCGGCAAATCAAGAAGTTTATACTTCAAAAAGCATGATATAAAATACTAGCTTTTGCTAGCACTTTCGCCCTCGTGAAGGTCTGAAAAATCCTGCGTGAACCGGGATAAACAATACCCTGTGTGTTAATCTAGGTTATAAACTCTCTGTGTGTCAAATTTCATCCAAACTCGTTCAGTAGTTTTTGCGTGAAAGAGTTACAAACATCCACACATCCTCACAAACTTTCATGTTTATAATATTATTAGGGTAAAATCTAGAACGTAAACTCGAATGCACCCGACTTGTACGTAGGGTTAGAAAGGCTAAGGTTAAGGCCAGATTCCAAAACCTAAACTACTGTAAAACGAGTTTAAGTTTATCGTCATAACTCGACAATGCAAGTTCTCTTTCTCTATAATGATCAAAAGAAAATTTTTAGCACTCTACCTTGTACTAAAATGTATCAGGCTCACTTCACTCTCTCTTGAACTGATACTTATGCTATCCTTTTGGAAGATTCATAGAAAATCTAACCTAACGGAGCGTGTGGAAAATTTTCGAGCTCGCTACGCTTACACTTGCATTCATAATTCTCATAGTTACCTGCGCTTTCCTGGCATAAATCGACAACTAAACTCCTATTTCTGTTTGAAACTATAAAACAAACCCGAACCCAAATCAGGCGGGTTGTTAAAATTTTCGAGCTTGCTCTTGAATTCATAATTTTCATAGTTATCTGGGCTTTCCTGGCATAAATCGACTATATAACTCCTATTTCTGATGAGAATATAATCAAAACCAAACCTAAACCAGGCGGGTTGTTAAAATTTTCGACCTCGCTTCGCTCGCTCTTGCATTCATAGTTTTCATTGTTACCTGCACCCTAATTGCGAAACGCACAATTTATCAGAGTCTGAATGGGATTGAAGATTATTTCTAAACCATTGCGTCATTTGTTCGAATAAATTGTGGCTCCGCAACGTAAATAACGCAATGAATGTTGTTTAACTATGAATATTAAACCAATTCCTACCGATAAAAAGTTCCGCAATTACCCCTCTGGACTTTCCTGGCATAAATCGACAATGAAACTCCTATTTCTTTACTCTTGGCTCTTCTCATCCTACGTAACCTATTAATTTGCTACTGCGTTTTATTGGCCTACTACTTATCAAATAGTGCTGTGACCAATTTCCCAGCATTGTTAAGCACCTTTCCCCCTTATAAATGCTGCGTAAATCTAGACTCTAGGCTGCTTCTGAGAAATTTGTGATGGAAAATCCCAATATTACTACCCGACCTGGGAATCGAACCCGGTACCTCATGCTCAGCAGTAGCGCTTGCGACTACTAGACCAACGACAAGATGTACCTTCTTAAAAATATTCTTCAGTACTCATGGTGACCCCCCCTAAAATCTTAGGCTGCGATCGCGCCTGATAGAACGTCCCAACATCAATCGTCGGACGTCGAGTAACACGGCCAGCCAGTACCCACGGCTTCAACAAGTATCCCTGTTCCCCATTCCCCCAAAGAAGCTTCTAAAGGTACCTGTGTCGATCATTCATAAGTCGCACGCATAAAAGTACGCGCCTAGTGTCTATCATTCATAGGTCGCAAACATAACAGTGTTGTGACAAACACGTCTGTTTCATTATTATTGACGTGCAAGCGTAAGCTTATGTGGACTATAAATATGGGATTAAGTACTTATTTTCTTTTATTTTGTTTATATTTCATTCCTAATCAATAGATATCATGTGTGCGTAGTACAGTGAGACAGAGTACGCTACCGTCAGAAGCCGGTCATGTGAGCTTCCGTAAAGAGGAAATGCCTTCGAATTTTTCGTTTTCTTTGTTAATTCATAGGCACACAGACAAAATGTCGTATCCAAACCCTTTTTTTTCTGTCTGGGAAATCATCAAATGTCGTCTTCCGCTCTGGGCGGAGCGGGAGGGCGACTTTTACAGACTAAAACCTACCCGTATTCCTTCAGTTGCCTATGCCAGGGCGACGGTAATTCTTTCGAACAAATCCGCAACCCTGATCTGCAGGTTCCCGCAATTTAATCTGCACCCTAAGAGTTAATTCAGATAAAACGGAAAAATGCCTGAGCAATTCACTGGTTCCATTGAAAATAGGACCGTATTACGACTGCCTAAAGTAGAACATTGTATGAATATAGGCACAGGCTTGCGCATGCTCGCGGCATCTCAGTAATACTCAGTGCTTGATCAGTACTTAGTTTGTACCTATAAAACCACTTAGGTAAACATTTGAATTCACTTCAGATGTTACTTAACATTAAGTAGTTAACATCTGAAGAGAATTCGAATGTTTTATAGATATACACATTTTTTTGTACATTTATCTACTAGCTGAGCCTGTGGCTTCGTTTGAGTGCATGTTGAAAAACAATAATGTGTTGCTTAGAGGTGTGAGTGTAAGGAAGAATCCTCTGACATTGCCTAGTGAAAGCGCTCGCGCTCAGGGGTTCTCTACCACAGCCCTTTCTAATGCAGTCACTGCGTCTTCAGGGTTATGGACCCTGAAGTCGCAGTGACTAACGTCAATGCAACGAATTGTCACTTTGATTTTTGAGTAGGTGAATATAAAATTAAAGGCGCCTGGTTTATTCATCTGTGCATTTACTTAATAAATCGACTGCTCGTCTGGTGGAGGTTGAAGCGTATATAGTGTGTATAGAAGCACGATGACCAGATGAGGTTGTTGCCATGGAAAGCGGGTGGGCCCCTAGTGTGGTACGCAATCTATGTCGAAACCCTTGCGCCCTTGTTCCTAGCACGGAGGGCTTGACTGGCGCAGCTGACGCGCCTGCTGAGGACATCAAGCGGCGCAAATAACCTTATGGGTAACTACAGTTTTGAGCCGTTTGGGGTCGAAGCACTCGTGAGGCCCGAATGCGAGTACGAGTTTAAGGAGATTCAATACTTCACGTGACCAGACGGCTGGGTTATTCTTTGGCCAAAGAATTAGCACTACCATTGAGTGTCGCCTGAGTGTCCTTTTTTGTTAGTCATTTAATTTAGTAAATATAGTGTAGGTAAGTAGTGACAACAGTGAGACCAGTGGTGGCCCAGTGGTATCGTCTCTGACTTACGTGGTTTAGGTCGTGGGTTCAAACCCAGGCAGGCGGTTTACTTTGTGTAAATAATTTCATCACCACTGCTCTCAAAACGGTGAAGGAAAACATCCTGAGGAAACCGGCATGTCCTAGAACCAAAAATTAGAAGACATGTGACTTCTATCAACCCGCACTGGGCCCGCGTTGTGGATTATGGCCCACTCCCTCTCACCGAGAGGAGACCCAGCAGTGGGAACGATGTAGGCTAGATATAGATGTTCGCAGGTGACTATAAATGTCTTGTAGTTTTGCATTTTTCTATTACATAAATAAGTTCTTAAATTTAATTTTAAAATAACACCTGTTCTGACATTCCATAATGTAATTTTTATGAATAAAATCGATGAAGTCAGACCACCTACATATCTTGTGACTTGATAAACGTATTCACATATTTATAACGTCGGATTAACGCTATTTCAAATTATCTTTTGAAAGTATGATTTATCTTGTGCACGTTTTAGGCATGCTTTGATTAAACTCAGTGATATCTCAGTGCCAGCTGTGGTGGGCTGATGGTAGCGGCCCCGACTAACCTGTCGTAGGTCGTGAGTTCGAACTTAGGCAGGCAGGTTCAATCGGCGACGACGGTCTCTCGTGTCCGGCCCTGGTGCGAGCCATGGTACAGAGCGACAGGACATGGGAAACCGTCACCTCCTTCTGCGGAGCAGTAATGCTCGCGAAGGAGGAGGCGTAATGCGTGAGGGAAAGGCAGTTTGTGCGCCCTCACGGCCCTAGCCGCCACAGGAGACGCCCCGGGCGTCGGGACTCCCGGCCGCAGCAAACGCGGGCTTGCAGGCGGCGAGCAAAGGGTAGCTCGCCGCCCGATAAGGACCAGGTCGATGGCGCGTTGTGTTCCACGCGCGCCTCAATGAGATGTCAGCAACTATTGAAGGGGTCCGCTAGGACCGATGCCTGCCAGGATCGCGAGATTCGTTCGAAAGAGTTACCATGGCCCTGGCATAGGCAACTGAAGGAACACGGTTGGTTTTTAGTCAGAAAAATCTGACACACCCTTCCGCTCCACACAGAGCGGGAGACGTCATTTGATGATATCCCACTTACAAAAAAAAGGCAGGCAGGTTACTCTGTGTAATTTATTTAATCACTAATGCTCTCAAAACGGTGAAGCAAAACATCTTGAGGAAACCGACATGTCCTAGAACCAAAAATTCGAAGACATGTAACATCTACCAACCCGCACTGTCCTCGACAGATACACCACGTATTGGCCAATTCCCTCTCACAGAGAGGAGGCCTGTGTCCCAGCTGTGGGAACATTATAAGCTGATTATGTAACTGATATCTAATTTGTAGCTTCACACAACAGGAGTCTATTGCGGTCTCCTGACCACCGACGACGCGGGCTTGCGGGCGGCGAGCAATATATAACTCGCCTTCCGGTACAAACCAGGCCCGTGTAGACGGCACGTTGTGTTCCACGCGCGGCTCAAAGAGATGTCAGCAGTATTGAAGAGGTCCGCTAGGACCGATGCCTGCCAGGGTCGCGAGATTTGTTCGAAAGAGTAACCGTGACTCTGGCATATAGATAACTGAAGGAACACGGGTAGGTTTTAGTCATTTGATGATTTCCCATCCACAAAATAATAAAAGCTTCACACAACAGCTCAACGTGTTTTCATTATATAACATAATATCACGCCTATTTTCCCCGAAGTGTTTTGCAGAGCTGCTACATATAAATGGAGTAACTGACTGACTGTCATATTAACTCACAGCGGAAACTACTGAGACTAGAAACGTGAAATTTTGCATACGGCTTCCTTCATAATGTAGGGAAACAGTATCTGCTAGTAAGTTAAGCTTCTTGGAAATTCGACCTTTAAGAGAGGGAAACGGGGGATTTCGTTTGTGACAAAAATCATATTGTTTGAGTTATTAAACTTCAAACTTGGCACGACAACTTTATTTTTATTATTACCCCGTAAAGGAGGATGGTGTGAAAGTGTGTAGGGGAAAATATAAAATCTACGCGGACGAAGCCACAGGCAAAGTGGTAGTAATAATAATTATCTATATATTAATACGTGAAGCGAAAACTATGGATCCCATTTTACGAAAACTTAGCGGACGGAGGAGTATGAAATTTCGCACACTTATAGTTTATACAGAGAAGAAGTGACGAATGCTAATATTTTTTTAATATTTTGCGTAAAAATACATTATTTTCAATTTATAACACGTTACACACACTACTATTCATTGCCGTGTATTTAATACACACATGCACAGATATTCTTTATTTTATGGTCCAAATCCGTCTCCAATCGAGAACATCTGTCTTTAATATTTTGTGTCTATAGTCTTACTGAATGTCAAGTATAACCATAGGTAATAAATTAATTTTATAGATATATAACCTATTTCATTTTTAAAATCTATGATCATATCGAGAATATTATTTGTCTATAGTGTTACTGAATGTCATATTCATTATTACATATATTTTTTCATTTAATAATGTATTTCTATTCAAATGAAGTACGGTCGAATTTCGACCAATGGGCGATCACTAGGAAAGAATAAAACAACAATGTTTATTTTACTAATTTATTAAAGACACAGTCCTGTAAGGACTCAATACCACCAAGACCTTTCTATTACCACTTCTCTCCACACCAAATTGCTCGAATATCTTGAAAACCATTTCGCGAACCAATTACCTGAAAATTAAAACGGTACGGTAAAACTATAGATTCGGAAGAATACCATAAGGAAATTCTGATTCAGACAATAGACGATTTAGCACAAAATCTTAATACAAATAATAATATTATAACTGTATTTTATTTTATTATATTGAGATTGTCAAATTTTCTTTAATTCTAATTTGCTTGTACAATTCTATTTTAATACTTTATTTAAATGATTGGTATTGAATTTAATTTTAAGTAATGTAAATTTGTCACCATTTGCTGCATAAACATGCATATTTACAACCTAAATGGAAGAAGTCACTGGCTCCTGAAATACAGGTACTTTAACCTAGCTCTGGAGCCAGGGTCTCAAATTTTCTGTAACCTGTTTTTATGGCAATAAAGAAATTTATCATTTACCATACCAACAGCGTCTAGAGGCTTACTAATAATAATCGTGACACCAAAATGCTTTCAGAGAGCAGTGGTGGCCCAGTGGTATCAGCACCGACTTACGAGTTGTAGGACGTAGATTCGAACCCAAGTAGGTGGTTTACTTTGTGTAAATAATAACATCACCATTACTCTCAAAACGGTAATAGAAAACATCGTGAGGAAACCGGCGTGTCCTAGAACCAAAAATTCGAAGACATGTGACATCTACCAACCCGCACTGGGCTCGCGTGATAGTATATTGCCCACTCTCTCTCTCTCACCGAGAGGAGGCCTGTGTCCCAGCAGTGGGAACGGTATAGGCTGATTATGCACAACTTCTATCGCGAACCGCTTTCAAAGT
The DNA here is from genome assembly GCA_932294355.1 of Aporophyla lueneburgensis. Classification (NCBI taxonomy): domain Eukaryota; kingdom Metazoa; phylum Arthropoda; class Insecta; order Lepidoptera; family Noctuidae; genus Aporophyla; species Aporophyla lueneburgensis. Next base: position 21,618,144 of record OW028748.1, on the reverse strand, counting down.
CGACAGTTTTTGTATTGTCATTGTGTCGTTGTGTGAATAAATTATGACGTGTCTGCATTGTATTGAAAGTCTTAACAATTTCTTCTCAAAGTCCACATTCGTACGTAATCATGATACATGATCTATTGTGATAAAATCTCACCGAAGTGACCTTTTAGGTCACTTCACCTAAGTTCTCACAGTGAGATATAGATCAGCTGACCATAGTGTTAGAAGTTTTTCGGGCGCCTCCGACCACTCGGTAATCTTCGGCTGTTCTCGTGAGACAGAGGGAGGCGGTGGGCGACGGCGAGAACTACGGCGTGTGGGACGCGAGGCATCGATATTCGTTCGAATTTCGAACCACTTCGCTACTGATCTCAGATGACGGCACGCGCGCGCACTTCCTTAGCTTACCAACATCGATATTATGGTACCTATTTGGATAGTATTTATTTTATATAAACTCCATTGCTTTTTAGTGTAGTCCCTAACAAAAGTCTTTTTGGAAAATTTTCTTTAACCTCTGCCTACCCCTTATTTTGGAATGATGCTATCTATTATAATATGATGATTACCAGTTTATATCCCTTTCTTTGTCTTCTTGATGACGCTCTTTATACGCTTGATTAAGTACTCGTAGTTTGCCTTAGGAGGGATGAGACCAACGGGAGTCACCATGTAGATAGTATCCTGTAACCAAATAATATTATTTCAGGTAAAGTTTTTAAATTACAATACATTCTTAAATATATGTGCCAATAATCTTATTCAAGATTAGCTTCAGCCCGCGACTTCGCCCGCGTGGATGTCGGAAATTACGCAGGTATTTTTCAAATTTTTTTTTTTTTTTTTTTTAATAAAAGTAGCGTAAGTTACTCCTTATTACATCAGCTCAATAAAAGTCCCGACAAAATCAGTCCAGCCATTTCAGAGATTAGCCGGAACAAACAGACAGATAGACAGACAAAAGTTTTAAAAAAAGATTTTCATATGCATTTAGTGAAAAGCTGTTAATTTGAAATTACAAACAGACACTTCAGTTTTATTTATTTGTATAGATGTTCTCATAAAATATCACAGCACGATTAATTTTCGTTTCCAATATTTTACGGTGTGATTCTTTTCTGTATCCATTCCAATCCAGAAATCCAATGTCATAATTTTACATACCCGTGTTTCTCCCTTCTCAAGAGCCGCCTTCAGCTCAGAGTGTGCCTTCTCCAGGTAAGGGACGAGAGCCGGCTTCGTACTCGGACTCCTAAGAGCTTCATTCAGATCTGCCTGAGTCCAGGTCGATATGTCCAAAGCTGGGATTGCTACTTCCACGGTTTCCTGATAAGATAAAATATTTGTAATATTAGAATCTCGAAACGTTCAGAGGGGTAATTGCGTAACTTGCTATCAATAGTAATCGGTTTCATTTTCATAGTTAAACAACATTCATTGCGCTATTTCGTTAATGATGCAATGGATTACAAATAATCTTTAATACGATTCAGATTCTGAACGACAGTGCGTTCCACAATTAGGATGCAGTTTACTTAAAGTTTATAATTATGGAGAAGAAGTACAGAAGGCTAATACTTTATACAAAAATGTTTTCGAAATACATTAAGCTTTTTTGATTGAATTTCGAATTCGAAATAAGGTCTTATGTAATCACATATTTAAACAAGAAGATATTAATGTTGACTCCTTCGTTGCTCTAGTGGGCTACTGCTGAGCATGGGGTCATAGGTTCGATTCCCAGGTCGGGCAAAGTGTTCTTAGTTTTTCTTTCTGGTATCTCTCAGAAGCAGCCTGGTGCCCGGCTAATAGCAAAGGCTCATCCCCTATTACATGGGACTTAAACATAACTAGCGAAATGTGGGTAGACACACCTCATCCCAACTCTTCGGTAAACAAAGCATGTTATGTTATAGTAGAAAACATGTTAACGGCCGATACATAAATCAGAGTTAGGTACAGAGGCCAGCACACAAAGCTCAAACTTCTTTAATAGGTTTTCCATTTTATACCTAAAGTATTAGGTTCAAGATTGATTGGGAAAATTTTACAGTTTTGGGTAGCTTGATGTGCCATCTATACCAGGTTCCTCCTAGAGGTAAAATAATAGCAACAGTGCTCACCATGAGATGCCCAGTCGCATTCTGTTGTTGAACGAACCCTGCTGCTTGCTTCAGCGCAGTCATGTACTCCGGCTTCGTCGCAGGGTCTGCAAGGGCCGCCTTCAGCTCTACCATGGTCCAATTGGGACCACCGGAAGGAGATGGCACTACTGCGTGGACGAATTTCTGTGAACACAATAAATGCAATTAGTGCCATAGTTACACGGTTCAGTTTTCCTTTTCTTGAAGGATACAACGAAATTCAACCGTTTTAACAACACACACACACACACACACACACACACACACACACACACACACACACACACACACACACACACACAATCACACAAACATAATCACATAAACACCCCACGCGCAAGCTAAAATAAAAATCATTTAATAAATAATATTGTCAATTTGTTTTTGATTTTGTTATTAATTATTCTAATGTTAATCTGAATAAAAATCTGATTTCGGCTTATATTATTTTGAATTTTGATTGTAATTTTAATTTTGCTTTTGATTTAATTTAATTTTTATTTTATTTTAATTTTAATATTGTAATGAATGTATTGTTTAATTTTGATTGTAATTTTAATTTTGCTTTTAGATTTAATTTTTATTTTATTTTAATATTGCAATTGAATTCATTGTTTATTTTGATTGTAATTTTAATTTTGCTTTTAGATTTATTTTTTATTTTTATTTAATTTGATTTTTATTTTATTTTATTTTAATATTGAACCTGAATTTATTGTTTAATTCCTCACTTATGTATAGTTAATTAAAAGCAGAAGAGGGGTAGTACCTAATACAAGCAATGCTTTGCTTAAAAGGTACTTCCTATAATGATATTGTTGTTTACATAAGTTGTAGAAATAAAGATTTTTTTATTTTTTTTTATAAAAAAGTGAATATTTCAGTGTCAACCGGCCATATCTATCCTTCATTTAATTTGATCCTTTCAAGCTAATGCTTGAAAGATTCAAATAATTTTCAAAACTTTTGCATTGGATGTCGAAAAATAAACTATGGTTGCGTACTACCGGGATTAAAAGTACCCTATGTGTTAATCCAGGTTATAAACTATCGTTGTGCTACAATCTGTTTTGCCGTTTTTGCGTCAATCCGCGGAATATACATCAGATTCACGGACAGAAATTCATAAAACTATATTTTCAACTTCAGACTCGTTCAATCGTTCACACCTCTTAACAATTAGTTACTTGTTATCAAAAATATTCAATGTGCAGTTTTGACTTCGTTACTATTTTGTTATGTATAGAATGTATAGATATTGCCAAGATCAAAGTCTGAAATATTTGCGATTTTTGTCGCTTGCGTGATATTTTAACTCGCATAATTACAATCACCTATTTTTTTTTTTTAATAATTATTGTAACTGCATACGGAGTACGAGTGAAGCGAGGTCCGAAGCCAAATTTAAGAAGCCTCTATAAGGGCTTCCCTTTTCTAACTCTATGTTTTTCTAAATGATGTTCCGAAAAGTACTTAATATTTGTACAGCTGCGGCTATTGAAAACTACTTTGGGGCTACCCTTCTTTTGTTCTTTTTCAAGGTTCAGTCTCAGAAGATCCATTGGCTAGATCCATGATGGATCTAGTGATAATTATTTTTCTCATTAGGTCTATTTACATAAAAAAATAAGTAAAATGGATCTAATGAGAATTTTTGTTTATGAATAAAAAATATGCTACTAAAACAAATAAATGTCATAAAAAAAGTTAATTTCAATAAATTACTATCCTGAAACCTGTCCTGGTGAAAATGATTCTTTGAGATCAAAATTGAAGACGCAATTAATGAGGAGATGAGGGAAGAGCAGTAAGGATAAATCTAAAACATTAAATCACAAACAAAAATATGATTTTTTCATACGGAACTTAGATATATTTTTTTTTCAATAATAAAATAACTCAAATATGCCTCAGTGGAAAATAAAAAACGAACAAAACTGTAAGAAGAGGAAAAACGACATAGAAAAATTACGAAAAGTATTTGGGGTGGTGTCCTGTCAGTTCATCAAAAATTAATTCACAAATTACTTGACAACCAACGATTGGCAAAAACATGATTTTTCATTTCATCATTATGCAACAACAAGTTTGTCAAATAATTCACTTAAAAAAATAATTATCCGATATATTTTTTTATAACGTATTATTTGACAAATAATTCATTTTATTTTTCATTTTATCTCATAAAACTACGTTTAGAATAAAAGTCATTCGGTTATTTAGGTTGTGGTTTTTTTAAGCCTTGAAATACCGTTCGGGGCAGATCCGATATGGTTTGGGAGGTTAGGTTAGGTTAAAACTGTGACCTCCTACGCACGAGCCAAGCTAGCGAAGCGAGCGGTGCCGCGGCAGCGGCCGGCGACTGCCAGAAACGACTAAATTTGAGGGGGTTAGTTCTATTAAATTATACAAAACAATACCGTCATTATCACTTTGTTTAGAAAATGTATTATAAAATGATATTTCATCATCATCATCATTTCAGCCGTAAGACGTCCACTGCTGGACTTAGGCCTCCCCCAATTTGGGGGGCTTTGCCATAAACACCACGCTTGGCAGGCGGGTTGGCGATCGCAGTATGGTGGTAAAATGCATAGAGAACGCTGCTGCCCATTCCCAGTAAATGATATTTAGTATAAACGTAATTTTTTCAAAATAATCTAAATATTACATGAAAACTTCGTAAAATTTGTGTGCGATTATACTTTGTAAATCCGGATTTGAAAATAATCCGGATTTTGCAATCCCTACACACACCAGATCCTATAGAAGTTGTCATCCATCCAATATTTTTGAAAATAATTAACAAATTTGGTTAGCTCGTTCTCGTTTGGCGAAATCTTCCTCTTAATGTAATCCCAACCATCTTTTGTAAGATTTTCAGGAAGTAAAGCCAGCTTACAATTTTTTTTTCTGGATGGTAAATCGTCAAATGACTTCTCCCGCTCTGGGCGGAGAGGGAGGCATGTCAGACTTTTACTGACTAAAACCCACCCGTGTTCCTTCAGTTGCCCATGTGCCAGGGTCACAGTATCTCTTTCGAACAATCTCGTGACCCTGGGAGGAGTTTACTACATAATGTTATTATCCTCCTGTTGTTTTTAGTGAGCTTTATGTCTAAAGCTTTCGCTTTACGAAATAGGGCATTGGAAAAATGATAGTGGCACCCATGAATTTCCACATCCATTTTTGATAATGCAAGCATGGCTGCCTTTTCAAAATCAATTGTGACTGTCTTGGGCTGCCAGTCTGGAACCTGGGCTCGAATTAAATTAAATAAGATCGTATAGGCCTCTGTTGTTTTGTGTGTCATAAAGGCAAAAACCAATGGCACTATATTGGTATTATTAGAGTCGCTGCCTATATCTGCTTGAATTACATATATCTGTCCAAAAGGTGTAGTACAAGAAAAAAAGATCGAGATAGCAAAAAAAATATCTCACTAGATCCACATCTTGAAATCAGGATCCAATGAAAAAAAAAATATCACTAGATCCATCATGGATCTAGCCAATGGATCTTCTGAGACTGAACGAAAAAATAAATCTCACTAGATCCACATCTTGAAATCAGGATCCAATGAGAAAAAAAAATATCACTAGATCCATCATGGATCTAGCCAATGGATCTTCTGAGACTGAACCTTTTTCAAGGACTGAAAATCTAGAATGAATCTTGTCGCGCAAACATTTTCCGTTTAAACTAAATTTTTGTAAGTTTGGGGGGTCTTTAGGCAGATAGTATCATCTATCGAGCGTAGACCATCATTTCAGGATTCATAACCAAAATTATATTTTACAAAAATAGCGACCCAGAAAGGGAAGAATTAAAAAATCTGAAGTCTAGTGTGAATTTCCCTAAACTTATAAAAAAAACCTCGTTCCTACTCTGTAAATAATCGCTTAACATACATGGGGGTGTTTCTGAAAACCCTCGTAAAGTTGCTTTAAAATTTTGCTTTGGACTTCGTTGGACATGCCATCCTGATTGTTGCTCGTTCGATTAATGAATTCTATACCTGTCTAACTAGTTATGGTAAACTATTGCTTTAATTACCGCTAACTAATAATGGTATTCGTATATTTTCCTCCATAAGCCGAAAAATTATTAAGATCTTTACTTACTTAATATTTAATATGTGCCGACGTAACAAACTTGTCTTCTGTGTTAATAAATCACGTTATTTACATTACAATGTAAATACATATTTTGTCACCTGTTTAGAAAATGACAAAAATACGGCTTTACGGAATATTAATAGGCATTTAAAGGACTTTGTTGGTACATAATTATTAATGATTAGGGTTCTGTCTGTACAATGGGAAGTTTCATGATGTTCTTAATTTCATATTTAACGCAATGGAATTAAAATAGATGATAAAATGTTAACCGGTTCGCAGACTACAGCCAATATGAACTATAACTTAGCTCTTTTGTTTTAGAACCGACGAAAAATGTCTTCGTTAGGGTGTATGGAATTAGGTATATGCTGAGTTAATAGTTACAGATTCCGTACTCGTAATTTTTTTATCCTGTATAGATCTAACTTAATGCGGCAATGTTTTTTTTTTAATCCATCATAGAATTACAGAGAAATTTATTATTTAAGAACTGTAACTCACAACGATTGCGCTCTCTCACTCGACTCACTCTAGTGTCTCACTCTCAAGCGACATTCTTGGCTAGGGAAAATGACGAGTGCATCATTTTGCCTAGCCAAGAATGTCGCTTAGGTATCGCAATTTTCTTAGGGCCGTACATTTTTATGCAAAATATTTGTCCGTCCGTTACTATTTTTTTTAACTTTCACTACTTGTGTTTGGCCGTTAGCCCGTTACTCATTATCATCTTCTACTTCGGGTCGCCGCAACACGATTTCCTCTTCCATTCTCCCCTGTTCCATTCATACTATTATTCACTCCCTTCTCTTTCATATCATTCCTCATATAATCCATCTTTTTCTTGGCCTTCTTCTTCCACAAGTCACATGCGTTACCTGAAAGAAAAGAAAGAAAGAAAAAGAAAATACGTTTATTTGCGGCAAACATGACGCACAGAAAGACCAGAGGTATACAAACATAAAAAATAAGGTGTGGGAAAACATGCGTCACATCCACGCAAAACGCCCATCACTCAGCATAATGCTGTGACTCTATGCGAGACAGAGTCCCAGCGCTGGTTTTCACCTCCCTTTTCATGACAAGCCCGTACCTTACCAATTGATTTCCATTCAACTTTAACGGATGCTACTTTCAAACTTCGCCTTATGTATTTGCCTATATGTATATTGTATATGGTTGTTAATATACAAATAATGTAGTCGGTAGTTACAGTATATACGCGAGTTTATAACCTAGATGAGTCTGCCACCGGAGCAGATACATGGTGGCAGAGACATACACCATAACCTGTTACCTTAGATCCAGTACATGATTTTACATAGATTCTGAACTCCCAGAACCCAACTAAGAATGACGAGTCGTACTTGACCGACATTCGTTTATTGTTACACGCAAAGTGCAAAGTTTACGAAAACGAGTTTTATATATCTTAAAAAAATATTGACAAATGGGCTTTAAAAAATGACTTAATTATACCTACTGTATTATCTACATATCATTATGTAGATATGTACCTATTATATATTATACACAAGTACCTACGCCGAAATTCCACAAAAATACCGCAATTTAGGACGTTTTATTTTTTTATTGAAAACAGTAAGCTCAGATCGTTCGGTCATGTTGAAAGGATGATGTTCAAAGGCGACTAAAAAAGGCATATACACAAGGCAGATGTGAGTGGAAAATCCAAGAGAGGACACCCCAGGAAGAAGGACGTAGTACCTATGGTGGTATACCTAATTGGTGATGTTCTTCAGAAAGTTCAGGTGCGTAGTACTCGCAACCGGCATGCGTGTATGACCAGATGTATGAACGTAAACGAAGCAAATGAGTATGTAATGATTGTCTAGTACCGTTCAGTAGTTTCTGCCTATCGTCATCGGAAGGCGTGAATTTGTGTATGTTGTCACAATGTACGCAGAAACGAAAGATATCATTAAACTACGTTTAGTAATAACAATAAGAGACAAAGTGTCCAATTATGCGTGGACACAATCTGAATCTTGCAGCTTGCTTGCACAACGAATACATTACGTTGAGTATACAATACGAGTTGTATGAGCAGTGGTGGCCCAGTGGTAAAAGCCACGACTTACGAGTTGTAGGTGGGTGGGTTCGAACCCAAGCAGGGACTTTACTCTCAAAACGGTGAAGGGTAACATAGTGAGGAAACCGGCATGTCTTAGAACCACAAATTCGAAGACATGTGACATCTACCAAGCCCCACCGGGCCCGCTTGGTGGATTATGGCCGACTCCCTCTCAACGAAAGCCTAGCAGTAGGAACATTATTCACCAATGATGAATCACTTCATGCAAGTGTTGGTTAGGCAGGAGTGATTCATATTGTCTTGGTGCATGTTTGTAAATAATAGTTTCTGTAAGCTCAGTATTTATTTAGTTACAATAACACACTAACATAGCTCTTAAGTTTTTATTGATTTTTTCGTACCTAACTTACTAACATAAAATGGATCTCTGTTGTCTAAGAAAATAAATTATTTAATTTTTAATTATAGGCTGCTGACGATGATACAATGCAAGTTGCTATTACATTACCAACAGGCACACATTATCTGCCTGACCTTATCCCAACTATGTTGTGTTATGCTTACAGTCTAACCTGATGCAACTGAATACCAGTATTATATATAGAACGACTGCTTATCTGACCTCCACGACCCATTGTAGTTACTGGGTAATACGATACCTTGGTTAGACTGGTAACGACTATCAAACATCCACAAATAACAACCAGAACCAAGGGCTTTTTTTTTTTCAGGATGGCAAATCATCAAATGACTTTTCCCGCTCTGGGCGGAGCGGGAGGGCGTGTCAGACTTTTACTGACTAAAACCCACCCGTGTTCCATCAGTTGCCCATGTGCCAGGGTCACGGTATCTCTTTCGAACAATCACGCGACCCCGGCAGGCATCGGTCCTAGTAGACCCCTACACTGCTGCTGACATCTCTTTAAGGCGCGCGTGGAACACAACGCGCCGTCGACCCGAGCTTGGTCCTTACCAGGCAGCGAGCTACCCATTGCTCGCCACCCGCAAGCTCGCGCCTACGGTGGCCGAGAGTCCGCTATGGACTCCCGAGAACCAAGGGCTTAACGTGTTTTCTTAGACACGGCGGGGTCTTAGTATGTACAGATGGTCGCCCATCCACGTACCAACCGAGGCAAGCACAGCTTAACCAGATCGCTCGATCAGTGCCACTGTTATGACTCAGCTACAAGCTCCTCTTTTACCAACTTTTACTTCAGTGTGTGCCTGAAGTAAAATGGCAACTTAGATTGATGCAATAGCTGAGCACTAAAGGAGCTAGCTGATGCTTATTCTGTTCTGATAGAATTCAAAATATTATTAACACGCTAAGAAGAAAAATAATAGCAGAAGCTTTATTGGACAGATAAACGATTCAGTGCTACGGTTTGAACGATACTTCCACTGAAAAATATAAGATTGGGTGTTTTGTGCAAGTGAGACTTAAAAATAATACCCTATCTCCTGGGAGAATTCTTGTTCCTCATCTCTGGCTTGCCTTTATTGGCCGGCTGGAGTGAACACTGAAGAGGTTCAGAGCTCCCACCTCATTCTTGCCTTTATTGGCTGGCTTGAGTGGAGATTCGCAAGAGCAAACGTGCTCGGGGAAAGGAAGTATTCCAGTAAGTGCTCGTAGGGACTTGACCATCTTCCGGGCTCTGGGATAGTTCTGAAAGCCGTGAAATACCTCTCCACTTCTCAATCACCTCAGGAAGTGTTGCCCCCTTGTCGCTGCGTCACTATGTGCCAGCGACGGTTTCCGGGGGCCCATTATTGAGTGTGCAAGTCACCCCCTGCCATTTAATCCGTGTATTTAGAAAACATTGATGCGGCAGGGGCCATAGGCCTTCCATAGTTCTTGATAACCAGTCCAGTTTAGCCATCCATATACATAGACCAACATCTTAGTTTCCATATCCTGCAATAGTCCAACACCAACCGGAGGTTATCCTTGGGTGCACTTGCACAGTGTATACAGGGATAACCGCCGGTTAGTGCCTCACTTCATCTAAATTTTCTAAGGGGCCTCTGCGAGTTGGCTTCGGCTCCTCGTACGCCTTCCAAAAGACCGGGACCCTAGGGTCCCGAGATATATTAACAAATATAAGAATAATAATAGTAAGTAAAAAAAAACGCTTCCATAGAAAACCAAACTAAAAAGTAGGAAATCATTGAAAAAGCGTGGGGTGCTTGATACCAAATAAAATAACCCAAAAAGCGTGGATTGGATATGGAATTGTGTTTTTGTTTTGTTTTTTTTTTAAGTATTATTTACGTTCAATGTTTTTGTTTCGAATTTTGTGACGTATGTCAGTGTAGTTTTCGTAAAAGAGTAAATTAACAAGACAGTTTTTTCGCTACTCTGGGAACCCTGCCAAGAATAATGGCAACAAATTTATGACATTATTGTATTATCATCGGTCCTCGATAAGTTTACAAAGTTTAATAGAAATCCGACCGTTTGAAGTGGGTCAAAATCAAGTCCAAAGGAGTCGGTTACAAACATAGTTACACAGTTACAAACAAACATACAGCTGAAGCTAATAAAAGCGTGTTAAAAAGGAAGCAAAATTTTCTTTATAAATCTAAATACAGTGTTACGGATTTACCGATTCTAAACTGAAAAATATTGGATTGGGTGTTTTGTGCAAGTGATATTTTTGTCTATAGTGTAAAGTTTGACTTCAAATTAGGGAGCACAATTTTCTATTTCTAGATTCAGTGTTACGATTTGAGCGATTCTTCTACTAAAATATATTGGACTAGCTTCTGCCCGCGACTTCGTCCACGTCAAATTTTTGCTCCCCTGACCCTTCCCGTCACAACGAATTGCCTGCCAGTTTTCGACTATTTTTGTCGTTGCTGCTCCGCTTCTTTTGATTGCAGCGTGATGTTATATAGCCTAAAGCCATCCTCAATAAATAGGCTACCCAACACAAAAAAAAAATTCAATTCTGACCAGTAGTTCATGAGATTTGCGTGTTCAACCAAACAAATTCAAGTATAAAGTATAGATTAGGTGTTTTGTGCAAATGAGGTTACTGTCTATAGTGTAAAGTTTAGACTTTGAAGTAGGAAGCAAGATTTTCTTGTAATTCTACTTAGGTTCTTGCACATTATAACGCGACTATCAAAATTTTCAATCAAAATGTTACAAACCTCATTTGTGCCAGTAAACAGCGCTAGCATGATCTCGTTCAAGGCGTCTTCTAGGTACGGCATCATGCCAGGATCTGCTTTTGAGCTCACGATGGCATCAGATAGTGATGAGAGTGTCCAGGTCTTCACCACTGGGTAGCTGGTGGCTACTGCCAGGATGAGTGAGAAAAATGCTAGCACCTTCATTTTTACTGTGAAGTAAATAAATAAAAAAATACTTAGTAGATCGAGATGTGAAGAGGCATTTCTTAAATATATGCTGAAAATAACATAACATCAAGCTTTCTTTCCGTTTGTTTCTTTCCATACCTGCCCTGGTTTGGAAAGAGAAGAACCAAATGCCATCAACCGGGCACAAATCGACACACATTAAACAATTTCGCCAAAAAATTGCTCGATACCCTAAAATCCAGCACTCATAAGACTCGCGCCCCGAAGGTTCCTTAAAAACTTAAGAATTTCGTGAAGGTTTTCTTGAGGCAGTTTTTAATCATTAAGGCATCCCATTCTCCTTTTTAGGGTTCCGTGCCAGAATGCTAAAAAGAAACCATTATGGTGCGACTCAGTCTGTCTGTCCATCTGGCTGTCACAGCTGGATATCTCAATAACTATTAATGTTATCAACTTGAAATATGGACCAGTTTTAGATGGCGTTTGCCCAACAATTTTGCAAATAAGAAACATAAAATGTATTTTGTTTTGTTGCAACAGGGATTCAACGGGGGTCTTAAAAATTCGAAGTAGGGCTACTATAGCATGTGGAGCATATGAAAGAGCGATATTTGCACATTCTCAAACATATTTCGCATAGTTTTCGGATTTTGACCAAAAAAAAATACCGTCCTGCCCCCTTATCTCCGAAGTTTGCATAGATAAAAATCTTAAATTTTTCTATGTAATAGAAGTTTATGTAATGATTGGAGGTAAAATAAAATTATGCCTCTAAATAGCACACTTTTTCAGAAATCATCAACCAAAATTAGATTTGTTCCACTGTCGGTAAAAAGACGCCACAAAAATATAATACTATAAAATATTTATATGATGGTACGGAACCCTCAGTGCGCGAGTCCGACTCGCTCTCCACCGGTATTTTTCAAATGAGGGAGGTGTCCCTTAATTTATTTTATAAATACGCATACCTATCATAAATCGATTTAGGGACGCACAGTACGAGCTTATTTACGTGTGAAATCTATGATTATAAATTAAACAGGTTGTTGATCGGAGATCACCGATCCGTTTACAAGTGAAATGCAATGCTATTCAATAGTGCAACAGTAATTACTTGAAAGGGAAAACGACATAGGTACAGTCACTAAAAGATATAAGTAGGTAATTAGGGTCGTTGAACATAGTTGAAGTTTAGTAAGAAACTGATGGATTTTTTTCGGATGAAATTTAATTGGAGATTTGAACTGTCTGTTTTCTGTTAATTAAATTAAATTTTATTCGAAAACATGTATCGGTTTCTTACTAAACTTCAACTATATTCAACGACCCTGGTTATTTATCTGTTTTGGTGACGGTACACAAGTCAGTATCTTCACCTGCTTACAGCATTTTGTGAAGGCTTCGACTAAGTATTTTACAAATCGCAAAGTTACTTTAATATTAAAATATACTACCTACTATTGCTGAAAATATGTATAAATATCAAACACAAAAAGTAAATACCAATATAATAGCTATATAGGTATCAAAAAGTGTTTAGACTCACCTTATAAAACTCGAAAATTTATAAAAAATTAAATAACTCAATATTTACTAATGCCAATGTAAACTTGCATCAACTAACACGATCCGCACAATACTAAACATATTCGAAGAACAACATCCAATATGAATTTTAAGTCTCCGCCATGAACTTCACATAACTTACTCGTTGAAACAAATATACATCTAATTTGTTAGTCATAGAGTTGGAAATTAAATAAAGCTTGGCTTAACCGTATATTGTTTTGAGGTACATGCCCGAATGAGGAAAATAATCGTTTTGAACATTAGTGTCGCGACCCACTGCCATAATATTTGGTGTTTAGAGACGATATTGACAGTGCAAATGCATTTCTTCTAGACATTATTGGGTAAACAACTTACGCATACAAAAATCAAGCATTGTGTATTAAAATAGGCTCCGTCAGTCAACTGTCATTAATCCGGCTGTCATTTGTGGCTCTTTCGTCAGAAGCCCGAAAGTCTGACAACCAGTCTTACCAAGGGGTGTCGTTTTACCCAGTAACTGGGTCGTCAAATAGGCAGCCGCTCCATGTAAAATACTGATACTTAGCTTCATCTGGTTGTACTGGAAGCTTCATCATCAACATCATTTCAACCGTAAGACGTCCACTGCTGGACTTAGGCCTCCCCCAATTTGGGGGGTTTTGCCATAATCGCCACGCTTGGCAGGCGGGTTGGCGATCGCAGTATGGTAGTAAAATGCATAGAGAACGCTGCTGCCCATTCTCTAGTAAGTCCCTTAGTCGCCTTTTACGACAGCCACGGGAAGAAATGGGGTGGTGTTATTCTTTACGTCCGGCACCACAAGGTACTGGAAGCTTAGCCTAACATAGTAGGGAAAAGGCTGGATGATGACAATAGGCTCGTCTTGAATAATACTTTTCATTATGTTTGTCGGTTTGCGGCAGCCAGAGTTCATCAGTATTTTGTTGCCATATCCCAACTTATTTGGGATCGGAAAAACAATTTCTTTTTCTTCCATACTTTTCTTTTATTCGTCATCTGGATATATTATTCGTCGTCATCCCCTTTCCCAGTCATATCCAGACAGTAAATCCATCGCTTCTTTCGACCATCGTCTTCCCCTTCTTTTATAGCCATCCAAATCCTTACTCAAAACTTTCCTCACGACCACGCCATAACAAAAGAGATCCTTTTGCAAAATTCTGATGAAGGCTCCCTCGTGGCATTGCATCGCCTGCCCATAGCCTTTCTCAATAATTGGGTTATCAAATGCTAAAAATATATTTTCAAATCCGATTGATAGTTCTGGAGATTAGCGCGTTCAAACAAACAAAAAACTCTTCAGCTTTATTATTCTGTAGATAATAGATTTGCAACCTTAAAATCACATGTGTAAATGCATTATGTCCCATACAGTTAATAAATATGCCTTTAATCAGTCTCGAACGCTCATCTTCAGTCTACTCATACCGGATCATAATAAACACGAAGATGAGTCGCTTCTTAAAGGGGACGCGGCAGAGTAGCCCGCAACGTTATAGGTACGATGGTATTAGGTACTCTTGTAATGGGATTATATGAATTTCGAGGATATTGATGATTCTAATACTTATAATTATGTGAATACGAACGTGTTACGATCGCGAATCATATTTCGTTCAACATACAACCTGACATTTACCTGCAAATTGCAAAAATCGTAAGATAATATTTATGAATTTCGTAGATTATCTCACAGCATTCACCTTAAATACCGCAGTATTGTACTTACACCGAGTTACTATAAAATCTGTGGCCCATAAGACCATCTTAGTCGTACCTTTTCTTTCACATAGTATAAGAAGGGGACAAAACAGAGCGCGGTACTCCTCATTCCGATCCAGCCCGTCCCTTGCTGCCCTCTATCAGCGATGCCCTAAGCCAAGGTCAATACCCCACAGGGGGTGCCCTTAGCGAGTAGTCGGTGAAGTTTTAACATTTTTAAGCCCTGGCTGGAGACTTTAATTTATTAAGGTAGCCACAGGTAAGTCCGGTTAGGCAGCCGTCAACCTCATAGGTTGACCTACGAGATGCTGTACAAAAAAAGGCGCGATACTCCAATTTTAAAGAATAACAAGTAAAGGACATTTGGACACTAAAGGCCTTTAACTCTGAAAAGACAGAAATACATGTTCCCGATGTGAATCGCGCAAAAGTTTGTTTACCATACCTGCTCATCGTCAGAAACTGGTACTCTTTCCAATTAGTTCAGTAATTTATTGCCAAATAAGAAAAATAAGTGTTGCCATTTAGGGTTTTTAGACCCTTATTACATTTATTTTATTGTTTCTCGTTCTTTTGCCTAAGGAAAATAACAAAAATATTCAATAAATATAAACAAGCATAACAAATTCGATAGCATTTTATTAATTCAATAGTGGTTTGTCACGAAAGGGGAGAACGAATTCCACGATTCACTAGCGCGTTATAAGTACTTAATTGCTATCCGCTGTTCGAGATAATCCTTTGATACGTGCTCGGATCTAGTACACACGGCTACATTACAAGCAATGGATGTCCAGTATAAACTGATCTCACATTGTTATGGATTTCCGTATAACGAGAGATCAGCTTAAACTGGAAATGTACACCGGAATTTCGGCATAAAACTTGGTGTTTTGTACTGGAATAATATCGAATTACAGTCAGGAACCTTGAATAAGGTTTCATTCGAGATTTGATTACATTGCAACCATAATATCTTGTATGTTCCTTGTTATATGGTGCATATACACACGGCTAGCACAACCATTGTATAGGCTTTTCGTACAATGAGATGTCAGCTTATACTGGAAATGTATAGCTTGACGTGTAGCCGTGTTACCACTTATTTTTAAAATTATTTATGCACGTGTTATGCTTTAAATAATTAATAAATAAAAGTAGTTTAATTCAAGTCACAGGAGTCATATACAGACAAAGGCTTTCCTTATTTTAAAAAATTACATTCACAATCTGCTAATCTCTAAATCATAATATACTTACTGCAATTGAATGACCAAACAAGTTTTTTAAGACTCATTTATCTACAGTTATATTCTAAAAGTTTTTATATAAATGGCGCCGTTAAGGTCATCCACATTCATATACACATATGACTAGGTCAATGAACCCATAAAGAAATGGAGCTATGAGTTAAAATAATAATTAGTAAACTAGTTAGAAAAAAGACTTGCATGGTCAATGACATACTTGATTCCAAAGTTCCGTGAGCCTTACGGTTCAGTTCACCGACCGACGAAGTCAACAAAATCTTCGATAATATATGCACATATTTTACTTAATTTTGTTGATAGCTCGAAAAAGGATCTTCTTTGGAATCTTACCCCAATTATGGGTTTAAGGATGGGTCAAATATTGTTTACGACGACGATAACTTTGCACAATTTTGAAACTAAAACCGAAAACCCCCAAAAAAAGAAAGAAAACACAGTTGGCCCCAAATAAATTTTATTATAATAACTCTTAACTATACATAATAACATTATTATAAGTAATTAGTTATATTTTACGATATCTATAGATTCTTTACATTCTTCTCGTGTCCCTGAAACAAAACATATGGATTATTGCAGCATCATACAAAATTGACCTAATTACCAGAGATCGGAATTGGGTGTGTGAAAATACCTAAAGTTTGCAGCGGGACATAATATAGAGCTGTTACAACCACTTAAGTTAAACCGGTTTTGATTTTTACCGGTTTAGTTTCGGTTTTTTGCTGTACATGTTCCTTACTTTTGAAATATCGACCTATAAACATTTAAAAGCTGCTAATACAGTTATAAATTATTTTTTGTTTTGTACTTTTCCGGTTAAAATTCGGTTTTTTAGTCCTTATTGTTCTTTGTCGGTCAAACACAGAATTTTACATATCTGCAAAATGCTAATGCGGTTTTAATTTCTATTTTTGATCTGTATCTTAAGTTAAACAGTTTTGCTACAGATTGATTCAAGGAAAACGAACATTTTGGCCCATGTAAGCGCGGCGTTCACTTTAATGGCGTCGCTCCGTTTTTACTTGCCCTGCTTAGGCTGTTTACCTGTTAAACAATGTATTAGCGTGGGCTTTCGTACTGCGAAGAACACGAAGCTTTTTTTAACATTAGAAGAATATTTATTATTTCTAGGAAAAAACTAATTTATTGCATGTTCCAAACTCTGAATGTGGAAAGTAGTTTACGCACAACGTTCTTGCAATTGAAATAAATGTTTTGAATTTATTTTTTGATGCAGTGCCGGTTTAGTAATTGAAAAAAAAAAACAACCTACTTCAAAACTATGGAAATTCAAACATCCAAACATGCATTTGCTCGCTTTTTTATCAGACGTTACGGCGTAATCAAATGTTTTTTTTTTTTTCAAAAAAAAAATACTGAACCAATTTTTATAAAAATATGGGACTACCTCTGAAACTTGACCTACCTAACAAAAAAAAAGAATCAATAAAGTTTATTATTGATTGACGGAGTAATCGAGTAACATACATACATAAAAAAACATACAGTCGAATTGAGGACCTCCTCCTTATTTTGAAATCGGTTAAAAAATAAAGCCCTTCTCGGTTAGCCCTCGAAAATTACACACAACAATAACAAAAATATCTAAAACTGTATTACAGCTTGCAGATGTGTAAAATTCGGTGTTTCAGACTTACAGAACAAGTACTAAAAAACAGAATTTGAACAAAACAAAAATTAATTTAAAACTATATTAGCAGCTTGCTAATGTTCATAGTTCGGTTTTTCAAAGGTAAAGAACATGTAAAACAAAAAACCGAAACTAAACCGGTAAAATTCAAAACCGGTTAACTTAAGTGGTTGTAACAGCTCTATGTTATGTCTCGCTGCAAACTTTAGGTATTTTCACACACCCAATTCCGATCTCTGCTAATTACTTAGATAAGTGTTGTTGAAATGTTAGCACAATAAAATGCTTTATGTACAGATAATAAATGAACTGTTACGAGTTTTCTTTTAATTTTTGATCCGTTTGTACATTAAATGGTTACGTTTTATGGCGTAGTCTATTTTTTTAAACAGACTAAAAATTGTAGGCGGTTTTGTCGAGTTGTTGGACATTGCAAATAATTCAAGTGTTTATAGACTTCTATAAAATAAACCTACCTCTATGCTTGCGAATATCAACAAATGTCGCACGACGTGCACTAGCCTTATTTTCTTACTGATAGATAACCCACCGAATTTGCTTTAACGAAAAAACTCATATATACTTTTTTGCTTAAACAGAGCCTTCATACGTTAAGTTACCGCCCTATGATTCTAGTTTCAAGTTCATTTATTTTACGTTGATGGTCCCAGTTTATCGTTTGTGGCCTCGAATTGTAATTTGGGTTGTAACAGCTATGTCAACATAATTTAACGTTGCATATGTAAGCTGTCTTTATGCCAGGAGGCTTTTATTTTTATATTATGCTATGTTTCCATTTTTTTTTTTGCTTGAGCGTAGTTTTCATTCCATTTGTAGGTATATTGGGTTGGCTAGCTGGCATAGGGCAAATGATTTAATGTTCTGTGTCCCGTAATGGTAATTACTTTGCCTACCTACTATTGTATAGAATCAAGTTTATCTTGACCCCTTTATTCATAAACATTGTTTAAAGATAAGTAATGATTAGATGCTGTTTAACCATACATTTTTGACGTTTGAACATCTCTTAACTTTAATCAACGTTTATGAATAAACCCCTGAATCTTTGAATACATTACTTTTGATTTTTATTGATGAAAAGTATCTTAGTACACTCAGTGAAATTACTACATCAATACACACACGTCAATTTACCGTGTGCCATTTCTTACAACTGTCAAATAATAGCAGTTATGATTTGAGTTACGAACAATTTAAATTACCAAGCATTATTAAGCATTACCTTTGTACATATTTTTCTGTTCCTTTCTTTTTGACTATTTATATGTGTGCATAAATGGTTAAATAAATAAATTGTTAGTCAATTTGAGAAACACTTCAGCGACGAATGTAATTGCCTAACGCGACGAGTGCTATGTAATGTAATGTGCTAAGAAAGCCTGCGAAATTCAATTTTCTTACGTGTTTTGCTATTTACAGTAACATGTTGACTGAAATGATTCGCGACCGTAAAAATATGGCTTCTTAGAATTATAATCTTTAAAATCATCAATACTACTTTTTCATAAAATAGTCATTAAATGGGTTTATATGAACTTAGATGGTTATATTAATGACTCGCTTCTGCCAGCGACTTCGTTTGCCTTAATTTTCCCTTCGACGCACCCCGTCGCATCGAATTGCCTGCCCGTCCGTATTCGTAACTTTTATTATCTTTGGTCGTGTCCTTAGGGTCCTAGCTTCATATTATATAGTATATAGCTTTCCTCGATAAATGTGCTATCCAACACTAAGAGATTTTTTCAATTCAAACCAGTAGTTCCTGAGATTAGCGCGTTCAACTGAACAAACAAACAAACTCTTCAGCTTTATAATATTCGTATAGATACGCGAGCGAAGCCGCTGGTAAAAGCTAGCTACAATATGTTATATAGTTTCGATTCTAATCATTATAATTCTGTAAATACATCACTGACCTGTAAATATCCAAAACCTTGAGAAAATTTGAATTTCGCGAGCTATCCTGGCAGTTCGACCAAAAGAAGAGATAAAATACTAACTGTACATTTTCTTCTCAAATCCGTTGATAATCGTCCAGTCTTTTTCTCTACGCCTCAGCAGCCGACACGGCCAGCAGTTTCTTGTAGGAGCCGGCCAGTGACCGCGCCGCTAAGTGTAGTATTTCCCGCCTCGATACACCGGTCGATGCCTCTTGCCATTGGTTGTGGGGTACCTGATGGATGATGGAGTAGCATGGTAGAACATGATCAAGATATAATACATCCGATAGTATAAGCCCAAGATACTCAAGGAAGTCGCGGATTGTTAGGTAGAACGGGCTAGTGTCCGCAACTCCACGTCTGAGCGCTTATTTTGCTTACAGTTACGGGGTCTTATACTCAACACGGAAGACGAAACCAGCTGTACATAGTGCAGATGATCATCGAGCCGAAATAATGCGCCACTGCACGTAGGACATCCTGGCTCTCGAGCAGCTAAAGACAACAAGGCACCGGGCCATGACGGAATAACGACAGAGCTCCATAAAGCCGGCAGAAATCCAATCCTGAGAGCTAGCGAGTCTCTTCAACTCTGTCATCTAAAAGCGTTCAACACCCGAGGCGCGGTCATTCTGGTCTTCAAAAAAGATGACAGAACTTTGCTGAAGAACTATAGACTCATCTCACGTGACACGTCTGAGCCACGTATACAAGCTGTTTTCAAGGGTCGTCACGAACCGTCTCGCCAGGAGACTTGACGAGTTCCAGCCACCAAGTCAAGTCGGCTTTCGAAAAGGCTTTAGTACCGCAGAACACATCCTTAACGTTCGGCAAATCAGACAGAACAAACAATACAGAGGAACCGAGGAATAAAACCAGCCCCTGTACATTTGTGGACTACGAGGAAGCCTTCGACACCATTGAAATATAGGCAGCTCTGACCTCTGCAACGATGTCGAATTGTCTGGCGCTATATCGAATAGCTGAGATATTTGTATGACGTTGCTGCGATGACTGTGCAGATCCAGGATAAAAAACAAGCCCCGTCCAACTGCTCAGAGGGGTGCGACAAGGGGATGTGATATCCCCGAAACTGTTCACAAATGCATTAGAGGACGTCTTTAAGACGCTGGAATGGAGTAGACAAGGTATTAACGGCAAGTCGGGTCACACTTTGTTATGTTTGAAGATTAAGGTGTTCAACTAGTGCGTCCTGCCCGTTATGACATACGATGTCAACCGTAGACACCGACAGTTAGGGCAGTCCAAAAATGTAAGGTCCCACACAAAAGGCGCGGGCTTGCGGGTGGCGAGCAATGGGTAGCTCGCCGCCCGGTAAGGACCATGCTCGGGGCGACGGCGCGTACTGTTCAACGTGCGCCTCAAAGAGATGTCAGGGAAACTGTAGGGGTTCGCTAGGACCGATGCCTGCCAGGATCGCGAGATTTGTTCGAAAGAGTTACCGTGGCCCTGACATATAAGTAACTAAAGTAACACGGGTGGATTTTAGTCAGGAAAAGACTGACACGCCCTTCCGCTCCACCCAGAGCGTGAGACTTCATTTGATGATTTCCACAAAAAAAGGACAGTTAGACTGGGAGAGGCTGAGTTGATTGATTGATTGAGTGAAGTTACCTGTAAGCTAGCTCCCATGATAGAGCCAATGGTGACGCTATAGCCGGTCTGCTCGTGCGCGTAGTCTTTAGGCGTGGCGGCGCGCGCGGCGGCTACAGCGGCGGCGGGTACGGGCGTACCCTGCGACTGTAATTGTAGCTCGATGCCCAGGGAAGGCTGCGACAGTAGCAGCAGGGACATGTCGTACCACCTGAGGGTGGTAGAAACAATTGAGGCTATGAAGAAACTTGAAACGGGTACTGAACTATTTCTAAGAACAAGAATAGGTAAAATATACAATACTAGCTGTACCCTACCACGCTTCGCTGTGGCACATTGTGATTGAATGGTTGAGTTGAGAAATGAGAAACAAAACAAAGAATACATATGTTTCTCATGTGACTGCGCCATTACTATTGCGGCTGTCAGCGAGTGTTTTCCTCGCTTCCGGCAGATGGCGCGGTCACTGGTACACAGCTGATCGTTAAAAAATCTGTTTTTTCGCGGTCGCGGATATGTGACTGATGCAAAAAATAGATAAAAACAATCCTTGATGCGGATTATATATCATGCTAAAATTTCAGCTCGATTGGTGCAGAACTTTTTGAGTTTTTGAAACGTACACAAACCAACATAACATTTTTATATATATGGATATCTAATATATCTCAGGACAACCAACACAACGTTATCTGATCCCAAACTAGGCAGAGCCTGTACCATGGCAACCAGACAACTGATTAACATACTTTTATATTTCTAAATACATACCATATTATAGATAAATTACACCCAGACACAGAACAAATGATTGTGCTCATCATACAAAGATTTGTCCTGGGTGGGGGAATCAAACCCACGACCTCAGTCTTAGCAGTCAGAGTCACTAACCACTAGACTAACAGGCCAGTCAAGTCAGGTATTGCAGTAGCAGTGTGGTATTTGTACATACATACTAGGGTGTCCCAAGATATAAGGGCAAATTTTTTTTTCGCGAAATCGAATACGCATACCCTCTATTTTTATTCGATTTGATCTAATTGACTCAAATAATAAATATTATTATGATTGGACAACGATAACCCGTGCCGACTTGATGCCAAACTTTTGATATGAAAATTTGTACTGACACACTGTAGTAGGAATTATGAACTTAATTTTTATTACTCAATTAAAGCTCCAATATACCCAAATAGTTTATTATTTATTAATTTACACTAAAAAAGAATAGTTTTGTTCAAATTTTCTTTTTAACGTCTGTTTTTTAGAGTCAGGATAAATTATCCGGTGTTTTTTCTTGTACGCAATAAAAATTGTTTTTGTTCCTTCTCTCCTGATTAATCCATGAAAGTCTTGCATTAACTTAACCGCTCTTTCGGCTACATCGTTTAATACCCTCAGTGCCGAAACTTTCAGGAATATCAGGTTTTGTAGTTACTTGACTGATTTTTGCTTCAAATAGGTACGTCTTTCAAGATCAATTTATAAACGTGATTGCGATAAGCGAAAATAAGCATTTCTCTGTTCAGTTTTGTTCAAGAAGCACACAGGCACCGTTTTTACGACCTGTATTTGAAGCAGTAGTATCACAACAAAGAATTTGCGCTTCTCTTCTTCTTTCGTGTCGATGGTACTCACACACTTTTTATTATATCGTTTGAGCCCAGTAGGTGGCCGTTTACTGCGGCATCAGTGGCTTTTTTGACATCATCTGAGGTGCGGGTGAACGGGCACTTGGGACACTCCAGCAGGTGGGTCATGGTCTGATCAGACGTACCGCACTCGCACTGGCTGTCGAATGAGTCTATAATCCCCCACTTTGACAAATTGTGTCTACAGCTGCCTAATTGGGTACGCAATCAATTGAAAGCTTTCCATATAGGCCACTGCAGATCACGGCCGGAAGGCAAGTGTTCCTGGGGTTCAACAAAGTCATATTTTGGTCCCCACAAAGGGTGGTGTGTCCTGGATGGCCTGCGTAGAGCGTAAGAAGCTCTTACGACTTTTAAACCTGCTTGGAGTCATCTTGTAATCGTAGAGGGGATGTCAGGAATCGGATTCTTGGTTCTTTTTTTTCCAGCAGTTAATATTTGCATTGTATCTTCTAAATTCTAGTCTACACTCGCGTTCCAAACTGCCTGTGCTTGTTCATTTCCTGTAGAACTTTCTAGTCTTGGTACAGCTATAAGTTGTTCTTTTTTTTCGTAAGAAATCCCTAAAGGAAGACGTTCTTTTTTTGATTTCCGAGCATTTAATGCAGGCAAAAGCTTGCCGTCCCAATGAACAGTCACAACTTCCGGTACCTTATTTTGAAAATCCTTAGTTTTTAGCTTCAGCCCGTTCTTTCCGTTTTTCAGTAGGAATTCTTTAGATGGAAGTCTTACTTATTGGAAATTCATGAAAATTATATCCAAGTGCTTCAATAGTTGCTTCAAGAATGAACACAGAATCTCTCATACTCAATTGACACCTATTTAGCGCTGCTACTAATTTTGGAGTAATAAAATCTCTCCGCAAGGTATTTTGCTGGGTTGTGTGTTTTGGAGAAGCGCCTTACCCAATAGATAATACACTGGCGAATACTGAGATTCGCGCTTTCATTGACAGTAAAATTCACTTCACGGATATTGTTAAATAAAATTGTTAGAAATTGTCCATTAGACGGAAGTTTTGAACCCGATATTTGATGTTATACGTCACCTATTAAAAATATACCCTCTTAGAACTGCATAATTGCACTGACATGGTGACTGATTGAAAACAATACGAGTTCTATAACGAAATAACGAGTAATAACAAGCACATCGACACGTTAGGTCGCGTCAGTTCTAGAGATCAAATACTAACATGTATCGATGTAAGTCGGCACGGGTTACTGAGGTCCTAACTTCTTAAAATTTTATTTATAATTGTTTTGACTTAAAAGTAAAAAAATAAGAGGGTATGCGTTCAAAAAAAACGACTTTGATTTTTTTGGGACACCCTAATACATACATACATAAACTCACGCCTTTTTCCCATGAGGGTAGGCAGAAACCACGGAACGCCTCCTGCTACGATCTCTACACACTCCTTTTGCCTCGTTTAGATTCATACAATTCGTCATACACACACGCCGGTTGTGAGTACCACGCACCTGACCTTTCTGAAGAACATCACTAATGAGGTCACTATATGTCCTCCTAGGGCGTCTCCTCCCGGTGTTTTCACTCACATCAGCCTTGTCAATACCTTTTGTAAGCCATCCTTCATTCATCCTCTCAACATGACCAAACCATCCAAGCATACTTTTGATAGATGTATGCATAAAAATACATGTACAAGAAGCTAAGAGCGACACGAGGGCGTTGACATTTGAGAATTAACATCATAATTAATTTCTTAGTAATAATATGGTATAATATGGTTGTTATGCTTTTGGTGCCAGTAACCGTTGAAAGGAAATCGTTTGGCTTAGTATGTGATGAGGGAAGAAACGCTTGTGAATATAAATGCTGATTGATGGAGAGGGAGAGTACGCCCAGAGAAAAGGTGGAGAATGTGTCAGAATTATTTTTCTTTTGTTTATTGCTTCTGGATCGTCTGCAAAGTTTCGCCCACAACAGTCCGGCCGTCGAGAGAATCTGTTCTTGACATCCGTCAGTTTGATACAAACGAAAACGTGTTTTGCGAATTTTATCTTTATTGATTACCAGAATTGTCGCACTCACAGGTGTCAGGAACGCGTTCTCTTGACGGCCAGACTCTAATTAAAAAAGACGTTGTATTTCATGAAAACGTTTATTTCTAAATATATAAAAGGCAAACCTGACTGATTCATCTATCAACGCACAGCCGAAACTACTGAACGGATTTCGCTGAAATTTGGCATACAGATAGTTGTAATGACGTAGGCATCCGCTAAGAAAGGATTTTTGAAAATTCACACCCTAAGAGGGTGAATAATGGGTTAAAATGTTGTATGGAAGTCCATCATTTTTAGAGCTAGGTTAACGATTAGATATAAACAATTACGTATCCTAGAGTTTTTGAAAATTTAACCCCTAAGGGGTAAAAAAGGGCTTGAAAGTTTGTATGGGGAAACAAGATTAGTTAAACTATTTTATTCGAAACTTCACAGGAGTACTCCTATTAATAAATGAGTAAACAAGTGTTTTAGGCTGTTTCAAAATTTAACCCCTCAACGGTGGAAAATGGGTGACAAATTCTGAAAATCAACATGGGTATCGTTTTTATGGTTTGTCGGGTCGCTGATTACGAAAACAACAACTTATTCACAAAAATTGCACAAAGACATAAAAAAAATAGACAAACAAAATTGCACAAAATTACACCTGAACAAAAAAATAATAATTTTCAAATTAAAAAACAATGAAAATAAACAACCAAACCAATTTTTTTTTTCAAATTAATGAAATGGCAATACCAAAAGAAATACTTAGGTACCTACCTATTTTTTATTGTTCTTGAAGTTCCAAAAGAAGTTTTGTAGTTTACTAGCTTTTGGCAGCGACTTCGTCCGTGCAATTCTACTTCCTTTCTTAGTGCTCGCCTACGCTACGTTACGCTACGATATAACCGAACTCCACGCGGCCGAAATCGCGGGCAAAAGGTAGTTTAATATAATACTGTTTGTTTTCCCACATATAATAAAATTAAAATAAATTACTAACCTGTCAGTAACAGATTCATGTAGATACCCCTCTATGGCGACCACAGGCACGTTGTTATTAAGTTCTCCGTGCACTGATCGTATGTGAGCGATGCGTTGTTTGGCCGCTGCGTACGCGGCTGCATAGCCAACCGGCTGATCCGCTGTGACGTCACTCTGTGCTGCGTACCCACTGGAAATTATACCGTAGTTAGTAAGACATAAAGTGGGTTATTAAATGGCTATTTAACCTTTATGTCAAGCTCGCACCTGGACATGAGTTGCCTTGGCTTTCCTGAAAATCTTTTTTGGCCGCAGCAAGGAAAATCTGGTCAGGAAGCGGTTCACAGATGACTCGAGCGAAGTCTTCTGTGAATCTCCACCTGAGCAGGAGTGTAAATGTGGTGCCATCCCACTAATAATGGGACAGTTAATATCTTGTCTGGTTGATTGCACGCTACAGGATGCTATTAGCTCTTAGCCAAATTTTGTGCTGATTATATTTAGATTACTATCGAAACGCTAAGAAAAAGAAGATTGAGATGATGATATTGCAACTCATATCATATTTTACTAAAATCTATTTAAATAAAAGAAAGTCGTGTTAGTTACACTATTTATAACTCAAGAACGGCTGAACCGATTTGGCTGAAAATTAGTGGGGAGTTAGCTTAGAACCAGGAGACGGAAATACGATACTTTTTATCCCGTTCGACAGCTTTCCCGTGTGACTTGACATAAAACGTCAAAGATAATACAAATACAAGTCACTATAAAACGTGGTATGACAAAAACGTTGCCTTCGAAGTACCAGGTGGTCATATTCACATTATTGACATGAAATGAACTGCTTTATCTCTAGACAGCAATTCGATGCGACGGGAAGGGCCGGGGGAACAAGAAATTTAACGCGGACGAATTCGCGGGCAGAAGCTAGTATGATATAAAAATGAAAGAGCCGATTCCACGGAGGAAAAGCTAGCTCTTTAGTACTAGTTTAATTTGAGTTGATGATTAAGATCAAAGTTCACCAATGGAACTGAAAGCGATCAGCACACCTAAATATATCGGTATAATGACACTGACAGCTCCTGAGTGCAGTTTAATTTATTTATTTACTAGCTTTTGCCTGCGGCTTCGCTCGCGTTAAATTCGGGGTAACACGGTTCCCCTTTCCTGATTTAGAACACAGAAGACAACTTGGAACAGAATGTTATTTTAATACGTTACTGTAGACGATATTATGTCTTTCCATTTGGGGATAGAATGTAAAGATTCTGGGCATTGGACACACGCGAACATGCTACATACAATTGTCCGTGGAAAAAGCACGGCTTTTCTAAGTTCACCCCAGCCACGTAAAACAGTAGCCTATGTCACTCTCCATCCCTTCAACTATCTCCACTTAAAAAATCACGTCAATTCGTAGCTCCCTTTTTACCGTGAAAGACGGACAGACACACACACTTTCCCATTTATAATATTAGTATGGGTAAGACATGCCGCTCGTGTGTAAGAGCTCTAAGTCAGACACGATGATTCATCCTGTATGTTACCTAGTATAATTAAGTAATTGGTCAAGCCGTTGGGTCCAGTTGTCATTTGTGGTTCTTTGGCAGTTGTTACGGGTCGTCAGTAGTTCGAAAGCCTGACGACCCGTCTTACCAAGGGGCATCGTATTACCCAGTAACTAGGTTGAACAGGTCAGTATTCTAGGCATTTGATCCACAGAAAATACTGGTATTTATTATTTATCCGACCACCAACATCATTTTAGTAACCAAAGGTTTACAGGTTTAGATGTTCATATCATCCAATTTCCTTGATGAATTTCGCAATATCGTAACTTAAAGTCGTTAGTAATAAATACTTACACTACATTAGCTTTGCCAAAGGCAGTCTGAAACGCTTCTCTGACTGGTGAGATCTTTACTTCTTTGTCTGATGCAACAACCACTAGGAGGTCTCCTCCACTTCCTGAAACAAATTCACACATTTGAATACTACATACACCTTAAAGAAATTTCGCTATATTCAACTACTAGCTTATGCCAGCGGCTTCGCCCGCGTGGAGGTCGGAAATAATCCCGCGGGAACATACTACCGGGATAAAGAGTAGCCTATGTCGTTTCTCAGGCTCTAAACTATCTGTGTACCAAATTTCATTTCAATCGGTTCAGTAGTTTTAGCAGGAAAGCGAGACAGACAGACAGAGTTACTTTTGCATTTATAATATTATAGTGTGAATGTGGATAGAACAAGAAAAAGTACTGGTAGCTGCTACTCTGGTGCAACTCATGTGGCACAAAGAGGGGCTCGGGCTAAATAATAGCAGTGGTTGATCAATCAGGTTAAGCTAAGCTTGCCGCGGTTGATCCGTGGATGTGGACCCAAGACCCTCCGTGCCTCTGAAAGCACGTTGAACCGTTGTTCCCGGCTGTCATTAATGGATATTTGACAGTCGTCACGGGTATTCAGAAGCCCGAAAAACTGAGAACCCGTCTGACCAAGGGATATTACCCAGAAACTGGATTAGGGAGATCAGGTAGGTAGTAGCTCCATAAAGATACTGATATTCAGCTGCTTCCGCTTAGCATGGAAGCCGATCCCAAAATAGTAGGGGAAAAGGCTAGATAGATGATGATGAGAAAACAAAACATAGTGTTAATTTTTACGAATCCGTATAACAGAATGAATTTTTGAACTGAGTTGATAACCTATTAGGTGTGTGGTCATTAATTTCGTAAGTAAACAATGAAAAACCATTATTACAGTGGCAATTAAAAATTACAATCTAATCTTTAAAAAATCATCGAAATAAGGTCTAAATTGCAATGACAGCGCGCGCTAGTGAAATACAAAACCTATAAATAAACTTACTAAGGTACTCCTTCATCTGAGGATCAAGTGTGGTGATCATGGAGTCTACGGAGCTCTTCGCCTTCTCCGCCACCCTCGATAGGATGCCCCCCGTGGAGACTGCGCCCTTCATCCATGTGAAGATGCCACTTCCTGGCATTATGTCACCTGGTCATTAAAATGGAGATATTAAATACAGATTTTTCTATTTACGATTTAAACCCGAATAACACTCAACTGGCGAAATGTGGAAGCACTACGGTATGTGCGCCTCTGCCTGACCCTTCGGGGAACAGGTGTGTTGTTATGAGTTATTTCCTATTTAATCACTAATCTGAAAGAAGTTTTCACATTGATGAATTAATATTCGTATTTTTTTTATTTCGAAATAAATATGTACTATTAAAGTTTAGACTAAGACCCCCTTAATACATGACAATGTTTTAGTTTAAATCAAGTTTAAGACGCAAAGCCAGTTTTTGCATTATGAACTCAATATGGTTAGACAACACTGACAACTTAGTCCAGTGCTAATTTGTTCTTTTTCTATTAAGAACTTTACATTTACTGAAATACAGTTGGAAATGCAAACACTAACTCAGAGCTTTTGCTGAGAACTAAAGTTATATCGTGTCATCAGACAAATATACTTAAAAAAAACACCTCATTATAGCAAAAGTCTTCATTAGCGTACATCCCATTTTTGACTATCTGTTGTTTTTTTTATTATTTTTATTTTCCAAGCAAAGTTCATCAATTTCAATCACTGAACAAATCAGCTCTATTGAGAGAAATAAAAAAACAGTCATAAAAACATTAATTGGATAAGAATGACTTTTTCTGACTTAGTGAAAAAAACATTAATGCTTTGTTGTTATGGTCGACATTTCCTTGTCAGTTTCACTTCCCAGTATTTACTTTTCTTAATAGCCAATTAAAGCAGTGTAACATTTAGTACATAACATTAACACTAATTTTCAAAAGACTTAAGACAATCTTGTCGCTGTTTCTGTGGTTTCTTCTTGATTCTTGTGTGATGACTTTAAATGAATTTTGTGTAATAATTATTTCTTCAACAATAGCCATTTTTGTGCCAGAAAAATATACAGGGTGACTAGTTAGACGTATCCTTTCCAGAACGTGACAGTGTGACCCACTTGGAACAATTAAACATCCCACAAAGGCTGACATCCGACAATCCATTGGATTGTTGAAATAACTTTTGTACCTTTTTAGATAACTGATTAAAAGGAAGATTTGTTCCCCATAATTTGTATGCTTGATTCTGTGATAAAGCTATGTGTTTTAATAAATGTTTTATCAAACCCACCAAGTTTATCAACTTCTGATGTGGAGTCAGGCAATGATTCCGGGGACTGTGTGGCTTGTGAGTCTTCAGGGGACCTGATGGACATCAGAGGTTCCCCCTTATTGAGTGGAATTGCTGGGCTGGAACCAAAGAAATCAATACATTTGTACAAACTTGATAATTATTTTGAATTATGCTCACTAAACTGTTTGTATTAATCGTAACATGATCTGAAAAACAATATTTTATTACAAACAAAATTTGATAAACAGTATTTTATAACAGTGCCGAGCAAACAAATTAATGTTCTGCAAGAATTCTAAAATTCAAAGATTACTTGCAAATTATTTCAAAACAATTTGTCAAGGAAAGCAAACAATGTATCTACAATTATCTATTTGTATTATTTTATGACTTTGTTTGAGCACCTATTATAATTTCAAGTATGTTTAGAAATTACATATTATATGACACATCATTTTATAATAGTTTAACACGTTAAACGCCGTGGGGGTCACCGGTGACCTCACCCTTCCTCTATCATAGCGCCATGGGGGTCACCGGTGACCTCAACGTATAGTCATATTCAAACTACTTTTTCTCGCCGCCGGCCATACTGACTGTTACTTTATTCGTACTCCGTGACCGGCACGGCGCTGTAGAACTATACTGCGCAGTGGGACAAACATACCTTGTAAGGAATTGAAAAAATTTAAAGATAGCGAAAAAAGTAACGAAAATAAAAATTCAGGATATATAATTCAAATCAGTCTTTATTATTTAAACGAAAATTAGCAGTCTTTATTTTTTAACGAAACACAAACTATACAATCAGTTTTTATGAAAAATAAAATAAAGTTCTCATTAGTGACCATAATTACGAACAACCATTAGGAATATAAATAATTAGCCATAATATTTGACAAAACATGCTGTAAAAGATGAGGTAAGAAACCTTTTATAGCATCAACATATTAGCGATGGACATAATTGAAACATTTTAGACAAAAGTGAGGCTCCCCCTTACATTGCACACAGTACGTACTCACTTTCTTAGCTTTATTCTTAGCTACTTTACGACCAAATTCCTGTACTGAATCTTTATAACATTGAACGCAAAAACGACGCGTGTCTCTTACTTTTCCTTCCTTTAATTTTAGAACATGCTTGAGTCTTTTAGGTCTTTCATTGATAATTATTTCTTGGGAATCTGCTGGCCGAGTCAAATAATCTATGAGAGCCCTCCTAAAGTCAACAATTGAAGATTTGCTCTGCTTATTTTCATTGTACATGACCCAAGCATTTACAACTGCCGTATTTAGAAGTAGTTCTATTGCCAATTTTCTATACCATTTTACGGTTTTCCGCAATGGCGAAGAATAGGCACCCATCTGGTCACTCATGTCTACAGACCCTTTCGATTTATTATAATCCAAAATAACTTTTGGTTTACGAATCTGTTTACCTTTTTTCACCACCACAGCAATTTTGTCGGAATGCTTTGTCGACAGCATAAGCACGTCCCTCTTATCTTTCCATTTAAGCACTGTTACTCCATCTTCATTTTCCATAGCCATTGTTTCACCTTTTTGCAGTTTCGAATCAACAACAGCCTTAGGCAATCCTCTTCTGTTTTTTCGCAATGTGCCAATTAAATGGGTTTGCTTCTCCAATAACCGATAAGCCAGTTCCAAGCTAGTGTACCAATTATCAGTAGCTAGCGTGTGACCTTTGTCAAATATATTTTCACATAGCGCCATCACCACATTTGTTGGCGTAGTATTTATTGCGTCAATGTTTTTCCCACTATACAAATTAAGTTTGCAAGTATATCCGGGAACAGTACATAACTTAAATAGCTTCATGCCATACTTGTGTCGCTTACTTTTATTGTATTGCCTGAATATTATTCGACCTCTGAAAGGTACTTGGCTTTCATCCACACAAATATCTTCTTTAGGCGAATAATATTTCTGGAAAGTAGCATTGAGAGCATCGATTAAAGGAATTATTTTGGCAATACGATCGTTTCTGTCGGCAGATAAATTGTCGCTAAAGTGTAGGTATTGCAGTAGTAACTCGAAGCGGTTCCTACTCATAACGGTGGCTGGAAAAGTTTGTCCAAGTATCTTGTCTTTGCTCCAATAATAAGCTAAATTCGGCAGCTTTACTACGCCCATAAACAAGACCAGCCCAAGAAACTGTTTTATTTCTGTCTTGTTTGTTGGCTTCCATGAATGAGACCTTGATCCAGGCTTTGTTTGCCTGGCTGTGATGTTTTGACTTGCGAACAAATTTGTCTGCTCAGCAATCATTTCAAGAATTTCTTCAGGCACCAATAGATCATAATACTGGTCAGGGCCAGCTTCTTTCAGCAAATTAGAATATGGGGGTTTCATACCCTCAAACTCGGTGAAAGGAATCACTGATGGCTGTCGTCTTTTTGGCCTCGACCATTTTGCGGAAATAAGGTCATTTTGTGATATATTGGCGGCAACAAAATTTTCAGCCGACTCACTATCACTATCACTATCACTCGCGATAACCAAACGTCTTTTCTTTTTCGGTAATTGCATGGGTTCACTATCCGATTCTAGGAGACAGTCATTGTTTATAGAAGCGTTCGAAAAAGAAATTTCTAACGCGTTGATTTGCTTCCATTCATCCTGCGTAAATTCGAAGTCCTCCATAGCTAAATCCATATCTAATGGCTCGCACATTAACTATTCAATAAGAAAATGATGACAGCTAAGATAGTAGGCACGTAATTGAACTAGTAACACACGTTCTATCACCGTAAGCGCGAGCGCACTACTGGTGTAGCGGGTGGCCGGCGGGGTGGGCGGCGCGGCGCCTGGTACCGGAAAATATATTTTCTGTATTTGTGCGCCATGGGGTGCACCGGTGACCTCAGCTATGTATTTGACTGTAACTATGTAACCCATGTACAGAATTGAATAAAACTTATTTTCTATACGTATCGTAACATAATAAACAAATTACGACCAAAAGTATTTTTACGATTTTTAATTTTTTCTATCGGCGTTTAACGTGTTAAGGAATTAATCAGATGTTATTTGTATTACTTATTATTTCTAAAACATATTTAATATAAGTATCCAGAAAATCACAATGGTTTAAAACAGGTCACAGTCAAACCTCCAATATTGATAACATGTGAAAACTAAGTATGAATTTAATTTTACTACTGATACATTACGGGAACAGGATCCCAATGTTATTACAATAGGATTCACATTAGAAGCTTACTGGATACTAGTTTAGGTGCCCATAATAATCTTATTAAAAAAAAATTGAGTAAACATCATGCAACCAAGTATGATGACTATCTATTTTACCTGAATTTCTCTGTATTATCAGGTTGCGGAGAAGGTTGCGGTTCATCTCTAGCCTGGACTATGATTGGTTGAACTGGCACTGGGGCGACAGACTGGCCGACTATTGGTGGGGGTATCTGCAATTAAAATAAAATCGTGAAATATTATTAGGAAAGAATGTAATACTTACTGCAGGATTATCAAGCAATGAGAAAACATTGTTTATTACAATAACAGAAAACATTCTTGTATATAACGATCCTTACACGTAAAATGCATTATTTGGCCTCAAAGCTTATACCATATCATTGTAAACAAACGTCAGATACCTCAGCAGCTGGAACTACGGGGCTAGCAGTCACGAAGTTAGGCAGCTGCGACGGCGGAGCCACGCTCGACAGGAGGTTGCCGGTACCAGCAGCAGGCGCCGGCGGCTGCGGGATCTTCGGCTTCTTATCCAACCCACTCATTTTGTTTCACTATCAACTACTTACTACAAAATCACAAAACAACAATAAAATACAACGTCAAACATACCTTTTAATATACTACAAAGCAATAAATAAACGATAACTGTAATTCTCTTCAAAAAATGTAATTATGCACTCAATAAATGTGAAAAAACATGTTTTTTACCTTCACAACAAAACAATTTCGTGGATCTATTGACGATTTGACAGCTGATAAAAGAAAGAAAGGCACAGGCTGACAGGCAAGAGTTGCGTTTCATCAGTAGTTTACAATGGCATGGATTTCAGTTTATTGATTTAACTTGCAACAGTTCACAATATTTATCTAAACACACATTCACATGTCAATTTAGGACATGAATTTTGTATTCGAGTAAGATTTTTATTTATCATTAAATAAAACTTTACAAAGAAAAAATAAAACGTTATATACGTAGCTAAATTTATGAACAGAATTGAATACGTCACTAAAAATCTGACAAGACGCATGAGACAGGTTATAGTCATAAAATTGTCAATATTTTAAACATTAAATTTTTGTTTTCTCTTTCATATCTTGCAGATTTACTGAAACTGTCATTTTAGTCATGTTAAACATTGTATTTAATTTATAGACATTATTACAGAAGGGGGGTTGTTCATTTCTGTCAAGCGAACCTTGGTATCGGAAAGTTATCTCGCTGTTTTCGGGAAAAATTTGATTAGACGCTATTATTGTTCGTACAGTCATTTGCGGTCGTGTCTACTTTTAGAGCAAATTAGCCATGTCGGAAGAGCCTGATACGCCGCTCTTTAGCACAGTGGATATCAACCATGATAATAGGGATGACGAAGATCTTTTCGCGTCTGCGGTCCAGGTATCTTATTGGAATCCTGTTTTAAATAACTTGTTGTGTTAGCGTCCGCCCCCCGGCACCCGGCAGATCGTTGACGCCCCTGTGCATGATATGAAAATAACGAATTTGCAACATTCCACCGACCTCTTGTTGCTGATGCTGCCTTTATTACTGTTAATTACCGCTTATTACCATCATTCAACCAAAATTTGCATGAGAATCGTAAATACCATTTTTTCACAACATACAGACAACATTTTATAGATCTTGATTTCTCTTTGAAACATCCTTGAAAGTTAATTTGATTACTGAATCAATGGCCTAAGTATAAACTGACTATTATCTTCATTGTTAGTCACCTTTCTGATAGCTGTTTGTTCTCACACTTGTATATTTAGTTATCAATAATAATAGTATTTTGTTTTTGGAAGATAGTGAAAGTTCAATAACTGCAATGTCTTTTGAATTTAATCCTGTATTTACATTTGTGCAGGTATTTGTAAAAAACAGTCTTGAACAATAATTTCTGAATTCAATAGCTAATTTCAATGTCATGATGCCAATAAGAAGTCACAAGTGTAATAAAAGGCTGCATTGCATTTAAACTGTTGTATATTTCTTCATATTATTTGAAAAATGTGTGTTACTCACTATGTTACTGCCATTTAAAATACATATAATTGAACATTTCCTGCATATCGGGTTTTAAAGCCTGTATCCTTAGTATCAATGTATCTGATTATGAATATGTTGTTTTATCCATTATCCTTAAACATTTTTCTTTAAAACCCATGGATATCAATATTTTTCCTTATAGCTATCCAAATATGATCATTTAACTAGTTTTCAGTTCAAAAGACGTCTACTGTTGTGCGTGTAAGAATCGCCAGAACTTGACGTTATTTAGCTATTTATAAAACGTAGTAAACATTGTGGCAGAATTCAACACTCAAAAACATCACCGTTAAAAACATCTTACAAAAACAATGTTTTGCTTCAGCTCAACAAAGTATCTTATCAATTACTTGCTTTATTTTAGCAGATGTGGAAAACTTCCAAGAAGTTGTAGAAAATTTTATTATCTACCCACATCACATATTAAGTGATACATAGTATTATATTTTCTACAGTTTCTGGGTTGTACCTCTACCTAGGTTCTCTATGTCTACCTAGGTTGTGGTGGGTTGGAATGCCCACAGTTTGTGAACCATACAATTAATTAGGAGGCTAAAAACAGGTTTTTAAATAATTCTCATACTACATATCATTTGTTTGTAAACATCTTTCACACATTGACGGACAGTATGCATCTCCACATTCACTTTGCATAAAATAATATGACAGAACGTCTTTCAACGTCAAACTTTTGACTGGCATATAGTCAGTACGCTTTGCGGCATTCTATTTTCTACTCTAATCCAGGAAGGGCATTCTGTAGTGTGACCATCGATAGTATTTTAAGCTTTAACTGTCATAACCGTGCTGTTAAAAAAAACATTCAACAAATGTGTGTCCTACGCTCACATGGATAGTTGGTGTTGCTATGTGAGACAATGCCTCTAGGAAATATATCATACTAGCTTTTGCCAGCGGCTTCGCCCGCGTGGAGGTCGGAAATTATCCCGCGGGAACATACTACCGGGATTAAAAGTAGCCTATGTCCTTTCTCAGGCTCTAAACTATCTGTGTACCAAATTTCATTTAAATCGGTTCAGTAGTTTTAGCAGGAAAGCGAGACAGACAGACAGACAGAGTTACTTTTACATTTATAATATTAGTATGGATTAAGTAGTGTCACAACATGAATAACCAGTAAGGTACTACTGTCCGTCAACGTGTTAACATTCTCCTGTATGGGCATAAAGGTCAATATTGAACATGTTTTATTTTGTTGTGAAGTCTTTTATTCATTTCTTTTACGAATTTTTTATTTATTTCTGCTTGAGTGTCGTTTTCGATGTTTTTGTTGGTATATTGGAGTGTGCTAGGTAACACATTATAACAAATAATTTAATATTTTGTGTTTTTTAATGTTAATTACTTACTATTGAATAGAATGAAGTTACCTGAACAGACAAATGTGCTGCTGGGGAGTTTGTTGTGCCGCTTCTTGTTCCCAACTAAAGCAGTAGGAAGTGGTGAAGGGCGAGTGTTTTGGGGTTCTGTCAGTAATTTTGACCATCAAAAAGTACTGACTCTCAGCCTAGTTTGAATAAATTACTTTTGATCTTGATTAATTTGCAGGGGAAGCCCCCTATTTTGCATGTTGTGGAGCAATTAATAAAACAAATTAATTATTATTGTGCTGCATCAGTGTAAGATAAGATTATAAGCATGAAACATATTGTGCTTTTATTAAAACACATAAGGCACTAAGCCTGCTCATCATATATAGTAAAAAAAAATATGACATAACCAACATTCCTCTCCATGTTATATTTATTTATTTTGTTGGTGTTATTCTTTGGGTTACAATGCTCACGTCATCATTCTCCTACCCTTATCCCAATTTATTTGGGGTCGGCACAACATGTCTTTTTCTTCCACACTTCTCTATTAGTCGTCATCTCAGTAGTCACCCCCATTTCTACCTATATCATAATTAATACAGTCCATCCATCGTTAATTTGTTCTCCCTCTACTCTTATAGCCATCGACATTCATACTCAATACTTTCCTCACCACATTTTCCTCATTCCTCTGTTTCATGTGACCATACCATGACAACTTTTCACTTATCAGTGCCACTTTCAGACTTCCTCTTATGTACGGGTTATGTTCACATCAAACTCAAAATTTTTTTGCAGCTACTTCCAATTCTTTTATCTGTAATTATCGAAAATATGTGAATTCTACCCTTTTTTCACTAAATCCAATATAATCAGAATCACACACTGTTCAAAAGAGTGCATTTATTGAAAACCCAAGCCAATAAGATACAGTTGCCTAGTGCACAACCGGTAGATAATAATATTAATATTTTATAGTATAAATACAAAACATTAACACCTGTCATATGCTTTCACAAATCATTTTGTACTTTAATCTAATACTGTCAGAGTTTATAATTACCTATTGTCTGTCTTATGTACCTATGGATAACATTTTTGTTTTGTTTTGTAATCTAAATTGTCTGCTCCCCTATACTTTTCCATCCATCTTCGTCTGCTGCCTGAACAATAACAATATTTTACATTATCAATTTATCATTTTGGAAACTAGTGTAAATCTATTAGAAAGGAAGATTTTTATTCAGCATACTCGAACTATATTCAATTCATATTAACTGCTAGCCATTGTTATAAATTGAAGATCTATTAAGTAGTTAAACAATTTATTGTCTATTACAGGAAGTCAGTCTGGACCCAGAGGTGAATGGAGCCCGAGAAGGTCTAGAGAAGGTCAGCATTAGTGATGCGCCTCCATCTATCACTACTTCATTGAGCAGCCCAATCATGGAAGAGGTAAAAATTAAAATTTAAAAGTAACGTTTTTTGTCTTAACTTGCGTTGGTTAAAACACTACTTGGCCCAGTCTTGTCCATTTTCACGTAAGATTGCTAAACCAAATAAAGGTTTTTTCTTTAATGAGGTACTAAGCCTTTGACTCCAGTTAGAGTATGAGAAGTTTAAGGTTTACTTAAAAATAGTATAGAGCCATTTAATTATTTGAAACTAGTTTTAATTAATGCTTAAATTGTGAGTGAGATCCTGTAATACGGGACTATAACTGGCGAAATGTCGGTTTCCTTTCGGTATACTTCTGCCCAAAACTTCGGAGACACAAAACGTTATGTGAAGTAATAAATAAGTTTAGGTCCAACTTAATTATAATCGAGAGTCTAAAACTCTAGATTTGTCTCTTTCCCATTCAATTTCTCCAGCAGTTTCACCACATCCCATATATCGAAAAGGCTGGGGAAGACATGAGCTCAATATAATAACCATATCAAAGTCAGTTAGAGATCACAAGAATTCAAGAACATTGTGCAACCAACCAACCATAATGACAAGGTACTCCTTACAAAAGTAGGTACGTAATTAACTCTCTACTATGGCTTCAATCATGACAAATAAATCGGTAAACCTCGCCGATGCTCACGCTCGTACAAGGTCACCGATCGAAGTAATCGGCTAATAAATAGCTGATTTTAAATCCGCGGCGAGACACAAGATCACCCGCCGGAAAAACGAGCCATGCGCGACAAAGAGATTGTCTGGTAATACAAAGTAGGTTGGTGTAGATGGAAGTCATTACATTGTAAAATTAATTGTTCTGTAATCAATTAATGATGAAACTTGACGAATATAATATAAAATCACACCTGTATTTCCCGAAGTAGTAGACAGAGGTTGATAGGACACCCACATTTCGAATTTTATGTTTAAGAAAAACGCGCTAAGGTAGCGAATCATCACCGACATCGTCATTTCAAGAGATGTTATACGCCCCGCAAGAGATGTTATATCATCACTCATTTTAGCCGAAACACGACCACTGCTGGACATAGGCCTCCCCCAATTTAGGGGGGTTGGACATATTCGCCACGCTTGGCAGGCGGATTGGCGACCGCAGTTTGGTGGGAAAATGCATAGAGAACGCTGCTGCCCATTCTCTAGTAAGTTCCATAGTCGCCTCTTTCGACACCCACGGGAAGAAATGGGATGGTGCTATTCTTTACGTCTAGCACCGCACTGATTTGTCAGCAGTTCATTTAAAATCACATTGATCGACTTTCTCATGAAATAGTAATTCAATGGGATTATATGAAGTAAGAGGGTTGTATTAATGGTTTTAATGATTATAATTCTGTCATTAAGTCCGCCTTTGTACCATTTTTGTGTGCGAGAAGTTTAAATAAATAAATAAATTCTGTAAAAACAGATGTGTTACCGTCGCGAATTATATTTTGTTTAACATACAGCCTAACTTTGACCTGCAAATTGCAAAAAATGAAAAAAGAAATTGTGAGTGACCCTGGCGCTTCCACCTTAAGTCCCATGTTTCCCATCAATTGGCCACGATTCCAAAATGAATCGCTACTGATGCGATTCCTACTAGGAAAACCCACTATAACAAATAGCAGTGCTAACTAGGTACATTTTAAAAATTCGCAATAATAAAAGTAAAGGTCATATTAATACCGAAACTTTAATTACCATCATCAAAGAAATTAAAACATTCGTTGCAATATACGCCTGTGTTTATTTATTTACTACAAGCCGAGTGCCTTTATGAAAAGAACTATGGTCGGAAATAGAATTTCATGCGACCATGTCCCATTTATGTCACTGTTGAGCACTTAGTGGAAACAGCACTGCGTGCAACGGGCGGCGAAGGCTGCATTCTAGTTTCTAGTATCTAGGCACTGATCAAGGCTGACATACATGGGTCACACAAGGGTCAGGGATTTCCGAACTCATCTGTCCATACGGGTTCATACATGACACCACGTCTGGAATACAAACAAGGCTAAGTACACCAACATTTCGCCATTTATATATTTTAAAGTCCCATGTAATGGAGGTTTGCGGCTAAGTAATATCTTTGATAGTCTTTACGGGTCGCAAGCAGCCCGTAATTCTGACAACCCCGGTCTTACCAAGAGATTATTACCCAGTAACTGGGTTGTGGAGGTCATACAGGCAGCCGCTCCATGTAATTAATATACTAGTATTCAGCTGCATCCAGTTAGACTGCAAGCCCACCCCAACATATTTGGGAAAAGGTTAAGCAGATGACAAATAGGGGGCGAGGCTAATGCCATCAACCAGGCCCAAATAAGTACAAACCCCGGGCTGCTGCTACAGTGTTCTTCAATGCCGAGGTTATGATTATTTGAATAAATTCTGACGTAAATAATATCTAGGTCAGTTTTTTAGTGTTCAAAACTTTCTCTTACGTAAAAACCACTCGAAGAAACTGGAAAGCTGTGACCCAGAACTCCGCAGATACCTACAGCTTAAAATAAATAATTATATTAATTCAATATTTCTACATTTCTATGGATTCGAACTACAAAACCAGACCTAAACTGACGTCATAACATAGATAACATTGGCCTACTACAAGTACCTACATACACTCCTACACACTTCAACCATTTTTATTGCTCTGCAGATAGCCACAGAACGCGCGAACAACATAATTATCACAATAACGGAACCACAGAAGATAGGCGAAGGCATGAGTTCCTACGTGGCTTACCGAGTCCTCACGAAAACCAATATGCCTATCTTCAGCAAGCATGACTTTGCCGTTCTAAGAAGGTTTAGCGACTTCCTCGGGCTACACGAGAAGCTGACCGAAAAGTATCTGCGATCGGGGAGGATAATACCGCCGGCACCTGAGAAGAGTATAGTCGGTGGGTACATGAAATTGGTCGACTTATTTACTATAACAAGTAGTCGCCCAGTTGTCGAAATTTCACCATAATAATTCATTTAAGTAGGAATACGTCATTTAAAAAAAATTGCTTTCTGCACTCCTCCTCAGTATAAATATAAATATAATATGTACCAAATTACTTAAACATGGCAGTTGTAAATGTTTGCCATCAAAGAAAATCAGAGGAATACGCTTATCGTCGTTTTAAAGATAGGTTGCATTATAGAACCTGGAGAGAAGGAGCCTTTTTGAACATCCATAATGGTCATTTTTTAGAAAGCCTGTAGCCATTGTAGGGAGCAGACAGCTGTGCTGCTGGGGAGTTTTTTGCGACACTTTTTCTAAAGCACTAGGAAGTGGTGAAGGGTGGGCCTTTTGGGTCTGTCTTATTTAATTTTGACCTTCAAAAAGTGCTACTCTCAGCCTAGTTTGAATAAATGCCTTTGGTTTTTTTATTGTGTAGCAATATCATAGGTGCATTTAGCTTCAACACAACAACCAATACTGTCACATATTACTACAAGTTTACCTCTTCTTTTAGGCACAACTAAACTAAAAATGACATCTACACCGTCAACGGAAAGTGCAAACGGCAGCGTAGCGGCTGGAAGCGTTCAATCCATTTTTGTGGAGAGACGTCGTGCAGCGCTCGAGCGCTTTCTGAATCGAGTGGCGCAGCACCCTGTACTGTGCATAGATCCTGACTTCAGGGAGTTTCTTGAGTCAGGTTAGTAACAAACAACATCTGAGTACTTACTCAGATGTTGACCTCTTATTGCTACGAAATAAAACCGTTTTCAAAGAACCCAAGAGTACAAAATTAAAGAAAAGGAAAATGTTCTTTGTAATCGGTGTTCTTTCCAATTTTTTTCCATGATCATCGAGCGAGCCAAACAGTTGCTTTTTTTTTTTCACTTTCAAGCTACAAGCCTTTTTGTTTTGTGGGTTGGAAATCATCAAATGACGTCTCCCGCTCTGGGCGGAGCGGAAGGGCGTATTAGACTTTTACTGACTAAAACCCACCCGTGTTCCTTCAGTTGTCATATAGGCAACTGAAGGAACACGGCAAGGGTCACGGTAACTCTTTCGAACAAATCTTGGGACCCTGACAGGAAGCCACAAGCCTAAGACCCAGATTTTTAAAGCCACGGTTTAGCAAAACCCAAAAAAAAAAAACGGTTGTCGCGTGGATAGTGTTCAGGTTGCGTAGCCTTGGAATTCCGTATTCCGATAACATTTACTTCCGTAACAGTCAGAAACTATGCAGTATTCATTTGTGGACATGTCATGGACTTTATAGTTTTCACAATAAATATTTTAATTTATATTCTTGGTTAAACAGAGACAGAGCTTCCAAAGGCAACGAGTACTTCAGCACTCAGCGGCGCGGGAGTGCTGCGTCTGTTCAACAAGGTCGGCGAGACAGTCAACAAGATCACGTATAGAATGGATGAGTCGGATCCGGTAATGTACCTGTTTGTTTGTTTGTTTGATCTGTATTTTTTTTTCTGACCTTGAGTATGTCATGTATTTAAGATCTTTTGTTCATTTTCTTTTTTTTTTATTTCTGTGTGATATCATCAAATTACTTCTAACGCTCCGCGCGTTAGGGCGTGTCAGACTGACTAAAACCTACCCGTGTTCCTTCAGTTGCTTGTGCCAGGGCCACGGTAACTCTTTAGAACGAATCCGTGACCCTGGCAGGCATCGGTCCTAGGAGACCCCTTCAATACTGTTGACATCTCTTTGAGGCGCGCGTGGAACACAACACGCCGTCGATCTTGACCTGGTCCTTACCGAGCAATGGGTAGCTCGCCGCCCGCAAGCTCGCGCCTACGATGGCCGGAAATTCGCAATGGACTCCCGACGCCCGGGGCGTCTCCTGCGGCGGCTAGGGACGTGAGGAGAGAGAGATTGCCT
This sequence comes from Aporophyla lueneburgensis, assembly GCA_932294355.1. NCBI lineage: Eukaryota > Metazoa > Arthropoda > Insecta > Lepidoptera > Noctuidae > Aporophyla > Aporophyla lueneburgensis. The sequence continues at coordinate 21,574,944 of OW028748.1, read as the reverse complement.
CTCTCTCACGCGTTCCGTTAGTGTAAGACCTGAGTGAAAAACATCCAGCGGAACTTTCAGCATTGCGTGCAAGCGGTGAAATAGCGTTCGCCTAGTGACCTTAGTGCCAGCTTAGCGTTTTTGTGAGCCTATCACATTTAAAAACATGGCGTCGGGACGGCAATCTGACACTAGCTCTCGCTCTACAGGCGCAGGAACACACGCCACGTGCGCGTGAGGCACTGGGCCACTACACCGCCACCACACTCGTTCGACTGTTACTGAGAAATTCCTTATGGAAAATCCCAGTAATATTTTGTCCGACCTGGGAACCAAACCCTCAGGGCCTCACGCTCAGCAGTCGCGCTTACAACTACGAGACCAACGGGGCAGTTTCTTACAGTTTTTTTTTTTTCTAAGTCCAGTAAACATTCAATCTATCTTAGAACATCGCTAAATTACATTCCCAGTGGTTCGAAGAGCGTTCAACTCGCATAGAAGCTCTAGAAGCGTGCCTACGTCGCATGTTCGGAGCCTGTGAAGCTCTAGCAGGAGAGAGACGGGAGCTAAGCCTGCGCACACACGACGCGGCCCGCGCATGCGCCGCGCTGTCCGGCGCAGACCCGCACGCGCCACTCTCCCGCGCACTGTCGCACACCGCCGACTTACATGAGAAGGTAACACACATACACACACAGAGCTAAGCCTGCACACACACGACGCGGCCCGCGCATGCGCCGCGCTGTCCGGCGCAGACCCGCACGCGCCACTCTCCCGCGCACTGTCGCACACCGCCGACTTACATGAGAAGGTAACACACACACACCCACACAGAGCTAAGCCTGCGCACACACGACGCGGCCCGCGCATGCGCCGCGCTGTCCGGCGCAGACCCGCACGCGCCACTCTCCCGCGCACTGTCGCACACCGCCGACTTACATGAGAAGGTAACACACACACACACACACAACGCGGCCCGCGCATGCGCCGCGCTGTCCGGCGCAGACCCGCACGCGCCACTCTCCGGCGCACTGTCGCACACCGCCGACTTACATGAGAAGGTAACACACACACACCCACACAGAGCTAAGCCTGCGCACACACGACGCGGCCCGCGCATGCGCCGCGCTGTCCGGCGCAGACCCGCACGGGCCACTCTCCCGCACACTGTCGCACACCGCCGACTTACATGAGAAAGTAACACACACACACACAGAGCTAAGCCTGCGCACACACGACGCGGCCCGCGCATGCGCCGCGCTGTCCGGCGCAGACCCGCACGCGCCACTCTCCCGCGCACTGTCGCACACCGCCGACTTACATGAGAAGGTAACACACACACACAGAACTAAGCCTGCGCACACGTATATATGAAATCTAAAAATATCTCACTCTCAATCTTACCTTTGACCCTTCACAAAATAACCCAAGCAACTTCACTTGACCCGTATTTAGAATTTGTGATTCAATCCAATGGTTATTACTGGCTGATTACTTGCAAACGAAGTAAAAAGATCTTCAATATAGCTACTATTAAGATCTTCATTTAGTGGTAATTTCGAATGTATTTTTATTTTAAAGACGGTCCTTTAAAATAAAAATACATTCGAAATTACCACTAAATGAGCTAGCAACTAATGAGTAGCTATATTGAAGATCTTTTTACTTCGTTTGCAAGTAATCAGATAAATGTACCGTCACTTTATGGGACCACATAGATACAATTATTACGCATACACAAATGATTACTTACTTTACAACCGGGTCGAGAGAGTTTACTGATATCGAATATACACTGTATCGCCCCCATCTAGACATTCGCTACGTTTTACTTTTGTATAACAACAAATACGTCCTTATCTTTACCGTCACAATTCTATGTTATAATTTCATCACATTGTTTCACAGATAGAACATTTGAGACTAGAGCAGTCGAACACAGACTTCTACGTGCTCGCTGAACATGTGAAAGACTACCTCGGACTCATCGGCGCTATCAAGGACGTGTTCCATGAGAGGGTTAAGGTAATTACGCAGTAATAATATGTCTCATATTTGAATGAAAATGGAATTACCTTAATAGTTTAATCCAACAAATCCAATCGTCATAATTTTCAAATGCGTGAAAACATCGATAAATTTGAGTCGAAGTGAGGAGTTCAATCTCACGTTTTCAGAAAAGTATTATAGTTAAAAGACTAAAATAGAAATACTAGCTTACTTAACCCATCGTCTATGTTATCAGGTGTTCCAAAACTGGCAGCACGCTCAGATGCAGCTGACGAAGCGGAGAGAGAACAAAGCGAAGGCCGAGCTCGCCAATCGGCCCGAGAAGATTGAACAAGCGGCCAATGAGATTATTGAGGTATGTATAAAAGACTGACTGCCTCGTTGGTCTAGTGGTAGCAAGCGCTACTGCTGAGCATGAGGTCCTGGGTTCGATTCCCAGGTCGGGCATAGTGTTATTGGGTTTTTCCATCTGGAATTTCTCTGTAGCAGCCCGGAGTCTGGTTTGGTGCCCGGTGGATGGCAATAAGCTCGCCCCCTATTACATATGGAACTTAAACATAACAGGCGAAATGTGGGTGTACTATAGCTACACCTCTGCCTAACCCTTCGGGGAAACAAGGCGTGATGTTATGTTATGTTATGTATAAAAGACTAGCTGGATATTATTTAATGGCGTGTTTCGTACGCGTTTTTAAAATGTATACACTATACATCTGTTTTTTTTCACCGGACGACGGACCTAGTCTTCACATTTTTATTTTCACCAAACAACATTAGTTGATCCTATAAATAGTATTTTATTTGGTAAAATAAACAGTTACACATTACAATATTACGGAACATTTGAGCTACCGAGTGAGTAAATTTATAACCAACGACATTTTCTACGTATTACAAAATCAAATTATAAAATTAACGTCTTGTACTTGCAAGTCTTCACCGTAAGACCGGTGAAGAACGGTCCGTTATCCGGTGATTCACAGCTAACTCTGCCATCTACTTTCACGTTTTCTCACGTAATTTTGTTGAATCCCGCTCGTGTAAAATCGTGTTGGAGTCCATCTAGGTACTACAAATTTAGGACAACCCTAAATAAAATAATAAATACATAAATAGTGTTTTATTGCAGGCAATCTACCCAAATACAAAAATTTACTGAAAAAAAAAAAATTACATAGAGATATGAAAAATACATTCAATTCTGTCGTCATTTTTTGTGCCCGCTTAGGTGCCTTAAGTTGTCAACAATTTACTGATTCGCTATTCAAAACCTATTATTGTGTATTTACATCCTACTTAATTATATATACAAATTGTTCACAGTGGGAAGCGAAGGTAGAGCGCGGTCAACAGGAATTCGACACAATATCGCGAGTCATAAAGAAGGAGTTAGAGCGGTGGGACGAGCTGCGCCTCACGGAGCTTCGCGCCGCACTGTTGCGCTATCTCGACGACCACATGAAACATCAGGCACAGGTATCATAACACTATACAACGTGTAACAGAATAAACGCAAGCCCTGAAAGTACCTGCCAGGGTCGCGGATTTGTTCGAAAAAGTTACCATGACCCTGGCATAGGCAACTGAAGGAACACGGGTGGGTTTTAGTCAGCAAAAGTCTGACACGCCGTGAAAGCAGTTCGTTCAGAATTGATTACCTTATCGATTTCTGTAACTTTTTATATGGTTTTTTTTTAATGATGCATTTTTCTATACCTACCGCCAAATGAGCAAAAAAAACTTATTTCAAAGCAATAAGAACCTATTTTAAATGCATAAAGTAATGCTAGGGTCGTCGGGTTTCCTAATAGTAATAGGTTTCTATGAAAAAAAAAAAAAACAATTTTGGTCAGTGTGCTATACTTTTAACTCAATATCTACTCTGATTTGTGTGTATGAGGTCTGGCGTTGATTATGTTACATGTTGTCTCAAACCACAAGTTATACTAGTCCACAAAAGTATAGCAAAATAAAATATTAAATTAATAGAAATATTCAGTAAAAGTAAACACTGATTAGATCACGTTCCTTCGTTCCTTGTTGGTTCGGTGTACCAATTTTACGTTTTAGGCAAATAAGTGGAATACTTATCGTACTTACGTCGCGGTGGACCGCAATGAGCGATACTTACTAAAGCGAAAGTTTACATTTTTTTAGTAAGAACGGCAATAAACTATTGCCCCTAAAATATAGTCCACTCTTTTATTACTCCCGCGCTTATATTGGTCCTTCGAGCCGGATAGGATAAGTTTAAAACCAAAACCAAAAATTTGCTATTTCGGTCCAGCCATTCTGAAATGATGCGTTTATCAGCGAACAGCTTTTAATTTTTATTATATATTAGCTTTTGCCAGTGGCTTCGTCCGCGTTAAATACATTTAAACCTTCGTCTTGAATTACTCTGTCTGTTGATGAAAACCGCATCAAAATTCGTTGCGTAGTTTACAATACAATACAATCCTAAAAAAAATGAAAAGAAGTTAAAAAGAGCGAGAGAGAGAGAGAGAGAGAGAGAGAGTTGAGTTTAAAAGATCCAAGCGTACAGATGCGTACTTCGCCAACTCGCCTGCCAATTGTGGCAATTATGACAAACCCCCACAAAAAATGAACCGGTCAAAGTGGCGGTTCTTGGGGGAGGCCTATGTCCAGCAGTGGACGTCTTTCGGCTGAAATGATGATGATAATGAAGCGTACAGACGCGGGAACGACTTTGTATATACTATGTACAGAAGATAAGAATGCCAATTTATTATTTGCAGGCAATCCGCTACTGGGACGCCTTCCTACCCGAAGCCCGAGCCATCAAATGAGTGGCGGAGTGACGGCGACCGCGCGCGCCCTACTCGTTACCCAGCGCTTAACGTTAGTAAATGAATTGCATAACTAACACCTTCCATACAGTGAATACAGCCCTTTATCCGGTAAACAAAAGTTTCACAACATGATTTTGTATGTGGAGACACGTAACTAAACGTATTTTGTATGCAATGTTGCCAGCATAAGCGATGAAATGTTGGTGTTCTATTACTACATTTCCAGTTTTAGCTGACCTCGCATTGTAAAGGCTTTTCGTACATTGTGATGTCAGCTTATACTGGAAATGTATACCTTGATGTATGATCGTGCGTACACCTCTGCCTTACACTTCAAGGAATATGGGCGTGATGTTATGTTGCTAGCATCATGTTTCAAGACAAAACGATGTTGTGCAACTTTTGTTTTTTTATGAATACGGGGTATGATGATTTTAAGTATAACCAGTGGGGGGTAAAGAGAGTGCTTATATATGATGTCTGAAATTTTTGTTTGTATATTTTCGGTAAAATACTAAGAAGTAAGTAAACTAGAGATTAAAGGACATCGCATATAAGCACCCTATTTATTTCAACTTTAATATTTCTCCCAGAGTGTAAAAAATATGTCTTGTTTTAATATGAGAGCTGGCGGCTTTATTATAAATAGTTTTATTTGTATTCATGATTTGTGGTGGAAATTGTTTCAATGTTTGCTCAGTGGTTTTCGAAACCAAACGCACATACGGACATTGTCTGCTTATAGAGACCATTATTGCAGTATAGTCAAGGTTTCTCTCCGAGAGATGTTTTTTTTTCTATCCAACAGTAATTTAAAATTCAGTGTAAAATTAATTACACATGTCTATATTGTTTAAAAAAAAATGATCATCAAAAGGGTTTCTAGAGCTTTGAAGATTTTAAATACATTTCTTTTTATATATAATTTTATAGATAACGTAATACTATAAAATATCCACTTAAATACATATATATAAAATGGATATAAAATCCTAAAAGTGTATTTGATTATAGGTTTAAATTGTATTTTAATAACGTTATAATTTGACAAGAATCGTTTTCGTAAATAACGATGATGGCGTTATTGTAAATGAACATAAATCTAGTGTAAATCATTAAAATTGTCATCTGGTAGATAGCTAAGTAATTTCTGACTAATATAAGCGGAATTTTAATGCCAAATAAAAATATTAAAAAAAAAACATTCCAAATTGTTTCTATAGTTTAAAATAAACAAGATTTTATTTTGTACGCATTATATCGGCATTTTTAATTCATTTACTAACGTTATTTATTTTAACATGAGTAATTGATACTTTAAACATTTATAGAAATTCAATTGTTTTAAAGTATCATGCGCTCATGTGATTTAAACCGTATGTTATAAATATAATATTAAACAAATGTAAGACTTATTTTCAATTCGTTACAGTTCAATTTAGATTGCACGCCTCAGTCCGCGCTAGAAACGATGATTTTCAAAGGTCCGATAAAACGTTTGTTCATCAAATTGATCTCTACGTTTTTTTATATGAATAAAGTAAAATGTTTAGTGGAAATTGGAGCCTAGACTGTGAAATAATATAAATTGTCTCGAATTATGTTCCTTTAGGTTTTAGAGACTAAAACTCACCAATTTTTTTACTAGCACGCAACACTAACATCTCTTTGTGTATAACTCAGAACATACTATACTACAGTCAGCGTCAAAAATATCGGCACGAACAGACTGTCTGTTGTCAGCACCCACTGACAATTCTGTCATGATCACAGTAATCTTTATTATTATTTTGATAAGGTTGCTTTTGATTTGCTACTGTCAGAGGGGGCATTTCACTTCAAGCGGACAGGGAAAAAAAGTGAGGTTCTGATATTTGTTCATATTAGGTCCAGTTATACTACAAGTAGATATAAATACGGACACAATTTATTTTTCATCCCACCATCTCGGAAAGAGTATTTTTAATCTTCAATATCTGAGTGGAAAAGCCGTTTTTATTCTCTAGAGGATAAAGTAAATTGAATTTAGAACATCGTGTGCACTAAGTTTGTGATAGTGAAGATTAAAAATACTCTTTCCTCGCTGAGGTGGAATGAAAAGTTACGTGTTGCACTCGAGTGCAAAGATTTTTCACCTCGTGCTCTTTTGATTCCCTCGCTAACGCTCAGGATTCTAATTTTAGAATCCTTCGGTCATCAAAATTGAGCACGCGGTTAAAAAGCAACTTTGCACTCTTGTATAACAAATAACTATTTTATATATGATGTGTATTTGTCTAGTTATGGGCTCCCAAATAATCGTCTAAATCGAAATTACGATTTTTTTGAAGAATTTTTTCGTATTGAAAACAATTACAATAAATTTTCAAATTACGCGATTTGTATAGAAAATTATCTTCTAAACCGGAAGTAAACATTTCAAAACAAAATTTTGGACACATCGGCCATTTTTTTTTAATTTTCTTTTTTCAAAATATAGCTTAAAGTATCTAAATAATACACGAGAAGTTTTGAAATGGGATCTGCATTAGTTAAGGAGATAGGTAAATTAATGTATGTACATGGAGCAGTAAGTATGCTGTTAGGCGCTTGTTTATGTCGGTTAATATGCGAGTTATGGAATCAAAACGCGATACTATTAACATTTATCATGCTATTTATATTTTAAAAAATAAAATTATATCAAAACATTGATACAAAACATTTGAATAGCTACAAATATTAGTGGGAAGAAGTAAAAGATAATTCGGTAAATAATGTTTGTTTGTTAGTTTAGATAGATAGGGGTAATCTCCGGAACTACTAGAAACTGCAACGACTACTACTCAAAACTGCTGTCAAGTTAAATGATAATTGTAATGAAATAACGTAAAAACAAATTCAATACAATTTTATTTTATAATTTTTTCAATTTTACTTTGAGAATCTATGCAACTGGTTCTTTTTACAAGGAGACCTTCCGTTGTTGGAATGAAGGTATGCAACTTTTTAGTTCCATGCATGGTAATTGCAGAATTAAACCATGGTTGCAAAAAAAATCCTTTCACGATTAATATCATCTTTGGAACAGTAGTAAGTCGCTGTTTGTTTTAAAGATGATTTTGCCCATTCATATACTGGCATTGGTGACAGGATTGACATACTTGCAGGTAATTGTAGACTTCACACGTCGCTAAACGTTTGAGGTTCCCCCCAAGATCATAACATGGCCTTTTCCATGAGACGTTGCGTGAAAATGTATTTCTGCATTCGTATTAAAATCAGGTTTATAATAAAATAAATTCACAAATTGAATCTATTTTTAAAATGTTGAGAGGCACCGCCGGTTATATATATAATTTAAGATACATCTATAGCTTGTTCAAGAAGGTGTTTGTGTCGTATTTTTTGGTAAAAATAAACTTTTTGATAAGCTAAAGATAAAATTATCTTTTACTTCTTCCTACTAATATTTGTAGCAATTAAAATGCTTTTATCAATGTCTAGATATTATTTTATTTTTTAATAAGTACCCTTTATTATTTTTAGATATTCTACAAACATAAACAGGATGATAAATGTTAATAGTGTCGCGTTTTAATTCCATAATTCGGATATTAACCGACATAAACAAGCGCCTAACAGCATACTTACTGCTACATGGTATATACATTAATTTACCTATCTCCTTAACTAATGCAGATCCCATTTCAAAACTTCTGGTGTATTATTTAGATACTCTAAGCTATATTTTGAAAAGAAAATTAAAAAAAAAAATGGTCGCAGTGTCCAAAATTTTGTTTTGAAATGTTTACTTCCGGTTAAGAAGACTAAAAAATTTTTTTTTTTTTCAAATTTGATTACTTTTTTAAAAAGATCAGCTAATTTTCTATACAAATCGCGTAGTTTGAAAATTTATTGTAATTGTTTTCAATACGAAAAAATTCTTCAAAAAAATCGTAATTTCGATTTAGACGATTATTTGGGAGCCCATAACTAGACAAATACACATCATATATAAAAAATAAATTGTGTCCGTATTTATATCTACTAGAAGTATAACTGGACTTAATATGAACAAATATCAGAACCTCACTTTTTTTTCCTGTCCGCTTGACGTGAAATGCCCCAGAGATTAAGACAACTGTGAACGGACTGTAGTGGATGCCGCGACCCAAGCCTTTGTTGTCAAACCTTACGATACATTTGTTCTATTGGTTTACCAAATGAACCAACCACAAATGTCCATTAAATGACAACAGATTAAAATCATAATGCTTTAGCTAATCTCACGAAACATTAATTTTAATAGTATCTTGTTTCTTAACAGTATAAATCAGTATATAATATTTTATATAAAACTAAATGAAAAACTTGCATTTGTTCACTTCGCACACGTTCAGACGGGCTTCAATTTATTTATATTATAAAATAAATATGAAAATGTGATGTATACCTTACTCTTTTTTGTCGACATTACCTTTAAGGAAACGTTTATTTGTGTACTAAATTATAATTTAGATGTTTGCTATTATTACTTGCGATGAACCTATAAACAATCAGAAGTATAGACAAAAGCTATGAACTTTGGGAGAATTTTCATAATTATATCTTTTTTGTCACACAGTACCTGGCACTTTTAAACTACCTCTCTTCCGATATTTTGTTACTATTTTTATGATAAATAAAAAGATAGGATAAGATACTTAATATACAGTTATTTTTTTGTATTTTTCACTTTCATTTAACGTCTCGAGCCTACATAACATCCATTATTGTGTAACTTACTAAAGATATTCGGTCTTCTTATAAAACAAAAATTTTCTTTAAGTTATGGTTTAAATTATCAGGCCTGTTTTTGAAATAATAACCTAACAGAATAGACATCAAAATACAGTACTTTGTTCTAAGTTGTCAATTTTTTTTATTAAGAGCTTTACCTAAATCGAAATAAAGTGGAAAATGCAAAAACTGGCCCAGATCTTCAGGCTACATCTAAAGTTAGATCGTCTTTTGTAATAAAAACTGATTGAGTTTATATTCTTCTAAAGTCCCAGTTGTATTCTGTATGGTAGAAGTATAGTTTCATCGCAAGCGCACGCTCATCGCTTCGTCATTTTAATTTCGCATAAACCTATTCTTAAGAATTTGTTATCATTGTATATTTTTATATAGTCATTTGTTTTTTATTTTAAATATAAGAATACTAGATATTGCATATTAGAATTGTATTCCAAAAGAATGATAATACGTATGTTACAGTCAAAGTATTAAATTGGAGATTTTATCATATTAGTTGATAGTGCGTTTAGAATTTTTCCAGAAATGTTTTGCTATGTAATATCGATGTTTGTCGGTATTATTAGCTATGTTGTAGTTATAATCGTAAAGTGTAAATTTCCATCTATCCGAATTCATTACTCTGACCGTAACACAATATTTACCTTAGATATGAATATTAGGTAGTATGATTGAAATAAAATTCGAGTCTAATGTATTCCTTATTTTTTATATTGCCAAATATATTTTAGTGGTAATTTGGTGTAATGGAAGAGATGAATAATTATGAATAAAGTATATAATGTTGGTTTCCATTTCAATGCGATTGCGTTCTTCCCGTTTATTCCAATGTTAGGCGCAAACACTAAATAGATACCTAACTCAGATTTAAATCAAAAGTCATTTATTCAAATTAGGCCAAGAATCGGCACTTTTCGAATGTCAAAATTTTAATAACGTTTATTTGGATTCATAAAATATAGCCTTATACAGTAATTTTCCTAAGAATTAGGATACAAATATTTAGGTCAATAAACTGCTAAAACTATGAATTTTATTCCTATTTCTCATACATTTCAAAAGTCATGGAATTATCCATGGCTTTAAGATTATTTTACGTCTTGGAATAGTGATGGTTTTTCTGCAGCATCATTCCCGACAATCTTTGCGAAAAGAGTCGCAAAGTCAGTGTTAAGAATAGCCAAGTCATGGGCAGCATAAACCCTGCCAGAGTCGCGAAATTTGTTCGAAAGAGTAACCGTGGCCATGGCATATAGGCAACTGAAGGAACACAGGTGGGTTTCAAGGTCGTTCGTAATATCTAGTACATTACAACTACTCAGCGTCGCGTCGCCGTCCCGTCCCGCCGCGCCCCGCCCGCTTTGTGAATAGACCTTTAGTCAGTAAAAGTCTGACACGCACTCCTGCTCCGCCCAAACCGGGAGACGTCAGTAGATGATTTCCTGAACACACAAAAAAAAGGGCAACATAAACAATTCGGTTATGGTGTAGCGCCTTATGAACGGAAATAATAACACTATAGTGATCTATAGTAAGGGAAAGTTTCAGTTATCAACCATGTTGCCGGAAGTTTGGTTTTGAGTATGACATGTTCTATGCAAGATGTTGAGTGAGTAGCAATCTGGTGCGCTGGCAGCATGCCATGTGAAGCCTAAGCATAGATTTAAGAAGTTGTTTTTCTTATGGCCTATATGTTTTCGGAAATATCAATATTTAGATCACCAGTTAAAATATAGTGAACGGTAAATAGCAAGAACCATAGTATGCTTTTTAAGTGTAACTAATAAACTATACAGTCCAAGATGGATGGTTTCTTAACACATGCATATGATACCTTGTTTAATAAAAACGAGTATCCCTTAATTTTCAGTTTTACTATTAGAAGTTGAATAACAGTCGTATCCATCCATTATAGGAGGATTACCTATGAACACCACGCAACCAGCACTCCATTAACACTATTAAGTCCCAGTCAACTTTGGACCTACACAAAAGAGTAAGCATACCAGCCATGTTGCAGTTGATGCTTCTAATGTTTTGTGTTTTAACAGATGTTGAGATTAGAGAAGAGCAATCATCAATGCTGCAGGTAGATGTATTTCCTATTGATAACAGGTCAACATGAGTAGATATAACACTATTCGTATTATCGAATTTAAGACATTGGACGCTTGTAAATTTTAATATGTTAAAGCAAATAAATGTTTGATATGCAAATAAAATTATACCGGATGTTGAGTAGGTACGTTTGAAGTTAGCTGTGTGTCTGTGTGTGAGTGTTAGTGATGGGACCGTCAAGTTAGTGCCAAGATGGTGTAAAACATTTTTAAAATTAGATTAAGCTTCTATTTTAAATAACTTGATATGAGATAGCAGTCATAAGATATGAGTCATGTTTGAATGAGTTTGAGAATATCTTCCTCATTATCAACCACGTATGGTATAAAGGTTGTTGACTATTATATCGATATGCGGCTTAGTGTCTCTTGAACGAAGTGTATTTTCCAAAAAGTTAAGAGAAAAATGGCTATCAGTGACTATCTATTAGATATTATAACTTATACATATCTAAATACTAACATGAAGCACTAAGCTGTGCGTGTGGTTTCACCCGCTAATTATTTTTACACAAACGCATTTTTAACCGACTTCAAAAAAAGGAGGTTATCAATTCGACTGCATTTTTTTTAATTTTTTATGATTGTTACCTGAACTGTGAACCGATTTTGATGATTCTTTTTTTTATTTGAAAGCTGGTGCTTCCCGAATGGTCCCATTTAATTAAATTTTAATTTGGTTCCATTCGGACAATGGGGTCCATGTGAAAACCATGTGAGTCTTGTATTAAGTATTTGCGCGACAAATGAACGAATAACGCGATTAGATTAGTGCGGAGTATCCACCATAACTAAAAAGTTGAAAATAAAAAAAATTACAAAAAAAAAACGACGGGTTGCACTCCGGGAGTGCCGGCAGAAGTGAAAACTTGAATATTAACGTCGTGCATTTTTGATATTTTGGAATGGTTAGGAAATAATTTTGCACGAATTGCTTTAATTATCAGTAAAAAAGTACTATGATTTATGTGGTAGAATACAATATTTATTTATTGCGCTATTGGCGATGCAAAGATTCTAACTAGCGCCCCAAGTGTCAAAATTGTGAAGCTGTCTAAGAACGACACTTTGACAGTTTTCGATACAATTTACGTCACGGAAAAATTTATTAACCCAATATAAATTAGATTTATGTGTTTTCTTGCTAGACGAAACAATAATTATGTTGTCAATAGTTGATGTAATTAATGCGTCTGCAGGATACACAAAACCAATGCGTTCTGGAGAAGAATTATTTATAAATCCATCCTCAACGTCAATTTTTTCATTCAAGTCCAAGATCTTTCTTTGATCAAACTATTTTCCTGCGTCTGATATCAGCCCTATTTTCTCGAGCAATTGATTTTATTTTTTGGGCTAATAGTACTTCTTTATGAGAGCTTCTTTTAGAAATATTCTGAGACGGTACGACATTAGGAAACAAATTCTGTCTTTTAGAATCTGGAACAATAAACACAATCTCGTTATCTGACGAGAAGCTCGCCTTAGCCTAAACTAAATAAATAACTTATAAAATACATGGGAATATAATATAAGTATAATAAAATAATTAAAACATAATTAACTTACTGTTTGGAAAATAGTTTGAAGCCTGAAAATGATGAGAACAAACTCTCATTGCTAATGAAATCGGCTTGCCTATTCTTAGAGCAGTCTCCCAATTTTTCTTCATAATTTTGTCTTTTGGAAAAAATTCTTCTCGAATCTCCGTAAGTACTACATTGAGGAACGCAACAATATTTCGTATTTCTGCTTTCACTAACAATAGGTTTTTTTATGTCATCGTGATCCATCTGATTATGTCCAAACTTAATCTCAACTTTAAAGCAAAGTGTCGTTCTTAGACAACTTCTAAATTTCGCCGCTAGAGGCGCGTGGATAATCTTTGCATCGCCAATCGTACACAAACATGACAATTTATATTACTTACATTAAAAAGTTTATCTCTCGGAAAAATCAACTTCCATCCATAAGTTCGACGACGGCAACTACACAGACGGTCGAACCATCAGCTGTCACCATCCATGGATGCGTGTGGCACGCTGTAACATAAGCACACACGAACATTCGCGCAAGCGTCCTGCGCCGCCTAAACGAAACAGCAGGCGCAGGCATAGGGGAGACTGGGTACGGTTGAAACAAAGCGAATATCTCGACACCATGCGTGATAAGGTGAGAAAGAAGGGGAGAAAGAAGCGGGCGACAAGTCGAAATACGAATTATGGTGTTGCGTGGCTCTTCGCGCACTGTGCTTGTGTATAGGAGGGCCCATTGTGTTTTTTGACGCAAAAGTAGGTATTTTTTGTTCGTAATCTTTTGTAATTATTATGGTTATATTACAGTTAGAGGTTTGAGAGTTTTGTATCGTTTTAATTGAAGTTTGTAGAATATGGCTGTATGATAAGTTTTTATTCAAATTTAATATCATTCTTACTAGGAACTGTTTTATACCTAGAAGGGGGGTTGGGGACAGATGAAACATTTTTTTTGAGTAGGTACGGTTGAAACAGTTTATTTGTTTAATTTTCTTGTTTCTTAGATGCCAATGGTACGCCAGACAGACTTATCAACGTACAAACAAGCCTATGACGATGTTAAAGCCGGTTCTTCGTTAAGAACAGCGGCAGATAAGAATGGACTAAACCACTGTTCCCTGTTGAGGTGTGAACGTAAACGAGATGCGACTGGAGGCGATGAAAATAAAAAAATGGGATATAGGGCTCACAATCGAGTTTTTGACCAGGAACAAGAGTGTGAGCTATCTAAATATTAAATTAGATGTGCATACATATATTTTGGCCTAACTAAAAAGGATGTTATGAAATTAGCGTACGAACTACCGTCAAGTACGACTTATCACTACTTCCGATAACAGCGAAATGGCTGGCGAAGAATGGTTTGGAATGTTTATGAAAAGAAATCCTGAACTGTCAGTACCGGCTACAAGTCTTTCTAGGACGGCTAGCTTTAATAAAAATAATGTTAGATTCTAAGTATCGTGAAAGATTTGAATATTAATATTTTGACTAGTTTGAATAAATGGCTTTTGATTTTGAATAAAGTAAGTGTAAGTAAAATGTGTGATGTTCAAATGTGCCATAACGAGTCGTAAAATATTATAAGACGAAGAATAAAACATGTTCATTTAGTATATTTTGTATAATTTACATGTGTTTCAATTCACCCGAGGCAGTGTTTCAACCGACCCTGGCGTTAGGACGTTTGAAACAATTTTTTTTTTTAATTTGATATTACAGATAAAATACAATACAGTGATCTCAAATAACATTATAATAATAATATAATAATATTCCACAACTATCACACAACGCTATCTAGTCCCAAGCTAACCAGAGCTTGTGTTATGGGTACTAGACAACTGATAAACATACTTATATATTTTTAAATTCATACATATAGATAAATTACTCACACATTGCCCATTAGTAGACAGGTACATGGTCTTTTATTTAATATATTTCCATCATCTCTCGCTTAACTAATCCCGATGCAATGGACAATAAACGCTAAAATGTTTCAACCGTACCCAGTCTCCCCTACATTTTCGCCGCGCCGCCGTAGAAAGAGAAGGGGATAATTCCTCTCCTACGCCGCGCGTTTAACATGACGCGAGTTTAATATTTTTTACCCATTACAAAAACAGTGCACAACGCCGCTAAAGAAGTTTTCACTTAAAAAAAAACAACCGACTTCCTTAAAAAAACACTACAAAGTCAAAAATAACTTTAATTTTGGAAGTCGGTGGCAAAAAAACCTTAAATACAGATCCTAAGTCATCGACTTTTGAAATTAAAGTTATTTTTGACTTTGTAGTGTTTTTTTTAAGGAAGTCGGTTGTTTTTTTTTTTTGTAAAAAGTTTTTATTTTCGCTAAACTGTCAAATTGAAACTACTTTCAATTCATACCGTCCTGAATCAGAGAGTTAATTGCGTAACACACTAACGGTGAGAATGGCTTTCCTTTTAACATTCATTGTCTTATTTACGTTGCAGAGCAGATAAATTTTTCGAATATAGGAAGCAATGCATTAGCAAGATCCTTCAAAATAATTCAGATTGTGATCTATAGCATCCCAAGTAGCACAGTGCTTTTTTCTGTACAGTAATTCTATTAAGCACCACAAACACGCCACAAAGTCACTGTTATTGAGCGCTTAGTAGTGCAGTACCCTATTAGCTGTAAGTTTTCTGAATAATAGCCCACACGTGTACTATACAACCGTTGCATTTTAAGAGAGAACATATCACCCACTATAACATAATCAGTTACTTTGTGAAGTTATTTAACAAAAATTTAATGCTTTATGCTGCATACAGATTCACTTTTCCCCTATTAGTCAGGTGTTTACCATACACTCGAATAACAGCATGTATCCAAAGGCATGCGCGAATGGAATATTGGACGCGACGGGTTCCGTATGTTATATTTATTACTAAATAAATAAATAAAATGAAATTAATTTATTTCAGACATAACCCATATTACAAAAATTAAGATAAAAGTAACAATGCTGCAGCAGAAAAGAATAAAATGTCATTCACAAAATAAAAATATACGTCACATAGTTGAAATAAAATAAAATTTACGTTGGATTTAAATTAAAGTAACAATAAATAATAATTGCACATATTAACAAAACAATACAAAAAAGCCTTTATAAATAGAGGTCAGTGTGTTTGATGACATTAGGCTGAGTAGGTACAAAAATGCCCTGCTACAAAAATCTTCTTATAACCTACCCATTTTCGGGACTAATATGGTTGCGACAAAATTAATATTGTTGTTTTATATGTTTCTGGTACTTACCTAAAAATGAAGAAGATTTATTAAGAGAAATCCAAGATTTTTTTTTTAATTATAAATTAATACCTTTCGATACTTTTTAAGATTCCAGATTTCGACAATTTTTCTCAGAGGTTATACAGCTCAGCTCTCTTAGGAAATACAGCTAGCATCTAAAAAAAACAACGTAATTTTCTTTATGTTTATTTAATGTTCCCTTTTTAAAGTACAATTTAGGGTGTACCACCCTGGTCCAGGCCTTGAATTTTCGTCTTTTTATAATTTCAAGGAGTACACAAGTACTTCTCGGTGGCCACCATAGAATTGCCTTAGTTTTCCACTGTGCAGGAACGAATGTTAGATCGACAACACCTCTCTCTATAGTCTGAACTATTTTGAAAGTCTCGTTCTGTAAAAACAAGAAAAATATACTTATTATAATAGAAGTATCAGTTTCTTAATGACAACATTATCTATACAGTTTTTGAGAAAAAAAAACAAAAGATACAATATTAAATACCTAAACTTAACGTAACATAATGCTATTTCATGTGGAAGTAATTAAATTATTAGGCCAGAAAAATACATTATCTTTAGATAGGTACCGACTAATTTATAGGTATTTTGTCGCATATTGAATAAATCAATAACTTATGTATTCTACATATAATTAAATTATAATCTCAGCTACTTAAATTACAATTTTAATTAAGTACTTATCGTCGAATAACAACTAAAAAAGGGAACAAAATGGCTTTAAAAGAACCACGGCGGAACCCTAAAAGCTTGGATCCATAAAGGTACTTATCTAGGTAACTGACGCAAATGTGAACCAATACTACTCTCCTAATCGATCCATGTCTGATTTGTATTTCACAAGTGCTAAACTATTTTACTCTTGGCTGAATTACAGGCCACCCGTACAGACCTTAGCATTAAATTGAGATTAAAACTGTTCACTTGCCATCCGCCATATTCACTGCGTTACTTCGTATTATTATAAAATTTTATCTTTTAATTTTTGTTTATTTTAGAGGATATCAATTGTAATTAATTTGGATTAAAAATTATTTACACAAAAACAGATTTTTTTGGCTTCTTTGTACAAAAACGAACATATTTATTTTATTTTCATTCTAATTTTGTTGCTTTTCTTGTAGTATTTAGTGGTATTCCGAGGGCGCGTGAAAATTTTGAACTAAATATGTATGGTATTTGACAGTAAAGTTACCTTCCCAATAAGATTTCAAATATAATAGGAGGAAATCGATGTTTTACTTACCTTAAATTTTATGTATGTATATTCTCACAAATGGCACCTGAGATCTTGCACACAACGATACACTTCATGTTTTACAATTTGACAGTTCACATCAAAGAAAAATAAATAATTTAAGTTATTGCATTCCTCAATTTCGCTCAGTGTGTAATTTCAACTGTATAAAAGTATACACAATGTACACATTCGTCTTCCTTGCTGTATAATAAGTAACACGTGCCTCATTATTCAGCTCTTTAGGTGACTGTTACACACATAAATGCTACTATAATGTTGTTATAATGCAATTATTTGTCAATTGGATTTCTTATACAGCTATGTGCTGAATAATTTGTGCCCAAATTAGAGTTATATCCTCTGAGGATGCGCTGTCTACGCTATTATTCAGCAACTAATGCATTCACTGTGCACTGTTAAAATGCTGTTATACAGCACTTTTGTGCTACTTGGGATGTTACGCAATAAGGGTGCAGCTTGCCTCATAGACGAAAGGGTTGATGTTACTCATGGAAAATGGCTGTATTGTCCATGATAATGATGTAAAGTGATTCTGCAAAGGCCTCAACGGCCTGCAGAAAGAAAAGTCACCGGGTTTACAGCCTACCAATGAGAACGTATAATTTTCCCATCGCTACGTAACGCTGCTATAGAAGAGGGACGTTCTTGCCAAAAACGATTTTAAATGATTAAAGACTCGATAAGTGCTTTCCAGAAAAAAAACAAGAAATGGTGTGAAACTGGAAGAAAGGTATGCTAATAAAAAAAGGTACCTGTTAGCATCACTTTCTTCCAGTACCTACTTTACCGCAAGTGGTGGACAGCTGACCGATATTTTTAATTTCATTGATGCCAAGTAGCCAATAGGAATCTTTCTCACTGTGCTCTTTAGCACTAGGGATGTTATGAAACTCCGTTACCATAACCGAAACTATCGGATATCCGAAACTGTAACCGATATTAGAATACTTAGGGTAAGTGCGCCAATTATGGACCACCATAAGGATTTTGTTCAGAATTTTAAAGTATAATCAATAATTTTTATTTTAAACACTTCAATAATTATTTGGTATCTAAAATATTTAATAAAATTCTTTAGAAAGATCAACATCGTAGAAATAAAAAACATTTTCTAAAATTTGTCATTATTGTGAATTTGCAAAAAGTGTACAAAATATGGACCACATGGTTTCAAATATGGACCATAGTTAATTGGGTTCAAAATTAATATAAAAAAATTAGTCGTGATGCCTTAAATTGAATCAGTCAATTATTAGGGTTAAACTAATCATTGGTACACAATTCGCTCGCTTAGAAATCAACCATATCGCCTATGCCAGTACACTGTTCATGAGCCCAATGCCTACAAGATGCATATTGGATCCATTTTTCGCCATGAACATCTTCAGAAAAAAGATCGTTGGACGGCGAAAGGATAGGTTAGGATGGCGCCTAGCAATAACCTCAACCATGATCTCATCGCAGATTCATTATCCGAGCACTTTATGTTATTTTTTTCTGCTAGCTGTTAAGCCAAAGATCTGATGTCCCTGCGTGTAAGACCAGACCAGATTGTTTTCATTTCTAGAATATAATCAGCTAATTCATCTTCCAATAGTGAATTGTAAAGTCAATTTTCTTCCAAGGTTATGGTTTATGTTCGCTAAGTGAATGGTCTTCTATTTTTGATAAGCGCATAAGCGTAGTTTTGGGTACTCCGTAATTTTTGGATGCTTTCAAAAAGCCCATTTTCCATTGCATTTTATTCCACGTTTGTCTGGTCTTTTCTTTAGTTGTAGAGGTCATCCTAAAACATTAAAAAGTAATATAAGTGACTGTTTGTAATATTGTTCACTAGTCCATATTCAGAACATGCCTGTGTTCCATATTATAATACACATACTGTTGCGTACCGTTTATTATCTGTGCGCCTAACGGAATGCGCGTGTAACGAAGTGACATCTGACTTGTAATTTTTTTGACGTTGACACTTCCTCTTGGCTTCCGGTGGGAAGAAGGAAAGCATGTCGCCGTTTGTATCTCGCGATTTTTTGTAAAGTAATCCCTTAAAACCGGTCGTTTTGTGGACAATCTGTCATGACCCAGTTGTGTTGAGTGTAACTAACCCCAATTTGAAGACATCACGGGTTCTGTTTGTTGGAAATACCTGAAATAGTTTGAAGGTCATTCAAGTGACGCTATTGGGGGGGAACGAGTGATTTGAAGACCGCATGCTGTGATTGCCTCCAGCCGGGTTGAAGCGGATTCCAACCTGAAGAATACTCGTAACGTCACAACACAATACATTTACACTCACTTATATACATAACTCCAGGTTGGCACCAGAGCAGTGTCCTTCAACCAACAGGTAAGTTCTTTTGTTGTACTGTAAGTGTTTGATTTGATTGTCTGCTCCGCGTACGGCGGACAGTACGCTAGCCACTTCTTGTCTCCTGGACCCCACCATAATATCTTCCACTGCGCAATTGAATTGAGGTCTAGTCTGGCAGCGTACACATACATTTGTAAGTTTATATTGTTATTCAGAAAATTATAAGAACTATCGAATATTGCAACTTAATACTAATAATTGTAAAATAACTTACCTTTCTCCTGGTTTAATCCACTTTCACAAAGAGTAATATTTGTTGAAATTATGAGCTTACGAAGTTAGGTATGAAAGTACATCGCGCGTTGATAAAAACGTTAAATGGCTCCCGTGAATACGTGCGCTTTCTCTGCCAGCCCTGCAAACGACTAGCGAGGCGAGGGAAGGGTGAAGCTTTGCATGCGCTAACCAACGGCTCGATGCAAAGATAATTCTTTGAGAAACGCGGGTAGTCCAAATTACAGAACCAGTCCATAATTGGCGCACTTACTCTACCGATTGTCGGCCGAGCCAACACACTAGCCGCGCGCTGTCCTTGTATCGTTTATTATTTCTTTTGCTTAGGCCTAACGACGGACTAGTCATCATTATGGGATTACACAAAATGTTCTAAGATAAGGTTTTGAGTCAATTAGTAAATTGTTGGTATCCGGACAAAGTCCGTACTAAACTAAGTCTAATTTAATTTGGACATCTTTTCATGAAGACTTAGGACTCCGCACAATGTAAACAACGTAAAAACTTCACGAAAAGGAGATGGCACCACTTCCCTAGAACTTCATCCTCAATCAAAATATTTGATTTTTCTTTATTTATTAAAGTGAACTGAGTGAGTGACTGCCTCGTTGGTCTAGTGTTAGCAAGCGCTACTGCTGTGCATGAGGTCTTGGGTTCGATTCCCAGGTCGGGCATAGTGTTATTGGGTTTTTCCATCTGGAATTTCTCTGTAGCAGCTTGGAGTCTGGATTGGTGCCCGGTGGATGGCAATAGGCTCACCCCCTATTACATATGGGACTTAACATAACTGGCGAAATGTGGGTGTACTATAGGTAGCGTAGGTACACCTCTGCCTAACCCTTCGGGGAAACAAGGCGTGATGTTTATTAAAGTGAAATCATTAGGTACCTGTTTTGACTTACGTTTAAAATTCCCAAAAATTTAATTTCCTAAGTGAAAATATCCATAACTTACGGATAATCCGAAACAAAATTATGTCCTTACCCTACCGTAATTGCATATCCAAAACATCCCTGATATACACTAACTAAATGGATAAGTTTTTCTATTGATAACGCTGCAATTAAAATATAATATTTAAAAAGCCTACCTGAAGCACAGAAATCATGAATAAATCAGTGATAGATATGAATTCGAGGAAACAAGGGGTTATGCAACACTCAACACTATGCAAGATGGATTTGGATTCTCCAATTTTAATTATTTTTATCCCCCTCAATTCTATTAACGTTTATTAATAGATTAATGATAAATAATTATCAAGTAGAACTGAATGAGTAATGTTAGCAGTTTTCCTGGGTAACTAATTAAAGCAGATATTGAATTAAAACCTAATCTACTCAACGCGTGATTTTTATTATTGTAAGTAAATAATCTCCAAGGCAAAAATATAGTGATAAATCAGTAATGGATAAGCTGATTGCTGTTATAAATCAAATTAAGCCTTGTTTGTGAATGCGTTTATAAAGGAAGACAATTATGAAATAGGCAATATACAGTATTCAGCCCGAACTTTCTCGTCTGAGAGCCAATGACGATTCAACAGCTTGAATAAATGATCCTCTCAATCTTCATACTTGTCGCATTTATTGCACCCTAGTCACTGGACAGCCAGGTAGCACGGGTGTATTAAATGAGTATCATTGAGCAGTAGTGGCTCAGAGGCAACTGCTGCGACTTATAAGTGGTCGGCCATTGGTTCGAAACTTCGAACCCAGACAGTACAGTACTTTGTGTAAATTATTTCATCACCATTGCTCTCAAAACGCTGAAGGAAAACATCCTGAGGAACCATATGACATCTACCAATCCGCACTGGGCCCGCGTGGTGGATTAAGGCCCACTCCCTCTCACCGAGAGGAGGCCGGAGTCCCAGCTGTGGGCACTTTATAGGCTAATTTTGTAACTCTTTTCACTGGACAGTCACGCAACACTAGTAGCACTTGTAGCCGAGTCTTTGCTACGATACTTCCTTTCATTAAATTAGTATCATCGTACGCAAGTAGGCCGCAAAAGGTAGTGGTAGCCCATGGTAACGGCCGCGACTTACGAGTTGTAGGTCGTGAATTCGAACCACAGCAGGCACTTTACTTCGTGTAAATTATTTCATCACCACTGCTCTCAAAACATCGTGAGGAAACCGGCATGTCTTAGAACCAAAATTCGAAGACATATGACATCTACCAACCCGCACTGGGCCCGTGTGGTGGATTATGGCCTACTGCCTCTCACCGAGAGGAGCCTGTGTCCCAGCATTGGGAACTTTATAGGCCGCAGCAAGAACATCCGCCACAAGTGGGGGTTCATGGACGGTTTTAACCTCGGGCGTTTATGCGGCATCTCTCCATAGACAATGGCTCACCTCTTATCTTGCGTCGCAGCACCCCGTCACCTGCACACGTAAGGACCTAATGGCTAGGTTAGCGAACAGTATTTGCGTTGCTGAGTATTGGGCCAAACGAATAAAACTAGAAATATATTTTTCGTATTATTTTTGCCATTGACACGCTAAGAAACAGAATGTGTATCTGTGAATATTACTCCCAGGTAGTGGAGGCTCGACTTTTAACCAATATTAACACTGGAATATGCCAAAAATCCTGTTTGAAGAATTGTTGTGAAAATGGAGGTCCTGTGCTGGTTAGGGGATGGACTGGACGGCATTTTATAGTATTTAGCATGTATTTCAAGAGCTATCGTCTATTCTGCAGCATTTTCATGCTACGAGGTCGAGCTAATGAAACGCTGCGATTGAGAAGGGCCAGGCTGACCGCAGTGGAATAGTATTCCTATAGATAATATCAGCAAAGTGGGCTTTCCTCGGGGAAGTATGCTGGGCTCTGCATAATTCCCCAAGGAAGCCCATTCTTCTGGCAAGCAATCTGCATTGTCTGCATTCCGATTGATTAGAAACAAAAGCACATAAATTGAGTAGACAGTCAGGGAGTTTACTTGAAACTAGTTTTTTTAATGCTAACGTGTCTTATGCGGCTGGCAGGTCAGGCAGGTCGACTCTAATTTTGTTTTATAGCAATAAATTAAGACCAAGAGTTTGGGTGGTTCAAGATTTTTCGAGCCCAAATGTTGCTATCCTGCATGGTGAACATAAAATTTAAAAATTAAATACCTACCGACCTTTGAGGAAAACTCTTCAAGATGATGCTACGATAATTTTACTGTATTGTTTTGCTTAGATAATTAATTGTCTGACTAATTAATATAGCTTGCAGCTTGGTTTAGTCACTATATAGATATCAATAAGGCATTAATTTAAAAATCAAAATACGTGGACAAATCAGTTTTACTTGATATACTTATCGTAAGATTAGGATAAGCACAACTAGATACCTATATATAACAAAATCAATGTAATTAACGACAGTTTATTTGTTGGAAAGTAACGCACAGGTAAGTTTTCAGTTCCAGTACTACGTTTTTTTTTATTTCTCCGTATTGTTGTGAATTTTCCGCTTCTTTGATAAGCAATCTGCTTATTTGTTTACCCAGTAACTACAAGTTTAATTAACACATAAGCGATTGTTTCGATGAATGAATAAAGAAATTCTAGTTTTTAGGCAATTCATTTCCTCTGCTGTCCGTACTTTTTAAATATTTTAGTCTTTGAAACAATTTGTTTAAAATATTTTTACTTTTAACTGTGGTTACGGAAAATTTGTAATCGTTAAGTGGTATCATAATCTAGTCACCTTGCATCGGCTATCTAATTCAATTAATCATAAAACACTTTGCCCTATTTGGCCATAGATAAGATTTTTTTATTTCGAGAAATTACGACACGTTAAGCATATTCACAATATATACTAAAAGAACAATAACATTAACTATCTTTTGTACTTGATCAAGCCGGTAGATTTTGAGTTTTTATTTTCTGTTTTCAGCAAATATGAAGCTCTTCATCGTACTAGCACTCGCCTCCGTGGCTCTAGCCACCCCACTGGTCCAGCCTATCGCAATGCCCGAGGCTCCTCTGCCCGAATTCGAAGAAGTGCCATACGTGCCTATGATCGAACCTGTGGACATCAGGCCTCTGTTCATCCCCCAGGAGTTTGTTGAAGCAATGAAACTTGCGGAGGCGCAGATCCCTGCTGACGCGGAAGCAATTTTTGAGGCTATGGAGCATGAAGGTGTCGATGTCGTTCATGTTGTGGAATACATTGAGTACGATCATGACCATGTTGCTGAAGAGGAAGTTGTAGCTCCCGCTGCTGAGGAAATTCCCGCTGACGCTGTCAACTTCGTTGATGTCGCTGAGGGTATTGAATACAGCGAAGTCGCCGAGGAGGAAGTCGCTGCTCCCGCTGCTGAGGAGATTCCCGCTGATGCTGTCAACTTCGTTGATGTCGCTGAGAACATTGAATACAGCGAAGTTGCCGAGGAGGAAGTCGCTGCCCCCGCTGCTGAGGAGATTCCCGCTGATGCTGTCAATTTCGTAGATGTTGCTGAGAACATTGAATACAGCGAAGTCGCCAGAGAAGAAGTCGCTGCCCCCGCTGCTGAGGAGATTCCTGCTGATGCTGTCAACTTCGTTGATGTCGCTGAGGGCATTGAATACATGGAAGTCGCCGAGGAGGAATTCGCTGCACCCGCTGCTGAGGAAATTCCCGCTGATGCTGTCAACTTCGTAGATGTTGCTGAGAACATCGAATACAGCGAAGTCGCCGAGGAAGAAGTCGCTGCCCCCGCTGCTGAGGAGATTCCCGCTGATGCTGTCAACTTCGTTGATGTCGCTGAGGGCATTGAATACAGCGAAGACGCCGAGGAAGAAGTTAACGCAGAGGAGATTATTCCCGAGGCTGTACACTCCGTTGACAACGCAGAGAACGTTGAAGCCGCTGCCGCTGTTGTTCAGGAGGAGGTTTCAGCTGTGAAGGTCGTAGATGTAGCACCAATAGTTTCCCCAGGCTTCCCCAGGTACCCCGGCAAGATCTACGATAACGCCATGTTACGTTAATTTGGAAAATAAACACAACAAACAATTTTGGTTAAATGTCACAACCTTTATTTTCTCTCTACCTACACAATCTCACAAATAAATGTTTTTTTTTTTTTTAATTACAATGAATTTATAATTTATCAGGACTACAATAAAACAATAAAAATACCAAATAATACTGGTTATTTACGTTCCCTTGATTCATTGATGTGGCTTCATGGGAGTGGAGACAGACAAAATAATTTGTTCGCGAAGTCGCTGACATTTAAGACATGTCTTTAAAGTTAGTAAGATAAGATGGATAAATAAATACAACTTATTGACGCGGAATTAACTTGAACCGGTCATCAGAAAGAGCAATAATATGTATGCAACAGAAGCGAAACATGCTAGCGATCGACGCAAATTAGTTCAAATTAGCTTATCAGAACTATAGACACCCTACATCTATTATCCATCTTTCTTAAAACGGAACCCCACCCAGCAATTTCGGAAAAACTAGAAGACTTAAATGACAAGATTAGATCAACAACTTGTTTATTATTCAGCAAACGGAAATTTCACTGATGTTGGCCCAAATGTTTGATAAGATAAGCCGTTAATTAATAAAATCCTACTAATAAGAACTAAATTAATTACACGGAAAAACCGAAAATTAATACAGCTATGTAATTGATAGAGTACCGATTACTTTAAGATAATACTAGGTACTTATACTGTGACTAAGTGTGTTATATAAAGCGATACCAATCTTTGTATGGATTATAATAATTTTAATCCAAAATAATCATAACATCACGCTCTTTTTCCAAAGGATTCAGGCATGTATCTGTAGTATACACACATTTCGCCAGTTATGTTTAAGTCCCTGTAATACGGGGCGAGCCTATTGCCACCAACCAAGCACAAATCCAGATTCTGAGCTGTTACCAAGAAATTCCGGATATAAAACGCATAACACTTTGTCCTACCTGGGAATCGAACCCAGGACCTCGTGCTTAGTAGTAGCGCTTGCGACCACTAGACTAACGAGGCAGTCAGTCCGCAAATAATCATAAATCTTTATTATTAAAGTATTTTCTCAACCCACCATCTCGGAAAGAGTATTTTTAATCTTCAATATCTGAGTGGAAAAGCCGTTTTTATTCTCTAGAGCAGTCTTTCCCAACGTGGGCGATAAAGCCCCCTTGTGGGCGCTGCAGGCCTAAAGGGGGGCGGTAAGAGACCCAGAAAAAAAAGGGGGCATTGTGTAGGGCTTTGGGGTCGATTTATAATTTCATCTACCTAGCTAGGAAGACTCTTAGACACCGACTGAGCTCTCGACTCTCGACTACATCTTGTGAACATCAACTAATATTAATTAAGATAAAGCTCAAACTCGGTTCGATATAAAAGACCGCGGGCAATCATGTTTTAACAAGTTTTTGTTAAATAATCCGAATTGTACATTCCTATACCAATCGGCTGGTTCTAGAATACTTTTTCTTGCTTGTCGAGTACGATTGGGCGTCGAATGAGATAAACGAGTTTATGCACGTTTGTCTTATTCCTGTTGGTGCGTGCTGCTTATGCAATCCTATATAAACGACGTAAAATTTTATTTTCATTTGCGGTTTCGCGCATAATAGATAAGCTGATTTCAACACTTACCTATTTCTTAAAACAAAACAATGTCGGAAGTAAAAAAGAAGAGACGGCAATACCTACTCTGCGGAATATATTAAATTCGGATTTATTGAAAATCTCACAAACCCGTCGTCGCCTTTGTGTCTTCTATGTCTAAAAACATTTTCGAACGAAGCAATGAAGCCTTCAAGACTGCAAGATTATTTGAATAAAATGCATCCAGATAAGACAGAAAAGAATGTAGCATATTTTCAAGACCTAGAGAAGAAGCATAATACTCAGCCAAGTGTATCAAAACTATTTTCGGCGGCTGCTAAGCAAGATGACGATGGACTTCGAGCTTCGTACAATATCTCTTTGTTAATTGCTCAAAAAGGCAAACCACACAACATCGGAGAAGAGTTAATTTTGCCAGCAATAAAGGAAGTAGGTAATAACTACTGTGCTTCATAAACCGGCCGCAGATATTATCCGAAAAATTCCTTTGAGTAATAATTCTGTGCAAAGACGAATTGATGAAATGGCTGAAAACATTGAAGAATCATTGTGCAATCATCTGAGGACTAGTCAATTCTCAATTCAGCTCGATGAGTCCACTTTACCAACTAATGAAGCGTTGTTGCTATCTTACGTGAGGTTTATTAAAGATGAGAAAATACGTGAAGAACTATTGTTTGCCAGAAATTTGGAGACAGATACAAAAGGCGAAACCATATTCAATACATTGGAAAAGTTTTGTGAAGAGAAAGAGATTCCTTTGAAAAATATTATATCAGTTGCTACGGATGGCGCTCCGGCTATGACAGGGCGCCATAAAGGCTTCATAGCATTCTTAAAGAATAAAATTCCAGATGTCCTTGCTATACATTGCGTTATTCATAGACAACATTTGGTTGCTAGAAACTTAAGTGAACGACTATTTCAATCACTGCAATATGTCATCAAAGCAGTCAATAAAATCCGTAGCAGCTCTTTGAATGATAGATTACTTCATCAGCTTTGTGTTACTAATGACGAAGATTTCAACCGTTTGTTGCTTCATACTGAAGTTTGTTGGCTGTCAAGAGGCAATTGTCTGATTCGATTTTACAACCTGTTTGACTCTATGATAGAGTTCTTGGAAACTAAAGATACAGAACTGCGCAACAAGCTCATAACATCAAAGAATGATATAGCTTACATGACAGACCTGTATAAAATGTTCAACGACATGAACCTCCAACTGCAAGGTGATGAACTAAATTTAATTAAAACAAAAACTGTCGTTGCTGCTTTCGCAGCCAAACTGCTTCTGCACAAAAAGAATATGGGCAGACGTGAGTTTCACAATTTTCCGAATTTATCAGTATACTGCAGTAACGACGACTTGTTTGCCTACTGCCAACATTTGTAAAACCTCCACATTGACTTCACCGAACGATACCAGGACATTTTAAACTTGGAAATACCAGACTGGGTGTTGGATCCGTTTTCAAATGTCAACACAGCAATGTCACCTCAGCTGGAAGAAGAACTTATAGAATTGACAACAAACGAAGGAATAAAAATCAAGTTCAAAAATGGATATCAAGAATTTTGGCTACAAAAACCGATCCCGCAATTGTACCCTGGATTGTGGTCAATTGTTCAACGATTTTTGATAGCATTCCCATCGTCATATTTGTGTGAACGTGGATTTAGTGCTGTGGCAACGCTGCTTACTAAAAAGAGAAATCGTTTGCGTGTTATGTTACCGAACGTGGCGACTTGCGGCTGTTTTTGAGTAAATTGGAACCTGATATCAACAAACTTATTGAACAGCATCAGATTCAACCTTCACATTAGTTTTTATATAAGAATTGATTATGTTTGTTTTATTTTCAATAAAAGATACTCTGTCCGAATACTATAAATTTCCGTTTCAATAATCAGAGTACTTAGCGGTTTTTAAGTATGTTTAAAAAGGGGGGCGTTAAAAAATAATTTATTCTTAAAGTGGGCAGTAGACAAAAAAAGGTTGGGAGCCCCTGCTCTAGAGGATAAAGTAAATTGAATTTAGAACATCGTGTGCACTAAGTTTGTGAATTAAAAAAAACATTAAACCTATTTACTGCTACCTCTATGGTGCCGAATATATCATACAACTTTTTTTTAATTTGTTAAAAACTCAGACTCGGAACCTTCTTGGTGTTCTTTTTTCAATTTGCTTTGTACGCGGTTCTTTACGCGGCATTTTTTCACGTCATTGTTAAACCTTAAAAACAAGAAACTTGAAAACAAGTGAAAAAACTAAAATAAGTGATTCTAGCGACGAGGAAGTTTGCTTGACGCCAACAGAATTGACTGAAACTGTTAATAATGCGCAAATGAGCTTTCTCCCTCAACAATCACGCGAGAAGTATTTAAAACAGTACGATATGTTCAAAACGTGGCGACTAGCAAAAGGAGCCAAAACTTTCTCAGAAAACGTTTTGCTGGCATATTTTATAGAATCAAGAACAAGAAAGCAAGCACTGTATGGAGTACGTATTCGATGCTAAAAGCAACAATAAAGATGAAAAAAGGAAAACATATCGATACCTATGCTAAATTAGTGGCATTTTTAAAAAGAGCCTCATCTGGTCATCAACCAAAAAAATCGAAGGTTTTCACAATATCTGATATTGAAAAGTTTCTTAACGAAGCACCCGATTCCGTATATTTGGCGGCAAAAATAAGTCAGTTGCACATTCAGTATCTACTTAAGTATATTAATCTCAATTAAATAGTATACTTAGTAGATGTTGATAGGCATAATTATGCGTTCATATCAATTTTATTCATTTATCTACTACAATACTCTTTACGTTACAGGTTGTTCTTATTATTGGAATAAACGGAGCATGTCGAACTAATGAACTAACACAACTTAATGTCAAAAACATTGAGAAACATTCAGATGATTTACTATTAATTAATTTACCTAATACAAAGACAAAAAGAGACCGCAACTTCGTCATTCGCAAGGAATACGTAACGATTGTTGAGAAATATCAAGCCTTACGCCCGCCTAACACTCCAATCAATCGATTTTTTCTACAGTATCGCAATGGAAAGTGTGTTAGACAGCCTATGGGTACTAATAAAATTGGCAGTAAGTATCCCACGAGAAATAGCAACATTTCTTGAACTTCCAGAACCCCTGTTGTACACGGGTCATTGTTTCCGACGAACTTCAGCCACACTTTTGGCTGATTCCGGAGCTGATCTCCTGTCCCTTAAGCGCCACGGAGGCTGGAAGTCCAATGCAGTTGTAGAGGGATACATAGAGGATTCCATCCAAAATAAGTCTAAAATATGTGAAGGCATCGTAGGAGCCATTACACTGAAAGAGCCTCAATCGGATCCTTGGACTGGCCCTTCTACATCAAAAATAAGCCGTTATGAAACACCTAACCATCTCCCTCTCTCTCCAACATTCACGCCAAGGGAATCCGATGAATCGGTACAACTATTAAGTATGACAGATAGTTTACCGAAAAACAGTACACAAGTGACTAACACCAATATTACAGTACCAAACAAAAATATTACACTCAATTTAAATAACTGTAGCAACGTTACTTTAAAATTTTCTTAATTATACCTTAGTATTATTTTGTTATAATTTAAAGATTATTCTGCAATACTTACCTGCCATAATGTAGTAATTAATACCTAAACTGAAATAAAAGTGTACCTATCTTGTGATTGTAAAGGTTTTTTTTTTTGCATTTAGTCATTTCCTCGCTGAGGTGGAATGAAAAGTTACGTGTTGCACTCGAGTGCAAAGATTTTTCACCTCGTGCTCTTTTGATTCCCTCGCTAACGCTCAGGATTCTAATTTTGAATCACTCGCTGCGCTCGTGATTCAATTTTAGAATCCTTCGCTTGCTCGGTCATCAAAATTGAACACGCGGTTAAAAAGCAACTTTGCACTCTTGTATAACAAATAACTATTATTGCGTGATTTAACAATATTCGATTACTGCGATGTGCGTTTACTTTGTCCAATAAAGTCATGTGCGCCTACAATAATTGTGAAGGCAAAACACTCATTACATACTCATACATTTGTTTTGCGGTTACATTTGTTATTTCAATCGAAATAGTAGAGGCTTATTAAAATATATTATTCTCGATCAATCAACGCAATGACAACGACGGCGCTTTAGCGTATTGCTACAGCCGACAACGTTTCCAATGCAACGCCTTGTCGGTTCTTCAGCGTGTATTCGTACAGTTTATATTATTGGGGTTCCTTAGCAATATGGATGTTAAAAAACTTTTTACAAAAAAAAAAACAACCGACTTCCTTAAAAAAAACACTACAAAGTCAAAAATAACTTTAATTTCGAAAGTCGGTGTCTTAGGTTCTGTATTTTAGGTTTTTGCGACCGACTTCCGAAATTAAAGTTATTTTTGACTTTGTAGTGTTTTTTTTAAGGAAGTCGGTTGTTTTTTTTTTTGTAAAAAGTTTTTATTTTTAACTTTTTAGTTGTGGTAGATACTCCGCACTAATCTAATCGCGTTATTCGTTCATTTGTCGCGCAAATGCGTAATGCAAATTTAAGACTTATATGGTTTTCACATAGACCCCATTGTCCAAATAGAACCAAATTAAAATGCAACCATTCAGAAAGCACCAGCTTTCAAATAAAAAAAGAATCATCAAAATCAGTTCACCCAGTCAAAAGTTATGAGGTAACAAACATACGGTATTCGTTCATTTGTCGCGCAAATACTTAATGCAAATTTAAGACTTATATGGTTTTCACATGGACCCCATTGTCCAAATGGAACCAAACTAAAATGGGACCATTTGGGAAGCACCAGCTTTCAAATAAAAAAGGAATCATCAAAATCGGTTCACCCAGTCAAAAGTTATGAGGTAACAAACATAAAAAAAAAAAATAAAAAAAATAATAAAGAAAAAAAAAATACAGTCGAATTGATAACCTCCTCCTATTTTTGAAGTCGGTTAAAAAGGAATCTCCATGTAACATACTAGTATTCAACTACATCTGTATCTGGTTATACTGGAAGCTGATCCCAAAGGAGTTGGGACAAGGCTCAGCAGATTGATTTACTTGCAACAAGCCAGATTTTGGCAAATTATAATACAGTTCTCAATCAATCAATTTATTTATTTCGGGCTACAAAGACCCATAACATAAATACCTTACAGACTAACATACATACAAATAAAAACAATGTAAAACTATTGTACACGAAGTGACGGCGACGTGTTGCGCTGCGTGGTGTCGCGTAGCCTTCCGCGGAATCGCCGATACACGACACCCTTCGGCCAAAACTCTGCCTTGAGGAAGGTCTTGATTTCAAGAGTTGGAACTCGCACCACGAATGACTTGAAGTTTGTGTTGTGGCGCGGTTCCAACTTCTCGACCCTCAAAGTCCAGTTCGTTTTTACTCGTACATACTCCACGATCTCCTCAACCTTCGTGGTGTAGTGTAGACGAGACACATAGAGCTGCGTCGTCGGTGTAGCTGGACGCAGCAGCATGCTGGGTCCTGCAAGCGCGGTCCCGCACTGGTTCCGACTAGGAGGCTTCCTCCTCTTCTTCCTCTCCACCATCACGAAGCCATCCTTGTCACACGTGCCTGAAGCCGGGCTTAACTGCTTCGAACCCCTGTTGTCAGGTTCAAAGCAGCTCTTCTCCCCCCCCTTCCTGGTTTGCGACACAGGTTTGTGCGTGGCGACGGTAGCAGGGTAGGCACGTTTAGGGGTCGACGTACCTACACGAGTCACTACCTCGATCGGTGTCGAGTCAGCGACGGCGGCGGCGCATGTTGCAACGTGCGCAATATCAGCAGCGGGTGTCGCAGTGGCCTACTCATTCAGTAAATATAGGTGTGAAGTATATTTTTAGAAATGAAGATGGTGATGATAATGATTTTTTTGTGTTTCTTTTTTATGTTTTTATTATTATTACAATTGTTTTAAAGAAAGAGGCAACTCATTCATCCTCATTTATTTATTAACAATCTAATCTTATCTAATATATTTACATAACATCTAAAACAATTTATTTCAATACATAGTCTTCTGGGTAATCCATTACTTTAGGATAGCTCTTTACTACTTCTTCAGGTATTTTATCAAGCCTGGTTGGTACTTGGCGTATCTGACGGATCTGATTGGTTACATTTTGCAGCACATCTTGAGGCACACCTTCTCCAGGATATATGAAGAGTCGCTGCATAGTGTGACGTCTTTGGAGATTGCCTTTCATTGATCTGTAAACTGCTTTTTTGATGATCTGAAAATAAAATCAATATTAAAATTTTAACTGTTTATAGTTCCATTCTCACATGCTCTTTATGTGTGGTAATCCTTAATAATACTATTTGATATTATTGTCCAACTGCTGTCAACAGTAATCAATCGACTGATTGTCTACAGGGCAAAAGCTTCTGCGCATATGTATAAGGCATAATAGGTACATTGATTGATGTGCAGTTATGCCTTCTCCTAGGTAATATTTCATTGATGGACTGAAGTAAACTTTTAGCATTCACACACACATCAATATTGATCAATATGGTATAGGAAGAAAATCAAACTCTTGCTCTTGTACAGTGAAATCAAGGACTTGTTTACTAAAGTATAGCACTGGAATTGTAATGTTTGTTAATGTCTCACTAAAGTAACAGTATAGAATAAATTGTTGTGTGTTATAGTTTTCCAGGCAGGAGCCATGGCAAATTATATTTAATAAGCCAACCATGCTATAGTAATCAAACAATATGCAAAATATGCACTTTGACATGGAGTTATAGACACCACTCCATTTTACATACAGTGATTAAAAACATTCAACCAGTAGTATAATTAGAAAATTACTTACTACATGAAGAACATGAATAAGTTATTTTTACTTACTACATGAAGAATATGAATAAGTTATTTTTGCTTACCATAGTCGGATCCTTATTATGAAGCTCCCATGCTAATGTCCATGAAGCTCCACCAGGGTAACCAGTATGATGGAAATAGGCTCTTTTACGCCATTCGTCGCCTCTCAACGCGATGTCCCGGCTATTGATACACACCACTACATCCCCACAATCGTTCATAGGATGATATATAGGTTTATGTAAACCCATCAGATATTTCTTAATAACGTTAGCAGATTCATACGGGTCTTGCCATTTACAGTCAAATACGTGCCAAGTACGAGCAAATGTGGCCCATTGCTGAAAATAAAGATGTTTTTATTAGGTTAGATTATGCTATCCCCAGGAAATTATTGTTTATCGCTCGAAAAATAGCAAATACTGGCATAGAAGATAATAAAAGAATACTACCTGCACTCTTTTAGCTGCAGACATGGTATTAAAACTCTACTCGTGTTACTAAATCGATTATAAATTGTATTTTTACTTTGCAAAACCTACAATCACAATAATTTAGGTTATATTTTCATGTCACTGTCAACTTCAACCCCTTTTGGCAGTTCTCGATTCGTTTTGTATCGTCAGTTTTAGTGTAATTTGAACCTTCACTCATATCTGAAACTCCGTTCCTCACATGATTACTTTTTCGTTATCTAATTAAAGAGGATTTTAATCTAGACAAGCTTATGGCATGATAACTGGTTCGCGTTAGCATATTTTTTTTTTTTGTTTTTTTATATTGCATTTCCCTCTAGAAACCAAGCTATGGGATTCATAAATTTGCTAAATCTAGCTGACCACTTTGAATAATAACGACTGTCCTATTATTCCACACACGTCAGCGGCACAGTTGCAGGGTTTTTGTTTCTTCACGAGAAATTATGGTCGACGGTTTCAGCGGTGGACGCTCATAAGAAAACAGATCTTCGCTAGACGCTCTAGTTTTTAAGATTTAAATGAGCCAAGCTGGGGTAGGCTCTCTCCACAGAGCATGGAAACAAGAGACGGAACTTAGAACATTCAGTTTTAGAGAAATTGTTAACCTTCTTTAACCAACCACTTAAAAAAAAAACAAAGCTACCCACATGAAAATTCGAATTAGCCCTGACAATGACAATAATGACCTTGAAAAGAAGAACTGTCATAGATAGGGATGCGCAACGTATAGCAATTAATAAACTTATTGATATTCAGAGTTCATCGATATCGATAAAACGCATTATTGTGTTGTTATACGGGATTCTAAAACTGACGTATTTATTTTGGAAACTGGGCAAAATAAAACAAATTTATATGACTTTATTTCATGTATTTTGTGATATATTTAATAGTTTAAACATACAAAGTTACAGAAGCTGTTTCTTGTAACCTTTTAAGCGCTTGGCTGAATATCAATCGGCGTGCCCCTAGCGCGCAGCTACAAATCGACAAAATAATACCAATAGCTTGGCAAAAAAGAGTCTGTCGTGGTAACCATTGGAACTAAAATATTTTTTTGGTGGCAGTACTGCTTTGTTTATCATCAACAAGCAGCTAATCTGTCATTGTGTTATGTTCCTAGTTGTATTTTACTTATTTTTATTTAACTATCAATTACTATTGCTTTTGAACATATAAAAAATGAATAAAACAATAAGGAGTAGGTAGTGGTGTGAGCTGTGACATACTAAGTATTCGTAAGAAATTTGGCGGAATCTGAAGCGGAACAAATTTTGTCTCCGATTGACAATGTTTACGAAAGAACTGCCGACACGACAGGTATTTATCCAAGAAATTTATCTTTTATTCAATGCCAGTCATTGTTTTTCCTTTCTAATACTAAGTTTTATCGGTATTATAAGTTTCAAGCCATTTTATTGTTTTATTTACTAATAGATTATTGAGGTTATGTTTTCTAGTTTGACAAATCGCGTGTACGTTTACTCTTGATGTTTGATACTTGAAATTGAAAAATTTACCTACATGGAATTAATATGATTGTCTTTATGTTTTTTTCAAGGTAAATCTCACAGTAAAATTGATTGATGAGAATTTCCGGGATCTCGTGTTTGTGGATTAAAACAACAAGTATCTTATCACTTTTAGTCCTAGTTTGTGGTGGCCATACCTGCTAAACAGGCGCCCTCAGTTTTTCCAGACACTTTTTTGCCAAGCTATACAATAAATTAGGAGGAGCAATCGTTGTATCGATAAAAAAATAGTTAAAAAGTTTTTTTGTTTTTATTTCAAATCAGCCTTAATTTAACCACCCTAACCACTTTCTTCGTATCACAATCGTACACCTTTAAGCTAACAAGTAAATGTTTATACCAGTTACTAATTTGTTTTGTGAGGATAGAGAGACATTCATTGATAGAGCGGCATCCTGTATGGAATTGCCAGTGACCACTAAAGCAATATCGTCAGCGTACTGAAGGATTTTGCAGTCATAATTTAGAGACCAAATTCGCTGTGTAGATATTATATAACGGGGGACTCAAAACAGATCCTTGAGGTAAGCCTCTCCATATTGTTCCTTGTTCAGAGTCGACCCCAGGGATTCTTAATTGGATGACGCGATTGGCAAAGATGTTACCAATGATACGGCAAATCCTAGCCGGAATTCCCAGCTCGTGCAGCTTTTGCCTGAGAACAGGGAGGAGGACCGAATCATATGCAGCTGATATGTCCAAGAAAACTGCCACCACAGACAAATTCCTGCTGAGGGCCAGCCGGACCGCTGACGTGAGAATACCTACACTATCAGCTGTGCCCAGACCTTTCCTGAAGCCGAACTGAATCGCCGGAAGCAGCCTCCCACTCTCCACCAACCACTCTAAACGGTTCTTAATTAAGTGTTGTAATAGTTTGATGAGTATGGACAATAAAGCGATAGGTCTATATGAGCAATGATCGTTATGATCTTTGCCAGGTTTTAAAATCGGGATGACAACTTGAACCTTCCATTCTGAGGGAATATATACGGAAGTAAAGCAAAAATAAATTTTATAATCTAAAAACACTAGAAAAACACACTTTTATAAATGCACGTCAAAACCAAAAACTTAATCGTGGTCAAAGTTCATTACACGACCTTTCTAACAAGTCCAAACACGGCTATGATACGATATTCCATCACGGAGTACCAGTGCCTATCTTCCGGCTTCATCATCAGACCTTGAAACCTAATCGTGGTCAAAGTTCATTACAAGACTTTTCTAACAAGGCCAAACACAGCTATGATACGATGTTCCATCATGAAGTTCCAGTTCATATCTTACGGCTCCATCATCAGATCAGTTCGACAGTACCATATTATTATATTGTCATCAGAACTACAGCTTGGCAAAAAAGAGTCTGGAAAAAATTAGGGCGCCTGCTTAGCAGGTATGGCCACCCTGAATACTAGGACTAAAAGTGATACGATACTTGTTGTTTTAATCCACAAACACGAGATCCCGGAAATTCTCATCAGTCAAGATTTCAAGGCTTGATTGGCACACAGTCTTTTACTTTCATTGTATTTAGTAGATTGCGCATTATTTCGCTGGAATAACTTTTTATCTAAGAGTGCCACCATAATAACATAATGCAAACTTATTCAGTTTAAAAATTAATTAAATTACACTCAGGGATTGCTGATTGAACCCGATACACAAGACATAATGTTCAGCAATCGCATTTGTGGCCACCATCTAGGGTATTCACAACCATTCGATGGTTGGTATGCCTGTATCTTTGACATGAATGATACTGACCGAATCCTGTTAATGCTGACAGTTTATAGTCGACAAGAAGGTGACTTACAGCTGGGGTTCCCTCTATCTGGCAGAAAATTGATGCTCCGAATTTTATTTGGCATAACACACTTGACATAATCTTATTTAAACGAATATTTGTAAGGCATAAAAAATGTTCAGCATAATCATTGTTTGACCGAATGTTCATATGCTCGACTTTACGCTGGCATACTTTCAAGATGGCAGAATTTTATTTCGCATAATTACCTTTGGCAGACTTAAAATTCCGCATAATTTCGTTTAGCATAACATTTATTTAGAGCTATGATTATTTGGCATAATTTCACTTGGCATACTATGAAGATGGCAGAATTTTATTTAGAATAATTTTTTTGGGCATATTTTCATTTCTATTAAATTGCATTTTAACCTTAAATAAAATGAAATAGTGTCTCAAAAAGTCAGTATATGTTGTGCTACAAAAATTATTGACAGAAACGAATCGCTGCAGAACCGACTCCACGTAGTCTTGTCTGCCCTACCCCTAGAGTGTAATTTAAGCCCGCGTAGGCGCGGAGTGGCGAGGCGGCCCGCGAGCTGAGGAGCAGGTGGTTTTGACGGCCGCCGCCGTGGCTGAGGTTGGCGCGCGAAGCCGGCCAGCAAGCCGAAGCCGCGGTGGTGAGCGTAAAACCATCTGCGACGATGAGCTCGAGTGGGACCGCCGGAGCCCCGCAGCGCCGAAGCCGTGACAGAAACCATGCATGCTGCATGCTCGCCTGCATGCTGCAAGCTTGCTTGCATGCTGCATGCTTGCTTGCATGCTTGCTTGCATGCTGCATGCTTGTTTGCTTGCATGCTGTATGCTTGGTTGCTTGCACGCTGTATGCTTGCTTGCATGCTGCATGCTTGGTTGCTTGCCCGCTGTATGCTTGCTTGCATGCTGCATGCTTGCTTGCATGCTTGCTTGCTGCATGCTTGCTTGCATGCTGCATGCTTGTTTGCTTGCATGCTGTATGCTTGGTTGCTTGCACGCTGTATGCTTGCTTGCATGCTGCATGCTTGTTTGCATGCTGCATGCTTCTTCGATATGAAATGTATGCCAAAAGATGATTCTAAGTTTAAAGTTTCTGAGATATGATAGTTCTGCCTTTTAATAACTATCGATATGAAATTATACCAAGAGACGATTCTGACTGCGAACTTTCTGCGATATGATGGTTCTACTTTTTAATTATTATGGAATAAAATTTATGCCTAAAGATGAT
Source organism: Aporophyla lueneburgensis (assembly GCA_932294355.1). NCBI lineage: Eukaryota > Metazoa > Arthropoda > Insecta > Lepidoptera > Noctuidae > Aporophyla > Aporophyla lueneburgensis. Next base: position 21,536,062 of record OW028748.1, on the reverse strand, counting down.
TCTGACTTATGAAATTATGCGTTGTGAATGTATGATAAATGAGTGTATGCCAATCGATTTTCTACGAAATGAAGTTTATGCCATCCGCTGTTATGCAAAATAATATTATGACGGAGAAAAATCTGCCATAAAGGGTGGACCCCTTACAGCTGCTTACTGTCGGAAACTAATCGGAAGTCAGAGAGTACCTATAGCATGTCGCATTCGAAAGGTACGGGCAATATCGAATAAACTTGAACAGTTGACTAATGAAGGCGTCAGGTATGTCTATCCGGGGTACATAACATTATCACTATTCACATGACAATGAAAACGAAATAACACGCTAACGTTCAGATTTTATTTAAAAAGAAAAACGTGACGTAACATCATTCTTGTATTCCTTTTCGGTGCTATGATAGATTTTTTCCATTAACACTGATGTGTCAGTTTTACATTTCTTATTTATGAAAATAGTGTAAAATCTTTCTTACACGTTTACGGCTCCCATTACAACCCGTCTCCTCAAACTATAGGTAATATATTACGTAGAATAGGCACCTGAAAAATAATAAATATAAATTATACCTACTTTTTTTACTTTTACTGTGGTATGCGATAATAGCATTAAAAAAAGAAAAAAAAATACTTGGCTGTTTCGTTATAGTGTTGAACTTTTTGTCTAATTGCACACAGATCAAAATCGTCTAATTCTTTCATCCGCCAACTGTTTTAGTGTTCCTCCAGGTGTAAAAAAAATCCTTAATTGTTTTCTCCTTCATTAACAATTTCTCTAATTTTACTGTGAGATTTACCTTGAAAAAAATATAAAGACAATCATATTAATTCCATGTAGGTACATTTTTCAATTTCAAGTATCAAACATCATGAATTAACGTACACGCGATTTGTCAAACTAGAAAACATAACCTCAATAATCTATTAGTAAATAAAACAATAAAATGGCTTGAAACTTTTAATACCGATAAAACTTAGTATTAGAAAGGAAAAACAATGACTGGCATTGAATAAAAGATAAATTTCTTGGATAAATACCTGTCGTGTCGGCAGTTCTTTCGTAAACATTGTCAATCGGAGGCAAAATTTGTTCCGCTTCAGATTCCGCCAAATTTCTTACGAAAACATAGTGTATCACAGCTCACACCACTACTCCTTATTGTTTTAATAATTTTTTATACGTTCAAAAGCATTAATAATTGATAGTTAATTAGAAATAAGTAAAATACAACTGGGAACATAACACAATGACAGATTAGCTACTTGTTGATGATAAACAAAGCAGTGCTGCCACCAAAAAAATATTTTAGTTCCAATGGTTACCACGACAGACTCTTTTTTGCCAACCTATACATACAGCTGCCAATTTTCATGACGCTACGATCCTTGGAAGATAGTTAAATTAGTTACCTTAGATTCCATTACATAGTTACATACAGGTCGACCTAATAATAAAAGCGTGTTAATTAGCCAAGTCCAAGTAGTATTGGTGGGTTTTTGTTCCAGCTTTGACAATAAAAGAGTATGGGAATCCATTCACCTCTGGGGCGGAGTCTTTAACATGAGATAGTATATTTTTAGCTCTTCCAAGCTAAATGGTCTGTTCATTGGGTCACCAGTGTTGTCCACATCATCAATGCCAACACAATTGTCCTCTATACCCGGAACATGCTGGAGCGATTTTAGAGAAAAACTGGTGTCCCAGTTCTTCTGAGAGGATTTTCGAAGAAGTAGGAGCTAAACTACTCCTGAAAAGTTTTATTTTCCGCCATACCACTGAAATCGGAGTGGATGGACTCAGCAAGGAGCAGTACCTTGACCAACCCTGTCGTTTTTTTTCTTAAGAAATTTCCTAGACTTGGCCAATATTCGCTTGAAAGCGATGAGGTTATCCAGGTTCATATCATAGTTAACAGTCTCTTCAGCCTGATTCCTGGCCCTGACTATGTCAGTGCATTCCTTATCCCACCATGGCGGAGAAGGAATTTTGTCGGATTGGGGTTTTTTGGAAGGGAAACAGTCATCTGCTGTAGCAGAAATAGTTGAGGAAAACGAAGAAAAACATTCCTGGGCATTAACTTCGTTGACTTTTGGGAGGGAAGATACTCTTATGTCTAATATTTTGGAATATAAATCCCAATCTCCTGAGTCAAGTCGATATTTTAAAAGGGGAGGGAAGACTATTGTGGGAACATGTTTCGAAGGGAATTCAATCATGATGGGGTAGTGGTCACTTCCATAAGTCATATCCAAGTGACGCCAAATGAGGTGGCTAGACATATTGGACGAACATAATGTCAAGTCAACACAACTATTACTCTGCCCTGATGCAGACCTGCGTGTGGCACTGCCGTCGTTAATGACACAGAGATCCAGATCGTTCAATATATCTAGCAAGCCAATGCCAAAGTTATCACAAGTATCTGATCCCCAACGATAATGATGACAATTAAAATCACCCATAACAAGAATTGGACCGCTAACACTGCGTAACAAGTTTCTAATTACCGAAAGATATTCGAGTTGTGGGTGCGCAATATGAAAAGAGAAAATATTTATATCCTCAGCCTTAACAGCAACAACATTTATGTTGTCACCAACAAAGGGTAGAGGAATCGGGGAAAATGATACTTTGCTGAGCAAAGCACATCCCCCATATCCATCTAGTCTGTCATTACGAACACTGCCAAAACACGGCATCCTAAAATTACTTTCAGGTAATAAATAGCCATGTCTCAGCTATGCCGCATACTGATGGTTTATATTTATTTATTAAAAAGGAAAGATCAGGCTTCCTGGGAGTAATACTCCTCACGTTCCACAGCAGGAATTTCAGGGGATGGAACATTGTGAATGTAATTTAAGATTGAGGTCAATTTTAAGGCAACGTGGTCAGGTATCGATTGGGTAGGATTTGTCAGAACAGTCATTAACATATTTGTGATTAATTCTAAGATATTTTTCGAGCTGTCTGCTTGTCTGTACATTATTGGTTCGGTAGCTTCCGCCGGAAAGGCACACCCATTATGGGAGGGAGAAAATGAGTAATCTCTGGTGAGAGCTTCATGAGCTTGCTTATTATAGCCAGGAGAAAGGGGGGCACGGGGCTTCGGGTTAAGGAAGACCGTTTTACGGTACGATCTTTTTCTTGAGGTCTGGGATTCGGATTTATTTATTGTAACCTTGTTACGAGAGGAGTATTTTGATACATCGGCATATGATCTAGAAACAGGAGGGAAAACCCGACTTGCTTCTACATATGAAATAGATTTTCCGCCATCAGAGCTTTGATGCTCTTCTGCCGGCCCAATTCAGGACAAGCACTGTCATTTGCGAAATGGTTACCAGTACAGGAAATGCAAAATCCTAACTCAGGGGCGGTTCCACATCCATCACCTGGATGGTCGCCACCACATTTGAAACAACGTGGTTTTGATCTACACAAAGTCCGAGTATGCCCAAACCGACAACAATGGTAACACTGGATTGTTGGGTACGTGTACTTTTCAACTGTAAGAGCTGAGTAAACAATATACCCGTTTAGGTAGAATTTGTCCATCAAAAGTAAGTACAACTGTCTGCGTCGGCTTCCATTCAGCTATACCAGTAGAGGTAACCACCTTACGGCTCATCCTCCTGGCCTGCACAACAGCACCACATCATTCAGGAACCTTTATATTTTCAATGATTTCCTCTTCTGACCATTCAATAGGGATATCCCTAACAAGACCCATTCTTGTAATATTGTATTGAATTCAACGGACACTTTATTTCTACCTATACGTTTGACCCCATCGAGGTGTATGTTATTGATGTTATTTAATACTCTCACCGCCACGTGATACGCCGGCCGCCCACACAAATTCTAGTGCAGCAAGCCGTTGTTGATTTTTGAATTTGTTTCGGCAGGCCATGTGGGCGGTCGGCGCCCCACAAATTTCGCGCTAAAACTTTTCCATTTTTGTCCGATACAGTTGTTCTTGACTCCATATCGGGCAAGCCAAAGCCACAAAATATAAATGAATTTGTCGGGTCACAGCGGACCACACGGCCTGCTGATAAACTTTACAGCGTGTCCTGCCGGCGTGCCGCTAAAGTTTTCTTAAATTAAGCGTGGCGAGTTGCGAAAGAAATGGGTTGGGCGGCGCGCCGCCCACATGGCCTGCTGCTTTGGAAAACTGTATTTATGCGTGGCGGTGAGAGTGTTAACATCAAAAACATACCAAACTTAACCGGTTGTAGCACAGTGCCTGAAGTCTGACCATCCTTAGGGGCAGCGCAGACGGCACACTTTTTGTGCGATCGAGTCTGCGGCGCACAAAAAGTCTAAGGCTAAAAGCGCCGGACTTTTTGCGCGTCGTGTGCGTTACTGCATATAATTGCACTAGCTTCTGCCCGCGACTTCGTCCGCGTCAAATTTTTGCTCCCCTGACCCTTCCCGTCGCATCGATTTGCCTGCTCGTTGCTGCTCGCTCCTTTTGAGTTATAGTGAGTCAACCTTAAAAGATAGACATATGCTCTCGCGGACTTTTTTTTAGAACTTTTTAAAAGGAACAATTCCGTCGTACATGATTTTTGCGTTACTTTAACCGTTTACGCAGCGCACGCAACGGAAACTCTCAAAAGGAATAAATTTTCCCCGTTTTTGCAACATTTTTCATTACTGCTCCGCTCCTCTTAGTTGTAGCGTGATGTTATATAGCCTATAGCCTCCCTCGATAAATAGGCTACCTAACACAAAAAGGATTTTTCAATTCGGACCAGTAGTTCCTGAGATTAGCGCGTTCAATCAATCAAACAAACAAACAAACAAACTTTTCAGCTTTATAATATTAGTATAGATAGGTTCTATTTTCACAGACTAAAAAGTGCATCACGGATAGTCTGTCGTCTGCGCTGCACCTTAAGGGAAACATGGACAATATACGGCGCGTTATCTCTGGCTGTGTAAGTTAGTCTGCCAATAATGTTTTTAGGTACCTTGGGTGGAATATTTGGAGTAGCAGGAGGGGACACAGCGACCCTCTTCCGATTTGAAGTCTCCGTTTCCATTTTGGGGTCTTGCGCTAGTATTTGGGTGTGATGGAGAAGGGTGACAGTCAAGACAGGGGGAAGATCAAAAGATCCATCAGGGGGGTCGGGGTCAGGAGGATTTTTGGAGTTCAAGATGGCGAATGGTGTTTAAAAAATAGACAATAAGAAATAAAAATAACCTTATACAAATAACACAAACACTAGGAATAGTCTCGATCAAGTTTCACACAACTTAGATCCACTAGAAATCGAAAGAATTCGTAGAACTGACAAAAGCACGTGTTTAGCCTTCACCACTACCAACGAAAGTACCTACCCTACCTTACCCTTCTGGTGGATTTCCAAAAAATAATTGTCAAAAAAAGAATTTGGTAGTCAATTAGATGCAACTGTTTTGAAGTGACGCATGGACAAACATTTTTGGGAACTGTTTTTTATTTATATAGATACTTACTAACCATTTTGAAACAGCTCCATAGGGATTTGTCTCGATTGCTGGCTTATGGATGACACTGCTTCAAGCAAAAGATCTGAAATGATATATTATGATTTGAAACTAGTTTGGTAACCACCAGATATACAAGGTGTTGTTTTGCATCCTCGACTTCAGGTGGTTGTCATAAAAGACATAAATAATCAATTGAAAGTACAGTACCAGGCAATAACTAATAAGCGCTGCTTTTTTCACACGCTTTTTGTTGTTGAAATTTAACAGTAATTTAGTAGTCAGAATTAAACCCTTAATTCAATACAAATGAAAGAGAATCACCCGACTACGCAGTCTACGCACACAGCGACAAGCAGCTGTGTGCGTGAATTTCGACGTCTTACTCGTGCGCGACCGAGAAATGACCTTAGCGACCGGTACCAATAATTTTACCTAATTTTATTTCGAAAATCACCTACATTATTGTCATAAATTTCGTTTGATAATTAACTCATTTTAAGCATCAGTATAATACGGAATCTACTAATGACAGTAATACTAGACGCCATAAAAAGTTCACTGACCTGCTATCAGATGATTAATAAAATTTAAGTTTTGCTTTATTGCTATCGTTCAGCCTAAACTTTTCGTAGTGATTTCGTTTTTATTTGTGGATTAAATTGGTTTATTTGAAATTTTCCTTCCTACTTAACGGGCTTAGGACCGTCAATAATACCTACCCCGATCTACTAAGTAAAATGTTTATTAAAGATTTGCTAGTTAAATGTAAGCAGAGCGGGGTCAAAATGGAATACTAATACATAGTTATATTTTCAAACGGAAATTCGGATGCAAATGGTGCAATTTTAAATGATGTCGGGAAGCAATAAGTTTTTTTAGGAAGGAAGGGGTTATAAGAATAAAAAAATCACAACTTTGTAGTTCTTTCAAAAATATTTAATTTAAAAACTATTATAGTTAAGTACATAACAGGACGCTCGTACACACAAATGTATTTACAAAAAAGTTACTTTTTGAGCTTTTGCATTAGCGAAATCTTTAACAATGTCACTAACTTCAATTTTGATTTCATGTTCAATACTTATTAACGATAAATTTGTCAATCTACTTTGCGACAATGTTGATCTAAGGTAGTTTTTAATTATTTTTAGTTTAGAAAATGACCTTTCGCTATGTGCGACCGTGACTGGAAGTGTCAGGTATATCCTCAGTGCTGTGGACAGATTTGGGAACACTGAAATTAATTTATTCGTAAACAAGTAATTTAAAATATCCAACGGCGTAGTGGAATCATCAATAAACATCGGTAATAATTCGATTTCATTATAGAGCTCGAACTGTTCTACATCTGAAGAGCCAGCATGGCAAAGTTTATTTTCTAAATTAGAGCAATGTGTTTTTTTTGTATCAGAGTCCAAATCTTTCCAGTGTTTCAATTTTTGAAGAAATGAAAAAGTTTCATTATTTTCATTCAAAAGTTCGAACCGTTCGTCGAACTTAGTAATTGCAGTGTCTAACAAATAGTAGTAAAAATTTACTTTAAAATGTGTTTTCGCGTCTGTTATCGGTTCATCCTCCGCCTCATAATTAAAAAACCTTTTACGAGCGCGAGGGCGAGCAGGTGTGGGAAATTCTACTATTGCCTCGACTTCTTCCGCTACAGTTTTCGCCCTGTTAAGGAGCTTCTCAAAAGCGGGCTCATTACGAAATTCAGACAAACTTATTTTTGCATTATTAATCATTTTCACCGCTTCTGACAATACAACGTCTGACTTTTGAAGGGCCTTGCTAACTATATTTATCTTGCTTAAAATTTCAAACCAAATAAGCAGAGAGCAGATGAATTTAAACGACTTAATTTTTGCCAGTAATGAATTTGCCATATTTCTTGACTCTGCATCTTTGCTTCTATCAGAATATATAGTAAACAAGGCATCATACACTTTTCCCAGTTCAAAACGTAGAGCTTTTACTGCTTCAACCCTGCTCTCCCATCGAGTATTTGAGAGTGGTTTTAGACTTAAAGTTGGCACTTCTTTAGCAAGTATTTGCCAACGTGCTGTTGACGCAGAAAAAAAAACATAAATTTCCTGCACAATTGAAAAGAAATTGACAATTTCTAATGAACTTTTAGCAGCGTCATTCACTACCAAATTTAGGCTGTGTGCCGCACAAGGTACATAAAATGCGCGCGGGTTTAAATCTAAAATTCGTTTTTGTAGACCTATATGTTTCCCTTTCACGTACGCGAACGCATATCTTGTATGTCAATTTCGTTTGAGATTAAACAATCTAACAAAAATTGAGTTAAGCCCAGGCCAGTAGTGTCTGTTCTGTTATAGGAAAAAAACCCAGAAAGTGTTCTTTTACTTCAGCCTTGTTGTTGCTTGTATTTAAAAGAACGTACCGTACGACAACCGATATTTGTTCTTCGTGTGCAATATCTGGAGTGCAATCTAAAATAATGGAAAAATATTTAAATTGTGTCAATTCCAAAACAATAGCTTTTTTTATTCTTTCTCCCAATAATTGTATTATTTCATTCTGAATATTATGGCCAAGATAATGAGTTAGGCGTGACTCAGATTTTTGAATAAGGGCAATGTGTTCCGCAAGCACATTATCAAAGTTAGAGGTATATTCAACCAGCTTTAAAAAATTACCTAATGGTAATTTTTTAAAGCTCGTTTTTTTAAGAATCGTAAATTTTTTGAGATCTTCCCCGAAAAGCCAGACATTGCCTCGCTAAAAAATGAATTATGTTGATTATTCGTTCGAGTACTGCAACCCAACGTTTTTTTTCCCGATCAATTTCATTTTGGTGCAAGAAATCTACCGACTTTTCTTTTAAAATAACAGTTTTCAATGTAATTTGTTTCTTAAGACATGATAGCCTAAGCCGAAGCCCTAAGCTCTTTTCATGACGTTCTATAGCAGTAGACAAATGCTGCCAATCTTTGTAACCCATTTCACCATTAAAAGGAGTCGGAGTCGCATCAGCATGAAAAAGTTTACAATAAAAACAATAAACAGAATCAGTTGACTTAGAGTAAACCAGCCAGTTTCTTAAAACGGTTTCATTATTTAACATCTTTTTAGTATAATAAGCATTTGAAAAAGATCTTTTCGAACTATTCGAAGGATATGAACCCACTTTTACCTGTACTGGCCCACGCTCCATCAAAAATATTCTCTGTTTATCGGATAATTCGGATAACACCTGTGGCCATAACGCGAGATCATTAATTATATCTTCTCGAAGTATATTCTCCGGAGACGCTTCGGCACTAGGAGGTTCTTCGTCTTCTTCAACTACCGACGATAAAGACAGCAGCGGCGGCGGCGGTGAAGTAGAAGTGACGAGTTCTGCTGTAGAATTATCTAGGTTTTCATATGTCTCTGTCTCCAGGTGTTCGTCCGAGGATGGACCGGGTCGGACAAAAAACTTTTTAATAGAACTTGTATTCTTTTTCAGAGACTGTTCCTTCTCCAGCTTTCTTTTTCGACTCTGTGCACCAGAAAGTTTCTTTTTTCCATTGCCATCAGACATCTAAAATAAATAAAAAACTAAGTATAGGCACCTAAAAGAACTAACAATGTAAATTACTATAGGCCCAGAGAACTAGTTGTTGCAACTTGGACTACGTATTATTTAATTTTATTTCTAGCTTCTGCCCGCGACTTCGTCCGCGAGGAATTTGTATATCGTGATTCCCCTGGGATCTTTGCACTTTTTCGGAATAAAAGTAACCTATGTCCTTCCCCAGGACTCAGCTATCCTATCTCGATACCAAAATTCATCCAAATCGGTTCAGCAGTTGAGCCGTGAAAGCGCAAAACACAGACAGACAGACAGACAGACAGACAGACAGAAAGACAGACAAAGTTACTTTCGCATTTATTTATAGGTAATATAAGTATGGATATGATATGACACATCAATCAACGTCGCGGTACCTAGGTAACTAACTACATTAGGCAATCAAACGGAATAAATAAATAAAATAAAAAAGTAGTTCGTTGTTCAAATAAATACCTAAGTATACTAGTAGGTACATATTAATGCACTTTAACTTACCTTGTTTGTTCCGCACTGCAGTAGGATAAACAAATGAAAAATCCTAGGTCGTATAGGTACGAGCATAGATTTAACTTCAATATCAGTATTTATCACTCGATGTTTGGTTTTTTTTTCATGAATTTCGTTAGCTATTTTGATGACCTCCGACCTCGAGGCATGTCGCAATAATTGTGCAAGCAAATAACCAAATCTTACTTTTTATATATTTTTTATCAAAAGAAAAGCCGATTTACTTCATATTTACATGTTTATTCAAAGATGATACTTAATCAAATTTAATCAAGGCTTATTTTGCAAAACTACGGTGTGGCGGTAAAACAAAAATTGCGGCACGCGTACACAAGCCTTTGAAAATGACCGCCGCACGTCCCTGGGAATTTTAATTTGAATTTTATAGCATTCTAATACAGCCGAGTTAGCAATGATTGTCGGCGTGTTGTCAAACGAATCAAAACAAACAGGTGCCGATGCCGGCACGCGCCTTTGTTTGGTAGCGATGCAAGATGCGACATTACGCCAATTTAATCTTTAATTATCTGTTTTAAGGCTGATTTCACGTTGAAACAAAAGTTATTGTGTAAATTTAAATAGAGTAGGAAAAGGAGTAGTCTTGCTTTGCCACGGTACCTACTATTATCTATACAGCATTGTAACTCGCTCGGCCGTAAAAGAAATGCCTACAACCGCGCGGTACCTAAACATGCGATAGGGCTGCCCGCCTCCAGCATTTTAGTTACATTTGCCTACTATGTGTTTCCATTTAGTTTTGTGATTGTAAATATATTTTTTTTATTTAAACAAATAAAATACTTTGTGAATTTAAAGAAGTGTTCAATAAAAATGCGTATGCGTGTTGTTTTTTGATTGGTAGATTTAATTAAAAAACCTCGTTAATGTTTGAGTAGGTAACAAATCGGTCTTATAAAAAAATATTTGCGCCTCGTCTGAGACGTACGAAATGCTTTATTATTAAATTTTAAAGTATAAATAAACCGCATTATAATATACTTAAAGCTTAAAGGAAGTTCGGAATATTTCCTCCATTTTTTCTATATATCCTACTCGTTATATTAAATACGTACCTACTTGAACTTATTTTTTGTGAAAAAGTCGCGCGGTTATTGTTATAAAAACAACACACCGTCCGGCACAGTCGCGACTGTCTTCATGCCGAGCGCATGCCGAGATCGAGGCGCGTAGATATAGCTCGCGTTGCGTCCGTTTGTATGAAGTTGGAATACTGTATAGATAATATTACCGTGGCTTTGCTACCGCGCGCCCGGCGTCGGCCATAACACGAGCGCAGGGTCTGTAAAGAGCGCCGCCGCCGGGCGGCCGCGGCGCCGCGAGTGACGCATCTTTGGAGGTGTCGCATTAGAGGGCGTTCGGCGCCCCCTTAGACCCGGCGCCCGTGTGCGCCGCACACCCTGCACCATAGGTAAAGACGCCTCTGAATGTAAGTAAAGGTATCTTCACACAGCGGGCGGGGCGCGGCGGGACGTGACGGCGACGCGCCGCCTTCACACAGAACCGCCGCGCCTCGCCGCGTCGCGCCGAGCGCTCTGTGTGATACCAATTTCTCCATTTGTAAAAAAAAACAAATGGAGAAATTGGTATCATGTTGATTGATACACCTTTTTTGGAAACCGTCTATAAATTCTAACCCAAAAGACTTAACTAATAGTAAATAAAAGAAAATCCTTTCCAATGTCTCATATGTATATTAATCAACTTTTAACATGAGTATTATATCAACATTTTGACAAAAAAAAAAAATTTAGTCAATTTTGTTCTTTTCATTATTAATTTTACAATTCTTTTAAATCAATTTTGTTATATTTTTTGTGTTATAACATTTTTTTGGAATAATGTATTTTGTATTTTATTTATCTACATGAATTATAGGTATACCTATCTAATTATTTTAAATCAATTTTCACCATGTATTTACATCAATTGTATTGATTTTTTATAAAAAATACGATGAGAGTGCGCCCCCTGCTTAAATAATTTACGTTAACTATTTATATTTATTTATATACAATATGTAACTATATTTATTAAAGTATAGTTTTTCCTATAAAGCAAAATCAATGGTTGTTCCATCTGGAGATGGAACAATTTCAGGGAACTGAGCGCCAGTCAACCTTTATACTGTAACCGTACTCTGCACTTCAACAACCTCAGTAAGGCGTGACTGAGGTATATCGTGCAGAATTACGGCCGGGGGGCTTGCCTTAACTAGCCGGCCTGCGCGAAGGAACACTCTATAAAACCCGACAGCGAAGTCGTTTAAACCCTACGGATATCTGGCGACCTCCGTAGTATGTAGCCTTACCCCCGGAATGGGCGTCACCCGGGGGTGGACCTTCTATCGACCCTACTCGTGGGAACAACAATGGAAACTAATCAAAAACTAACAAATAAACCTGGAATTTCAACACAGACGACTATAGCATTGCCAATTGACACCGATTCAGACGACGAGATGTTTTTAACTAACCAACAGAGCCCTAACGATGCGTATCAACAGACAGATGACCGCGAAGGACATTCTTCTGGTACAAAAATACTAACTCGAATGGAAGCCTTTATGCTGTTTAAGGGTAAAACAAAGCAGCTGCCGCTTTCCGAACGAGTGAGTATGGTTGTCAATTATTTTGGCTCTGAATATCAACTTTCACAAACTGACGAGGAGTTGAAACAAGTACTTTCAGGATTTTTATCAAAGAGTCAAGATTACTTTAAGCGTTGTAAGTTTAATGAGTCCTATTTTATTTAAAAAAACGAGATTGGCTTAATGGTACTCTTGTTAGTGGTCATTTGATATCAGTGCCTGTTTATGATGAAACTTCATCAGCAACAGTTTCTAATAATGAATCGATATTTTCTCCGAAATCCAAGAGGTTTATGGCTTTAAGCAGAAGCCAACAACATAGATCTAAGAGAAAACTTTCGGAAGCCTTAGACAACAAACCAAATGTCCAGAAAATACAAGCGTTGTACGATCTATTAAAATCGGAGGACAAAATCTGTCACATTCATCATCTAAAGATTTAGAGACACTATTATGTCTATGTCTAGAATCTGAGACTGCTCCAACAGAAATTCTGAAAAAAGTTTAGACTTCTCCAGAACCATGCACACCTGTCGAAGCTCTGGCTATGATAACTGACAGAAATATGTCCATCGAAACATACAATGCAATTCGATTAGATCTTAAAAGACGCGGATTTGATGCATACCCCCCGTATTATAAAATTCAAGAGGCTAAAAAAACCTGTTATCCTGACCAGGTTCAGGTGTCTGAAAGAGAAGCACCTGTGCCTCTTCAAAGTTTAATAAACCACACTTTTACCCAGGTGATTAAATTATGTGATGAAGTCCTTATCAACTATTGCACCAAAAAAAGCATTCAAGCAGTAGATTTCATTTTAAGGGATAACTGGGGCTTTGATGGAAGCACTGGGCAATCTTTATATAAACAGTCATTCTCAGATGCAGAAGGTGACGAAAATAGTCTTTTTGCGACGACATTTTCGCCATTGCAGGTTGTAACGAAAGACAGCAATGATGTTATATGGGTAAATCCTGCACCGTCATCATTTCGTTACTGTAGACCGTTACACTTGCAGTATAAAAAAGAAACGAAAGAATTAATTACTTTGGAGAAACAGTCTATTCAGGATCAAATACAAAATCTTACCCCCATTATAACTGAAACCTCGAGAGGGCATACGATAAAAGTGGTTGAATATGAATTATATACTGTGCAGCTATTGATGGGAAAGTCCTGAATGCAATTCTTTGTACACCATCTCAGTTACGTGGCCCATATTGCGATTTGACTTCATCCCAATTCAACGATTTAGAGTTAGCATTCTCCAAACCAGCCATAGAAGAACGTTTGGTGCATGGCAAAGTCCACTTCATTCTTGGATAAGGGTCTTAGAATTTTTATTAAACCTGGGATATAAAGTAGAGGTTAAAAAATGGAAGATCCCTCAAAGGTCAGGAGAGAGGCGAATAGTCGACGACCGTAAAAAAATAATCCAGGCTAAAATCAGAGAAGAAATGGGACTTTTGGAAGATGTTGTCCATCCAACTTTAGGGACCACTAACGACGGAAACACTGCACGCACTGCTCTTTCTGATAGAAACCGAGGAACTTTTGCAAGCATTCTGAACATTGACCAGTGGCTATTAGATAGATTATTTGTTATTTTAACAGTTTTGTCTAGCAACCTGCCAATTGACACTGAAAATTTCGATTTTTTTTTGCAAAGAGTTGGCATACAAATATGTTGCGAAGTATGGATGGCATCCTATGACTGTCACGCTTCACAAAATTTTAGTACATGGGTCGAAAATTATAGAAAAATCAAATTTACCTATTGGCATGCTCTCTGAACAAGCGGCTGAGTCACGCAACAAATTTTGGAGGTTTGACAGAGAGCACCATACCAGAAAAAAATCTCGTGAAGCAACTATGTTTGACCTTTTTCACAGAGCTTTAGTCTCATCGGATCTAATTATCTCTGATTATAATCTCTTAGAGAGAAAAAATAAGGTTAAAAGAATCCCATTGCCACCCACCGCATTGTCTTTGTTGAGACCTGTTAATGAAGAAAATCTAGCCATCGATGATTATTCGCATGTTGAATTAATTGTAACTAACAATGAAGATGAATTTTAGTTCAGTTACCCCATATAATATTTTACAAATTCATATACATTTTCCTTTCGAATAGCCAACTCCATATTAGTTATTAGAAAGTATTTAAAACACCTTTTGTCAATTAAAATATATTCTTGTTGTTTTGAATTTCCAATAACTCCTGGAAACCAATGAGTTAGGTTTTGGAAATAATACTACACATAATTGAAAGTATCAGCATTTTTTTGATGTAGGAATGACCGCCTACTACGGCGGTTTAGATGAATAAAAAAATGAAAACGAAAAATGAGAAAAAAAATCATATCTCTCGACCCATTCATACTAAAGCAACAGGAATTGGTAAAACGGTCGGCTATTATACCTTTTTTCGATAGAATAAATAAATTCTGGAATAAGTACTTCCGTTAAATTATAATGATTTTTTTTTCGTTTTTCATAAGTCGGATATTCCGGAATTTTGACATTTAAAAAAAAAGTACAAGGCTTAGCGAATCCGGAGTTTTACTCTAACCCTCAGAATTGTAGACTCTATCGATTAATTCAATAAAAACATGATGACACAAAAACCGGGATCTTAACACACTGTGCGTCCCGCCGCGCCCCGCCCGCTGTGTGAAGACACCTTAAGTGGTGATACTTTCGACTTTTAGGTATTATTGGCGTAGTTAAAAATTTGAAATCAACTTATTTACACAAATAAAATTGATTAAGCTAACAACGTATTTACAAAATGTACAAATAAATAAATTACCTACTTATGTTACCCGGAGGTATTGTTAAAAGTTGCCACCATCACACTCTTGGCACAATCGAGCACGGCGTAGCTAGTTTTCCTTCAGCTTACGTAACACATTCGTTTTTATAGAGTCGAAAGCACTAATGATCCTTGCATGTAATTCTGTTACACTTGTTACTTCCTCCGTGTAAACTAAACTTTTAGCGTCTCCCCACAAATAAAAGTCTAGAGGCGTCAGGTCCGGAGAACGCGTCGGCCAGGCCACAGGTCCTACGCGACCGATCCAGTGGTCACCAAACTTTTCGGTCAAGTACTCGCGTACTTGCCGACCATAGTGAGGGGGAGCACCGTCCTGCTGGTAGAAGAGGTTGCGATGTGGTGCCAGAGGAATATCTTCCAACAACGTGACGCAACAGCTCCAGATATGTTGCACTGTTGAGGTGCCCATCGATGAAGTGGGGTCCAAGCACGTATTCCCCTATTATGCCAGCCCACACATTCAGTCCAAACCGCACTTGGAACGCATGCCGTTTGGTTACGTGCGGGTTATGGTCGCGGTGAGCCCACCAATGTTCGTTATGAACATTGTAGACGCCAACTCGAGTAAATAAACACTCGTCCGTCCACAGGATGTTGGCGTCTTGGTGTTCCAGCAACCAGCGACAAAATGTAATCCGCACGGCATTATCAGCTGGGTGAATGTCTTGTGCCTTGCAGTAGTGGAACGGGTGCTGCAGTTCACGCTTCAGTAGGCGCCACACTTTGGTGTGGTGCAACAAGTCTAACACGCCCTCGCGCTCCGCCCAGAGTGGGAGAAATCATTTGATGATTTCCAATCCAAAAAAGGAATATCTTTGATATGAATTGATTCTCGTCGGTGAACATGTTGATATCGCGCCTAAATCAAGTTATTTTTTGATAGCAAAATTCATATCCTCTTTATCTACTGAAGGGCAATTACGGGGTGAAAAAGTTTGCACCGGTGTTTCAGAAAATGGTATGGAAAAACCCTTACGAGTCTATTTGAGAACAATGTCATTGGAAGGTATGTCCAGCTAGTGAGAATAAAAATGACGCATTCCTCTAGAATGTACCTGTTCTATTGTTGAGGTTGAGCACGCGTTTTGTTCGTGTTCGAGTACCTCGGTTGCGCCGCTGTCTGTAGCTTGCGTACTGCAGGGGCTTGTCTCCTCTGGCCTCCGCGCCCCCCCCTGTTCAACAGGTAACGCGAAGGACCTGGCCAGTTTTCCTGGTAGTGGGGTCGTGTGACAGACGATTGAACTGTCTGTGGAGGGTTTTGAGGCACCAATGCCTTCTTTATTTGCAGGCCCTGCTTTTCAATAGCTTTTGAAGCTTTAATTTTTTCGGATAGTTTTATTCCAAACAAAGTGCTGTCCCTTTCGTTTTCCTTGATAACATTTAGGAATGATCTATCCAAGCCGGGAGTCACCAATTTGATACGTGCTTCAGTATCCATATGGTGCAGATGGGTTAAGATGCGACAACTGTCACTTAGCATTTTAATAGCCTGTATTTTTTCCTCGCCTGTAATGAGGAGAGTCATCGCCCTATTCACGGCTGTGATCCCAGTGCCAAGGAGTTGTTGCGATAACTCCATCTTCGTATCGCGATTTCTTTCCATATCTGTAATAGCAGCTGAAATTTCAGCATTAAGTTTTGGTGCTTGTAAAAGAGCACAGTTGGAGGGGACAAGATATTCTTTTAATAATTTGTCCTTGTCCTTTTTTCAATATGGGGTGCCATCTTTGTGCCAGAGTTTCGTGTATGCTTTCCCCAAACTCGGGAGTGTCATCAGATTGCTCGCCTAATGCTGACAAAATTTCTGGGTCAAGATCATGTGCAATAGAAGGGGTCTCGGTTTCTGGTATCGCTGGATTGGGGACCGGGATCTCGGTAGTATCGGTAACCTCTAAGGCTGGTGGATTTGCAGGTCCGTTTATGTCCACTTTATCGGCATCTAATAATAAAAAAATATTTATTTTATATAAGTGGGTACTTTGACAAAAAATACATTCGTTCTATCTCTCGGATAGACCCCAGGTTTTGTCTGATTTCAGAAAAGTTTTAAGCTACCTCATGTAAGATATGCTTATTTTTTGCTTTTATGCCGTCGCGCGTCGTGTTGACTCACGGCCAACCCCCAGGCAAAGAACTCAGACGTACATAGAAGCACAGTTCTTCAGGATTATTTGTGCCGATTCTACTGGGGACATGTCCCCACGATTAGTTCTCGCTTAGTGGCGCTGACGGCAGAATCATTCTTGCGCTCACTCACTCTCGTATTCTTGCGCTCACTCACTCTCGTAGGCTCAAGCAACGAATTCAGATGCCGGCCCGCACCCCGCACCGCAGCGCGACTGCAGCGCTGCCCAAGCGGCTGTTTGGGTCGCCTTAAGTTTGTCTTCAAACCGGCCAGAAGAACTGTGCTTCTATGTACGTCTGAGTTCTTTGCCCCTGGCTCGCCACGTTCGATTTCGAATCAAGGCAATAATGAATGTTTTGAGGTTAAAATACCACACTGAATCACTTATTCACCAACATTACTTAATCTGTACATCTATAAAAATAAATAAAATTGAAGTGTCTGTTTGTAACGTCAAAATAATAGCTTTTTACTAAATGCATAATCTACACTAATATTATAAAGAGTAAAAAATTGTATTTTTGTTTGTTTGTAATGGACAAACTCAAAAACTACTGGACCGATTTTAAAAATTATTTTACTATTAGAAAACTACATTATCTGTGAGTAACATAGGCTATATTTTATTTTAGAAAAATAGGGGTCTGTAAAATATTTGGGTTTTTCGGACCCAAGGTGTACAAAATCATCCAAAAAAAGTTCCTTATTAATCAATAAACACAATATAAAGGAAGGCCTTCTGCCTTCGAAGTACCAGGTGGTCATAACTTGGGAGGAGCTCATCTATCATACATATTATTATAATACAGATATATTACAGTGTTTATTACATTTACCTTTTGACTCTGAATGCTTATACATATATTGTGGAAATTCTGTCAATTGTGCATCAGTGAGAGGTAAGGCCTTCAAATTCAAAGTTGGTATTGCATGTCTTTTCAGACGAGTGCCTTTTTTGTTGAAATCCTTTTTTCCAAAGTGGTTAGCACAAACATTTCGCTGCTCATGCAGCTTTTCTATTGGTAGATGCACTAGTTCTTCATTACCAACTGCTTTTAGCCACTCTCGACAGCTGAAAGACAAAAAAAAATGTTTACTTATAACCATGTTTGACTGTGAATTTCTTTCATAATAGTTTTTGCCCGTGGGTTCACCTAATAGAATAAAGCAGTTACCTATCAGTGAAAAAAAACTTGCAGTACTTTCAGACATTACCTCCTACAAACAAAAAACATAAAAATAAACAAACTTTATCTTAGTGTAGATTTATTTACAAAATCATCTTACAGGTAGATAATACAATGTTCATGTTATTGAACATGAGCATTATTTATATTACAGGAAAATCACTGGAGGGTTGACTATTTGCGAGGCGGCGAGTCTCCTTGCCGGAGTGCCGCCATGGGATCTGGAGGCAAAGGTCCTCGCGCACATGTGGGAGTGGCGCGAGGAGGCGAAACGCCGGGGCGAAACTCCGCTACCGCGACAAATCGCGGCACGGCGGACAGAGCTCCGGTGTGATCTCATGGCGACATGGCGGGTACGATTGTCGCAACCCAGTGCTGGGCACGCCACAATTGCGGCGGTAAGTCCCCTCTTTGAGGAGTGGATAGAGAGGCGCCACGGCGTCCTCACCTTCCGCCTGACGCAGGTTCTCACCGGGCATGGGTGCTTCGGTGGGTTCCTGTTCAGGATAAAGCGGGAGGATACGTCCGGGTGTTTCCATTGCGAGGATCGTCTGGAGGACACGGTGGAGCATACGGTGGAGGTGTGCCCTGCCTGGGCGGAGCACCGCCGTGTCCTCGTGGCGGCGATCGGCGGCGGCGACCTCTCGCGTCCGGCCCTGGTGCGAGCCATGGTACGGAGCGAGAGGGAATGGGAAGCCGTCACCTCCTTCTGCGAAGCAGTAATGCTCGCGAAGGAGGAGGCGGGGCGCGTGAGGGAGTGGCAGTCTCTGCGCCCTCACGCCCCTAGCCGCCGCAGGAGGAGACGCCCCGGGCGTCGGGAGTTGATTGCGGACTCCCGGCCACCGTAGGCGCGAGCTTGCGGGTGGCGAGCAATGGGTAGCTCGCCGCCCGGTAAGGACCAGGCTCGGGTCGACGGCGCGCAGTGTTCCACGCGCGCCTCAAAGAGATGTCAGCAGCAGTGTAGGGGTCTACTAGGACCGATGCCTGCCGGGGTCGCGTGATTGTTCGAAAGAGATACCGTGACCCTGGCACATGGGCAACTGATGGAACACGGGTGGGTTTTAGTCAGTAAAAGTCTGACACGCCCTCCAGCTCCGCCCAGAGCGGGAGAAGTCATTTGATGATTTCCCATCCAGAAAAAAAAAAAAAAAAAAAAAGGGTTGACTATTATATACATGGGTGTTTTTAAGGTGGGAAATCATCCAATGATTTCTCCCACTCTCGACTGACTAAAACCCACTCCTATGTTCCTTTGTTGTCTTGCATTAGACGGCCCTGGGTTTTCCTTTCAGAAGCGAACCCATGGCCCCAGTAGGCTTTGACCCTGCTGGGCCCCATGGTTTGTTTAATACATGGCTCTGATCCCTGTATAAAAACTCAACTGTGGAAGGACTACTGTGGTCCCCTGAGTCTTACGTCAAAATATAAGAGAGAGAAAAGGTCCTCCTACAGATAGACATTGGATGTTGGACCCGGAGCGCCTACGGCTCCACAGTTAAAGTCAACATCATATATGGCACTAATTAATAAATGCACAGGTAGAGAATTGAAGGAGTCAAGTATCGGAGTTACACATCAAATTTAATGTTTTGAAACATTTAGCTTCATTTGAGTTTCAGCTAATCTTGATCGATGGCTCGAGGGTCGCATGGATTGAATTATGCTATTAATTTACATTAGCAATAGGTTTTAACTTTAACTCACCGGTTTAGATCCAGTGGAAACTTGGAAAAAGCAATTTCGTTCCAGTATGCCAAGCCTCCTTGATACCGCAAACTTCGCATCTTCTGTGGCCTTTACCCATGATGGTTCACAAAATTTATTATACTAGTAGGAGGTCAAACAGCCCCAATTTCAATATTAGGGGCAAGTCTTCTATGAAAAAATGCTCAACCCATCTATTTTATGAAGATTAGGATTTGTAATTCCAACTCAAAACAATGGTAATACTCAAAATGCCAATTTCAATTAAACACCCAAGTTAGTAAGTTCGTTGTGTAATGTTGGTCACTTTGACGTTTTCCTGAATGTTGGCTAAAGAAGGTTACAAATTCCATAGAAAAAGTAATTTGTTCGGAGTTTCACAAGACTGGCTCCAAAGAGTAAAATAATATACAGGGAACTGGCTCTCTCCAGATCAGCCACCTATAAACCCTTGTAACTTTTGAACCAGGGACCAGCTTATTCTGATATTTGGCCACTGATTTAGACTAATTGCAATTAGCGACAAAATTTGGGCGAAGACAGATCTTCGCTAGGTGCCCTAGCTTTTGAGATTCAAATGGGCTAATCTGGGGTAGGCTCTCCAGCCCGGCTATAGCCTATAAGGCTCTAAACCCTTATAATATTTGACGACTAAGTTTGATTAGTCAAAATTAGTCAAATCATTGATGATGGCCATGCCAGTGTCAGTCACACTTGTTTGTGGTCTCCTATGTATTTCAACTTGATTTCAACAACAACAAGGCAACTACATGTCCAGTCAATATGTCATCCATTGGAAATACTGCTCAGAAAGAGGTAAAATAAAACAGTTACTAACCATCATAAAATAATAAATTTTATTCAAAATCAGTATGGCATAAAATTATAGTTACACTATCTTACATTATAAATATGTGAAACTACTATTCTTTAGTTGTTTCATCTAGATGCAGGTCCTTTCTCAAGGTATAGGCTGAAACATGCATCATGTATTTCTCGTTCTTCAGGAAGTTGTCTACGGCTTGTTCTCGGACGTCTTCCCAGGCATAGAGGTCCCTGTACAGAGGACGGACGTACTTCATGCGGCCCTGGCTGTTCACGAAGTTGAACACTTCGCTGAGCTTGGTGTGGTCTCTGCTTCTGATGCACAGTCTTAACCATCTGGGAAAGAGACACAATCAAGTTATAGTTGTTACGATGCTGAACAGCAATACCAGACCTAAACTTTTTTTTAAACAAAAATCTTTTTGAAATTGTTCAATTTCAAAATACCGTTAAGCTAACATTTACGTTTCAACCCAACAGGCTAAGCAGACGCTAAAGTTACCACCTACAGATTACGATTTTTTTAGCTGGCAACAACAATGTCTACCAGTTTGGATTCCAGTACAGCACAGAACTGTACCACGACAACGCAGTAAATGTCTTACAGAGGGTAACATTTAAAAATAACATCTAAACTACCCACCTATACAGAATCTCGCTATTCTTATTCCCGTTGACTTTGTACTCGGTGCCAAGAGTAGTGAGCCTGTCGAGCGGCAAGGCCGGCCGGTCGATAAGCCGCTGCAGCATATGTATCATCTGGTGCGGAGTGAAGGTCTCCACGTCCTCGTGCGAGATCGTCGCGTTCGGGTCGTCGATCTTCACGATGAGCGCAAATATCGCCTTTGTCATTGATGTGTCGTAGCTGTGAAGGAAATAGGAATATGAGATATTTTTTTTAAGAGCCCTCTCACAAAATTTGAATGCTCGAGTTTAGGTAAAAGACGGCAATCTTATGTATGTGTGCGTAGCTATCCACACATGCACAATACAAACAGTTTAACGCGAGTGTCGAGCCGGTCTAAACAATCTTGAGCCGTTAGAATTATAATGCGGTATTTAGAGATTTATGAAAATACTTACTTTTATTTAGTCAGTCTAATAAAGATTTCTAGACTAATAAAAAATTACAAATATATGCTATGTAAAGTATACAATAAAAATAAAAAATTCAAACAATAATATTGGTGCCGATTCTGTTGTACACCGAACTAAACTATCTCTAAAATTCCTTACTTTTAGCTATGAGAATTGTTACGCTATTCTGCAAGAAGTAATCTCTAAATTTAAAAATTATTTTGACACGACTAAAATCAAATTTGACATTCGCGACTCCACGTGGTATTTTTTTTTTCTTTTGGCTTCCCAACTTGGTACTTGTGTGCGTTACGCAATGAACTTGTTGAGAGACGAAGGCGCGCGCAAGGGGACAGCCTGGACGTGTTTTATATGGAACTAGCTTTTGCCAGCGACTTCGTAGCGTAAGCGAGCGCTAAGAAAGGAAGTAGAATTGCACGGACGAAGTCACGGCCAAAAGCTAGTAAACTACAAAACTTCTTTAAACACCACATTTTAACCTCTATTTCACCCCCTTAGGGGGCGAATTTTCAAAAATCCTTTCTTAGCGGATGCCTTCGTCATTACAACTATCTGTATGCCAAATTTCAGCGAAATCCGTTCAGTAGTTTCGGCTGTGCGTTGATAGATGAGTCAGTCAGGTTTGCCTTTTATATATTTAGATTTTTTGTTTGAATTCTATAAAAAAAATATTACCCACGTGTTGAGATTTATATGTGCGGGGTTTTATAAAGGGGGAGTCGAAAAATTCATTACTTTGCGATAGGGCACGCCATTTTCGAGATATAAGCAAAAGAAAAAAAAAAATACAGTACTGTTTTTGCACGTGAGGCGAGGCGTTGTTGGTGTGAACTTTTGTTCATGACCACTAGTTTTATTCAAAATAGTCAGATTTAGTTAAAATAAATTATTTTAGTCAAACATTTTCTACTATCTATTAAAATAATGCTTTACTTGATAATAAACGAAACTCCTTATACAAAAAAAATAAAATGCGAAGAGTAGCAAAATTTTGTAGTCGTAGTACATTTTTGCGTTCACGAAACGAGTACCCAAAAACTGAGATGCGGGAAAAAGTGGCACAGGTCCTTCCTGGTTGGGCGCTTGCGCCGTACTAAACGCTGCCCGCTTGTGCATCGTAATTTATTCTAATTTAGAGTGATTTCAAAAACGATATTATGTCTAATTAAATAAACGGATTTATATAAAACTTGAGAATTCGATTTGTTAAAGAGCATACTTTTGGAATAATAGATGCTCATCCCCGTATGCGGTACTCGCAGCACTCGCAAAATAATAAAAAATAACCCGTTTTTAATTCAAATGGGGATAACCCACAGCATCTACGTTTGCATAACGACGACGAGTCTTAATAGTGTTGTTGAACTTTTTTACTCTGCATTTACGCCACTGACTGCATCAAAGCTTCGAACCACATGGACTTACAACAAACTGTAATTTAATTTAATCAATTTACACTCACGCAGGAATGATAGGCGGCATACCGCTCTTGTACAGCCACGTGTCCCAGTCAACTTCCTTCAAAGCTTTGTTATCCTTGAAGTAGTCCAGAAAGAACCTCCTAAACTGGTCGGTGTCCAGAGACTTCTTTCTGAACTTCGCCAGGTATGCCCGGAGGAAGTCATCGAACACTTCTGTGAAGGGACAGAGTGGGTACATGTTAGAGGTGTCAATAGAAATATCTTATGAATGTTATGTTAGGAACTTTTTAATTTAGTAACAACATATTTTTTGGTATGGGAACTATGCTCAAATATAATAATGAAACAAAAACGATGATCAACTCATAGAGCAACACGGACCAGAGGGGAGTAGCCATACGCAGGCGTTCCCCTCTGTCAAAGTACAAGTCCACGCGGTCCTATGCGTACAATAAAACTAGTTGCAGCCGCACTGCTCGGTAGACTAAATCTAGTTGCGCGACAAAATTGACATCCTACAAAAATGCCGAATTGTTCTGTATTTTGCTGCAAAAAGAGATCTGCCAAGTCAAATTTACAAAAAGATGGCGTTACCTTTCATATGTAAGTAATTTTTAATCACATTATTCCTATTTACTTCTATAAAACTTAAAAATTACAAAATCATCGGTCGTGTTGTTTCGGATTTGTTTACCAACACAGGCCGCTCGCCCTCATACAATATGCGGATCGGTCGAGCGACTGATCCGAGTCTATTTCCGAGAATACGCTGTCACCGAGCGATAGTGTTGTTACTGGTTTGTTAGTAGATAGTTATCGATAAATTTGGCAAAGGAGTCTATATCCATACAGAGACATTTTTGAGATTAAGTTTTCTGATTTATTTAAAATATTATATTGTAAGCTGTATATTAATATACATAGTTGTATAAAAAAAGGGTTAAATTAAAAATATTATAAAACGTACGAGTTAACACATTTTATTAAAATTACTTATTGTGAACTTCAAACATAATATTTTTTAATTTATTTCTTGAAGGTTTCCTAAAGATCCAAATTTAAGGGATATATGGAAGAAATTTTGTAATAATAGACTAACCTGGAGTCCCACAAGAAATAGTGTCATTTGCTCAAAACATTTCAAGACCTCTGACTTTCATGTGTTGTCGAACAATAGGAGGAGATTAGTCGAGGGCACCAAACCAACTCTAACACCACATTGTATTTGTCCCGTAAGTTTTTTTTTATATCACGGAAAAGGTAAAACAGCCGACCTGATGTAGTTCACATTAGTTATAGTGGTGAAATGAAGTTTAGATTTCTCAACTTGAAAAATTAATAGTTTTAAACCTAATTTTCCAGAGTCATCAAAAATCATTCGGTCTACCAAATGACAGACTATCATCTCGTGATGCCATTAGTGCCACTCTCACTATTCCTGATTATATTCAGTAATGAGTATATTCATACTCATTACTGAATATACTGCTTAAATCATTGAAAAAACCTTTTATTTTACCTATCATTCACTTACATTGTCGCAGCACTATGCAAACCATGCCCCTGTACTGCGTTTATACTACTCACGTACCACTATATTTTTCTATCGTAATGGTATAAAGTTGATTTCGACAATGTACTTCAATAAAACTACATTGGCGCATAACATTTACTTTCATGTGATAAGAAACACCATGGTTTCGCAGATTTGTAGTAGCAGATCGATTTTTACAGCTAGAAACTGCACAATTAACCATTTTTGGAGAGAACTTATTTTCGACACAATACGATATATAATGGCGGCGGCCGCGCATTCAATTAGTTTTATATAACGTGCATGGTATATATAAATGCTCTAAGGTGATAGATACACATCCACTCGTTTATAAAATGACGTAAACCTTAATTTTATTTGTTAAATGATAATTATTGTAGTACATAATAAATAAAGTCAATCTTTATTATAATATCTATCTTTGTATCACTTTTTAAACCTAATATTCCGATAAAAAAAAAATAAAGTCAATCTTTATTATAATATCTATCTTTGTATCACTTTTTAAACCGAGTTCTTGAATTTATCGATAATGCGTATCGACAGTAGTTGCAACCACGGCTGTAAGCAACTTGTCAATGTAGTTGCGTCATCTCATTGTACTGTAACGACACATAATGTATCTAAGTGTGTATGAAATTGTTAGTGTATGCTTTAATTTTTATGTGTGAGTTTCGTAGCAACAGACGATTATTTTTGTGTGAGAATTTGAGAAAGTGTGGGTAGAGCAGATTTCCCCCCGCAAAAAATGACAGACAGTTTTGTATCGAGAAAAAACGCTATGGCGTCTCCCCTCCGGTCCGCCGGTGGTCCGTGTTGCTCTATGTGATCAACTGAATTGTGTCTAGTGAAGTTACTTTATACCACCAATTCCACGATTGAATGGCCGTTGTGAAATTACTATTAGTTATGAAACATTTTTACTGGCTTTTTAATGACTTAGTCCAGGAAATGAAGCTAAAAAAATGGTAAAACCTCGCAATTTTCTCGTCCAGCACCGATTTGTACAAACATTTGGGATTAGGCTTATTTCACCCTCTAGTTTATTTTCTATATTGTTGTAAGCTTTTTGTTTTTAGGGGTGAAAACTACCGCTTATTGTCAAAAATTATAAAATAATATTAAAAACCTGAATATGGGTAAAAATTGTTAAATAATGATTGTTTCATGCTTTAGGATACAATTTAATAATCTTTCAACCTACCCTTGTTAAAAACTACCCGTGAAAACATTGAAATTTTTATAATATTCGAATACACTGGTGAGGAATCAACGAAATATACACTCACACACGCATACACGTGAGCAGATGTTTCTTCTTCTCTGTCTTCCAATATGAATGGAATAAACGTATAGTTTAAAAATCACTAGAAAAACACGCTTTTATAAATGCACGTAAAAACCAAAAACCATATCGTGGTTAAAGTTCATTACAAGACATTTCTAACAAGTCCAAACACAGCTATGATACGATATTCCATCATGGAATGCCAGTGCCTATCTTTCAGCTTCATCATCAGACCTTGAAACCTAATCGTGGTCAAAGTTCATTACAAAACTTTTCTAACAAGTTCAAACACATATGATACGATGTTCCATCATGAAGTTCCAGTTCATATCTTCCGGCTCCATCATCAGATCAGTTCGATAGTACAATATTATTGTATTGTCATCAGAACTACATACAGCTGCCAATTTTCATGACGCTACGATCCTTGGAAGATGGTTAAATTAGTTACCTTAGATTCCATTACATAGTTAGTTACATACAGGTCGACCTAATAAAAGCGTGTTAAAAAGTGGAACATATAACGTTTAACGGCCGAATATACCGATTATGTAGATTACTACGCTCCGAAGCGGGTAATTTGTATATGTCGAAAAAAAAAATTGATCGGTTTTTTAAGCATAGCTCCTTCATTTTAGGTGATAGAATATTTTTT
This sequence comes from Aporophyla lueneburgensis, assembly GCA_932294355.1. NCBI lineage: Eukaryota > Metazoa > Arthropoda > Insecta > Lepidoptera > Noctuidae > Aporophyla > Aporophyla lueneburgensis. The sequence continues at coordinate 21,509,191 of OW028748.1, read as the reverse complement.
TTCAGAAACGATTTTGTAGGGCTTTTCAAGAGCTATAAGATTATGTGAATTAAATTACTTAAGATCCCTTCATTTTTAAATGGGGATAGTTTAAAGCGCTTGAATAAGGTGATGTTCGATCGTAAATGTAGGTGTTAAACGGCTATATCTCGCCGAATATTCACTGTACAAAAAATCTGCACGCAGGAAATTTTTGTCATTAAAAAAGCTAAAATTTAGTACATGTCGTTTTTTTCGTATCTTTAGTATCTTGGGAGATATTTTTAAGAAAAGGGTTAAAAACACGAAATTGACAAAAATCATTTTCTCTTTAAACTCCAATTTTTCTAAAATTAGGCATTTTAAATTGGTCAAACTTCTTGGGTGTATTACGTAGGGTGTTCCATAATTTTTGTTTCTCAAAATAATTACCACCACTTTCAATACACCTTTTCATCCGATAAAACCACTCATCAAACCATTTTTCCCACATTTGTTTTGGTATTAAATTACATTGCTCTTCAAAAGCGCTCATCAACTCCTCATCTGATGTAAAACGTCGACCTTTCATGCGTAGTTTTACATAAGGGAAGAGACCAAAGTCACACGGCGCTAAGTCCGGACTATAAGGAGGGTGATTCAATAATCTTATATGTTCGAATTCTCTAAAAAATCTAGAGTAGCAGCAGCACGATGAGCGGGAGCGTTATCGTGGTGTAAAAACCAGGAAGTTAAGGGACTGCGACAAATCAAGATTTCGAATAACTGAGGCATACAGACTTGGATGTACCATGCAGACGACACTGTTTTCGATTTTTCTAATAAGACTGTGGTAACGATTCCATGTTTATTGAAGAAAACCGCAACCATCCGTTTTCAAACAGACCTTGATTGTTTAGGTTGTAGTGGCTGGTCCTCGTCTTCAAAAACCCACACTTTGTTCTGAGATTTCGTGGGTACATCGTAATAGTATAACCACGTTTCATCTCCAGTCACAATAAAATTTACCTCCTTAGCAGCGCCAGACTTGAACATTTTTAGCACTTTTTTTTGACCATTCAATACGTTCCTGCTTCTGCTCATCGCTGAGAGTGTGGGGTACCCATAAAGTGCAGAGCTTTCTTACTCGTAAGTATTTCGAAACAATTCGATGCAATGTTGTTTTAGGAATATGGAGAGTCTCTTCTAATTGTCTGTATGTAATTCTTCTATTCATCTTTAACGCTTTTTCAACAGCATCAACATTTTCTGGAATGACGACTTCTGCGGGGCGCCCTGTGTGAGTATCGTCATCTAAATCAAAATCGCCGCGGCGGAACTGTAAATACCAACGTTCAATAGTTCTCATGGAAGGACAATATTCGTGGAATACTTTACTCATTTCTTCGAAACACAATTTTTTGTCTAAACCAGGTAAAAAGTTATAATAAATAATTGCACGGAAGTCACGTCTCGTAAGAGTCGCCATCAATTAAACTTTTCGTCCAATATCTTGCAACAAACTGAAATGTTCATCACTGAACCATGGCTTATAATACTGCGACAGAGACAAACTATTGAATGACGTAATAGAAATTTCTCCACTCTTTCTGGAAAATTCATACGACAAAAATTATGGAACACCCTACGTAATAGTACATATATAAAGAGAATCACAGAAGGGTGGCGATCAATTTTAATTAGGGGATACTTTGGGGGTCGTTTTCACAGAATTTTTTTTTCGTAGAAAAAAGCGGGTACCGATCTTATTTTGATCATAAGTCGGTCAATTTTCATGCTAGAGACATTTTTTTTTTTTTTGTTTGATAGCTCTAATTAAATACTTTAAAAAAGATTCTGAGAGCTTTCTTCGAAAAATGCAAATTTTTCTCGTTATTTCGCTTTAAATCTTCCAATTTATACATTTGACGAAAAAAGCTAAGCATTAATTTGCTGTATCTCAGTTCGTATCTGTCGTAGAAAAATTATTAAAAAAAACATAGCTTTTGTTTTTTTAAAAGCTACTCTTTGGCTTTCTACCTTTTTTTGATAAAATGAATATTTTTAGAGTTATTCGAAGTTACTATTCGAAGTTGAAAGTAACAGATTTTGACGAAAAAATCTATTACTTTTAACTTCGAATAACTCAAAAAATATTACTTTTACGAAAAAAACGTATGGAACATTTTTTTTCTTAGAATTACTTTTTCCGTCGATTCCTACAATTAAAATGTAATAAAAAAAATCCAACCCCGAGATGGGGTGGCAACCACCCCCAAGGCTCTAGCGTACAGCGGCATGATATAGAAAATGAACCTTGAGCTATTCCCTACCTTCTGTGAAAATTTCAAGTAAATCCATGGTGCACGAAAAAATTGCGAGCCAAAATGCTTCATTTCCTGAACTAAACAATATCATCGACGTGACTAATCTAATACCCAGTTTATAAATCTGCAGGTGAAATATACTTACCCATATTTAATGACACCCTTTATTATGACATTTCATTGAGCTACTCATTTGTGGTGTTTGTAAACTCACCAGGTCCGCCGAACAAGTCCTCCAAATACCTCAAGAATAAGGATCCTTTCTCATAGGGGACTGTGGAAAACGCGTCATCAGGGTGAACTCCATCCAAATCTACGACGAGTCCCGTCAACGGATTCGTAGGACCCAACACATCCTCGATCTAAAACAGAGCATAGTTTAGGACTTACCGGGGCCTCCAACTAGGTCTTCCAAATAGCGGAGGAAGAGAGATCCCTTCTCGTAAGGCACCCGAGAGAAGGCGTCATCTGGATGGATCCCGTTAAGGTCTACCACGAGGTTCGTTAGAGGGCTAGAACTGCCGAAGACTTCGATCTGCAATTTTGCGCTTTTAGTCATTTCAATTATCTAGCCGTTAGCACAACGACGCAGCGAGCCACGAATTTACATTTAAATTAACGATTTACAAGTGGATTGTCTAGGGTTTTCACCTCATAACTTTTTGTAGCTCACTGCGTCACATACTTCGTAAATAGGCACGTTATAATAGAACAATAACATAAACATGGTTATTTTATACAAAATAGTATAAACAGATTGACACGAAATTAGTAAAGAGATCCACCCAGACTATACATTTAATTAGATACAAATAATTAATAAATTTAAAAAGTAAAAACATACTTTAAGATTCTAATTCCAGCAGTATTAGGATTTTGTTACCGAGTACATCAGAGACATTGAAGAAAGGAAACTTATAAACATGTTAGTATAATATTGAGGAAGAATACAAGTACAATTTTCTTATTTTAGGATGAGAAAAGGTGCGAGATCTTGAAACAAAAAAAATACCTCTTTTACCATGAAATAAGTTACTTAAACATTGCTACTTTGAAAAAGAATACAAGCAAGACTAGGTTTATCTGTGACCTTTGTATTTACGACCAAACCAAACTGCACGCGTCTTAACCAAACGAACGAGATCAAGAGATACCCTGCCTTCCGAATTCCGACAAAAGCGATGATATCGCGAATGTGATCAACGCGGAACGTCACAATTATTACTCAATAGCCCTTATATTTTGTGACTATTAAATTTGGTCGGATTCGCGAAATAATCACTTTTATAGCAATTCGGAACCGCGCCATAGTCGCACGAATAAGCGATTGTCGCGAAAAAACGCGATCGCCACGTTCATACGTCACTTCTTGTTTGATGAACCAGAAAGCTTGGTTGTATTGACAAACGGCGATTTTCGGTTGTCAGAAAAAAATTGTGACAATAGAACGCGAAAATCTCGATCTTTTTGATTAGGACGCGGGGTTAGAAAATAATTTTACAAGAAAACACCAGCTTGTCTTTATAGAGGTGTGAGGAAAATTGTGTAATGTTAACTCATCCTCCCTAGAAAAGAGAGCATTTTCCAACCAGAGTGGTGTTGTGTTTGGTTCACAATAATCAATGTCGGGACGTTCTTCTCTATTTGCTAGTTGCGCAGCGAACTCTGCTTGCGCGATTCAGGATTGCGTAGTTCGCATATGGCGATGTAGATAACATTTAAAAAAGCTTTCAACTCACCGCTTCATTCAGCTCTTGAAGCCCTAACAAGCTTTGGAAATCGCGACTCTTCTTAGCCTCCACGGAGTCATTGATGAGTGAGGCGCCGACCTTCCTCTCCAGGAACACCGTGAAGCCCTCGTTGAGCCAGAAGTGCTCGAAGTTCCTGTTGGTCACCAGGTTGCCGGTCCAGCTGTGCATTATCTCGTGCACTATGACGTCAGCTTGGCTCCTGTCGCCTGCCTGTTGAGGAAGTTATGGTATCGATTTTACAATTCAAAATCCGCGTAATGTTTACTTGTGACTGTATGTGTATTTGCACATTTTGATAGTATGTATTTTCCTCAGCCAAAGGCCTCGCGCGCTTTATCAAGTGTTTGGCGGAGGTTTTATATTTACGAATTTGTGATATAAATTGTTCTCATGTTACCCGACTACGGCGAAGCAAAAGGAGGGTTACGATTTTGACCGGCATGTATGTATATAACGTATGTATGTTGGTAATTATGTATGTATGTTTATCTGTCCCCTCGTATGCCAATATAAACAATACATTCTAACCTAAGCGATTATAAACTTTGGAGCCAAGTGGCATACGACCATGACTTTCAGAAGAGATATTTTATCGTTTTAGAGCGTCATTTATCAGCAGACGGGTTTTACTTTTTTAACTTACTTATTATTGTCAGTAAATAAACTTTATATTGTAACTGTGAAGTCTTCTTTTAATTTTCAAAATCTTCAGTATGCAAACATTCAGGAATTTCTGACAGGAATATTATCATGATCACGGCAACCGTAGCAACCGTTAAGGATTATTTGATGTTCGTTAAACATCCCCAAAGACGACCTCAAAAAGGTGGCTGGGACAGACTGGATGCGGAAGGCGGAGGACTGGGTGTTGTGGCGCAGCTTGGGAGAGACCTATGTATGTCCAGTAGTGGACTGCGATAGGTTGAGTTGAAGTTAAACATCCATCCAGAATTCATCAAGTGAGTTCAGAGTTACCATTGCCAATAGTGATCCCTATGAACAATCACAGCCTGTTTATTCTGGGAGTAAAACCTAGTCGCACAAATACTCTTTACCGGATATATTTAATTCTCTTCAGTTTAATTACTAGCATTGTTCTGATTTCGAGATAAAGAGATTACAACAATCCATTATGCATCAAAGAAAATTGCATTACAATCTAGTTTTTATTGGTTTTTCTTATCTAGTCAAAATCTAATCAGAACATAAGGCATTGATTGTTAATCTTTGTGTTAATTAGGACTTACATGAGCGTAATGAGATTGTGTTTACAGATTGGTCCATCATGAGTAGAGATCGGAATAAGTAGAGCTGATGTATTGACTGGCCTGTTAGTAGCGACCCTGACTGCTAAGACTGAGGTCGTGGGTTCGATTCCCACCCAGGACAAATCTTTGTGTGATGAGCACAATCATTTGTTCTGTGTCTGGGTGTAATTTATCTATAATATGTATGTATTTAGAAATATATAAGTACAGGCTCTGTCTAGTTCGGGATCAGATAACGTTGTGTTGGTTGTCCCAAGATATTTATTTATTAAAGTTCAAAGAACAGAGACAAAAAGTGGAGACTTCCTTACGACACTTTTTATTCGGAATAATTGTACGGGGTTTCGAAACATTACTTAAGTCCAGTCTAACCAGATGCAACTCAACCCAGATACTGTGTAACACTATATCCCTTGGTGAGACTCAGATTTTCAGGTTTCTGAAGACCTGGAAACTGTCAAAGATCTACGAATGGCAGTCGATATTTACTTAGCCACGAGACCCTTCTTCTTATATGTTAGCTAATCTTCTACCTTTTAAATGAACTCACCAAAAGTGTAGGAGTAACGAAGGTCAAACAGGGGTTCTCCATGCCGCCATAGGGGAAGGAGGGCGGCAACACCAGCAGGTCGTACTGCGTCCACTCGTATGGCCCACACAGCTTCTCAGCTGCTTGAAGATACTTCTCAGTCTCAGCGAACTCCCACTCACTCCGCACGATTTCCTCCTTTTCTGACCATACTTTTGATCTGGAAGAGTTGTTACAACGTATATAAAAAATAAGCAGTTTTTTTTTGCCGCTGATCATACTCGGGCTTCCATACCTTAATATAATTAAGTGAAATAAATTAGTTACTATAAAGTAAGTAATTTATTAAAATTAATTTAATTAGAGAATCAGCACTATTTGAACCTCTAAATTACATAAGACAGTCACCCAAAACGCCCGCCTTTCATCACTTCCTAATCTAATCAATTTATTTATAGTCGTACATTTATATACTACAATAGTAGTATGTAACATACGCACTCAGACATGAAATTGTGACCCGGCCCCATAATCAATACAGTATCTATATTGATACAAACTTTGTGGTCTACAACTTTTTGACATAGAGCTTTAACTTTACTCCTAACATGCCTTATTAGACAATATGACTGTCGTCTCCATTATTTTAATTCCACTTACAAACTCTAAAACTCCTCCATCAAGAGCCACCAAGGACATGGGCCGTTTGAACGTGGTCTTATAACTCCTCGCCTCTCGCTTATTTATGTAGTCTGATAGCACTCACCTTGGTCCAAGCGTCCTAGACTCTAGAACTCCTACAGCAAGAGCCACCAAGTAGGACGGCAGTGGCATCGGCTGCCTGAATGTAGTCTTGTTGCTCTTCACCTCACCCCGGAGTGCACTCATGAGGACTGTGAACTCCTCAGGAGCTGTCACTTCAGCGTCGTATGTGAACTTGACAGCGGGGGTGTCTTGGCATGGTAGGATCGAGCGCGCGTGGATTGGCTGTAGAGAAAAAAGTAGACGGTAAAAATAGGAATCTTTTGAACGAATTCGTGCAATAAAACCTCTTTTGCACTAGAAAATGGGTTGATGATATGGTCAAAGTCGCGGGAAACACGTGGATGAGAGACGCACGAAACCGAGAAGTATGGCGGAAAAAGGGGGAAGCCTATACTCAGGAGTGGGTGATTCCAGGCTAAGATGATAATGATGACACTAGAAAATACTAAAAACAAAGTTTTAAGCCTTTTGAAGGAGAGCAGGACATTTTAAAATTGGTGATTATACACATTACAAAACACAATAGGGTCTTTTTCTTTGTGTCATGCCCATAAATGTATTTTACATTCGTATTAGTCACCAGTTTATGAAATTGACGCGAAAAGTGCCATTAAATATAGATACAGTAACCAAAAGAGTTAAGCAATGACGTTGGGTATATAGGTAGTTATGTTTAGTAAGAAACTAATGGGTGTTTTTGTAACAATAAAACTTTTTTTTTATGAATTTTAATTTGATAAAATGAAATGGTTGTTTTAACAGTTTGTTTTGTGTGAGATTAAATTTTACTCGAAAATATCTATCCGTTTCTAACTAAACTTCAATTATATCCGAAGACCCTGGGTGCTTATCACGTTTGGTTTTATTTTTTTCGTGTTATTTTTGCCACTGACAAGCTAAGAACATCTCTTTTGGTGACCGTACATACAATATTTTGAGATGCAATCATTTACTACTTTATTTATAGTAATTTATGTAAGGTTCATTACTCTACTATATGTACTGTGTTCTATAACTACATACAAATTCGTTTCTATTTTATTATGTTTACAATCTATTGTTTACTTGTTTATCTGTTGCTATTTATTACTAGTGACTGATACGGTCATTGTTTGAAATAAGTGATTTTTTATATCTTTCAGTTTACGATTTTGTAACAATATTCATATCTTTTGTAAATAGGTATTCCCCGGTATTTGAGTAGAAGCCAGATGTCAGTTTATCTATGTTGTATAATGATTACTAGCCACATCTGGTCAGACAAGTATCTGACAGCAATAATGTTAGCAAACAGATAGAATTTCGTGATCCTGAAGTGACACTGACCCTTAGATACTGCTAAAACCGTATCGTGTAAAGAGGTCCCAAACGGAACTCGGATATGATGTCAAAAAACAGTTGGAAAACTCACACAACCCACCATAATTTATCTAGGTACAGTTCTTTCACTGTTATTTTACCTCTGAATTTGCATGACTATCAACATAAAATGGTCTTTATTCTCGTTACATTAAGGTTGCTGTTGGTTTAATCCCAATAACTGGTCTGTCAAAATCACAGTGATCTTTATTTTCGTTATGATAAGGTTGTAGTTGGGTTGTTGCTATCAGAAGTAAAATAACTGAAGGATTATACTAGCCGTGTGCCCAGTGGGATTTCTCATGACCAAAAATGATGAACTTCCATACGAATTTTCATCCCTTATTTAACCCCTGTAGCAAAATTCAAGGAGGGATTTTTGAAAATGTATCCCCATTTTCAAAAATCCCTGCTTGAATTTTGCGGGCTACCTTTGTGCATTCACCTTCCTTAAGGCGGTACGTTGCCTGTCAGTGAACAAAATTTTAGATTTTTATGAAGTAGGTAGATGTACTGACCTGACATTGACTGAACAAGTAAGGATGTTTCTTGCCCGACGTTTGCTCTGGGTCCAGCCATTGCAAAGCCGACGCTTGAGGGTTCGTGCTATATTTTATCTTAACAGTCACTCTGGAAAAATACAGAAAAGAGAGTTAGCAATGGAATATCGAATTTATTCCTACTCATAATAGTTCCTTTAAAATCCTAATTTAATTAAAAATTTCTAGCTGGTGGAGCATTAATCTTGATAATCTCAGTGTTATTTTATTTTTCCACGTCTTAATCCACTCAGCGCCGGTGTATACTTAACTATACACCGAGGTACCTCTTTTCCCAAGCTGCTGTATCTTAAATGGTTCACCCAGGTACCCTATTTTCATGGGCCAGTAATCGACTGCCGGACGGCAGTCAACTATCCTTATAAAACGTCAGAAACGAAGTGCACCAATTGGTCGTATCCTACGGAGAAAAGCAAGAAACTCCACCATTACACTTTTAAAAATAAGTGTTAATAGATTTGAGAGGACAGTGTGGGCCAGTCAACGAGTAACTGGTACTTAATAAAATAGAAAATGGTCTAAAAATCTACTGTCTACAAGGCCTACAACGTTCTCGACCTTCACTTTAACCTACGTAATACAATACGAAAATAATTATCGCTCTATAACTGATATAATAAAATGCTTTAGTATGATCTATTGTTTCCATGTATGTCATGATTATTATTTATTGAGCAAAATAAATATCATTGTTAATTTTATGTGCTACTAACCACCTACCTGTTACTATTTTATCTAAATATATTTTGGATACTAAAACTGTCCTCCATAGCACTCTATTACAGTTTATTTAGGTACAGTTTTGCTTGGCAAGATTGTTGTACAAAAAATAGTCTACAATTCTTCTTCTTAGCGCGGCAAATCGATGTCGATGGTAATCTAGATGGAGTCTGGTTCAGAAACCGGCCACGATTGCGGCCCCTTCTACCTATAAAAATATGTTGAATGAACTTACTCGTCATCCGCAACAAGAGGCTTTGGCAACAATATAGTCAGCTTGGATCCCATATTGACCAAATGATCCCCCATTTTGTACTGTAATTGCGTACCATTTTCCAATTCTATGGACTCTATCGTTAGATTGCTTGCGTCTAGTACCTGAGAAAGATAGCAAATGTTAAGGTTACATACAAATAAAAACCACGGAGTTTTTTAAAATTCAATTCAGAAATCAGTAACCAAGAAGGTGCAATAAGGTAAGTCCCATCTATTCACAAAATTTTCGCCAGGTACATATATGTTCCGTTGAATGATTACCACAAATTAAGAAGAGGGATAAAGAAATTGGGTCGCAACAGCATGATTGAGAAGAGAGGGATAGCTTTTATAAGTATGAATAGCTGCGGGAGTTCGCCCGCGTGGATGTCGAAAATTAATTTATGGGAACGTGCTACCGTGACAAAAGCCGTAGCCGATGTTATTAGGACCATATAAGAGTCCTAATATCATCATCTACCTGCCAGTGGCATTCCCCTCAAAATCAGTCCAGCAGTTTCGGAGATTAGTAAGAACAAACAGGCACAGACAAAAAATGATTTTGTTATTAGTACCGTTTAAAATTCCATAAGAATTTACTAAAAGTTTTATTATGAAATTACAAACAGAAACTTCAATTTTCTGTATTTATACGGATGCCTTTGCGTCTTAAGTAGGTAAATTCTTAATATTATAAGCACGTTTTCCAAATGCCCAGATAGCTAAGTCTCATTGGTACTTGTATTCAATCGATTGCCATCATTGCTCCTTAAAAATGAGTGACATATCGACTTTTCGACACTTGTGACAGTGAACCACTATCTAAACTGATATTGGTATTACGTAGATATATTATCTCAAATAAAACTCATCCCACTCATGCGTAGAAGTTTTATTTTTATAAACAAACTAGTTTTTGCCCGCGAATTCGTCCACGCAAAATTTCTTGTGCCCCCGCCACATCGCATCACATCGCCTGGCCGCGCTAAAGACGGAATAGTTGAAAAGAGCGCTAAGCGAAAACGGACATTACTTAGTTTTTGCAAGTCTTCTATCCGACTTTGCATTGTGTTTGGCTAATTTCAAGCGCCCCAAAATATGTTTCACGATATTTTTACAAATCTTTGAAATTCTCGGCTTTTTTCTGCTATAATAAATTTTTATTATACACAAACTTTCCGGAAGAAATTCTCTATGTGATAGTGAAAATCGTATCAAAATCAGTTGCGTGGTTTAGAAGAAGCAGGGAAACAGACAGAAACACATGGTAGCCACTTTGTACTATTCTGAGAAGGTAGGTTTATTGGTACCTACCTTGTTAGAAATAAACTAAAGTTTGGAAAGGAAAAATATTTTATAGCCAAAGAGGTTATGAAAAGAAACTTTGTGACTCAAGCGAAAAATTATGGAAATGTGCATTCTTCCCATTGTCACTTATCGTCGTTGCGACTTTAAGACCTCTTATGGGTTAAATTCAACTTTATGTGACAATCGATATAAACCACTGAAAAAAATATGTATAATAAAACTAACTACAACAAAAAGTATAGGGATCAGCCATATGATATCCGGCGTTTTATTTTGCTATTGTAAGTTGAAATTAAAAGTAGTATTATAGTAAAAAAAAAGAAAAACAAACGCGTAAAAAGTGATTTTGCCAAATGACACATAAGAGGTCTTAAAGTCGCAACGACGTTATGGTTCCCAGACTTGGTCTTTGACAAACATTCAAAAGTCCAAAGTCAAGATTGTCGACGTTCAATGGAGTGCAGTTTTTAGGCGCCAAATTGACAAACTAAAGTGCGCCAAGCACAGATTACTGACGTTGCTCAAAAAGCTGCTAAGCTAAAGTGGGACTAGGCTGGCCACGTCTGCCGTATGTCCAATAACCTGTGGGTTGAAATAATCACTACGTGGAGCCCTGACATAACCAGAAGGCGTCACGGCAGACCCCGTAGGAGATGACGGGAGGAGCTGGAGAAAACATTCGACCAGTAGTCTCGTTTAGCTTTTGATTGAAAGAGCTGGAAGTCATGGGGACAGGTCTTGGCCCAGCAGTGAGATGATGCAGGCTAACAGAGCAATAATAGATTAAGATCTTGGCAAACAGCATGGGCAGCGGCAAACAAATGAAAGAATGGCTGTCGAGGCACCCAAAATTGTTTTGCAGTTACCCTGTCACTGCTATAGACTCCCAAAACGAACATTTCTCATCTCGCTATACTTGTGCTTTGCTAACTTACCAATTCGTTGATATCTTGTAAAACGTCGAAGTCTATTATGGCCTGTCCACTCAGGACATGCGACTCAAAATCGACGTTTAATGACAACGAAATGTGTTTTATTATTGCCAGTTCTGTAACAAGAAAAGAATTAAGCAAGCAGAAGCATTTTAATGGATTTATATATATTTCTGAGGGTAATGAGATTTTTCTTCTAAGTACTCTGCATGGTAACTAATAAGTAGGTACAGGCAAGTGCTGGAAAGGTACTGACCTTGTCAGGAAAGAGTAAATTGTTTAATGTGGATCAAAAGAAAAGGGGTTATCTCATCAACGAGAGACCTTTTATCAACCACAATGCCCCGATTATTCTCACTGCCGATAATTCTACAATTTGAAGGTAGGTACATAACATATTTACGCCAATGCAAGTCTCAAAGCGCCAGGCTTGGACTTGCTAGGACCAAAAAGGGGGAAACCGTAGGAGTTTATTTATGAAAGTTGCTTAAAGCTAAGTACCTAATAACTAGCAACTGCTTTAACCATACGTGCATTTACAACGCAACGTTTATAAATAAAGGCGTAAGTTAAAAAGGTTTAAAAACTTACCAGGCCGCGAATACGAGGACGGATCAAGAGGACTCAGGGGACCCATGGCTCTGATTATACTAAAACATAGAAAAATAACGAAACATGATCGTAAAATACATATTTTGTCGGCCATCGTCAAGCACGCCCACACGGCACCACGTTACTAACAGAATTGGTTCACAGAATGATATAGTCTCTTTAGCGATAGCTATATTTAATAGATTAGAAAGTAAGGCTTCGTACACAGCAAAAGGAGGGAAGTGGCGACAGCGTTGAAATTAGCATTACAGAAGCACGATATATTTCACCTGTGTTATATAATTTCAAATGATGCAAGTATCAATGTAAATACATAAAAATCCAAAGCTTTAACTTAAAGGTCAAAAAATAGGTTTTTTTATGAATATTATTTTTCGAAATCTGCGGAAAGCAAAAAAAAAATAGATTTTGAATATAACAGCAGGCATCCATAATTAGTAAGCTAAATTAATTTCATGAGAATCAGGAGTTCCAAACACGAAACACCATAGCACAGTATAGTTATCTATACAGTATTTTGACTCGGCCTTATCCTAGAAATAATTACCTACAGCACGTGCGGTACGTAAACACGCGATAGACGTGGGAGGGCTGTCCGCATAAAGTATTTTAACTTCATCTACCTACTTGCGTTTCTTTCATTGTTAATATTATATTTTTAATAACAAAATCAAATGTTTGGACCGTTTTTTATTAAAAGTGATAAGGGTGGAAGATGTAAATTATGTCAACTTTTATTGATTTTTAATTACGATATGATCCTTGCTGGGCCGATTCAAATCCTGCGATGTAGATCGTGTATTGATTCAATGATTTTCGATCCAAAGAATCGATTGAAATCAAAAGATTGGGTACCCCAGGCTAGGAAACTACCTGCTACTACTACGAGCGTAGGTAGGTCACTCGTGTGTCACTTTTTTCACCTTATCCACTTACTTATTCAATAATCCAGGTATTTTACTTGGTGGAAAAGTATTAAAAAAATAAACAAATTTCGTACTAGTAGGTATGTATATAAAAAATCTAGTCTTTCCTTTCGGAGTTTTCAAGTAATTTATAAAAATAATACTACCATTGTAATCATCTTGCACTGATTATTATCAAATATTCATAAATCACACGCTAACTGCTTACAAAAAAAAACATCAATAACACCGCCCGCCATCTGTTTGTCAAAGCGGTGCGTACGCGACTGCGAATATACTCGGAGTGTACCAGACTCAAGGCGCGTAGGTATGACTTGCGTTCCGAGCGTTTGTATGAAGATAGACTACTGTATAGATATAATTACCGTGACCATAGTGTTTCGTGTTTGGAACTCCTGATTCTATTTTGCACTGGGAGGCATACCTCCCAGTGCAAAATATACGACTACTTGAACTAGTTTTTTCCCGAGCTTCCCCTACGTGGAGGTTGGAAATAATTCTACGGGAACATACTACAGCCATACAAATTATACGTTAATCCAGGTGCCAAACAATTTTTTTGCCAAATTTCTTTCAAACGCGTCCAGTCGTTTAAACGTGACTGAGTAGCAAATACCCAAACAGAGTACGCAGTAAACTTAGTAGGATAGAAGAAGTTTACAGACTGACAGTAGAAGGAAATACATACGCAGCTGGACTATCTGTACCCGATTCGGTTTCGGCTGGGCAACACGAGCTTTTTGAATCCGCACTCGATGCTTTTGCGAGACAAGCATCGCAGCTCAGACTTCGTGAATAGATCTCCTCGTCACTCGACATTTTTGTTAAAAGCTCCTCGCAGTCCATACAGGTTTCGCCGTCTACTGGTCGGCTCTCATTAGACAACCTTTTTTCGGGATCTGCGTTGTTACTAAAGCTCACTGATGCTAATTGAATCTCCTCATTAGTCGACCCTTTTGAGGGAACCGCTTCGGAACTCGAGCATTTTCTGGGAACTTTGTTGCATTCGCAGGTTCCGCAGCTCAAACCGATAGATTGGATCTCCTCAGTAGCTGCGTAAAGTGCATTGCACATTTCGCAACTAGCATTTAGTGATTGGATCTTTTCATAAGCCGAATATTTTGTAGAAACTAAACTACACCCGCAGTGTTCGCAGCTCAAACCTTGAGATTGGATCCCCTCATTCGTAGCCATTTTTGGGCAAAGCGCATTGCACACTTCACAATTCAAGTTTACAGATTGGATATTTTTATTCGTTGCCATTTTTGTGGGAAGGACAGTGCTACTCAGTCTTGGTGAACGTATCTCATCATCAGTCGACATTTTCATATAAATAATAGTGTTACAATAAAATAACAGACACGACAAGTCACGCAACATTCATGAACATTCACAAAAGTTTTAATGTTGACATTGACAATACTTCTTTGTCAATTCAGCTTTAGAGCAGATATTCGTTGTCAAACCTCCCTATTGCCAGATTTATTTTTAGGCTATCTGTACACTGGCCGTAAATACAGATGAGGATGTTGCAGTTTTAAGTTGTCATTGAAAACGCTGTGCCCATGTATACCTAATAGGTCGCCACACGCGTTTCTAAACTTACAGGATACCTTCAGGTTCGTCTGAGAGATTGGCAATTCAAATCAAGTCTGGTTCCTACTATCCCACACCTAATCTTTTACGGCGCATCTTTTCGATTTTCCAAACGAACTTTAGCTCCTCAAACAGATACTAATCCGGAATTACACGACTTTTTTTTTTGTTTGCTTTTTATTATTTGGCATAGAAATTTGACTTGAGTTTCAAATTACACCTGTCAATTAGTATCTGGGTTTAAAAACGAACTACAGATGGCTGAAAATGCACGGATTGGAATGGCCAAGGATCGAATTCATTGGCGTTTAATTGAAGAATCTTATGTTCAACAGTAAGCCTGCTAATGAATAAGACATCCCCTGGTGGGCAAAGGAGGCTGCCTCTAAAAATCGCTACAATGACCGGTTTCGCGTTTAGGCCGTTGGTCCGGGTCTATTCATGCTACGCTTTTAGACAAGGTACGCTAGACGGTTGCAGTCTAACCGGAAGCACCAGGACACCAGTATTTTATATGGGGCGACTGCATATCTGATCTCCACAACCCAGTTACTGGGTAATACGATAATAAGATACCCCTTGGTAAGGACTGGTTGTCAGACTTTCGGGCTTCTGACAGCCGGGACCAACGGCTTAACGTGCTTTCCGAGGCACGGAGGGATCTTGGTAGTATAGATGGTAAACTATACACGAATCAATCGCGCCAAGCGTAGCTTAATCTGATCAATCGATCCGCGCAGCTGTTATAACTTAGCCACAAGCCTCTCGGCCATTTTTAACCGACTTCAAAAAAAGGAGGTTCTCAATTCGACTGTATTTTTTTTTATGTTTTTTACCTCATAACTTTTGACTGGGTGAACCGATTTTGATGATTCTTTTTTTATTTGAAAGCTGGTGCTTCCCGAATGGGCCCATTTTAATTTGGTTCCATTCGGACAATGGGATCCATGTGAAAACCATATAGGTCTTAAATTTGCATTAAGTATTTGCGTGACAAATGAACGAATAACGCGATTAGATTAGTGCGGGGTATCTACCATAACTAAAAAGTTAAAAAAATAATGTAAAAAGTTTTTACTTGGTAATGAAATAATAGATCCACAACTAGGGTTGCCAGGCGTCCGGATAAAGCCGGACACAGTCAGGCTTTTTAGTTGCTTGTCCGGCTAAATTAGATGGTGTCCGGTCTGTCCGGCTTTTTGTTAGATTTTTTAGATATGTTTTTGTCTTCACCCGCCTCATCTTGTATCGCTAGCGCAAGCGAGCGAACTAGCACTGTCCTCCCCGCGTTATAACTACTCAATTTTAAAGGAAAATGAGCTTTTAAAGGAGGTGTCTGCCAACCAAAAAATATGAATTCCTTTATGTTAAAAAGATTTTAAAATGTAGGTATTTAGTTCATTAGTCTTATGTTTAGTTTTGTTTTAAGAGTATTAAATTTAAGATGTCCGGTCTTTTCACCCAAATGTCCGGCTAAACTGACAGGTATGTCCGGCTTTTCGGTTTTATGACCTGGCAACCCTATCCACAACCCATTCACAATGTTAATTTTCACCATGAAGGAGATTGTGATTGCAAGTTAGATAATTAGGGTACTAGGGAGGCTTTTTATTTGGGAATGTTACAGAGCTTGTTTTGTATGTACTGTCAATGATAAAAATATAATTTTAATAAATTTCTACTTGCCCAATATTTGGCAAATACAAAAGCCTTTTTCTACATTAGTAGTGTATTGAAACTGAAGGAACAGTTTCTGCCAATAAAAACTATGGTGTAAATTTTGTTTCATAAATTTGACCACAATTTTTGCAGCTTTACAGTGTTCAAGTTAGTATTTGTGTAGAATTTTGCTACGATCATAATAACCCCAGGCTTAGAATTATAGGTTTACTTTAATTACTAACTATCTTCTAGCTGCAACTTCGTCCATGTGAATTTTCTAGTCTTATCATAAAATTTAACTATAGCATTGCATCGTCCACTTGTGATATTACTGTGTTTTCTCAAAGCATTCTTTCCTTTTTTCTTTTTATACCGCTCCTTAGGGTCGGAACTACTGTTAAATAGGCAAAAAGCTTCATCAAGAATTCAGCTATTAAATGCAATGTTGTTCCAGAGATTATGCCCTACATACTAACAAAAAAATATACCTTTATAATATTTTTAGTATGAATTTAATCTTTGGATCTCCAACAGAGGCTACACATTTACTTAAGCAAGTATACATTGAACAGGGACAAATACGCCCTTCCAATTTACTATACAACCAATTTATAGGACCAAAATATGATCTAATTTTTGATTATCACAATTTATTATGGTTTAATTTTGTACAACGCGTAATTAAATTTTTTCCTGTATATCCAATACGAGAATAATTGACGAAAAAATTATATTACAATTAAATTTTTTCTTATGTAGTAGTCACTCTCAGAGTACTATTAATTACTGGCTACTACTAATTGCTGGCCAATAATTTTACAGTAAGTCGTAACTTTATTTAATTCCATTAAAATATTATTATTGTTATTTTTAATGCTGTTGGTAGGCAGTATAAAAACACTTGCAAGTCTGTAATTCAAAGTAAATAGAGAATAGTAATTTCTTACGAGTTCTCTTCATTATATCCTGCAAGGTTCATTTCCTAGACCTCCAAATTTTGGCAACTGATAATTGAGTACATTTCTTACTAGGCTATATATATATGTTACGGCTAAAGGTGGGTGTGAACATAATCTTAAGATTAGCCGGCTAAACTTAGGTTTATCTTCGAGAAGCAGCTAAAGTTCGATATCATGTTAGTTTGCGCCGTGATATTCCATTTTTAACTATCATCATCTATACATTTTTATCCGTTTCGTTTCGGCTAATGTGCACATTAACCGAAACGAAACGGATAAAAATGTATTCGATGGACGCGCCGGGCCAGCGGAGGGCTTAAGGGGGCGGTGGGGAGACAATGCGCGCACACGTGGCAATGTTTTTGTTAAGTTTACAATTATTACAACTAAAATTTGCCTGCGAGTGGATAATTAGATGATGGTTAAAACATTTCAGCGCCAGATTGTATGATTTGTCATTTTAAACTGGGTGAAATAGGTTAGGTTAGGTTAAAACTGTGACCAACCGCTACTTCCAAGTTGCTCGTGTAAAGAGATTGACATTGTAACTACCCACCACTTTAGAAATCATTCCAGCGCGCAGTGTTAATAAACTGTAGGCGAGTCGTCCATTAGGTATTTCATACATAGTTGAAATATCAAATATCTTTAAAAAAAAAATTGATCACTCGTTCGTTAGTGCAATTAATTTTAGTTTAATCAACATTAAGTATGTTAAACAGTAGTTGAGTCGACCAATATGCTTTATGAACAAAAGTGAATCAACCGTAGTTATCTTGAAAATAGTTAGAACAAAATTAGGTATTATAATACGTAACCGTAATGAGAGTGATTATTTTTTAATAAAAGTTTTCGTGTCAAAATAGTAAACATCATTACATTGTTTCCTTTTTGATTTCCTTCTACATTTTTAGCCAAGGGCCTCCAGTTACACATAAGTTTAGCCGGCTAAAGATAGAAGAAACTAACATTAACAACTCCTCGAAGATAAACCTAAGTTTAGCCGACTAATCTTAAGTTTATGTTCACACCCACCATTAGCCGTAACATATATATATTATATACTCTGACATTATATACCTGGTAAACTCTAGAAAACACAAGTTTTATTCTGTTTGTAAAGTGAAAATACCTTGGAACTGTTATCTTTTAAAGATAAGTTTATTAAACTGTACCTACCTATATTTTAAAAAAAGTCTTAAAAGGTTAGGTTTAAGTGTATTATGAAAACTTACCTTTTAACTTGTATTGAAGTATAAAAACACTAAATTTTTGTAGTTGACTAGTGACTAAAATATTGTGAGTGTTGTAAATCTATTAAAAAAACAATTTGCAGTTCTTCCTACTTGACGCGGCACAAATTTTTATTGCAGTTGCGTTTAGTAACTTGTTCCAACAAGTGCAATGCAAACAAACTTTAAAAATGACAATCATCTACAAACATTATTTGGAAACAACTGGAAGTATAACTTTAAATACAGCAGTACTGTTTTGTT
Source organism: Aporophyla lueneburgensis (assembly GCA_932294355.1). Taxonomy (NCBI): domain Eukaryota; kingdom Metazoa; phylum Arthropoda; class Insecta; order Lepidoptera; family Noctuidae; genus Aporophyla; species Aporophyla lueneburgensis. The sequence continues at coordinate 21,490,208 of OW028748.1, read as the reverse complement.
ACATAACTTTACCAATTTTTGGAGTTTGAAGAAAATAAAAGCTTTCTTGGACTTTTCAGTGATTGATATTAGTGTAAAAATAGAGCAAAAACTAAACGCCTTACCGCTCTGTATTTGTTGACATGGTAGTTATGGCAGCACACAAGTTACCCTTAGTATCAAACGAATTCCGCTTGGTTAAAGTACCATATTGGTGAAGAGGTTGTTTAAACATTGCTGAACATGTTCTTTGCCTAATATTTGAAACATTATTTCGTAAATTAAATTGAAAAACCCGCGTGACGACTTTGCAGTAGAATGACATTTTATATTGTTTTTGGTTTGTCTTTTTTTTGGCACAGATTCTATCGTATGCAATCTACAGTTCAATGAGTTAAATAATCGTGTGCGTTACGATTGCTCCGCCAGATTATCCAAATAGATTTTTTTTTAGCCAAAACTTTTGTCGAAATTTGTCAAAATCGAATGGCACAAACCAAAAATTTGTATAAGTAGAAATAAAGAAGTTGGGGTTTTAAGTTGGCCGCGCGAACGTAACGTGGAGGATTGCGCGGCCATGGAGATCTCAGCAACTACTTGGGCTAGAGATCTAATTCTTTTTGTCAATTGAAGACTGAATTTGTCAAAAATTGTCGAAAAAAGAATTACATGCTCCAGATTAATATTTTACGAAGTATTCACCTTGGAAGTTATGGCCGCGCAATCGTGCACTTGTCGTTTCTTTGTTGTTGATTATTTCTTTAATCTTAAGATTTTATGCCGTAAAACTGTTACAAGAAGGAAGGTCTGAATTTGTCGAAACTAACTAAAGCAATAAATAATACTAAAGTTTAATTAAACAGAAGATATCAGTCCAAAACAAAAAAGTCGTGGCCGCGCAATCGTAACGCTACTTTGAACGCTGATATCTCATTACCTATAACTGCTAGGAGTTCCGTATGAACATCCATTTATACGGCATATTACTCTCATTAGAATGACATATCGTTTTACCCTCAGAACAGTTTCCAACGAGAGTAATCTCAAAAATTATTTCATCTCGTACAATGTTCGAGAAGGGTAACCATAATTTCGATTTGATTTGGGAATAAACGTTGCAGAAACTGCAATGAATTAGTTGCATTTACTTATACCTTATCAAAAATAGTAACATTCGATTTAAATGGCACACAAATGATGTTGTTACATGGCATACCTCAAAATATTATAATAAAAAAATATAAATTGTTAGGTGCCATTGAATATATTCCTCCAATCCTTGGAACAATAGGACTCTGTTTGCATCCATTTTGTTACACATGGTTTTTTAGAAATGTAACGAGATATACCAGTCCACTCAGAAAGTATACATCTTCATCCACTAAAGTTAGTCGACCACGTTTGAATTCGTTCCAACGATACACAGTTGCCTTGGAAAGGCCTTCATCCATGAATGCAATTTGAAGTCTATCGTATGATTCGTCCGGTTTCAGGCGACACACAAATCGTAAAAATCATAGCGTGAAAATGTTCCCGGCGCAAATCCATTTTCCAATGAGACACGATAATTATCGTAAATTAAATTTAATTAGCTCGCAAAAAATGTGGATTTGTGGATGTTTTATAATAGTTTATAACTGGCCAGTCTCTCATACAAAAAAACTTTTTTCGCAATACTTTCTGAGTGGCCCGGTATATCTGGTTACATTTTTACAAAACCATGTGTAACAAAATGGAGAGTCTTATTGTTCCAAGGATTGGAGGAATATATTCAATGGCACCTAACAATTTATATTTTTTTTATTATAATATTTTGAGGTATGCCATGTAACAACATCATTTGTGTGCCATTTAAATCAAATGTTACTATTTTTGATAAGGTATAAGTAAATGCAACTAATTCATTGCAGTTTCTGCAACGTTTATTCTCCCATTCATAAATAATAATAGCATCTTCCAGATTGCTAATTGTGGAAATGTTTATCATATCCAAATTTAACGGTAGAAATACGATAACCGATATAGTTGCGACTGTAACGCTGCATTTTTTATGAACACATTGTAAATGACATTATTTTTAGCGCTGGTTCCATTGGTAATTTTTCCAATAGTACGTGCCTGAATTCGGACCCATCAGAGAGAATACACTTATCAATAAATATATCTAACTTTTGAAACATACAAGTTTTTATTTAATAGTAATTAATTTTGCAGAATGTTCAATGTAATTGCTCGTCCCCAGTTATAGGTATTCCCAAATCAAATCGAAATTATGGTTACCCTACTCGAACATTGTACGAGATGAAATATTTTTTGAGATTACTCTCGATGGAAACGGTTCTGAGGGTAAAACGATATGTCATTCTAATGAGAGTAATATGCCGTATAAATGGATGTTCATACGGAACTCCTAGCAGTTATAGGTAATGAGATATCAGCGTTCAAAGTAGCGTTACAATTGCGCGGCCACGACTTTTTTGTTTTGGACTGATATCTTCTGTTTAATTAAACTTTAGTATTATTTATTGCTTTAGTTAGTTTCGACAAATTAAGACCTTCCTTCTTGTAACAGTTTTACGGCATAAAATCTTAAGATCAAAGAAATAATCAACAACAAAGAAACGACAAGTGCACGATTGCGCGGCCATAACTTCCAAGGTGAATATTTCGTAAAATATTAATCTGGAGCATGTAATTCTTTTTTCGACAATTTTTGACAAATTCAGTCTTCAATTGACAAAAAGAATTAGATCTCTAGCCCAAGTAGTTGCTGAGATCTCCATGGCCGCCCAATCCTCCACGTTACGTTCGCGCGGCCAACTTAAAACCCCAACTTCTTTATTTCTACTTTGACAAGTTTTTGGTTTGTGCCATTCGATTTTGACAAATTTCGACAAAAGTTTTGGCTAAAAAAAAATCTGTTTGGATAATCTGGCGGAGCAATCGTAACGCACACAAATAATCAGCTAATGCTTGCTCAAGCTCCAAACAATGTTAGCAGGTCATGGATTGAATATCGATTTATTATAAACCAATCAGATAATCTGAATAAAGCACGACAGTGCTATTCAGAGAGATAAGTTCCGTTCGTTCAAAGTTAATATGTTTGAACTAAGGGAAAAATAATTTAAAGTTAAATGTGTATTGTACAGCTTGGCAAAAAAGAGTCTGGGAAAAATGAGGGCGCCTGTTTAGCAGGCATGGCCACCCTGTATACTATAACTAAAAGTGTTATGATACTTGGTGTTTTAATCAACAAACACGAGATTCCGAGAATTCTCAACAGACAAAATTTCAAGACTTAATAGGTACACAGGCATTTAATTTCATTGTATATAGTAGATCGTGCATTAATTCGCTGGAATAACCTTTCATCTAAGTGATGCAAATGCCATCATAATAACATAATGAAAACTTATTCACTAGGTATAAAAATAAATTAAATTACACTCAGGGATTACCGATTGAACCCGATACACATCCTCGCGCGCATATGGGAGTGGCGCGAGGAGGCGAAACACCGGGACGAAACTCTGCTGCCGTGACAAATCACGGCACGGCGGACAGAGCTCCGGCAGGATCTCATGGCGAAATAGCGGGTACGATTGTCGCATCCCAGCGCTGGGCACGCCACAATTGCGGCGGTAAGTCCCCTCTTTGAGGAGTGGATAGGGAGGCGCCACGGCGTCCTCACCTTCCGCCTGACGCAGGTTCTCACCGGGCATGGGTGCTTCGGTGGGTTCCTGTTCAGGATAACGCGGGAGGATACGCCCGGGTGCTTCCATTGTGAGGATCGTCTAGAGGATACGGTGGAGCATACGGTGGAAGTGTGCCCTGCCTGGGCGGAGCACCGCCGTGTCCTCGTGGAGGCGATCGGCGGCGGCGACCTCTCGCGTCCGGCCATGGTGCGAGCCATGGCACGGAGCGAGAGGGCATGGGAAGCCGTCACCTCCTTCTGCGAAGCAGTAATGCTCGCAAAGGAGGAGGCAGGGCGCGTGAGGGAGTGGCAGTCTCTGCACCCCCACGTCCCTAGCCGCCGCAGGAGGAGACGCCCCGGGCGTCGGGAGTCGATTGCGGACTCCTGGCCACCGTAGGCGCGAGCTGGCGGGAGGCAAGCAATGGGTAGCTCGCCGCCCGGTAAGGACCAAGCTCGGGTCGACGGTGCGTAGTGTACCACGCGCGCCTCAAAGAGATGTCAGCAGCACTGAAGGGGTCTGCTGGGACCGATGCCTGCCGGGGTCGCGTGATTGTTCGAAAGAGATACCGTGACCCTGGCACATGGGCAACTGAAGGAACACGGGTGGGTTTTAGTCAGTGAAAGTCTGACACGCCTTCCCGCTCCGCCCAGAGCGGGAGAAGTCAATTGATGATTTCCGATCCGAAAAAAAAAACCGATACACAATAAACAATGTTCAGCAATCGCATTTGCGGCCACCATTAAGGGTATTAACAACCATTCGATGGTTGGTATGTCTGTATCAAATTTGACATGAATGCGACTAACAGCTGCTTACTGTCGGAAACTAATCGGAAGTCGGAGAGTACCTATAACATGTCGCATTCAAAAGGTACGGGCAATATCGAATAAACTTGAACAGTTGACTAACGAAGCCGTCAGGTACAGACATCAAGCTACCCGTAACTGTTCTATCAAATTTTCTCAATCAATCTTGAACCTAACACTTTAGCGATAAAGTTTACATAGTACATTTCTTATTTATGAAATCTATATAGTGTAAAAATCTTTCTTAGACGTTTACGGCTCCCATTATAACCCAAGTCTCCTCAAACTATAGGTAATATATTACGTAGAATAGGCACCTGAAAAATTATAAATGTTAATTTTTTTTTTTTTAACTATGGTATGTGGTATGCGATAATAGATACAGCTTGGCAAAAAAGAGTCTGGAAAAAATGAGGGCGCCTGCTTAGCAGGTATGGCCACCCTGTATATTAGGACTAAAAGTGATAAGATACTTGTTGTTTTAATCCACAAACACGAGATCCCGGAAATTCTCATCAGTCAAGATTTCAAGACTTGATAGGCACACAGTCTTTTACTTTCATTGTATTTAGTAGATTGCGCATTATTTCGCTGGAATAACTTTTTATCTAAGAGTGCTATCATAATAACATAATGCAAACTTATTCAGTTTAAAAATTAATTAAATTACACTCAGGGATTGCCGATTGAACCCGATACACAAGACATAATGTTCGGCAATCGCATTTGCGGCCACCATCTAGGGTATTCACTTAGTATTAGAAAGGAAAAACAATGACTGGCATTGAATAAAAGATAAATTTCTTCGATAAATACCTGTCGTGTCGGCAGTTCTTTCGTAAACATTGTCAATCGAAGACAAAATTTGTTCCGCTTCAGATTCCGCCTTTCTTACGAAAACTTAGTATATCACAGCTCACACCACTACTCCTTATTGTTTTATTCATTTTTTATATGTTCAAAAGCATTAATATTTGATAGTTAATTAGAAATAAGTAAAATACAACTGGGAACATAACACAATGACAGATTAGCTACTTGTTGATGATAAACAAAGCAGTGCTGCCACCAAAAAAATATTTTAGTTCCAATGGTTACCACGACAGACTCTTTTTTGCCAACCTATACTTGCTAGTTTCTGTACAGTGTTGAACATTTTGTCTAATTGCACACAGATCAAAATCGTCTAATTCTTTCTTCCGCCAACTGTTTTGGTGTTTGTCGAGGTGTAGAAAAAATCCTTAATTGTTTTCTCCTTCATTAACAATTTCTGTAATTGTACTGTGAGATTTACCTTGAAAAAAATATAAAGACAATCATATTAATTCCATGTAGGTACATTTTTCAATTTCAAGTATCAAACATCAAGAATTAACGTACACGCGATTTATCAAACTAGAAAACATAACCTCAATAATCTATTAGTAAATAAAACAATAAAATGGTTTGAAACTTATAATACCGATAAAACTTAGTATTAGAAAGGATAAACAATGACTGGCATTGAATAAAAGATAAATTTCTTCGATAAATACCTGTCGTGTCGGCAGTTCTTTCGTAAACATTGTCAATCGAAGACAAAATTTGTTCCGCTTCAGATTCCGCCTTTCTTACGAAAACTTAGTATATCACAGCTCACACCACTACTCCTTATTGTTTTATTCATTTTTTATATGTTCAAAAGCATTAATATTTGATAGTTAATTAGAAATAAGTAAAATACAACTGGGAACATAACACAATGACAGATTAGCTACTTGTTGATGATAAACAAAGCAGTGCTGCCACCAAAAAAATATTTTAGTTCCAATGGTTACCACGACAGACTCTTTTTTGCCAACCTATACTTGCTTGTTTCTTTACAGTGTTAAACATTTTGTCTAATTGCACACAGATCAAAATCGTCTAATTCTTTCTTCCGCCAACTGTTTTGGTGTTTGTCGAGGTGTAGAAAAAATCCTTAATTTTTTTCACCTTCATTAACAACTTCTCTACTTGTACTGTGAGATTTCCCTTGGAAAAAATATAAAGACAATCATATTAATTCCATGTATATTTTTCAGTTTCAAGTATCAACCATTAAGAGTCAACGTACACCCGATTTGTCAAACTAGAACACATAACCTCAATAATCTATTAGTAAATAAAACACTTAAATGGCTTGAAACTTATAATACCGATAAAACTTAGTATTAGAAAAGAAAAACAGTGACTGGCATTTACTAAAAGATACATTTCTTGGATAAATACCTTGCATGCAGTTCTTTCGAAAACATTGCCGATCGGAGACAAAATTTGTTCCACTGCAGATTCCGCAAATATCTTACGAAAACTTGATATATCACAGCTCACACCACTACTTCTTATTGTTTTATTCATTTTTTATATGTACAAAAGCATTAATAATTGATAGTTAAATAAAAATAAGTGAAATACAACTGGGAACTTAACACAATGACAGATTAGCTACTTGTTGATGATAAACAAAGCAGTGTTGCCACCAAAAATATATTTTAGTTCCAATGGTTACTACGACATACTCTTTTCTGCCAAGCTATACGTCGTCAATGGTCGAACCGTAGTATTGTTTCTGGAGCGCTGTCAAATAAACATGATTCATCCATCTCACTCATTCTCTGCTTTCTGGCTTGGAAAAAGCGCGGGAACCTTGAAATAATAGGCGGTCTTTTTTTTAATTCTTGTAATTTTACTTTAATTTTAATTTAGTTTGTACATATTTTCCTGTTTTTATTCTATTAACTTAGTTTATAAAACAAGATTTAAGATGCCTAAGAAAAGAAAAAAACCCAAACAAGATCCTGGTGGAGAAATTGTTACTGGTCCTCCGGATTCATCTTCGGAGACAAGTGAGTCTGACTACGTCGACTCCTGCACTGTGGAAGAAAAGGCTACAGAGAAGTATGCCCCGTATAGGGTTACAGACTACAGTCGCAGGTACCCTGAGGATGCCGTAGCTGGGTATGACTTTATTGTATTTATCGAGAGCACAAATGAAGAACAACCAATAGGCCAAAGAGATATGATGTACCTGAGTGGATGCTTCACTAGATTTGTTAAAGGGATTAAGTACTTGAAAAAAATTAACAGATACAAAATCGGCGTAGTTTTCGATCGCCCGAATTTAGCCAATTCATTCTTGGACAATGTTACTTTTCTGAAAGAACAGTCGATCAAAGCGTCGATTCCGGCTGGAACGACAGAATTGTCTGGAGTTATCACGTCAGTACCTACGGATATGTCAAACAAAAAAATTTTTAAGGCAATATCAAGTTCAAAAAAAATTATAAGCGTTAGAAGAATAATGAAAAAAGTTAGAGTGGGTAGCTCATCTGAACTACAGCCTACCCAAACTGTAGTTATTACTTTTGCTTCATCTACATCTTTACCAGATTACGTTCATATTAAGATGTGGCGGCTTTCAGTACTGCCCTATATTCCACCAGTCAAGCAGTGTTTCCGTTGCTTACGTTTTGGGCATTTAGCCAAATTTTGTAAAAATTCGCAAAGATGCTCAGTATGTACTGAGGGTCATTCCTTCAAGGAGTGCTCTGTACCTGCTGAAAAAGCTGTATGTGTTCATTGCAAAGGTAATCATTTATCCATATCTGGCCAATGTCCCATTAAGAAAAGAAAGATTGCTGAAAGCAGAAATACATCGAAAACCCCTTTTTCGGACTTATTTAATAAAGCTAATTTGTCTGCGTCAGGATGACTGGACCAAGAGCGATTTTGGAAGTTTGAGTAAAACCAAGTTTTAGTACCTATTTGGTACTATTTGGTACCAGACATCAAATAATTTGTACCTCGCTAAAGACGGAAAATTATTACGAGGAAAGTGGCCAGCCATTCTGAGTTCAGAATGGCTGGACCAAGTCTGTTTCACCTAGTTGTAGGCGCTATAACTAGTTCATCTTTATGTTAAAATTTGGTACCTCATTGGTTCCTCCACATATGTTTTTCTTACATTTTTTCGATAAGCCAAAAAAAAGTTACACCTAGAAGAAATTTTGCTTGTAATCTGGAGCACGTTGGTTTCTCCTAGTTGTAGGCGTTATAATTAGTTCATCTTTTTGTTAAAATTAAGTACCTCATTGGTACCTCAACATATGTTTTCCTTAAATTTTTTCAATAAGCCAAAAAAAAGTTACAGCTTGAAGAAATTTTGCATGTAATCTGGAGCACGTTGATTTCTCTTAGTTGTAGGCGTTATAATTAGTTCGTCTTTTAGTTAAAATTTAGTACCTCATTGGTACCTCAACATATGTTTTTCTTAGGTTTTTTCGATAAGCCAAAAATAAGTTACACCTACAAGAAGTTTTGCGTATATAAAATAATGTATATTTTTGTACTAAGAAAATTACTAAAAATAAATCATAACACACATAAATATAACATATATTTATACATTAATAATATGCATTGATACATTAATATTTTTTTGCATATAAATAACAGTGTGCGTACATTTTGTTCTTACTAATTGTGATTCTACTTGACATGTCGTCGTAACATTGCCATTTGGACCCTCTGCGGCAATGTGATTTGTAATGTCCCACGCCTTTCGGAGTCGAACGTGGCACAAATTCTATAACAGACAAAAGGTGGTACTCTATTCCTTTTAATGTTATATTTTTCCGTAAATCATTAATGCAAATTTCGACGTCGGAATTGGGCCCAAAAGCAGCAATATCTTTTAAATTATAATCTAAGCACCTTATGCCTTGACAACCAGAAAGTCTACAACTCGACATATTTCTGTTACTGTTTAGCATCGAATTTGCAGATTCACTTAAGATGGCGCCGACCAAACACGGCGCGCGTCAAATAGGTATTAACTACAGCGCGCTAGTCATGTCTGTCGTCACGCACACATTGACAAGTTTGCTCGAGGCCCGCATGCAGTTGCACGACAAAAGGTGGTAACCTAGGATTTTTAAAATTTTATTCGTTGTGTTGAGTGACTTGATAATTATTTCGATGAATTATGTAGGTACACCAAAATTGGTTATTGGTTGGTTGGTTTGGTTATAAATCCAAAAATTAAATCTAATAATATGTATTATATAAAAATTAACGTTTGTAGTTTACAGGATGGGTAATGTAAGTATAACTACAGTACAATATAGGAAAATACCTAAATTATCTGTCTCTTACTACTCATTCGTTTGCTAAATTTTAGCATTATGAATTTTACTTGCACGCTCGGGAATTTTACTCGGTAAGTAGGTAGGCAGGGTAGATGGTAGGTATTGTAATAATAAAACCAATTTGTGATATAAAAAATCTATAATTACCTAATGTAATGGAAACCTTGCCTACTATTACAAAAACATACGATAAGCATAGAGAAATGTGGTATATACTATGTAAAGTGTAACGGAAAGGTGTGGCCATATTATAAAAATTGCTTCTGCCCATGAAGATAAACAACTTTTTCCAGGGAAGGTAAATTAAATTTAATGTATAATGTTACCATAAGCTGACTAAAATTTGTGTCGGGAAATTTCCTGTTTTTTTTTTAAATTATTGAATAAAAAAGACAGGTTTATATCATTCATTTTAAAACCATGATTGATATTTCCAACCATAAGGACAATTACTATACGTATAAAACATGCTTATTTGTAGTTTGAACTTGATACTGATGGTGGATGTGTTCATGCGATTTATTGCGCTTTTCCTTTCGTTGTTTCTTATAGCGAAATTGAAAGAACCGGGTATTTTATTGTGTTATAAAGAGTTTTCGTTAAACAAATAGTAAAGAAAAAACAACATTATAATTTTAAGATACTAGGAAGTACCGTAATTAAACACGTGCAAAGTAATTACAACAAACAAATTAAAACATTTCTAAGAATTCCAAGGTAAGTACGGAATATTTACTAATTTGTATCAGTATTTGGTTTGAAGGTCAGTGAAATTAATGTTTATTGGGGTCTAATAAAGACGTATTGTTTTGCTATTGAGAGTGGCTGCTGCACTATAGTGTTTCGATGCAAGCGTAACAATGTAAACCGAACAACAAACCTTAGCAATTTCTGTTTTAAAGAGTTTTTCGTTAGATATACTACATGATACCCTTAACATTGAATCCACTATCTCCGCCTCTATCTCTTGGATTTTAAAATGAATGCCAAATTTGCAGTCACCACCCCCCAAAAGCCACGATACCCATATTGAATGTTAGAGAAAAAAAAATTAAAGTAACTAATATCCCAAAATATAAATACGTACTTTTTATGATAATGGATTTTTTTACGGAAATGAGCGCTATTTTTTCTTAAAATATCTGATCTTACGCTTTCCCATGTTCACTAAAACAAATATTTAAGAAAAATGTTACAATAATATGTAAACCGGAAAAAAAATACAAAAAGTAAAATTTAGATATGCCTACTAAATATAAGTCATACTAAAAAAAAACACAAATGTGACTTACGCTATTCAACTCTTTGCGGCAATGTATACGTACACAATAGATCGCGAATTATCGCTATCGGTGCATCGCTCCACGATGAGACGTGACCACTGTCCGAGCTCTCAGGGACGACTGAATTTTCGACCCATGTACGTTGAGAATGACTCAAAACAGCGCGTGAATCAAAACAAAAGTTAATAATAAAATAACTAAGTGACATTTCGAAAATGTAATAACCATAAATTGTAATATGATAGTTAGAGATTAATATGAATTCAAGTTTGTGAAAAATTTAACAGTTTACTATCAAAATTCAACTAAACACGAGCATCCTATTCTAAGATTTTTGTTCAACTTTACGAATTTTCGTTTATTAAATTATACAATATTTTTAATTTTTGCCAACTATAATCGGTTAACACATTCATTGCGGTGTTTATTACATATTTTTTATGGTAATTAAGGTAAAAGTATTGTTTGTATCACTATAACAGTGACGACTGTTTTGGATTATTTTGCTCTGCTCCCCCTTAAGGTGTTTTTTTTAATCAAGTGGCAAAAAAGCACATTTCCTACTAACTTTGTTTAAAGGACAGTCCACATTTGAAAACGTTTACTAACTTCGTTCAGATATATTAAAAAAATATTTTGAAATAGTATATGACAGAGATAAAGTTTACGTGAACTATGAATGCAATGTTGAATATATATATGAAAAAATATTGTTAGAAAAACTATACAGCGCAGAGATAAAAGAGTCTTGTACAAATGTGGACTGTCGTTTATAAATAAAAAGTAGGAAATGTGCTTTTTTGCCACTTGATTTTAACAAAAACACCTTAAGTGAGTCTGCAAATTCAATACTAAACAGTGACAGAAATATGTCGACTTGTAGACTTTCTGGTTGTCAAGGCATAAGGTGCTTAGAATAGAGTACCACCTTTTGTCTGTTATAGAATTTGTGCCACGTTCGACTCCGAAAGGCGTGGGACATTACAAATCACATTGCCGCAGAGGGTCCAAATGGCAATGTTACGACGACATGTCAAGTAGAATCACAATTAGTAAGAACAAAATGTACGCACACTGTTATTTATATGCAAACAAATATTAATGTATCAATGCATATTATTAATGTATAAATATATGTTATATTTATGTGTGTTATGATTTATTTTCGGTAATTTTCTTAGTACAAAAATATACAATATTTTATATACGCAAAATTTCTTGTAGGTGTAACTTATTTTTGGCTTATCGAAAAAATCTAAGAAAAACATATGTGGAGGTTCCAATGAGGTACTAAATTTTAATGAAAAGACGAACTAATTATAACGCCTACAACTAGGAGAAATCAACGTGCTCCAGATTACATTTACATGCAAAATTTCTTCTAGGTGTAACTTTTATTTGGCTTATCGATAAAATCTAAGAAAAACATATGTTGAGGTACCAATGAGGTACTTAATTTTAACAAAAAGATGAACTAATTATAACGCCTACAACTAGGAGAAATCGACGTGCTCCAGATTACATGCAAAATTTCTTCTAGGTGTAACTTTTTTTGGCTTATCGGAAAAATTTAAGAAAAACATATGTTGAGGTACCAATGAGGTACTTAATTTTAACACAAAGATGAACTAATTATAACGCCTACAACTAGGAGAAATCAACGTGCTCCAGATTGCATGCAAAATTTCTTCTAAATGTAACTTTTTTTTTGGCTCATCGAAAAAAAATAAAGAAAAACATATGTTGAGGCACCAATGAGGTACTAAATTTTAACTAAAAGACGAACTAATTATAACGCCTACAACTAGGAGAAATCAACGTGCTCCAGATTACATGCAAAATTTCTTCTAGGTGTAACTTTTTTTTGGCTTATCGAAAAAATGTAAGAAAAACATATGTTGAGGTACCAATGAGGTACTAAATTTTAACTAAAAGACGAACTAGTTATAACGCCTACAACTAGGAGAAATCAACGTGCTCCAGATTACATGCAAAATTTCTTCTACGTGTAACTTTTTTTTGGCTTATCGAAAAAATGTAAGAAAAACATATGTTGAGGTACCAATGAGGTACTAAATTTTAACTAAAAGACGAACTAGTTATAACGCCTACAACTAGGTGAAACCGACTTGGTCCAGCCATTCTGAAGTCAGAATGACTGGCCACTTTCCTCGTAATAATTTTCCCTCTTTAGCGAGGTACAAATTATTTGATGTCTGGTACCAAATAGTACCAAATAGGTACTAAAACTTGGTTTTACTCAAACTTCCAAAATCGCTCTTGGTCCAGTCATCCTGACGCAGACGCTAATTTCCCATCACTGAACAAATCGGAACATTCGACAGATATTATAAACTTGATGTTGTCTAATAGCACAGCATTAAGTTTGTTGACAGAATCTATTGTTAACTTGATTAAGTTAAATAAAACACAAAATGAAAGTATTTGTACACAAACTATAACATCTGCTATTAGAGAGACTATTAAAGGTAAAAATATTATAATATAAAATTCACTAACAAAATTTTAAATATTGCTCAGTGGAATGCACAAAGTTTGCTAAGTAATAAACTACAGTTTCAGCAGTTTCTCTATAATAATGACATACATTTAGCTTTAGTTTCAGAAACATGGTTAAAACCACACATACAATACAACATTCGTGGCTATACCACAGTTAGGAATGATTGTGGTAATGATCACAATGGTGTTGCTATATTTATACGTAATGGCATTGAATTTAGATTATTAGACACATATTTTGACGATTCTATTCAAAATATTGCAATTAAAATTAATAACAAATACATTTCAGTAGTTAGTTTTTACAGTCCTGGAAATTGCAGTCCTACTTTTGAAAAGAACAAATTTGATTCACTAATAAATAGTATACCTAAACCATTGATAATTGCTGGGGACTTTAATGCCCATCACACTTTTTGGGGTTGTTGTAGTGACGACTCTCGTGGCAGAGCTATAATGAATTCCATGGATGAAAATGACTTGATACTCTTAAATGATGGTCAGCCAACTACTGTAGGGTCTCATCTATGGAGACCAAATGGTCTTGATTTAACTATGGTTTCTTCTTCCTTGGCTTTGTCTTGTGAATGGCAGGTTTATCAGGATTCTATAGGCAGCTATCATTTGCCTACCATTACAAAATATGTTATAGATACTGCTAATGATGTGGATTCTTCTAATGTTTCAAATATTCCTCTTCATTGTAATCTGAAATTAGTTGATTGGTCTATTTATAAAAAGATTGTAAATGACATGATGGAAAGTTTTCAGTATAATAACTCGAGTCATATTGATACATATAATAATTTTTGTTCAATAATTCTACAAGCAGTTCAGATGTCAGTAATCAGTTTTAATAAAAACAATACCACTTGCGACTCTCGCAGATCTAGGAGGAAGCTTCGACTCCCTTGGTGGAACGAGAAGTGCACTAGAGCTGTACAAGATTGTAAGCAAGCATACATCTTATTTAAATCAAATCCTTGTCTAGACAATTTTATAAGTTTCAAACATATGCAAGCCCGAAAAAAACGTATCCTACGACAGGAGCGTCGTGCATGTTGGTTAGAGTTTTGTCATTCTATTAATAGACTCACTCCAATGAGTCAAGTTTGGGCAAAAATGAGGAAGTTAAAAAATGTTTCTACAAATAGCAGTTTGTTTTCTAGTTATGAATGGATCTCTCAATTTCTGCATAAGTATACTCCTGATTCAGTTCAGAATTTTTACACAGTCAGTCACAATAACTTACAAAATTGCACAAATAATTTCATGGTGGAAACTTTTTCTATTGAAGAGCTAAAATCTGCTTTAAGATCAAGAAGAGATTCGGCATGTGGCTTAGATTGGCTCTCATAGAAAATGTTAAAATTATTAAATTCACACAGTTTGTCTATATTTTTAAATATTTTGAATTCACTTTGGCATTGTTCTATTATTCCTGAGGAATGGAAAACAGATTGTTTAATACCTATCCTGAAACAGGGTAAAGACCCTAACAGCGCTGACTCATATCGTCCTATTACTCTAAGTTCGTGTGTTGGTAAAATATTTGAACAGCTTCTAAAACAACGTTTGATATTTTACATTGAAAGTAATAGTCTACTACCTTACAATCAATTTGGCTTTCGATGTGGTCGTTCTGCTCGGGAAAGTCTTAGTCATTTATCTCTGGATATACACAGTGCTCTTGTCGAGCATAAAATGTTGGGATCTGTTTTCTTCGATATTGTTGGTGCTTTTAATAATGTAAATTTAAGTACATTGTCATCCATTCTCCTTTCACTAAATGTTCCTGAAAAAATAGTAAGTTGGATTTTTGAGTTTTTAAATGAACGTAAATTGTATGTAAAAGTCAATAATCAATTAATAGGACCTAGGTATTCTTATAGAGGAGTTTCTCAAGGAGGAATATTAAGTCCTCTATTATTTATTTTATATATTGCTAGATTAAATAATGTGCTGGGTAGTGATGTCTGTAATTTACAATTTGCTGATGATTTGGTTGTGTATTGTTCAGGAGAAAACCTTAACAGCATTGAAACAAAACTCAATGCTAGCTTGGAAAAATTGGGACATTATTTTGAAAGTCTTAGTTTGGAGGTCAGCTATGAGAAAAGTAAGGTTGTTGTCTTTTCCAAAAATGTTGTTGGTTCTCCTAGTATTAAAATTTATTACAATAATAGCCTTATGTTAGTGGATAGTTCCATAAAATTTTTAGGTGTTACTTTTCTCAGTAATTTTAAATGGAATGTGTATGTTGATTACTTAGCAAACAGAGCATTAAAAGCTTGCAATATTTTGAAATCTCTCGCTGGCACTTATTGGGGTGCTGATCCAGGGACATTACTGATTTTATATAAGTCCTTAGTAAGAAGTCACTTCGAATATGCATTTTTTTGCTATAGTGGTGTACAAAAACTAGTAGAAAAACTAGACAAAGTGCAAAATAGATGCTTACGTATTATTTTGGGAGCTATGTGTTCAACACCTATAGTGTCAATGCAAGTCGAATGTAGTTTGCCTCCATTGATAATTAGATTCAATTACCTCAGAACAAAATTCTTCATTAAGATTTCTTCTATCAGTGATCATCCTCTTCTATTGCAGTTAAAGAAGGCTATTAATGGGATCAATCCCCCTTTTCTAGTACAAGGTTTATCTGAAATTTTAAAAGATTGTTCTAATCAAAATTATTTTTCTAGCTCCATTTGGCCTTGTTATTTATATTCCTATGAATCAAAGTATTGTCCATTTAAAATAGTAATTAATGAATCTTTGAAGTTTAAAGAGGATGTTTACAGAATGCTTGAGGAATGGAATGGTTACAATCAATTGTACACAGATGGCTCAAAAAATGATAATGCTGTATCTATGCCTATTTATGACGTTCAGGCTCGAAGTGGGTTTGGAAATAGGTTGTCTTCAGTAGCAACTGTGTATACAGCAGAGGCTATGGCAATACTCAGTGCTTTAGAGTATATTGAGACTAGGCAAGAAAATAAATGGATTATTATCACTGATAGTATGAGTGTATTGAGAGCACTAGAAAATCCCAGTTGTAATGCAAAAACAAGTTACATAATTTATAATATCAGAGAAAAATACAATAATTTACATAAGTTCAAAGATATCGTCCTTTTCTGGACTCCTTCACATATCGGGGTAGTTGGAAATGAACAAGTTGATTACCTGGCTAAATTCATTGTTAATCATCATCAGGAATGTCCAATTTTGCATAAGCCCATTCCAAATTCAGATGCGTTGACTTATTTCAAATCAAAACTGGCACGTGAATTTCACAATTTCTGGCAGCATGTAGTTGAAACCAAAGGAAAGTGGCTAGCTGAAATTAAAACAAAGATTTCTCCTCCTTGGTTTACAGGAGAAAATATCTATCGGAACAGAAAGTTTTATACAACGATTTGTCGTACGGCTAGGTCACTGTCGATTTAATGCACATCTGTTTAGAATTGGCATTCTGTCTTCCCCAAATTGTGATTATTGTAATTCTGCTATACAAACATTGGATCACATTGTATTTGATTGTCCTAATTTTGCTCTTCAAAGGATCATTTTAGTTGATCGCCTGCTAGGTATTTATGAAAATGCTGAAGATATCCCGCGCTCGCTTCAGCAACTTTTGACGAAAAAAGATTGTTTTTTACCAATTTACGATTTTATTGTATCAACTGTTGATGAAATTTGAATTTGACAACTACTACACTTTTGACATAAAATTATAATGATATTGAGATATTGAGATAATATTAAATAAAACATGAAAGAAGACTCGGCTCCGGTCTAACAAAAGGTACTGAACTTGAATATATTAAAAGAAGACTTGGCTTACGCCTAACTATTGGTTATTGAAGACATTGATAAAAATAAGACTTGGTTTCGGCCTGACTATTGGATATTGAAGACATTGAATAAAGAAGACATGGTTTCGGCCTTGATTATATTATAGAAAGACAAGAAAGAAAAAAAAAAAGAAGAATTGGAAGAAAAAGAAAACTAAATCAGACTTGGCTGTATGGGCTCAGCTCCCTTTGCCTGTCCCGAAGAGGGACGAAAAGAACCAAAAAAGAAAAAAAGCTTTCTGGCTTTCTGTCAAGTGTCAACTGTCATGTCATAAAATGTCAACAAATTCCACCTCTATCGAACAACGACCGATGGACGTCGGGTAATTTGTTAGGGTTTTGTTTTTAATATTTACCGTTCTGATCTTCATTACACAAAACGGTTAAACGTATTAAAGTGTATTAGAAAATAATAGTGGTTAGTGTTCTCATTCTTCCTATTATAGATGCGCAAATGTGTTTGTGAATATGTTGTCGAGATTTCACAATTACCACGGATCAAATATTATTTTATTCGACGATAATACCGTTGCGTATAGAAAAGCGAGCTTTGCGCATGGCTTAACTTTCAGCGAGAGACCCCTGCTGCCTGGGGAAATATTTCTGGTGGAAATAGAAAAAACTGAACGAGGTTGGAGTGGTCATATGCGTCTTGGGCTGACATTGCTCGATCCTCAGACGGCTGCACTGGGTGATAAAGGATTGCCACAGTATGCGCTGCCTGATCTTGCAAACACTGGCATGTCATGGATATATCCTATTTCAAAATCACAGAACAATGTGCTTGTAGAACTTGTGAATCAAGTAGCTAGTGGGCGGAGGGAGATCGAGCCGCGCGTGTCCGTGCTAGGTGACGGGCACGTCGTGAAGACGCCGCGCGGCTTGGTGTCAAAAATGCTTCTCAGATCACAAACACTGTCACAGAATGGAACCCCACAAGGCATATTACCTATGGATGCTGGCAGTCGCATAGGTGTCATGTTTGTCCCCTGTGCCAAAATGAGCAATGATGAGCCGGACTTAGCAGAAATGCATTTTATAATAAATGGTGAGGACCAGGGGCCCTGCACAAAGGCCATCCCATACACCAGGGGACCACTACATGCAGTTATTGATGTATATGGCACTACCAAACAAGTGAAGATAGTTCAACTGTACGGAGGTGAGTGAACCATTGTCATTGAATCTGATTAAGTTATTGTTTAAGTTGAGACTATGCCAATATTGTTTACAAAAGTATAAACAATTGTTTATTTTCTTAATGCAACTTGTCTTCTCATTATTTTCTCATCACTTTGTGAAAGTGGTTCAGTCTCTGCAACAGTATTGTTTTTTGGTATAATTATTAACATGTATTCTATTATTTGTTTCAGTGAAACCATTACAAGTTGTTTGCAGAGATGCAATTCTACAATGTGTGAATAATGGCTCGATAAAGGCTTTACCTCTGCCAAAGTGTTTAAAAGACTTTTTACTTTCATAGAGTTGGGCTTAAAGCAAAAAGTGAAATGGTTGACAATAAGGCTGTTAAACAACTGTTCTTTTTAAAAACAATGACTGGGTGATATTGTAACTATTTAAATTTTTATATCTTACAAATTTAGATTTAGAAATGAGTGAAAATTTTCATCATGGCGGCATTTGGTGGACAAGAGCTTTGTAAAAATGAATAATACTTTATGACAAAACTCCTTTCAAACAAAAAAAGAATTTTGCAAATCCGTTTATATATGACGGAGTTATGGCTGAACATACATAAAAAAAAAAATATATAAACATCCGAATTGATAACCTCCTCCTTTTTGAAGTCGGTTAAAAACAAGTATTAATTTGAAAGCCAAAAAGGAAAAAGTTGATGGGAAATGGGTAAAAATTACTGTTGAAGTTAAATTTATTTTTCCGACTGCTTATTGTGTTTGAAATCAAATATTTATTTATTTTGTAAATATTTATCATTGGAATTCTCAGAATCAGAATAAAACTAAATACAGGTCAATTGTTGTAAATACGGGTCTATTATTTAGTGATGGTGCTTCAAGGCTGCTTTATAAAGTGGGACAACAATATCTGATACTTAAAATGAGAGATAGAAAAAGTGTAACTGTTTACCATCACTAAATAAAGGACCATTATGTGTCACCCAAGATTTTGTAAATGGTTGACGGTTAGCTTTAGATGTGGGAAACTAGGTATGTTGATGATAGAATGATAATAATGATTCGCAATAATTATATGAATGTGCATATTATGACCTTAGGCTTTATAAAAAAACGTATGTAATTACCAGTGATTTGTACTGGTGCAAATGTAATTTGTACTGGTTAATGTTATCAAGTTATCTTTATTTAATTAAATATAATTTTAATAATGATGCGGGAAGCACAAAACCGATCGAAGTGGCGGAGCTTGGGGGAGGCCTATGTCCAGCAGTGATGATGAATTTTAACCTTATGATTTTGATAGAATGCTTGTTCTTCATCTTAAAGAAATCTTTCGATTTCTTTAAAATTGAATGTTGTGAATATTCAGGATGCAGAAATACATTAGGTATTTTTATAAATAAAATTTTAGTTTTTATTATGCTTTTCTTTAGTGGTACTTGTTATTCATTTTTATTAAGAACTTTCTAAATGGAACAAATAGAAGCAAATCACTGGTAAATCTAATTTTGATCTGCAGTAGACTATTTAAGGTGTTACATCTAGTTAACGGCCGAAAAAAAGCGTGTTTTTGTGATTTATTTTTTGGTAAAATGATTGCAGGTTTCACTGTTTTTTTTTTTTCATAGTAAACAAAAACCGAAACATAATCAACAATATACCCTTATTGTTGATTATGTTTCGAATTTTTTTTTATTGCAATAAATTTACAAATGTATCAGATAAAATATTTCCTGGACCGCTGTTAAAGAAAGACCTTCCGCGGTGACCACTGTAACTTTTCTACTGGTCATCTGAAATAAAAAAAAAACAAATTTTAATATACGAATTACGTTTTTGTATTGTTTTATATAATCTTTAATCAATTTGAAAAATTATCAATTTTTGAAAAAATGGTTGGCGATCGAAAGTGAAAGTCTAGATTTTGGTGGAAAAAAATCACTTCATTTTCCTTGATTTAAAAAGTACCTATGCATCGAAAAAAAACTAAACACAAAAACACGCTTTTTTTTGGCCGTTCACTAGATGTAACCCCATAAGGAAATCACTGTTATTACATTTTTTAAATACTCTATTGACAACCACATAAATTTTAAGAAACAAAAACACCAATAGCCTAAGTGCAATAAAAAAAAAACGATTCATGCAGGCTTGTTTTAAAGCTAAGGACATAAAAGACTACAGCACATACATGCAACTCATTTTTTTAATGTGATTACCGTTCCGAAATAGAAATACAATAATTGTTATTCTATTTGAATAATATTGTTGAAGCGTCCATGAAAAACTTTTCAATAAGTAAAACGAAATTAGTCTCATTTTATGAATGGTTAAGTAGATACCAATATGATACGAAAATTATGCTAAGTTAATAAATGAATTAGGTAACTTTTTGGCATTATTGCTTATAATGTAAAAGTACGACAAGAATATTTTCTTGTTTTATAAAAATATTCTACTGGTCAAACCCAATCTTTAGATAAACTAGTAGGAAAATGAGTGGGTTCTAGGACAGTTCAGATGAATTCCTAAGTTAGGCTGAACAGTACTGCATCAACTGTAGGCGAGGCGTATACGAATTTGCTTAGCATAGGCAGATAGATGGACTTAGGGCAAGATTCACAGAGCGCATTTTGACTTCACTTTGGTAAGTAAAGTAAGCATTTCATACGAATTCGTAAGAAGCGCTTAGACGAATATGAAGATTATACATATTTATCAGTTAAGGTTCATATTTGGTATGAAATGCTTACATTATTTCATAATTAATTTTATTAGCTCCGAATGACCGTGTTCTACTCATTGCTCGGCTCGCCTAGCGTAGATGCAGCTTTAGTTCTCTTTGAATGAACTATTTTTGCCCTAGTCCTAGACCATTAAGTTTATCCAAAAATCGGGTTTGATCAGTAATATAATCCACAAAACAGACATTTTACCCAATTATGTTTACCACATCACATGTGTGACTATGAATGATAGGCTGAGGAATGATGTGATAAGAGAACGGTGTGGTTTAAAAGAAGATGTACCTAGTGACAAAAATTGAAAAATTATGCTTAGATGGTTTGGTCATGTTGAGAGGATGAATGAAGGGCGACTCACAAAAGGTATTTACAAGGCAGATGTGAGTGGAAACACCGGGAGGGGACGTCCTAGGAGGATATATAGTGACCTTATTGGTGATGTTCTTCAGAAAGGTCAGGTGCGTAGTACTCGCAACCGGCGTGTGTGTATGACCCAAGGGCGGATCCAGGGGGTGGGTCATGGGGGTCATGACCCCCCCCTGGGCTGGGTCCACCGTCGACCACTATTTAAAATTGTTAAAAATAGGTAATGGTTTTAAGTACGGATATATTTTTTGTCACAATATAGATTTTATGTAAATACCTTCAATATTTAATCAGTTTATTATAAACTAGCTTTTGCCAGCGGCTTCGCCCGCGTGGAGGTCGGAAAATATCCCACGGGTACGTACTACCGGGATAAAAAGTAGCCTATGTCCTTTCTCAAGCTCTAAACTATCTGTGTACCAAATTTCATTTAAATCGGGTCAGTAGTTTTAGCAGGAAAGCGAGACAGACAGACAGAGTTACTTTTGCATTTATAATATTATAGTGTGGATTAATATTTTGTATGATGGCAAACGCATTATTCGGGAACGACCGCATCGAAAAGAACAGTGGCGAACTCCCAAACAAAGGGAATTGTCCAGACTTTGCCAATTTTAAACGCTCTGCTATACAAAAATGTAATTTACCAATAATTTTAATTATTTTATTAAATATCTGATGCTAATAACTTTGTATGAATAAGCACTGTAAAAAATCTTTTTTTTTTTGGTATTTTTAATGATGTGACCTAGTCTTTTTTTTTGGATGGGAAATCATCAAATGACGTCTCCCGCTCTGGGCGGAGCGGGAGGGCGTGTGAGGCGTGACTTTTACTGACCAAAACCTACCCTTGTTCTTTCAGTTGCCCATATGCCAGGGCCACGGTAACTCTTTCTAACGAATCTCGCGACCCTGGCAGGTGTGACCAAGTCTTTGGCTTTGAATTTGACTTCATTGTCGCCAAAAAAAAAAAAAAATTGCATAAAGAATACATTCAAATCGATTTAAAGTGTAGGGTAATCTCTCCACTGTATTTAATGCAGTTTTTATTTAAGGCTATCACATTGCCCGATGACTTTGACGATTTGACCTCTGTACTAGTATTTTTTCGTTTGGTGCCATCTACCATAGCAAAACACAAACGAACTGACGACTAAGCAAGAACACAGATATGTAGGTTTTTGTCTATTTTTATTCGCTCTCTGAGAGTTCTTATGTATTGTTATCCTCTACAATTAAACATTAATATTTATTTTGAATTAAATGATGGACTTTGCCTGCTGACCTAGCTTTCAAAAATTATTTTGTGTGATGATGACCAGGTAAGTGCTTATCGATTCTCAGTAACGGAGTTAGTTAGGATCACCAAACTTTTTCATGTGATGAATTTCGCCAGTTAATTTAATTGACCCAAACACATTCCCATCATTGAGTAAGAAAATTGGATGTCTGATGATGACTGGTATTATCTATAAAATATTGCAAGCTTACTCTATGACTGGTTCAGAAAGCAAAACGAAATTACAAACTACTTTATTTCTATGTACATAATTAATTTCTGTTCTTATTTTACGAAATATTTATATTTGTAATATTTACAATATTATTTAATTCAGAAATCATTAAAAACGTGAACTTCTAGATTTTATTTGGTGAAAATAACGCGCGTACGCGTACATCAGTGCCTTGACGGCTGCCGTGAGGGTGGACTTCACTGATGTATGGCGTCATTCGCGTCGCGAGTATACGTCACAAGAAAGCCACGGGTTTCTCGCGCAGTTTCGGGTTTTTATTTATTATTTAAAAATGAAAAAAGAAATAAGAAAAAGTAAACAATACAAATTATTAAATAAATCAGTACGCATATTTTGATATAAAATTCATGTCAAACGATTCAGCCGTTACTGAGACAATTTTCAATTTAGGTTGAAGGAGGACCTGTTTACTGCCAGATTTTTCTAAAATTTGGGAAAGTTTATTAAAATTATAAACAATACAAAGTATTTATCATGACCTATATTTAGTATGACTTGTATTTTTCGTATGAAAATCGCACGGTAGGATTCTTCAACAAAATTCGTTAAACATACGGTATTTTTCGGATTTCAGCAAGGTAATCCCCTTAATCATATTATTCAAAAATACTACAATAATATACGATATAAATGATTAAAGACTTAAAAATGATAAATTGAAGAGTGCATTATACCTGAAGAACTTATAAAACAATAATCGATTCCATATGTATCGATATACAATTATCTTTTTTTTTATTTGGCAAGTGTTTTAAAAATGTTGTGTTAATTGTCAAAATGACGAGTGCAAAAAAAAACAAAGTGAATGATAACTTCATTCACTTTCTTTTTTTGAATCGTGATTGTTGTTTTTGTAAGTTTTATTGCCATTACTTTAGCTGTTTCTAAATGGATTCCGATTCTCCCCTTCTTGACGACCCCGGCACTTCCGTGGACCAAAGTTCAGCCTTGTATTTATGATAAACCTGGCACATCTAAAGCAAGTTTTATTATAAGCATAAACAATTTCAATAAAATTTTAAAAATTATCTAAATATAAATCTTGATACAAAACTAGGTTTATATTGGCATTCTTACTGATAAGAACTATTCAATCAATCATATATTATATGCTGAACTGTTTGTTTATAAGTGGCCGAAGTCCCAATAGTCCATTGATATGGTATAATTTGAGGGCCGAATATTGCATGTCTTAGAGGACGCAATTTTATTTTTGGAACATGTGGGGGGTCAATAGAACGTTAACCTCAAGTTTGTGGGGTTGCGGCCCTTGTCCCCCGGCCGCCATCTTGGAAAAAAAGGTGCATACACATTTTTCGCGATATCTCAAAAACTATGCGTCTTACAAAAAAATTGTCAGAACATAATTTGTAGCAAATTATTTTGCCTACAAATATGTTTAACAACTTTTTGCCCTAAATTTAAAATTAAAGAAGTTATAAGCTAAAAAGTGAGAATTTTTTATAAAAAATATATTTTTTGCTCTATAACTTTTTTTTAATACATTTTACAAAAAAAAAAAATACCTCAGACCAATCTTGTAGATGCTCTTTTGAGATTTTTTTTTTTACTATATTTTTTCAATTTCATTCATTAACCCATTTGGACCCAAATACAAATGAAACAAAGATTTATGAAAAATTGTATATTAAATAAATAACAGGAGGCTTATGAAGGGAATTGAACAAAAAAACTTTAAAAAAATAATTAGTAAGTATTAAAAAATACACTGTCCTTGTACAGGGACAATGGACTCAAGAGTGGTATTTTTCAAAACAATTATTATTTTCAATGCACAAGGTTTTCATGCATTTTTTGCATTGCCATCGTAATTTTATGGCAAATAACGCATCGTAGTTGGTAGGCAGTCTCTGAGGAAAGTGTCCAACTCCATCTGCTGCCAGTCCTGGTACTGCGGACGATGGTTTTCGTCTTCGATCTTGGCGTCCATCAGATTTCCAGTAAGATCTCGTGATGGTACGACGAAATTGAAGCTGATCTATTATTTCTTCAAGCATTAGCAATAGCTAAATCAAACATATATGTAAACAACACCCACCACCATTTTTTACCGATCTATGGATCTGTATACTGCAACAGACTGCTCTGCTTGGTCGACACCACGCTTATTATAGTTTTGGAAAACGTGTGGGATGTCCATGTCTACTTTTTCTTCTGTAAACCGTCCCATCTCTTTACCTTGCCCAACGGGTGTACACTGTCAAAGTTGGTGCCCATAGTACACACGCTATTGTAAAGCCAACGACCGAACAAAATTTGATTAGTTGTATCAAATCTGTAATCATAATCAGCTCTATTCTTCTTTTTCATATCTTTGATCGATATTAGAGGACATTTTTTGGTTCTATTTTCACGAACAGTGCTCATTGCACCAAATCCGGACTCGCGCAGTTCTCGTAACAATCCATAACTGATGAAAAAATTTGACGAAATGACCAATATGCTCATTTGGACCGCATTGTGTTTTTTTCAGCAAAAATCTTTTAGTACAATAACTAAGTTTTCTTCGCACCTATTTAGATTTTCATCAGTCGACGCAATATTTTCGTAGGAGCTTTCGCATTTACGCCACTTTGGTTCAGTTGCCGGAGGGTTTCTAATTTGCTTTTATAAGGGCTCTTCATCACTGCTGTCCCAATCGTTATCACTTTGAAAAGCAAAAACATTTACTCTGCCAGGAATGTCCGGAGGTAATATATTCTGTTGGATGTTGTCTTCGTCCAACTCTTCTTCATCAGTGAGAATACTTGGATCTGGAGGAATAGCTACCAATTCATAATCAGTTTCCACATCGTCTTCTTCGTTCTAAATACTCTCCAGTGCTTTTTCAAGCCCTCGGTTATAATTTATTAGATCAAATTGCCTTTTAGTCATTATTGATAAGAAATAAGTGCTAAAAAAAAATAAAAAAAAATACAAATTTATTATAAAAATATAAGTGATGTGCCCAATGTCCCTATATAGGGACACTTGAATAAACTATGACCTCCCGTCAACCAAACTTCAAAATAAACAGGTATTATCAATTTATATTCTTATTGATAGTAATAACTAATAATAATCCCAAAAAAGTGATAAAAATTTGCATAGCAACATACAATAAAAAGCCTTACCTTGTGAAGATAATTTTTGTTTAAACTTCTGCGGACGAAATTAACAATTTGATCACCTTTTTCTAAAAAACTGTTAATAGTTAAAATAAAATTCATAAGATACACTACTTAGCATACGAAATTCAGTTTAAAACTAAAGACATCTAAAATATATGAAAACTTGTGGGTAGTTGAACAACTGTCCCTGTACAAGGACAGCGGATCCAAATGGGTTAAAACGCTGTTACAGCGCTCCAAAGTTGACCGGGTTCGTCAGTGCTCATGAGAATCCAGTCAAAACGAAATGTTTCACTTAGTTTTATGATCTTTTTTTATTGTAAATACATTCATATTTTTTTTTTTGTTAAATTCCTACCTACCACTTCACTTATTCATCACATTCTCTTTTCCCCGCCACCTATGAGGTAGAGTCTGTACCATTGTAATTAGATTCTGAGCCACAGCCTGGACCATCGAAGAGAAGTAGAATAGAGTAGCTAGCTAATAAGTAGTTGAAAATATTATGATGTCAAGAATTACATAATAAGCAAGATGTCTGTGGAGTACCACGGGGGACACCACCTACTGGGGATACCACGTAAAAAAAAACACGCCTACAGACTCTACCTTCTCTATCTTCTCTTATAACTACTTTAATTTTAAATTTAGGGCAAAAAGTCGTTAAATATATTTGTAGGCAAAACAATTTGCTACAAATTATGTCTCGACATTTTTTTTGTAAGATGCACAGTTTTCGAAATACCGCGAAAAATGTGTATGCACCCCTTTTTCTAAGATGGCGGCCGGGGGACAAGGGCGGCAACCCCACAAACTTGAGGTTAGCTTCTACTGACCCCCCCCGCACATATCCCAAAAATAAAATTGCGTTCTCTAAAAAATGCAAAGCCCATGTAACATTTCAATGGACTACATAAAAGTTGGTCAATGCCCTTTTAGTTGCCGTTTCTACCAGTTTTTGCCAGACTATACATACATTAATAAAATACCTACTTTTTACTTTTATGTATGATTATCAAAATTAAATTATAACTTCTTATGACTTGACCACGACTATGTGACCCCCCCCTGGCACCAAAGCTGGATCCGCCCTTGGTATGACCAATTGTATGAACCTTAAAGAGGCAAAAGGAGTGTGTAGAGATCGTAGCAGGTGGCGTTCCGTGGTTTCTGCCTACCCCCATGGGAAAATGGCGTGATTGTATGTATGTATGTTTACCACATCCCATTCCCATTTCTTCCCGTAAGAGGCGACTAAGGGACTCACTTGACAATGGGCAGCAGCGTTCTCTATGCATTTTACCACTATACTGCGATCGCCAACCTGCCTGCCAAGCGTGGCGATTATGGCAAACCCCTCAATATGAATGAATGATGATGTTTACCACAAAATTGTATATTTTTCTTGTGATACCTTTGTATATTTTTATTTTCATTCCATCGTATGTTATTAAAATGTAAACTTGTTTCATGTTACGATACTTTCATTTATAGTTTATTTAAAAAAAAGGCTGTAAGTATATACATTTTGCAACCTGGATTTGAAGAGCCGGTGTAGAAAAGATTACCAAATGTGCCAAAAGGCTAAAACACTGAAAGAGAGCCATACGTTAAATTCATATAAAATGCAGTCTTTTTTTTATTTGGACGGGTTATCATCAAATGACTTCTACCGCTCTGGGCGGAGCGGGAGGGCGTGTAAGACTTTTACTGACTAAAACCCACCCGTGTTCCTTCAGTTGCCCCTATGCCAGGGCCACGGTAACTCTTTCGAACGAATCTCGCGACCCTGGCAGGCATCGGTCCTAGCAGACCCCTTCAGTATTGCTGACATCTATTTGAGGCGCGCGTGGAACACTACGCGCCGTCGCACACTGGTCCCAAATTAAAAAAAAGTGGACATTGATAGTAGACCGCTGATATTTTTTTTTATTGTTGATACAATGATAACAGATAAGGCAAAAAAATATTATTGTCCTACTTCAAATACTTTTCTGTAAAAAAAATATTTCTTTTTTTTTTGTATGGGAGCGATTACATTTTACTCAATTTCTCAAAAACTTTAAGCGATGTGGAGATGGCAATCACATATGTTAGAAAACTAATAATTCTGAGTATTTGGCTCGAAGAAACTTATTGCTTATCTCTGCGTACTTTCGAGATAATAGTGACAGAAAATAACATTTTTTTTTTTATGTTAATTTTTTGCTTTTTTTTAATCATAGCCTTACTTTAGCACATAATTATTATGTATGCGTAATGTCAAATAAGTAAAAAGAGACTTCTCTGTAAAAGAGGTTATGGGGGCTCACTAATGACTGAAAAGCTATGACCTTTCTGAAGGAGTACTTTCATCAGTTCTAAAAAACAATCAAAATGAAGACATATTAAGCTGCAAACATAAAGTTGAATATGTTCACAAACGATTCTGAAAAAATATTATGGTGAAAGATTAATATTTGGGTCTATATTCTCTTGAGAAATCTCTATTTCCTCGTTTTCCAACGAAAGCAATTCATTGTTCAAGATCAAAGCACTAGCCTCTGGAAACAACTGTTTATGTAAACGAGCAAACTTTGGTTTGATATGGCTGATGTAAGGATCTGAGCTAATTAGAAAGCTGTGGATAATGTCTAAATTAGTCTGAACTCTACCGATTTTTCTTGTATGTGCCATTCTAACATTCCGGAAATCTTTATTCCTCGCTTCGGAAGCTTCTTCGGAAAGCATGCCTATCGGAATAAAGGAGAAATTTTCACAAATATCAGCACCGTGTATCAACAATTTATGGACACTTGAAGGCATGTAATACCATGGATATAAGTTTACATATAGCATTGCTGTTTCTTTACAATATTCCCTAAACAAGTTGGTATTAATAAGTTGACCAGATGAAATTGTTTGTAAAATGACTGCAAATCTCTTGATTAAATCAGGGTGGATACCCGTTATTTCAGCAGATACTTCATAATTTTCAAAAAACCTTCTTGCCGTGTTACCGTCATTGGTTGTACCAAATCCCTGTTTTACTATGTCAATTAACAAACCAGTTCTTTCCCGGAATTCTTCTTGTGTCAAATTCTTTTTAATTTCTTTTAACAATTTATCTTCTTTTCGTGCAGCCCACTTTTTGAAGTCTAAGTTGTACGAAATGTGTAAAATACATTCCATACATCTTATCCACATATGAAGCGAAGACAGACCATATTTATACATATCTTCTCTGATGAGTCTTTTGGATACAAAGTCCAAGTCATTCATTTTGCTAGGTGGGGTATTGCAAATATTACAAACAGCTGCAGAAGAAGTATTGGAAATCACAGTAGAAATTTTCCCATCAATCATAGTCATGTACAAATCATGTTTAATATCAAAATTATCTACAATTGTGGGAATAAGATTACGAATTTCTTCCTCTAAGGATGCACTTTCCTTCTTTATCAATTCATTTGTTTCTTTTGCAAATATAAAGCCAATTGGACGACAATAGTTTGTTTAAGAGGGAGCAGGATTTTGCCACAAGATAGTACCACTCTCTTCTTCCAAACGAAGCGGAACCAAACTAATCATGAAAACTGAAGAATCGTCAATTTTAGTGTCGGAGTGTGACTTTTGTTTATAATTACTTTGAGAAGATGACCCGTCAAAACCCCATTTGCTTATTAGTTTTAGCGATTTTTTGTCGGCAGAGTTGTGCTGAATTGTTTTTAATATCCTATTAGTTGTCAAATCTAGAAGCGATTGAAGTCTTATCTTAGCATCAGATTCAGTTACAGTTATGTCTGACTCTGGAGGATAACAAGTTTTTTTAGCTTCCAGGAGCTTTTAATAGGATGGAAGACCATACATTTTCTCTGAAGCAAGAATAGTTCTTAAATTTCGATATTGCCATTTTGACAAATTTGTTGAGGTGTAAAGCGCTAACGTTTTATCATCTGGTAAACACGGTTTGTCAGTCTTTTTAGCGAATAGTACATCATGTACCATCTCACATTTTTCCTTGTTTTGGCTGAGTTCGTTTAATATAGCTGCTAATTTTGTTTTTTTAGACTCTTTTAATTTGGCACATAAAGCATAAACTAATTCCTCCTCTGTGTGATCTAGAAGTGTTAGAGAACGCCTTTTCTTCTGTTTATCAGATATATCAACAAATGGTTTTTTACTTGTACCATAACTTAATTGATGAGTATCCACTTGCGTTTCGAAATTTGGAATTACTTCCTCGGCAACTTTAAAAATGCTGCTTAAATCGATATTTTGACATTTTGGCCAAACTATTTGGGATTGTAACCAGTCTGAATTTTTGTTAAGAAAGGTCTTTTGAGCTCTACTGGAAGCAGACCATCTTTTTGAGATATTACTTGAAAAATTACGACAAAATAATTTAATATTACTCAAATCTTCGGAAGACAATTCAACACCAATACGTTCAATAAGGACATTAAATAAAAATTCGACATTTTTAAAACCACCTCCTGATTTAAGAACAACGTATAAGTTGGTGACAATTACGGACATATTATAATTTTAAGGAAAATTGAAAACAAATTAGAATCAAAGATATCAAAGACAAAGTGACTTTGATTTTAACAAAAAAAAATACGAAAACAAATTCGACGAAAGAAAGACAAACAAAAATTATTTGATTTTAAAATCCAAAGATTCAAAATACAACAATAACAAAACAAACAAACAACAAGCATTTCTTCAAGCGCACAGAAAAAATAAGGACACGTCTTATCGCAACCACATTTAGTTGTACACTGAGTGAGGTGTACGCGCGCGATTCGTGACCGTATTACGTTACGTCATGAGAGGCGGCCATCTTGTTATCCCGGCAAACTCGCGTCGAAGCTCCATTTTGCTGGCCAGCGGACCTATTGCGATATGAGTAAGGCTATGATTAAAAAAAAGCGAACAATTAACATTAAAAAAAATTGTTATTTTCTGTCACTATTATCTCGAAAGTACGCAGAGATAAGCAATAAGTTTCTTCGAGCCAAATACTCAGAATTATTAGTTTTCTAACATATGTGAATGCCATCTCGACATCGCTTAAGGTTTTTGAGAAATTGAGTAAAATGTAATCACTCCCATACAAAAAAAAAAGAAATATTTTTTATAGAGAAAAGTATTTGAAGTAGGACAATAATATTTTTTTGCCTTATCTGTTATCATTATATCAACAATAAAAAAAAAATATCAGCGGTCTACTATCAATGTCCACTTTTTTTTTATTTGGGACCAGTGTGCGTCGACCCGAGTCTGGTCCTTACCGGGCGGCGAGCTGCCCATAGCTCACCACACGCAAGCTCGTACCTATGGTGCCCGGGAGTCCGCTATCGACTCCCGACACCCGGGGCGTCTCCTCCTGCGGCGGCTAGTGACGTGAGGGCGCTATTACTGCTCACACTTACTTTTTGTTACTTAGTGCATACACACTTGCGTCATTGGCAGGGGCAACCGCAGACTAAGTATAGAAAACATGCCGAATATCGAACATAAAACGATTATTCGGCACGTCCCTTATTGTTATTTTTCGGCACATCCCCATTATTTTACTTTCGCACAACAGAAAATATAAAATCAAGCGGTACCGACAAAATGAACGAGTCGTTCACATAGACGTAATAAAATCGCCACTAGGTTTTTTCGCGCCCTGTATTTTCAACTCTTGATGTTCAACCGGGTATTGAGAATCCAACAGATTGCATCTCAGCGCGTTGAAAATCGAACAGTGTGTTTTACTGTTCGAATTTAAATTTTCGGCGATAAGCAGTGCGTTGAAAATACATTGCGTAAAAAACTCCTGCCGCGATTTGTGACACGGCCGTGGGAACGTAGGCTCATAAGCTTGAGAAAAGTTGAATGTTGAGTTAAATGAAGATTTGTAATGTGCGGTCGGTGAATGTTGCTCTAAGTTGCGTGACGACGCGACATAAAATATAAGTGCTTTTGTATTCTTTTAAAAGTATCAAAACCAAGTATCTTGTATTTAAATGTGACCTACTTACTCATTTAAGTAGGTCACATTTAAATGACAAACGCAAAAAAAGCTTTGTCTTCATAAAGACCTCGTCTACATCGGCTCTGTTTAACTGGTAGCTATCAAATTTTATTATTCAATAAACAAAAATTCGCCTATCAAAATGGATTTTAATTGAAACTCATATTACTTTTAACACTTTTGTTTAATAAAATTTATGTAGGTACTGAAGTAAAACATAAAAACTAAATGATCCTTCTTTTATTTCTAAACTAAATTAAGAACCTACTAGGACTTCACTTAACAAAATATTGCTGAAAATAAAATTCGTCAAATGCATAGAGCACTCCTCTCTTTTTCAACTCGATGAAGAAGTTGAAGAACAAAAAATAAACGACATTTATTTTTCTATATCGATTGGTAGCGGTAAAGTTTAAGGTACTATTGTGCCACTCTCCGAGTCAAAATCTCTGTAATCCAACAGATTGTGCATCTCAACATGTTCACACCAGTAATCTAAGTACTTCGGGTTCAGAGTCCCTTTCCAATGCTGAAAACACAAAAATAATATAAAAATACAAAGCCTCTTTTCATAAAGAGAATACAGCAATGATCACCACGCTTGGGCAAAATGTATTGTACATTTCAGAGATTTCACGAGCTTTTCCTTCTCTGATGTCAGTAATGAGTATGACTAATGTGTAGCATATAAGATTATCTTTAAATTCAACCCATCCTTATCAGTAAGCATTTGTGTCATTATCCGGATCGGTTTCTTTTTTAAAATTTTATTTATTGGTACGGAATCCATTAAACTTCCGTCCATTGTATTTGTCTAGTGAACGATATCAATGACCGCCAACTCAATAAGATTCATTGCTAAATGCAGAATTCTTGTTATCCATAGACTACTGAGTACCTACTAACGATCGGTTCTGTTTCTCTGGCGATTCCAATATTAAACATTTTACCCCTATCCCACGAGTACCTACCTAGTAGGTTTTTGAGCACACCTCTTTAGTTTTGGGAATTGTCCGTAAACTAAAGAGGTGTGCCCAAAAACGCTTGGAGTAGTCAACGTCAAACGTGACGAAGAATTTTGCAAGTTCCTCAGTGCCTAAGACGTAGTCTTTGAACCATAATTGAAATGATGAATTCAGATTCTGCGGTTCAGTATGACCTTTGCAATAGTCATAATTGAATAAATTGCTTCAACCTAATTTGTCCAAAGTTACCGCGATACGGAAGACTCAAGTCGGTAATTCGGCTCAGTTTATTATGTGAATCACTTCTGCGTCAGTGAAAATTACAAGGGCACGTATCTACCCACATTCATCTCGGTTCTCAAGGTTACAAGACAATAGGTAAGCTACATCATTAGAAAGCTAATCTTTTGTCATTGTGACAATTACAAAATCTACTAGAACTTATTAACTCACAATTATAACTACGCAGAGATGACTCTAATATAAAAAAAATTGTTCTATCCCTGAAGTAGGTACCTTTACCGAATTCCCTTAATGAATAGTCTTAATTAATCTTAATTCGGGAGAAAATAAAATGTTACAGATTGGAGAGTGTGAAGAATACCAGTATAATGTAAACTCACTTCGTGTGGATGCTGAACCCAAAATACGAGGACCAGATGCGAGTTCTGCTTGGCAAACTCGCGAGCCTTGTTCAGGTAAGGCCCGATGTTTCTTCTCGTTTATGTAGTTGTAGTAGGCGTACATTAGATAATATCTAGAAATCAACAAAGTCTTAGTCGTTGCACTAACTATGTAGTTTGAGCTTACAAGGGGACGGCACGACCTTGGGGAAACGGATTTGAATGAAATTTCGTGTAGTGGTAGTATACCATGTGGGTACTACCACTGTAAAATATTTCCGTCCAATGCCCAGTAGGAGCTGAGAAAAACGCATACAAAGTTCAGCCCGCACTTGTTTACATTATATGCCGCTCGAGCGTACCGTGGCGTAAGCGGTAATGCTCTAGACTCGTACTCCCGCCTGTGCAGGTTCGAGTCTAGCTAGTTGACTTTTTATATCCTTTTTTTCCTTCCTATTTTTTAAAAATTTTGTATTATATAAACTATACTAGCTGACCGTACAGACGTTGTCCTGTGTCCTAGAACTCGATAGGAGCGCCACCTACCGGGTCCAATAGTGAATCTAAACCATCCAGGTTGCCACACAAACGCATACAAAAAAAAATATTCGAATCGGTCCAGCCGTTTAGCAGGAGTTCAATGATATACACACGTACAGTAGAATTATATATACAAAGATAAATAATTTGTTAAATAAACTATATAAAATATTTATCATATAAATATGTATAAATTAAAAATTATAAGTCGGCACACCTATGTGCTCTAAACTATCGAGTGTAGCACAAAATGTATACCTGGTCTGGACATAACAATAGAATAGGGTTGGAAAATTATATGAAAATAAATAATTTATATAGTTTATTTAATAAATGATTTATATAGTTCATATAATACAAAAATTAAACAAAAAATAGGAAGAAAAAAAGGAAATAAAAAGTCAACTAGCTAGATTCGAACCTGCACAGGCGGGAGTACGAGTCTAGAGCATTACCGCTTACGCCGCGGTACGCTCGAGCGGAATATAATGTAACTTATACAAGTGCGGGCTGAACTTTGTATGCGTTTTTCTCAGCTCCTACTGGGCATTGGACGGAAATATTTTACAATGGTAGTATCCACATGGTATACTACCACTACACGAAATTTCATTCAAATCCGTTTCCCCAAGGTCGTGCCGTCCCCTTGTTAGTCCTAATTGTAGAATCATGTGTTTAGATATTCAAATTCCAAACTGCTGCGCGGCCAACATTAACCAAAGTATCTACCTACCTTTTCATTTTTGTGGGTGTGAAATCAGCAAATGACGTCTCCCGCTCTTGGGTGGAGCGGGAGGGCGTGTCAGACTTTTACTGACTAAAACCCACCCGTTTTCCTTCAGTTGCCGATATGCCAGGGCCACGGTATCACTTTCGAACAAATCTCGCGACCCTGGCAGGCATCTACCTACCTTGATCGATAAATCTGAGTTCTATCACATGCTTTATCCATAACGCGAAACAAAGATTTCAGGTGTCTCTCTAGCACATCGATTTTCTTTAAATTGCGTTTGTCCATCTGTCAAAAGAAAGAAAGTACGTTTCGAAAACCAATAGTGAAATTCGACCTTTCAAAATGGCGGCAAATAGGAAGTTTACAACGGAAACAATAAAAACTGTAAGAAGCGTAACGAAAATCAGTACAATTTCGTGCTCGTAAATTGAGTAATTAACAAAAGTCAAGGCTCAGTTTCACTGCCAGAGAAATGAAGCTGCAAGGTTGCACTGACCGCGATCAGTCCGTATGATATGTGTAACAATTTATGGATCAAGGATATTGAAAACCTGCCAACCTTTTTAGGGTTTGCCTTCAAACTGAATACCTACACATAATTGTATTTACCCCTCTAACAAGCGTAATGAGAAGACCGTCGACCAGTCTGATGACTATCATCATGTTGAACTTAAGTTTGTTCAGCTTCATTGACATCAGTTGTTTGATCTTCTCCTCCCATAAGATGGACCTCTCCCAGGCAGGAGTTCTGAAAAGTAAGAAAGGATTAGAAACTTCATGGCGGTGTTAATACTAGCTATTTTTTTTAATTCGTCAGTTCCACTGCAGACCGAAGGCCTCTCTTCTTTTCTTCCAATTATTCTTGTCTACTACCGTTTGCCAGTACTTTAGATTTATGTGTTCAGTTCATTTCGCCATCGCTTTCTGGGTCTGCGAAATCTTTCGCTTCTGTTTGAAAAACCTCTGCTAACATTCATCATAATAATTTCGGCGTTAAAACGGTGTGCGTTACGATTACTCCGCCAGATTATCCAAATAGATTTTTTTTTAAACCAAAAATGTTGTCGAAATTTGTCAAAATCGAATGGCACAAACCAAAAATTTGTCAAAGTAGTAATAAAGAAGTTATAAGGGTGTTAAGTTGGCCGCGCGAACGTAACGTGGAGGATTGCGCGGCCATGGAAATCTCAGCAACTACTTGGGCTAGAGATCTAATTCTTTTTAACCGACTTCAAAAAAAGGAGGAGCTTTCTTAATTCGACCGTATAAATGTCGTGGAAAACTATATCGTTTATTTAAATAGTTTCTAGTTTGACTATTGTAGTATGTACAAGGAAGTGGTAGACACCGTGACGTCAGTTGTTATTGTAAAGGCGGCACGTGAACAGAGTCGTGTTGGAGAGTGGGGTTACTGCAGAGTTCACTTTGAATTCGGACACCAACCGGGACACTCCTCCAAAACAAAACTGTCGGTTTACCCAGTTAATATTGTGAAATTATAAAGTAATATTAAAAGTCATTATTAAAGTGATATTTTTATTTAACTATTGCATTGAAGTTATTATTTTCTACCGCCTACACGATGAACCCTGTACCACCTAATCAAGATGATGACGACGCTATCGCTCAGCTATCGCTGGCGCTGTTATATATATATTTTTATGTGTTTTCACAATCGTTTGTGAACCGATTTTGATGATTAGTTTTTTGTTGGAAAGGAGATATCTCAGGGGTGGTACCATGATAAGGAAACCAGGATCTGATGATGGCATCCCAGAGAAATCGATGGGAACATTCGAAAATCGTAGTGGCGACTAGTGCGTTTATAATTTTTTTTCATTAATTATCTTGAAGCACTAATATTTAATGAAGGTCTGAAGTTGCTCTGATGATGAAGCCGTTAGACAGTCGAGGGAACTCCTCAACGACTTACAGCAATTACCTGGTGTTTGGACTTAATTCATTTCTATTGATGAGAACTTTGCTCCTATACCATAACTAAAAAGTTAAAAATAAAAACTTTTATACAAAAAAAAACCGACTTCCTCAAAAACACTACAAAGTGAAAAATAACTTTAATTTCGGAATTCGGTGGCAAAAAACTCAAATACCTACAGATCCTAAGACACCGACTTCCGAAATTAAAGTTATTTCTCACTTTGTAGTGTTTTTGTCAATTGAAGACTGAATTTGTCGAAAAAATAATTATATGCCCTAGATCAATATTTTACGAAATACATATTCACCTTGGAAGTTATGGCCACGCAGCCGTGCACTTGTCGTTTCTTTGTTGTTGATTATTTCTTTAATCTTAAGACTTTATGCCGTAAAACTGTTACAAGAAGGAAGGTCTTAATTTGTCGAAACTAACTAAAGCAATAGATACTACTAAAGTTTAGTTTAACAGAAGATATCAGCCCAAAACAAAAACAGTCGTGGCCGCGCAATCCTAACGCTACTTTGAACGCTGATATCTCATTACCTTTAATTGCTAGGATTTCGGTGTGAACATCCATTTATACGGATAAATAACCCAGGCACTGTAGGCTCAACAGTTTTCAAGTAAATAATTCGTGAATATTACTTTAAAAAACCGGCCAAGTGCGAGTCGGACTCGCGCACAAAGGGTTCCGTACAAACCTGTAGGTATTCTCGGTTTATGCAAAAGGTTCATGTTTATGAAAATAAATGTTTTTTTAATTTTTATATTTCTGTTGATTAAATGAAAGGTAAATTGCGGTTTACGATTTATGACGTTTTAAAAAAAAAACGACTTACTCGATTTCGTTCAAACCAATTTTCGGTGGTAGTTTACATGGTAATGTACATCATACATTTTTTTTAGTTTTATCATTCTCTTATTTTAGAAGTTACGGGGGTTAAGTACACACATTTTACCACTTTGGAAGTGTCTCTCGCGCAAACTATTCAGTTTAGAAAAAAATGATATTAGAAACCTCAATACCATTTTTGAAGACCTATTCATAGATACTCCACACGTATGGGTTAGATGAAAAAAACCATTTTTGAGTTTCAGTTCTATGTATGGGGAACCCCACGATTTTTTCTATTTTTGTATGAAAATCTTAATGCGGTTCACAGAATACATCTACTTACCAAGTTTCAACAGCATAGCTCTTGTAGTTTTGGAGAAAAGTGGCTGTGACATACGGACGGACAGACAGACAGACAGACAGACATGACGAATCTATAAGGGTTCCGTTTTTTGCCATTTGGCAACGGAACCCTAAAAACGAGCTTCTAGAAGACAATACCCCCTTAATAAATATAAGGTGTATCTATTCATACACGAAATATTTTAAGAGGTACACCTGTAGGTGGTAAAGAGGCTATAGAAGCAAAAAGAAATTTTTTATCAAGCGTTTTTGAATTTTCGTAATTATTATAATTTTAAAACTGCTCGAGACGTTTTGCATACAACCTTTACTCCAAATTCTATGAATGGCCCGCCTGACGCTGCGAGTGCGGTGACCGAACGGCACGAGCATGGCCGCGGTGTCTCGGGCCGTAAAAAATAAGAAGGAGCCAGTATTTCTTATGTGCGTCAAATAATTTATAAATATTAAATTTTGAAAAAAATACATTTAGAAAATTTTCTTTTTCGTTGCTGTAGTTTCTTTACCACCTACAGGTGTACCTCTTAAAATATTTCGTGTATGAATAGATAAGGCGTATCTTAAGGGGGTATTGTCGTCTAGAAGCTCGTTTTTTAAAGTAATATTCACGAATTATTTACTTGAAAACTGTTGAGCCTACAGTGCCTGGGTTATTTATCCATCATAAGACATGTTTCAAGTAACTTCCTAAATTTTTATGAAATATATTCTATTGAAATCTGTACAAGTTATGCGTTGTTATTGAGGTTGTGATTTAAGACGCTCGTCCAATTGGGCGCAAAGATTGTGGTCGTTCTAGTCGTGTGAAACAGAGAACCAATTTTTTTTTTCAATCCATATGAATATAGTTATCGTCTCACCTAGATCTAAGTGCGTATGAAATTTTCTATTCCAATCGCAGCTGTTTGAAAATTGTCAACGAAAACATGACAGCAGGGCTAAAATATTCCAGCTATCGGTATCATTTTAGTTCACACTAGAGGTGACGAGTCCCTGAAAATGTGTGCAAAACCAGAAGTCAATCGGCCCGATAGTTTCTTAGAAAAACGTGCGCCCGACTTGAAAAATTTCGTTTCGAGCTAAACGCGACAGAAGTCATCGTCTTCAGTAAATTTCAATTTTTTGCTGACGTACTAGTATGCTTAGTATCAGCTTCAACAGTGTATCGATTACCTTGAAATTTTCGCTTTTGTGGTGTCGGCTAACGTGCATGGCAACCAACCACGCTTGCCTTTTCGATCCATTTTAAAATTCGCACACCTACTTTGTTCACAGATCAAAAGTAAACTAGGGGAAGGTGGTACAAAATGATCCCTCGAGCTAAAACGATCCCTGACAGTTTTACCGACTTAATAGCGCCATTTAAAATATTTTATGTGAATGTCTGGTTTCTACGGTCTAGCTGTACAATCTCTGTTAGTGTCATGGCGTTGTTCGCTATAGAAAAGTTTTTATCACAAAATATTCTAAATTCCTGTGTTCAATCTAAGGTTGCTGTTATTTGTTCGCTGGAGATACCGT
Source organism: Aporophyla lueneburgensis (assembly GCA_932294355.1). Taxonomy (NCBI): domain Eukaryota; kingdom Metazoa; phylum Arthropoda; class Insecta; order Lepidoptera; family Noctuidae; genus Aporophyla; species Aporophyla lueneburgensis. The sequence continues at coordinate 21,450,426 of OW028748.1, read as the reverse complement.
GACCCTGGCACATGGGCAATTGAAGGAACACGGGTGGGTTTTAGTCAGTAAAAGTCTGACATGCCCTCCCGCTCCGCCCAGAGCGGGAGAAGTCATTTGATGATGTCCCATCCAAAAAAAAAAAGGTAAGCTGTTATTTGACATTATGTAGTCTATGTACATATTATGTGACAGGTATGTTTGTCTCGGGTTTTGCTGTCAATTAGCTATCGAATTACCCGTCTTTCATTACAGTATTTAAAAATCATAGGTTATGTTTTGATGTTTTTCGTTAATAAGGCATTTGGGACAAAATTATCCCTACATTGGGTGGGCAAAATGATCCCAGGATCATTTTACCCCGTGCCAATTGTGTTCAGTTAACTTTCAATAAATAGGTGTATAAGTGTATATGGGTGAAGTCCAAAATATTGACGCAAATGACACAACAGTGACACAAAATGTTGTGCGACAGTGACACAAAAGTCGCACAGAAATTTACACTACGGTGACACAATAGTGGCACAAAATAGTAGAAAAATCTATAAAGTTGAGGTTACATTACATAGGAATTTTATAAACGTATTGTTTATAAAAATTATATTGCCCTTAGATGAAATTAAAACGAAATTATAATCTTGAGCAAATTTTTTTTAAGTCTTCTACTTGGGTTTGAATTTTCACAACGGACCGTTGTCAGCTTGTGCAGTGTTCTTTAAATGAGTGTGATCATTTGTTCACGCACTGCGTCCACTTAATACGCGCCGTGGGCTCACGCTTCGTTACAAAAGATTAAATTTAAAGAACACAGCGCAAGAGACTGCCCTTTGTCAGTTAACAAGAGGCCTAAGGGGTACCTGTTTTCAATATTCACCTGTATTATCACACAGGTGAATCCACCCTCTGCATTTGTATCAGCGTCACTTACCCACCTTTTCTGGTACAAGCTTAACTAGCCTTCCTTATAATATGATAAAAACATTCCTAATACTCAATTATTGATTGCTTTCTCAAATGCTAAACTATAGAACTAACTAATTATTATGTTATAGTAAAAATAATATTATAAGTACAATAAAGCTGGACTTACTGTTATAGAGGTTTACGAAAATTAAAAAAATATTTACCTAGTTGTTTTTGATACTAAAACTGATTTTACAATAAAACTATTCGAAACTTATATTTATTTTACTTTAATTTAACTTATGTTTCATTTCTTGCTTGAATTTTAAATGATGGGGTAAAAGGATCCCCGGATCATTTTACCCGCACACTGGGGATCGTTTTGGACACAGGGGTGTACAAAATGATCCTTATGTAGACCTTTACGAAAATATTAATAAGAACTATTCCTTATAGCTTAAGCGACTCAACGCATACTCAATTTGTAGTTCGATTAAATAGCTACTCATTAAATGTTTTAAGTTTAAGAAAAAAGTTGTAACACTCGTTTTAGAGCTGTTTTCCCTTAAGGGGATCATTTTGTACCACCTTCCCCTAACTATTTATTTATACTGTGACTATGGGAGTTCGATGAATTTCAAGTTAATATTTCAGAGACACTTTCTCGAAACTCCAAATATTAAGAAAATGCAAAATAAAAAAAAGAATTTTTTAAGTTTCTAGACGGTAATACCCCCTTAATAACAGCTTGCAAAATTAACATACATAATAAAGATTACAAAAATCAACAATTACATAAAAAAATCAACAAATAATATAAAACCTTATTAGAACTATTGTGAGAAAATGACAAATCAATCATTATTTACAAAAATGATCAAATCAAAGAATACAAATAATAAATCTGGTTACATTTCTACAAAACCATGTGTAACAAAACGGATGCAAACTGAGTCTTTTGTACTTTCACACAATTTACTTTTATTGTCGTCGTAGCAATGCATCCCGGCATTTCTTGTAAAATTACATTTGTAGTGTCTAGTGTCCTATTGTTCCAAGGATTGGAGGAATATATTCAATGGCCCCTAACAATTTATACATAATATTTTGTTTCATTATAATATTTTGAGGTATGTCATGTCCTCTGTCGCGTGGTCGAGGCCTATCTGACGGATAGGGCCGTCATCTACCCCGGTCACGAGGGGGAATGGAACCGGCGAGAGATGTCGTGCGGTGTCCCACAGGGATCGGTCCTGGGGCCGCATCTGTGGGACATCGGTTACGACTGGGTGCTGCGCGCCGACCTCCCTAGCGGCGTCAGCGTAGTTTGCTACGCTGACGACACGCTGGTCCTTGCGCAGGGGAGGTCGTACGAGGCGGCTGCTGAACTGATGACACGCGGGGTTGCGACAATCGTCGATAGGATCCGGCAATTGGGCCTCGAGGTGGCATTGCACAAGTCCGAGGCCATGGGTTTTCATGGTCCTCGGAACGCGCCACCTGCGGGTTCCCAACTTACGGTAGGAGGGGTTCACATCGGCGTCGAGTCGACGATGAAGTACTTGGGACTTGTCCTCGACGGCCGGTGGAACTTCGTTGAGCATTTCCGACGTTTGGCTCCCAGACTGGAGCGGGCTGGGGCTGCATTAAAGCGGCTCCTGCCCAATCTGGGGGGTCCAAACGCCTCCTGCCGGGGGCTCTACACGGGGATCGTGCGGTCCATGGCCCTCTACGGGGCACCGGTGTGGGCGCCCTCACTGAGGCTGCGCCCAGCGCGCCGGTTGTTTGCGGCCCAGAGGGTCATGGCCATCCGGTTAATCCGGGGATACCGCACGGTCTCGTGCGAGGCGGCGAGCCTCCTTGCCGGAGTGCCGCCATGGGATCTGGAGGCAAAGGTCCTCGCGCACATGTGGGAGTGGCGCGGAGGAGGCGAAACGCCGGGGCGAAACTCCGCTGCCGCGACAAATCGCGGCACGGCGGACAGAGCTCCGGTGTGATCTCATGGCGACATGGTGGGTACGATTGTCGCAACCCAGTGCTGGGCACGCCACAATTGCGGCGGTAAGTCCCCTCTTTGAGGAGTGGATAGAGAGGCGTCACGGCGTCCTCACCTTCCGCCTGACGCAGGTTCTCACCAGGCATGGGTGCTTCGGTGGGTTCCTGTTCAGGATAAAGCGGGAGGATACGTCCGGGTGTTTCCATTGCGAGGATCGTCTGGAGGACACGGTGGAGCATACGGTGGAGGTGTGCCCTGCCTGGGCGGAGCACCGCCGTGTCCTCGTGGGAGCGATCGGCGGCGGCGACCTCTCGCGTCCGGCCCTGGTACGAGCCATGGTACGGAGCGAGAGGGAATGGGAAGCCGTCACCTCCTTCTGCGAAGCAGTAATGCTCGCGAAGGAGGAGGCGGGGCTCGTGAGGGAGTGGCAGTCTCTGCGCCCTCACGTCCCTAGCCGCCGCAGGAGGAGACGCCCCGGGCGTCGGGAGTCGATAGCGGACTCCCGGCCACCGTAGGCGCGAGCTTGCGGGTGGCGAGCAATGGGTAGCTCGCCGCCCGGTAAGGACCAAGCTCGGGTCGACGGCGCGCAGTGTTCCACGCGCGCCTCAAAGAGATGTCAGCAGCAGTGTAGGGGTCTACTAGGACCGATGCCTGCCGGGGTCGCGTGATTGTTCGAAAGAGATACCGTGACCCTGGCACATGGGCAACTGATGGAACACGGGTGGGTTTTAGTCAGTAAAAGTCTGACACGCCCTCCCGCTCCGCGCAGAGCGGGAGAAGTCATTTGATGATTTCCCATCACAAAAAAAAAAAAAAAAAAGGTATGTCATGTAACAACATCATTTGTGTGCCATTTAAATCAAATGTTACTATTTTTGATAAGGTATAAGTAAATGCAACTAATTCATTGCATTTTCTGCAACGTTTGTTCTCCCATTCATAAATAATAATAGCATCTTCCAGGTTGCTAATTGTGAAAATGTTTCTAATATAATATCCAAATTTAACGGTAGAAATACATGTATTCTCTCTGATGGGTTCGAATTCAGGCACGTACTATTGGAACAATTACTAATGGAATTAGCGCTAAAAATAATGTCATTTACGATATGTTCATAAATAAATGCAGCGTTACAGTCGCAACTATATCGGTTATTTTAATTTTTATTCTCAGTCTGTTTGCCTCATCATAGTTGTCAGAATCGCATATGAATTTTAAAAACGCTGTTACTTCGTTATTTTTACAGTTGTCAAATATATCGCGTATGTATGAATTTTCTTTATATCCAAGGGCCAGCAAAAAATAGGGAATCAAATCCACATGTATTTGTTAATGTTATGTTTTGTAAAGTAACATTTGGTAAGTTACCATTTTTGAAAGCATTGTATTCAGAGAATTGTTATTTTTAATAGAGACACCTCTCCAGTTTTCAACATAAGAAGGTATTTCTGAGAACACTGAATCGCTTGAAAATGTTTTCCTCACATTCGTTTTTTGTTTTTTGCCAGATTTATTTCTTGGTGTTAGTCTTTTTCTTTTCTTTGTTTTATGCTGTTTATTTTTCTTTCTTTTTAGCAATCACTCTCAGAGGCAATATTTAAACGGTTAAAAGTAAGTTTGATTTCATCTAATAAATAATTATAGTGGATTTTTAGATATTCATCAATGCTGTATTTTTTCAATCTTGTTTCAATCAATCAATTTCTCATTGTTTTGAAATAGCTCTCTATAGCTGAGGATGTCGGTGTGTTATTTTGAGAGTTATATAGTGGGCACATCATATTACTCCAGATGGGTAACTTCAGGAGTAATAGTTTCAGTGTTGTTATTAAATTAGGCATGTAAAAGGAGTTTAGCGATTCTGATGCACTTTTTCCATTTTTTCCAGGATTCTTTCCCTGTCAACAATTTCTTCAAACCATGAAAGGTGAGGTGAAAGGATGATGGTTTACCATCATCATCATCGGAGATTATATTTTCATCAATATTTTCCTTTTCACCGGTTTCTTGGTTAGGTTCCTTATATTCGCTATTACGTAATAAGCATCTTATTTTTTAAATATAAATTTCACATACAGGATTTGCTTTATTGTCGTATTCAGTTAGACATATTTTAACAACATCAGTAATGATAATTTGTTGAAAGCATACACATTTTTTTTATATATAAAATGCAATGAACGTAAAACAACTTAACATTTATATCGATATTTTCAAAGTAACGTAAGATAAAAAGGGTTTTGATAAAATGGCTTGTGTCGAGTCAGTAATGCGTTTTTGCGGCCGCCTAAAACCAGAAACGATCGTTTAATATAATCTTATACGCTGGTAAATGTTGTGAAAGCTAAAACGTTAGCTGCAATTAATGATGAAGAGTCATCTGTAATCATTTAACGTGGTGCGCTTCTCACTCCAACTAACCGGTGACGTCGAACGCTATGGTCGAACGTCACGGACGTTAAGTTGGTCGGTACGTCTTATTGTTGTTTATAGTGTTTAAATGAAATAACCCATTCAGTAAGAACAATTTCTATACAGAAAGTTTCTACGTACAATAATTCAAGACACGAAACGTTATCTAGTGCGCAAGTGCAGTGTTTATAAAGCAAGGGCGGATCCAGCTTTGGTGCCAGGGGGGGGTCACATAGTCGTGGTCAAGTCACAAGAAGTTATAATTTAATTTTTATAATCATACATAAAAGTAATAAAAACTTTTTAACAAAAAATTAAACCGCCGAAAAACTGAAAAGCATAAAATAATACTTAAACCTTAAAATTATGAGTCGGCGCTTTGAGTGATCCTTGTTCATTGATTTTTCAGCGCCGACTCAAAATTTTAAGGTTTAAGTATTATTTTATGCTTTTCAGTTTTTCGGCGGTTTAATTTTTTGTTAAAAAGTTTTTATTTTATATTTTTTTTGTGGCTTTAATGTACTAATAATACTTGGCAAGATATACACTATCCAACACAAAAAGAATTATCAAAATCGGACTACTCTGTATAAAGTTATGCGTGTTTATACATTACAATCAGTGAGTGAACAATCAATCATCCCCTGTTTTCCGACCCTTAGGGTTCGATTTTGTTTACCAAATTAATATGGGACCACCTTGGGAGTATACCCTTTCCAATAGAAGAAGAATTGTCCCAATCGGACCACTATGTAAAAAGTTATGCGTTGTCATACATAAAAAAAAAAAAAAATTATACGCGTCGAATAACCTCCTCCGTTTTTTTTCGTCGGTTGAAAAGTAGGTATTTTATTAATGTATGTATAGTCTGGCAAAAACGGGTAGAAACGGCAACTAAAAGGGCATTGACCAACTTTTATGTAGTCCATTGAAATGTTACATGGGCTTTGTATTTTTTACTTACATCTCTTGCCATCATCGCGTGCCAAGCTTGCTTACAAAAAAATTGTCGAGACATAATTTGTAGCAAATTGTTTTGCCTACAAATATGTTTAAAAACTTTTGGCCCTAAATTTAAAATTAAAGAAGTTATAAGAGAAGATAGAGAAGGTAGAGTCTGTAGGCGTGTTTTTTTTTTTTACGTGGTATCACCAGTAGGTGGTGTCCCCCGTGGTACTCCACAGACATCTTGCTTATTAGGTAATTCTTGACATCATAATATTTTCAACTATTTATTAGCTAGCTACTCTATTCTACTTCTCTTCGATGGTCCAGGCTGTGGCTCAGAATCTAATTACAATGGTACAGACTCTACCTTATAGGTGGCGGGGAAAAGAGTTTGTGATGAATAAGTGAAGTGGTAGGTAGGAATTTAACAAAAAAAAAATGAATGTATTTACAATAAAAAAAGATTATAAAACTAAGTGAAACATTTCGTTTTGACCGGATTCTCATGAGCACTGACGAACCCGGTCAACTTTGGAGCGCTGTAACAGCTTTTTAATGAATGAAATTGAAAAAAAATATAGTAAAAAATCTCAAAACAGCATCTACAAGATTGGTCTGAGGTATTTTTATTTTATAAAATGTATTAAAAAAAGTTAGAGCAAAAAATAAATTTTTATTAAAAAATTCTCACTTTTTAGCTTATAACTTCTTTAATTTTAAATGTAGGGCAAAAAGTTTTTGTACTAAAATTGCGTCCTCTAAGAAATGCAATATTCGGCCCTCAAATTGTAACATTTCAATGGACTAATGGGACTTTGGCCACTTATAAACAAACAGTTCAGCTAATTATATTATTGATTTAATAGTTCTTATCAGTAAGAATGCCAATATAAACCTAGTTTTGTATCAAGATTTATATTTAGATAATTTTTAAAATTTTATTGAATTTGTTTATGCTTATAATAAAACTTGCTTTAGATGTGCCAGGTTCATCATAAATACAAGGCTGAACTTTGGTCCATGGAAGTGCCGGGGTCGTCAAGAAGGGGAGAATTGGAATCCATTTAGAAAAAGCCAAAGTAATGGCAATAAAACTTACAAAAACAACACTCACGATGCAAAAAAAGAAAGTGAATGAAGTTATCATTCACTTTGTTTTTTTTTTGCACTCGTCATTTTGACAATTAACACAACATGTTTAAGACACTGTTGCCAAATAAAAAAAAAGATAATTGTATATCGATACATATGGAATCGATTATTGTTTTATAAGTTCTTCAGGTATAATGCACTCTTCAATTTATCATTTTTAAGTTTAATCATTTAAATCGTATATTAGTATTTTTGAATAATATGATTAAATAAAAACTGCATTAAATACAGTGGAGAGATTACCCTACACTTTAAATCGTTTTGGTATGTCACCCGAGTTTAGTGCGACACAACTGCAACCCAATATTTCTTTCGACAAACCATTAAAACGTGAAAATGTTCACAATGCTGTTATCCGAAAGTGAAATATTTACCTTGGAAATGAATGTATTTATTATTTAATTAATAGAAAGAAAATCACACTGCGTAGTACATTATAACTCAATGACAGACAATAAGACAAGCAAAAACAAAGAAAAACAATTTAAATTTGAAACAATAAAGAGAAAGTATAAAAAACCAAAGAGTCTGCAACAACACTGAAGTCAAATTCAAAGCCAAAGACTTGGTCACACCTGCCAGGGTTGCGAGATTCGTTCGAAAGAGTTACCGTGGCCCTGGTATATGGGCAACTGAAGGAACACGGGTAGGTTTTAGTCAGTAAAAGTTTGACACCCTCCCGCTCCGCCCAGAGCGGGAGAAGTCATTTGATGATTTCCCATCCAAAAAAAAAGACTTGGTCACATCATCAAAAAAACCAAAAAGAAAGATTTTTTACAGTGCTTATTCATACAAAGTTATTAGCATCAGATATTTACTAAAATAGAATTAAAATTATTGGTAAATTACATTTTTGTATAGCAGAGCGTTTAAAATTGACCAAGTCTGGACAATTCCCTTTGTTTGGGAGTTCGTCACTGTTCTTTTCGATGCGTTCGTTCCCGAATAATGCGTTTGCCATCATACAAAATATTAATCCAAACTAATATTATAAATGCAAAAGTAACTTTGTCTGTCTGTCTCGCTTTCCTGCTAAAACTACTGACCCGATTTAAATGGATAGTTTAGAGCTTGAGAAAGGACATAGGGGATACTTTTTATCCCGGTACTACGTACCCGTGGGATATTTTCCGACCTCCACGCGGGCGAAGCCGCTGGCAAAAGCTAGTTTAGATATTGAAGGTATTTACATAAAATCTATATTGTGACAAAAAATATATCCTTACTTAAAACCATTACCTATGTTTAACAGTTTTAAATAGAGGTCGACGGTGGACCCAGCCCAGGGGGGGGTCATGACCCCCATGACCCACCCCCTGGATCCGCCCTTGTTATAAAGTAATTATTGTTTAAACTTAAAACTATACACAAGTGACCAAAATCTACCCTTAACATTAAAAATATTAAAATATTTTAGTGAATAAACCTAACACTAGCCGTGAAGTGTCGCACGAAAGTGTGTTCCAACTTTCTTTATGCCAGTGTTGTTCTATGGTGATAACAAACCATTACACTCCTATTTAACCATAATTAGTATATGTTCAAAACAACGCCATCTATTGGTACTGTGCGGAACTACTAAGCGAAATCAATATTCTAGCGTGAAGTACGAACGAAGCCAAACAACCATGCCGGCGGCGAAGTGCGGTGGTTACGCCAAATTCTTATCGCCGATAGAGGCCGCTAAATGCAGTCAGTGCACAGCTTTTTATCATCGAGCTTGCGTGGGATTACCTAGTACGGGTATCATTGCACCAACCTGGCGCTTCTCAGAGTGTATAAAACATCCGGTGCGAGACAGCAAGACGGAGACTCCAGTTCGAGGTAGGGTGGATCCTGCACAGGAAGAGGAGCACAGTAGCCCCGAGGAGCTCTTGGACATGGATAGTCCTTTAAACAGCACTGCCCTGGACGCCACCGTTAATTTTTCTCCCGACTTGGCAGACGAGCTATGTTTATTTAAGGAGGAGCTGCGTGCAGAGTTTCGCCTGATGCATCCGGAATTTCAAGAATTACGAGCAGAGATGGCTCAACTAAAGGATCCTGATGAGCGGATGGATAGCCTAGAAGCGCGGGTAGGTGCGCTCGAACAAAAACTAGAGCAAAAAGTGCAGCCGGACAGGGGTCCATTAGAAAACACCATAGCTGAACTAAAATGCCAATTAAACGAGCGTGATCAGGAACTACTGCTGAACGACATTGAGGTGACTGGGATACCGGAGAGCAAGGACGAGAGCGCGCTACACCTCGTTAAGGTTCTTGCCATAAAGCTTGGCGTCGTCGTCGATGAGAGGGACGTAGTTCATGCTGAGCGAGTGGGATCCACGCGCCGTAATCGCATATAGACTTCGGACGGCTCGATCTCTGCCGACCCCGCTGCGCAGCGACCGCGGTGTATATCCGTGGGCTTCGCAAGGCGCGCCACGCGCGACGCACTACTGCGCGCAGCTCGGATTTGCCGCGGTTTGAGTACAGCTGTACAGGTGACCTTGATATCACTGGGCCGCCGCCGCATCGAGTTTATGTTAAGAGTCCGTGCACATAATTCACTCGCTAGAGTTTAGGTAAATTCTTTGCTATGCTGTTTGTGTGCACTGTTCACGCACACATGCGTAAAAATCGAGCGTAGTGATCGCTTAAAAAGTTTTGATCCTTTGGATTTTATTTTTTAAGTAATTACAGGTACGGTTAAGAAATAAAAGTCTGGATGGAATGTTTGTGTACATTTGTTTTAGTGTAGTAAAATGGTTCAATCTGTTGTCAAAAGCATGTGTAGGTACAATTAGATAGATAGAGATAATGTTGAGTAAAACGCGTACTTTTACATAACATAAAAGAGAGTATTCTCCGTAATTTTGGAATTCATATTTTCTTCATCGATGTCATTCCTGGATGAACTTAGAAACTACAAACAAAATGGAAGACTCCTATTGGAACTGGGACCCATATTTCAAAAATTGTATTTAAATTTAAAAAAAACAATTGCATAGGCGAATTTAATTGTGTTATACGATAAAGTTTTAGAAAATATAAAACATTTAAAGGCCTTAGAAGCGACCTGACATATCAACCTGCTGCCATTTTTATTTTTTTTTCAAAATCACAGCACACGATGAAAGTGGTATTTATGGGTAGAGAACACATAGACGAACAAAAAACCGGCCAAGTGCGAGTCGGACTCGCGCACAAAGGGTTCCGTACAAACCTGTAGGTATTCTCGGTTTATGCAGAAGATTCATGTTTATGAAAATAAATGTTTTTGACGTGACAACGTCTTATAAATTGGTTTGCCGGGTGACACTTCAAGAAACTGCGTTACGCTCCGCTCACGTTATGCGCTCACAATGAGAGCGAGTGAGAGGCACGCGTCCCTTCCACTCGGGCATGGTTAGCCCGCCTAAGAGCGAGAGAGACAGACATAAAAAGTGAAAGGCACGCGTCCCTTCCACTCAAGCACAGTTCTTTGTAGAAATAAATGTTTTAAATTGTTACTATTATTTCATCCTTCTTCCTACTATACGAATGAATATTCACATTAAAATTATTTTACCACTCAAAGTCGTTGTCACGTAAAACTTTCGCCCGTATACCGACTTTACAGGCAACCAATTTTTTTTTTTAATTTTTATATTTCTGTTGATTAAATGAAAGGTAAATTGCGGTTTACGATTTATGACGTTTTAAAAAAAAACGACTTACTCGATTTCGTTCAAACCAATTTTCGGTGGTAGTTTACATAGTAATGTACATCATACATTTTTTTTTAGTTTTATCATTCTCTTATTTTAGAAGTTACGGGGGGGGGGACACACATTTTACCACTTTGGAAGTGTCTCTCGCGCAAACTCTTCAGTTTAGAAAAAAATGATATTAGAAACCTCAATACCATTTTTGAAGACCTATTCATAGATACCCCACACGTATGGGTTAGATGAAAAAAACCATTTTTGAGTTTCAGTTCTATGTATGGGGAACCCCACGATTTATTGTTTTTTTCTATTTTTGTATGAAAATCTTAATGCGGTTTACAGAATACATCTACTTACCAAGTTTCAACAGCATAGCTCTTGTAGTTTTGGAGAAAAGTGGCTGTGACATACGGACGGACAGACAGACAGACAGACAGACATGACGAATCTATAAGGGTTCCGTTTTTTGCCATTTGGCAACGGAACCCTAAAAATGACAGTAATAATTGCAACCAACGCGACACAACAATTTACAAACGGAAATATTCAGAGATGTCTCAGTGATCAACAGGTTCAATACCGGTAGTGATCACAGACTTGTCCGAGGCTCTCTGAATATAAATTTCAAGCTGGAGCGAATTCGTTTGATGAAGTCTAGGCTCCGTGCAAGTATGCTCCAAACTATTTTAGGATCTGAAGCGTTCCAGTTAGACCTGGAGAACCGATTCGCTGCCGTGGATACCACAAATGACGTCGACCAGGCCCTCGACCAAATGTTGGGAATCGTCAGGGAAGAAGGCTTGAGATTTTGCAAAATGCGGCGTACGGGCAAGAAGTCCAAACTTTCGGAAGAAACTCTGGAGCTAATGACGGAACGACGTGAAAACCCACCTATCACTTCGTCAGAATAACGGGCGCTCAACAAAAATATTAGAACATTGGTACGACGCGACCTCCGACGCTCTAATACACGCTCCATAGAGGAAGCGATCGAGCAGAATCGGGGGTCGAAAGTGTTCGTCCAATCACTTGGGAGGAGCCACCTGACGAAGTTGACTAAATCTAGTGGGGATATCGTCGTTTCGAAGCCGGAGATCCTTTCGGAAGTTCTATGGCCAATTGTACGCATCGCATGCATCTCGACCTGATCCCGAAAATGAGGATTCCAGAGCCACCCTGACCCGCCACTTCACAGAAGACCTGCCCGAAATCAGCCAAGACGAAATCGAGGCGGCTCTGAAACAACTTAAAAATGGAAAAGCCCCTGGTGAGGACGGGATTACGACCGAGCTCCTGAAAGCGGGAGGAGGTCCAGTCCTGAAAGAGCTTCGGGAGCTCTTCAAATCGGTCCTGTTCTCTGGGAGAACTCCAGAAGCGTGGTGAAGGAGCGTGGTCGTACTTTTCTTTAATAAGGGGGATAAAACCCTTTTAAAGAACTACAGACCCATTTCGCTCCTAAGCCACGTATATAAGTTGTTTTCAAGAGTCGTCACGAATCGTCTAGCGCGGAGACTCGACGGGTTTCAGCCACCGGAGCATGCCGGGTTTCGAGGAGGATACAGTACCATAGACCACATCCACACAGTGCGGCAGATTATACAGAAGTCCGAAGAGTATAATCGGCCGCTGTGTCTTGCGTTTGTGGACTGTTTGGAGGATGCCAAGTCGACTGGCGATACATCCAAGTGCTGAGATGTCTTTACGAAAACGCGAAAATGACCGTCCAAACTCAGGACCGGCGAACTGAACACATCCCCCTGCGTCGAGGAGTGAGACAAGGGGACGTAATTTCCCCAAAATTGTTCTCTAACGCATTGGAGGATGTGTTCAAGACGCTGAACTGGAGTGGACGCGGTATTAACTTCAACGGCGAGTACATCTCACACTTGAGATTCGCAGACCACATCGTCATATTGGGTGAATCGCTGCAGGACTTGCAGCAGATGCTGGACGACCTAGTTGATTCTTCTGAAAGCATTGGTCTCCGGATGAACTTGGACAAAACCCAAGTTATGTTCAACGAACACGTAACTCCGGGACCGATTGCTGTCAATGGCGGTGCCCTCAAGGTTGTTCGAGAATACGTTTACCTCGGGCAAACTCTGCAGTTTGGTAAGAACAACCTTGAGAAGGAGGCTAACAGAAGAATTCAGCTAGGTTGGGCAGCGTTTGGGAAGCTTTGTCGAGTCTTCTCGTCGCGTACTCCGCAAAGCTTAAAGACGAAAGTCTTCAATCAGTGCGTCCTGCCTGTTATGACCTACGGAGCCGAAACGTGGACAATCACGATACGGCTGGTCCATAAATTCAAAGTTGCTCAGCGAGCTATTGAACGAGCTATGCTTGGAGTATCTCTGAGGGACAGAATCTGGAATGAAGTGATCCGGCAGAGAACCAAAGTTATCGACATAGCTCACAGAATTAGCAAGCTGAAGTGGCAATGGGCCGGCCACATTAGCCGTAAAACCGATGACCGTTGGGGTAGACGTGTTCTTGAGTGGAGACCGCGAATCGGCAAACGTAAGGTAGGACGCCCTCAGGCTAGGTGGAGCGACGATCTTCGCAGGGTGGCTGGTAGCAGCTGGATGAGAGTTGCCGAGAATCGGGCTGAATGGCGTGCAATTGGAGAGGCCTATGTCCAGCAGTGGTCTGCTATAGGCTGATGATGAACCATCGACTTTAGCACCTTCGTAAACTATGAAAACGACACCTCTGGCAAAAAATTGGAAATTTTTTACAGCCGCCATCTTGGATTTTTATTTTGTCATAACCATCGACTTTAGCACCTTCGCAAACTATGAAAACGACACCTCTGACAGAAAATTGGAAATTTTTTGCAGCCGCCATCTTGGATTTTTATTTTGTCATAACCATCGATTTTAGCACCTTCGTAAACTATGAAAACGACACCTCTGACAAAAAACATTAAATTTTTTTGCAGCCGCCATCTTGGATTTTTATTTTGACATTACCATTGACTTTAGCACTTTCGTAAACTATGAAAACGACACCTCTGACAAAAAATTAGAATTTTTTTGCAGCCGCCATCTTGGATTTTTATTTTGACATTACCATAGACTTTAGCACCTTCGTAAACTATGAAAACGACACCTCTGACAAAACATTGTAAATTTTTTGCAGCCGCCATCTTGGATTTTTATTTTGGCCTCACTACTGGCTTTACCACCATCAGAAACCAGAAAAGCTATTTCTTCTATAACATGAAATATTTTTTTAAATTTTTCGTATCCTGACGATTTCTATAAATTTTATTACGTGATGATTTCTACAAGCTTACTTTCATCGCAAAGCACTTCGTTCCAAAAATAAATGTAACACAATATAAGTATGTATATCTAGCGGATCCGGTAGTCAGACGTCGTGCGACACTTCACCCAAGTCCAAAAAGCTAAGAACGATCCAGGTAACCCAAAAATTATTAAAATAAAACCGTCAAAATCGGTCAAGCCGATTGGGATGAGAAGATTTACGAACACTCGCACACTGGTATTTTATAAAACATTAACATTTTGCAAACAAGCAAAAAATACCCAAGCGAAGTACTTAAAATAAAATAAATACTTACTGAACCAAAATGTGGTAGTCGGCGTACTATTTTTGGAAAATGTTTACGTAGATCACGTGGGCTCCTGCGGTGCAAAGTGATACGTCCTCACGCTGGGAAGGCCCGGTCGTTACTGACGAGATTGGTTTTGCGCGATCGATTATATAGTTCACTTTGACTTTTATTTACCATATTAAGTTGTTATTTATTAATAAAATAAAAATTTGATTCAATTCAATGGTTAACTTAAGATTAATATGTAATTTTTAAAATTTCATAAAAGTGTTTTTAGGGTATACAAAAATAATGTTATTTGTCTAGAAGTTTCCCAACAATTACGTTACTTCAACATTTCTTTTCTGCTATATTTCGTATTAAAATCGAAAAAGTGGTTCAGCCACATCCAAGTTGGCTATTTAATGATGTTATTTATATTTTTTTTATTTATAGAATCCTTTGCAGATTTTTGGAAAACGAAGCCAAACATCACTCGTTCGCTACTTTTCGGAAAACTGGTTGTGGGTATTGTTTATTTATTAATATTCTATAAGTCTTTTGAAAAATCCCTTTCAGCCACGTACAAGATTAAGAACTCGTCTCTTATAATATTAAATAAAAAAACTAATATTCCTCTTCCTTACCTCACAACGAGCGATCAAAATTGACTAAAATGAGTTAATTTCGTGCACGGAGCCTTAACGAACGTCTTACTCGGACAAACCGCCAGTTATTTTATCACGCTCGTCAGACAGGGAGTCTAAATAAATGGAAGTACGTATGGAGTCATGGACAAGGGAAGAGAGAATCTTAGCTCGCAGAGAAGATCACCAAAAAGCCGAACGAATTAGGTCTGAAGACGATATTAGTAGGATTTTTGGGTAATGTTCGGTTCGTGCCACATCCGAACGCGTTCTCCTACCTTGTTTCGATTACATAATGTTCCCAGTTTATATATAAGGTGTATCTATTCATACACGAAATATTTTAAGAGGTACACCTGTAGGTGGTAAAGAAGCTATAGCAAAGAGAAAAAAAATTCTTAGAGGTTTCTTTTTTAAATTTAATAGTTATAAATTATTTGACGCACATAAGAAATATTGGCTCCTTCTTATTTTTTACGGCCCGAGACAACGAGGCCATGCTCGTACCGTCCGGTCGTCGCCCTCGCAGCGTCAGGTAGGCCATTCATAGAATTTGGAGTAAAGGTTTTATGCAAAACGTTTCAAGTAGTTTTAAAATTATAATAATTACGAAAATTCAAAAACGCCTAGATAAAAAATTTTTTTTTGCTTCTAAAGCTTCTTTACCACCTACAGGTGTACCCCTTAAAATATTTCGTGTATGAATAGATACACCTTATATATATATCTTTATTATTTTGTTGGGCATGTAAAGGATTTTATATTTTGGTCTGTATATTAAGATATGTCACGAGGCGGTGTGTGTTTCCTGTGGTACCAAATAGGAATATATTTTGCTCTAACCGATATTTGTCAACATTACGCACAATTTACTCGAAGAATGTAGATTATTTTGGTGAATTGTGGACAGTTATGCTATTTAATCAACTACAGATAGCTTACAACAAGTTAGTAGTGTTTTTTAGCACAGATTACCTGAATTTTAAAACATATTAATAAGCAGATATTATTTTCAAACACATTACTAATATTTACACTTTTAATACACGTATTCGAACGCGTTCGCGTCGTATTTATTGTATAGATAGACATAGTTGTGATGACATAATGTCGACCATGACTTTCAAATTATTTGCCAACACTTACTATACTCGTATTATGCAACTAGTGCAATTATTATTTACAGTGTCTCATTCTCAATTTTTATTTACAACCACACGCCGCGACCTCTGTGTGTACATGGGGGTCGCGGGGGTAGTGTAGGTTTTTATCTTAAACGCGGTCTTATTGCTCGTACTTGGTCCACCCAAATTGACCCTAGATACGATACTATCGAACAAATGTGGATTACCCTTACACTAAATGGAAATAAAATTGCAATTGGCACAGCTTATCGTCCCCCACGCTGTGACTTGGATCTGTTTCTCGACGCCATAACTGACTCCATTAATTCCATGGTAAAATGTGATCACTACGTGCTGCTCGGCGATTTCAATGTTAACTTAGTGAATACGAACGCGCAAAGTAAGAAAGTCTGTGAGTTTTTGAATAGCCTGAGCCTAAAACAACTAGTAAGTTCACCCACCCATTTCACAGACCATAGCGAAACATTGATCGACCTTGTCTGTACGAATCTCAGTCACAAAGGAATATCTGTTGAGCCCTATGGCTCAATAAATGGTCACTCACTTGTTGTTTGCGAATTTAATATTAAGCGTTGTAAATATAAGCCCCACACAGTTATTTACAGACCCATTAAGACAATAAATAGAGAAATACTAGATAGTGATCTATTGCACATAAACTGGGACAAAATTTGTGGTTTATATGATGTGAATGAGATGGTTGAGGAATTCAACAGAAATATTTTAACAATTTACGATGCGCACGCTCCGGTCAAGAAATGTTTAATTAAGGAACCGTCATATCCCTGGATAACGGATACAATTAAATTGATGATGCATTTGCGGAATGACGCTCTGACCAATTACCATAAAACGAAATCAGATTCCAAAAAGGCATACTACAAGCAGCTTAAATCTGTGGTAATAAACTCCATATTTAGAGAAAAAGTTGCATTTTTTAAATTTAATATTAAAGCCTCATCCCCACTAGGAACATTTGTCGAGCGACATGTGTCCCCGGAGACATCGGGCGATGTCGCCCTACATCGCCCCACGTCGCCCGATGTTTTGTCTTCGTCCACATCAGTTCAGTCGAACCTATCATGTCTCCGGAAGAGTACTTGCGAAATTTGTAGATTAAACAGTACTTGCGAAACAAAACAAGTGTATTTAATGATCTCAGTGTTCTAGACGGCTCGTTTCATAATTTTACTCGGATGTCATCAACAGACTTTGAAATACTCTTGTGTAAAAAATCCCCATCAATATCTAAACAGAAAACTAGATTCCGTGATCCCGTGGGTGCTAAATTTTGACTTGCTGTTACGTTAAGGTACCTAGCAAGTGGTGATTCTTACACGTCCTTATCATACACTATTATAATTTTTCAAATACTCATAGGAGCGATATAGTTCAATAAGTCGCAGCACTACGTCGTTCGACCACATTGTCGCAGGTTGCACGCACGTCCACACTCTATCACTACTCTTCATCGACTGTGCGACAAGGAACAGTTTCAACAATGTCGCGGCGATATCGTCCGACATCGCCCGACATCGCCCGATGTCACCGGGGACACATGTCGCTCGACAAATGTTCCTAGTGGGGACGAGGCTTAATAACCAAAAGTAACCCTAAAATTTTGTGGAAAAATTTAAAAAGCACTGTATTAACAAAAACTAATCAAATTGAAGACCTTCCCTCTCACTTCAGAGATTCAGACCAAATCAATAATCACTTTCTGAATGTTCCTGGTAACCCAGTCTGCAATATATCACAACGCACTTTCTTCGAATCTCATAGTTATGGTGATGAGGACTTCGCATTTGCTTTACAACCGGTAACTCCTGATCAAATTATGCGATACTTCCGCCAGCTAAAATCGAACGCTGAAGGCTGTGACAATGTGACTCTAAATATGCTCTTGCTTACACTCCCTCATACACTTAAAGCCATCACTGACATTGTAAACAGGTCAATTGTCTCAGTAACATACCCAGACATCTGGAAAATTGCCATCGTTAGACCATTGCCTAAAAAAACAAATCCAACTGAGTTGAAGGACCTTAGGCCTATTAGTATTCTGCCTTGCCTATCTAAAATTGCTGAAAAGGCGGTATGCCAGCAGCTGTCAAAATATTTAGAAGATAAACACATTCTGCCTGAGCTTCAGTCAGGTTTTCGCAAACAGCGTGGTACTTCTACGGCTGTTTTGGACGTGACAGATAACATTCTGGCAGCACAGGACAAGGGTCTCTGCACGCTTCTTGTCCTACTCGATTTTTCGCGAGCTTTAATAATAAATAATAATAATAAACATTTATTTCAGACCAAATTATCCATATGTTGTTAGTAAAAAGTCTTAACCATATGTTAGTAAAAAAGAAAAATTTAAAACACTGTTAAACAAAATTAGGACAACTGACACTTATGTGTGCAGCCGTATCCAGTGAGCCAGCATGGGGCTGTCCCACCTATCACACAATACACTCAGGATGCTGTGGGAGCTAGCACGTATTCGACCGAGAATAGACGCGCACCGCTTCCGTATAATGGCATGAAATCCATCAAAAACTTTTGACTGCATAAATATAGATTTGTTTCTATCAAAGCTTTACTACTATCGATTTGACCAAAATACTATAAACTGGTTCCAAAGCTATCTTTCCAACCGACAGCAGCGAGTCGAAATACGACTTAGCAATGGCTCATCTCTTATTTCGTCACTCACTTCCGTTTGCAGAGGAGTCCCGCAAGGCTCAATACTGGGCCCCATAATCATTATTTTGTATTGTGCGGATATCATAAGTACCCTGAAGCGATGTAGGTACCATATTTACGCTGACGACATAAGATCCTTTATCGCGATTAGGGCTTTCAAATACCGGATTTTTCCAATATCAATACCGGTATTGGAAAAGTCAATACCGTGATCACGGTATCAATACCGGTATTGAAGGAAGTTCTAATAGGATATTAATAAAACTATTAAAATACGTGTTTTTATTTTGAGATCAGTCTTTAATGTTCCTATTTACTGAAAATTATACAACATATATGTTTTACATATAGCATAAATAAAAATTTGGTATATAGGTAGATTTTTCAGGTAGGAAATAGGGACGAATTCAAAACTTAAACTTGCTGTTTTGCAGGAAGACATTTTACATTGACGTTGTAAAGTACAATATTAAAAAAAATATTAACTTTTAATTATCTAAATGTCACATGTCAAAATCAACGTTTTCATTCATCATTTCAGCCGTAAGACGTCCACTGTTTGACATAGACTTCACCCATTTCGGCGGGGATTGCCATAATCGCTACGCTTGGCAGGCGGGTTGGCGATCGTAGTATAGTGGTAAAATGCATAGAGAACGCTGTTGCCCATTCTGTAGTAAGTCCCTTTTTCGCCTCTTATGACACTCATGGAAGAAAATGGAATGGTGCTATTCTTAACGTCCGGCACCACACGAAAAAAACCAACAAAGGTTAGATATCATTATTTATATAAATATAAGTATAGCTTGGTTAGCCAGCAGTCATTTGGTGTTCACTGAAGCAACATTCTTTACGTATAAGTGTGCAATAAAAAAAGCAATCAAAATAACTAGTAACAAAATAAGTCAAGCTGTAGAAAAAAATTCTGAATTTTAGACGTTTTTTTTAAAGTGTGATCGCAAAGAGCGCTTTTAATGTTGAATTAAATAGCTAATTTCTCAGCTATATAAATAGCCTACTGACGTAAAACCACGCTCTGCTACAACTCTTCTAGGTATCACAGACAGTAAATACTGTTGGATGCCTATAGAAATATCTCCCGACCACCCCCAGCAGTTTCGAAGAAATTCATCTCTACTCTTATGATTTAAAATCACAGTTCGTATATTTTATCCCTCTCTAATTTCTCCTACATGGACCTGTCTTCATTTTCACAGCTTGTATTCAGTGAAATAGAAGGTTCTTCTTTTTAATATGTTTAAGGCACAGAAACCACCAATTACTTTAAGCTTTTAATTTATTACGGGAAATTACACCAGAAAAATTACACGAGAAGACAAGAACATTTTGTTGTCATAGACTATATTGACATTACGTCTATTGAGGCAAAGGTTTAAAATTATTCTGCCTAATCTATGGCTAACACTTCTATCGTCATATTATTATCATATGGCTAACACACCCCCTTAATTTTACAACCTTTGTCTTTTACAATTTTATATTATATTTTACTATATTAATTTTAATTTTAGAATAGGTATTAGTATTTTAGTTTTACATCAGTTTAAGAAAATTAAATAAACTTTATCTTAACAAAAATATTAATTTTATACAAATAAAATTTTATACTTCTTAGTATCAAAAATATTAAATTTATTTTAACAAAATCTTTTTAAATTTTATGAATTTTTCTGATCCTAAACTTTTAGTCATGAAATCAGCTATGTTATCATTAGTATTTATGTAATTAATATTTATCAATCTTTTATTAACAATGTCCTTTAAGAAATAATACTTAATGTCTATATGTTTTGTCCTTTTGGAGTTTTCATAATTCTTTGCTATGCATATAGCACTGGAGTTATCTACTAAAAGTGTGTTGTTTTCTCCAGAGCAGTCAAGGTGTTTTGCAACTCCTATTATGTTGAGTAGGTCCTGTGCTGTGGCAGCTGCTGCAACATATTCAGCTTCTGCTGTCGATAGTGCCACGCAGGGTTGTTTCTTTGATGACCATGCTACAGGATTATTTCCATGGAATATGATGCTTCCAGTCACACTCTTTCTACCTGTGCCGTCACTCGCCCAGTCTGCATCCGAATATGCTTTTATGTTATTATTTTTACTTTTGGTGTATATTATTCCTAGTTCTTGAGTACCTTTTAGGTATCGCAGAATTCTTTTGGCAGCCTTCCAAGTAGTCTCATTAAATTTATCTAGGTATCGACTGAGGTAAGAAACTGAATAAGTAAGATATGGTCTTGATATTGTAGTTAGGTAGAGTAGGCTTCCTATTAGTTGTCTGTATAAGTCTTTCTTTTCACATTCTTCTTTTTCTATTTCAGTATTTATTTTAAAATTTACTTCCATTGGAGTCTTAGTTTCTTTACATTATTTCATGTTACATTTGGTAAGTATTTTATCAATTAATTTTGTCTTTGCTTCTTTCTATCTCTATACCCAAGAATGTTTTTGTTTCTCCTAAATCTTTTGCATTGTAATCTTTCTTTAGTGCTTCTATAATTTCTTCACTCTTTTTTCGTATAATCCAGATATCATCTACATAAATTATCATCCAACAATTTTCTTTGTAATACAGGCATGAATCATATTCTGAACGCTTAAATCCCTTTTCTTTTGCAAATTTATTTATTGTATGGTTCCAGCATCTTGGGGATTCAATAAGACCATGTAATGCTCAGTTTAATTTTAGTACTTTGTTTGTATTTTCAGGTGTGTATCCTTCAGGTGGCTTGATGTATATTTCGGATTTTACCTCTCCATTCAAGAAAGCTGTAGGAATGTCGAGCTGTCGTATTGGTAAGTCTTCATTTACTGCCTTGGATATCATCAGTCTAATGCTTGACATTCTTGCAACAGGTGAGTACATTTCTGTATTATCTTCAATTTTCTGCTGAAAGCCTCGTACGACTAATCTAGCTTTTTTAGTTCCATCATCCTTTTGCTTAAATATCCATTTGGTATCTATTGCTTTTTTCTTTTCAGGTAAGTCTGTTTCTGCCCATGTTCCAAGTTTTATTAAAGCATTTAATTCTTTTTCTATTGCTTGTTTCCATTCTTTATCTTAATAAGCTTCTTTGTAAGAATATGGTGCTTCTGCAGATGTGGTTTTATTTATTGCTATGTTAGTTTCATAGTTTTTTAGATATGTAGGTTTTTTAACTGCGCGAACTGACTTTGTTTGAATTGGTATTACCTTTTCTTTGTTTCTTTCTTCTTTTTCTTCTTCTGTGTTTCTTCTGTCATCTTCTGTGTTTGTTTCGTCTTCTTCTGTATTTATTTCAACTTCTTCTATATTTCTATTATCATCTTCTGTATTTATTTCGTCTTCTTCTGTATTTATTTTGTCTTCTTCTGTATTTATTTCGTCTTCAGTATTTATTTCGTCTTCAGTATTTATTTTTTCTTTTATTTTTTTAAAGACAACATCTCTTCTTATTTTAATTTCTTTATTTTCAGGATCCCATAGCCGGTAACCTGTTGGAGCATAGCCGACCATGATGAGTTCTTCACTTCTTTCATCTAACTTCTTCAGTGGCGTTAGACGTTTTGCATAAGTAGTACAACCAAAGGTTTGTATATTTTTAACATTAGGTTTTCTGCCTGTCCATTTCTCTATAGGTGTCTTCGTCTGCCCTTCTTTTGGTGTTCTATTTAGAAGGTAAGTTGCTGACCGTACTGCTTCTCCCCACAGGTTCTTATTTCATTTGGATTGAAATAACATGGCTCGCACTTTCTCCATAAGGGTGCGGTTAAAACGTTCAGCCTTTCCGTTTTGTTGTGGGCTGTATATGACAGTGTAGTCTAATCTTATTCCTCTTTTTCTGCACCAATCTTTAAGTTGGGCTGTTGTATATTCACCACCATTATCACAACGAATCATGCTGACTTTTTCACTTGTGTGGCGTTCTACTTCCTGTATATATTTAGTTAAGTAGGTGAAAACTTCACTTTTATGTGCAATCAGGTAAGTATATGTGAAATCGGTGTAGTCATCAATAAAGGTAAGTACATATCTATCACCATCCCAGGTTGCAGGTGTAACCGGTCCGCACACATCAGTATGAATGGTATGTATTATTCTGTCAGCTTTGTGTCTTGTGTAGAATGGCAATCTTGTTTGTTTTGCTTTGATACATATATCGCAACTTCCAGACATTTTATCTATTTGTTCATTAGTTATATTTATTCCTTCAACTGTTTTTATAATATTTTTTAATGTTTCTTTTCCAGGGTGACCATACTTCACATGCCAGTCTTCAGGGGTTTCAGTTTTGCAAGACAGTAAGGCATCTTCAGAATTTGTAGTATTGTATAAACCATTTTCATTTTTTGTTCCTTTTAAAATTATATTTTTGTTTTTCTTTACAGTAACATTTTCTTTTGTGAATAATACTTCTACATCTTTTTCAGTAATGGCGTGGACTGACAGCAGACTTTTCTTCAAATTTGGCACAAATAAAACATTTTCAAAATTCACATTTTGTGTTTCAATTTTACCCATTACATTTGACTTTAAAACATTATTTTTATTTGCTGTTTGTATGTTAATTGAGCAGTCTTTTTGTTTTTTCAGAAGTACCTCCTTGTTGGTCATATGGGAAGAACATCCGGAGTCAATCACAAATGTGTCAGTCAGTAACGAGACAGCATTTTTATCTTTCTTCTTTTTGAAATAACAATCTTTTTCTTTATGATTGAACTTTTTACAAATTGTGCAGTGTTGTTTGCCTTTGAAAAAACAATTTTTCTCTTCATGATTATCTTTTTTACAAATTGAACACTTATTTTTATTTTTGTGTTTTTTATTTGTCAGCGCCTTAAATGCAACTGAACTTTGTTGCTCTTCACTGCTATTTCTCTGTTGTTCCACTAATAGACGTGCAGTGAGATTGTTTACAGTCTGTTCTGTTTTTGGGGTTGATTCCCATGCTGTTACGAAGTGTTTGTAGGTATCTGGTAGTGTTGATAGTATTTTGGAGATCAGCATATTATCATTTATCTTTTCACCGAGACTGTTTAACTGATAAGCATAGTTTTCTAACATACCTATGTGGTAGTTCATGTCTTTGCTGTTATCATAAGTATATTGAAAGAAATCTTGTAATAAGTGACATTTTTGTTGACTTGTTTGCTGTTGAAAGGTTATAGTGAGCTTGTCATACATTTGTTTAGCTGTGTTGCACGACATCAATGAACATAGAAGTTTTCTGTCGATGGTGCTTGTTATAATGCGTTGCGCTTTTGCATCCAACTGCATTTCTTCATCATCAGGTTTTGTTGGGTCTTTGTTGACAATGTTGTATAGTCCTTCACTTCACTCTTGGAGGTTATATCTATGGTGAATTTCCACATGGGATACGTCTTTTCGTCCGTAAGATGCTGTATTTGTTTGATGGCGGAGTCCATTTTGTTTTGTAGTTTGTCGTCGTATTCACACGGATTTGCACGCACCATTTTTGTTACAACTTTTATTTTGTTTTTATTGAACTGGTTAGGCTAGTATTGAACCTAACCACGCTCTGCTACCATTTTAATATTTTTAAGGCACAGAAACCACCAATTACTTTAAGCTTTTAATTTATTACGGGAAATTACACCAGAAAAATTACACGAGAAGACAAGAACATTTTGTTGTCATAGACTATATTGACACTACGTCTATTGAGGCAAAGGTTTAAAATTATTGTGCCTAATCTATGGCTAACACTTCTATCGTCATATTATTATCATATTCCTGATCAGTCACTGTCTCTTTGAGCGTTTCGTGTCATTATTATTATCTTAAATGTGCAAGTAAATTTACGATAGTATTTCATATTGTTACGTAGATCGTAAAGTTCGTTTTTGTGTATTTTGGTAATACTGGTTTTAATTAATTTACACTGAACCCCAGTTCGTAACAATACTTATGTGGGTTTTTTGTCTAGAGAATGGGCAGCACCATTCTCTTAGCATTTTATCACCATACAGCGATCACCAACCCGCATCAAATTGTGGGAGACCTATGTCCAGCAGTAGACGTCTTTCGGCTGAAATGATGATGATGAGGTTTTGTGGCGGTATTGTCATCGTTACTGAAGAAAGTTTCAGGGTCATACAAATTATGTCTGTAATACCGTAATCACGGTATTGAGGCGTCAATACCGGTATTCAAAAAGCCAAAATAAAATCCGGGATCATGGTTTTACGGGATCCCGGAATACCGGTATTGAAAGCCCTAATCGCGATGTCATAGTCACTTGCCTTAAAAGAGATATAAACTTGTAATATCTTTTTTAAGCCAAGTGAATATGACATCGCGATTCGCGTTAAAGGATCTTAACGATGATCTTGACAGGATAGCATGTTGGGCTGAAAATCACGGTTTGGTACTTAACCCCACTAAAACCAAATACATGCTGTTTGGAACCAAGAACCAAATCAGTGCAGTCCCAGCAACACTCAACGTTACTCTGCTGGGTCAGTCGGTGAGTCGAGTCAATGAGGCCCGTAATCTGGGTCTGAACATGGACGTTGGGTTGCGATACGAAGAGCACGTGGCAGAGTCAGTGCGCACTTGTTTTTACCGGCTTAAGGTCCTTTATAAAATAAGGCCTTATCTATCAGAGGAGCTGCGGATCCAGCTGGTTGAATCACTCGTGCAACCTAACCCATGCCGACACGGTTATTGGCCCTCGACTACTGGCTAAAACTCAACGACTGATCCAGAGGGTGCAAAACACGTGTGCTTGATTCTGCTTCACAATTCCACCAAGAAGTCACGTAACGCCGTTCTTAAATAAACACTCTATCCTCAAGATGAAGTCACGGCGTAAGTAACACTTGGCATGCCTACTTTTTGGAGTAATAAAGAACAAGCAGCCGACATACTTGTACAAAAAACTGAGCTTGATCGCTAGCAGAAGAGAATGCGCAATTAGGCAGTGCTCGCAACAGCTCGCCACTCAATCGCACAAGACTGCTGCTTTCAGGGGAAGTTTTAGATACGCCGCATCCAAATGCTGGAACAATATTCCCGCGCAGATAAGGAATCTCCAATGTCTTGGCACTTTCAGAGTTCTTCTGCGGCAATTTCTTATCGAATCTCAGAAAAAAGTGGCTATGACTGTTTCGAACACATCTATATCTATACCTACATATAATAAATCTGTAGAAGGGTAAATTCTGTACATTGAAAATATTGAAAAAAATAAATAGCGGGGGGTGTTGCTGGATCGATACCAAACCCAAATATGTGACACGTTGCATTACCCGCAGTGGATTCAGCGCCGTAACCTGTAGCGCCGAAAGTCGGATTTGGCTTGAACCTTTTGCGGCACACGCGGACCACGCCTCCCCGACTCCTATATAACGAGCCGCGTTCCGCGCCGCGCGATCCACCCTCCCCGACCCATCTCAATGTTCGGCAAGCAGATCCCTTGGGCGAAGCAAGCCAAATATCTAGGTGTCATCCTCGACGAACACCACCTTTTCTGAGCACATAAAGCAGGCCCGCTCGCGGGCCGCTTTCGCTCTCGGTAGGCTCCATTGCGTCCTGAACAAGCGGAGTAAAATGTCTCTTCTGTGTAAAAAGCGACTTTACACCGCTTGTATCAGGCCCATTATGACATATGCAAGCCCAGTCTTTGCACATGCTAAGCCCCGATTCATCCATGGGATGCAGACTCTCCAGAACCGTTTTCTCCGTCAAGCCACAGGCTCGCCTTGGTTTGTTCGGAATATCAATCTTCATTTAGATATGAAACTCCCGACTATCCATCAATATATGAAACGCGCTTCGAAGCGTTTCTTCGATAGGGCCGTAGCCCACCGCAACCCTCTGGTTGTGGCGGCAGCTACTTACACCACCTCCCGTATCAGTAAAGTCCGCCGCTCGCGGCACGTTCTATCCGATCCTGACGATCCCACTACTCTCCTCCAGGAGGGTCGAAAAGAGACCAGTACAGCTAGACCAGCACACAAACACAAATCGTACCGACCTCGCCGCCGAGGTCCGTCGTCGCGACCCAGACTTAACAGTCCCTCCCGACCCTTGCAAGAGCCAGCCCGCGATGCTGTGCCGTTAGCTTTAAATTAGTCCCTAAATAATTTAACCCAGATCCAGCCAGTCCCTTGCTGTCCCATTACCAGTGATTGCCTAAGCCGAGGTTCGTACCCCCCTCGGGGTAACCCTTAGAGCTTTCGCTTTAGTTTTTAAGTATAATAAGCCCTGCTGGAGGCCTAAAAAGGTAACTTTTTAGAACTCGCCGGGCCACAATCCGTTTAAGTAGTAAGAATCTTTTCAGATTAACTACGAGATGTCCTTCAAAAAAAAAACGCCGCGCGAAGCATTTCAATTCTGAATTTTAATGCGAGTCCCACGTGTCCAGTGTGGCGAGCGGTCGTCCGTGGAATTAATATTGTATGCGTGTAATTTTAAACCGTGCTTTTCAGCGCTACCTTTTTAGGGTTCCGTTGCCAAATGGCAAAAAACGGAACCCTTATAGATTCGTCATGTCTGTCTGTCTGTCCGTCTGTCTGTCTGTCTGTCTGTCTGTCTGTCTGTCTGTCTGTCTGTCCGTCCGTATGTCACAGCCACTTTTCTCCGAAACTATAAGAGCTACGCTGTTGAAACTTGGTAAGTAGATGTATTCTGTGAACCACATCAAGATTTTTACACTAAAATAGAAAAAAATAATAAATTTTGGGGTTCCCCATACTTAGAACTGAAACTCAAAAATTTTTTTTTCATCATACCCATACGTGTGGGATATCTATGAATAGGTCTTCAAAAATGGTATTGAGGTTTCTAGTATCATTTTTTTCTAAACTGAATAGTTTGCGCGAGAGACGCTTCCAAAGTGGTAAAATGTGTGTGTCCCCCCCGTAACTTCTAAAATAAGAGAATGATAAAACTAAAAAAAATATATGTTGTACAATACCATGTAAACTACCACCGAAAATTGGTTGGAACGAGATCGAGCGAGTAGTTTTTTTTAAAACGTCATAAATCGTATAACGCAATTTACCTTACATTCAATCAACTGAAATATAAAATTTAAAAAAAAACATTTATTTTTAAACCGAGAATACCTACAGGTTTGTACGGAACCCTCGGCGAGCGAGTCCGACTCGCACTTGGCCGGTTTTTGATTACTGTTCCGATCAGTTATTTGTAAATACTTTTGTAAATATTATAGTATGTACGTAGTTTAAGTTTTCATCGTAATTCATTTTTCATCGTATTGGTTTATTTAGGTTGGTATTTTATTTTCTTTCCGGACGAGCTCACTAACAATGTTGTGTATGCTGAAGCTCTCAATTAACTTTCTGTCGCATTGTCACGATCACTTTTTTATTATTGCAAACTTTTCGTCACTGTCAGTAATTTACTGCTACATGCTACTTATCAAGGTCGGAATTACTATGAAAAAAATACTTACTACAGAACGCGAGCTCAACAGCAGTAGCTCAATAGAGGGATCTCCTTAATTATTATAGGCTTAGCCGTATTTGGGTTCAATAGATATTTATAAGATGTCATTGTCAGAGTTACTCAAAATGGAGAAATAAACCATCCACGCGAAGACCGACATCCGCGCGGACGGAGTCGCGGGCGGAAGCTAGTCCATAATATAACTGGCTGCCGTGTTCTTCCTAATTCGTCCTGTTTTCAATTCGCATCTTTGTCACGCACCTGTAAACGAATGAAATATTAATTATTGAAAAGTCCATTGTTGTTAGATCTATGTTACATAGATACTAGTTATAACACACATACCGATTTTTATTTACTGCAAACACATTTCAATCCAGTCAAAATGATTATTTATTCACACATACTCATATCCATACTTCCATACTAATCCATACTCCATACTTATTACTTATTTACTTATTTTTCTTATATTACTTATATAATATTATAATATAATATATATTATTTTATATATATTATATATCTAATCTAAATCTAAACTCTAAACTAATATTATAAATGCAAATGTAACTCTGTCTGTCTGTCGGTCTGTCGGTCTGTCTGTCTGTCTGTCTCGCTTTCCTGCTAAAACTACTGAACCGATTTAAATGAAATTTGGCACACAGATAGTTTAGAGCCTGAGAAAGGACATAGGATACTTTTTATCCCGGTAGTATGTTCCCGTATGTATGGTAGTAATTTCCGACCTCCACGCGGGCGAAGCCGCTGGCAAAAGCTAGTATTTATATATTACACTTTATATATTACATTACACATTTATATATTTAAACAATCAAATTATCAAATAAACAAGCATCATCGAACAAGAATGTTTCCAAATGCCGTATTAACTTTACCGTAGTATACATTGTATAAACATTGTGGGTAGGTACTTACATAATTTTACTCCGCAAGTTCCGCTATTCACAACATCGAAAATAATTATTCCCGTTTTCAACCGACGAAAAAAAACGGAGGAGGTTCTCAATTCGACGCGTATATTTTTTTTTTTTTTATGTATGATCACGCATAACTTTTTACATAGTGGTCCGATTGTGACAATTCTTCTTCTATTGGAAAGGGTATACTCCCAAGGTGGTCCCATATAAATTTGGAAAACAAAATCGAACCCTAAGGGTTGGAAAACAGGGGATGATTGATTGTTCACTCACTGATTGTAACGTATAAACACGCATAACTTGTTACATAGTGGTCCGATTGTGACAATTCTTCTTTTATTGGAAACGGTATACTCCCAAAGTGGTCTCATATAAATTTGGAAAACAAAATCGAACCCTAAGGGTTGTAAAACAGGGGATGATTGATTGTTCACTCACTGACACTCACAACTTTTTACATAGTGGTCCGATTGTGACAATTCTTCTTCTATTGGAAAGGGTATACTCCCAAGGTAGTCCCATATAAATTTGGAAAACAAAATCGAACCCTAAGGGTTGGAAAACAGGGGATGATTGATTGTTCACTCACTGATTGTAACGTATAAACACGCATAACTTGTTACATAGTAGTCCGATTGTGACAATTCTTCATCTACTGGAAAGGGTTTACTCCCAAGGTGGTCTCATATAAATTTTGAAAACAAAATCGAACCCTAAGGGTTGGAAAACCGCGTGATTGTTCGAAAGAGATACCGTGACCCTGGCACATGGGCAACTGATGGAACATGGGTGGGTTTTAGTCAGTAAAAGTCTGACACGCCCTCCCGCTCCGCCCAGAGCGGGAGAAGTCATTTGATGATTTCCCATCCAGAAAAAAAAAGGGTTGGAAAACATGGGATGATTGATTGTTCACTCACTGACACTCACAACTTTTTACATAGTGGTCCGATTGTGACAATTCTTCTTCTATTGGAAAGGGTATACTCCCAAGGTGGTCCCATATAAATTTGGAAAACAAAATCGAACCCTAAGGGTTGGAAAACAGGGGATGATTGATTGTTCACTCACTGATTGTAACGTATAAACACGCATAACTTTGTACAGAGTAGTCCGATTTTGATAATTCTTTTATTGTTGGATAGGGTATACCTTGCCAAGTATTATTAGTACATTAAAGCCACAAAAAAATCATAAAATAAAAACTTTTTAACAAAAAATTAAACCGCCGAAAAACTGAAAAGCATAAAATAATAAACCTTAAAATTTTGAGTCGGCGCTGAAAAATCAATGAACAAGGAACACTCAAAGCGCCGACTCATAATTTTAAGGTTTATTATTTTATGCTTTTCAGTTTTTCGGCGGTTTAATTTTTTGTTAAAAAGTTTTTTGATCTCATCTACTCGATGTCCGTGGGTCACTGCATCTCCAGCAGAATATCAGAGTCCGCTATATTTACTCCCATTTGGTGCAACTTTGAGACTCACACCGCACTTTTGTACTCCACCGCACATTATTTTACTTTTGAATTTTAATTTGTGTCACAAAGTGTCATCATTACTATATCATGTCTTCCTTTCTTTTTTTTTATCTGTGTATATTGGCATTTTGTACCTAGTTCGTTAATTTGTTATCACAATCAATTATTGTTTCATTGTGCTTTGTATGTTGTGTTGCGTCTTTTGTGTGCATCAAATAAACGTTCTATCTATCTGTCTATCTAACCATTTTTTTAACCACGCCGTAATTGAGTCTTTACTATGGGAATCAGTAATCAATTGAAAAATTGGTGTAGATTTAATCGAATCTGGGGCAATCATGGCAATATAAACCAATAATCGTTTCGTCAGTATAAATCCATCTGGAAGCATTATGAAGCCCGAAAAAAAGACCCCGTTGCATCTATAGTAATGGTTACTTTAGGGAAACTACGATAATACATATCATAGTACTCAACTTGCTGATCAGACCAATAAAACCGGCCGGGGTCGCGTGATTGTTCAAAAGAGATACCGTGACCCTGGCACATGGGCAACTGATGGAACACGGGTGGACCCAGAGCGGGAGAAGTCATTTGATGATTTCCTATCCAGAAAAAAAAAGACCAATAAAACAAATGCAAATATGGTATCAATGTCATTTCACGAATAAAGTTTCTGTGTACTATTTGTGTTAAAATCAAAATCAAAAGTCATTTATTCAAACTAGGCTGAGAGTCAGCACTTTTTGAACGTCAAAGTTACACAAGACAGTCCCCCCAAAACGCCCGCCCTTCGACACTTCCTAGTGCTTTAGCTGGGAAGAAGAAGTGGTGGAACAAACTCCCCAGCAGCACAGCTGTCTGTTAAGTTAGAAGAACTTGATTCTATACAATATTGTGTAAGTAATTAATATTATAAAACAAAACATACATTATTCACCATATGTCAGCTAGCAGCCTAGCACACGCCAATATACCACCAACAAAACACTGAAAACTAAACTCAAGCTGAAATAAATAATAAAACAAAATTGTAAACAGAACTTAAAACGTAAATAAAGCCTCCAGGCATAAAGGGCGTGCCCGCTTACATATTCAACGATGCAAATTGATACATACAGCTAAGTTGAAGTTACAATAGTTAAACTAGGACCTCTGGACCAAAATAAAATAACAGTTAATACAAGTAACAATAACAAAAACCATGGTCAGCAAGACGACCAGTCACCACAAGCAGCACCCGTTCACGAGCATAACGCAAAGGTCAGCCATTACCCGACCCCCGACGCTATCGCAAGCAGTGACATCTAAGGGAGCATGACGAACTTGCTGCCGGTTGGTATGACAAGAATATTATGAACAGCTGACGAGGTCGCTAGATAACTACATGTTGCAATACAACTCATTTAAAATCATTGTAATGAGTAGATTATGTCCACAATAAATGAAATTAAAAGAAAATAAAAATAAATTAACAAAATCAGTGAAATAAAAAAACAATTATATGAACTACCCATATAAACTGTCGGTAGGAAAGCTAATTCTGGATTGAAAGAACATAAACATTGTCTTGAGTTAATCACAGCGACCAGCTATTCTTATCGTTTAAGTAGTCGTTGATAGAATAGTATGCCTTTGAACAAAGGTTGGATTTTACTTTAGCTTTAAACTCATTAAACTGCAAATCTAGCAAAGCAGAGGGAAGCTTGTTATAAAAGGTAATACCAAGACCAACAAAAGAATTATGAACCTTATGAAGCCGGTGAAAGGGGGCTCGTAGTTTGTCCTTATTTCTAGTATTTATATTATGAAAATCACTGTTTGTTAATAAAACGGGAGTCAGGTGTTGTAGGCGGGGGTGACGGTGTTCCCTTGACGAAAGAGTGAAATTAAACCAGTCAGAATGTCGTAATAATTGAGTATATTTGGCACACATAAAATTACACAGAAATCACTACAAATGGTTGTAAAAGAGTACACAGCACACAATATAAAATACAATCAGAATAAGCAGTACACATAATTAAATCCTAGCTATATTACACTTGAAGACTGGCTAACTAGATATAGGGTACATCGCGACTAAGCAGTGGACAGCGGAGCCACTTACTTCACAAACACTACGTGGTAACTTGATGATTCATGTAAACTCGTAAAAATACTAAATCCAAAAATAGACGCTCGGCCCTTTTATAACTTTTGTTGCCTACTGCAAGTAGCGTATACATTTCTTTACTTTGATTAGCCGCTCCGCCAATTGAGAGCGAGAAAAATGGACTTTCCCTAAGGTACAGGTTTCGACTTGACGAGAATTTCAAAACACGTGTAAGCGAGTTCAAGGTTTCTGCTTTCTTATTGGATTAACAATGTGGCTCGTCCTATTGGACATACGCTACTTTCAAAATCGTGTACGAACTACATAAGGTATTTTAGGTATATTCATACCTACTCACAGCTAATTAGTGCTTTACAATAAATGAGTTAGGTAACTATAAGCTTATTAGTTTTATACAAACATAACACAGGCATTACAGACTAATTAGAATCCAACAGGTTATTGTTACAGATTAATTACAGGTTAATTAGAATTCAAAAGGTCAAGACAATGGTAATACAGGTGATTATAAACATACATCGGTATTTACGTAAGTATTTTCATGGAAATCTACTACTTTTATTAAAGAACAGTATAGGTATTTGTTTAGGTATTCCACAGAGGCTATACCGGAGTTACCGAATACAATAGCGAGGAGATATTAATGTTAAAAGTTAGCTAGTCTCATTGGGCATCGCCCACAACAATAAAGAAACATAAATACTAACTATAGCTTGTTTTATTGGGCTTCGCCTACATTCCACCCCCTGTAACAGGGTTCAACCGACTTACAATTCTTGGTCTGTGGGAAGCACAATAATCTTCGCTACGGGTCGACGTAGGACCCCATTTACAGTCTTAACATCTACTACACGGATAATACCATCGTGTCCATGATACACAGCTTTGATGAGACCTTTGGTCCACGCACTTCGCGGTCTATTATTGTCCACAATCACTACTACGTCACTGATACGTACGTTCGGCACATTGTTCGACCACTTTTCCCGACGTTGGAGCGTAGGCAGGTACTCTCGCAGCCAGCGCCGCCAGAACATGTCGGCGAGCGCGTTCACGCGCCGCCACTGCCGGCGAGAGTCGATGTCTTCGGCGTCGCTCGATGCAAACGGAGTACTCCCGGACGCAGTGCCCAGGAGTAGATGGTTCGGCGTCAGGACCACGGGCTGGTCGTGGTCGTCGTTCACGTAGCTCAGTGGCCGGCTGTTTACGATCAGCTCGGCTTCGGTGAGGAGGGTGTAGAGGACCTCCTCACGAGGGGCACGCTCCTTGAGCGTACTGCGAAGTGCGTTCTTCACGGATCTCACCAGGCGCTCCCAGCAGCCACCCATGTGTGGGGCCGCCGGGGGATTGAAGTGCCATTCGATGCCACGGTGAATGGCCTCGGCCCTTATCTGACCTTGGTTGAGGTCTTTCAGGGCTGCTCGAAGCTCGGTATTGGCCCCGATGAAGTTGGTACCCTGGTCAGAGTACAGATGTGCTGGTTGCCCGCGGCGCGCTATGAGGCGCCGCAAGGCTAGTATGGCGGAGTCGGCGCTTAGGGAAGCGGCCAACTCAAGGTGGACGGCGCGTGTAGTGAGGCAGGTGAATAGGGCACCCCACCTCTTCTCGCGCCGTCGCCCGATTGCGACCTCCATCGGGCCGAAGTAGTCCACCCCCACTCGCACAAAGGCTCGTCTGGATGGTTCCAGCCTTGCGAGCGGCAGGTCACCCATCTTCGGTGGCGCGGGCTTGGCTCGGCAGACGCGACAGAGTTGGCAGTTGGCAACCACTGTCTTTACTGAGGTTCTGATTTTAGTGACCCAGTACTTTTCCCGTAGATTGTTGACGACGGTCTCGTGGTTGGCGTGCAGAGCCATCGCATGTTAATGAGCGATGAGCTTTCTTGTCAGAGGATGGCGGCCCTCCAGGATAATAGGGTGCCGCTCGCCGAACGTGAGCACCTCACAGGCACTCAGGCGCCCTCTCACTCGTAGCAACCCGTCGTCGGCTATCATGGGGTCGAGAGCCTTGATGCTGCTGCTGCTGGGAACGGGCAGGCCTTTTAGGATGGTGGCCCGCTCTCTTTGGAAGCTTTCTTCTTGACACAGCCTCAACAGGCTGTTGTGAGCATCTTCTAGGTCTCGCTGACACAGCTCCGTAGTCGACCGACGTTTGCGACATCGGCCGCTGAAGATGAGCACGCGCGCCATGACGCGCTGAATGCGCGTCCACGATGAGTAGCGCTCGTACTCTAGGAGTGGTGCCGCCGGTGCTGCCGCGGCGTGGACCCGCTGGATGCGCTCAAGGTCCGCTTCCGACGCCTCAGCCTCGGGACACGCAGGCCACAGCTCCTGTGGGTCACATAGAAACGAGGGGCCCGAGAGCCACTCTGCGTGGTCATCGGGCCAACACAACCTGGTGGCCTTATCAGCTGGGTTATCCTGTGAAGGTACCCAGCGCCAGTTGCCTCTGTCTGACAGCCTATCTATTTCGGCTAGTCTGTGCGAGACGAATCGTTGAAATTCCTGTGCATCGGAGTTTATCCATTTTAATACAGTCTTGCTGTCGGTCCAAAGGAATTTCTTTTCGATTCGTATACCTAACTCTTTGTGGGCAGTGTCTGCTATACGACAGGCTAACACGGCTGCTTGTAACTCTAGCCTGGGAATGGATACTACTTTTTGTGGAGCTACTCGCGCTTTCCCTAGTAACATAACCGATTCCCTCTTTCCTTCAGAGTTAGAGCCCACTAGGTATACTACTGCGGCGTAAGCAAGCTCGCGTCCCCGAACGCGTGTAATTCTAAATTATTGAGTTTTAACCCGTACCACCGCGGTATTTTTAATTCGTTTAAGCGGTATAAATTATGGAGCCAATTAAACCATACTTTGGCGTCCTTTTCTTTCAAGGGTTCGTCCCATTGTATTCCCGACTTCCATATTCGTTGCATTAATATGCGTGATTGAATTACACACGGGTATAGGAAACCTAGCGGGTCGTAAATCGACATTATCATACTAAGAAATTGTCTTTTAGTGGGCACTAAGCTACCATTTATAATTTCCGGTGGTAGTCTCTTAAATGACAGATCAAAACCTAACTCGTCGTCTTTAGGTGACCATATTAAACCTAGGGTCCTCTCTACTGAGCCTGTTCCCTTCTCAAGGGCTACCTTATCAGGCATTTCTATTTTCAGCCTTTCCCTTAGCTCCGATGAGTTAGTGACCCACCCCCGGATAATGAATCCACCGGATGCATGTATTCGTGTCACTTCCTCTATTAACGTGTTAGCCTTCTCCTCGGTCCAAGCACTATCTAGATAGTCGTCCATATAGTGCCTAGATTTAATGGCTTCCACAGCTTCGGGATAAACATCAATGAAATCATCGGCATTTTTGTTGAGTATATATATTGCCGTAGTAGGGGACGAGGCTAGTAGTAGTGATTCGCGGATTCTGGCGCAAGCGCCAGAGCCCGCGCTTGCACCAGAGCCCGCGAATCTGTAGCACCCATCGTAAAAAAAAAAAAAAAAAGTTTTGGTGTGCTCTGATCTCAAATCTGTGGTCCATTTTAGCGTAGGATGCGTGGTTCTGGAGTTATGCAAATCAATTAACTGTTATCTCATTGATTTCCGGTGGTCCTGCACCCTCATTAGCATTCCATTGTTCGCCTAATCCTTTTATCTATTATACTTCGAACACCTCATTACGTTGCGCCAGAACCCACGAATCTGTTGCCCTACGGTTGATTTGGCGTTCTTATCTATTACTCATTGTATGTCTGCTTTTCTATGTCATCAATAAAACACATTCATTTTTATTTCAATATTTTATTACTTTTTTCTACAAAATATGAGCGGAAGATCTCATCCACAAACATATCATTGTGCAGTGTGTTCCCTGTAAATATGTTCGTAAAACTATGCATTGAACATCCCTGAAACTTAAATAGCAAATACATTAAGCAATATTCACCACAAACTGAAGTCCAATCATTCTGAATCCTATCAACATTCCAGTCCCATCTCTTACAATTCCTTTTCAAAAACTGGAGATGATATCGCTCAGGTGTTCGTCCATATGAATCAAAATATTGACCGATACCATTCGTATCGATATGTACAGCTACCCAGTGTGAACCTGGTTTATCATCCGCATCCAAATTGCATATTATATACGTTGGTACATGTGTATACATAGGTAGTCTATTAGCAGCATAAACATTATTTTCTAGACTGGGATGAATCTTTTTCATATGTTTTTGTAATTCTAGTGTATCCATAATATTACTGTTATTAGCAGATTATTACAGTACCAATCTATTCAATGGTTGTCATAGGAATGTTCAATTATAGTGATTTGTAAATATTAAATCGCATTCTTTGTGGGAGTCACAAAGCTTAGGATTATCATTTTGCTGCAGCTAATTTAAAGTTTGTTATATGGGTCTGATTATATTAAATAAAACACTCTTGAGTACAAAGACATTTTTAATTAACTGTTCAACACAATAATTATTAAATAAATAAATTAAATACAGACATATTATTATCAAAATACCATTTTCTAATACACACAGCATTATTCAATGCACAATTCAATTTATGGTTCGCACAATTAAAATCAGTTTTATTTTTACAGAACTTTTTTTTTAATGTCGCAAAATTAGGACATCCCTTCTCACCTATGTCAATCACTTCACAGTTTGCACATAACTCTTTAATCCACGTAATCTTTTCCAAACCCTTTGTCATAATTTTTTTATTTTCTAAATATGGTAAAATAACACGTTTAAACTCTTTGTAGTCTATGTAGCCTTCACTCCAGTAAATTCCTCGATTTCTTTCTAACCATCTCACCTGCTTTTTTTCTTCTAGTGTTAGGTAATGGAATGAATATGGTGGTTTCACCAAGAACGTCTGTGTATGATCATGACTCGCAATGGCCAATTCTTTGACAATAAAATGATTTAAAGAATCTTTAAATCCTTGGAGTTCCACTATAAGGGTGTCCGTCTTCATGATATCTTCTTAACAATGTTACTTAATGGTTTGTATTCAACAATGCAATCGTTCAGAATGAGACAATATGCTGAAGTTTTACAGTACCAATCTATTCAATGGTTGTCATAGGAATGTTCAATTATAGTGATTTGTAAATATTAAATCGCATTCTTTGTGGGAGTCACAAAGCAGGTTGATGCCTGTTGCGAAGGAACGTGAGATAAGTTTGTTGACTCATAGAGTTACAATCAGTTTCGTTGTACTTAGTAATTTGCTTTAGATAAGAATGGTGCTATATAAGATCGAACAGTTGCAGTCATGCAGTCAGTCTATGGTCGTTTGACCACAGTGGATTGTATACGTCTACCAATACTACGTTTGTGTTACTTCAACGCATCAATGGCCATGGAGGTAAGTGTTTATTCTATTGACAAACTTACTTGTATTTCTGTTGTTGTTTCCTAACGTGTGTGATTAAGTGTAAACAAATTGATATTAACGTGATAACTCTGTTGTTGCAGAGATCATTCAGCTTCGCAGACGATAATGAAAATACCTATAAACAGTATTACTACTCGCCACTCTCTCCTCAACACGAAGAAGAGAGTGATGACATCGTCGTTAATAACACAGACGATGGTGGAAAAAGGAAATCGCAACCGATTGATCAATTTTTTGAAGTGGTACCAAAAATAAAAAGGAAGAAGCTGCTATCCTCGACTGTGACACGAGCTGCTAGAGATGGCGTATCATACATCTCTACAAATTCTGACGACGGAGACCAAGCGACGCATCTCATAAAAATTGAAATGTATGATATGAAGAAACTATCCAAGATTCCAACTAGTGATCACTGGAAGCACGCTACCACGAGGATTAAATATTACATAAAGAATAATAAGGATAGCATCTACGACAACACAAACGGCCTCGTATACAATATTACAAAGACAATAGCAGAAAGTGAAAAAGTTAA
This sequence comes from Aporophyla lueneburgensis, assembly GCA_932294355.1. Lineage (NCBI taxonomy): Eukaryota > Metazoa > Arthropoda > Insecta > Lepidoptera > Noctuidae > Aporophyla > Aporophyla lueneburgensis. Next base: position 21,411,371 of record OW028748.1, on the reverse strand, counting down.
AAAATACTTTTTTAACAATGACACTCATTAGTGGATTAGTGAATGTGATTCTGTTTACTTAAAGTACTTCTGTGTACTCATTAGATTTTACATGACTTTCCTAATCTTTTGCTAGACTATGAATATTGGACATTATTTGAAATTGGGTATCAGTTGCTCTACCAACACTTAACTGTTACTTACTGTGCTACATACTTTCTTCTTTATTATAAAGATGGAAAACTTCAGTGAAATGTGCACCAGTGCTTTCTTTTCCGCGCCCATTGAAGAGAATATAGAACAATCCAACAGCGAATTCAATCAGGAGCTGTCTAAAGTTTGTGATGAAATAGAGAAGCATGAACTGTTCGATTCATCGTATGATGATGAGTTGTATAATCAATGTTTGATGGTTGAAACAAAGTTGATGTAAGTATTAGAAGTACAAACTCAATAAGAAATATTATTGTAGTAATGTTTTATTTTAAGATTTGCCTAATAATTTTCTTTTTGTTACAGTCAACAACAAGTTGGAAGAGGTATCAAACGAGGTATCACTACTGATGAAAATAAGGTTACCAAGAAAGCAAAATTTGATGAAGGAGCTTCTACATCATCAATTGAAACCAATGACGTGGACAACAATAAGGTGGAATGTGATACATGTCATGTTTATATTGATAAAAGGTATCTAAACAACCATTTAAAAAGCAATTCACATAAAAATAATCTTTTAAAATCACATAATTCATTAACAAATGTTACAGTTGTTGAAACCGCTTTTGGCAATCGAATTTTAACATATAGAATTAATAGTAAAACACTTCAATCGGGACAATATTTTGAAACACCGGAATCGTTTTTAAATTCGCTAAAAATTGATATCTTATTTTTGATAAATGAATGTATTCAACAACATACAATTTTTAAAATAAACTTCATATTGCATGCTGATTTCATACAACAAACTAAAGATATTAAAAATACGTTTGATTTTCAAACGTTTAATTACATAATTTGTCAGGGAGATGACTTAAATATTTTTTATTCATCATTAATAGACACTGTAGTCGGTAAAATTTGTCAATTTGAAAAAAAAGATAGTGGTTGGAGTCTTAATCAAATTAAATACATAGATATGAATGTTAACAAATTCAACCCCCTACGTGGTAGTTCATATATCGACCTTCCTCAAGATATTAAATCAAAAAAAGCTGTAATCAATGTTAAAAATAATGATAATATGTGTTTCAAATGGGCATTACTCTCTGGTTTATATCCTGTATGTAAAAGTGTAGATCGGGTAGCATCTTACGCAATTCATGGAAATAAACTAAAATTTACTGGTATTTCTTTTCCGGTTATAATTGCAGATATATCAAAAGTAGAGAAATTAAACAATATTAGTATTAATGTTTTTGGCTTAGAGTATAATAAAGAAAAAAAGTGTAATTCTGTTGTAGGTCCTTTATATTTAACAAAATGTCGTACACCTAATCATATTAACCTACTATATATATCGAATGGTACTAACAATCATTACTGTTATATTAAAAACTTATCGCGATTAGTTAGTTCACAAATATCAAGACATCATTGTGCAGTTTATATATGTGATTCATGTTTACTTCATTTCCCATCAGAGGAAAGACTTAATAACCATCAACAATATGATTGCGCTCACATTTGTACGGAATTACCAAACGGTGAGGATTCCAAAAAGGATTGGTTTGGTAAAGCAACCTCAAATAATAAATTAAAATTTGATAAATTCGTGAAAAAGTTGAAAATGCCCTTTGTGGTTTATGCAGACTTTGAGGCATTTTTGAACCCAATAGAATCATGTAGTAACGATCCATCCAAGCCTAGTACAATTAATATTCAAAAACATGAAGTGTATAGTTTTGGATATTACATTAAATGTTCATATGATAACAGATTATCAAAATATGAGACGTATAGTGGGTCAAACTGTGCACAAGTGTTTATGAATCGCCTTTGTGAAGATGTGAAAACAATATTTAAAAAAAATAGTTTCCAAAAATGTCTCGTTCCATTATCAGATGAAGATAAAATTAAAATTTCAAATTCAAACATATGTCATATTTGTGAAACTGAGTTAAATGAAGATCTTTTTTACGATTTTGATTGGCACACTGGCAGTTTTAGGGGTGTTGCACATCAAGTGTGTAGTTCTAAGTACAGAACCCCTCGTCATATTCCAATATTTTTACATAACCTCAGTCATTACGATGCTCATTTCATTATCCATGCATTAAACCTCGATGATGACAAAGTTGAAGTTATTCCACAAAATAAAGAACGATACATATCATTTTCAAAACAGTTAACAATAAATAATCAACCAGTAAGTTTAAGATTCATAGATTCATTGAAATTTTTATCGTGTAGTTTAGATCAACTAGCTAAAAATCTTAATGATGATCAGTTTACAGAACTAAAAAGGAACTATCCTAATAATGAAGATTTTTCACGTTTAAGACGGAAAGGTATTTATCCTTATGAATTTATGTGTAATAGTGATTGCTTGAAACATCCATCACTTCCTGATCAACACCAATTTTATAGTTCACTCACAGATTCAAATATTTCAAATGATGATTATAATCACGCAAAAGATATTTGGCAACATTTTAAGTGTAGTAGTATGTCTGATTATTCCAATTTATATTTAAAAACTGATGTTTTACTTTTGACTGATGTATTCGAAAACTTTAGAAAGCTTTGTATTAAAACTTATGGATTAGATCCTGCTCATTACTATACTGCCCCAGGTTTAAGTTGGGATGCAATGTTAAAATTTACCAAAATAGAATTAGAATTGTTAACGGACTATGACAAAATTGCTTTTTTTAAAGCTGGTATTAGAGGGGGTGTATCTCAGTGTAGCAATCGTTTTGCTAGAGCAAATAATAAATTCATGGAAGATTATGATAGTGAAAAACCTAATTCATATCTAACATATTTTGATGCGAATAATTTATATGGTTGGGCAATGTCTCAATCTCTTCCTGTTGGTGGTTTCGAATGGATAGATTCTAATACAGATTATAATGTGTCGGATAACTCTGATTTCGGTTATGTTTTAGAAGTTGATTTGGAATATCCTGATGAACTTCATAATTTGCATTCTGACTTTCCGTTATGTCCTGAAAACATATGTGTGGGTAATACTAAAGAAACTAAATTAGTTCCTAATTTAAATAATAAAAATAAATACATCATTCACTACAGGAATTTAAAACAATGCATTGAAATGGGGATTAAATTAATTAAAGTACATAGAATTTTAAAATTTAAACAGAGTTCTTGGTTAAAGAAATACATAGACTTAAATACTAGTTTGAGAACGTTAGCTACATCAAACTTTGAAAAAGACTTTTTTAAATTAATGAACAATTCTGTCTTCGGTAAGACTATGGAAAATATTGAAAAAAGAGTAAACGTTAAACTACTAACTCACTGGGATAATCGTGGTAAAGTTTTAGGTGCTCAGGATTGGATTGCAAAACCAGAATTCCATAGTTTATCAATATTTTCAGAACATTTAGTTGCAATACAATTTCACAAAACAAAATTAATTTATGATAAGCCGATTTATTTAGGATTTTGTATTTTAGATATATCTAAGACCCTTATGTATGAATTTCATTATAACTACATGATTAAAAAGTTTCATAATAAAATTAAGTTATTGTACACCGATACCGATAGTTTGATATATCAAATTTTTACAGACAATTTTTATGAGGATATAAAACCAGATCTACTTCACTATTTCGATACATCAGATTACCTGGAAAATAATATTTACGGATATCCAAAAATAAATAAAAAAAAGTTAGGTTTTTTTAAAGATGAGAATAATGGTAAAGTATTGAAGGAATTTGTAGGGTTGCGATCAAAAATGTATGCCTTAGAAATAGAAGATAAATTTATAGCAAAGGCAAAAGGGGTTAACAAAAGTGTTACCAAAAAAATGAATATGGAAAATTACAAATCGTGTTTGTTTAATAAAAATGTATTATATTGTAGTATGCTTCGATTTAAGTCAATCAAACACACTATTTTTACACAAAAAATAAATAAAACATCTTTATCATATAATGATACCAAACGATGTATTATGAACAACAACATTGATACATTGACTTGGGGACATTATAAATTACGCTAAGTGTAATACTTTTTACTTTTATTTCTGTGTGTACTTATATACAAATTTTGTACTGATTGTAAAATTATGATATTACTGTAATGTTATATAATAGTTTATTACATATTTAAAATTTATTGTTTGATTGTAAATAATGTAAAATAATTGTAGTTTTTATTTGTGTGCTTAAATTTGACGTTGAGGTGATTGTGAAATTCTGATAAGTACTAATTGTGTTAGAAATAGTATACAGATCATTCTGTTTTTCACAAATTACATGTTTTATATAATTTTAGCAATATATATATATATTTAATTTTTACACCAAAATTTTCATTTTTATTTCATCCCTTTAAAACTCTAGACGTGTGAAATGTTTCACTTTATCCATCCGTTTACTGCTATTGTGGCAGGACCAAGTGGATGTGGGAAGTCAAATTTTGTAACAAATTTCATAAAATCAGTTAAAGAAATATGTAATTGTGATTTTAATCAGATCACATGGTGCTTTGATGAAATGCAGGCTTTAAATAATTTACCAAATGTTAACTATCATCAAGGAATTCCAAATCTTAATATGTTTGATGGTGAAAACCCACACCTTATTATTATTGATGATCTAATGAGAGAGTCTGATGGAAGAATTGTGGATATATTTACAAAAGGTAGTCATCACAGGAATCTTAGTGTATTTTATTTAACACAAAATTTATTTCATCAAGGTAAAGGTCAAAGAGACATTTCTTTAAACTCAAGTTATATAATTTATTTTAAAAACCCTCGAGATAAAACTCAAATAAGATATTTAGCACGACAAGTGTCACCAGATAACCCAAAATTCATTGAAGACGCCTACAGGGATGCAACTTTAGAAGCGCATGGATATTTAATGGTAGATTTAAAACAGAATACAAATGATTTTTGTCGTATCAAGACAAATGTATTCCCATTTAATGGTTACTGCACAGTCTACGTCCCCACGAAAGAGTTTAAATACACCAAGAATCAAACAATTCAAATCATTTCTAAATGATACATCGTCGACTCACAACGCATAAACATTTGCTAAACGCTTTGCAGTTTAAATACACCAAGAATCAAACAATTCAAATCATTTCTAAATGATGCATCGTCGACTCACAACGCATAAACATTTGCTAAACGCTTTGCATACGCTTAAACCAAAATATCAAAGAGCGTTACTTAAAACGTGTGATGAAGAAGAAATAAATTGTATTTGTGAATGTATTCATAACGTTTTACAAGGAAAGATACCTCTTAAAGATCAAGATAAACAAAAATTGAATAAACACAAAAATATACTCCGTAAACTGGTGCATAAGTGTAAACATAAACTAAGAAAAAATATTATTATACAAAAAGGAGGGGCTTTCTTACCAATAATATTAGGTGCAATATTGAGTGGATTAGTAAGTGGACTAGCCAGTTAACATGGAAAATGCTAAGAAAATGATACTTATTGAACCGGGATTGATTGAAAAATTAAAACAAGAAAATAAGGTTACTAGTAATTTGTCTCGATTAGATATTGAAATGCAAAATATTATGAATAGTAAGACGGAAGACCGAAAGAAGTGGATGTTATATTTACAAACACTACAAAGATACCTTCACTTTACCGAAGAGGATCGTCAACCACTCAGATTACCAATTTATTCTGATACATCTAATGAAGATTCAAATGGGTCTAAAATTGGTTTTAAAAATAAAGATAGAGATCTAAAAAGTTCAGTTGATGCTGAATCTTTGTTGGAGGAGAAAGGATCTATTAAAAGTATAGAAAGTGAGGCAAATCCACTGTATTCATCAACACAAATACTCAGTTTAATACCAAAAACTTATAATAAAAAAGGTGAGTCATTATTAAACTTAATTGGAACAAGTAAAAGTAAAATACGTTGGGATAATGAAGGCACAGTCATAATTGATAATGAAAAAATTCCAGGAAGTAATATTGTAGATTTAATAAATGATTCACTTAGACCCTTAAAAAAAAGTGATCCGATAGGGTGGGATAGATTTGCTAAAGCATTAAAAGATATTAAAGTACCACTTACTTATATTGGAAATCCAAAGAGATGTGAGTTTATTAACCAACTTCAAGTAAAAGATCTGAACAAAACCTCTGAGATTGAAGTTCAAGAGTTTTCTACACCGAGCAGTGGAGATAAAAGATCTATAACTAAAATACATAAAAAGATCGATTGGGAAAAATGGACCCCGTACTAGAAGAAATTAACAGGATTTATTATGATCCATCTAACCCCGCTGGTTTTGGTAGTATTGATAAATTATCAAAAGCTATGAAGGGTAAAATGGATAAAAAGCAAGCAAAGGAATGGTTACAATCACAAGAAACATATACATTACATAAACCCATTCGGAAAAAATTCCCGCGTAATAAGTACATTCTATCAAATATTAATGAGCTGTGGCAAGCTGATTTAAGTGATATGCGAACTTATTCTCCATATAATGATGGTTTCAACTACATACTTTGTGTTATTGATGTATTTAGTAAATATGCTTTTGCAAGACCAATGAAAAAGAAAAACTCAGAAACAACTAAAGAATGTTTTGAAAGTATATTTACTGAAAGTAATACAACACTTACTCACATACAATCTGATAAAGGTACAGAATTTGTTTCAAAAGATGTACAAAAATACTTTAAATCCAAAAAGATAAATTACTATACCACTAACAATCCTGATATTAAGGCTAGTATTGTTGAACGATTTCAAAGAACTCTAAAAATGAAAATGTGGCGTTATTTCACTCATAATAATACTTATAGATATATAGATGTTTTACAAGATTTAATATACTCTTATAATCACAGCATTCACTCGAGTATTAAGATGTGCCCATGTGATGTAAGTTCCAACAATATTATGACAGTTTGGACTAATCTTTATGATAGAGGGTCAAACAAACTTTCTCTAGAAAATCCAAAACCAAATTTCAACGTGGGTGATTATGTTCGAATAACTAAATATAAACATGTTTTCCAAAAAGGATATGAATCAAATTGGAGTGATGAAATATTTATTATATCTTCAATAATTGATAGATCTCCATGGGTTGTTTATACAATAACAGATTTACAAAATGAACCAATAGTTGGTACTTTTTATGAAAGAGAATTACAGAAGGTCACTTACAACCCCACCTCACAATATAAAATAGATAAAATAATTGGCACTCGTTATTCGGGTAACAGAAAAGAAGTATTAGTGAAGTGGAAAGGTTATCCAGATAAATTTAACAGTTGGATTTTAGCTTCTAGTTTAAAAGAAATATGAATAAAGAAAGTTTTTATTTAACTTTGCTCAGCAATAGTTCAATGGAATACTTTCCTGATAACAAGACCACAAATTTTTCAACAAAATTACCAAAAGCTATGAAATTAGAAGGTGAATGGGCGGTTGGAGTTGTCGAGTTTCAATATCCATGCACCATGTTTACTGTTCAAGATCATGAAAATGTTGTATACATCACAAAAACCATGTTAATGCCTAATGAAGATAAACCATCAACAGTGTACTACAAAAAACATATTCCCGCTACCAACTACGATAACGTTGAACATATTTTAAGAGCGTTAAATGGTATCAGAGAGAGCTTGAAATTTCGTTATGATGAAATAACAAAATTTGTGTCTGTTTCTGTTTTGGATAAAAATATAACATCCGTAACATTATCACCCAAATTAAGTTTACAACTAGGTTATGAACCAAATACAAATCTCCTAGACAGAAATTTTGGGAAGTGTCCTGCTAATTTACACTTAGGGTTACCATCTCAACTATTTCTATATTGCGACATTATCGATCCTCAGATTGTGGGTGATGTTATGACTCCACTATTAAGAGTCATTTCATTAGATCCTTCAAAATACATTTATGGTGCGAATAAAATGTACATTTTCTCTCCACCTCACTACTTACCTGTTATGCGAAGAGAGTTCGATACGCTGGAAATAGATATAAGATCGAGCACAGGACAAAAAATACCATTCCAGTTTGGAACCGTGTGTGTTAAACTACATTTCCGCAAATTATAATAATGTATTCTCCTCATGATCATCATAAATGTCCATATGAAAATTATTATTCACATCAAGCTGGATCAGGAGTTGGAGTAATTTATAAGGGTTCACCATACCAACGCGGTCATGGTATTGGGAGCTTCTTAGGAGGGTTATTTAGATCAGTTTTACCTTTACTTTCAAGTGGTGCTCGAGTGGTTGGTAAGGAGGCATTAAACGCTGGAGTAGGACTTTTATCGGATATGGTTCAAGCCCGTCCTATGGAAGCCTCAATAAAAGATCGTCTAAAGCAAGTTAGTACAAACTTAAAACGAAAGGCTGATGACAAAATTGATCGATTTAACATGACAGGATCTGGGTATATAAGTAAAAGAAAACGATTGGCCTCGTTCATTCCACCACTAACAGCTAAAGTGAAAGCTACGAAAAAACTTGGTCTAAAACCAAAAAACATCAAAGATATATTTTCAAATTAAGTATGTCTTTCCTTCATAATCATTCTTGTGAGTGCGTTAAGTCAGAATTAGATTTGTTTGCATTACCGTCTACACAAACAAGCATTGAAAATGGATTGTGGATTCACTATAAACCAATTTCATCTCTTGCTGATGATGGACCTATCGAGTTTCAAGTTCCTGGAACAGGCGATGACTACATAGATTTGTCTCATACATTACTCCACATAAAGGCAAAAGTATTAAATCAAGATTCAACAAACTTGATATCAGCTACAGCAGTAGCACCTGTAAATAATTGGTTGCATTCACTTTTTAGTCAACTCGATGTTTATTTAAACCAAAAACTTGTATCACCACCTAATAATACCTATGCCTATCGAGCATACATGGAAACCCTTTTAAACTATGCTCCTGCTGCTAAACAATCTCATCTTACTTGTAGTCTTTGGTATGATGATACAGCAGGAAAAATGGATTCCACAGATGGTAAAAACATAGGATTTGTTAAAAGACAGGAATTAGTTAATGAAAGCAGGGAAATAGAAATGATTGGTCATCTTCATGGTGACATTTTCAATCAAGATAAATTTTTAATTAATGGCGTTGAAATGAGTGTAAAATTAGTTCGGTCAAGAGAGAGTTTTAATTTAGTTGCTGGGTCAAAAGTTTGCATTACGGACGCAACTCTTATTGTTCGAAGAGCACGAATTAATCCAAGTGTATTACTCGCACATCAGAAAGTTTTAGCTTCTACCACTGCTAAATATCCTATTACTCGTGCTGAAGTTAAAGTTTTAACAATTGCATCGGGTGTTCAAGGAAAAACTCTTGATAATATATTCTTAGGACAGGTACCCAAAAGATGTATTATTGGTTTTGTGAATAATTCTGCATTTAATGGTTCACTTACTAAAAATCCATTTAACTTTGAAAACTATGGTATTAACTCTTTCAGCTTATATATTGATGGTCAACAAATACCTTCCAAAGCTTTGCAACCATCTTTTAATAATAATATATTTACATCAGCATATCATACTCTATTCTCGGGGACTGGTATTCACTTTCTTAATGAAGGAAATGCAATCTCTCGTGAACAGTATGCCAAAGGTTACTGTCTTTTAGCATTTGATTTAACTCCTGATTTATCAGCTAACTCATCAGCCCATTGGAATCTCATAAAGCATGGTAGTGTAAGATTAGAAGTACGATTTGAATCCTCACTAATACAAACAATTAACTGTATTGTTTACGCTGAGTTTGATAATATTATTGAAATAGATAAAAATAGAAATGTTACTGTAGACTATAGTAGTTAGGATTATAATGTGTGTTGTGTTTTAGATATATGTGTATTGTTTACGCTGAGTTTGATAATATTATTGAAATAGATAAAAATAGAAATGTTACTGTAGACTATAGTAGTTAGGATTATAATGTGTGTTGTGTTTTAGATATATGTGTTATGTTTAATGCATTTTGTGTGTGTGTAACTAAAGATAACATTATAAAATTAAATAAAACAAATTGTATGCAATATACTATTTTTTATTTCTTTATAAACCTCTCCTATTTAATCTTATACAAAACAGTGTTCGAGTTTAAACTTTACATAAGCACATACGAAACTGATTGTAACTCTATGAGTCAACAAACTTATCTCACGTTCCTTCGCAACAGGCATCAACCTGCTTTGTGACTCCCACAAAGAATGCGATTTAATATTTACAAATCACTATAATTGAACATTCCTATGACAACCATTGAATAGATTGGTACTGTAAAACTTCAGCACATTGTCTCATTCTGAACGATTGCATTGTTGAATACAAACCATTAAGTAACATTGTTAAGAAGATATCATGAAGACGGACACCCTTATAGTGGAACTCCAAGGATTTAAAGATTCTTTAAATCATTTTATTGTCAAAGAATTGGCCATTGCGAGTCATGATCATACACAGACGTTCTTGGTGAAACCACCATATTCATTCCATTACCTAACACTAGAAGAAAAAAAGCAGGTGAGATGGTTAGAAAGAAATCGAGGAATTTACTGGAGTGAAGGCTACATAGATTACAAAGAGTTTAAACGTGTTATTTTACCATATTTAGAAAATAAAAAAATTATGACAAAGGGTTTGGAAAAGATTACGTGGATTAAAGAGTTATGTGCAAACTGTGAAGTGATTGACATAGGTGAGAAGGGATGTCCTAATTTTGCGACATTAAAAAAAAAGTTCTGTAAAAATAAAACTGATTTTAATTGTGCGAACCATAAATTGAATTGTGCATTGAATAATGCTGTGTGTATTAGAAAATGGTATTTTGATAATAATATGTCTGTATTTAATTTATTTATTTAATAATTATTGTGTTGAACAGTTAATTAAAAATGTCTATGAACTCAAGAGTGTTTTATTTAATATAATCAGACCCATATAACAAACTTTAAATTAGCTGCAGCAAAATGATAATCCTAAGCTTTGTGACTCCCACAAAGAATGCGATTTAATATTTACAAATCACTATAATTGAACATTCCTATGACAACCATTGAATAGATTGGTACTGTAATAATCTGCTAATAACAGTAATATCATGGATACACTAGAATTACAAAAACATATGAAAAAGATTCATCCCAGTCTAGAAAATAATGTTTATGCTGCTAATAGACTACCTATGTATACACATGTACCAACGTATATAATATGCAATTTGGATGCGGATGATAAACCAGGTTCACACTGGGTAGCTGTACATATCGATACGAATGGTATCGGTCAATATTTTGATTCATATGGACGAACACCTGAGCGATATCATCTCCAGTTTTTGAAAAGGAATTGTAAGAGATGGGACTGGAATGTTGATAGGATTCAGAATGATTGGACTTCAGTTTGTGGTGAATATTGCTTAATGTATTTGCTATTTAAGTTTCAGGGATGTTCAATGCATAGTTTTACGAACATATTTACAGGGAACACACTGCACAATGATATTTTTGTGGATGAGATCTTCCGCTCATATTTTGTAGAAAAAAGTAATAAAATATTGAAATAAAAATGAATGTGTTTTATTGATGACATAGAAAAGCAGACATACAATGAGTAATAGATAAGAACGCCAAATCAACCGTAGGGCAACAGATTCGTGGGTTCTGGCGCAACGTAATGAGGTGTTCGAAGTATAATAGATAAAAGGATTAGGCGAACAATGGAATGCTAATGAGGGTGCAGGACCACCGGAAATCAATGAGATAACAGTTAATTGATTTGCATAACTCCAGAACCACGCATCCTACGCTAAAATGGACCACAGATTTGAGATCAGAGCACACCAAAACTTTTTTTTTTTTTTTTTTTTTACGATGGGTGCTACAGATTCGCGGGCTCTGGTGCAAGCGCGGGCTCTGGCGCTTGCGCCAGAATCCGCGAATCACTACTACTGAGGCTGCACCAAATATCATGGAATTCATCGCGTATGTATCTGGTTCTTTATGGTGATCCGCGCCTCTCCATAAAAATAATTGCGCGCCTTGATCTTCTGCCCTTATTTTTACGCGTAAGAACATATCAGCGATATCCCCTGAAAACGCGACGGGGCCTATCCTGAACTTAATTAAAATGCCTAGCAAAGAATTCAGTAAGTCAGGTCCGGTTAGCAGATTATCATTTAAACACGTCCCATGAGACGTAGCGGCTGCGTCGAACACTAAACGTAGCTTGCCCGGTTTGTTCGGGTTAACGACTCCGAAATGCGGTAAATACCAAACCGGCGAGCTGTCTATGTTACCGTCTACTTTACGCGCGTAACCTTCGTCTACTAACCTACCTATCTGAGCTGAATATTGCTCAGCGAAACTAGTGTCTTTACGCATACGTTTCTCTATGCCGTACAGCCTTTGCCTGGCCTGATTATAATTATCAGGTAACTGAATATTGTCATGTTTCCATAACAAACCGACCTCCCATTGTGACTGGTCAGGGATACGATGGCTAGTGCTGTCTAATACGGCTAATGCCCTCTCGACATCTTTATGTTTACGTAAATTCTCTGAAATACCTTTCGCTTCTAGCTCAAACTGTGATTTAACTAGATTATGTAAATCAGGAAGGGAAACGGTCATGCAACTAACACATTCTTTACTATTATTATTGTTATTAATATTAAATGGTCCATGTATGACCCAACCTAACTTAGTGAGTGAGGCAACTGGCTTACCGGATTTTCCTTGGCGGATGTCCTGACTGACGAGCAGCTCCCAGTTGTCCTGTCCGAGAAGCAGCAGCGGTTTGGCTCCCCGCATCTCTACGCAACCCAAGTCGCGTAGGTGCGCGTTGTCGTCGATCACTGTGGCGGTCACTGTTTGCGTTGGTAGGTTAATGTCTACTATTGTCCGACACGTAATGTTATGGCACTGACCGTTAGGTCCTTTTACGCGCACTTGTAGGTACCACTCGCGACGTTGAGTCTGTTACTCCGTAGCCACCCGCGGTTTTTAAGGAGAGAGGAACACATGGGCCCACTAAGTCTGTGGCGAGCGAGCTGTCGATGAGTGACACGGTCGCACCATCGTCCAGTAGTGCGTAACACTGATTATCGTCACTGTTTCCATCGCTGACCGTTACTGGCATTATTTTTAGTAGTGCCGTAGCTCGCCACTCGCCTATATTTGTGACGCTTTCCGTCTTACTTTCTGGCGGCGTAGCCACCTTTTCTTTCGGCTGCTTATCCGCGTGTAACAGCAGGTGATGTCCGAACCCGCACTTCTTGCATCTACTCGCACGGCAAAACCTCTCGGGATGTTTACTCACGAGACATTTGAAGCATGTGTTCTTCTCCTTTATCGTGTCCCAACGCTGTTGAACGGTAAGCTTTTTGAACTGGTCACACTTTTCTATGTTGTGCTTTCGTTGACATATAACGCATTCTTCAGGAGCGGCAGACTCGTCGCTCTGCGTGTTTCCCCGTTGCGTCAACGGAGGCCTGCTCGCGGCCGAGCGCGCGGCGTTGGCTGGCCGAGACTGACCGGCGCCGCCATACTTCTGCTGTTGCTTGGCAGGGGGCTTCGATGGACCGGGCTCAAACATACTCGCCTGAGTGTAGTACGACGTTGAGCGTGTCAAGTGTATTAGAAAATGTGATAATATTTCTAGATTTGGAGACACTCTTAGGTCCACCCCCTGTGTGTTGTCCAGGCCCATTGCGAAGTCACCGTATTGCGCGCGCTGTACAGGGGTCAGCTTGCTCAGCAAGTCACTCACCAGCTGTGGATTATTTATATATCCATCCGCAAGAATATTTTTGAGTAACGAAACACAATTTCGGACTGTTGACGAGAATTTCCTTAGTTCGCGTCCACTTTCCGTTACTCTAGGTAATTCTTTGACCTTTTGTATGGCGTACTGTAGCACTAGGGTCGGGTGACCGTACTCATCCTCTAGCGCGCGCATTATCTCGGACGGATCAGTTGACGATCGTAGTAAGTCCTCTACTGATACCTTTGCGTCGCCTTGTAACGAGGTTTTTAATCGTGCTAAGTTTTCGTGCGCCTTGAAATTGTATAACTGTGATGTTTCCCAGTACATGTTCCGATATGATATCCAGTCGGCTGGGTCACCTTTAAAGTATGGCAATTCATAGGCCTGTCTTGGTACCGGTCGTGGTGGTCGTGCCATGTTCGTGATAGCCTCTGCCAGTCTGTCTATCTTACGGTCTCTGTCCCCTGACGATTCTCTCCGCCTTTCTCTTTCATCCGCTCCGTACTGCATCTGCCGCCGTGTATCCGACTCGAGTGTGGCTACTCGAGGTACACTTGCGACCGGAGTGGTAAAGGCGGTATAACGGCTGGGTAACTGGAACCTTACTCCATCTGACGTTACTGGCATGTACCTGGACGTAATTGGTACCGTTATGTTAGGTAACGGTACAGACGCGGATGTCCTAGGTACTCGGGACTGGCCTAGATCACACGGCACTGACGACCCACGGTGGTTATTCACAAGATTCACCCTGCTTACGGTTTGTTCACGGGGGTCAGATGTTTCACGGGGCGCAGCCATTTCAATAGGTGCGCCTGACACAGCCGGCGTCCCCAATACTTCTATCAATTGGGGGACCTGGGGCGTGGTTTTCACCCACTCTTCGACGCGCTGTGTCGTACTCCCATCTGACTGTGAATCATCGCTTTCAGCGGCCGCCTCTATCTCAGCTATTTCCACTTCCATCCTTTTCTTGACGAGGTTTTCCTTGTCTTTGACCAGGTTCTCTTTCAACTGCACTAATTCGCGCTCCGCTTCGTACTCGATCCGTTTTTTAAGGTAATCGACGCTCCTGTGGCTATTTCTTGACGATATTTTGCTGCGCGGCGAGGTGTGGCGACCCTTGGTCGCTGCCTGCCCCCCGTGCGCTCTCTCTGACGTCAATTTACTGTGGTCAATTAATCGGCCACCGGTGAGCGGAATATTACGAGCGGACGTCGATGCCAACGTCGGTGCTACGGACGGAGAACCTGGAGCCCTTTCGGATGGTAAGCCTGAGTCAGAGACGATGTCCTCTGCTTGTCGCGTACCCATTTCCTCCGCCAGTCTTCGTAGTTTGCTGCGTGTGGTGATTTCACTTCTGTGACTCATGATTCTGACTGGTTCACTCTATTCTAATTGAACCTGATCCGGCTCGCAAGGACCAAAATGTTAATAAAACGGGAGTCAGGTGTTGTAGGCGGGGGTGACGGTGTTCCCTTGACGAAAGAGTGAAATTAAACCAGTCAGAATGTCGTAATAATTGAGTATATTTGGCACACATAAAATTACACAGAAATCACTACAAATGGTTGTAAAAGAGTACACAGCACACAATATAAAATACAATCAGAATAAGCAGTACACATAATTAAATCCTAGCTATATTACACTTGAAGACTGGCTAACTAGATATAGGGTACATCGCGACTAAGCAGTGGACAGCGGAGCCACTTACTTCACAAACACTACGTGGTAACTTGATGATTCATGTAAACTCGTAAAAATACTAAATCCAAAAATAGACGCTCGGCCCTTTTATAACTTTTGTTGCCTACTGCAAGTAGCGTATACATTTCTTTACTTTGATTAGCCGCTCCGCCAATTGAGAGCGAGAAAAATGGACTTTCCCTAAGGTACAGGTTTCGACTTGACGAGAATTTCAAAACACGTGTAAGCGAGTTCAAGGTTTCTGCTTTCTTATTGGATTAACAATGTGGCTCGTCCTATTGGACATACGCTACTTTCAAAATCGTGTACGAACTACATAAGGTATTTTAGGTATATTCATACCTACTCACAGCTAATTAGTGCTTTACAATAAATGAGTTAGGTAACTATAAGCTAATTAGTTTTATACAAACATAACACAGGCATTACAGACTAATTAGAATCCAACAGGTTATTGTTACAGATTAATTACAGGTTAATTAGAATTCAAAAGGTCAAGACAATGGTAATACAGGTGATTATAAACATACATCGGTATTTACGTAAGTATTTTCATGGAAATCTACTACTTTTATTAAAGAACAGTATAGGTATTTGTTTAGGTATTCCACAGAGGCTATACCGGAGTTACCGAATACAATAGCGAGGAGATATTAATGTTAAAAGTTAGCTAGTCTCATTGGGCATCGCCCACAACAATAAAGAAACATAAATACTAACTATAGCTTGTTTTATTGGGCTTCGCCTACACTGTTTTTAGTGTACAAGTGTATATTTTGCCTAATATATAAGATGTTGGCGAAGATGAATTGTTATGCCACCGTAAGAATACCAATATCTTTTAACAAATCTCTCAGATAAACTCTAGCACCTAGTTGGTAAATCGCTCGAACAGCTCGTTTTTGAAGAACAAAAATATTTTGAATGTCCGCGGCTTTGCCCCACAGCAGAATGCCGTAGGACATTATGCTATGAAAATAACTAAAATAGACTAATCGTGCTGTATCAACGTCCGTGTAATGTCTAACTTTCCTTATGGCGTAGGCGGCCGAACTGAGCCTTCCCGCTAGGCTTGATATATGTGATCCCCACTGAAGTTTGGCGTCTACTGTTATGCCCAGAAAAACTGCCGAGTTAACAGTTTCAAGCACCTCATTATTTAAAACGACATTGGGTCTCAGGTTCCTAACATTCGGTAAGGCGAACTTTATACATTTCGTTTTCTTAGCATTAAGAACTAGGTTATTTGTAGTAAACCAATCCGTGGCCATTGAGAGCGCATTATTCACGTCGTCAAAATCTTTTCTTTTCTATGTCTACTTTAAAGATAAGTGAGGTATCATCAGCAAATAGTACAATGTCACAGATATTCTTTAAATATAATGGTAAGTCATTTATATACACCAAGAATAAGAAAGGACCCTTGTATTGAGCCTTGAGGTACACCTAACTGAACTAGTAGCCCGGAAGATTTTACACCATTGATATCTACACATTGGTGCCTATTTTGCAAATAAGAACTTATGACATTGAGAGCTTCGTTTTGAACACCGTAATGACGTAGTTTACGCAAAAGTGTGTCATGGTGAACGCAATCAAAAGCTTTGGAGAGATCACAGAAAACTCCGATAGCATTTTGCGAGTTCTCCCATGCGTTGAAAATGTGCTTTAGCAGAGCAACGCTCGCATCTGTTGTCGAACGACCTTTTGTAAAGCCATATTGCTCATTATGAAGGAGGCTATTTAAATTAAAATGTCTTAGTAACTGCTTGAGTATTAACTTTTCAAATATTTTACTAAATGCAGGTAATATAGAAATGGGCCTAAAATTGCCAACGTTATTTTTATTACCTGTTTTAAATAATGGTATGACTTTACTACTCTTCATGAGGTCAGGAAAAGATCCTGAATCTGATCCTGAATCATCGGGGCTACGATGTCTATTATATTACTTAACAGTTTAATGGAGATGCCCCAGTAATCTCCAGTGTTTTTTGACTTAAGTGTCTTAAAAATATTAACCACGTCACGAGGCGTTACATGTTCGAAACTAAATAAGCGACTACATTTGGGCATACTACTATGAAAAAGGTTTTCAGCTTTAGACGGGGACGAATTTAAGGAGCAAGTCGTAGTTATAGGTATGTTGGCAAAAAACTCATTAAATGCCTCAGCTACGTCGGCAGCTTTATTAACCAATTTGTTGTTAATCATAATCTCTAGTTGTTTTTCCTGTTTAACCGATTTACCCGTTTCATTGTTAATAATTTTCCAAGTGGTTTTTATTTTATTACTGGATTTTTTTATGGTATCGCTTAAAAATTTTGATTTAGCGAAAGCACAGATTTTTTTAAATAACTTTGAATAATTTCTGACATACTCTAGAAAAGGAGTATCAAATATATATATTTTTTAAACCATATAACTCGTATAGTCTCGCTCTACTTTTTGACAGGCCTGTTGGTCTAGTGGTTAGTGACCCTGACTGCTATGCCGGAGGTCGTGGGTTCGATTCCCACCCAGGACAAATGTTTGTGTGATGAGCACGATCATTTGTTCTGTGTCTGGGTGTAATTTGTCTATAATATGTATGTATTTAGAAATATATAAGTATGTTTATCAGCTGTCTAGTACCCATAACACAAGCTCTGCTTAGCTTGGGACTAGATGGCGTTGTGTGATAGTTGTGGAATATTATATTATATTATTATTATATTATATTACTAGCTTTTGCCCGCGGCTTCGCCCGCGTAGATGTCGGAAATTATCGCAAGAGGACGTATTACCGCGGTAAGAATGTATTAATCCATGTTATACATACATAAAATTACGCCTTTTTCCCATGGGGGTAGGCAGAAACTACGGAACACCACCTGCTACGATCCTTACATATCATGTGTGTTTGATGTACTTAAAATAAAACTAATAGTATTCAGAGTAAGAAGACTGCGACTAAGGGCTGGATTGAATTGAATATAAGTCTCAGGTTTTTCTTAACGCTTCTATTCTACCTTTACAGACACTCAATTATTTACCAGACACCAAATTAAACATAGTTATAGGAATAGTACTTTGGCCAGTGGCTTCGCTTTAGCTGTCGGAAAATATCACCCAGGAACGTACTACCGGGATAAAGTATCCTATATCGTAAGTATCCAGGATAACCAAAAATCCAGATCCATCCAAAAATCTAAACATCTAAGCCATATTTCACGGTCTCTTACTTGGAATAATACAATTAGGTTTATTTTGAGTACTTCGAACACACATGATATTCGCATTTACTATGAAGCCAAAGTAATATGAATTACAATCCTACTAATCCTGCAATACCCGACCGCTACCAAGCGAGATGGCCGGACGTGGAACGGCCCGCTAGCCGCTCTGCGGCTATTTTATTATAATCTCTGATATCTTCTAAAATATTAATTTTAATGATATGCTGTAAAGGACAATTTTGATCTACATGAAATGCACAATTTATTTAAGGTACTTAATTGGATAAGGATTAATGCTGTATTGCTTAAAATCGCATTCATAAATAAGCCATTATTTATCGTAAAAAGTAAAGGATAAAAATGGTTATTATGGGTTATCCCTAAGAGTTAGACATATACCATCGCGGACTTTTTTGTAGAACTTTTTAAGGTGTACAATACTGTAGTACATTATTTTGAGCTATTTCAAAGGGTTCAGCCAGCGCTCGCAATGTAAGCGCAAAAAAATGTGGTTATTTATGACATCACATTAGAAACCTCTAAAATTATCAGTGTTTCTTTACTATATTATGGATGTTATATACTTATAAACCTTCCTGTTGAATCACTCTATCTATTAAAAAAATCCGCATCAAAATCCGTTGCGTAGTTTTAAAGATATAAGCATACATAGGGACAGACAGACAGCGAAGTGACTTTATTTTATAATATGTAAAGAAGAAGATAAAGATGTAAAGATAAAGATAGTATTAATACCTGGAGTAGCCCATTGGTTGAAGCTAACAGAGGTGCTATTAATGTCAATAGTTTTGGTGTTGAAAGTAGATTGGTATTCTTTTTGCACAATATCAAAAAGGGCTCCACAGATTTCATTAGGATTCTCGTGTTCTACTAGGGTGAGATGTCCAACAGTGAACAGGTGGTACACATTGAGCCACCCTCCCTACTTTGTAAACGCGACGTTGCCAAACCGTGTCGTGGACACGAAAGTACTCAGTTGTAACCGCGCCGCCCGCTCCCCAGTCACGAGCGAGCTAGCGCCAAAGACGCCCGTGTGGCGGACCGCATTATACTTTTCGGCGACAAAACAAAATAAAACGTAAGTACTATCTTTTCTTATTACTTCTGTTATGTATAGTTTTTCTGTGTGACATCTATTATACTTATTATAGTGTTTATTGGGGTATCGTATAAAACTGAAATTACTACTGTAGCTCTTTTTGTTTTTTTTTAACATAACCTTAAATATTGAATGGTGGGTGTAGTACACAGTGAACCACGAATGTAGAGTGAACAGTGAACCGGTTCACTGTGTACCACCTCTATATTGCTGCTTTATGTGGGTAGGTTTTATATTGAGTTGAAACATTACATTGTTTAATAGGTAATGTTATTGTTTCAGCATGGGGCGAATGAAAATAGCGCAAAGGAAAATTGGAATGCATACAAAAGAAGAAATGTTGCAGGCTATCATGCTTGTAAAAAATGGACAATCAATTCGCAAAGCAGCAAAAGAATGCGGATAACCCTACCGAACTGTACGGAGATACGTAGAAAAATTTAAGTCCGACAAAACCTATCTCTTTTGAACTTCCCTTTTTGATTTTTAGATGCTTTTTCTTTTGAATTTTTGTTTTTTGTGTTTTGTATTTAAGTTTTTCTTTCGTAAGAATAACAAATGTAATTATTAAGACTGATTAGTACAAAGTCGACTGAGCAATTGATCTCTGTGATCCTAAGATATTTGTTAATTTTTTTTTTAACAATAAATATTTTACACGCATTGTTAAAAATATTTAGGTTTAATAAAGTTGATTATTTGGTAACTTAAACAAGACTTTTTATTGCTTTACCTTTAGTTTTGTAGCATTAATATGATGGTTCACTGTGTACATGTTAGGATGGTTCACTGTGTACACGTTGGTTCACTGTTGACCTAGCCCCCGGTTCAGAGTGTCCCACGAGGTGGACTCAGTGAGCCATTGCCCATCTTTAAAAAAAAAAAAATATATCCTATCCTGTTACATTTGGGTCTAAAATTAATATACTAAATTGAAGTCAGATACATGAGAAGTACTTTAGTAAAAAAAAATCTTTATTACGTTTAGAAACACGTCAGCTTTGAATGTACAACTTTTTCATGGTTCACTGTTGGACACCTCACCCTATAGATGGTGTAATCCTATGAGCAATATTATTTTTAAATTTGTTGCAACGACTAACTGTATAGGGCCTGCATTCTATTTTATGCGGCTTTTTTGTAATGGCAAAGGGAAGCTGGCTAATAATCCACAGTGGTCAGACGTTAAGTCACTTAACACTAACTTATTATTGGCATCACAATCACTAAATATATTATCAAGACAAGTCGAAGACGGTGCTGTGATCCTAGTAGGTTCGAAAAACAAGTTTATTAAATTAAATGACTTAAACAGATTGAGTAGTCTAATACTTAAAGGAGTAACATCTAAAATATTAATATTAAAATCTCCACATAAAATTATACATTTATTAATTGATTTTAATTTATTGAGTGAATCCTCCATTGCCAATTCGAAACGAATAAAATCCCCAGAGGGGGGACGATAAACGCATATTATGACGTAACGCTCTAGTTCAACACAAGACAACTCAATAGTGCGCTGGATTGAAAGATTAACTAAATCTAAACGTTGTTTACATTTCAACTTGTTTGAAACAAGAAAGTGCTATACGCGGTGGATCATTAGGATCCACCGCGTATAGCACTTTTTCTCACAAATGCACTTTGCACAGTAAAAAAATCATCATTCATAAACACTGTTTCATGTTCTTTCAACCAGTGTTCAGTCAACATAATACCTGAACATCATGGTTTTCTATAAATAAACTTTACTCTAGTTCTTTGCCGGACAAACCCTGCATATTTTGATGAACAACATTCAACATATGCGGCTTACCCGTTGTCGCACCTAATAGTTTAAACTACTAGGTGTATCAAAAGTGGTGCTAGAACCACTACTAACAGTAATCGATGGTACGCTACAGGTACCAGTGTCATGGTGTAAATTGTATGCTAAAAGATTAGCAATTTGTCTCCTACAACTAGGTGGCAAATACATAGTATAATTTGTCAATGTGTAATCAGTAATAAATTGATTACAATCAAAATATAAAATAGCGTGACTGTGACAACTAGTCCTATTATAAATTAACATATTTAAATTATAAATGTGCCTGTTTTGCTCCTCAGACAAGTATTGTGAATAAGGCAAGGCACAGAAAATAAATTTACATTGATTGGTCTCATTGAGATGTAACATCAAATGGACACTTTGAATTATTTCTTTTTTTCTAACATTCAAAATATCCTCATATAATAATATTACAGTAGAACCAAGGTTTATTTTTGATAGTTTAATTTTACTTAATAATTGGCTAATACTGGCACCGGGTGAACAATTATTAATTACATACTGTTGTGAACACTGATTAAATATGCTACCATAACCTTGACCAAATTTGTCAGAAAAAATATAAGTTGTGTTTATCATGCTATTATTATCAACAATACAGCAATCTACTGGGTGAGCTGCTGAGGGTGTGGGTGTATCAAGTTGAGTTTGTCATCATTAGTATACATAAAATTGAGTGAGAATGGAGTCTCTGGCCTTGTCTTTTGTCACTCTTGATCTTTCGGAGAGCTCCTAAACTTGGCAGCACCGGTGGGCAGACTTTGTTTGGATCTTTAATTAATTTCGCCGCAAGTTCTTTATGAACGGCAACGGCAGACTTATATTGTAAAATTTTTGCTAACTGTCCTCTTCTATATGGCGTTAATTTTGATTTTTTCTTAGGATCATGTGGTACATTCATTTTACTAGAAGAAAGTATATCGCATGTCATGGTTATAGTTTTGTCAGTATGTAACTGCTTCGGTTTTGATTATTGTTTGCCTATCACATTTTGAGCACTTTCCTTTGATTCAAATGTTGTCCTTACTGTCAACTCTTTTATTTTTAAAGTTCCAAGTACATACATGGTAGCCTAGAGAATTGCCAGAGCTCTTCTCTTACTAAAGTCACTCACTAAAACTTTGGCAGACTTTTGTACCATTGGTGGGTCGATGTGGTGCTTATATCTCTTATAGTATAATTTACCGAGATAGGTTGTATTTTTTTCCACTCATGCTCATCCATTAAAAAAGTAAACGTTATTACTTGGTCTCCTTTGTCTTGACATGTCAACGGTGAGGATGCCATAATATGATCCGACGGTGAAGATGAACTGCTCTGAGCTGGTAGTATATCTTCATGGTGTTCATTTTCATCATTTTTTAAATATTCGCCGTAGTGTCTTTTCAATATTTTAAATATTGCGTATGGAGACATCATCCATACTAATATACTTATACTATTATATTCATACTTTTATACTATTTATACTAATTTATACTTTTATACTATTTATACTAATTTATACTTTTATACTATTTATACTATTTTATACTATTATACTTTATACTTTATACTAATATTATAAATTCAAAAGTAACTCTGTCTATCTGTCTGTCGGTCTGTCTGTCTGTCTGTCTGTCTGTCTCGCTTTCCTGCTGAAACTACTGAACCGATTTAAATGAAATTTGGTACACAGATAGTTTAGAGCCTGAGAAAGGACATAGGCTAATTTTTATCCTGATAGTAAGTTCCCGCGGGATAATTTCCGACCTCCACGCGGGCGAAGCCGCTGGCAAAAGCTATTATTATCTAATTCGATAGATATTGTTTTAAATATTAGATCATTGTATTTAACATAATGGTTTTTGCATACATCTGCGTACTTAATGAATAATTTATTTTATTTTATTTAGGAGAATACCTTTCTTAATTTTTCAGTATCAACTTTTTGCTGCTTTAACCATACATTCATTTACAACGCAACGTTTATAAATAAAGGTACACTGAGAAAACTGACAATCATAAAAGAGGTGAATTCAGCTTAAAGTATGATGAATTCACTCAAAGGACGGAGCATAGTGATTCACCAAAAAGAACGATGATAATACTGATGTTGATGATAACAGTATTTAAGATGATGTGTCACCATGGATTTAGTTTTAGTTACCTACTATTTTTCGATGCCTTCCTCATATATCCAGTTATATCCTATTAGTTTTCCTACAATTTTTCGGTGACTTCCTCACATATTCAGTTATGTCATACAATTTTTCCAACTATTTTTCGGTGCCTTCCTTATATATCCAGTTATATCCTATTATTTTTCCTACTATTTTTCGGTGACTTCCTCACATATTCAGTTATATCATACAATTTTTCCTACTATTTTTCGGTGCCTTCCTCATATATCCAGTTATATCCTATTATTTTTCCTACTATTTTTCGGTGACTTCCTCACATATTCAGTTATGTCATACAATTTTTCCTACTATTTTTCGGTGCCTTCCTCATATATCCAGTTATATCCTATTATTTTTCCTACTATTTTTCGGTAACCTCCTCGTATTTTAGGTTAGGTCCTCTTACTTTTCCTACTATTTCCTCATATCTCTGGTTATAGCCTATTATCTTACGGAGGTCGCCCTCAATAGGAGGATTGTGTTTTTTAATAAACCAATTAATATCTCTATAATACACCAGTGATTAGTTGTAGTTCTACTCATTCTCCATCAGTAGGACTACAACTAAATACTGGTGGATTACACAGAAATTGTTTGGATTATTAGAAATCACAATCCTCCTATAATTGAGGGCACCACTGGACTTACATGATCCCCTTATTTTTAAGTATCCAATATTGGTTCTTTCCTTTTAAATATTATTAGGTGTGAGCTCAACATTAAAAAAAACTGAAGAACCCTAAACTTGAACCTTAAAAAAATGGAGAGTAAGTAAAAAAAATAGAAAAAAGTACCTTGGCAAGAATGGTAAGAAGGTGAAAAGGGATGTATGTATAAATTAAACAGAAAATTGAATGGTATTTTTATTTCCATAGTATGAATGAATAATTATTATATACTCTAAACATTTATATTCAGTATAAAAGAAGACTGTTTTGTTTAGAAACATCCTCGCCTTAATGATTACAGTATCTATTTGTCGGTCATTATAAAGAATCATTATATACATTATGTTCAATAATTCTAGTTTTTACAAATTAAAATAAAGGTTCAGACGAGTAGAAATTTAATTTACAAAAAATAACAAACTTTACATTAATGTACCTATAACTAAAACATTTTTGCCCTTAAGGTGATTGCTTCAGGGTAGCCGTTTTTTGCAATTTGCAGGCCAGTGCTAGGTTGTATGTTAATTAAATGTTGCACGCGGGTGTAAGTACATAAGTTGTACTACATACGTCTTACACCCGCGTCTAACATTTCAATCAAAACCTAGCACTGAGCTGCAAATTGCAAAAAACGTAAGAAAATTTGAATTTCGCGGGCTACCCTGACGCTTTCACCTTAAAGCTGCATACAATAAATTGGTTATATTATTATAGTAAATATCTATTTTCAAGTAAAGTGCTACTATAAACACTCCGATGAGACTAATCTATCCCTCATACAAATACTTTACTTTAAAATCTATTACTAAAGGTGAACGCACACTTTTCAGAGCCGAAGGAGGCGAAAGAATCGAATTTTAGAATTACTTGTATGAAATCCTATGGAACCTCGCACACTTACCGAATCGGACGAATAAGGTCGTACGATTCGGTGCGGATAAGTGTGCGAAGTTACATTGGACTTCATTTAAGTAATTCTAAAATTTGATTCCTTCGCCTCCTTCGGCTCTGATAAGTGTGCGTTCACCTTAAACCAGCTATTGGTGCTGGCTCATACCATTACTTTATGCGGACACCGTTATCGGGCTGTCTTTATAGGATATCCTAAAGGGATATCCGATAAATACCGTAACTAAGGGTAGATTACTAGTTGAGCGCACTCTGCTATAAAAAAATAACTGCCCTTGGCCTCTGCAGTGCCTCAAACTAGCAACGCCGCGTACGGTATAAGTACATAATTAATAATTATGTAAACGTTTCCAAAAAAAATTGATATTACTGGATTCAAAATAAAAACACCTTAAAAATGAGCAAACGAGTTAACTCGTTTGCGCATTTTCAAGGTATTATAGCAGCGACCGTAAGCCGTTAGAATACCTACAGAATTTTGAAATTTTTACTCTAGGTACCATCTACTTGTAATATATGACGTGTTACCTCGCATTAGAGTGAGCGTTTTAGGACACGGAGAAACGGCATTTTGGCAAGGAAAGCACAGATAATCATTACCACGTTTAACTTCATAAGAATTGTAATGAGAATTAAATTCAATAGTTTCAAACATACAGCAACGGAAAAAAACCTCTTCAGTATCTGTCACCAAAATTGCATCAATTTGGCCAAAAGTGGGTAAGAATTGTTCATCATCTATATCTACAGTAACAATAGAGTTCCGCTGCCATATAACACCAGCTATTGTAGCGGAAGTAACCGAATATTTGAGGACAACGCCAGTGCCGAGAGAAAACTTGACAGTGTCTCCTGAATTTAATGCAGATTTTTTTCCTAGTATTTTTGTTGTAGGTATTGTATTTTTCACAAACAAGTCATTGAGCATAAGTTGACATTTTATTGCTAGAGTCTTGCAAACATTGACTCGATTAAAAGATGATCTAGCCACTAACTTAGATACCCTGTGCTTGGCTTCAAAACGCATAGCCCACATGTTACGTACGGGGCCGAACTTCATTAGCATGGTAGGATAATGAGTCAGAAAATGAAACTTTGGCTGCAGGGGTGATTTTGTTAGCTCCGTGTACAATTGATTAAATTCTGCTATTATAACCCGGAGTTGAATATTGGTGTCACTGAAGACCCTATGACTTAATAACCTGTCGGTGATTTGCCGCAACATAATGTATAATTTCCATACTTTATTTTCTAAAGGAATGTAAAACCCGGCTATTAGGCTGAAGTATCTAATAAGGGTAAGCATTTCTGATGCTGAAGTTTTCAATTTTACTTTCGAACCTTGGACAACTAAACAATTACTTGGTTTTGAATTCCTATCTGGTCCATAATCAAATGAAATTATTCTTTGTTGCAATACTGAGATCTTTAAAAGACCTTCGGCAAGGAAGTGGTTTATGACAAAGGTCATTACATAACGAGCTACACCTTCTAATATATCATGCATTGGGTCTACTGCTACATTTTGAAATAAATCAAATCCTGTCACCTTAAGCCAACAGCATGATTCTTTAATGCCCGTGTTAGGTGTATCGTTTTCTTGCAATTGAGCGTGGTATGAAGTCATATTTCTAAGCAAGTTACTGTTTTCATATAGAGCAGTTTGCAAACCTTTCTTGTCAATGTTACAGATTCTGCAACACTTGTTAGCTGAAAAACTTTCAGTAAACCCGAGAATTGAATTCAGGCCTAAATTATCGCCAGTTATAGCAACAACCTTCAATTTTACGGTTCCTTTAAAAAACTTATTTTCTATAAAAATTCCTTTGTTTTGCAAGTAATTCAATTCCTCAATAACAGGGTCAAAAATAGCTTTGTTTCCATATTTAGTTTTGTCAGCAGAATGGCAAATAGCTAACAGCAAAATGTTATTCAACAATGAAAATAAATGTGGTGGGAGTGCTGGCAAGGAAACGTATACACCACCAAGCTTATGCACCCCAGCGTGGCTCCCCAAAGGATTTCCAATTTCAAAATCATCATAGTATACTACTAAAGGAAGAATAATGTCCGACGCCTGCGGTGTACACATTGCCAGCCATACAGATCCCTGCATTACATTTTCTAGACACATTGGCCTCATCGGATTTTCTTTACGGATTATTAAATTACCCCTTAGGTGGTTCAAATAATCCGTTACATCTTTCCAAATAGTGTCAATGGAAAAAAAAATCTTCAAAACCTGGCGAAGTTGAATTACTTGCATTGTACGTGGCTTGGTGTGTAATGTTAAAGTGTTACTCCTTTGTGAAATGTCAGGACAATAACCAACGATTACTTCATGTGGTGGTATAAAAGAACCTAATAAATTCAATTCTCGGAATCTCAAATATTCTGAACGAAACGGAAAAAAGATGCCCTTCAAAGCTGTGTTGAACTTATGAAGTCGTTTATTAATTTCGCTTCCAGACATGCTTTCCTCATCAGCTAGCACAGGGCCGAATACGGACATTAAAGACGGTGCGATATTGTCAAGAAGGGTTTGCAAATGACTAACCATAGCTTGTACAGACGATCGAGATACAGAGGGATTTACATAGAGCGTTGAAATAAATTTCAAAACTTCTTTATGAATAATACTATCAGCATTATCAAGGACTTCCGGTTCACTATCAGCTTCAATGTATATGTGCTCAGTTGCTACTTTGGTAGTCTCTGTTTCACACATAGGAACTACGCAAGCCTCGTTTGAGGTGGATGGCAAATAACGAGTGTTTACTTTATTCAAATGTTTTAAGTTAACATGTTTTCTAAATTGTCTAACGTCCGTCAAATACCGGTAGCATGCGTCTTCACCACATTTATAAACTCCAGTAATATCAATTTTTTCACATTCTTTCCTTATGTGGGTAATAAGTGAAGAAAACGTGGGAAAAGTCCTTTTACAACTGTGACACTTCATCTTAATTTAAATTGTGACTCCGAGAGTAACTAATATCTCCTTCACAGATTGTGACATACGATCGTACGATGTTTTGACTTTGTAAAAACCAATTTGGATAATAAGCCAAATGTTATAGCTTTCAGTAGGATATTTAGCCGCAGTAGCATGAAATATTTTAAAAGTCACATCAACAGCCTCAGTTAGTGTTGTGAACTTGTAAAACGTATTGTCACATACTGTGAAGGAGACACCTGACTGGCGGCACCAAATTATAAATGGTTGGAGGCTAATACCTAGGTTTTGAAGCTTTTGGCGACGCTCCTCAATTACCACTTGCACGTCTGCGTCATCATCCACGATGGTCACAAATCCATCCAATATCTCCGCTCGTGAAGCTTGCCAGTCTTTTCTAGATCGACGGGCAGGAGGAATATTAAAGAGACAGCCGAGTAGAAATATCGCTGCTATTAATTTTGTCTCCGGTTGTTCATCTGGAAAGAAAATAATAATAGTATATTTGACACAACACATCATCATTAACTGAGCAAATAGGGAAAAGTATCAGAACAAAATAAAATCTATCTATATAAGTAAAAATGAATTGCCGAAATGTGTGTCCGCCCGCCCGTTACTTCTGAACGACTGCACCATGTTAGATAATTTTTAAATTCTTTTTTGTCTATATATTTTATAACGGGTTCACCGACCCAGGGAGGTCGAGCACCTAGAACTATATAACAGAATCATTTCCTTACCGTCACAAATTGCCAATGTATCAGCTATTTTTCGACGAAGAAACGAGTCCTTTGTGGTGTTAAGCTTCTGCTGAGCAGCTTTTAGTATGTTTTCCGATGAAGCATCCAAGGCGTCGAGGCCCCCGGATTTATCAGGGAACAGTGCTTCGTAGTCATGAGTCAGGAGTCGCCATCCAGTCCCCTCTTTGAGGAGTGAATAGAGAGGCGTCACGGCGTCCTCACCTTCCGCCTGACGCAGGTTCTCACCGGGCATGGGTGCTTCGGTGGGTTCCTGTTCAGGATAAAGCGGGAGGATACGTCCGGGTGTTTCCATTGCGAGGATCGTCTGGAGGACACGGTGGAGCATACGGTGGAGGTGTGCCCTGCCTGGGCGGAGCACCGCCGTGTCCTCGTGGAGGCGATCGGCGGCGGCGACCTCTCGCGTCCGGCCCTGGTGCGAGCCATGGTACGGAGCGAGAGGGAATGGGAAGCCGTCACCTCCTTCTGCGAAGCAGTAATGCTCGCGAAGGAGGAGGCGGGGCGCGTGAGGGAGTGGCAGTCTCTGCGCCCTCACGTCCCTAGCCGCCGCAGGAGGAGACGCCCCGGGCGTCGGGAGTCAATAGCGGACTCCCGGCCACCGTAGGCGCGAGCTTGCGGGTGGCGAGCAATGGGTAGCTCGCCGCCCGGTAAGGACCAAGCTCGGGTCGACGGCGCGCAGTGTTCCACGCGCGCCTCAAAGAGATGTCAGCAGCAGTGTAGGGGTCTACTAGGACCGATGCCTGCCGGGGTCGCGTGATTGTTCGAAAGAGATACCGTGACCCTGGCACATGGGCAACTGATGGAACACGGGTGGGTTTTAGTCAGTAAAAGTCTGACATGCCCTCCCGCTCCGCCCAGAGCGGGAGAAGTCATTTGATGATTTCCCATCCTGAAAAAAAAAAAAAAAAAAAAAAAAATCACTTGACTTCAGGATAGGATACTTATTGAAGTACTCCTGTAATGTCCCTTCCTCGTAGTACAAGTACCGGAGGCGAGCTCGCACCGTCTCCCGCCACAGGGCACTGACCTCCTGCCACGGACCAGCTGAAGGACTTGACAGCTGCTCTAATGCTGACGCTACGTCCTCCACTTCACCTGCACACAAAAATTAAAACGATTAATAATTAGTACAATGACAATAACGGTTCTTAGATTCAGATATTTTGTAATTTGTAACGAAAATTTATACTAATTCAGATATTTTTCTCAATAATTTTGTTCTTGATAATTTAATTCAATCTGAAAACATAAAATTTCTTGAAAAGGAGTTACCTTCTTTAAGTCCGGTCAGGTCGATTCCAGCGAGTGGAGGGGTGTCTAGCCTAGGACTGGACTTGGAGCGAGAACGTGACTTGGGCTTTTCAATAAGGCCCAACGAAACTAAATGCTGCCGTCGAGCCCTTCTGGCGGTGACTAACCAGCCAGAGATATTGCGCTTAGCCTGGTAAGCATCAGCCGGCAGGTACGGCGCGTAGTATAGGGGTGGTGACTCCTCTTTAAATAATCTGCCAATGTCGTAGGATAGAGCAAGCAGCTGCGAATCTGTCAGAAGTACCGGGTTTTCGGCCGTAATGAGCTTCTCCATAAGCAGCTTGCATAAACGCCCACGCACGTTTGAGGGTAAGGTGCCCGTTTTCTGCCCAATTGCTATTATTTGTTTTCCCTCGACTGATGAATTCAGTATGGTATTCACCTGAAACACAAATAGTATAAGTATGGCATTACAAACTAAATAAGCAAGGTAAAAGTTAAAAAAAAATGTCACTAAAATGTTGAAAATACAGGTTCAATACCTACCTTCCATTCAGTATAATGATCAGTTGGAGTCGGTGCCAGTCTAGGCATCATGCATTTAGTTGTTAGTTATAGCTGTCACCAACTCCAAATATATTACTGATCTTTGTGACATATAGTATAGCTCCTAAACGGCCGTCCGTACACACATACAGGACAGGACAGGTACAGACGTTAAACTTATCTGTTTACGCCGGGGGTTAACAATATTGAATGTCAATTTAAATTCCTTATCAAAAGTACAGGATAATAGGCAATAACTTACTAAATTGCTCCCGGTGGACTCTTGTCTAACTGCTTCACCCACTGACGACGACGAGTCCAGTGGTATCACCAGTATGTCACCATCCTAAAATAATATTTACTTTGAGACAATGTTATAATAGTACATGTAACAAAAAGGTGTGATAATATGAGTATGTACGGTCAATTAACCTCAATAATCGTTGAAATAATCACTAAATGTGTCCGAGTGCGACCGTTAACTAACAGGCTATAGCTAGCCCTAGCCGGAGATAACTCAAGGGAAGTGTTATATTTTTTTACTAGTAATCGGTTCAGCATTGCAGGTGTGAACGGTCCTGCCCTCGTCCCTTGATCCGGCCCTGATAAAAACTCATCGATCAAGATCAGGACTGATCCTGGTCTCAAAGAATGTCTATACCAAATTTTGCATCGGTTCAGTGTCTTAGGTATGAAAATGTGAAAAGGTCCTGCCCCAGCCGACAGATAGACAGACAAACTTACTTTCGCATTTATAATATTAGTATGGATGTAATTACAAATTAATACATATTGCTCTTGAACCAAAAAACATTAAGTACGAGTACTTTTCTACAATTTTGCAGAACTTACCAAATTTTCCTGGTTAAGTCCTGCTTCGCAGTCTTGGTTGAGGATTGAGCTTTGCAGTCCTTCACACGGTGGCAGAGGCTCTAAGTTACAAGGTAGACTAGTTAACAAGTCATTCCTCAGGACCTCTTCAAAGAGTGATGAATTGTAGGAGTTATCCTGAAATTTAACAAGAAATTTAAAAAGGTAATAATAATGTACTTAGTTGGTAAACTAACAAGACTGATGAAAAGGTATGATTTTATTCCACTTTTTAAATAAATACTGCACCGGTTAAATTGTTAGGTATCTTAAGAAGACTTTAAAATAATAAAAGTTAATAAGTAGGTACCTACCTACCTACATGCAAGTAGGAGAATGTGCATTTAAGCGACGCAGGGCATGTGTAAGCAAAAAGTTTAAAACAAAATTTACTTTTTTGAAATACAATTTAACATGAAAACAAACCATATCTTTTGGTTGGTCGCTTTTTAGCATGGCCAGAGCTGCTTCAAACCGGAGTCTGTCCCCTATTTGAGGGAACATACTATGTATGTCTTGTTTACTAAGCATCTGCATTGTTGCGATATCAATTCTTTCAGCTGAAAAAAAAGGTAAATTTAACGGCGCCCTGATTGCAGCTGTGAAATGCACTACGTCGCATCGACTTTATAAAATGTAGGTTGGTAGAGCTCGTCTAAGCTGAAATGACGCGCCCCACTACTTAAATTTGTATACGTACACTACGGTAAATGCGGTAGTGGGGCGCGTCATTTTAGTTTAGACGCACTCTACCTATTTGTTTTTTTTTGGGTTGCAGTTGCACATCGAATCTAGTGTATAATATAAATATGAACGTATATCTAGGTAGGTGGGTAGGTACCATACGACAAGACTATTCTTGGTTGGAGTGTACAGCGGCCAAAAAAGTGTTATTTTCGCAAATCGTTTATTTTCTCGATTCTATAGTATGTAACACCTAGAAAGGCTAAAAGTGTCTGGGTGTTTTTTGTCTCCGACCAACCGTTTGTCGTAAAAACGATGTCGAAGGGATCCATAGGTAAGGTTATGTTAGAACTGTGACCTTGAAATTGGTCGCGAAATTTTTTTAAGTATATTTTCATAGTGCCTCTAAGACGACACTCTGACCCTATTCTTGCTAGAAATTAGAATGTGTGAATGTAATGTGTGAGCTCATGCTAGCAACTTACTAGGTAGGTTTGTCAACTTACTTTCAAAACGATCGATGTAGCGTTCCAAATTCCACTTCTTCAAAAGATCACGCGTAGCCATATCCATTTTTGCACTGATCAAACACGTTCACTGGCACTAATGGAATTGTTATTGCTATTAATTAAACGAGTCGTGAGTCGTGACTTGCCGGCTGTAGCGGTGAAATACAAATGGCCGACCGAAATGGCGCGGCGGCGGAATGAAGTGAGAGAGGGAGACCTCATTATATAATGCCGTCACCTTAAATTTGTAGGACATCATTCAAATGCTACTCATAAATGGGTCTCTGTAATAATAATTTAGTAGGATACACATAAAATAATATGACTATATTATTGAACTTTGATGCTTACTCTAAAAATATGAGATTATTTAATCGTATTATCATAGGATTCACATAAAATAATATGACTGTAATATTAAAAAATGATGCTTACTTTAAAAATATAAGTTTAAAGCATTATAATTTAATATAGTACATTAGGGGGAGGTCATCGTATTTTTAGAGATACTTCTTCATATTAAACTATGAAATCTATTTATATTACGGTGACTGTCATTGTGTTTTTTAATTAGAATCTTATTTATAATTATCATACTAATTTATGGGACAGTGGACCATTTTCTATTACATTGTGTTATTATTTGAAGAAGACAATGTTATTTCATAATTACAAATTTTTACGATAACAAGTATCATAATATTGCATTATTTACCCAAAAAATTCGATTCCATCTTAACACATTTCAGTTCTAGCGTAATATTTACTTATTATCAACATATTATAAGATAACGCATCTATTTTAAACCAACGTCACGATATTTTAAGATTATGCCAAAATGACATTTTTCTCAGTGTAAGTTAAAAAGGTTTAAAAACGTACCAGGCCGCGAATACGAGGACAGATCAAGAGAACTCAGGGGACCCATGGCTTTGATTAGACTAAAACATAGAACATTAACGAAAGATAATCGTAAAATACATATTTTGTCGGCCATTGTCAAGCACGTCCACACGGCACCACGTTACTAACAGAATTGGTTCACAGAATGATCAATAGTCTCGTTAGCGATAACACAAGTTGAATCTTAGCTTGGGTGACTGAACTCTGTATTAACCTACAATTTATAAGACAAATTGTAAAACTGGAAATAAAGATTATTAGATTTAATCAATAAGAAAGTAAGGCTTCGTTCATAGTGAATGGAGTATCGTGGCGATTGCGTTGAAATTAACATTACAGAAGCCCGATATATTTCACCGGTGTTATATAATTTCAAATGATGCAAGTATCAATACACAAAATTCCAAAGCTTCTTAATTTTTCAGTATCAACTTTTTGTTTACGGCCTCTTATCTGAAAAAGAAATATGCCCATTTTACAATTAAAAAAAAAACTGTCAGGAAATATATTTAAAAATCGCTATTTTAAACTTCTTATCTTTTTATTATTTGGTACAGTCCGAATTTAGCTATAAAATTAGAGGTTCCCAGGAACTCAAACGTACTGAGAGACTAGGCAACATTTTGGAATCCCATAACATTTGCATTTTCCTTTAAATGATCACTTCATAATAATGTAAGTACACTATACTATACTAAAGTAAAAATTGGATTACATTTTTTTAATAATAAAAATGCCTTAACTTTTACCAATTTCAAATTACCGGTGAATAATAAAACTGTATGGCCGTCCGTTAGTCAAAAAACTCAAACACCTTTGAGGAATAGCCCAATAATCGCAATAAATTGGTAATTTTGTATCGGGATTGTCAATATGGTGCACCTGTAATTTGACAGTTGCGTTATGCATATCTGTGGTTCGAAGTTCCCCGGGTTGTTTAATGAATATATTCATCGGAATATAACATTGTAGCTGCACTAAAAGCTTTTTTTTTTTCTATATGTGAAATCATCAAATGACTTCTCCCGCTCTGGGCGGAGCGGGAGGGCGTGTCAGACTTTTACTGACTAAAACCCACCCGTGTTCCATCAGTTGCCCATGTGCCAGGGTCACGGTATCTCTTTCGAACAATCACGCGACCCCGGCAGGCATCGGTCCTAGTAGACCCCTACACTGCTGCTGACATCTCTTTGAGGCGCGCGTGGAACACTACGCGCCGTCGACCCGAGCTTGGTCCTTACCGGGTGGCGAGCTACCCATTGCTCGCCCGCCCGCAAGCTCGCGCCTACGGTGGCCGGGAGTTCGCTATCGACTCCCGACGCCCGGGGCGTCTCCTCCTACGGCGGCTAGACACGTGAGGGCGCAGAGACTGCCTCTCCCTCATGCGCCCCGCCTCCTCCTTCACTAAAAGCTTTACGCTAATTATAGACAGGTGCACATTCATTGCGCAGACAGACTTTCTTACCATGCGCCTGCGCAACTAAACTGTCATTGTATAAGTATTTTTTCGTTATTTTTAAATACAGTCTTCCCTGCCCTTTTCAAGAGTATGTAGATAGTGTAATGATATTCTACAACTTACGAAAACTTAAAATTTATAGGAATATATAATACTAGCTTCTGCCCGCGACTTCGTCTACGTCAAATATTTGCTCCAATAACCCTTCCTGTCGCATCGCAGCCTGCCAGTTTTCGTCCATTTTTTTGTTGCTGCTTCGCTCCTTTTGATCGTAGCGTGATGTTATATGGCTATAGCCTTCCTCAATAAATAGGCTACCTGACTCAAAAAGAATTTTGCAATTAGAGCCAGTAGTTCCTGAGATTAGCGCGTTCCGCGCGCATTTTAGGAAAGTAAGGGGTTAGAAAGAGACAAAGAGTAGCTTATGCAAAGAGAATATAACCACTAGAGAGCGTATAGGCCAATATCTTCTAAGCACACGACTCACCACTGCGGGTCGGGGGACGAGGAAGAACGCGCGACTGCAATTGGTCAGTTCAAGGTCAAGTTGCGTAGGTATGCCCATCGTAGGCTTGCTCTACTTCATTAAGGGAAAATAGTCGATATCGATAAAATGGATTTAAAATTGTGATAGATACTCAATTAAAATCAAAGAAATCATATTTAATCAAAATCAATCACTAATAAAATGAAAGCTAGAGAATCCAAGAACAAAATTTACGCCGCTATCATATTCGACGAAATGGCATTCAGAAGCGGGTTCCAATATCATCCCCAAGGCAGAAGGTGCTATGGCTACGTGGGTTTTGGTGCCAGTTTACAAACAGATTGTCAAGACGAAGCTAAAGAAGTCACAGTATTTGAATTGAATAAAATTTTCACTTATTTTAATTTTAATTTTCGATATATACTTTCAGCTATTAAAAGTAACAGCACTCATTTTTACGATAAAAATACAAAGGGAAAGTAAGGGATAGATGAATTAGAATTGTCTAATGAAAGAGCGAGACTTTTCCAAAAGACATCAACGCGCGCGACTCAACGTGTGCTCGTTCACCCAACCACCATTTTAAATAGACCCCTACGGTGGATCATATTATGATTAAATCAAAATAATTTTTCGTACTGTTTACTTAGTGAAGAAAAGTTATGCGATCCTTTTTGTAACTAGAAGTCTTGGAATGTTTCCCACACCACTTCACCCTGCATGAAGGCATTTTGATGCGTTATAATTACAGATGAAGTTACATTATTTCCATTAATTTAGCGTGTACAGAGGTCTAAAAACTGGTCACAACTAAAATGGTTACTAGAACCGTAGCCGTATGCATAGGCGACAAAATACTAATAGTTTTCGAGCGTCGGGGCACTGTATGCGCAGTCAAGTGGTTATATAGTCTTTGAGCCTATGTCACTCTCCATCCCTTCAACTAACTTCACTTAAAAAAATCACGTCTATTCGTCGCTCCGTTTTGCCGTGAAAGACGGACAAACAGACACTCATGCTTTCCCATTTATAATATTAGTATGGATTTATTAGGTTTACATTTATTATACAGTGTGTCCGGACATGGACTAGCGATATTCTAAATACTTAAATATAAACAATTTTAAAGAACAATTACACTCTAAGCTTGCTACCCTGCTGTGGCAGCAAGACAATAATACCTATTGTCTGCCGTTTGCATTACAGAATAAGCATATTTTCATCTCAGTATGACTAAAACTTCGAGAGAATGAAATGAATTGCACCGATCCCAGCGTGGTTTGACCAGACTCGATTAATCAAAGGTGTTTGACTTTTTTGAGTAACGAACGGCCATACAGTTTTATTATTCACCGGTAATTTGAAATTGGTAAAAGTTAAGGCATTTTTATTATTAAAAAAATGTAATCCAATTTTTACTTTAGTATAGTATAGTGTACTTACATTATTATGAAGTGATCATTTAAAGGAAAACGCAAATGTTATGGGATTCCAAAATGTTGCCTAGTCTCTCGGTATGTTTGAGTTCAACCTCTAATTTTATGGCTAAATTCGGACTGTACCAAATAATAAAAAGGTAAGAAGTTTAAAATAGCGATTTTTAAATATATTTCCTGACAGTTTTTTTTTAAATTGTAAAATGGGCATATTTCTTTTTCAGAAAAAAACAAGAGGCCGTAAACAAAAAGTTGATACTGAAAAATTAAGAAGCTTTGGATTTTTGTGTATTGATACTTGCATCATTTGAAATTATATAACACAGGTGAAATATATCTGTAATGTTAATTTCAACGCAATCGCCACGATACTCCATTCACTATAAACGAAGCCTTACTTTCTAATCTATTAAATCTAATCATCTTTATTTCCAGTTTTACAATTTGTCTCATAAATTGTAGGTTAATACAGAGTTCAGTCACCCAAGCTAAGATTCAACCTGTGTTATCGCTAACGAGACTATTGATCATTCTGTGAACCAATTCTGTTAGCAACGTGGTGCCGTGTGGACGTGCTTGACAATGGGCGACAAAATATGTATTTTACGATCATGTTTCGTTATTGTTCTATGTTTTAGTCTAATCAGAGCCATGGGTCCCCTGAGTCCTCTTGATCCGTCCTCGTATTCGCGGCCTGGTAAGTTTTTAAACCTTTATAACTTACCTACCTTTATTTATAAAC
This sequence comes from Aporophyla lueneburgensis, assembly GCA_932294355.1. NCBI lineage: Eukaryota > Metazoa > Arthropoda > Insecta > Lepidoptera > Noctuidae > Aporophyla > Aporophyla lueneburgensis. The sequence goes on along the minus strand of OW028748.1, from coordinate 21,373,192 downwards.
GTTGCGTTGAAAATGAATGTATGGTTAAAGCAGCTGCTAGTTATTAGGTACTTAGCTTTAAGCAACTTTCATAAATATACCCCTACGGTTTCCCCCTTTTTGGTCCCAGTCACTCCAAGCCTAGCGCTTCGTACTTGCATTGGCGTAGATATGTTATGAACCTACCTTCAAATTGTAGAATTATCGGCAGTGAGAATAATCAGGGCATTATGGTTGATAAAAGGTTTCTCGTTGATGAGATAACCCCTTTTCTGTTGATCCAAAATAAACAATTTACTCTTTGCTGAAAAGGTCAGTCCCTTTCCAGCACTTGCCTGTACCTACTAATTAGTAACCATTCAAAGCACTTACAAGAAAAGACTCATTACTCTCAGAAATAATTAATAAATCCATTAAAATGCTTGATGAATATTCATGAATTCTTTTCTTGTTACAGAACTGGCAATAATAAAACACATTTCGTTGTCATTAAACGTCGATTTTGAGACGCATGTCCTGAGTGGACAGGCTACAATAGACTTCGACGTTTTACAAGATATCAACGAATTGGTAAGTTAGCAAAGCACGAGTATAGCGAGATTAGAAGTGTTAGCGTAGCTGAGTTAAAACAGTGATAGGGTAACTGCAAAACGATTTTGGGCGCCTCGACAGCCATTCTTTCATTTGTTTGCTGCTGCCCATGCTATTTGCCAAGTCCTAACGCTACTTCTGCTACTGTTAGCCTGCATCCCACTGCTTGGCAGAAGCCTCTCCCCATGACTTCCAACTCTTACGATCAAAGGCTAATGTGGACTACTGGTCGCATGTTTTCTCCAGCCTGTCCCGTCATTTTCTACGGGGTCTGCCGTGACGCCTTCTGGCCGTGTCAGGGCTCCACGTACTGGTTATTTTAACCCACAGGTCATTGGACATACGGCAGACGTGTCCAGCCAAGTCTCACTTTAGCTTGGCGGCTTTTTGAACAACGTCAGTAATCTGTGTATGGCGCACTTTGGTCTTTCAATTTGACGCCTAGAAAACTGCACTATATTGCTTTCTGACTTTTGAATGTTTGTCAAAGACTAAGTCAGGGATTCCTAAGTCAGAATGGGAAGAATGCACATGTCCGTAATTTCTCGCTTGAATGACAAAGGAAGGTTTCCTTTCACAAGCTCTTTTGCTATAGAATGTCCTTCATTTCCAAACTTTAGTCTATTTCTACCTACCTTTTCTTCTCTAAACAGTATAAAGTCGCTGCCATGGTTTTCTGTCTGCTTCTCCGCTCACTTCTTCTAAACCACGCAAGACATGTGTTTCGGGAAAGTTTATGTGTATAATGATTGCATATTATAGTAGAAAAAAGCCGAGAATTTCAAAGATTTGTAAAAATCTCGTAAAAACATATTTTGGGCCAGCAAATAGCCAAAGAGTCGGGAAGAAGAGTAAGTAAGAACAAACTAATCTTCGTTTTCGCTTAGAGTTCTTTTCGCTAAGCGATGCGATGCGACGTGGTGGGTTGGGGGAACACGAAGTTTCATGTGGACGAATTCGTGGGCAGAAACTAGTTTGTTCATAAAAATACAATTTCTACGCATGAGTGGGTTGAGTTTTATTTGAGACTAGCTTCTGCCCGCGACTTCGTCCGCGTCAAATTTTTGCTCCCTGACCCTTCCCGTCGTCGCATCGATTTGCCTGCCAGTTTTCGTCAATTTTTCGTTGCTGCTTGCTCCTTTTGAGTTATAGTGAGTCAACCTTAAAAGATAGACATATGCTCTCGCGGACTTTTTTTGAGAACTTTTTAAAAGGAACAATTCCGTTATACATGATTTTTGCGTTACTTTAACCGTTTACGCAGCGCACGCAACGGAAACTCTCAAAAGGAATAAATTTTCCCCGTTTTTGCAACATTTTTCATTACTGCTCCGCTCTTCTTAGTTGTAGCGTGATGTTATATAGCCTATAGCTTCCCTCGATAAATAGGCTACCCAACACAAAAAGAATTTTTCAATTCGGACCAGTAGTTCCTGAGATTAGCGCGTTCAATCAATCAAACAAACAAACTCTTCACAGCTTTATAATATTATTAAGTATTAAGTATAGATAACTAGCTTCTGCCCGCGACTTCGTCCGCGTCAAATTTTTGCTCCCCTGACCCTTCCCGTCGTATCGATTTGCCTGCTAGTTTTCGTCCATTTTTCGCTGCTGCTCGCTCCTTTTGAGTTATAGTGAGTCAACCTTAAAAGATAGACATATGCTCTCGCTGATTTTTTTTAGAACTTTTTAAAAGGAACAATTCCGTCATACATGATTTTTGCGTTAACTTTAACCGTTTACGCAGCGCACGCAACGGAAACTCTCAAAAGGAATAAATTTTCCCCGTTTTTGCAACATTTTTCATTACTGCTCCGCTCCTCTTAGTTGTAGCGTGATGTTATATAGCCTGTAGCCTCCCTCGATAAATAGGCTACCCAACACAAAAATAATTTTTCAATTCGGACCAGTAGTTCCTGAGATTAGCGCGTTCAATCAAACAAACAAACAAACTCTTCAGCTTTATAATATTATATAAGTATAGATAAGATAATGTAATATATCTATCTAATAGCAATATCAGTTTAGATAGTGTTTTACAGTTACAAGTGTCGAAAAGTCGATATTTCACTCATTTTTAAGGAGCAATGATGGCAATCGATTGAAAACAGGTATCAATGAGACTTAGCTATCTGGCATTTGGCAAGCGTGCTTATAATATTAAGAATTTACCTACTTTAGATGCGCAGGCATCCGTATCTATACATATAATAAAATTGTAGTAAAGTGGTGTCTGTAGATACAATGGAAATATATAAAAAAAGTAGCAGAGGTTATTATATCGATGCCGAACCCGAAATTGTATTTTTTTTTTGTCTGTTTGTCGGTTTGTCTGTGTGTTTGTGCACGCTAATATCAGAAATGGCTTATTCGATTTAGATGCGGTTTTCACTAGTATATTGTAGTAAGCTTCACTTAACATTTAGTGTTTATTTCATGTCAATTGGTTCATAAACAAAAAAGTTATGTCAATTTAAAGAATCACGGCGAACATTTGTTAAGGTATTCTATCAAAGTACGTACACGCCTCGCGCCTGCACGTACGTGGCCATATAAAGCGAGCTGAGAGCCGCGCATTTAGTTTTAAACGAGTCCAGTTTCCAGTCAGCCTATGTTTTGCGATGACAATTAATAAAACCCAAGGTCAGACGCTGAAAGTTGTGGGTGTAGATCTAAGTATCAGCTGTTTCTCGCACGGTTAGGTTTTATTGTGGCTCTGTCAGCAATTCTAGGAGCCTGTATGCTTTCATCCCCGATGGCTATACGTCAAATATCGTTTACAGAGAAGCATTACTGTAAAGTAAATTTTCAGCTACCCAAACGACGGTATATGTAATTCAAAATATGCTGACCGAAAAGTCACTATTCCACGCGGACGAAGTCGCGGGCACAGCTAGTAATATTATAGAGCTGAAGAGTTTGTTTGTTTGGTTGAACGCGCTAATCTCAGGAATTACTGGACCGAATTGAAAAATTATTTTGTGTTGGGTAGCCTATTTATTAAGGAAGGCTATAAGCTATATAACATCACGCTACAATTAAAAGGAGCGAAGCAGCAACGAAAAATGTACGAAAACTGGCAGGCAATTCGATGCGACGGGAAGGGTTACAAGAACAAAAATTTGTCGCGGACGAAGTCACGGGCAGAAGCTATAAATACATAAAATTTAAGTTTCTGTTTGCAATGTCATAATAAAAACTTTTTACTACATTCTTATGTTATTTTAAACGACACTAATAACAAAAATTTTTTTTGTCTGTGCCTTTTTGTTCTTAGATTAATAATCTCCGAAACTGCTGGACTGATTTTGAGGGGAATTTCATTGGCAGATGTTATTAGAACCCTATGTGGTCCTAATAACATCGGCTACAACTTTTGTAACGGTAGCACGTTCCCGTAAATTTATGTTCGACATCCACGCGGTAGAGCCCCCGGGCAGCAGCCATTGATATTTACCTATATAGCTATCTCTCTCTCTTCTCAATCTTAATAATGCTGTTGCGACCCAATTTCTTTCTCCCTCTTCTTAATTTGTGGTGATCAATATACCTGGCGAAAATTTTGTGAATAGATCAGGAGCTTACCTTATTGCACCTTCTTGGTTACTAAATTGACTTTAAAAAAACACAACTCTTGTGTCTTTTATTTGTATGTAACCGTAACATTTGCTATCTTTCTCAGGTACTAGACGCAAGCAATCTAACGATCGAGTCCATAGAATTGGAAAATGGTACGCAATTACAGTACAAAATGGGGGATCATTTGGTCAATATGGGATCCAAGCTGACTATATTGTTGCCGAAGCCTCTTGTTGCAGACGACGAGTAAGTTCATTCAAAATATTGACTATTATTTTTATAGGTAGAAGGGGCTGTATTCTGGACCCGCCTCCATTTAGATTATCAACATGCTAAGGAGAAGAGTTAGGTAGACCTAAATTTTTACTAAATATCTGGCCAAGCAAAACTGTACCTAGATGAACTGTAATAGAGTTCTCTGAAGTACAGTTGTAGTATCTAGACAATATGTAGATAAAGTAGTAACAGGTAGGTTATTGGTAGGACATAAAATGAAAAATGATATTTATTATTGTTTTGCTCAATAAATAATAATTAAAACATAGATGGAAACATAATAGATTGCACTACATCATTTCATTGTGTAATATCAATCATAGAGCGAAAATTATTTTCGTACTGTATTAGTTAGGTAGAAATGAAGGTCGAGAACGTTATAGGCCTTGTAGACAGTAGATTTGTAGACCATTTTCTATTTTATTATGTACCAGTTACTCGTTGACTGGCCTACACTTTCCTCCCAAAAATATTAAGACTAATTTGAAAATATTGTGGGAGCCAATTATTTTTAAAAGAGTAACCGTGTACTTTCTTGTCTGTCCTAGGAATCCTAGGATACGACCAATAGGAAACGTGGACCTAGCTTCTGACGTTTCTTATATGCCCATGTAGTTTGATGAAATGATAACTTCGCTTAACGAGACAAGTTCTTCTTGTTAAATTTGATGATATAATTCGAATAAAACTTGCTTTCTCTTTCTTTTTTCTTTGCTCTATTCGCGCAGGTAAGAAAAATGTCTGAGTCCTGTAAAGTCTATCAATAGATATATCTATGATTTAATGAGATGCTTAATTGGGCAAAGAGCATGGCGGGATAAGTATGGGGTAGCGGCCCCAGCGGTAATTCAATTGCCAATTTTTGTGTATGATGGTCTTATGGAGTACAACTTACCTGTAAAATATTACTTAAAAATATGCATTAGTTTTCGAGAAAATAAAAATTAAACAAAAACTTTTTTTCGTTCATCGTTACTAATACAGGGTTACTGGTAACTCGACGTATTCCTTGCAGGACATCATGGTAGGGTTAAAATGCAACAAATTAAGCCACCAAATGTTCTACCGAACGCGAAGTTCAGTAGTTTTTGAGTTAGTTAGATTATTAGTATTTTTATGAAAAATCCCAGAGTAAATCAGATCCAGATTTACGGCGCGACTGTACTGAAATTTAAGTTAATATCATAGTTCATGCCGTAGCAGATCTTTTTTATTAATGAAAGTTCAAAAATGCCTAAAACCTTGGCAAATATCACTAATCAAACATTAAATTTTTGCTATTAGTCCATAAAAAATGTTGTCTAGTGCAAAAAAAAAAAATACTACGCCTGATGTACAAATTACTAGGAAAATATCTTTGTCTTATCAGCTATTCAGAACGGTATGATTGTCAATACTTTTGCATGTGTGACAGGGAAGGGAAGAGTTTTATGGGGAGCAGGTAAAAATGCGAGACGGTCAACCTATTGTTTCGTATTCATAATTCGTAGTTTTTACCTGCGCTTGAACTTCAAACACTCGGCAAGCTTTGTGATTGGTCACTATTGTTCTCTCGACATGACACAAGGTGCGACTTTACAAAATCTGGTCGTCAGCGTCAGTTAGTTTCAACTCTACGTCGCGCAAGCTCGTGTTTTGTTATCTGGCTATTTTCCTAACTGTTGCCGCGTATCTTGCTCTTGTGCTGTGCTGTGCCTTCATAAGTGCTGAATATGGCTGCATATTCTAACCCTGAATACGCTGACATAATGTACTGTTACGGACTTAGTGACGGTAACGCTGCTCAGGCGCGGAGAGGCCCTTTCCCAACCGCCGACTCCCACACGTTAGTGTTTTTGGATCGACTTCGGCGACTGTCTGAAACTGGCAGCGTCCAAAGAAGCAAGCAAATTGACACTGGACGTTCTCGGAGATACACGGCTGAAGACGATGAGCTGATTCTTGAACGTTTTATTGATGACCGCAACATATCGACAAACATCGTAGCGCGTGAGCTTGGTATGTCACAGTGGAAAGTCTGGTCTGTAGTTCACTTGTCAGGCCGACATCCATACCACTATCAACCTGTCCAGTCATTAGAAGAGGGAGATCCGCCGAGACGGCTTGAATTTTGTAGTTTTATGCTAAATGCTGACGCCGAAGGCGAAAACTTTTTAAAAAACGTTCTGTGGACCGATGAGTCATGTTTTGACCGTGATGGTATCACAAATTACCACAACTTACATTACTGGGCACCGAAGGCAGAAGCAAACCCTAAGAAACTGAAACCAACCGCAATTCAGCGTAGGTTCTCGCTTAATGTTTGGATGGCAATGATCGACGACAAATTAATTGGCCCACATTTTTTACCCCGAACACTAAATGGGGAACTTTATGAAGATTTCCTAAGAAATCATTTAACACCACTGCTCACGGATGTACCGGAAGACAGAAGAGCAAACATGATTTATCAACATGACGGATGTCCAGCCCACTTCCGAATCACAATTCGACAATTGCTGGATGAAACCTATCCAAACCGATGGATAGGGCGCGGTGGGCCGATTCCGTGGCCTGCACGAAGCCCTGATCTTACGCCGCTAGACTTTTACGTCTGGGGTCATATGAAAGATCTAGTTTATGTGACCCCAGTAAATTCAATTGAAGAACTAAGGGCGAGAATAACAGATGCAGCAGACCAGATGAGGGCAACAATCACATCAAGTATCACAAAAACTGAAGTGAGGAAGCGAATAAGAACATGTATTCGAAACCGAGGGCAGGATATCGAACAAGACGTGTGAAAGTGTATTTAATGTTTTTATACTGATATTGATTAAAAATAATTCACGAAATTGTTTTATTTGATTGACCGAATAATCACCTTTTTGTGAGACGCACAAAATGTAGTCCATAACTTTGTATTAACTTTCATACCTTTTTGGATAGCTGATGAGACAAGGATATTTTCCTAGTAATTTGTACATCAGGCGTAGTAATTTTTTTTTTCACTAGACTACATTTTGTATGAAGTAATAGCAAAAATCACAAAAAAAAAATAATTGTTTAGTGATATTTGCCAAGGCTTTTGGCATTTTTGAACGTTTAATTATTAAAAAAAAACATCTGCTACGGCATGAACTAGGATATTAACTTAAATTTCAGTACAGTCGCGCCGTAAATCATTTTTAAATTGGCTCCAAATGATTTAATCTGGGATTTTTTATAAAAAAACTAATAATCTAACTAACTCAAAAACTGCTGAACTTCGGTAGAACATTTGGTGGCTTAATTTGTTTCATTTTAACCGTACCATGATGTCCTGCAAGGAATACGTCGAGTTACCAGTAACCCTGTATATCAATGTCTATAATATATGTTGTACACAACTTGGAGAGACAACGTATCATGATATTTTTGTAAAAAAGTCTCGAGATAATTATCATTTTTTTTTTTTTTAATTTTTGAAAAATTAATTTCATTCTTTCTAAGCCTGATACACCTACGAAATTTTCACTAAAAACACCTTCATCATAATGTACAACATATATTTAGATCCAAATTTTTACGTGGGTGTTTTTTTTTTAAATTGATAAACAAAAGTAAGAAAAAAATTTAAAAAGAATTATCAATACATGTGGGTCAACAATTTTTTTTCAATGACTATGGAAATTTTCCTCATTTAGACATTTATTAAATAAGAAAAATCACATTTATTTATTTTTTGTTTAAAAATAATTTAAAGAGAGTTCTTAACATCATTTTTTTTTCGTATTACTTATGCGAATTCTTAAGTTTTTGACACAGTGTTTTAGAATTTAATGATTATAAACACACTAGCTTCTGCCCGCGACTTTGTCTGTGTCAAATTTTTGCTCCCCTGACCCTTCCCATCGCATTGAATTGCCTGCCAGTTTTCATCCACTTTTCGTTACTGCTCCGCTCCTTTTGATTGTAGCGTGATGTTAATAAATAGGCTACCCAACACAAAAATATTTTTTTCAATTCGGGCCAGTAAGTTAGTCAAACGTTGACACTTCAATTTTTGACCTTAGGTTCACTTGTTTGTTTGTATGTTTGTTTGGTTGAACGCATTAATCTCAGAAACTACTGATCCGAATGGAATAATTCTTTGTGTGTTGGATAGCCTATTTATTGAGGAAAGCTATAGACTCAAGAAAAGAATAAACCTAGTTTTGTATCAAGATTTATATTAAGATAATTTTTAACATTTTATTGAAATTGGTTATGCATGAAATAAAACTTAGTTTAGATGTGCCAGGTTCATCATAACTACAAGGTTCAGGGTCCATGGAAGTGCCGGGGTCGTGAAGAAGGGAAGAATCGGAATTTATTTAGAAACAACCAAAGTAATCGCAATAAAACTTACAAAAACAACACTCACGATGCAAAAAAAAAAACAAAGCGAATATAACTGTCATTTTAACAATTAACACAACATTTTTAAAGCATTGTGATGTCTTATGTAAAAAAAAGTGTATCGATACCCAGGAATCGATTATTGTTTTATTAAGTTCTTCAGGTATAATGCACTCTTCAATTTATCATTTTTAACTCTTCAATAATTAATATTGGATATTAGTATTTTTTTTATAATATGATTAAATGAAAACTGCGTTAAATACGGTGGAGAGGTTACCTTACACTTTAAATCGATTTGAATTTATTGTTTCTGCAGGTTTTGTTTGGCAACACTGAAGTCAAATTCAAAGCCAGACTTGTAACATAATAACAAATACAAAAAAAAAGATTTTTACAGTGCTTATTCATACAAAGTTATTCATCATTTCAGCCGTAATACGTCGATTGGCTATCGCAGTATGGTGGTAAAATGCATAGAGAACGCTCTTACCCATTCTCTAGTAAGTCCCGCAGTCGCCTCTTACGACACCCACGGGAAGAAATGGGGTGATGCTATTCTTTACGTCCGGCACCACACGGTACAAAGTTATTAGCATCAGATGTTTACTAAAATATAATTAAAATTATTGGTAAATTACACTTTTGTGCAGCAGCGTTTAAAAATGGCAAAGTCTGGACAATTCTCTTTGACGCGGACGAAGTCGCGGGCCGTTGCTAGTGTTTTTATAATCATTAAATTCTAAAACACTGTGTCAAAAACTGAAGAATTCGCGTAAGTAATACGAAAAAAAAATTACGTTAAGAACTCACGTTGAATTATTTTTTAAACAAAAAATAAATAAAAAAAGTGATTTTTGTTATTCAATAATTGTCTAAATGAGGAAAATTTTCTAGAGTCAACGAAAAAAAAATTGTTAACCTACATGTATTGATAGATTCTTTTTTAATTTTTATAATTTTTTTCTTACTTACTTCTTTGTTTTTCAATTTAAAAAAAAAAACACCCTAGTACCCACGTAAAAATTTGGATCCAAATATATGTTGTAGATTATGATGAAGGTGTTTTTTAGTGAAAATTTCGTAGGTGTATCAGGCTTAGAAAGCATGAAATTAATTTTTCAAAAATTTCAAAAAAAGAAATTTGGTAATTATATTTTGATATCATGATACGTTGTCTCTCTAAGTTGTGTACAACATATATTATAGACATTGATATATTTACAAAGATGAACGAAAAAAATATTTTTTTTTGTAATTTTTATTTTTTTATTTTCTCGAAAACTAATGCATATTTTTAAGTAATATTTTACAGGTAAGTTGTACTCCATAAGACCATGATAAACAAAAATTGGCAGTTGAAATTCCACCTGGGGCCGCTACCTCATGCTTATCCCGCCACGCTCTTTGAAAAAAATAAAAGGTTGATCCAAAGAGCTTTAGTTGTTATTGTTATCCAAAGTGTTATTCGATCCAATACTAACTCTCTTTTCTTTATTTTTCCAGAGTGACTGTTAAGATAAAATATAGCACAGACCCTCAAGCGTCGGCCTTGCAATGGCTGGACCCAGAGCAAACATCGGGCAAGAAACACCCTTACTTGTTCAGTCAATGTATGGTCAGTATATCTACGTGCTTCACAAAAATCTAAAATTCATTTAGTAACAGGTAATGCACTATGAGCCTATCCTTAAGGAGAATGTGCTAAGGTAGTCTGCGAAATTCAAATTTTCTCACGTTTTTACAATTTGCAGGATCATTAATATCAGCAATAAAACCCTCAGTCGGGAACACCCAAATACTCCGAAATATTTTATTCCGAATTTCGATGTTCCGATTTTCAAAAGTCCGAATTTCATAATACCTAAGAATTATAATGTCTATTATTAAAAATCACGAAATTTATTTTACCGAAAGGCGTAAATACGATTTGTTAGTTTTCCGATTTTCATACGTTCGAAGAATCAAATGCTCGAATTGTTCTCGGTCCGAAAAACGACATTCCGATTTTCAATACTTCGAATAAACTAAAAGTCAACATAAAAAACAAACAAAAATACAAAACATAAACAAACAACAAAAAACAAAACATTTAGTGACAGAAACGAATCGCTGCAAAACCGACTTCACGCAGTCTTGTCTGCCCTAGCTAGAGTGTAATTTGCCCGCGAGCTGTGGAGCAGGCGGTTTAAAGGCCCGCCGCCGCTGCTGAGGCTGGCCGGCACAGCCGGCCAGCAGGCCGAAGCTGCGGTTGATGTGCGGTAGATGATTATGATAAGCTGCTTGTATGCTGCGTATCTGCTTGCACGCTGCATGCCTGCTTGCATGCTGCATATCTGATTCAACGCTGCATGCATGCCTGCTTGCATGCTGCATGCTTGCTTGCATGTTTGTTAATTCTACCTCCTCATACTAAACATAATATTATACTTCTCTCTGACGAGTAATTATGTGTTTATTTGTCTTGCTATTCCGTTTTACAAGGCGTTTTTATTTCGAAATTGTATTAATCGGTATTTTAATAATCGGAATTCATATTTTTGATGTTTCGAATTATCATTAAGTCGGACTTTTTGTTATTCGATCTACTGAAACTCGGTATTTTGAGAATAGTAATTATAAACGTTAGGAATATTGAAATTTAGGAATGAGGATCAGCGACGATTTTAGTTAAATATGTAGAATTACAGTCATACCTAAACCAATTATTTCAGTGAAATAATTATTAAAATTGGACCAAAAATGACGAAGTTAGAGCGGTTTTAATTTTGTATTTTCAAAAACGCTCGCCCAATACGCACAATTCGTTGATGACGTCATCTTCTACGTTCGCGTCCGCGGCACCGCCGCGCACGTTCTTTCTGCCTTTAGTTACTTGACTCGCAGAACATTTGAATGAATAATGTCTTCTTAAAATATTTTATCGTGCCACGATGCGAAAATACAAGTGTTGCTACACCGGACAAATTGTTATTTTGTGTCCCAAAATACCCAAAAAATAGAAAGAAGTGGTGTACTTTCATGAGGAGCGACGCCCCATGTCCTCTTAACTAAAAGTACTTTATACTGCATTTCAAAAATTTTGGCTATAATAATTTATTTTAACTAAATCTATTTTTAATCGCGATTAAAAAGGTGTGGATTAAAACTAGTAGTTATGAACTAAAATTCACACCAACGAAAGCCTCGCCTTCACGTGCAAAAACAGTACTGTATTTTTGTTTTCCTTTTCTTTTGCTTATATCTCGAAAATTGCGTTTTCTATCGCAAAAATAATGAAATTTTCGACCCCCTTTACAATCCCCATACATATAAATCTCAAGACGTGGGTAATATTTTTTTTTATTTTTCGAAGAAAAAGTGAAAAATTCCATATAAAACACGTCCATTGCGCGCACCTTGCGCCTCGCCTTCACATGCCTCGCCTGCATGCGCAAAAACAGTACTGTATTTTTGTTTTCCTTTTTTTTGCTTATATCTCGAAAATGGCGTTTCCTATCGCAAAAGTAATGAAATTTTCGACCCCCTTACAACTCACTCACATATAAATCTCAACACGTGGGTATTTTTTTTTTTTTCGAAGAAAAAGTGAAAAATTCCATATAAAACACGTGCATTGCGCGCGCCTTGGTCTCTCAAAAAATTTATTGCGTAGCACACCCAAGTAAAAGCTGAAGAGTTAAGTACGTTTAGTGTTGCACAGCCCATTTATCGAGGAAGGCTATAGACTATATATTATACAGGGTGTCCCACGGATATGCCACGTGGAGGGAAACTACCTTGAATATTGTAGATGGAACATTTTACTGAAAGAAAACATTATTTGAATTTAAAAAGCAATTTAAACTGCATTCATAGATATTTAAATAATGGCATGGTTGAGCCGGGAATCGAGCCCGTTACACGAGAAAATTAATCATCCTGTAGTTTTATTATACCGATCGAAAGGCTTCATCATAAGGATTATTTTTTTCTAAGTAACATAGTGTCAAAAATAAAAGGAAGACCATGAATTTTAACATTTTTAATACAAAATTAATCAATTTATCAAAAGCTCAAAATAAAATAAATAAATATCATTGGACAACCAACACATCGTTGTCTGATCCCAAACTAGGCAGAGCCTGTACTATGGTAACCAGACAACTGATAAACATACTTATATATTTCTAAATACATACATGTTATAGATAAATTACACCCAGATACAGAACAAATAATTGTGCTCATCACACAAACATTTGTCCTGGGTGGGAATCGAACCCACGACCTCAGTCTCAGCAGTCAGGGTCACTAACCACTAGACTAACAGGCCAGTCGCAAATGAGTCCCTGTTGAATACAAAGTCGCACTCTTTTGATTATTTCGCTCCCTGTCAATTTTTTGATCTTGTTGTGGTGGATATTTTATATATTATTTTTTTATAATTAGCCAGCAGCATTGCGATGGACACAATAATTTACGCGTCTTTCGGCTCAGGATACGGCTCGATTTGTTGCATACAACCTGGACTAGGTACCTGCTAATTACGTATCTCTATCATTTTATCATGCACTTAAATTATAACAGGGAAATGATGCGTACTTCTCAAGTGGGTAAATTTATTAATAATAGGCACTTATGATAATGTCAGTTGTATGTCCTTACGGCAATGTCAGCTTTTAATTTTTCTGAACAAAATTTCACATCAAATGTTAAAATTCATGGTCTTCCTTTTATTTTTGACACTATGTTATGTAGCAAAAATAATCCTTATGATGAAACCTTTCAATCGGTATGATAAAACTACAGGGTGATTATTTTTCGCGTGTAACGGGTTCGATTCCCGGTTCAACCATGCAATTATTTAAATACCTATGAATGCAGTTCAAATTGTTTTTTAAATTGAAATAATGTCTTCTTTCAGTAAAATGTTCCATCTACAATAAATATACTGTCCTTTTTTAACTATACTATTCCGCAGTCCTTCCATCCTTGTCTGTCGGACTAGTCTCGAGACTCGATACTAGTCCGGAATAGGAGTATTTTATAGACTAGGTACTTTGACAATACTCGATACTAATGAAGACTATGATGATGCAGTCTAGTATCAAATACGGACTCATGCGAATGTGATCTCGCTTGACTCGACGTCGCAAACACGTACTATCGGAGATCGGACTTATTTAGTGATCGGTTTTTGTAACGAAATTTTGATAAATCATTAACAACTTAGATCTATTTTTATTGTGACATTAATTAATTTGTTTATTGAAGTTCCTTATGGCGCGTTGCGAAAGGGGGCTAGACGGAATTAAGAGAAAAACTTTATTGTTTGTAACGACACTTTTTAACCGACTTAAAAAAAGGAGGAGGTTTCTCAATTCGACTGTATATATTTTGTTTTGGAACGTAGGAGAGAGAGAGAGAGAAAGGGAGAGAGAGAGGGAGAGAGAAGGAGAGGGAGAGACAGGGAGAGAGAGAGAGAGAGCGAGAGAAGGAGAGAGAAAGAGAAGGAGAGAGAGAGAGAGCGAGAGAAGGAGAGAGAGAGAGAGGGAGAGAGAGAGAGATAATAAGTTTTGTTTTAAAAAATGGCTCCCAAAAAAAGAAGTGTCGCTTGTGATCATTTTACGGACAAAGGCCAACATGTATTAATTTTACGTTGATAGTCCTGAGCCTGCGGAAATTATGAAGGTACAATTTATTACTGCTGACGTACGAATCTACACGGTGGTACGCAAAGACTAAGCATCTATAAAGTATGCGTATTTCATGGACTAGGTGGACTAGGTGGAATAGGTATTTGGATCTAGTATTTGTACGGACTTGGACTAGGTGCACCTAGTACAAAATTTACCTAGTACGACCCATCTCTACTATCTACCAATATCTAAAACATAAATAAACAAGAAACAACGATTAAACTCCGCAAATCATATAAAAGCAGTGCGGCGTGTGGCGGGCGATCGAGCCTCGTGACGTCATCAGCAGTTTCGCGCGCGCGGCGTGCGTTTTAAAACTCCCTTTTTTTTAACCGACTTCAAAAAAAGGAGGAGGTTTCTCAATTCGACCGTATATTTTTTTTTTTTTTTATGTGTGTTCACCGATAACTTCGTCGTATATGGGCCGATTTTGATGATTCTTTTTTTGTTGGAAAGGAGATATCCCAAGGGTGGTCCCATGATAAGGAAACCAGGATCTGATGATGGCATCCCAGAGAAGTCGAAGGGAACCTTCGAAAATCGTAGTGGCGACTAGTGCGTTTTTTATTTCTTTCATTAATTATCTTAAAGCACTACTATTTAATGAAGGTCTGAAGTTGATCTGATGATGAAGCCGAAAGACAGTCGAGGGAACTCTTCAACGACTTACAGCAATTACGCGGTGTTTGGACTTAATTCATTTCTATTGATGAGAACTTTGCACCCATATGGGCTATAAGTGCCATTACAGGTCTGATGATGGAGACCATAGACAGTTGAGGGAATTCCTCAACGATTTACAGCAGTTCCCTATTGTTGGGGATACTTTATACGGTTCAAAGTGCCAATTTTATCACTACTATTTAATTAAGGTCCGGAGTTGATCTGATGATGGAGCCAAAAGACAATCGAGGGAACTCCTCAACGATTTACAGCAATTACCTGGTGTTTGAACTTAATTCATTTCTATTGATGAGAAAGCTCCCATAAGGCTTATAAGTACCATAACAGGTCTGATGATGGAGACCATAGACAGACAGTCAAGGGAATTCCTCAACGATTTACAGCAGTAGTAAAGTATTAAATTTCACCTGGTGATTAGTGGTATAGGAATTAGTGCGGGTAAATACCATAACTAAAAAGTAAAAAATAAAAACTTTATGACAAAAAAAAAACCGACTTCCTCAAAAACACTAGAAAGTGAAAAATATCTTTAATTTCGGAAGTCGGTGGCAAAAAACTCAAATACAGATCCTAAGACACCGACTTCCGAAATTAAAGTTATTTTTCACTTTCTAGTGTTTTTGAGGAAGTCGGTTTTTTTTTTGTCAAAAAGTTTTTTAAGTTTAATAACTTCGTAATTTCTTGATGGATTTGAGTGATTCAAAAAGAAATGAACTCAGATATTTATATTGTATTCGATGTAGTATTCAAAATTGCTATATCCTTTTTCGAATTGATCCTCATTATAAAAATAGGAGCAATGATAAGTCGGAGTTGTTATATTCGGAATTTTGAATCATTCGGAATTATGAAAATCGGCATTTTGAAATTCGTATTTGTGATTGTCGGAATAAAGTTTTCGTATTTTTGTAGTGTCCCCCTCAGTCACTAACTTAGAGGGTTATTATTGATGATTTTAATGACAGCAATTCTATAAAATACATATTTAATTTAGGCTTCCAAAAACAGGCGTGACGCGACTCTCGTAGAACAATTTTTATAAAAACTTCAGTGAATTTGCTCTAGAAATGTAGGATCGCGCCTGTCTGAAGTCTACGGTCGCGAATCTTAATTTGTTCAACATACAGCCAGAGTTCTGCGACTACCTTAGCGCTTAGGGCCACTAACTGCTGGGTCCAGAAACATGATATTTTGAACAAGAGTTCCTTATCCAAGGAAAATTAGCATCAAGGAAGGATTTCTGAAAAATCATACTCTTAACGGGGTTAAATAGGGGGAGAAAAACCGTATCGGGCACACTAAAAATAGTTGAAGAACTCCCAAACCTACGAAAATATTGTTGCACAGTTATTTTACCTCTTGACAGTGATGCATATTCAGAGGTAAAATAACTGTATATAAATATTATTGGAGGTTTTGGGTTTTTTTTTTGACGTAATACCTAGTTAGATTTTGGTTTCGGACCTATTTACACGATAGTAAGCCTAGTGAATCCCTAAAAATGCACTTCACGATATTTTTTTTTTTATCAGTTACTTGTCTGACCAGATGCGGCTAGTTATCATTATACAACACAGATAAAACTGACATCTGGTTTCTACTCAAATACCGGGGAGTACCTATTTACAAAAGATATGAATGTTGTCACAATATCGTAAACTGAAAGATATAAAAATTCACTTATTTCAAACAATTACCGTATCAGTCACTAATAATAAATAGCAACAGATATACAAGTAAACAATAGATTGTAAATATAATAAAATGGAAACGAATTTGTATGTAGTTATAGAACATCGTACTTATAGTTGTACCTTACATAAATTACTATAAATAAGTAGAAAATGATTGCATCTCAAAATATTGTATGTACGGTTACCAAAAGAGATGTTCTTAGCGTATCAGTGGAAAACATAACACGAAAAAATAAAACCAAACGAGATAAGCACCTTCTTCAGAGTTTTCGGATATAATTGAAGTTTAGTAAGAAACCGATAGATATTTTCGAGTAAAATTTAATCTCACACAAAAGAAACCGTTAAAACAACCGTTTCATTTTATAAAATTAAAATTCATTTAAAAAAGGAAATAAATAAAATAAAAAAGTTTTATTGTTAAAAAAACACCCATTGGTTTCTTACTAAACATAACTATACCCAACATCATTAGTTCAACTAACATTATATTAACACATTCATTGCCACTTAAATTTTAAAAACATCAATTGGGTGCCACTTAATATTTTTCCTTCACCAAAACTTTCACAACATCCACCGTTTTTTCCTTACCAAAACGAGAATGACAGTTCGAAGCAAAAACAAACAGTATTTCCACATTTAACAATTGTTTCTAGCCGTGTATTTTGGCAAATCTATACTATTATATATTATATTATTATATATTTTATATAATATTATAAAGCTGAAGAGTTTGTTTGTTTGTTTGTTTGATTGAACGCGCTAATCTCAGAAACTACTGATCCGAATTGAAAAAATATTTTTGTGTTGGGTAACCTATTTATCGAGGAAGGCTATAGGCTATATAACATCACGCTATAACTAAGAGGAGCGGAGCAGTAATGAAAAATGTTTCAAAAACGGGGAAAATCACGCGGGTAGGCGATTCGACGCGTCGGGAAATGTCGGGGAAACAAGATATTTAACGCGGACGAAGTCGCGGGCAGAAGCTAGTATTTAAATAAATTTCTATCATTTTTATGTATTTTCAAAAAACGTCCTAAAGTACACTCATCGCATATGGTGCGTTGGTGGCATGACGAACTTATCTTGATCAACGCAAATGGTGCGTTGGTAGCAACGAATGGGTTAACTCTTTTGGTGACTGTATCTACATTTAATGGCAATTTTCGTGTCAATTTCATAAACTGGTCACTAATACGAATGTAAAATACATTTATGGGCATGACAGACAAAGAAAAAGACCATATTGTATTTTGTAGTGTGTATAATCCAATTTTAAAATGTCCTGCTCCCTTTCAAAAAGCATAAAACTTTGTTTTTAGTATTTTCTAGTGTCATCATTATCATCTTAGCCCGGAATCACTCACTCCTGGGTATTGGCTTCCCCCTTTTTCCGCTATACTTCTCGGTTTCGTGCGTCTCTCATCCATGTGTTTCCCGCGACTTTGACCATATCATCAACCCATTTTCTAGTGCAAAAGAGGTTGCACGAATCTATTCAAAAGATCTATTCAAAAGACCGTCTACTTTTTTCTCCATAGCCAATCCACGCGCGCTCTATCCTACCATGCCAAGATACCCCCGCTGTCAAGTTCACATACGACGCTGAAGTGACAGCTCCTGAGAAGTTCACAGTCCTCATGAGTGCACTCCGGGGTGAGGTGAAGAGCAACAAGACTACATTCAGGCAACCGATGCCACTGCCTTCGTACTTGGTGGCTCTCGCTGTAGGAGTTCTGGAGTCTAGGACACTTGGACCTAGGTGAGTGTTATCAGGCTACATAATTGAGTGAGAGGCGAAAAGAGACAAATTACCTGAAGCAGTACCCCTCAGGTGACTCTCGCTGGAGTTCTAGAGTCAGTAAGTGGAATAAAGCTAATGGAGGCTTACAGTGACATATCCTAGTAGCATCAATTTAGGAGTGAAGTTACAGCTTTTTGATAAAAAAGGTGTTGACCACAAAGTGTATCTCACTGTAGATCATCATCATCATCTTCATCATTTCAGCCGAAAGACGTCCACTGCTGGACATAGGCTACCTCTAATTTGGGGGGGGGGGGGGGGGGGTTGCCATAATCACCACGCTTGCCAGGCTGGTTGGCGTTAGCAGTATGATGGTAGAATCAGAATCAGTGTCGATACTGTAGTATAGTATATACAATATCGGGCTGATGTCCACAATTCCACGTCTGAGCGCGTATACGACTGCGATTGAGCCATAATTGATAATGTTGAGGTTCAGAAGGTCTGGTAAAAGAATGCCGGTGGTTGAGAGTAATTCCCTGATTTTATAGATTTTTCTCTATTATTTTTAATTAATTATGACTGTTCGAATGTCATAATTATAACCAGCCTGTACAATCGTAAGGTTGTGTCATGCATACAACCTCTACAGTACGTGGACAGACGTGTGTCCCACAATAGGCACTGGTGAAAGGCGGGCGTTTCGGATGACTATTTTATGTTATTTTGAGGCTCAAATATAGCTTTTTTTTAAATTAAAAAAAAATAAAAATAAAGGTTTGCACGGCATAAAGATTCAAGGCTGTGAACTGCAATAGCAAAAAAAAAAACTAAAATCTGCAGTGTTTTTTCTTCTAAATATGTCGTAACTACTCTTCCAGATCAAAAGTTTGGTCAGAAAAGGAGGAAATCGCGCGCAGTGAGTGGGAGTTCGCTGAGACTGAGAAGTATCTTCAAGCGGCTGAGAAGCTGTGTGGGCCATACGAGTGGACGCAGTACGACCTGCTGGTGTTGCCGCCCTCTTTCCCCTATGGCGCCATGGAGAACCCCTGTTTGACCTTCGTTACTCCTACACTTTTGGTGAGTTCATTTTAAATGTAGAAGATTAGATAAGATAAAAGAGGGAGGGTCTTGTGGCGCTAACCCTCGTTACTCCCACGCTTTTGGTGAGTTCATATAAAAGATAGAAGATTAGATAAGATCGAAGAAGGAGTGTCCCGTGGCTAAGTAAAAACTGGTGGATGGGTGACCAATGACCATCCTTACATATCGGGACCCCTCCGTACCTTTCCGGCTTACCGGCTGTCATTCGTTGATCTTTGGCAGTCGTTACAGGTCTGCAGAAGCCCGAAAATCTGACAGTCTCGGCCAGGCTTGGCAGATGATATAAAAATGATTTAAGTCTCCGTAAAAGAATTAAATAAACTTTTCCTTTAAAACAGTTTTAACTTATCTTATATTAGCTTTTGCGTTTCAGATCTCTAGCCCATTTGGTTTTTGAGAAAAAGGAAAAAATGTAAAAATCTGACAAAATCAGAAAAAAAATAATTTTCTCAGGAACGCGTGAATCAATTGATTTAAATTTTGGATATTTTTTGGGGACTGATGCTTTTAGGAAAAAAAATAACACCTTTAATGGTTGATAAAAACCTTGGAAAAAATTGCACTTTTGTTTTAATTTCGATTTTTAACTATGATACGATTCTGGCACAATTATGAAACTATTTTTTTAGAATTTATCATTAATTTTTCTATAGATTTACATGCTTTTAAGATTTTAAAAAAGGTACGCCATATTGCAAAAAAATAAAAACCATTTTTTGTGCAAATATTTACTTCACGTATTTTAAGCCTGCATCTTTATTTATGTCGCTCGTTTATGTCTTTTATTCTTATTTAAAGTAGTCATGTGTAAACCAATAGTTAAATCTTAAAATATCAGTGTAATATTATAAACATTGTACGCACGGCGACAAATCAAGCGATAGCAGCAATGCTTGATGAAACAGGTAATCAAACCATTTAATACTGTTACGAGCTGGGGTTCGGGATAAATTAATTTAAACCAATTTACCAAAACACACAACACAGTTTAATTTAATAAACACAAATATCGCAATTACAAGAAACGTCACTTGGAATCACTTGTTTCGCTTGTACTGTATCACTCGAATCGTATTCGCTCGCTTCCGAAATCGAACTGCTTGTCGGCCCGACAATCCGCTATTTATATCCCGAGCAGAACATTCTCGAACATTCGACACTGCCACAGCGTAGAAGGTTCTAGTAACTTCCATTGAACTGTTAAATCCCACTATTCGACAGTAGATGGCAGTAGCGTCTACGTACAATTTCGTGTAGTACTTGCTACTCGATAACAGATGGCGTTAGCGTGTCATTTCCAGTAGTTTCCAACACTGCCCCGTCCTTAGATGGAATTAGCGTGATGTTTCTAGACTTTTCGACTTACGTCACACTGCCCCTTTCTGAGACGGAATTAGCATGATGCTTCTAGACTTTACGATCTACGTAACACTGCCCCCTCCTTAGACATGCTCGTCCCGAGCATCATTATTCCCGTAGTATCGTGCCAATCGATCTACATGGACAATTTTAGGTGCAGTTCGCATACCCTTTTGTATTCGGTAAGTGACGTCGTTGATCTTAGTCACAATTCGGTACGGCCCGTCCCATTTTGCCTGTAGTTTAGGGGACTTTCCTTTGCTGCGCACTGGGTTATGCAACCACACTAGCGAACCTTCGTCGAAGCCAATATTGTTCATTTTCCGATCATAACGAGTTTTTATTCTCTCGGACATCTGTTGGCCTGATTCTCTGACATGCTCATATACGTCATTCATCTTGTTGCGCAGATCATTTGCATAATCTGTTATACTCCGTGGTGAATCAGGGGGAATGCCGGTTATTAGATCAGCTGGTAACCTTAACTCCCTTCCAAAGTTCGCGAAGGCTGGCGTCACAGTTGTACTCTCGTGAACTGCACTTCGGTATGACAGAAGAAACGGTTGTATATGCTTGTCCCAATCCTTTTGTCTGCTTGCTACAACTTTTGCCAGATATCTTTCCAACGTCTGATTAAATCTCTCCACCATTCCGTCAGATTGTGGGTGGTATGAAGTGGTTCTGGTTTTGTGAGTACCCATAACCCGACATGTTTCCTGAAACACTTGAGACTCGAAATTCCTTCCTTGATCGCAGTGGATTTCCAAGGGTACCCCAAACCGACAGAAGACTTCGTGGACTAATTTATCAGCGACTGTTGAAGCTTCTTGATTAGGGATGGCGAAGACTTCCGGCCACTTGGTGAAGTAATCCATAACAACCATGAAATATTTATTTCCACTTTTACTTTCAGGGAATGGTCCAGCGACATCTAGTGCTATCCGTTCCCAGGGGGCTCCCACGTTGTACACTTTCAATGCACCCCTGCTGCGTGTGTGTGGTCCTTTTACCGCTGCACAACTGGTACATCTGCGACACCAGTCCTCCACATCCTCTCGACAATGGATCCAGTAAAACCTTTCAGAGTCCTTCTTACTCCCATATGACCTCCTGAAGAACCATTGTGGTAGAGCTGTAGAACTTCTGGTACCTTCGTTTTTGGGACTACCATTTGCAGGTGGCAGCTATTCCCTCGAGCATTTTCCCATTTTCGGCACAAGACACCATCCTGGATCACCAAGCTCTCCCATTGTGCCCAATAACTTTTGGTGGTGGTACTCATCGCTGCAATATCACACCATTTCGGTTTGTGAGCATTAGCTTTAATCCACTCGAGAATTGGCCGGATATCTGTGTCACTTTGCTGAGCATGCTGTAGGGTTTCCTTCCACTCGTCACTAAGGTCCGTTCTTAGCATCCTGACAGGTACTGTTTCCTTAGCTTCTTGCCTGACACAATGCTTGTAGTCTTCAGGACAAGGTCTTCTTGATAAAGCGTCCGCGTTACCGTGAGACTTCCCACTACGATGTTCAATTGTGAAGTCATACTCTTGTAGCAATTCAATCCATCTCGCCACTTGTCCTTCTGGATTCTTAAATTGCAACAACCACTTTAATGCAGCATGGTCAGTCCGCAGGTGGAATTTACGTCCAAGCAAGTATTTGCTGAAATGCTGCAATGTCTTTACGACGGCAAGAAGTTCGCGTCTCGTGACACAATAATTTCTTTCTGGCTTTGATAAAGATTTGCTGAAGTAAGCTATCACAACTTCATAATCTCCTTTCCGTTGAGATAACACACCGCCAACCCCAGTGTTACTTGCGTCCGTGTCAACTATAAATTCATTTTCTGTGTCAGGGTAGCCCAAAATTGGGGTATTACACAAACGTTCCTTTAAATCTCGAAATGCGATGTCACAGTTCTCATCCCAACAGAACGGTCTCTTCTCCTCAATAAGCTTGTGAAGAGGTTTGGCAATGTCAGCAAAATTCTTGACAAACCGTCGATAGTACGAGCACAAACCCAAAAATGCTCTGACCTGCGTCTTGTCTTTCGGGACTGGCCATTCCTTGACGGCGACGATTTTCTCAGGATCTGTTTGCACTCCTTCCTTCGAAACCATGTGCCCCAAAAAGCTTACTTGCTGTCTGAAGAATGAGCACTTCTTTGGACTTAGCTTAAGATTGGCTCCTCGGATTTTTGATAGAACACGTTCCAGATTTTGAAGGTGGTCTTCGAATGTGCGGCCCACGATGATGATGTCATCTAAATAGACAAGGCAGGCGTCTCCAATTAGTCCCATGAGAACTAGCTCCATTAGCCTTTCAAATGTTGCAGGAGCATTGCACAATCCGAATGGCATGACGTTAAACTGCCATAGTCCCTTTCCCGTAGAAAATGCAGTTTTCTCCTTGTCCTCAGGGTCTATTTCCACTTGCCAGTAGCCACTTTTTAGGTCCAACGTGGTAAACCACTTCATTCCTGACAGCGTGTCCAGCGTGTCGTCGATCCGGGGTAGTGGATAGCTGTCTTTCTTAGTAACGTCATTCAATCTAAGATAGTCTACACAAAACCGCATGTTGCCATCTTTCTTTTTTACCAGGACCACAGGAGAACACCATGGACTAGACGAAGGCTCTATAACTCCATCCTTTACCATTCCTTTAATCATGGTATCTACCTCCTTTTCTCTTGCCACTGGTAGTCTTCTTGGTCGCTGTCGTATCGGTAACTCATTTCCGGTATTAATTCTGTGTTGAGCCAATCCAGTCTTCCCTATGTCGGCATCATTTGTAGAGAATATGTCTGCATATTGAAGTAGCATCTTCCTAGCCTTCTCTCTTTCTTCTTCCGATAGATCTTTACGACAGTCTTCCAAAAGATTTAACACGTTAAATCTTGCACTTTGGGCGTTATTTTGAGGAGGCCCATGTTGGCATTCACCCATCCAAGCTACTTCCTCACAGGAACCCATCAATGTACCCTTCTTGATTACTTGCTCCTTTTCACTTGGGTTCAGTATGCGTACGGATGCATTGCCTTTATCAAGGTCCGCGCAATCTTCCATGGAAGGTTATCATCCAATCCTTCAATGAGAATACATCGGTTCTTCTGCCCAGAATTATGTGGGAGACTTACTGGAACTATTGTTTCCGATCGGGGAGGAAGAACAATCTTCTTCAAGCAGTACACTTTCCCTGATGGTGCACCTTCCATGAAGACTTCTTCTGATCTACATTTTAGGACTCCTTGATTAACGTCGATCTCGCAACAGTGCTGTCGCATGAAGTCCAAACCTAGGATGCAGTCATCTACTATGTCAGCCATGATGACCTTATGCCGGTAGATTGTGTTACCCAGTTTTAACTCCACCTCCTTCTCACCACGGACGGTGATGTGCTGACCGGTGGCTGTTACTAATTTTACGCCGTCATGCTTACCGAAGAAGTCCCCAAGAAAACGATTCGCTAGTTGGGAACTGACAACCGTGCGAGAAGCCCCAGTATCCAATGTCAGCTTACATGGTCTTCCGTTCACTTCACCTTTTATGACTAGGGTGTTCCCATCATGGGCTTGTGAGACCGAAATTCTTGGGGCTATTTTAACACCAGCCAGCACCCGCCCCGCAGTCCTGGCGTTTATTAGTTTCCCTGCTGCTGGGCGGTGACATCACCCCCCTTCTTTCCTGGGTCTGGTCTTCGTTAGCTGTGCTTCGCTTCGGGCAACTTGAGCGCAGGTGGCCTTTTTCTCCGCAAGTGTAGCATCTAGGGCTGTACCTAACACGGTCACGAACAGGTGATGCCGCAACCTCCCTGATGCGATGGGCTCGATGATCATGCCTCACTGCCTCCACCTCCAACGCATGGGCCAAGGCGTCCTTGAGGGTCTCATGGTGCCCAAGTCTCACAGCAGCCCTTACTTCCAGGTCCCGTATGCCATCTATAAAGGTTTGAATTAGTATACCCTCGATGAGCGCGGGTGCAGACTGGTAAGCCTTTCGAACCAGCTTTTCGATTTCCAGGGCCCACTGCTGCAAGTTTTCACCACTGCGCTGCACACGATCCTTCAACTGGGCACGAAAAACGTGTTCCAGGTGCGCGTCACCGTATCTGGCCTCTAACACCTCAACAAGCTGCTCATAGTTAACATTTTTGCCGAGAGCCTCTAACACAGTTAAAGCCTGGTCACGAAGGGCCAAAGTAAGCGCGGTCATGGCCTGGCCCGTTGTCCACCCATTTGCTTCCATGACAGCTTCAAATTGAATTTTGTATGCTGACCAGGAAGATGTTCCGTCGAAGGGTGGCACTTTAAACCCGCGCACGGAAGGTGCAGCAACTATCGAAGCCGTAGTCCGGTCTCCAGCTTTCAGAACTCCAACCGCTTTTCTTATATCAGCGATCTGGACTTCGGCCTCGGAGATACGATTTTCATGTACCTGAACAGTCTCCTTCATGGCTTTGATGTCCTTGCCAAATGTCGCGTGTAGATCTTTCAAAAGGAGAACCTGCTCCTCTTTATCACGCTGAAGCTGTTCTTGCAGGCGGCGGGTCTGTTCTTCCTGTCGGTGGGCTTGTTCTTCCTGTCGACAGGCCTGTTCTTCCTGCCGGCGAGCTTGCTCCTCTTTGTCCTGCTGCAGCTGTTCCTGTAGGCGGCGAGCCTGTTCTTCCTGTCGGCGGGCCTGCTCCTGCAGCATAGCCATTAGCGCAGAAAGATCCATGGCTGGTGATGCTGTAGGAACACCAGACACTTGGGAGACTGGCTCCGTCGTCGGCTGATTACCCCCGGGTGTCTGTCTAGAAGTTCCTTCAAACCGCCTCTGATCCACCTCCTGCTGGCGCTGACCCCTGGTACGGATACCTTCCATATCCTCCTTCGGTAAAACTGGCATAATTTATCCCTTACTTCTGACACCAAATGTTACGAGCTGGGGTTCGGGATAAATTAATTTAAACCAATTTACCAAAACACACAACACAGTTTAATTTAATAAACACAAATATCGCAATTACAAGAAACGTCACTTGGAATCACTTGTTTCGCTTGTACTGTATCACTCGAATCGTATTCGCTCGCTTCCGAAATCGAACTGATGTCGGCCCGACAATCCGCTATTTATATCCCGAGCAGAACATTCTCGAACATTCGACACTGCCACAGCGTAGAAGGTTCTAGTAACTTCCATTGAACTGTTAAATCCCACTATTCGACAATAGATGGCAGTAGCGTCTACGTACAATTTCGTGTAGTACTTGCTACTCGATAACAGATGGCGTTAGCGTGTCATTTCCAGTAGTTTCCAACACTGCCCCGTCCTTAGATGGAATTAGCGTGATGTTTCTAGACTTTTCGACTTACGTCACACTGCCCCTTTCTGAGACGGAGTTAGCATGATGCTTCTAGACTTTACGATCTACGTAACAATACGTAAAAGACCAGTCAAACATACGCGAAGCTCAAATTTAGTCTCGTCATATCAATAAGAAGGTTTATAGATGTTTTATTGAGTATAAAAAAACGCTATTGGTCCCAAAAGCATATTGAAGCATAATTGTGAGTGGGCAAATGGTCTTAGAACAATTGGATGCTACTCTCACGTTGCTGGTATTGTTTATTATTTGTGACACGAAAGATATTTGAACAGATTCTGTGGCCTGCTGAAACACTAAGCAAATTATTTGATGCAGACAATGTTTTGCCTGTGTTTTTTTTGTCTGTGGGAAATCATCAAATCAAAAAGCGGAACGTTAGACTTTTACTGACTAAAACCCACCCGTGTTCCTTCAATTGCCCGTATGCCAGGGCCACGGTATCTTTTTCGAACAAATCTCGCGACCCGGGCACTTTGCCTGTGATTGAAGATGATAGTGATGAAGACCGATAAAATGTGATTATTAAATTTTTTTCAAATATACCTTTCAATCATTTGTTGGTTTTGTTTCTAATTTATCAATAAAAATCTGTTTCTTATTTTAGAAGTGTACACACCGCTACATATCAAGCTATACATTTCCAGTTTTAGCTGACCTCCTATTGTATAGGCTTTTCGTACAATGAGAAGTCCACTTATACTGGAAATGCTTAGCTTGATTTGTCGCTTTGTGTACAATGTTTATAATATTTTAGTTGATATTCACTGATATTTTAAGATTTAACTTGATTAACATTGGTTTAGACATGTCTACTTTAAATAAGAATAAAAGACATAAAAGACATAAACGACACAAATAAACATGCAGGCTTAAAATACGTGAAGTAAATATTTGCACAAAAAATGGTTTTTATTTTTTTGCAATATGGCGTACCTTTTTTTAAAATCTTATAAACATATAAGTCTACAGAAAATGAATGGGGAATTCGGAAATAGTTTCATAATTGTGCCAGAATCGCATCATAGTTAAAAATCGAAATTAAAACAAAAGTGCAATTTTTTTCAAGGTTTTTATCAACCGTTAAAGATGTTAACTTTTTTCCTAAAAGTTATTATCAGTTTCCAAAACATATCCAAAATTCAAATCAATCGATTCACGCGTTCCTGACAAAAATATTTTTTCTGATTTTGTCAGATTTTTACATTTTTTTCTTTTTCTCAAAAACCAAATGGGTTAGAGATCTGAAAGTTTCAGGATCTTATTATCTTATTAATAACTAAAAATCCTCTAAGTATCGTTCCGATACCTTTCAAGGGCAAATTCACTATGCTTATACCCCTAGGGCCTTTCATCTGAATCCGATCAGTCGTTTTTGCGTGAAAGAGACAAACTTCCGTACTCACAAATTTTCACATCCATACTTAATATTATAAATGCAAAAGTAACTCTGTCTGTCTGTCTCGCTTTCCTGCTAAAACTACTGAACCGATTTAAATGAAATTTGGTACACAGATAGTTTAGAGCCTGAGAAAGGACATAGGCTTCTTTTTATCCCGGTAGTATGTTCCCGCGGGATAATTTCCGACCTCAACGCGGGCGAAGCCGCTGGGAAAAACTAGTTTATAATATTAGTAGCATAAAGCGTCTAATGACGGTTCATTAGACAATGTATGTAAAAGCTTGTCGCGAGATTTATGTACTCGTGTTTACTTAGTTTGAAAATTAATAAAAAACAATCACTTGGACTTGGACTTCAGATAAGATAAATATGATGTTATGTTGCCATGTTATCCAGGTCAAATCCATCAACAATGCATCAATATAATAATGATGATTCAAAGCATATTGTCATGGTGAACCAATATGTAAATACAATCTCATTACGCTCATCAGAATCAGAATCAGAATCTTTATTTGTAAAACATAGGTATTTATATTACTAAGATGACCAGTACAAGAAATTATTTCAGGACCGTTATGGGAATCCAATAAACCTGATTTGTTTTATTTCCTCACACGCAATGCAACTCGAATCAATTCGGAAAGCCGCCTTTGTGCAATCGCCGACGACGAGTTCGATGAACTCTGTAGTTAGACAGGAAGTGAACAGCTGATTTTACGCGTCGTTCGTTAGAGTATTTCAACATCCATTGCTGCGTTTTTTATTTAAGCCGTATTGTTTACATAAATGGAGTGCTGCAATCATAGAATGTAATTTTACATTGAAATAAAACTGAAAAGCTGGAAAAGGTAAAAAAAAAAACTTGAAAAAATTCCGATGGAATATGATTCAAAATAAGAAGCTGAATGCACTCTATCAATTTGTGGAGGGCTGTCCCTTACACTCTGTATAAATTTAGTATGATATACTGAATCCACCCCATCAGTTTGTGGAGGGTTGTCCCTTATACCCAGTATAATGGTGTTAGGTTAACATATTTGAGCGCTATGTTTTGCTGCGACGGCGTACAAATTTCAATTAAAATGTAATAAAAAAAGAATAAAATACTTAAAAATCTAAATAAAACAAACAATACAAACAAAACCAAAAATAAACTAAAAAATATTAAAACTGATCATTTATTAAAATCTTGAACAGAATAATAACATTTTTCTATTAATAGAGAGGTGACAACTTTCTTAAATTTTATTAGAGGCATATTTTTATACTATCGGGTATAAGAAAAAGCAATAAAAACTATCTAGATTGTAATGCAATTTCTTTGATGCATAATGGATTGTTGTAATCTCTTTATCTACAAATCAGAACAATGCTAGTAATTAAACTGAAGAGAATTTGATAGATCCAGTAAAGAGTATTTGTGCGACTAGGTTTTATTTCCAGAATAAACAGGGTGCGATTGTTCATAGGGATCATTATGTTGGCAATGGTAGCTATGAACTCGCAGTTGATGAATTCTGGATGGATGATTAACTTCAACTCAACCTATCGCAGTCCACTGCTGGACAGAGGTCTCTCCCAAGCTGCGCCTCAACACCAAAGTCCTCCGCTTTCCGCATCCAGTCTGTCCCAGCCACCTTTTAGAGGTCGTCTTTGAGGATGTTTAACGAACATCAAATAATCCTTAATGATTGCTACGGCTGCCGTGATCATGATTATATTCCTGTTAGAAATTCGTGAATATTTGACACGACTTTGAAAATTAAAACGAAGACAGATAGTAAAAAGTTTATGTACTGGCAATAATAAATGAGTTAAACAAACTACTGATAAATCACGCTCTAAAAAGTATGAAACAATAAAGTATCCCTCCTTTTTGCTTCTCACAAAGTCGGTTAACGAGAGAACAGTTAATATATAAAAATCGATACCATATTTTCCTCAATAGGCAGGCGACAGGAGCCAAGCTGACGTCATAGTGCACGAGATAATGCACAGCTGGACGGGCAACCTGGTGACCAACAGGAACTTCGAGCACTTCTGGCTCAAAGAGGGCTTCACGGTGTTCCTGGAGAGGAAGGTCGGCGCCTCACTCATCAATGACTCCGTGGAGGCTAAGAAGAGTCGCGATTTCCATAGCTTGTTGGGCCTTCAAGAGCTGTATGAAACGGTGAGTTTAAAGTAAAAAAAAAGAAAAATTATTTGATATGTAGCGCCATCTACATCGCTACATACGAACTATGCATCACACTGACGATATGCAAAATCCGGCATCGCGCAAGGAGAGTTTGCCGTGCAACTATCGTATATAAAAGGTGACAAATGGGAAGTTGCAAAAAGTAATCTAATGCGATTCAAATGAGAATAGGATCGACTTTGCGCCATATTGTGACGTCATAGCTGTCAATTCTAACCAGTTAGGTAGGGTGAGCTAAAAAGATTTTTTAAATATAAATTTTATTAACAAAGATTTAGTGAAAAATATTAATATTAATTTATCCCCGTAGCCAAATGACCTCGCTTGGCGACTTTTCTTGCATTTTGCAGTGTTTGCAAAATGGTACCGTACGTTTTACTAGTCAAACTTATATTTCCTCCACTGTTGCATCAGTTCTAATGTTTGCTGTTTCTCGCTCTGCAACTATTTATCTACACAGCGCTTCGTTTACTAATTTTTGAGCAAAATGAGTAAGACAATAACAAAAACAAATAACAACAATCACAAAAAATAACAACAATGTAAGAAACACAATTAAAGAAACATTATCAGTCCACAAGCACATGCACTTTTTGGCGTGGCTACTGGGCCTTTGCGCCAACAATGAACAAATAAAAAAAACCGGCCAAGTGCGAGTCGGACTCGCGCACCGAGGGTTCCGTACAAACCTGTAGGTATTTTCGGTTTAAAAATATATATTTTTTTTAATTTTTATATTTCAGTTGATTGAATGTAAGGTAAATTGCGGTTTACGATTTATGACTTTTTAAAAAAAAAACTACTCACTCGATCTCGTTCAAACCAATTTTCGTTGGTAGTTTACATGGTAATGTACATCATTTATTTTTTTTAGTTTTGTCATTCTCTTATTTTAGAAGTTACGGGGGGGGGGACACACATTTTACCACTTTGGAAGTGTCTCTCGCGCAAACTATTCAGTTTAGAAAAAAATGATGATAGAAACCTCATTACCATTTTTGAAGACCTATTCATAGATACCCCACACGTATGGGTTTGATGAAAAAAAACATTTTTGAGTTTCAGTTCTATGTATGGGGAACCCCAAAATTTATTGTTTTTTTTCTATTTTAGTGTAAAAATTTTAATGCGGTTCACTGAATACACCTAATTACCAAGTTTCAACAGCATAGCTCTTATAGTTTCGGAATAAAATGGCTGTGACATACGGACGGACAGACAGACAGACAGACAGACAGACAGACAGACATGACGAATCTATAAGGGTTCCGTTTTTTGCCATTTGGCAACGGAACCCTAAAAAGGCTATGGTATGGTTTAAAAAAACGAATTATGACTTTAAATAATTAAATATTATATTAAGACGATTTACTACTATTTAACCCTTTTATCAAAATTTGATGTAAGACTACTATTATTGATAAACAAATACGTTTTTTTGCAAACCGTACTTTTCAAGTGAAATTTGACAGATAGAGGTTATTGACATTCCTATTCTTATTTGAACCGCACTATACATATAAAAATGAATCCCTATTTTCCTTGGTCACGCTATCACGCGTGAACGGCTGGACCGATTTCACTTTATTTTTTGTTGTGTTTGTTATTCTCAGGAGAAGGTTCTTAAGAAAGAAAAAAAATTAAAAAATTGCGCGGAAATTTAGCAAATTTAAGAACACTTATTTAAGAATACAAAGTCACCTAACAGGGGTGTTTGATAGCTAGAAAACGCTTTATGTCTTCGAAGTACCAGGTTGGTATAACTTGATAGGAGCTCAACTAACATGGGTGTGTGGTAGGTTGAAAACGCTTTATGTCTTCGAAGTACCAGGTTGGCATAACTTGGTAGGAGCTCACCTAACATGGGTATGTGGTAGCTAGAAAACGCTTTATGCCTCGAAGTACTAGGTTGGCATAGTTTGGTAGGAGCTCACCTATCATGCGTGTGTGGTAGCTAGAAAACGCTTTATGCCTTCAAAGTACCAGTTTGTCATAACTTGGTCTAACATGGCTATATGGTGCTTGGTGCTCTTTGCTTTGTGTTGGTGGGATCTGATAAGTTAACACAACATTTATTGATTCTGAGGCGGTACGAAGTTCGCTGGGACAGCTAGTCACTTATAATTTTCTGATGAGTGTAGGGGAAAAAAAATACATATTAAATCAGTGAAGTAGTTATTTTTATTTGAAATAGGTTTTAGTTTAATCTAACCTTTTCAACAAACACATGACATATAAAGTTTAAAAAAACATGACAAAACCGGGCTAGGGAATAACTAGATATTAATTGTAAATATTTTCGAAGTGATTCCCATCTGATGTTGCACAATAATCAAGTCGTTTTTGGATACTATGAAAAAATTGATAAATTTTTAACCGACGAATAAAACGGAGGAGGTACGCAATTCCACGCGTATATTTATATTTTTTTTATGTATGACCACGCATAACTTTTGAATGTGAAAATGATAATTCGAATGTGATAATTCTTTTTTTATTGGAAAGGGTATAACCCCGATGGTGGTCCAATATAAATTTGGAAAACAAAATCGAACCCTACGGGTCGGAAAACAGGGGATTATTGATTGTTCACTCACTGATTATATTATTATTGATTAAGTATGACCAAGCATAGCTTTATACAGAGGAGTCCGATTTTGATAATTCTTTTTTTATTGGATAGGGTTTACCTTGCCAAGTATTATTAGTACATTAAAGCCACAAAAAATAATAAAATAAAAACTTTTTAACAAAAAAAAAAAATAAAAGTTAATAGAAAATAAGTTTTATTATTTTTCGCTTTTCAGTTTTTTCGGCGGTTTAATTTTTTGTTAAAAGGTTTTTTAGATAAAGATATTACGAGAAATTGCTTTTCTAATAGCATCTTTTACCTCTACAATAAAAGTACTCGATGACATAGGTACACTATTTCTTCGTTCATAAGGTCACTCAATTTAAAGTATACGTATTGCTCTTTACGGCCTGACAACATTATAGAATGTACCTACATGGGCCCAGCATTATACGATACGCTAAAGGGGGACAGAGATGCATATACTTTAGGCAACCTTCCATTTGTCACTCTGCGCAACGTCCTGATATCAATCTTTGGGCAATAGTTTTGGTCTTGAAAGTAGATTGGTATTCTTTTTGCACAATATCAAAAAGGGCTCCATAGATTTCATTAGGATTCTCGTGTTCTACTATAGATGGTGTAATCCTATGAGCAATATTATTTTTAAATTTGTTGCAACGACTAACTGTATAGGGCCTGCATTCTATTTTATGCGGCTTTTTTAGTAATGGCAAAGGGAAGCTGGCTAGTAATCCACAGTGGTCAGACGTTAAGTCACTTAATACTAACTTATTATTGGCATCACAATCACTAAATATATTATCAAGACGACGACGCCTTCTCCTGGGTGCCTTACGAGAAGGGATCTCTCTTCCTCCGCTATTTGGAAGACCTAGTTGGAGGCCCCGGTAAGTCCTAAACTATGCTCTGTTTTAGATCGAGGATGTGCTGGGTCCTACGAATCCGTTGACGGGACTCGTCGTAGATTTGGATGGAGTTCACCCTGATGATGCGTTTTCCACAGTCCCCTATGAGAAAGGATCCTTATTCTTGAGGTATTTGGAGGACTTATTCGGCGGACCTGGTGAGTTTACAAACACCACAAATTAGTAGCTCAATGAAATGTCATAATAAACAGTGTCATTAAATATGGGTAAGTATATTTCACCTGCAGATGTATAAACTGGGTATTAGATTAGTCACGTCGCTGATTTTGTCATTAAAAAGCCAGTAAAAATGTTTCATAACTAATAGTAATTTAACAACGGCCATTAAATCGTGGAATTTATCAACTTTCAATAAAATATGTATTGTGGTGGTATAAAGTAACTTCACTAGACACAATTCAGTTGATCGTCGTTTTTGTTTCATTATTATATTTGAGCATAGTTCCCATACCAAAAAATATGTTGTTACTAAATTAAAAAGTTCCTAACATAATATTCACAATATTTCTAATGACACTTCTAACATGTACCTACACTGTCCGTTCACAGAAGTGTTCGATGACTTCCTCCGGGCATACCTGGCGACGTTCAGAAAGAAGTCTCTGGACACCGACCAGTTTAGGAGGTTCTTTCTGGACTACTTCAAGGATAACAAGGCTTTGAAGGAAGTTGACTGGGACACGTGGCTGTACAAGAGCGGTATGCCGCCTATCATTCCTGCGTGAGTTTAAATTGATTAAATTAAATTGGTGGGACTTAAAATTACAGTTTGTTGTAAGTCCATGTGGTTCGAAGCTTTGATGCAGTCAGTGGAGTAAATGCGGAGTAAAAAAAGTTCATCAACACTATTAAAACTCGTCGTCGTTATGCAAACGTAGATGCTGTGGGTTATACCCATTTGAATTAAGAACGGGTTATTTTTTATTATTTTGCGAGTGTTGCGGGTACCGCATGCGGGGTTGAGCAACAATTATTCCGTCCTTGATAGTCTAGCAGTGTATTTAAATTATTCCTCATTCGTCCAAGGTACAATTATTTTATTCTATTCCTTGAAAAAATAACCTAGCATTCCTATTTCCTTTACAGCTACGACACATCAATGACAAAGGCGATATTTGCGCTCATCGTGAAGATCGACGACCCGAACGCGACGATCTCGCACGAGGACGTGGTGACCTTCACTCCGCACCAGATGATACATATGCTGCAGCGGCTTATCGACCGGCCGGCCTTGCCGCTCGACAGGCTCACTACTCTTGGCACCGAGTACAAAGTCAACGGGAATAAGAATAGCGAGATTCTGTATAGGTGGGTAATTTGATGTTATTTATAAATGTTGCCCTCTTTATTACATTTACTGTGTTGTTTTAGTACAGTGTAGTAAGCTGTGTTGTACTACAATCCAAACTGGTAGGCAGTGTTGTTGCCAGCAAAAAAAAATCGTAATCTATAGGTGGCAACTTTAGCGCCTGCTTAGCCTGTTGGCTTAACGGTATTTTGAAAATGAAGATAAGACAAACATTAAAAAAAAATATTGTGGCCTAGTATCGCTATTTGTACGTAACTACTATAACTTGTGTTTCTTTCCCAGATGGTTGAGACTGTGCATCAGAAGCAGAGACCACACCAAGATTAGCGAGGTGTTCAACTTCGTGAACAGCCTGGGCCGCATGAAGTACGTCCGTCCTCTGTACAGGGACCTCTATGCCTGGGAAGACGTCCGAGAACAAGCCGTAGACAACTTCCTGAAGAACGAGAAATACATGATGCATGTTACAGCCTACACCTTGAGAAAGGACCTCCATCTAGATGAGACAACTAAAGAATAGTAGTTTTACACGTTTATAATGTAAGATAGTGTAACTATAATTTTATGCCGTACTGATTTTGAATAAAATATTATTTTATGATGGTTAATAAATGTTTTATTTTACCTCTTTCTGAGCAGTATTTTAAATGGATGACAAATTGACTGGACATATAGTTGCCTAGTTGGTGTTGAAATCACAAACAAGTGTGACTGACACTGGCATAGCCACCATCAATGAGTCTCACCAAAGAGTGAGTATTCGCCAAATAAGAGACTGCCGGTCACTGGCTCAAAAATTATAAGGGTTTATAACCTACTAGCTTTTTCCCGCGACTTCGTCCGCGTGGAGTTCGTTTATATCGTAGCGTAAGGTAGCGTAGGCAAGCGCTAAGAAAGGAAGTAGTGCGATGTGGAGGGAAGGAGGGGTTAAGTAAATACCATGTCGTGTACTTGTCCATGAGTCAACTCGAGACTGACCACTCAAGACTCCCTTTATTAGTGTAATATATACCTAGTCCGTACGTGACATATAGCATAATATAACTATGGACATAGCTTATCTACCTTAACTTAAACTAAGATCTAAACGTGACGTACGTGACACACCACATCACCCTTCCTAAAGTAAAAAAAAAAACTTAGTTACTTTGTTTTTTTTTTTTCATCTCTTTACATTTTTAAACTTACATTCTAAGTCTTACAGTATAACTTTGTCCTATTTTTATGTATTACATCTATCTTATTTTTATATTTAACTATTACATTTGGTGACTCGTCCTTTACAACTACAAATGGCCCATTATAAATACACTCCAACTTATTGCCTACTTCGTTTTTTACCAAAATCAAGTCACCTTCCTTATAAGTTATAGAATTAAGATTCTTATTATAACAATGTTTCCTTGATAACTTACTTGATACCAAATTTTCTTTTGCATCATTTTGAGCCCTTTGTAACCTGTATTTAAATTCTAAAGGATAATCATCAAAATTATACAAAGGTTCAACACTTTCACCTTGAAGACTACTTGGTAACCTACAAATTTTACCATAAACTAATTCATAAGGCGTATACTTAGTCACAGTATTAACTGTTGTGTTATAAGAAAAACACCAATATGGAATCCAAGAACTCCACGATGATCGATTATTATCTGTTTGTATCCTTAAATAAGCACCTAAAGTTTTATGAACGTTTTCCAAAGACCCTATACTTTCATGATGATATGACGTTGATAAGATTTTATTGATGCCCAAGACATTACATAGCTCTACCATTACTTTTGAAATGAACTCAGAACCCCTATCCGTAGCAATTGTTCCCGGTATCCCATATCTCAACACAAAATTTTCTGCCAACGCTTTTGCTACCTCATTTGCGGATTTATTTTTTAGTGGATAAGCCTCCACAAACTTCGTAAGTTCACATTGAAGAGTTAATATGTAAACATTACCATTTTTGTCCCTATCAAGTGGCCCCACTATATCTAAATAAATCTTTTCAAAAGATGAAGATGCAGTGGTAGTAACCGTCATTGGTTCTTTAGTATGTTTGGAAAACTTTTGTTTTTTACACTTATCACATTGGCCAACGTACTCCGCTACATCTTTCTCAATTGACGGCCAATAATAATATTTCTTTATATTATTCACCATCCTGCGTATTCCTGAATGACCACTCGTAGGTAAAATATGAAAATCATTTAAAACAATTCTCTTCTCATCTGCCCCTTCTATTTTCCGTACACCCTTCACTACATATATTCTAAAATCCCCACATATCGAATTACTATTTTCCTTCAAATATTTGGCCATTTTTGTAATAAAATTAACGTTATAACGATTTTTCAAAATAATAACTTCTTTTATGCCCTTTTCAATACAAAAAGTGACTATGTCTCTCGACAACTCGTCTCGCGATGATGCCGATAAAGATTCATAGTTTACGTAAATACTCGAGTTTTCTGGCACATACATTAAATTGCGCGACTTTGAAAATATTTTTTCACCATTAGTGTTACGTAACATCTTCTCCCACTCATTCAAACATATCTCAATGTCATTTCCTTGTTTTTTAAGAACTTCCACGATCCTAGGGTGATCAGTCCTAGATACCACAGGGTCCGTATCACAAACATTTGGTTCTTCCAACTGTTTGTACTGCGCTCTTGTCATTACGGATATAGTTTTTTCACGCATGGTTTTCAAATCTTCACTTGAAATTACTATCCTAGAAAGTGCATCAGCTAATACATTTTCTTCCCCCTTAATATACTCGACCTCAAAGTCATACTCTTCTAAACATAAACGAAACTTAGTTAACCTACTTGATGGATCTGTCATGTTAAACAAGTATAACAGTGGCCGGTGATCCGTTTTTACAACGAACCTCCGTCCATACAAATACGGTCTAAAATATTTAACTGACCATACTATAGCCAATAACTCCTTCTCTATAATAGGATAATTTAACTCACTTTTCCCCAAAGACCTACTAGCGTATGCAACGGGTTTACCGTTCCCATTACACAAAACACTTCCTACCGCATAACCCGAACTATCGGTTTGCAATACAAACGTGTTGTTTTCAGAAAAATTTGGATAATCCAACACCGGTGGATTCATTAACGCTTCCTTAAGCAACAAAAATGACCTCTCACATTCATCGGTCCAACTAAACACTACATCCCTCTTACATAGCTTATTCATAGGCATCACTATACTAGCAAAATTTGGTATGAATTTCCTATAATAATTTGCAAACGCCACAAACCGCTTTACTTCATCAACTGCCGATGGACGCGGATATTTCTTTATGGCTTCTACCTTTTCAGGATCTGGTGAAATACCTTCCGCTGAAATCACGTGTCCTAAATAAAGTATTTGTTTTTTCATAAATTCACATTTGGATGGATTCAGTTTAAGATTGACCTTTCTCAGGCGAGAAAACACTGACATAAGGTTTCGGTTGTGCTCATCCAAATTCCGCCCGAAAATAATTAAATCATCCAAATATATCAAACATTTGTCATAATTTAATCCTGACATGGCTACAGTCATTAACCTGCTAAAAGAACTTGGACTTATCTTTAACCCCATTGGTAATCTACACATCTGATATTGCCCTTTATCTGTCGTGAAAGCTGTGTATTTCCTACTACTTTCATCTAAAGCACACTGATAATATGATTGTGATAGATCACAGTGGCTAAAGTAAACCGCACCCGACAATGAATCCAAGATTTCATTAATATTTGGCAAAGGGAATTTATCATCCTGTATCTTTTCATTTAACTGCCTGTAGTCTATTACTACACGCCATTTTTTCTCCCCATTACGATCTGCCTTCTTGGGTACAACCAAAACAGGACTAGACCACTCACTAACCGCCTCCTCAATAATATTACTATTCAGCATCTCCTGCACTTGCCTATCAACCTCCTTTTTCTGTACATAAGGTATTCTATACTGTTTCCTGTAAACTGGAGTAACATTATCTTTCAAACGTATTGACTGCGCATATACATTCGTGACATCCAATTTATCTCCCGGAATATAAAAAATATCTGGATATTTTGCACATATTTGCTCAACTGACAACCGTTCCTCGGCATTCAAATAATCAAGATTAAGCAAAGAAAATATTTCCTTAACACGTTCAACACTTACTTCTGTTTCCGCAAAACTACAACAATTAAAATTACTTAACGGATAGACTTCTACATCGGACATACCACACACAACCTCCTCCGTGGTTGTGTTTAAAATCCTAATGGGCATCATCCCATTCTTAGGTCTAGCTACTACATTTGCTAAGAAAACCCCTTCGCGCAACTCCTTCCTAAACACTACACAATCTTCTGCTCTATTAACGGGCAAATACTTAACCATTTCACAACGCGGAGAAATAGTTAAAGAATAATTATAGGATTTAAGTGGCATCGAAACCGTCTGCTGCTCACGGTTCTTTAGAGATAACCTGTTCCCCGAAAAGTCTATAATACCACTATACGTCTGCAAGAAATCCTGGCCTAATATGCCAACTGACCTACATGGCAAATCATTGAATATATAAAACTTATGCACGAACGAACATTGTCCGTATTCCAACGTCAAATATACATAACCTATAGCCCGTAAACTACCCCCTACACCATTAATCACTAATTCTTCCTTAACTACTTTACAGCACAAAGCATTATTCCTCAAGAAATTACTTTTTATTGCCGATATCGACTAACCATTCCGAATCCACATTATTTGCTAGAAAATTCACCCAGTTAACACTATTGCAAGCTAAAATATGCTTAGCCTCGAAAAAACTGCGTTTCATTCAATCGTCCGCCTTCGCTACTTCGTGACATCGACACTGCACTTGAGTCAGCATCGCCCCGCACGTGCTCTAGACACGCTACGCGCTGTCGACCTTGCTGAGTCTGCCGTCCACGATGAGTACTATTGCTACGACCGCGCATTCCACTACTATACCTTACGTTTCCATTTTGGTACGTACGCCCAACAGCTGTTTTTCGCTGCGCGTATCCATTACCTACAGCGTGCCGCCTATAGTTATTTCCACGACCCCTATTTCCCGTAGAAAAACTACCACCCGCGGACCACCGCTGGAACGCCATGACTTGACCCGACGAAGCACAATTTTCGTCTTCCGCTACCCTGATAGCATCTTTCAAACAAGTCAAGTTCCGTGCCGTAATAATTGTACCAAGACGCTGATTACGAAGTCCGTCAGCAAACTTTTTAACCGCATACTTCTCATTTAAAGGCCGCAAAATTTTATAAGCTTCCGAATTTTCCCCGGCTTGAGAAATAGTCAAATCTACCATTAACTTCTCTATCTCTGCCCCGAAATCCGTGACCGACCTATCATTTTGCCTAGCGCGAGCAAATTTGGCTTGCACTGCAACGTCTGACTTAACCGTCAACAAATGCTTCTTCATGTCCGTTAAAAGACTGTCTACAGTCGTATAAGTAGAGGACAATCGCATCTTAGCCCCCTGGGTAAGTCGTGTAGTTAGCATGAATCTAATTAAATGAGCACTATCAGCCGCTTCTAACATAGAGCTGTATAAATCTATGGCATCAATCAAATCTTGGGTTACCTGCTCATCCCCATTCATTTTCGGGAGTAAGCTAACCCCCGTTTTCAATGAAAACCTTTCCAACGCCATCTCTGTATCGGTTCCGGTACCGTTTTCAAACTTAATAGTGTCTACATACAAATTTTCTATTTTACTCACTAGCTGTGCCAATTCCTCCGAAAACTTGCTACACTTAGAAACTACACACTTAAATTTACAATACAGGGCTTTACCTCGCTTATCTTTCCATCAAAATTTTTGCCTTTCCGCCTACTGGGACCTAACTTGACAATTGATTCCCTCAATAACTTAAGCTGTACAAACAGTGACGTTAACTCCACTTCCATTTAAAATTAATGTCTCTAACTGATAGATGACCGAAAATACTCGTCACTACACTTAAGTTCAAATCACATCACTTACTCCTCTTGTCGCTCCGCCAGCTCCCGGTCAGGCCATCTGCACAGCTCGCTGCACCTCACGCTGATTGATCTTCTCTTCGATCCAATTCTGATGACACCTCCTGTACAGC
This sequence comes from Aporophyla lueneburgensis, assembly GCA_932294355.1. Classification (NCBI taxonomy): domain Eukaryota; kingdom Metazoa; phylum Arthropoda; class Insecta; order Lepidoptera; family Noctuidae; genus Aporophyla; species Aporophyla lueneburgensis. The sequence goes on along the minus strand of OW028748.1, from coordinate 21,332,205 downwards.
CGGACTGCCACGCCAATGATGACAATCGCCAAACACACGGCGATAAACAACAGCATCGCGTTGATGGTGGATATCTGCTCTTGTGTTACTGTCGCGGTATTTGAACCACCCGCTGCTGTCTGGGCTATAATAACCTCTTCCTTGGATGACGTGCTCCCCATGGCCTGTGACTATCCAACTGTCGAGAAACTGACTGAAGCCGACTGAAGTGACTCCGACGAGATCCCGGTCGGCAACTATAACGCCGTCCAGTCGACTGGCAAGGTCGCCATGCGATGTGGAGGGAAGGAGGGGTTAAGTAGATACCATGTCGTGTACTTGTCCATGAGTCAACTCGAGACTGACCACTCAAGACTCCCTTTATTAGTGTAATATATACCTAGTCCGTACGTGACATATAGCATAATATAACTATGGACATAGCTTATCTACCTTAACTTAAACTAAGATCTAAACGTGACGTACGTGACACACCACAGTAGAATTGCACGGACGAAGTCGCTGCCAAAAGCTAGTAAACCACAAAAATTCTTTAAACACAACATTTTTTGATAATCTATTTCTGTGTAAGTTTTTAAGTATTTCCTAAGTACCAATTTCTTTTGGTTTTGCTATTTTATTAATTTGAAAAAAATAACAATATTGTGGTTTGGTTGTTTATTTTCATCGTTTTTTTAATTCTTATATATATTTTTTTTGTTGAGGTGTAATTTTGTGCATTTTTTTTAAATAGATGTTGTTTTCGTAATCAGCGACCCGATAAACCATAAAAACGATACCCATGTTGATTTTCAGAATTTGTCACCCCTTTTCCACCTTTTAGGGGTTGAATTCTGAAAGAACACTTGTGTACTCATTTATTGATAGGAGTACTCCTGTGAAGTTTCGAACAAATTAGTTTAACTTATCTTGTTTCCCCATACAAAATTTCAAGCCCTTTTTCACCGTCTTAGGGGTTGAATTTTCAAAAACCCTAGGACACGTAATTGTTAAATTCTAATCGTTAATCTAAAAACAAAGTGTCAGGCTTCTAGCTCTAAAAAGGACGGACTTCCATACAACATTTTAACCCCTTTTTCATCCCGGGGGCGAATTTTCAAAAATCCTTTCTTAGCGAATGCTTACGTTATTACAACTATATGTATGCCAACACATTTTTTAACGTCTCGACTTTCATATGGTGTGTTGCGTAACTAGAATAAAAGGCAGGAAGGCCTTCAGATTCATCGCAGGTGACTAAAGGAGCGCGGAACTTGGGCGGACGGAGATGCGTGTGCGGCTCGTGCGCCTGCGAAAGATCAATGAGGCCGCCTATCGGCTGGCTTCAAAGGGTAGGACCGCGCTACGAAATCATTGATACATGCCGCGCGTTGAGTAGGGTGCGTATGATTTGAGTTTCGGTAGATTCTAATTGTTTTTTTATTTTTTTTTCAAAATTTGTTTTTTGTTCTAGTATGAAAATGTTACTTTAAATGTGTAGTATTCATTGCTAGATCAATTTCATTACATGTTATTCAAAAATAAAAATAATACAAATTTCTATGCCAAAGGCTTCTACTCCGTTCACCTATTACATCCTTTTTTTTTCAAGACGTTAAAAATGTCACCCGGTATATTTAGATAAGTGGCCGGGCTGGAGAGAGCCTACCCCAGATTAGCCCACTTAGCTAATAACCAATACGGGTTCAGAAATGGAGTAAGTACTGAGGACGCTGTTATGGATTTATTTAACCACGTAGCTAGGACGCTAGATAGGACACATTAGTGCCTGGGAATCTTCCTTGATCTGTCAAAGGCATTTGACACCGTTTCTGCCCCAGCCTTTTTGAGAAATATGGAAAGCATTGGAATACGTAGACACCCACTGAAAATTTTTGCAGACTATCTGAGCGATCGTACCCAAAAAGTAAAAATTGGCCAACATGAAAGTGATGAGCTTCCAATCACATACGGCGTTTCGCAAGGTAGCATCCTCGGGCCTACCCTCTTTCTCATTTATATAAATGAACTCTGCAAACTGACTCTCGAAAATTGCAAGATCTATACATATGCGGACGATACTGCCCTTGTTATAGATGGTTATGACTGGCCCCAAACATTCCAAAACGCTGAGTTTGCGCTTTCCTCCGTGATGAAATGTTTGTCCGACAACTTGCTTACCTTAAACGTTGATAAAACGGTATACGTTCCCTTTGCTTTAAGGTCAAATCTGTCCCCCCCAAATTTCCTTAACCTAAGAGAACACGCTTGTGATTCCCTAGCACCATGTAGCTGCCTTTTCCTCACTAGATCCTCTAGAGTACTTATTGATCGCCATCTCAACTGGCACCCCCATAGTTAAGATCACGTCCCGCATACGTAAGCTAATATATGTCTTTAAGAAGCTACGGAACTCTGATGATCATGAAACACTTAAATTAGTATATTTTGGCTTGTGCCGTTCGGTCCTAACGTATTGCCTGCCCGTTTGGGGTAGTGCCACAAAAAATGTTTTTATCCGGCTTGAGAGTGCCCAGCGACCTGTCCTCTTTTTTTTTATGATGGGAAATCATCAAATGACTTCTCCCGCTCTGGGCGGAGCGGGAGGGCGTGTCAGACTTTTACTGACTAAAACCCACCCGTGTTCCAACAGTTGCCCATGTGCCAGGGTTTTTTTTTTTTCAGGATGGGATATCATCAAATGACTTCTCCCGCTCTGGGCGGAGCGGGAGGGTGGGTCAGACTTTTACTGACTAAAACCCACCCGTGTTCCATCAGTTGCCCATGTGCCAGGGTCACGGTATCTCTTTCGAACAATCACGCGACCCCGGCAGGCATCGGTCCTAGTAGACCCCTACACTGCTGCTGACATCTCTTTGAGGCGCGCGTGGAACACTGCGCGCCGTCGACCCGAGCTTGGTCCTTACCGGGCGGCGAGCTACCCATTGCTCACCACCCGCAAGCTCGCGCCTACGGTGGCCGGGAGTCCGCTATTGACTCCCGACGCCCGGGGCGTCTCCTCTTGCGGCGGCTAGGGACGTGAGGGCGCAGAGACTGCCACTCCCTCACGCGCCCCGCCTCCTCCTTCGCGAGCATTACTGCTTCGCAGAATGAGGTGACGGCTTCCCATTCCCTCTCGCTCCGTACCATGGCTCGCACCAGGGCCGGACGCGAGAGGTCGCCGCCGCCGATCGCCTCCACGAGGACACGGCGGTGCTCCGCCCAGGCAGGGCACACCTCCACCGTATGCTCCACCGTGTCCTCCAGACGATCCTCGCAATGGAAACACCCGGACGTATCCTCCCGCTTTATCCTGAACAGGAACCCACCGAAGCACCCATGCCCGGTGAGAACCTGCGTCAGGCGGAAGGTGAGGACGCCGTGACGCCTCTCTATCCACTCCTCAAAGAGGGGACTTACCGCCGCAATTGTGGCGTGCCCAGCACTGGGTTGCGACAATCGTACCCGCCATGTCGCCATGAGATCACACCGGAGCTCTGTCCGCCGTGCCGCGATTTGTCGCGGCAGCGGAGTTTCGCCCCGGCGTTTCGCCTCCTCGCGCCACTCCCACATGTGCGCGAGTGCCCATGTGCCAGGGTCACGGTATCTCTTTCGAACAATTACGCGACCCCGGCAGGCATCGGTCCTAGTAGACCCCTACACTGCTGCTGACATCTCTTTGAGGCGCGCGTGGAACACTACGCGCCGTCGACCCGAGCTTGGTCCTTACCGGGTGGCGAGCTACCCATTGCTCGCCACCCGCAAGCTCGCGCCTACGGTGGCCGGGAGTCCGCTATCGACTCCCGACGCCCGGGGCGTCTCCTCCTGCGGCGGCTAGGGACGTGAGGGCGCAGAGACTGCCTCTCCCTCACGCGCCCTGCCTCATCCGTCGCGAGCATTACTGCTTCGCAGAAGGAGGTGACGGCTTCCCATTCCCTCTCGCTCCGTACCATGGCTCGCACCAGGGCCGGACGCGAGAGGTCGCCGCCGCCGATCGCCTCAACGAGGACACGGCGGTGCCCCGCCCACGCAGGGCACACCTCCACCGTATGCTCCACCGTGTCCTCCAGACGATCCTCGCAATGGAAACACCCGGACGTATCCTCCCGCTTTATCCTGAACAGGAACCCACCGAAGCACCCATGCCCGGTGAGAACCTGCGTCAGGCGGAAGGTGAGGACGCCGTGGCGCCTCTCTATCCACTCCTCAAAGAGAGGACTTACCGCCGCAATTGTGGCGTGCCCAGCACTGGGTTGCGACAATCGTACCCGCCATGTCGCCATGAGATCACACCGGAGCTCTGTCCGCCGTGCCGCGATTTGTCGCGGCAGCGGAGTTTCGCCCCGGCGTTTCGCCTCCTCGCGCCACTCCCACATGTGCGCGAGGACCTTTGCCTCCAGATCCCATGGTGGCACTCCGGCAAGGAGGCTCGCGGCCTCGCACGAGATCGTGCGGTATCCTCGGATTAACCGGATGGCCATGACCCTCTGGGCTGCACTCAACCGGCGCGCTGGGCGCAGCCTCAATGAGGGCGCCCACACCGGTGCCCCGTAGAGGGCCATGGACCGCACAGCGAGCTGTCCTTAAGGTAATGCTTTCTCTTCCACGCAGATACCCCACTGTGGAGCTCTACTCCGATTGCAACTTTACGTGCTCTTTACTACCCTGCGTAAACACTCTGTACGTCCCTTAAAGGCACCAACTGGCAGACTTAAGCATAATGTGTTCCCTCACGAACGCCATAGAACTGCCTTTGCCAAACGTCAATTTTATGTTATGAGCACTAAACTGTACAACTGCCTAAATAAAGAGTTAAATATTAGATCTTTACCTATGAAATTGCCGTTCTGCAGTACTGGCCATTTCAAATCAAAATAATTTTTGTTTGTCTAAGAATTCTAATTTCAAATTAATTTAATTTTAAAAACATGGAATCCTTTTTCCAAAAGTAGTCATTTGTTTATTGATTAGTGTTACATTTTCATCGCATTTCAATCTTTTTCGTCATCATGGATACGTTAAAAAATCGAGTAATTATGGAATACTAGCTTTTGCCAGCGGCTTCGCCCGCGTGGAGGTCGGAAATTATCCCGCGGGAACATACTACCGGGATAAAAAGTAGCCTATGTCCTTTCTCAGGCTCTAATCTATCTGTGTACCAAATTTCATTTAAATCGGTTCAGTAGGTTTAGCAGGAAAGCGAGACAGACAGACAGACAGACAGACCGACAGACAGACAGAGTTACTTTTGCATTTATAATATTAATAATATATCGTGTGGATAGTGTGGATGAGTACCGTCGTGGCAGCAACGCGGCACAACCGGCACGCAACCTCAACGACGTTTACGGAGCTAACACTACAAACCAACGCACCACCTGTTATTGGTTTGCTCGTTTCCTTTCTGGAAATTTCGACCTGAAAAATGAACCTCGCGGTCGTCCGAAGACTTTGGTCGACAATGACGAATTAAAGGCGATTGTGGAAGCTGATGATACACAATCTACGGCTGAATTAGCAGCAGCTTTCGACGTTAGCGTCAAAACAATATTGGTCCATTTGCGTCAAATTGGCAAGGTAAAAAAGCTTGACAAATGTGTGCCCCACGAACTCAATGATCGCCAGCGCGCAGTACGCGTCGAGACGTGCCTTGCACTGCTCAACAGACACACAAATGAAGGAATTTTGAACCGCATTGTTACCTGCGATGAAAAATGGATTCTGTTTGATAACCGCAAGCGCTCAGCAAGTTGGTTGGATCCTGGTGCAGCACCTAAACAATGCCCTAAACGAAAACTTACCCCTAGAAAAGTGATGGTCACTGTTTGGTGATCTAGCGCCGGTGTGATTCATCACAGCTTCTTACCAAACGGGGTGAGCATTACTGCAGATGTGTACTGTGAAGAACTGATATCAATGATGGAGAAGCTGGCACATCTCCAACCAGCATTGGTCAATCGCTCGTCTCCGCTGCTCCTGCACGACAACGCGCGACCTCATACTGCACAGCAGACGGTCTCCAAGTTGCAAGAACTGGGGTTGGAAGCTCTCCGTCATCCGCCCTACTCACCAGACCTTGCGCCTACAGACTACTACTTTTTCCAGAATTTGGATAACTTCTTGGCGGGAAAAAAATTCAATACCCGAGAGGCAGTACAAAATGCCTTTGAAGAATTTGTTGCCTCCCGTCCAGCTGATTTTTTTAAGAAGGGCATCAATAAACTGCCACTGCGTTGGTAAAGATGCATTGATTGCATGGGTGATTATTTCGATTAATACAAATAAAAAATACATGAAAAAAATTCGTTTAACTTTTTTCATACAAAACGGCATTTTCATAGGTAAAGATCTATTATTTATTTGTACCCCAAATATCATTGCAAAAACGTACTAAAAGATTATCTCCAAACTCTAGATTATGATAACACTGAGGATCTTCTGCTGGGCAATTTACGGTAATGATGATGAATTATAAATATAATGCAGTCATAAATGTAACTTCCTATTCTTTCTCACTACACACACTCACCCTACACTTACTCACTACATACACACACATACACATACCTACACTTATTGAATACACACACTCCTACACTCTACATTTATACACTTCATCACACAGTTAAACTTTTTTTTTTCATTTTACTTTTAATTTACACATATTAGAATCTGTTTTCTTTGCCACATCTCTTATTGTTGAAACGTCCTAATTTACTTTTATTTTAGCTTTGTTCGTTTACGGAGAATCACTGACTCCTAAGTCACAGGCCTACACCTAGTTTAGGAGTCAGAGGATGTAATTAATGTGACCTAGTAATAAGCCTTAAATGTTTATAGTTTTATAGATATTTTAATGTCATGGCTTGTGGTGAAATAAAGAATTTATTATTATTATAATTTATTATTTGAATCTTAAAAACTACAATGTCTAGCGAAGATCTGTTTTCTTATAGGCGTCCACCGCTGAAACCGTGGACCATAACTTCTCGTGTAAGAAACAAAAACCCTGCAACTGTGCCGCTGGCATGTGTGGAATAGTAGGACAGTCATTATTGTTCAAAGAGGTCAGATTTAGCAAAATGAATCCCATTGCTTGGTTCCTAGAGAGAGATGCAATATAAAACAAAGCATATGCTAAAGCGAACCAGTTATCATGCCATAAGCTTGTCTAGATTAAAATCCTCTTTGAGTGAGAAAAAGTAATCATGTGAAGAACGGAGTTTCAGATATGAGTGAAGGTTCAAATTACACTAAAACTGACGATATAAAACGAATCGAGAACTGTCAAAAGGGGTTGAAGTTGACAGTGACATAAAAATATAACCTAAATTATTGCGATTAGGGGTCACAACACCGCAGGTAGGTATATTGGAAAACAGTATTTCTATGTTCTTTTTAATTAAACCTATTTGTATGGTTCTTACGTCTTTTTGTCGTCGACAGTCGTTACTAAGCTTTATTGCTAAATCAGATACTCTTTTTGAGTGAATAAATTAAAAAAAAATTACAATTATACATCTGAGAATCAACAAAACATGTGGCATAAAACCAGTGGCGTAGCGTGGGTGGGGCGGAGGGGGCGGCCAGCCCCGGGCGGCAGCCCAGGGCGACGGCCGGGGGCGGCAAAATGTCGCCGGTGAAGCGGGTAGAGTAGAGATCATGTTTCATGACAGAACGTTTGACAAGTCAACAAATAACAAAATTTGCCACCCTGCGTGTGATTCGTCGTTGACGCTCTCGGCTGATTTCCGTGAATTCGTAAACGGTGAGTAAGGAGTAAGGCCGTAAGGGTGCATTCCGTTTCCAGGCGGTGGCACTGCGAACGGGCAGACTTTTGACCACGTATATATAGGTTCAACGGAAAGGTTTTCTAGTCTCAGCTAGCTCAATATTTCTGCTCCCTCCCGCATCACAGAATGTCATTTCGATTGTGTTGCTTATCGTTTAAATACTGTTGAATCTTCTAAAACTAAACATTTAGTTCTTCACTCAACCCTTGAACTAGTTTTTGAAAATGAAAAGAGTCAAAGAAAGCGGTGCGGAATACCGCAAGAAATTAGCTAAGAAAGAAGCAGATGCGAAGAAGTCTCAAGGTGCATTACTGAAATATTTCAGTTCTAGTTCTGGTTCGAAAGCCACGTTAACGTCTTCGGCAGCATCCAGCAGCAGCGGAAGTGATTCCAATGTAAGTATATGATTTCTCCATCTAGAATCATGCGTGGCCTAGAATTGTCCTCCGGCCAATATTCATGGGAATGCATAACTTATTTTACAGGCAGAAGAAGAAGACATGCCTGCTGTCGAAGTTGCAAGTCGTTCTGGTCCCACGACAGAGCAGGGTCAAGATAAAGTCGACTCACCAGAAGTACCTCAAGCATCTAGTCACAAGCCTGCAGAAGAAGTGAACCTCGATGTTGCCAAAGAAGACATAATTGAAATCGAGCCTTCTGCCCCTGCCGAAGACAAAGATGTGAATCTCGACGATGTAGGTTGCTGACTTTCTACTATGTCCGACGAAGCCAGAACGCTTCTAGTACATCGCGCATCTGACTCAGTGCAGCACATCGATTCCAGCCGATGTTATTCGCTCAGGGACTTCAACGAAAGGCGGTACCCGAAAACACAAACCATTATTTAACGGTCAAAAGGTTCTCCGAACATGTATGGTGTACTCACCTTCGAAGCAATCCTTGTATTGTTTCTGTTGCAAGCTGTTTGTCAATTCCAGCTCGAATTTCGCATCTGAAGAAGGATTCAACAAATGGTAGAAGCTAAATCCAAGAATCGGAAACCATGAAAACAGCCTGGACCATAAGCAGAGCTTCTTGAAATGGAAGGAGTTGGAAGTTCGCCTGAACCGTAAAGCATCCATCGATCACAAACAACAAGAAGTTTTCGAAAGTGAGGAGAAGAAGTGGAGGGCTGTACTGTACCAGTTATTGAATATTATCCAGTTCTTAACCAAACAGAAACTGGTCTTCAGAGGACATCGAAAAGACATTCGAGGAGATGATAGTGGCAATCGCGGGAACTTTCTGGAGTTAGTGCACTTCCTAGCTAAATATGACCCTCTTTTAATGAAACACCTGACAAAGACGAAGCTGGGAGCAAGAGGCCCAGTGTCGTATCTATCTCCAGAAACCCAGAATCTATACTTATATTAATATTATAAAGCTGAAGAGTTTGTTTGTTTGTATGTTTGTTTGATTGAACGCGCTAATCTCAGGAACTACTAGTCCGAATAGAAAAAATATTTTTGTGTTGGGTAGCCTATTTATCAAGAAAGGCTATAGGCTATATAACATCACGCTACAATTAAGAGGAGCGGAGCAGTAATGAAAAATGTTGCAAAAACGGGGAAAATCGCACGGGTAGGTGATTCTACGCGACGGGAATGGTCGAGGGAACAAGAAATTTGACGCGGATGAAGTCGCGGGCAGAAGCCGGTGAATTTATAAACTTACTGAGACAGCAAGTTCGGTCCACCATCATCCGTCCATTCAAGAAGCTAAATAGATATTATTGCGTAATCTTCGACAGTACACCAGACATCTCCCACAAAGACCTAATGAGCCAGGTTCTGCGATACGTACATATCGAAGGAGAAAAGGTCGCCATGGTAGAATCTTTCATCGACTTCTTTGAGCCCAAAGGAAAAAATGCAGAAGATCTCAGCAACGATATAATCGCGAAGATAACATCAGACGGACTGAACATACAGAATTTGAGAGGACAGGCTTATGACAACGCAATGTCAGGGATCCACAATGGAGTTCAAGCCCGGATTAAAGCACTGAATCCGAAAGCTACATTTGCATGCACAAACCACTCACTCAACTTGGCTGGGGTACACGCTGCTTCTGAATCAGTGAATTCCGTGACATTTTTTGGAACTCTGGAGAAGCTATTTGCCTTCTTTTCTGCATCAACTGCTCGGTGGAACGCTTCGGTTGCCGTCACAGGTCAAGCAGTGAAACGAGTCACTGAAACGCGCTGGAGCGCTAGACATAAAGCTTTCAAGACGCTTAAAAATAAGTTTGAGGAAGTTCTTGAGGTACTGGAAGAATTGGCGGATTCATCTCAAACTTCCGAAACAAGATCGGGAGCCAGTCTTCTTCTGACAGCCATGCAGTCATTTAACTTCCTCACTTTTCTTGGCTTTTGAGCTGCAGTGCTACCTGAAGTAGATGACGCACAGATTTACCTGCAGCAACGAGGACTGAGTGTGGGTAAGTGTTCTCAGAAATTCTGCGCTTTAAAAGCTCTCCATGTGGAAAGCAGAGACCGTTTCGTCCAAGCCGCAATCGACTTTGCCAAGACTCTCTACGAAAAACTCGAAATCGAACTCAAAACGAGAAGAATTCGCAGGAAAAACGCATGCATGGCGATCAATCAGCAGATGCAGCTTTGCCTCACGAGCAGGAACTCCGTCGAGAGGTGTTCGCATCATTTGGCAAGATCATTCAAGAAATGGCAACTCAATTCCAGCAAGTTCAAGAAATAGCGGACCTTTCGGATTTTTGACGCCAGCGCAAATTTTGGACAGCAAGTACGAGTGTGATCTTTCCCATGTATTAGAAGACATCTACAAGGGCGAGTTTCAGATGGAGCGGAAGCCTCTCCAGCAGTTTGTCGCCAGATCTGAATCAGAGGAAGATATAAGAGGCAAAGTACCACTGGAGCTCCTCCAGTTCATTCAAAAACTGAATCTGGGAATTTCGGTTCCAAATATAGTCATCTTGATTCGTATATATTTGACTTTGGCAATTACTGTCGCTAGTTGTGAGAGAAGTTTTCGAAGTTAAAGCTAATCAAAAATTATCTCAGATCCACTATGAGCTCCACTAGACTATCAAACTTGGCTATATTGTCGATTGAACAAGAATTGGCTGCAAACCGCTGATCCTATTTTACCTTCAATAAAAGATACCTCAATGCCTGTGAAATAATGTCTCGAAATTTAATTTTAATTAACCAGTCAATTACCGTAATTACAGACACAATTAAAAAACCATTGTGTCTATACCAAACGTGGTATCTCAGGGACTTAGAGGTTAAGTATTGAATGAGGGCGGCAAAATGGGTCTCCCACCCCAGGCGCCGAGATGGCACGCTACGCCACTGCATAAAACAACGATAAATTAAACTCCATTCTTATTTTTGTAATTCAACCGTAAAATTGAAAGAATATAATAAAGTGTTATCTTGAGAAAAGTTGAATGTTTAGATAAATGAAGATTTATAATTATGATTCTCAATGTGCGGTCTGTGAATATTGCTCTAAGCTGCGTGACGACGCGACATAAAATATAGATACTTTTGCATTCGTTTAAAAGTATCAAAATCAAAATATCTTGTATTTATAGTCTAGCCAACAAGTTCAAAAACGTGGAAAATAGAGATAAAGGTCCTAAAAATATGAGCGATGGCTCATTCGATTCGGAATCACCTCTAGAAAAATGTTTTTGAAGGATTTTGGTGCAGGTAAAAAATTGCAATTGTTATTAACACAATAAGATGGAAAAAAAATTGATATTTCGTTTTTTGTTAATAATTCGAAAAATATTAACATTTGAGCAATTGTGAAAAAATTCCGTTAAAGGGGAGGAAATTTCCAATAAAAAAATGTTACTTCTGGAACTCTATCTCCATTATTTATAATTTTAGTTTGACGTTGAAAATAGGGCTCTGCGCGGCTGTTACGGAATGCGCGCGCCGCCGCTAAAGAGAGTTCAGCATTAAAAACATTTTTTTTATCACATAAAATGTGATTTTTAGGACCTTTTTCTCAAATCTTCACGTTTTTGAACTTGTTGACTAGACTATTTAAATCTGACCTACTACTTATTTAATTTAGTCTATGTCACATTTAAATACAAGATACAGGTATTAGATTACCCATTTCGGTAATCTAATAGGTACAGCTGGTACAGTTTGCAAGCTTTGTCTTCATAAAGACCTCGTCTCCATCGGCTGTTTAACTGGTAGCTATCAAATGGTATTATGCAATAAACAAAAAATTCGCCTATCAAAATGGATTTTAATTGAAACTCCAATTACTTGTAACACTTTTGTTTAATAACATTTAAGTACTTACCTAAGTAAAACATAAACAACTAAATGATCCTTCTTTTATTTTTAAACTAAATTAAGTACCTACTAGGACTTCACTTAACAAAATGCTGCTGAAAATAAAATTCGCCGAATGCATTACGCACTCCTTTTTCAGCTCGATGAAGAACAAAAAATAAATGACATTTATTTTTCTATATCTGTTGGTAGTGGTAAAGTGTAGGGCACTATTGTGCCACTCTCCGAGTCAAAATCTCTGTAATCCAACAGATTGTGCATCTCAACGTGTTCACACCAGTAATCTAAGTACTTCGGGTTCAAAGTACCTTTCCAATGCTGAAAACATACAAAATAATATGTATAAAAGGACAAAGGCGTCTTCTCATAAAAAGAAGGAAGCATTGATCACCATGCTTGGGCAAGATCGATTGTACATTTCGGGATTTCACGAGCTTTTCCTTCACTCAGTAATTACTAGGGATGTTATGGATATGAAATTTCGGATACGGATTGGTTACGGATGTAGGAATGATTATTATACCGGATACGGATACGGATATGGATATGAATTTATTTCGGATTATCCATTAGTTTTGGATAATTTCGGTTACGGATATTAAACTTTTAAGGAATTTCAAAAGTAAAATACTAATAGCTAATAAAATGGTTTTATTTAAATGTCACCATTTGGTAGGAATTACAATCAGTGTGTGAGTAATTATTACAGCTATTTAAAATAAAAATTATTATAAATATATATTGAGTGTTATCTAATCTACATAAAATAAAAATGTAATAACAAATCCGATATTATCCGAAACTTTTATTTCGGATTCGGTTACGGTTACGGATAAATTTTTCATATCGGATATCCGATAGTTTCGGTTACGGTTACGGAGCTCCCTAACATCCCTGGTAATTACTAATGTGTAGCATACAAGATTTCTTTTTTAGGGTTCCGTTGCCGAATGGCAAAAAATGGAACCCTTATAGATTCGTCATGTCTGCCTGTCTGTCGGTCTGTCTGTCTGTCTGACTGTCTGTCCGTCCGTATGTCACAGCCACTTTTCTCCGAAACTATAAGAGCTATGCTGTTGAAACTTGGTAAGTAGATGTATTCTGTGAACCGCATTAAGATATTCACACTAAAATAGAAAAAAAAACAATAAATTTTGGGGTTCCCCATACTACGAACTGAAACTCAAAAATGTTTTTTTTTTCATCAAACCCATACATGTGGGGTATCTATGAATAGGTCTTCAAAAATGGTATTGAGGTTTCTAACATCATTTTTTTCTAAACTGAATAGTTTGTGCGAGAGACACTTTCAAAGTGGTAAAATGTGTTCCCCCCCCCCCCCCCCGTAACTTCTAAATTAAGAGAATCAGAAAACTAAAAAAATATATGATGTACATTACCATGTAAACTACCACCGAAAATTGGTTTGAACGAGATCTAGTACGTAGTTTTTTTTTTAATACGTCATAAATCGTAAAACCGATATTAACCTTTCATTCAATCAACTCAAATATTAAAATTAAAAAAAAACATTTAATTTCATAAACATAAACCTAATGCATAAACCGAGAATACCCACCGGTTTGTACGGAACCCTCGGTGCGCGAGTCCGACTCGCACTTGGCCGGTTTTTTAAATTTAGTTTTTGGTACGAGGGAATCCATTTAAACTTCCGTTCATTGTGTTTTGTCTAGTGAACGATATCAATGACCGCCAACTCAATAAGATTCATTGCTAAAAGTAGAATTGTCATCCATAGACTAGTACCTACTAACGATCGGTTCTGTTTCTCTGGCGATGCCAATATTAAGTATTTGACCCCTATCCCACGAGTACCTACCTAGTAGGTTTTTGGGCACAACTCTTTAGTTTTGGGAATTGTCTGAAAACTAAAGACGCGTGCTAAAAAAACACTTGGACCACGTCAATTGTGAAGACGAATTTTGCAAGTTCCTAAGTGCCGTAAGACGGTGTCTTTGAACCATAATTGAAATGATGAAGTCAGATTCTGCGGCTCAGCATGACCTTTGCAATAGTCATAATTGAATAAATTGCTTCAGCCTAATTTTCCCAAAGCTACCGCGACACGGAATACTCAAGTCGGTAATTTGGCTTGGTTTAATATGTGAATCACATGACGTATTCGTCGGTGAAACTTACAAGGGCACGTATCTACCCACATTCATCTCGGTTCTCAAGGTTACAAGACAATAGGTAAGCTACATAATTAGAAAGCGAATGTTTTGTCATTGTGACAATTACAAAATTTACTAGAATTCATAAACTAGCAAATTATAACTACGCAGAGATGATTCAAATATAAAAGTTGTATTTGTTGTATCTCTGAAGTAGGTACCTTTACCTAAGTCCCACAATTAATCTGTTAATTAATTAATACTTTATATCATACTAGCTTTTGCCAGCGGCTTCGCCCGCGTGGAGGTCGGAAATTATCCCGCGGGAACATACTACCGGGATAAAAAGTAGCCTATGTCCTTTCTCAGGCTCTAAACTATCGGTGTACCAAATTTCATTTAAATCGTTTCAGTGGTTTTAGCAGGAAAGCGAGACAGACAGACAGACAGACAGACCGACAGACAGAGTTACTTTTGCATTTATAATATTAGTATAATAGTATAATAGTATAATTAGTATAAAGTATAATAGTATAAAGTATAAGTATAGTAAGTATAGTATATAGTATAGTATAGTATGGAAGTATGGATTACAGAATGCCTGTAACCTGGTCAGACAATGCAAAAACAAGTGACGGTAGCGAACTTTATAAAGGCATACGGTCATTCGAGAGAAAAGTCAACGATCGACAAGTCTTGATCCTAACTCCCAAGGTCCAAATTCGGGAGAAAAATAACGTTGAAGCATTGGAGAAGGTGAAGAATGCTAGTGCAATGTTAACTCACTTCGCGTGTGTGCTGAACCCAAAACACGAGGACCAGATGCGAGTTCTGCTTGGCAAACTCGCGAGCCTTGTTCAGGTAACCATACGCCCGATGTTTTTTCCCGTTTATGTAGTTGTAGTAGGCGTACATTAGATAATATCTAGAAATTAACAAAGTTAGCTATCTAGTTCGAATTTAGTCCTAATTGTTGAATTTTATGATCTAATTTCAAACTGCACGTCCAACTTTAACAAAAGTATCTACCTACCTTGATCGATAAATCTGAGTTCTATCACAAGCTTTATCCATAACACGAAACATAGATTTCAGGTGTCTCTCTAACACCTCGATTTTCTTTAAATTGCGGTTGTCCATCTGTCAAAAGAAAGAAAGTACGTTTCGGAAACCACTACTGATATTCGACCTTTGTAAACGGCCGCAAATATATTCAGACGGAAGTTTATAACTGCAATAAAACATAAAACTTTAAGAATTGTTAATGAAAATCAGTTCAATTTCCTGCTCGTTAATTGATTAATTAACAAAAGTCATAGCACAGTTTGACTGCCAGAGAAAGGAAGCTGCAAGGGTGCAATGACCACGATCAATCCGCATAATATTTGTACCAATTTATGGGCCAAGGATACTGAAAACCTATACTTACCTGGCATAGGGGACACCGTGATCAAGTAGGCGGTTCCCCCAGGGCGAGGCCTTCCCATTGCACTGCGGTTAGGTTGACCCTTGCGATTATCCCTAATGCGGATAACTCGGATGCGTAATTTTTGATAGTGGGGACTGCGTACGCGCCGTCCCCTCTTTTTTTGTAGGGGTCTACTAGGACCGATGCCTGCCGGGGTCGCGTGATTGTTCGAAAGAGATACCGTGACCCTGGCACATGGGCAACTGATGGAACACGGGTGGGTTTTAGTCAGTAAAAGTCTGACACGCCCTCCCGCTCCGCCCAGAGCGGGAGAAGTCATTTGATGATTTCCCATCCTGAAAAAAAAAAAAAAAAGGATACTGAAAACCTGCCAACCTTTTTAGGGTTTGCCTTCAAACTGAGTACCTTCACATAATTGTATTTACCTCTCTTACAAGCGTAATGAGAAGACCCTCGACCAGTCTGATGACTATCATCATGTTGAACTCAAGTTTGTTCAGCTTCATTGACATCAGTTGTTTGATCTTCTCCTCCCATAAGATGGACCTCTCCCAGGCACCTACCCTTATAGTTCTGAAAAGTAAGAAAGGATCAGAAACTTCATTGGTGGTGTTCACACAAACGATTTCTTATATTATTTTAGACTTCTCTTCCTATCTTCCAATTATTCTTGTCTACTGCCGTTCGCCAGTACTTTAGATTTATGTGTTCAGTTCATCTCGCCATCTCTTTCTAGGTCTGCAAAATCTTTCGCTTCTGTTTGAAAACCTCTGCTAACAATCATTTTCATTATTTCAGCGTTAAGACGTCCACTGCTGGACATAGGCTTCGCCCAAGCGTCGCCACAACGACTGGTCCTTTGCTTCGCGACCAAGAGATTCCTGCGGTTCTCATAAGGTCATAGGTCCACCTTGTGGGAGGAAGAGGGTTCTGCAATGTATTTTCGTTCCTTACACCAGCCACATGCATACGAAGAAATTCCAAGCCGCTTCTGGAGTTTTAGACCTCAGTAAGGCATCCCCTTTCTTCATATAAAACGTCTCACAAGCACTGTACGACTCGACGCAGTAACCAGTGTCGAGTAGGATTACTATTGCATAGTAATAGTACCAGGTTTCGGCTGGAAAATTTCAAGAAGATAGAGATTAGGAAAGAAAAAATATAGCGAACTTAGAGAAAAAAAACTTGCATCATTGTATTGGCAAGTACTATACTGGCGATTCTAATGCTACGCGGACCTCAACTTGTTTAAAAAATATCATTGACGTGTAAAAGTGTTTGTACAAACCTACTTTCAGAAATAAAATTATTTATCACTAAGTATCTAGTAGTAACTGAAACGGTTCCGTGTGATGCCGGACGTAAATAATTCATCATAATCTGTACACGTAAGATTTATCATATGTGGCGTTCCGCGCATATAGGTACCAGATGTCATGTCGGCATTAAGTTTGCGAGTTACTTATTTGCGTTTTTGTAAAATCGGGTGAAAATATGGCATTTTGTGATTTTTACTGATTATTGTTCTACAACAAAGCTACAACTTGATACAATTAACATCTACAGACAACATTTCTTTGCACAATTAAAAAAAAAAGGAAATAATAATAATAAGGACCCAGATGTCGGTAGGTCTTAATGTCGATATTTTCATAATTATTATGTTGAGTTTTTGAATTTTAATACTATTTGTAGTACAGTATCGGTTATGTTAGTGATACATTGATGCAAATATTGTGTTGGGATCCATGTGGAAAAATCTATGTAAAAAAACAACCGACTTCCTTAAAAAAAAACACTACAAAGTCGAAAATAACTTTAATTTCGCAAGTCGGTGTCTTAGGCTCTGTATTTAAGGTTTTTGCCACCGACTTCCGAATTTAAAGTTATTTTTGACTTTGTAGTATTTTTATTAAGGAAGTCGGTTGTTTTTTTTTTGTAAAAAGTTTTTATTTTCTGACTTTTTAGTTGTGGTAGATACTCTGCACTAATCTAATCGCGTTATTCGTTCATTTGTCGCGCAAATATGTAATGAAAATTTAAGACTTATATGGTTTTCACATGGACGCCATTGTCCAAATAGAACCAAATTAAAATGAAACCATTCAGAAAGCACCAGCTTTCAAATAAAAAAAGAATCATCAAAATCGGTTCACCCAGTCAAAAGTTATGAGGTAACAAACATACGGTATTCGTTCATTTGTCGCGCAAATACTTAATGGAAATTTAAGACTTATATGGTTTTCACATGGACCCCATCGTCCGAATGGAACAAAATTAAAATGGGACCATTTGGGAAGCACCAGCTTTCAAATAAAAAAAGAATCATCAAAATCGGTTCACCCAGTCAAAAGTTATGAAGTAACAAACATAAAAATCAAATCAAATCAAATCAAATCATTTATTCGTAAACATAGGTGATAATTATATACAAGATCTTAAAGATTAGGTAGTGCGCTATGTTTTGCCAATTGACATACAAATTATTAAAATAAAAAAAAAAATTATACTATTAAATTAAAATATAAATTCGTCATAATATGAATACGCAACGCAAGCAAGTAAAATTTCAATATTCATAATCAATTTCATTTCATGCCAAAATTTATAGTTAATTCAGAAGATTAATTTAAAAATAAAATAAGTAAAAAATATATTAAAAATGTCAAGTATAAGTAAAAATGTCAATATTATAAAGTTACAGAGATTCGTCATTAAGAAATTCACCTAGAGTATAATAACATTTTTCGAGAAGTAACCCATTAAGCGTTTTTTTAAACTTCTGCACTGGCATACATTTTATTTCATCGGGTATTTTATTATATATTTGCGGTGCAATACCAAAGAAGCTTTTCCTCATAAGAGAAGTTTTACATTTCACAAGGCATAAATCATTATTATATTGAGCACGCATGGGTGTTTTCTTTACTGTACTGAATTTCTTGAATAAATGTGGATTCATGTTTACAAATAATGCAATTTCTAGGATGTATAAAGCCGGTAGAGGTAATATTTTTAACTTTTTAAAATAAGGAATGCAACTATCAGTCGTTTTTAAACCACACATACACCGTACACATCTTTTCTGCATCCTGAAAACAAGTTCCCTATTTGTTGACTGTCCCCAAAAAATAACACCGTATCGCAGAACTGAGGCAACAAGTCCATGATATGCCATCAATAGTGTATCAATATTTACTTTTTTTGAAAGTTGAAATAACAAATATGCTGATTTACTTAATCGCTTGCAAATTTCCTCCAAATGAGGTTTCCAAGTCAGCTTTTCATCTATAGTTATACCTAAGAACTTTGCGGTGCTAACTTCCGCAATTTCATAATTATCATAAGCAACGCTAATTAGTGGTTTCTCAAGCCGTTGATGAAAGTGCATTATATTCGTTTTATTTAAATTAATTATTAGATTATTACCATTAAGCCAATTTATTATTTTATTTAAAGAATTATTAATGTCATTTTGATAATTGTTTGGATTATTACATTCTATAATAGCCGTGCTATCGTCTGCAAAGAGTACCATTTTTTGCCCTATGAATTTTGGGAGGTCATTTATATATATCAAGAAAAGCGGTGGTCCTAGAACGCTCCCTTGAGGTACGCCATATTTTATGTACCTTGGTTCAGAGGTATATGTGATTTCTAATTTTGTTGTAGGACATATTCTAGAGATTTCCGTACATTGTAATCTGTCACTTAGGTATGATTCTAAAAGCTTAAGGATGTTCCCTCTAACGCCGTAGCTATGTAATTTTTGCAATAAAATCTCATGATTTACAAAATCAAACGCCTTCGTCATGTCTGTGTATATTGCACAAACAGGTTTTTTTTTATCGACAGATGTCAAGACATTTGATAATAGGTCGAACAGTGCCATATTAACATTCATATTTTTTCTGAATCCCTTTTGTTCCTTGCAAAATAATTTGAATTTTTCGAAGTAAGCATAAATAGAATTATAAATTACTTTCTCTATCATTTTTGAAAATACCGGAATTTTTGCAATTGGTCTATAATTTTTAACATTCGTTCTGTCATTTCTTTTAAAAAGGGGCTTAATAATTACTTTCTTTAAACTATTTGGAAATATACCATCAGCAATACAGAGGTTGATTACATGTGACAGTGGTTTCGCTATTACTTCCTTGACATATTTTATCACTTTTGTTGAAATGCCATCATGTCCGACAGTCTTTGTGTTTTTAAGGCTAGTAATTATTTTAACTACGTCATCCTCTACTACTGGCATCATAAATAACGAATGCGATGTCGAATTCTCACTAAAAAGTTTTTTTGTTGACGTACAATTCGCTTGTTGATTGTTTTCGACAGTCTCAATAAAATATTTATTAAATTCGTTGGCTATATCCAACGGGTGGGTTAAAATTAAGTTATCCTTTTTTAGAGATAATATTGGTTCTTGGGGCAAACAATATTTTGATTTGTTTATTAATTGCCAGGCCGCCCTTGATTTGTTTTGTGAAACATTGATGAAATGGTTATTTTGAGCTTTCTGGGTTAATTTTATTATTTTTCGGTAAAGAGTGGAATATTTTTTTAAAACAAGTTTATTTTTTGAATTAGGATGAAGTCTATACGCCCAGAGTAGCTGTCTCTGTTTTTTACTGCATAATTTAATTCCACGAGATAACCATTTAGTCTTTTTATTAGTAAATATAGTGACATATTTTTCCGGGAAGCATAAACGATATAATAACGAAAAGTCATCTATAAACTTATCGTAACACTCGTTTGCATCTTTGGCGTTGTACACTTGCAAGAAAGATAAACAATTTAAGTGATTTTTGAATTTAGATAAATTACATGCTGAAATGTCTTGTTTCTTCGTTTACCAAAATTTTAGTGTACAGACTTTATTGATAGGTACTTTAAGTAACTGAGAAGTATGATCCGAAAGAACTAGATCAATTATTTCCGCTTTGCATTCTTTTCGGTAAGAGTGTGCAAAGTTATCAATACAAGAATTGCTACTTAATCTGGTTGGTTCATAGAGGGTAAGTTTAAGATTATACTGTAAAAGAAAATTTTCAAATTCCAATGTACTTTTGTTTCTTTTTAGTACATCGATATTGAAATCTCCTGTTAAAATTATATTTTTATTTGTAAGTGAACTTATTTTTTTTAATATATCATCCAGTTTTTCATAAAATACGCTATAATTAAATTTAGGTATTCTATAAACACAGACAATAATAATGCCATGACATATCAGCTCAATACCACAGCACTCGAAAACACCGGTCACTGATTGTTTAGCTACTTCCGTTAACTCTCTATACTGTAATCCTATACGAACAAATATACAGGTTCCTCCTCTTTTAATATTTCTCGAAAAAATGGCAGCTAGGCAATAATTAGGTAGATGTAACAAGCTCTCATTACCTGTCTCAACGAAATGTTCTGTAATGCATATAACATCTAAATCGATTCCTTTACTGAAAAAATCTTCTAACTTAATTGTCAGTAAATCCGATTTGTTCATAAGTCCTGCAATATTTTGGTGAAGAATATGAAGGTAATTACTATAGAAAAAACTGAGATTTTGTTTGCGACTGTACTTCAGTTGTCAACTCTGTTTGATTTTTCTGGGAACAATCAACTTCTAAGTGAGCGGCATTCATAGTACTTAAGTTTAAAATAAGGTCTTGTAAATCTGATATTACAATATTTAAGCCTTTATTATTTAAACTCCCATATCGACGGTTATAAGTGTCATAAGTATATGGAAGGTTAAGATTACAGTCCAGTATGAACGCATATTCATGCGTCTCCACATCCATGTAAATCAAGTTATTGAAAGTGTCAACACGGCTGTTAAACATAATATTACCGTTATCCATATATTTAAAAGTTGGTAAACATATTATAAAATTAGTGTGACTTAAAGTTTGTAATTTTTCACGAGTAAACTTAACTAGTTCCACATAATTATGCGTTCCCCTGAAATCCTCCTCGCCAATATAAATAATACAATAGTCAGAATGTGTAAAATTTCGCACTTTTGTTTCAATATTGTTTAAAATATGCTTTAATCCACATCTAGGCATACGATAGTGACACATGTCAAAGTTACAGATAGGGGTTTTTTCCCTCATTGTATTCAGCCTACTAGATATTTCGCCACTTAAAATACAAATTTTGGGTCTTTTTAGAGACGACATAGGTTTATTCTCAGTAATAACAGTAGGTGATATTGTAGGGTTTTGACTGTTCCGAGTGACACTTGTACTGGTTTCGATTTGAGGCGCGCAATGAACTCCCGCGATTTCTGAAGTTTGTGTACGTTTAGTTTTCGTGCGAGTAGTTTCAAATACATTCTTCTTTGGAGTTAGGAATTTCTGTTTAACTGGGCTATTGGCAATTTTTTTATACATTTCATTTTTCTTCAATAAATCTTTATTTATATGCTTTATGTTACTATTTTCCAAAGACAATACTTCTATTTCTTGATGTGCAGTTTTAAGTTCCGATTTAAGATTTGCTATCTCATTTCTATATTATGTTTATTTGCGTTTCATCCTCATCCTCTGACATTTCTGGCATACTGTTGGTAGTACAATCTAATGTTTGAGAGATAACGTCACTACTATCATTATTTGGTTCCGATCTGGTGCGAGTGCGCCGGAACGTGATATTATCTACAACATTTTCTAAGAAATTCATACTCGTAGATTAGTTTAAATTTCAAACTAAACTCACAAAAAGAATCCCACTTTCTCAGATTCGAACGTACAATCACGTCGTTACTAGGTCGTAGCTTATACCGATAGACCAAAGCGACTTGTAACGATTGTGGTGAAATTGTTGTTCTAATATCTCTTGATCAAAGTAAGTCTTCCTCGCAACAATAGATGTCGCTTATTTCAATATTTATTGCAAAATAGTAATAATTTACACTGCTAACACTGTTGAAGCTGTCATCACAAAATAATATTAGTTCATGTCATTTGTGCTAGATGGTGTTGTAGTGCTAATTATTATTTGAATAAAAAACGATTTTCATGGTCGGGATTTGAATTGGTCAATATTGTTTAGAATAATTGTAATCCTTTTGAACACTATTGCATCGAAATTTAAGCGAGGGGGTCACATTTAACACCGTAACACTTTGTTTCTTGAGTTTAAAGCTTCTTAAAGTCACTGTTTACGTTTTTGAGATTCAGTGTTTATTTAGTAACACGACACTATTCATCGAAAATAACACTGACACGGTTACTTTGCATGTCCATTAACACTTTCGTGAACAATACACAGTCCAGAGGTGATATTTAATAGTTTTAATAATTATTTTATCACGAGCACAACTTGTAGCAGTGTTTACTAGTCAGCGCCATCTGGCGAACAAATCTAAAAAGCAAACCAAAATTGTACGTTGCCAGGCTAGGCCTCCCAATACGATCTCAAGTGCGCAGTGGAAGAGTTATAATCGTGGGGCTCTAGAGACAAGAAGTGGCTAGCGTACTGTCCGCCGTACGCGGAGCAGACAATACAAGTACAAGGTACAATATACAAACAAAAGCACTTACCTCATGGTTGAAGGACACTGTTCTGGTGCCAACCTGGAGATATGTATGTAAGTGAGTGTATCTGTATTGTGTTGTGACGTTACGAGTATTCTTCAGGTTAGATTCCGCTTCCAATTAGGCTGGAGGAGGTCACAGCATGCGGTCTTCAAATCACTCATTCACAATAGCGTCACTTTGGTTTGACCTTCAAACTATTTATCCAAAATATGTCCAAAACCCGTGTTATCAAACGTCAAATTAGGGGTTATTAACAATCAAACAACTGGATCACGACTAATTGTCACAAGCGGATCGATTTTAAGGATTAATTTCAACAAAACGCGTCGCGGGGTTTCAACAGGCGAACGGGGCTATTTTAGCGGCAAAAATCAAGTTCCAATCCAATGAACCTTATTTTAATTCAAACAATGTCAACGCTCAATATGTTAATTTCACAAACCACTTTGTTAATGGTACAACAATAATGAACCTTTATTCCAATTTAAAACAATGGTAATACTCAAAAATGCAAATTTCAACAAAACTACCATATTGATGGTACAAAACTCAATATTTTAATGTCTTCCTGACATTCAATACAACACAGATCAGACTCAAAAAGGAGCTACAACAAGGGGCTGCACCACAGCCCAATCCAATCCACTTTATTAGCCCGGCTGACCTTGGCAACATCAGGTTACCCGTCTCAATAAATTTAAACAAATTATTTCAAATACCAATTAATTACCATTAACAAACATTTACAGCGAATTACTACTTCCCTTATAGAGACTGCCAAGTAATTAGCCTACTGTAAATTACCAATTTGGTGGTTATGTCTTATAACCGCGCTCTGAATAGAGTACGCTACGGACTAAAAAAAAAAAAATAAAAAAAAATACAGTCGAATTGATAACCTCCTCCTTTTTTTGAAGTCGGTTAACAAATGAGTAGAACATTGCTTTTTTTGTAACCTTAACTTTCAAAATCCATTGTCTCGAAACTAGTTTTTTTCATAATTTCAACTTTGGATGTCTGTTACAAAAAAGTGTTAGGATTTTTTTTTTTGTAATCATAATAAAGGGACTTTTCTAGATTGTAGAATTTAGAAAAGTCCCTTTGTTAGGCCGGATGTAGATCCGGCCTTAACTCAATACCTCCCTACTGGTACCTTTATGCGCAGAACGCCACATATTTCGATGTCTATTTTTTCATGAAAAACAAATTGTCATAGAATATCAAGGCACAGCTTTATATCCTACTTTTTTTTTTTTTTTTTTTTTTTTTTTTTTTTTTTTTTTTTTTTTCAGGATGGGAAATCATCAAATGACTTCTCCCGCTCTGGGCGGAGCGGGAGGGCGTGTCAGACTTTTACTGACTAAAACCCACCCGTGTTCCATCAGTTGCCCATGTGCCAGGGTCACGGTATCTCTTTCGAACAATCACGCGACCCCGAACAATCACGCGACCCCGAACAATCACGCGACCCCGAGCTTTATATCCTACTTACAGCACAAGTCGTAATGATCAGTCAAGTAGAAGAAGTCTCTCATAATGGTGACCATGTCATGTATCTTGAGGTCGTCGAGCAATATCTTCAGCATGCAGAGCACCAGAGACTCCCGCGTGTTCATCTCGGTGCGGTTTGTTGCCATGTGCATCACTGACAGTCCAAACTCCAGACTTTCGATCTTATTCCCCCGATCCATGCTGCAATGTAAAGTGGCTTAAAAACATCCTATCCTATCCTACTAATATTATAAATGCGAAAGTTTATATGTATGGATGTGTGGATGTGTAGATGTTTGTTCCTCTTTCACGCAAAAACTACTGAACGGATTTGGATGAAATTTGGAACACAGTTAGTTTATAACCTGGATTAACACATAGGCTACTTTTTATCCCGGTAGTACGTTCCCGCGGGATATTTTCCGACCTCCACGCGGGCGAAGCCGCTGGCAAAAGCTAGTGAGTACTATTTTTATCTTTAAAAACGTTGCCCCCATTCTTTTAATTTTAGCTCTAAGTATCCCACCACGAAACAAAACTCTTCTAACACTTATTACGCGTTCCTTACTATAGACATATCTATTATGAATATAAAATATATCTATTTTACATTATTATTGCGGTCGTGTAGAAACCACAAGACTAACGTCAGAAGCAATTCATAAGTCTACTCGGTGGACCAAGATAACTGTGTCCAAGTTTACCTAGTAGTCCTAGTACATTTATCATGATTCACCGATCCTACGTCTATCTAGACAAGGAAAATAAATACGAATACTAACTAGTAAAGGAATATGCTGGTGTATAGATAGCAGACAGCTGGAACTTCGGTCACGTCTAACTGCCCGCGTTTACGACGACACACCTCCATCGCACGATTCTCCAGCTTTTGGCAAATCGAGAACTGCACAAATGACAAAGATGTCGATTAGGTAGTTGAAGTGAAACTGCGGCCGAGAAAGGCATTTTCTGATAAATTCCTTTTGTTGTCCCGACAGCTACTTAAACAAATTCAAAGCTTTTAACCTCGGCTGGGACCAAATGCACTACCTATCAGCAATCAGCGCAAAAACCGCCGAGCTCAACCGTATCGGATAATATATTTCAAAAGATGACATAGGACGCCCGAAAGTTCCAAAAATTACTTAATGATGATAGGGTCTAATACTCTGCTAGATTAACTTCTTTCGACAATTAATGAAAATTATTTACTTGTTGTCTCTTTCCATAATCTTCTATCATGTTCGCGTAGCTGACACACAGGAGTCGGAAGTTAGAGTTAGTTCGAAGAGCGTAGAGCAAACACCACTTAGCTGCTAATGTTGCGTTTGCTGCCTCCTTCTCTTCCTATGGCAGAACATTAACTAATTTTATTTATTTATTTGAAACTAACTTCTGCCTGCGACTTCGCCCGCGTCAAATTTTTGCTCCCCTGACCCTTCTAGTCGCATCAAATTGCCTGCCAGGTTTTGTCCAATTTTCATTTTTGCTCAGCTCCTTTTAATAGTAGCGTGATGTAATATAGCCTATAGCCTTCCTCAATAAATAGTCTACCCAAAACAAAAAGATTTTTTTAAATAAAGGACCAGTAGTTCCTGAGATTACCGCGTTCAACCATACAAAGAAACAAACTCTTCAGCTTTATGATATTAGTATAGATTAGCACACTAGCGATTGATACAAGTTTTAGGTTTAGTTCTTATGTATAAACCAATTAGGTAGGTAGGTTGGTGTTTTCATTAACCGCCCCCGACGTGAAGATGCTTTATCAAAATATTACCTACAACTTCATAATAAAATTAAAGAGGCAAAACACATTTATTTGAGTCATAGCTAAGAACACTATCGATCAAGCCACCTTTCCGGCGAAACAGAAAAAAAAACAAAATCGGTTCACCTATTTGGGAGTTACGATGTCACAGACAGATACACAGATACACACGTTAAACTTAAAACACCCTCTGTTTCTGTCGGGGGCTAAAATAGAATATACATTTATTGAATTTATACTATTTA
The DNA here is from genome assembly GCA_932294355.1 of Aporophyla lueneburgensis. Lineage (NCBI taxonomy): Eukaryota > Metazoa > Arthropoda > Insecta > Lepidoptera > Noctuidae > Aporophyla > Aporophyla lueneburgensis. Next base: position 21,305,503 of record OW028748.1, on the reverse strand, counting down.
CCTTGAATAGTCGGTACAATCTAAACAGAGTTACAGCGATATCCTCGTAGAAGTTGCCAATGATGCCGCTGTCCCTCTCTATGTAAAAGTTCGGGGCAACGTACAGAGCCATCACTTGACTAAACGACGCTTTCAAATTACAGAATCTTCTCGAGTGCCTGAAAATAGTTTAGAAATCGGCAATCAAGATCCTGAAACATGGAACTATGCCAATACATATCATGCTTGCTTATAGATAGATGGACCGGCCGCTGTTTTTAGGAGCTTCACAAACGTAGGACACCTTAAAACAGTTTGAGCCTAAACTATCATATTTTATATAAAGATAATAAAGGGAACAATTACAGAAGTATCTAAAAGTTACTACATGGGCATTTATTGAAAAAACCCGCAAAATTACTTTCATTTTGTAAGTCATTTGATCCAACTAACATCAAACGTATAATTGAATCAATAACTAGTTATCTAGTTCTATACTAGGGCCATTACAAAGGCAAAGTTACAGTTATAAATCACAGTGTTACGCACAATAATAGCTTTACTTCATAAATTGCGGCGGTAAGTCCCCTCTTTGAGGAGTGGTTGGAGAGGCGCCACGGCGTCCTCACCTTCCGCCTTACGCAGGTCCTCAGCGGACACGGCTGTTTCGGGAGGTCGTTTTTCGAATAATGCGGGAGGAAACGCCCGGGTGTTTCCATTGCGTGGATCGTCTGGAGGACACGGTGGAGCATACGGTGGAGGCGATCGGCGGCGGCGACCTGTCGCGTCCGGCCCTGGTGCAAGCCATGGTACGGAGCGAGAGGGCATGGGAAGCCGTCACCTCCTTCTGCGAAGCAGTAATGCTCGCGAAGAAGCAGGTGGAGCGCGTGAGGGAGAGGCAGTCCGTGCGCCTCCACGCCCCTAGTCGACGCGCGCCTCAAAGAGATGTCAGAAAACTGACGGGGGTCCGCTAGGACCGATGCCTGCCAGGGTCGAGAGATTTGTTCGAAACAGTTACCGTGGCAAGCATATAGGCAACTGAAGGAACACGGGTGGATTTTAGTCAGTAAAAGTCTGACACGCCACTCCGCTCCACCCAGAGCGGGAGACGTCATTTGATGATTTCCCGCCATCGATCGTTCCGTATTAGTGATCGATGTTTTGCAACCACAAAAAAACCATAACCACTCAACTGTCCATGGTTACAAAAGTAACCAAATAAAATCTTGTCGAAACGTCCATGGTTACTTTTGTAACCATGTACGTTTTATGCGTCATTCGTCACTTGAAATGTGTTTATCGCTACAGTCCTTTGATAGTCGTACATTAGAGAAATACTAGATGTCGCTATATGAGATTTGTCATCCAGGAGAGTGAATTTCGTCTGTGGACCGGCAACATAAAATTTAGAAAAAAAAAAGAAAATGACAGTTCATCCTTGTTGTCTAGCGAACTATGTTTGTGTGTGGATCTCCAACTAAAATGTGGTAAGTTTTCTGTTTTTATACCACATTTATATTGTTATTGTACATCAAATTAAACGTGAAGATATTTCCTTTGCGAAATATGCATTACTACGCCAATTTCGAAACGTTTACATGGAATAATATAGCTCGAAAAGTTTTATGATGACCGCGCGGACATTGTTCGTTGGTTGTAGTTGAGTTTTCGAATTGGTTGTTTTTGTTAAATAAATGCTTAAATATAAGAGAATACTTTACTATTAGCACTATAACAGCTATTTACAAACGAAATATATTGAGATGGGGTCTACAAATTATTCAAACGCAACTCGTAATTCATGATTTTAGTGATGGCTCGGGGACCTATTGAGAAGTACTTGTTTTTTCTAGATAGAAAACTAAATACTTATATTTAGATATTGGTGTCATTTTGAAGGGTATTATGTACTATTATAATAAAAATAATTTTGCCTAGTAACTATTATACTTTTCTTGTAAAACACGAAATAAAAAATAAATACGATATTTTTTTGAAATCCCCGACTTTATTTTCTAATTAGAATTCAATATCTTATTAGCTTTTGTTTGATTAATTTAGTTTTTTTCCAATTAGAATTCAATATCTTACTAGAATATAGCTATAGCAGTTTTTCAGTCGTAATCGTTTTTGTGTAAAAAATTTCGCAATGTCGTAAAAAAGAAAGTGAAATTTGATGCCCGGACAGTTGGGGAGATAATCGCCGCGCGGGTTGGACAGTTGAATGGATAAGGGTCTTTAGTGCGAGTGAGAGGTCCGATAACAATGATTTATGATTCTTACTTTGCGTTTGTAATGGTCCGAGTATAGTATTACGATTTTCGAATGACATTATACAAGACAAACACTTACTTAGATGAAGGGAAGGGATGATTGTACAGTTGCATAGCATGAAAAAGTTGCTTCCTAGCTTCAGTATGGCTTCCGGAATCAAGCATACATATCCCTCGCAATGAGTATACGCTCGCCAAACAAAAATCTTTCACCCATTTCTTGTTCATATTGTTTGGGTAGAAATTTTCATTCTAAAAATAAAAACGTTGGTTTACAGTACACCCAATTGCCAGCTATGTATATTTTTTATATAATTTCGGGCGAGCCTATTGCCATTATTGAGAAGAACTTCCAGAAGAAATATCCTGTAGCGGCATCTACAAGGCAACATGCAAACTACGCAGCACACTGACTTCACGCAAAGAGCATCTATACAACGTCGTCGTCCCGACATCAATAGCAGTCGGGCAGTTGCCTACCAGACACGACACCCATCTCTTCGGAAGATGAGTGAACTTTTCACCCTATTCGTCATAATCCCTTGCTCAACATGGGAATCGAAGCGATGACCCTTGACTGACCCTTGACCCCTGACTTCGTATAATAAATTCATATTTTAAAGCTCCTACAGACAGGCGCGAAGCGACTCTTGTCGAAAAATTTATCTCTTGTACTTAAATCGCATCGTCGCATCAAGCCTGTCCGTGAGAGTCGTAACACGGGGCAGCTCCACCATTACTTAGAAAAGTTCTACCTTTACGAAGTTCTCAACTTCAATCAGCAGTCGCACAGCCTGTGGTATATTACTGTTTATGTTGATGCACAGGTCTATGTACTCCAAATACGCTTCGTACAGTTTCTGATATTCACCTGCAAACACCAACACAAACATAATCGAATTATGTCATACAGTAGACACAGATTTTGTCCTTTACACTTAATGAAGGTAAGGCATAAGTCTAAAAACACCTTAGGCACAAAAAATAAAATAATGTTCTCACCAGCTCCACGACAGTGGTCAATGACCTGACTGTAAACACTCATCAGGATCGGTAAACATTCACAGTTCTCCATTTCCAAAGACGAAAAGGAACGGACACGCTTATTCTTCGAAATAAGATCCTTTGATGTTCGCCGGCTGCGACTTGCTGCAAATGGAACAAAAGCTTGATTCTTCATTACCTCAAAGTATATTGGTATGACAAATGTTTAGCGCTCCAATGACGTTGACAGGGGGGCACAGTTCTGCCAGGGTCGCGGATTTATTGGTAAGAGTTAGATACATGGCATAGGAAACTGAAGGAACACAGGTGGGTTTTATTAAAAGGCTGACACGCCTTTCCGCTCCACCCAGAGCGAGAGACGTCATTTGATGATTTCCCACCCACAAAAAAATGTCCGTAAGGATTGAGGAGCCACATCAGATTTTTTAAATCTGATCTCACCATTATTTAGCATCAATGTAGCTGATTTTGCAGCTCGATGTCTAGATTTAGCAGTAAAATATATCACTAAATATATTTAATGCAAATCTGGCTCCTCAATCTAAACGTCTGAATTGAGGAGCCACCTGGAACTCGTTAAGTAATAGATGAATATTTTTGAAAATTTTGTATCATTTAGTAGCAATTGTGCATATTACTGTCTAAAACTGTAGCTTCTGTAGCGCTAAAATGAAAGAAAATACAATACTTTTAGTTTGGCTCCTTAATCTACACTCAAGAGGTGAATTTCTATTGGATGTTAGCGATCAATTAATATATTCGTCATAATGATCATTTAGCAGGTGTTGTGTTTGTTTTTGCAGTAAAGGAATAAAATAGTAAAACAGAGTAAATTTTGTAGATGCACGCATTTTCTTTGGCTCCTCAATCCTGACGTTCTAATTATACAGGGTGATTGGAAGATGGGTGCAAAGCTTTAAGGTGAAGATCGTATAGACAATTTAGAACCATTTAAGCCATGGTTGTCTTAGACGAAGTCTTACCAAATTTTTTTAACCAAATTTTCAAGTATTTTTTCGGAAATTCTCAAAATTTAATGTAAACTGCATAATTATGGCCAAATTGAATGATAAATGAATTCATTTGTTATTTATTTAATTAAAGTAATGTGTAAGCAATCAAGCAAAACATGTTTTAGGCTTCTGTGTCATTAGACATTTTTTTTTACAGACACTTAAAATTCTCTGTGAATGTATGGGCTGGAATAATTGGCAGAACATTGATTGGGCCCCACTTTTTGCCTGATCCATTGAATGGCGAAAATTATTTGCAATTTCTGCAAATTGATTTACCACTGCTGGTAGAGGAATCAGGTGTCCCGATCTTCGAAAGAGACCGAACAGTCATCTTTCAGCAAGACGGCTGTCCAGCGCATTGGACTTTAAATGTAAGGGAACACCTCAACAATTGCTTTCCTGAAATAGGAAACTGAAGGAACACAGCTGGGTTTTATTAAAAGGCTGACACGCTCTTCCGCTCCACCCAGAGCGAGAGACGTCATTTGATGATTTCCCACCCACAAAAAAATGTCCGTAAGGATTGAGGAGCCACATCAGATTTTTTAAATCTGATCTCACCATTATTTAGCATCAATGTAGCTGATTTTGCAGCTCGATGTCTAGATTTAGCAGTAAAATATATCACTAAATATATTTAATGCAAATCTGGCTCCTCAATCTAAACGTCTGAATTGAGGAGCCACCTGGAACTCGTTAAGTAATAGATGAATATTTTTGAAAATTTTGTATCAGTTAGAAGACGGGGCCGTGCTTGTATTAGGAATCACGGCCGTCATTTTGAACATGAACAATAAATAATTTTAATTCAAATGTTGTTTTAATTAGTCTGCCTAAAATTTAAAATTTCTCCCTCGAATTGGTTTGTAGGTCCTAATTTCAATAATTTGTAAGATATCCGTATAAATAATACCTCAAAAGAAAGAACGATTATCAAGCATGTCTTCAAAAAGGTTTGAACAAAAAAAGCACCCTCCGTTTTTTTTTTAAATAAGGTTTAAAAGACGTATTGTACAATTTTTTTATTTTTTCTGAGCGTTAAATATCTGTAAAAAAAATGTCTAATGACACAGAAGCTTAAAACATGTTTTGCTTGGTTGCTTACACATTACTTTAATTAAATAAATAAAAAAATAATTAATTTATCATTCAATTTGGCCATAATTATGCAGTTTACATTAAATTTTGAGAATTTCCGAAAAAATACTTAAAAATTTGGTTAAAAAAATTTGGTAAGACTTCGTCTAAGACAACCATGGCTTAAATGGTTCTAAATTGTCTATACTATCTTCACCTTAAAGCTTTGCACCCATCTTCCAATCACCCTGTATAATTAGAACGTCAGGATTGAGGAGCCAAAGAAAATGCGTGCATCTACAAAATTTACTCTGTTTTACTATTTTATTCCTTTACTGCAAAAACAAACACAACACCTGCTAAATGATCATTATGACGAATATATTAATTGATCGCTAACATCCAATAGAAATTCACCTCTTGAGTGTAGATTAAGGAGCCAAACTAAAAGTATTGTATTTTCTTTCATTTTAGCGCTACAGAAGCTACAGTTTTAGACAGTAATATGCACAATTGCTACTAAATGATACAAAATTTTCAAAAATATTCATCTATTACTTAACGAGTTCCAGGTGGCTCCTCAATTCAGACGTTTAGACTGAGGAGCCACTTTTGAATTAAATATAACTAGTGATATATTTTACTGCTAAATCTAGCATTCGTGCTGCAAAATCAGCAACATTGCTGCTAAATAATGGTGAGATCATATTTAAAAAATCTGATGTGGCTCCTCAATCCTTACGGACATACAAAAAAGGGGGGTCACAGTTGGTAACACCTACCGTGGCGCCATAGAAGTGTTAAATCACTTATAAAAGTTTAAAACATATACCTATTATTTGGTTCATCATGTGTCCCTCGGTTTCTAGCATTTCGAAGTTAGCTAGGTCTGCTGGCAGATCAACCTTAAAAAAAGATAAAATATTGGATGAAAAACTTAATTATTTTCTGTCCTTATACCTAGTTATCTTTGAGCTGGAGAGGTTATTCTAGGGCTATTAATTGTGGAGAAACTGAATTCATCAGAAAGGCCATTCATCTGTTGACTTGAAGTCTCGTGCATAAAAAGAGCCACCCGAGCGGCGTTAGTATAAATAGTGTAGAGATACCAAACGCCCAGGTACTCGACAGCTAGCACTCGGTAACGCAGTCTAGCTGACCAATTCATTAACCACGATGGTTAATCCGAACGGCTCTCTTTAGAGCCATGGACAACGGTCATTCTTAGGGCCAAGTAACAAAAACAACTGGTCTTGTTTATCCAGGCATCTAACAAGATGTCTGTGCGCACGTGACGCGGAAGGTGTCCGCGCCGCCGTTGAAATCGTGCACCGCTGTTGAAATTTTCCCAGCTATGTTGGGGTCGGCTTCCAGCCAAACTGGATCCAGCTAAATACCAGTATTTTATATGGAGCGACTGCCTATTTGACTTGCACAATTCAGTTACTGGGTAGCACGATACTGGTAAGACTGGTTGTCAGACTTTTTGGGCTCCCATAAGGACTTGCGTCGAGCCGGGACCTACGGCTTATCGTGCTTTCTGTTGCACGGAGGGGTCCCGTAATGGATGGTCACCCATCCATGAGCAGACCGCGGCTGGCGTGACTTAGCCTTTGATCGACCTGTACGGTGCGGCGCCTTGCGTTTTTATTTACGCATGTTGCTCCCAATGTCCTTAACAGTACGGGAAAGGATAGGAATTAGCTCGTCTATTAGACTGATACGTCTATAGTCCTCAGTCTCAAGTAGCATTTGAAATTTAGCTAGAAATACTATTTTGTTGTCTATAGGGTTCAATACAAAAGGCAGATATTGGAACATACCGTGTGGATGTCAGTGGAGTCCAAGCGAACCTTGTCCTCACCGGCCATCCTGGATTCAGCGCTCAGGGCACTTATTTGGAGACGCGTTTTTCTTAGTTCTTCCGTCTCTTCGATAAGACCCTGGAGACAAGACAAATTATGTAAAAAACATTCAAAATTTACACAAATAATAACTTGATTTTAGTGGCAGCCCTCATTCAATAAGAAAGCTGAACTGGCCATGGGCTGTCTGTTTTAGCCGTAGAATTTCTTAGGAGGACACATACCATAGCATTTTAAATTGATTTGAGTCTTTTCTAACGTATCAGATTATTAAGCCCTAAGAATGGTTAAATTTCTTCTACTGCTTGCCATTATCATCGTTACTAGGGGTCGTCGACACATTTCTTTTTCTTCTTTATTCGACCATTTCAGTCCTGTCACGATATTATTTCACTAATAGTAGAAGTACTGTCATTTCTCATTCCTCACACAATCCATCTATGTTATATTTTGGTCTCTCTCTTCTGCTCAGAGCAGGGCCGTAGCTAGGGGGGGGGGCATTGTGGGGCAATGCCCTACCTTGAAATCACAATGCCCTACCTTCATCATCATCATTTCAGCCGTAAGACATCCACTGCTGGACTTAGGCCTCCCCCAATTTGAGGGGCTTTGCCATAATCGCCACGCTTGGCAGGCGGGTTGGCGATCGCAATATGGTGGTAAAATGCATTGAGAACGCTGCTGCCCATTGTCTAGTAAGTCCCTTAGTCGCCTTTTACGACACCCACGGGAAGAAATAGGATGGTGATATTCTTTACGACCGGCACCACACGGTACCCTACCTTAAAAATACCAAAAACGAAGATAACCTATTAGAATGGCTTTGTATGATTATAATTTTAGATAAAAAATTGTAGCAATAGGTATCTAAACTTTTCCGAACATACCACAGTTTGAGACATTCATTTCATATCATAATAATTCTTTTCTCTGTGTATAGATGGCATTTGAAGCGCTATCACATGAAGCAATGGGTATATTTAATTATAATATGCAGAGAAAAATTTCAACCGTCTTGTTCGCTTGTTCTTCATCATTGAGGATTTTATAGCTGTCCTTAGATCCATGCTCATGTTCTGTCACAGAAATTATTTGTCTATGAATAGCTTATAGCTTTTGAACGTACATCACTGACCTAGCAGGCGCGGTCCGAGGGGGGGTTCTAGGGGTCATGACCCCCCCAAAGAGTCAAGAGCCTGTATGATACATTCCAGTTTTAAGTAAGTTTGTGGTCTTGCAGTCTACATTCTCTTGATACTTGAGCTTTTCTTTAGAGACCGACCAACCAAATAATTCCCGGTTCTTTTGGAATAATCAAAAGAAAATCTAACCTATCCAAGGTGGGCAAAAATTTTCGAGCTCGCTACGCTCGCTCTTACATTCATAATACTCCTAGTTGCCTGAATTTTCCTAGCATAAGTCGACGATGGTAGGTCCTAGGTCTTTTTGAATATAATAGGCTGTAAGGGACAGCCCTCCGCAGACTGATGGGGTGGATTCAATATCATACTAAGATGATCAGTTACAAGAAATTATTTCAAGACCATTATGGGAATCCAATAAACCTGATTTGTTTTATTTCCTCACACGCAATGTATCTCGGATCAATTCGGAAAGCCGCCTTTGTGCAATCGCCGACGACGAGTTCGATGAACTCTGTAGTTAGATGGGAAGTGAACAGCTGATTTTACGCGTCGTTCGTTAGAGTATTTCAACATCCATTGCTGCTTTTTTGATTTTAGCCGTATTGTTTACATAAATGGAGTGCTGCTTTCAGAGAATGTAATTTTACATTGAAATAAAACTGAAAAAGCTGAAAAGACGTAAAAGAAAAATAAAAAAAAATCCTGAGAAAAATTCCGGTGGAATATGATTCAAAATAAGGAGCTGAATGCACTCTGTCAGTTTGTGGAGGGCTGTCCCTTACACCCAGTATAAAACAAAACTGAACCTAAACGAGTTGAGCTATTACAGTTTTCGAGCTCACTTCGCCCGCCTCTGTATTCAACAATCTCATAGTTGCTAGGGCTGTTCTGGCATTAGTCGACAATGTAACTCCTATTTCTGTACGAAAACATCAAAAAAAACCTAACCTGAACGAACGAGGGGGGTTGTTAAAATTTTCTAGGTCGCTTCGCTCGCTCTAGTATTCATCATTCTCCTGGTTGGCAGCGATATTCTGTATGTCGACAATGTCACTCCTACTTCCGTTTGAAAACATCAAAAACAAAACCTATGCTTAACGGGTTGTTAAAATTTTCGAACTGGCTTCGCTCACTCTAGCATTTATCATTCTCATGGTTGACAGGGATATCCTGTATAAGTTGATAATGTAACTCCTATTTCTATTTGGAAACGTCAAAAAAGTACCTGACGTGAACGAAGCGGGCTGTTAAAATTTTCGAGCTCGCTTCGCTCGCTCTAGCATTAATCATTCTCATGGTTGGCAGGGATATCCTAGCAAAAAGGCGACAACTGTAACTACTATTTTTTATGTTTAAAAATATATAACAAACCCGAACCAGAACAAAGCGGTTGTTAAAATTTTCGAGCTCGCTCCGCTCGCTATTTTCGCCCTAAGTAGTCTGCTGTCCTAATGCCAATTATTTACTTATCAACAAGTGCTGCGACCAATTTGAGAGCATTCTTTAATACCCCCTATGTAAAAGCGGTGTCCCTGAATTCCTTAACTAATGACGAACTTAAGATGTACATAACATCACTTTTTTATTCCCGGAGATTATTCAGCTACCTATATGTATACATATAGTAAACCAAAATTTCACCAGTTATCTATGTGTCCTATGCTCACTGCCATGAACCGGGTACAAATTCAGACTCCGGGTTGCTTCTGAGAACTTTCAAGGAAAAACCCAATAACACTAACCGACCTGAAAATCGAACCCGGAACTTCAAGGTCAGTAGTAGCGCTTGTGACCACTAGACCAAGGTGTACCTTCCTCAAAATATTCCTCGTCATTTGGTGACCCCCCCCCCCCCAAATCTTGGGCTGCGACCGCGCCTGTGACCTAGAGGTTGATGTTGATTGATTCAGGAGCCCGTGCTTCAGAGCAGATCAATTATGATATATTTTTTACTTCCGCCCTACCTGTAGCCAATGCTGCCCTACCTCAAATTCGAGTCTAGCTACAGCCCTGGCTCAGAGATTCCTTGAATGTTTTAGTTATTTCAGTAGATGTACTGTTCGCTGCCAGGCTAGACCCCCTACAATAGCATTTCAATAGCGCAGTGGAAGTTATGATGGTGGGGTCCAGGAGACAAGAAGTGGCTAGCGAAACTAGTCCGCCTTACGCGGAGCAGACAATACAAAGAGAACAGTTACAAATACAACAAAAGAACTTACCTGTGGTAGACGAACACCTGCTCTGGTGCCTACCTGGAGTTATGTATGTAAGTGAGTATATATGTATTGTGTTGTGACGTTATGAGTATTCTCCAGGTTACAAGCCGCAACAATGAGGCTGGAGGCAATCACAGCATTCGGTTTCCAATAGCGTCACTTTGCTTAACCTTCAAACTATTTCAACAAGATATATCCAAAACTCAACCCGTGTTATTTCACCAAATTGGGGTTAGTTACAATCAAAGCAATTGGATCACGACTAATTGTCACAAACGGATCGATTTAAAAGGATTAATTTCAACAAACGCGTCGCGGGGTCCCAATACGGCGACGGACCTTTTCAAGCGCCAAATCAAGAAGCAGTGTCCAGTGTCAAAATCAAACTGACAAGTCAGATGTCATTCTGTTACACGTTTGGAAACGTAGGCGCATAAAGTAACTAATTTATACGGTCCGGAACATGTACATACGTCATCACATCGCAGTCCTAGGAGTTTGACGAAACAGCCGGCACCGCAACTGCTACATCGTCTTGTGTAGCGCTCCAAGTAAAGTAATGCACGGGCATGCATTTCCAGCTGTTAAGGAAATGATTAATGCCAGGTATTCTTGTTGTTTAGATCTGTCACCCTGCTTCACCATCAATAGTGGGTGACTCTTGATTGTGAAAATTACTGTAACTATGGTATACAGAGGCGAACTAGCAGTGGCGGCCGTCGCCCGCCCTTTTCTGCTGATTTAGCAGTATAAAAATGTTAAGTAAAAAAATCATTAAAACGAAAACCATGATGAAAATTTTGAAAAATTTTGCAACCGCTATACAGAAGTTTCAAATCATTATTAGGCTTCAGCAAAATCAAAAACGAGATGAGATGTAAAATTTTCACAGCCATTATCTTGGATTTTCCTTTGGATCTCATTATCGGATTCAGCTCATCAACACCCTCAAAAACCTCGAATACGACACCCACGATGAAAAATTTAACATATTCACAGCTTTACATTGACGTCACTATTGCTTTTGCACCCTCGAAAACCGTGAAAACTATTTTACTCAAGCTCTCTTTATACTTAACAAAAAGTCGCATGGAGTGTGATAGTGCTTTTTCGTTACGCAAACATTTCTACAATTTTACACCTACCGCAAGGTGCGATTAAGGAGTTCGTTCCAAAAACAACATTCAGTTCGTTCGTTTTTCACACTTTACATTTTGTTTTATGTTAGCCATCATAGCTCTAGCAGATACTGCCAGCCGCAGAAGCTTGTAACCCGCCTCTAATATCTGGCGGCTGATTATATGCCTAGTCAGCCATAAGAAAATTATGTTACTAGTGGTGTACACATATGACATTTTCTTTAAGGATGATACCAATATCATCCGTCGGTAGTAAGGACGATACGTGTTATCTTACCTTTTGAGTCTCGGTCAACAAATCATAAGTGGTTGTCCTGAATAAGGAGTGGCGGAACTTCATGTAGCCGCAGAACGCGTACATTGGAAGATCTCTACAATTCGCTGCAAACAAACATTGAATTCACACAAAGTTTTACAAGACTCATTCATTAGTAGGTGGTACTTGGCTTGAAAGGCTTGAAAGCGCCAGGGTAGCCCGCCAAAAAAGAATTATCTTTATACTCGTACGTTGAAAAAAATAACAGTTGTTTTTCAGTTGTTGTTTCCGCGATTGCAGTATAAATGTAAAAATCATCAATACAACCATCTTTAGTTTTTCTAAACATTCTGGAATTCAAATTTAGCAACATTGAGAAAAGAAGTTGCTTGGAATCGACTTATATTTTTGGTGTGAAAAATCGTTCTTCATAACTGCAGCAACGAGCAATGTAACGCACCTAATACATTGTGCTTTTGGGTGCATGCAACGGTAGAAGTTGTGGGTGTAGGTAAATTTGAAACTTGCTTTCGTGAAAAAGAGTAAAGAAGCTTGGAACTTTGTCCTTCAATATCTCCATGGGTACCCAGGTATGGCCCAGTAAACTAAAATCATATTAACTCATCATCATCATTTCAGCAGTAAGACGTCCACTACTGGACATAGGCCTTCCCCAATTTGGGGGGCTTTGCCATTATCGCCACGATTGGCAGACAGGTTGGCAATCGCAATTCTCAGTATGGTAGTAAATGCATAGATAACGTTGCTGCCCATTCTCTAGTACCTTTGTCGCCTTTTGCGACAGCCACGGGAAGAAATAGGGCGGTGCTATTCTTTACCTCCGGTACCATACAGACATCTCCCCGCTAAAGACTTTATTGATAAACTCCTTGTGTCTGAGCTAGTATCCGCATTATTAACTGACTCTCGTCTAGCTCATACATGCGTCTAATGTCTTAGAACAATGTATAATTCTTTATTTAACTGACGTGGTTTTCTGGTCCCCAGGCAGACGCAGTACGGTGGCTTGGGATGAGACAGCGAGGGCGCCGGGTGTACCAACACCAGCGAAGTGTCGTGAGTGAAGTCCCCTCCCTCACACTCTAGCACTCGGATGGAGAACAGCTTTGCCACCGCTGTTAAAAGGTGAGACCAAGTTAAATATTGTATTCATATTCTTTAAGCAAACTGCACATAACAGCCGCAAAATGCCGCACCGAAGGTTTTGTCTGTGCGATTATGGATGAAGTTATCATGACGAATAACTGCAACGCATTTTCATACAAAAAACGGGCTGGTGCGGCCCGTCCTTGGCGGCGCGGCGTTGGTTCAAGAATGACTTGTGCAATACGTGGCGTTGCGGTGTCGGGTGTGGCCGGCCCTAATTTGCGTAAAAATATCGTGGTGTTATTTTATCGTCACTTCTTTTTTCCAGCTAAAGCACTAGGAAGTGGTGAACGGCGGGCTTTTTAGGGTTCCGATGCCAAATGGCAAAAAACGGAACCCTTATAGATTCGTCATGTCTGTCTGTCTGTCTGTCCGTGTATGTCACAGCCATTTTTTTTCCGAAACCATAAGAGCTATGCTGTTGAAACTTGGTAAGTAGATTCGATGTGTTCTGTGAACCGCATTAAGATTTTCACACAAAAATAGAAAAATAAACAATAAATTTTGGGGTTCCTCATACTAAGAACTGAAACTCAACATTTTTTTTTCATCAAATCCTTACGTGTGGGGTATTTATGGATAGGTCTTCAAAAATGATATTGAGGTTTCTAATATCATTTTTTTCTAAACTGTATAGTTTGCGCGAGAGACACTTCCAAAGTGGTAAAATGTGTGTCCCCCCCTGTAACTTTTAAAATAAGAGAATGATAAAACTAAAAAAATATATGATGTACACTGCCATATAAACTTCCAAGGAAAATCGCAATTTACCTTTCATTCAATCAAGTCAAATATAAAAATAAAAAAAATAACATAGGTTTGTACGGAACCCTCGGTGCGCGAGTCCGACTCGCACTTGGCCGGTTTTTTTAGAGACTGTCTTATGTAGTTTTGACGTTCAAAAACTGCTGACTCTCAGCGTAGTTTCAATAAATGACTTTTGATTTTGTTCGCGCGCTGGATTTTCGTCTCTCGGTCTTGAATCGAGCATTGATATTCAACAGAGTGCACCCCAGAGCGTCGTAAAACCGCACTATTTGATTTTCAGCGTTAAGCGTGAAGCGCGTTTAAGATCTTTCTATTTTATTTTATTCAAAAGGAACAACAAACAGCTACAAGATCTTCGCGAAAAAATCCTACAGCGATATTTTACGTCCGTGCGAACGTGTAGTTAAATTCAAAATATATGATTTCACATAAACCTGCACGGTTCCAATCGGTCGTTTCCTATGGAAAAGAGCCGATAAAAAAACTCTACTGTTATGATTTTCAAAATAATTGGCTTTTACCTGCTATTACAATGTTTTCAAATTACGGTGTTTACCGGTTAGGGGCCGTTCAAGTATTACGTAAGCACATTTATTACAAGTTTTTACTCCCCCATCCCCCTTGTCAGCAAAAGTAAGCAAAGCTCTTACCCCCTCCCCCCAAGCTTACGTAAACATTGTTATATGCATTTTTCTTTTAATGTACTCTGTTTGTTTTTATTGATCATGAGCAGCAGTTATAATTCTAGAAAAAAAAAAATAGATTTGTATGTATGATTTGGTGATGTACAGGACTACAACAACTATCGAGGGAAAAAGCTCATGTCACATAGTATGAAAGTATGGGAGAAAGTAATAGAGAAAAGACTGCGAGAGGAGAGTGAGATTACCCTGAATCAGTTTGAGTTTATGCCAGGGCGAGGAACATGGACGGCACTTTTGCGCTCCGGCAATTGTGCGAGAAGTACAGACGTGCACACAAAGACTTGCACATGATGTTCATTGATCTGGAGAAAGCGTATGATAGGGTACCTTGGGATGTGATGTGGTGGGCTCTGAAAGAGAACGGGTTGCCTGGGAAGTATGTAGAGTTAATTGGTGCTATGTACAGTCGGCCAAGAAAGTGGTGTACCACCCTAAGGTTGAATATCGCTTGCAGATTCATAGGTGATAAAGATTAGTTTCGCTTGCAGATCGATCTGACAACTTCTATTGCTGTCTTTATCTGATTATTGATAACGACTATTACTGTTTGTAACGTGACAGCTGTTCTTAGTTTGAACTTGATGGAACCAATGACGTCGTAAAATCAACGGCGGGGGTCTGTAGATTTTGATGACAAAATTGTATCTACAAATTCAGAATTGTAATCAACAAGTTACATAAAATTGTAAAGGCACAAGGCGAATCCACAAACCTACAATTTCTGGAAACTTGTAATTACAATATCAATAAAAAACAAGCTAAAAATAGATTTATCCTTTTATTAAATTTCTACAATCAATTTTAAAATACTTATTACAAACAAAAACATAGCATATATAGTAATATTTAGAAGATATTGAAAATTTTTAAAAATTAGAAACGGGTGTAACCGCCGTTGGCCTCTATAACCTCTAAAAGACGAGACCTCATTGAACCAACAAGCCGTGAGCAAATATCGGTTCCCCGCATTTCCTCCCAAATATAATTACAGTGACTAATAAGAGCTTGTTTGGTTCTTTCATTTTGATGCGACCATCGTTGGACCATAAGGCCCCAAAGATTTTCTATCGGGTTGAGGTCCGGCGATCTTGAGGGCCACTGAATTACCCTTACGTCAGTGTGTGAACGAAACCAGGCTCTTACGATCCTCGCATTATGCATTGAACAATTATCTTGAACAAAATCAAATTGTGGCACTTCGTTCTCCGGGTAAACATTACGGACTGTCGGTAGCATTGCATTCTGAAGCACGTCGATATAATTTACAGCCGTCGCTCGAGGAGGTAGAGAACACAATTCTCCTACACCATCCGCACTCATCCAGCCCCAAATATTTACGGAAATTCGACCTGATTCTCTATTTGGGATTACATGATCATCTTTATTATATCGCCAAAGGTGAAGACGTCCATGCTGACTGGATTTAAACGTTTTTTCATCACAAAACACTGTATTAGACCAATCAAAGTCTAAGTGCTCTCTGGCGAAGTTCAGACGAGCAAGTCTGTGAGCATCCGTCAAATATATTTTCTTGGCGTAATGCCTGTGGTGCAACCCCATGTAATGTAGATGGTTCCTTATTGTTTGGGCACTCACATCGAACATCTCCGCAAAATGTTTTGTGGGCTTAAAACCATTGATTTCATATTCCCGTCTCATGAATTCTCTATCGTTATTGGAGAATGCAGGCCGGCGACCACTTCTTCTGTGATCCAACAAACTTCCCTCCTCTCCTTCACGACGAATCCAAAAGCGGACAGAACGCCTCGATATATTCAAATTCCGGGATATCGCACTGATACTGCTTCCCTCATTAAATTGGGCAATTATTTGTGCTCTTTCAGCAATGGTCAAGTTGGCAGGCATTGAGATGATTTTATATGCAGTTGATTGAAAAATAACACGGAAAATATATCGATTTTTTGCATATATTTGACAAAATGTCAATTGTCAGTTTTCTTTTTCAAATGGAATTCGGTTGTCTATTTAAATAGTTTTTATTACTTTTGTTTGGAAACATCCTTTTCATTTATACTAAAGGTTAAAATGTCATGTACTTATATGTGACATATGACGTATGAATACTAATTACATAGGTTTACGTCATGATAATGTTGTCTCTTTCAGTAATATCTTTTTATAACGAACCTTGTTGTAATTTTCGATGACCGGGAAACTAAATCAAAACTGGTACACCACTTTCTTGGCTGACCGTACAGTCAACTCGTACCTACGTCCGGTCGGCTGCTGGCAATACCGACGAGTTCAATGTGGCTGTAGGCTTGCACTGGGGATCGGCTCTAAGTCCTTACCTCTTCCTGTTGATCATGGACGCTCTGACGTCGGACATGCAGGAGGAGGCACCCTGGTGCATGCTGTTTGCCGATGACATTGTTCTTGTCGGTGAAGATGTGTCTGAGATCCAGAGCAGATTGGAGAAGTGGCAACAGAAGCTGGAGAATGTTGGCTTGAAAATCAACAGAACCAAAACCGAATATATGTTCTGCGATTTCGGCGGTCTCTCCAGCTCTGGAGCCATAGCGCTTGATGGTGTGCTTCTCTCGGTCTGCTCCGACTTTCGGTATCTTGGTTCACTCGTGCAAAGCGATGGCGAAGTAGATCGGACGGTTAAGCACAGAATAAACACTGGATGGATGAAGTGGCGGCAGGTCACAGGAACAATCTGCAACTCCCAAATCCCCCTTAAACTTACGGGGATGATATATAAAACCTGCTGTCTTGTATGGGTTAGAATGTTGGGCCACAAAAGGGATGAATGAAAGGCAATTACATGCAGCTGAGATGAGAATGTTAAAGGGGATGGTTGGTGTTACACGAATGGATACAATAAGAAATGAGGACATAAGATGAAGTCTGCAAGTGGCACCAATAATTGAAAATTTGTGTG
Organism: Aporophyla lueneburgensis; assembly: GCA_932294355.1. Classification (NCBI taxonomy): domain Eukaryota; kingdom Metazoa; phylum Arthropoda; class Insecta; order Lepidoptera; family Noctuidae; genus Aporophyla; species Aporophyla lueneburgensis. The sequence goes on along the minus strand of OW028748.1, from coordinate 21,287,985 downwards.
GGAATCTATTGTCATACGTGATACGGAGGAATGAGAAAAATGTCGTGAGGAAAATATTGAGTATGAATGTCAATGGCTTTAAGATAAAGGGAGACCAAAGAAACGCTGGATGAACTGTGTGAATTATGATATGGATAGAAAGGCGGTGAATACTGAGATGACGACTAATAGAGAGGTGTGGAAGAAAAAGACATGTTGCACCGACCCTAAATAAATTGGAATAAGGGCGGGAGAATGATGAATAGAGCGCGGCAGGTAATTTCCCTACTCGGCTCTAAGCCTAAACGTCTACATTATTTGTGGGAATCCCCGAAAATGCGTTTCATTTTCACACAAAGACAATGTGTCGGTTGCCATAAGTGTAAAAAAGTGAATAACTACTGCTGACGTAATCACCATCTAGACTCCCCCACCCCCCATGTCATCAAAAATAAGCAAATCAAAGACCCCCTCGCCCCCCTATCGTGCTTACGTAATACTTGAACGGCCCTTTAGGACAGTTTAGGCCAACAAGTAACAAGTAACACGTACATAAAATAGAAAATGGTCTACAAATCTACTGTTTACAAGAAATGTATAAGTGACTAATAGAATTTCATTAGTCCTACCTTTAGCAACTTTCCTAGGAGAATCGCTTCGAAGTAAATTCAAAAGCATCCGTCTAGAGAATATTTCTCCGAGCACCGAGCCACATTTTAACAACATCTTCTCAAATGGATTCAAAGAGTCGTATGTTTTCAGGATTATTGCTAAAAATGACGTCATGGTCATGTAAAGCACACAATGTTACTCTTGTTGTTTTTGATAGGGTAGGCATAAGGTTAGGTTCAACTGGTTAGACTGCAAGCTGAATTTTTGGTAAAGGGCTAAGATGATGAGGGTCCTAGTCCTCCATTGGTCGCCATGGCCGAAATACGGTCTGGAGAGTCAAATTAAATTATCTAGCGGAACTCTCCCGACTAAGTACGATGTCAGATTAAAACAAAAAATATATTTATTTGATGACTTTGTTGGTGGGATCATCGACCGCAGTGAGTGTAGTAACTTGAAACATCACTTTAAAAATCCTTTTGTTTTTGTGAATACTAATCGATATCTAAACAAAATTAAAAGAAAACAGATTTTCTTAACTCATACTTGACGTAACAACACTCCCAGAAGTCGTTGACCCCAAAGATATAATACATAAAACTAATATTATAAATGTGAATGTAAGTTTGTTTGTTACGCTTCTACGCGAAACCTACTTAACCGATCATCATGAAACTTTGTTCACATAGGATACTTTTTATGAAAAAAAAAATATTTCTATATTTCAAAAGCTAGTTTTAGAATAAAACCGTATCCAGATATCGATACCCATCATGACTGCAAAGTTTTGCTAGCTAATTTTTTTGACCCTGTATTACTTGCGCTTTTTCCATGAACCTAGAGTACAGACTATAGAGTATCAAGCACCAACTACTAACTATGACCAAAAGTGATATAGAACCAGGGTCGTCGGATAAAGTTAAAGTTTAGTAGAAACGGATGGATGTTTTCGAATAAAATTGAATTTAATTAATAGGAAGTAACAATTCATTCATTGGCCCTGGAATAGGATGCCTGGAGGGATTTGAGGCAGGCCTTTGCTAAGCAATCGGACTCCTTTGCGAATCAGAAATGAAGAGATCCGTAGGAAAACCAAAGTAACCGACATAGCCCGAAGAATTGCCAAACTTAAGTGGCAGTGGGCAGGGTACATTGCTCGAAGAACAGATGGCCGATGGGGTCGGAAGTTTCTGGAGTGGCGACCGCGTACTGGAAGACGGAGCGTTGGAAGGCCTCCCACAAGATGGACCGATGACCTGGTGAAGGCCGCAGGAATGCGTTGGGTGCGAGAAGCACAGAACAGGTCGAAGTGGCGGTGCTTGGGGGAGGCCTATGTCCAGCAGTGGACGTCTTTCGGCTGATATGATCATGATGATGACATCCAGAGGTTTCTTACTAAACTTAAACTATAACCGTCGACCCTGGTTTTTACCCCTTTTGCTGACTACCTAAGTTCTTGCCAAGAATTTACCATCCATAGCCATATCGACCTTCATATCCTGGAATGTGTGGGAGCCAGCCATCACTGCCACTTGAATGGTATCGTTATCTTCACTGGCGACCAGGCTCTCTCGTTTGCTAAATATGCTTAAACTTACCAAGTCGCTGTAAAGACTCTGAAATTTGTTGTTTAGGTATGACCATCACTGCCAGGGTCGCGAGATTTGTTCGAAAGAGTTACCGTAGCCCTGGCATATAGGCAATTGAAGAAACTCGGGTGGGTTTGAGTCAGTAAAAGTCTGACTGACACGCCCTCCCGCTCCGCCCAGAGCGGGAGACGTCATTTGTTGATTACCCACCCGCATAAAAAAGGTATGACCAGCTGGTAGACATATTAGGAGCTCCAGAGACGTGGGGCACCGCACCGTGCATGTATAGAGTTCCTTATCTGTTTGCTTATAAACCATCCTCTAAGGTTGTTCTTAGCTCATTAGTAGTTACTCACGTATATTCGATTGGAGTTGCGAATTCATTAAGAAGGGAACACCTTTTAGAGGGTTTCAGTATAATCAGCCTATAGTATGCCCACTGCTGGGACACAGGCGTCCTCACTGAGAGAGGAAGTAGCCCGTAATTCACCACGAGGTTGGTGCAGGTTGATGGATGTCAGTTGAGGATTGCGGAAGACATATTGGTTCCTGTGGTCCCCGACGTAGGTGTGGAACGGAACACCGGGGTGGTTTTAGTCAGTAAGAGTCTGACAGACCCCTCCGCCCACCTCAGGGCTGAGGACATTCATGAGGATTTCCACCCCGACAACAAAAAAAAAAGAAGGTTGATGGATGTCATACATATATCTTCTATTTTTTGGTTCTGGGCTATGCCGGTTTCCTCACAAGTTTTTCCTTCGCCGTTTTCAGAGCAGTGGTGGTGAAATTAATAGAAATATACACAGTAAAGTGCCGGACTGGGTTCGGACTCACAACCTACAAACTCGTGAGTCAGGTCAATACCACTGGACCATCACTGCTTTCGAGAAACTTGCAGTAACCTTTTATTTCTTTCTTTTGTTTGTGCAGAATAAACAATTTTTCTTTCTTTTCTTTCTTTCTTTCTTTCTAACATAATCAAGCGATCAGCCTCGACAGCCTATACAAGATGGCTGACGAGCAACCTTTTACCATGAATTAAGTACATGTTTCTGAACCACGTGTGATAAAGTTTTTCGTTGGTTATTAATAAAAAAAACTCCATAGATTTTGACTGCGTTAAAAATGAGAAATTTGCGCTAGGGGAGGCTAGGATCAAGTGCTGAATTTATGGTTACAGTTTGTGCATCGATGTCCCAGCTGCCATTCAGGTCCCAGCTGTGCCTGACGACTGCTCTCTGTGAGAGAGAGCATGACGTATAATCCATCCCGCAAACCCAGTACTGATTGGTGGTGGTAAAAATTTAGTTTTTTTTTTTAATTTTGGAACATTCTGATCGCCTAACGATGTTTTACTTTTACGTCACCGTTTTAAGAGCATAATTACAGAAACCTGGCCGCTATGAGGCCGTCGTAAGTCGCCGTCGTCAGCCTCGACTACTTTTTGTAGCAACGTCAGCGCAGGCATTACTAGTCCTGACTTCTTGGCGGCCTCACTGCGAGGAAGAGTGACTATAATCAAGGAGCCTCTCTGCACGAGGGCTATTAGAAAGTTTTGGATCCATCCCGGCATGCCATTACTTGCGCTTTCGATAACCCTGAAAAATATATTGCGATGATGCCAAGAAACTACTCCCAAATTTCTAGAGGAAGTTGTTACTTAAAAAACATCTGTAGATCATGCAGTTTTTTTCTGATTTCTTGCGAACCTTAAATATTTAGCTAATTCGGGAACCTCATGTTCTGCTTTGTATTATCCCTGGACTAGCATACCTACCTATTCACAAGTAATCGACAAGTTCTTGTATCGACAGAGACATATTTCGCCAATCTCATTGGCCTTTCCCTCGACAGCAAACAGTCGGAAGAATTGTGGTCCTCTATTTTAGCTTTTTAGCAGATTTCTTTCAGATTATGAATTTGTAAACAGCATTAACAGGACACCTACAATAACGTTGATTGATGTTCCATTTGGTACTCAAGCGTATCGAATAGTTCTGAATAATTATGCAGGACCACTCACAACAATGGTGGCGGCTAAATTGGATACACAAAGATAAAACTTTTTGACACGAAAAATATGTAATGAAATATTTACTTCTCCAGATCAGCAGGGATCCCCTGCACGTCGAGTAGCTGGCACGCTAGTGCAGCGTGGTACGTGCGGTCGATGCCTGTCAGAGGAACCTTCAAAATCATGTTGGTCTCCAGACAGTTTTTAGCCACATCTGAAAGGCGAGACAAGCTTTGGTTCAATGTACCGCACATCAGTGGTAAAAATTAAACATTAACAGAGCCTTTTATGGTAGTAATAAGTGTGATTCTCTAAGCGAAAATTGACTGACCTACTGCAATATAAGCAACCATCCAAAATATATATGTTACGGACTCTTTGGTTTTTTATACTTTTTCTTTATTGTTTCAAAAAATAGTTTTTTTTTTTGCTTGTCTTATTGTCTGTCATTGAGTTATAATGTACTACGCAGTGTGATTTTCTTTCTATTAATTAAATAATAAATACATTCATTTTCAAGGTAAATATTTCACTTTCGGATAACAGCCCACACCCCCATCTTTTTCAATATATATTTTTTTAATTAGCTTTTGGAAGTCCCACTAAAAATAATGAAAATCCCTTAGTTAATAATATGTGCGCTCAAGTAGCCCGCGAAATTCAATTATTCTTACGTTTTTGTCTGACACTGGTGCCGATTCCCTTATTCACAAACTAAACTAATTTTAAGTTCAGTGCATCTTTTTCTTTCTATTTCATTAAGGAAAGGACAGAAGATAAATTTTAGTTTAGTCCTGTCAAATTAATCAGCGCTTGACGTAAATTGACGAAATTTTAGTAGGCAAGTTTTTAATCACGTCTAAACTTGTATGTAGTAATGACAGCGCTGATTAATTTGACAGGACTAAACTAAAAAATTTCTTTTGTCCTCTTCTTAATGAAATACAAAGAAAAAGATGCACTGAACTTAAATTAGTTTGTGAACAAGGGAATCCGTACCATTGACCTGCAAATTGCAAGATCGTTATGGCTTACCAGACAGGCTGTTGACGCTAGTGACAGCCAAGACAAAGAACATCATCTTTGTTTCTAGCAGGACCAGCAAAAGGCGCCAAGATTTAGAGTCCATGAAATGGGCATCATCAATAACAATCACCGAAAGATAGTTGAGAACCTACGACAATAATGGTTAATGAATTGATGACAACTGAACCTAAAAGAAAATTGTACTAAATAGTCAGCCAACTACAATTAATCGTGTTTTTTCCGGCTTTTTTTTTTGTCCGGCTGAATTTCATCATCATGATCATCATTTCAGCCGAAAAACTACCACTGCTGTACATAGGTCTCCCCCGATTTGGGGGAGGGTTTGCCACAATCGCTACGACATGACACCGTCTGTCGAATGGCAGGTGGGTTGGCGATCGAGTTGGTAAAATGCATAAAGAACGGTGCTGTCTATTCTCTAGTAGTCACTCAATTACAATTAATCTTTTTTTAACATGTGCATTTTGATAAAAATACTAAGTCTGAAATCTTATTTTAACATCGTCAGGCCGAATGTGTCACATTTTTTTTAATGTGCCCATACTCATTGCTTCAAGGCCTTTTGCATTTCAGGCTGGTCTATTATACAACCTGAATATTCGCACTAAAAATGCAAGATTACGAGGTTATGGGGTTATGGGCTGATCTTGAGAAGATGATGAGTATACCTATCTAAGCCGTAGAAGTTTACCTTCATACAAATATCCCTTACGACCACCTTGATCGCAAACTCCGATAGGATATCGCTGGGACATTCGAAATTTGCTGGCAACGGGAATCGGCAGTCGAATATGGTGTTGATGCCATGGATCTGAAGCGGAGACAGTTTCTCCAAATCGATGCTAAGAGGAAAAAATAAATAAGAGAAGGAAATGTCATGTTTTGTTGACGTTTTGTAAAACTGCAAGAGTTTTCGTAATCTTCAATCACAAATACATACTTCTACCAATCGAGATAAGTAGATATTATTCTTGCTGGCCATTTTTATGCTCGCTGAAAAACCCTTGATCACCATAATATTATTATAGACTAGCTGCTGTCAGCGACTTCGCCCCGTGGATTTATCCCACAGGAACAAGCTACCGGGACAAAGCTTTAACTGTTTTACTCGTTTTCAGCTATCTGCCAGTGAAAGTCCCGTCAATAACGGTCCAGTCGTTTCGTAGATTAGCCGGAACAAACTGACAGACAGACAAACATTGTTTTTTTTTTTGTTATAAGTACCGTATAAACTTATGAAAGTATGTATGTACCGTACAATAAAACCTTTTTACTGAATGTATAATCAGAACGCATTTAGTATTAAGCTGTTATTTCGACATTAGATACAAGCAGAGACGTCAATTTTATTTCTTTGTTTAGAAGATGCCGAAGAGTTCTAGCCAGTGCTGACACCAGAGGGGCAATTCTCATTTTTTAAGAACGTTAACAGTCTGGTCTCAGTCTCAATCTGTCAAAAATACCCTCATTTTCCTTAATATTTGGAAAAATTTTGACATTTGATTGCCGCCATGATGAGACTGAAACTACATTTCAACGATTTTATTTATGAGAATTCAAAACACAAAGGCATTTATTCAAACTAGGCTGAGAGTTGCCACTTTTTGATAGTAAAAAATTATATGAGACAGCCCGCCCTTCACCACAGTTGCCGTTCAAACCGAAAGTTACTAACAAAAAACAAAACAGAACACATACATTTCTCTTATTTTATTTTCTTTTTGTTCCCTCGGACTCCGGGAGGTTCCTTGGTAAAAGTACCTCAACATAATTTTCCGAAAGCCATGGTATGACACCTAAAAGAAAATGGAGAATTAACGAAGGGCGTCTTGCTTCTAAAAATAGTCCTGATAAAACCTAAGAGGCCAACCGCAGCGCAGTTTATTTATGTAATTGGTGCAGTCACCAAAAGAGCTGAATAGTTAGGAACCAGGGTCATCGTATATAGTTGACATTTAGTAAGTAAGAAAACGATGGCTATTTTCGAATGGAAATTCATCTACTGCTTCGTTGGTCTAGTGGTAGCAAGCGCTACTGCTAAGCATGAGGTCCTGGGTTCGATTCCCAGATCGGGCAAAGTATTTATTGGGTTTTTCCATCTGGAATTTCTCAGTAGCAGCCTGGAGTCTGGATTTGTGCCCGGTTGATGGCAATAGGCTCGCCCCCTATCACATGGGACTTAAACATAACAGGCGAAATGTGGGTGTACTATAGGTACACCTCTGCCTAACCCTTCGGGGAAACAAGGCGTGATGTTATGTTATGTTATACGTTTATGTTTCATCTACTCGTTGCATGCCACCGAGGAGCTCTTAAATAAACTTGAGCGTTTGCACAATATATATTTGTATTCATTTCATTTCCAACAAATAAATTAAACATACTATTATATCCATCCAACGCCCCTAAATAGGTATTTATTTCTTTTGATGACCGTAAGGTAAATAAATGGTTCGGTTCGTTATCTTAAGGAGTGGAGTAATTGAGTAACACTCATTATGGCAAACGATCGCAATGCCTTTCATTTTGATTTCTGTCACGTTCATTGCGTTTTTTTATGTTTTTGAGCCAACGAATTTTTCAAGTCTATAAAGCAATGGATGTTAAAATTAAATGCATAGCGACCTAATGCCAATTTATAAAAAACACGCATTTACTGTTGCAACGCAACGCAACCCGCAGTTGCTACTACTAACCTTATCTTTTACAGTTAAAATAAGTTTTTTCTTGCGCAAGAAATCCGGAGTCGAAAACAGACATTCATCCACTAAACGCGTCTTCCCAACACTCTTTGGACCCTGAAGTTAAAAAAAATGTGACTGTATTCTGTATCTCGTCTTCAGTAGATAGTGCAGGCGTTCCTTATTTTCGGTTGAATATATACTTTTGGATCGATAATGATATTGTTCCATATCTCAACCAATTCTGTAGTTATTTTTAAGCGAGGTGTAAAGTTCACTCATTCTATAGAAAGGGTTTTGAGTCTGGGGGCAATTGCCAGACTTTGGTATCGGGACGTTGTTTGTAGGTATCGTAGTTGCACGGTAAACTCTACACTATTTTTTTATTCTACTTGCGCGATGTAGGATTTTTCGTTGTGACGTGTAGATGTCGCTACACCTTTGTGAAGGAATTCGTCTAGGGAAGTATACATAACACCGTACTTATTTCTGCCGCCAGACAGCGTCGCCGTGTTCCACATGAAGACTGTCAGCGTCTTTTTCTCGGATGACAACGCCACCAACGGCAGATTTGCCAAAAAAAAACATATAAAAAGTATAAGTTATACTACGCGTACCTACGAACCTCGTTGTAATAAAGATTCATATATGTTTAAGGTACTAACAATAAAAGCTATTCCGTATACATGATCCCGGTATCGGGTAAAACTTTTGTTCTGTTGTTCCAGGGCATTTTGCAGAAATGTCTTGAATTTGCGGATTTCATCGTTCCGGCCCAGTAATGGGTGACGACTACCGGGTGGGCGATCTGGCCACCTGTTTACAACGAACGGAATATATATAACTTGAAACATATTTTGAACAATATTCAACAATTTTCAGACTGCAACACTGTTGGAAAAAGGCTAGAATAACAAAACTGACGAGAAGTAGGTATAACAGGTAAGAAAAACCACTCTACCTATCCCTACGAGAAATTAAGCAAGGATATTGTATTACAAGCAGTTAAATGGGCAAAAAATACTGACCCGTAATAATCAAACTCGTACACTGGTCCTGGCTTAGGTATGCCCTTCATAGGGATCGCCACGAGCTGCCTGAAGTACTCGTGATCAAGTTTACTCCTTAGAAAGGTCTCCTTGTCACAGGTAACCTTATCTTGATAGGTCATCATTAGTCTTGCCGCCTATAAGGACAGACGGGAAATATATCATGAAGACAAGACCAATATATCAAACCGTGACGGTCACTAAAGATTTTTCCATTTTAGATTTTTTTTTAAAGCAAAAAGTAGTTTTTATTTTCAAATCTTCATGGTCGCTTTTGATAAAGATAGGTAATGGTGCAATGTAACGTAATTAGAAGGGCGCTATCGAATGCTATTAAAAACGAAGTGAAAACATAACAAAACCTACTGTGGTTCTTCTCCATATTTATTACTAGCTTTTGCCAGCGGCTTCGCCCGCGTGGATGTTGGAAATTATCCCGCGGGAACATACTACCAGAATGAAAAGTAGCCTATGTCCTTTCTCAGGCTCTAAACTATCTGTGTACCAAATTTCATTTAAATCGGTTCAGTAGTTTTAGCAGGAAAGCGAGACAGACAGACAGACAGACAAACAGAGTTACTTTTGCATTTATAATAAAAAAATATATATATATAAATATATAATATACAACATTATTTTTAGTATATGCGAAACCTGAATATAGTTTGTTCAGAATCAGTAACTGAATCGATTCCAATAATTTTTACACCATGTTATATTTTGTCCCAAAAATATTTAATTACGCTTAAAAGTTAGTATCCGCAATCATCTGTTTGCACACGGGTCACGAGTTCACGACAGGTCATAGCGCGGGCTAGGCGGCGTGTACGCACTGCTGCGGGGCTGCGACGGCGCTCCTCAGTCGCCCGAATGCCATCGATCGATGCATACGTATCGCGAGCGCGCGACCGCCGTGAGCCCTGGCTAAAGTGTTTTGTTTAGATTTTAAAATTATCATGTCTCTCTCGTACTCAAACGTCCGTACACTCGCTGTTTGTGGTGGTGTGGCAGTGCGTCAGTGCTTATGAGAAAGACGGGCCCTTTTTTAACAGTTGCTTCAGTTTGTTTGAGTGAATAGTGATTACGCCAATTATTGTAGATAGTGATGATTAACATTTTTAAACACGCAAAGATAGTCAAGGGTACAAATTTATTATTTGTTTACAGCCTGCTGTGGTTCAGTATTGCGATGTTTAACAATTTTCATCCATTTTGAACTTTAAGTTGTTGACATAAGGTGCAACAAATGGCATTGATTACATTTTACTGCATTTACGAATAAATTACATAATAATATCTACCTACACTTGACCATTACGACAGTCCAAAGCCTGCAAGCGTGATGGAAAATGTTTATCACCAACTAATACATAAACAATCACTGTGGCAAATTATTATCAATGAGTGAGAGTGAGAGCCGCGCGCGCGGCTGGCGTGGTGCCCTCCGGTAGGCTGCATATGTTTTTGCGAGGACAATCAGGTACCGTAACAAGCTTATAACTTTGTGATTATTAATGATACAGTTTTGAAATTTTTTTCATAGATTCTTTACATAAAAATACTAGACCCGTGTTTCGGGTTTCGCATAAACAAAAACTAATGTTGTATAAATATATAAATATATAATATAGTAAATATAGTAAATAATATAGTAATATAGTATATAGTATGGATAATGACCGAAAATTGTACGAAAGTTTAAGCTACCTTATTGACTGCTGGTCCGATAACAGTGTATTCTCTTCGCAGAAGGTGACCGACCACACCACAATAAGTCGTCCCTGAAAGTAATATGTAAGAGAAAAGAAAGTTAACAAATAGAACTGAAACAAGAACGAAAAATAGGTACCAATCAACAAGGTAATTGCGTAAAACGCTAACAATAATACCAGGAATGGCCTTCACTCGACAGTTCAAGAACATTCATTGAGTTAAAATTTAAATTAAAGTTCGTTGAAAAGACGAACTTTTCGAACATCTAGGTAGCTATGAAGCAATGATTTAACAATATCCTTCAAAATTATTCCGGTTGTGATTGATAGTGTTTTTACGCAATTAATGTACAAAATAGCATACTATAACAATAGATAGAGAATAGAAGATGAGAAAGCAGCATCACAGGCTTTGGCAAGTCCTGCCAGGGTCGTGTATTTGTTCGAAAGTTACCGTGGCCCTGGCACAGGCAACTGAAGGAAAACGGGTGGGTTTTAGTCAGTAAAAGACTGACACGCCTTCCCACTCCGCCCAGAGCGGAAAAAGTCATTTGACAATTTCCCACCCAAAAAAAAGGCTTTTGCTAGTCAACAAGCACCTATTATTTAAATCCGTGAACATGCCGCAAACGATCTGCTAAGGTAGCCTTTGAAATTCAAATTTTCTAACGGTTCTTGCAATTTGCAGATCAATTTCAGGTTGTATGTTAATTAAAATATGATTCGCAATCGTAACAAATATTACTTTACAAATTAAAATCATCAATAAAACCCTCTAAGTTCTTTTAATTCTATTGAGTGACTTTTTCATGAAACAGTCTTTCAATGGAAGAAAATTTGGCTTTCACGGGCTACCCTGGGTTTCCCACATAAGTCACAAGGTGGTGCACCAACAATACGATCTTTTTAGCCAGATAAAAAACTAGAATAGGGAATTCCCATATCTTACCAGAAGTAACACCAATCGACACATTGAGAATATTCTCATCAACGATCTTGTCTTTCAGCGTGAAGGCACAGAGCAGGGCGTGTTGCGCCTCATCCTCATGGCTCAGGCCTCGCAGCCCGAAGACGATGAGGATCATCATGTCTTTGTCGAACATCGACACTTTATTTACCAGACCATCGGCTTCTGATGTCACGCTGCCATAATATCAAACAATTATTCAGATGTTGTAGTGACGAAAATTGAAAAGAGTATACTTAGATGGTTCGGTCATGTTGGGAGGATGAATGAAGGATGGCTAACAAAAGGTATTTACAAGGCAGTTGTGATTGGAGACACCGCAAGGGACGCCCTAGGAGAACATAATAATATAGTGACTTTATTGGTGATGTTCTTCAGAAAGGTTAGGTGCATAGTACCTACTCGCAACCGGCGTGCATGTATGACCAGATGCATGAACATAAATGAAGCAAAGGGAGTATGTAATGATGCAGGTGGCATTCTGTAGTTTCTGCCTACTCCCATGGGAAAAGGCGTGAGTTTATGTATGTATTCATTAGTTGACGTAGTTTTCATTCCTAGTACCTAACTATTGTATTTCGTTCTTTTCTTCACATTAGGCCATGTCCAGATGGACGCAAAAATATACCGTAGCGAGATTACATCGTGCACTGAATTTTTAACTCTCTGTATTGAACCGAGCTTTGAAAATCATACAGTATCCCAGCGAGTCGAAAAAACAGGCCATTCGACTTTCAACTGTCGTCGCTAAGCAGCGCGTAGAAAATTTCGCCGCGTTATTATCGCGCTCGTGAGTACGTGGGCTTAGTCTGTCCTATGTAATTAAAATTACTGAATTTCGCGGGCTCCCTTGGTGTATTCTCCCTACCTACTAAAGGAACATAGGTCTACCTTGAAACGAGTTTATAAACGGCATCCACGAGTTCAATAAGCGCATCGTCAGTGATAGTCTTCGTGATAATGTTGAGGAACACCACGACCACCCGGCGCACTTCGGTCAGGAAATCCATGGGTTCGTCATTGTCTACCGCTCGAAGGACGGGCGTGGCCATGAAGCGACGGAGACCAGGAAACAATGAAGTTTGGACTGCAGTGATCACGGCTGGGCGAACTAAAATTAATAGATGGTTTTTGACAAAATAATAATAATAAATGGTAAAAAAATTCGCACTCAGACCACGTAGAACTAATTATGGGAAGAAAATATTTTATACGAAGGAGCGGCACTTGTACGGAAAGTTACCAAAATAATAAACCAATTACAATAAACGTCAGGAAACGCACACCCAATCACGTCAGGGGTCATTCCTAGAGTAAAAATCAGATACTATTGAGAAAAGGAAATAAGACGTAGTACATACATAAACATAATAAAAATTGACAAAAAACAACTTACGCGAATATTTCTTATGTAAATTACCAAAGAAAGGTCCTGCTTCTTGAAATGTGTTAGTACCAGGATGTTTTGACGTTAATTCAGACACTGACACTGAATCGGATACTGCAAATAAGATTAGATTAGACGTAAGATACGACAGTGTTCTAAGCAAACAGGGAGCCATAACGCGCCTAATAGAAAGGCTATTAGGCGCGTAATGGCGCCCTGTTTGCTTAAATGAATCTAGGTTCTGCAGTAGTAGATGTGTATTTCTTTCGCCACAGAATCCTTACGACAGCGGAGGAAATAATGTCGCAGTGCATCCAATATATTTCCTACGTTTACCAAATAGAAAATATTAATTGTCCAAGTAAGTAAGCAAACATAGGTTAAAATCAAGTTGAGACGACATGAGTGGATTAAATATTACCTACAGTTAGCAACATTAAATTATTTGCCAGTGAACCCCAAACTAGACAGTTAGTCTGTATCTTGGGGCTCGGTATACGAATTCCAGAGTGGAGGCTAGAGAGCTGATTTCAGGTACTTATGTGTGGAAAGCGTTTGTGTGGTGTCTGGCATGTGTGTTGTGTGTGTGTATTGGCGTATATTTTTGTGTGTGTACTTTTGATTCAGTGTTCAGGTCAGGATCGTTATATTAATTGCTCTGAGTCCTCGTAGCCAGTATTATGCAACATCACATCGTATACAGTACCATACACTCATCATCACCATCATCAGCCTATATTGTTCCCACTGCTGGGACACTGGCCTCCTCTCGGTGAGAGGGAGTGGTCCACCACGCGGGCCCAGTGCGGGTTCGTAGAAGTCGATGCCGGTTTTCTCACGATGTTTTCCTTCACCGTTTTGAGAGCAGTGGTGATGAAATTATTTACACAAAGTAAAGCGCCTGCCTGGGTTCAAACCCACGACCTACAACTCGTCAGTCGAGGCCGATACCACTGGGCCACCACTGCCCCACTGTGTATCGTAATTTTATTATATAGTACCTTACGTACCGATTCAGAATCCTAGTTGTCTGGGTTTCTTCCCGTTAACAATAGACCTCTATTTATTTATTTTGGCCAACCAACAACTGTATATACTCATACAATATAAAAATGTTTTTCTATTAACTAAGGTTAGTATTACAGTTTATTATAGGTTAGCACCGCATGCCCCATAAAAGTAAGGACTATGATACAAATTTACACTATGCTATAAAATTAAATTACATATAAGGGACTATCTAGCTAGACCCACAAAAGTGTTAACTGTTTTATCTCAGAGTGCGAATCATAGATACTTCGTTTCGTTTGCCACAGTTCTAAGTACGTAGGTAGGTAGTAAGGTAACTTGTACTGTTGCCCTATTCCCATGGCCAGAGCAGAAACTCAGCTTGTAACCTAAAATCCATTTTGATGTTGCATTTAATGAACTTTCGACTTTTACGAAATGACTTACTTTTTGTTTCTGCTAAATATTCTCGTAGTTTTTCCACCCTTTTCCAAGACGCACCAACTCCTAGAACCTGGCGTCAAAAAAACAAAACTAAATTAAGTATCTACCTACTTAAGTTTGAGTAAATAAGTACCTAAGTGACCATCCCTTTGTCCGGCATTTTTGCGTGGATATCAGATTTTCCCATGGGTACAAAACTTTGGAGTTTGTTTTTTTAAGTAAGTAGTTAGATTTCATTCGCTATAGGTACTATTTCATCAAAATCGGTTCGGCGGCGGCAGTTTGACTGAGAAATACACTATGACCTTTTATACTCTTTCTATTTCGCCCGTAATATCCCACTGCTTGGCAAAGGCACCTTGCCTTTTTCAAAAAACACGTCTGTCCATGGCCATTGCGGGCCAGTTCTTTCAGTAGGAGTCAAGTTCGTTCTTCCATCTTGTTGGTCTGCCGCGATGGCATCTAACATGTACCTAATAGGAGCCAACCAGTTGTTACTCTAGGCCACACCTCATCTGATAGGCGGCAAACATGTCGGGTCAAATTTGCATTGGTAGTCTTCCGGGTAGGTAGGTAATATCCGTGATTTTGGTCAAAAGTCGAACGAAGGATACTGCTTTCTATTATAGCTTGCCTTTAGAATACCTACGGCAATTACATAATCAGCTTACAATGTTCCCACAGTTGGAACATAAACCTACACACTGACTGAGAACACTGATTCTCGGTGAGAGTGAGTGTAATCTAGCACCCGGGTCCAGTGTATCTTCGAATGTTTGGTTCTAGGACATGATGACACGGTTTACTCAAGATGTTTTCTTTCACCGGTTTGAGAGCAGTGGTGATGAAATAATGAATACAACGTACAGTGCCAGTCTGGCCTCCACGGCCGTTACCGCTGGGCCGCCGCCACTGCTCCTCCTACGGCTATCATAAATGTTTCTTTGATAGTCTAGTTATAGGTACCTTAGTATGCCTCCCATCGCCGCAGGGCTGCGTCCAATACTCAGCCTCATTGACATACATCCAAGCACTGGCTGCTGTGAGCACATCTCCAGACTTGGACATATACTGGGCCATCTTCACGTCCCACACTGGCTGACCGATGATGACGTAGCTCGAGGAACTTGACTGGATCAACTTCTCGTCGCCGATGATCGAAAAATGGGACATGCCGGCGGAAATTGCTACTTTTACTGTTTTAAGAAAAATATTTGGCTTATTATTTTGCTTTCGCACAGGGATACACCTAGTACACCTACCTAACCGACATGGTTCTCTATTGTGTGACCGAAGTTTTTTATCCATAATCTAAAGAGACATATTTTTTTTTGTCCTAATCATCATTTGTCCGAATGATAACTTGCCCGAACTAAATATCACATAATATCACATGCCATAAAATTGAAATCCCTAAATACAAAATGCCCTAAATCCGTTTGTCATAAATATTACAATCAATAATATACAAAAGACTTAAAACTGTTTTCAATAAAAGTTATAAGTCCTAAATTCAAATTATTTCATTTTTATTTATCCTAATTATATTTTAAAAACAAAGTAGTACAAAGTTCATTAAGAACTTCATTATTTTACCAAAACCAACGTATACAATACATAAATAGTAAAGATGCAAAAGCATTATGGCTTTTGTCAAGGCCTGGTATGGCGCTTCATGTATTATCATACCACTCAATAAAACAGTTGATTTTGAACATGTGGTTTTATTTCCCTCTAAGAAGCATGCAAACAAGCATACACCACGCATGCAGCATGCATGCAAGCAAGCAAGCATCTAACATGCATGCAAGCAAGCAGCATGCATGCAAGCAAGCAGCATGAATGCAAGCAAGCAGCATGCAATCGAGCATGCATGCATGTACGCAAGCAACATGCATTCGAGCATGCAAGCAAGCATGCAGCATGCAAGCCAGCATACATCATGCAGCAGGCATGGTTTCTGTCAATGCTCCGGCGCTGCGGGGCTCCGGCGGTTCCGCGCGAGCTTATCGTCGCAGATGGTCTAACGATCACCACCGCAGCTTCGTCTCTTTGTACTTTGCTTTGTGTGTAGCCTCAGCTGCGGCGGCGAGCGTTACAACCACCTGCTCTTCAGCTCGCGGGCCGCCTTGCCCCTCCGCGCCTACGCTATTCTAAATTACACTCTAGGGGTAGGGCAGACAAGACTACGTGGAGTCGGATTTACAGCGATTCGTTTCTGTCACTAAAACCTAACTTGTAGCATTTTTTTTTTATTACCAACAATTTTACTATAAAGGTACATTCGGAATTATACACTTTATATAATACAATACTTAGGACATGTGACTTTATAACATGCAAAATTAGGAGATTTAATGATTATGGTATTTGATATTATGTCAGAATAGTTTTATATGTAAAGATAATTATGTAAAACAAAATTTAGATATTTTGAACATTATGGTTACTGACGTTTATAGCTAACGTGTTAGGGATAATGATTTTCGGACAAACAATTTTAGGAGAAGAAAGGGAGTACCAACCGACATACATTAAGAATGGACGCCATACGTTAGTGCTGAAAACTATGCTGGGCCAGCAGGCCGTTATTATAATGTCTAGAAATAGTTTTTATAGAAACTTTTGCTAAACTTTTCAAATAAGTTTCCTATCAGTTGTATTTGTTTTCTTCTGCCCGCGACTTCGCCCGCGACAATTTTCTTGACTTTCTTGATTCGTGACTTTTTTCTTTTTGCTCGGCTCCTAAGAGTCCTAGCGTGATGGTATATAGCCTATAGTCTTCCTCGATTTATATATACTATCGTGAACTTTTTTGAACTTTTTAGAGGAACAATTCCGTCATACATGATTGTTGGGTAACTTTAACCGTTTACGCAGCACACGCAACGGAAGCTCTGAAAATTAATAAATTTCCCCGTTTCTGCAACATTTTTCATTGATTTTTCGCTCCTATTGGTTGCAGCGTGAAGTAATACAGGCTATAGTGAAGATAGGCAAATAGGAGAAAGAAAGGTAGGGACCACCCTGGGTACAAAGCCTTACAAAGGTCCACCTTAATAAGAGAGAGAAAACTTAGATTTCACATCTTCATAATCATTATTGTCTTGAAAACTCTGGGGCTCAAAAATAGTTCGGATAATGTTGCGAATATGCGATCAAGATGCTAATAACCTACTTTTATTACTTTTGGACCACTTCTACGATCTACCCATTACGTAGGCCTAAATAAGTTTTTAACTAACCCTTAAGAACCACTCCGACATCAGTGGTAAAAGTCCCGTAGTTCTTCTGTATAATAAGTCCGCAGTCAATCGCATTGTGCACCACATCTTGCATGGAGAGTTTGGCAGTTTTCTTCCACATGGATAAGAAGGCGTCGCCGGAGAACTTGAGCACGTCACCGTTGTGAGTCAGTATCTCCTGGACCATGGCCCCGATGTAGGAGTTCAGTACTTTAGTAAGTCTCGATGGTCCCCCACGGCCAAAAGTTGAGTATTTTTCACAAAGATCAGTAAAACCTTTAAGCAATGGATTTTTTAAAGTTTCCGTCAGGTTATTTATTGCCTTGAAAACCTAGCCGAAATAAATCACAGTATACAAGGGATAACACAATCAACGCAAGTTCTGAAAGTAGTTTGTTCATAATTGACTACTGAATCGATTTGATTTGAATGTAACTTTTAGTATGGGTATTTTTGACAAAAATTAGGTATGTATTTAGCCCTACCTTCCACCAGTTCAGCAAGAGAAAATTAAAACGAATTTCAAGGCAATAAGAATCGTGGAGGCGATCAGCGGCGGCGACCTCTCGCGTCCGGCCCTGGTGCGAGCCATGGTACGGAGCGAGAGGGAATGGAAAGCCGTCACCTCCTTCTGCGAAGCAGTAATGCTCGCGAAGGAGGAGGCGGGGCGCGTGAGGGAGTGGCAGTCTCTGCGCCCTCACGTCCCTAGCCGCCGCAGGAGGAGACGCCCCGGGCGTCGGGAGTCAATAGCGGACTCCCGGCCACCGTAGGCGCGAGCTTGCGGGTGGCGAGCAATGGGTAGCTCGCCGCCCGGTAAGGACCAAGCTCGGGTCGACGGCGCGCAGTGTTCCACGCGCGCCTCAAAGAGATGTCAGCAGCAGTGTAGGGGTCTACTAGGACCGATGCCTGCCGGGGTCGCGTGATTGTTCGAAAGAGATACCGTGACCCTGGCACATGGGCAACTGATGGAACACGGGTGGGTTTTAGTCAGTAAAAGTCTGACACGCCCTCCCGCTCCGCCCAGAGCGGGAGAAGTCATTTGATGATTTACCATCCTGAAAAAAAAAAAAAAAAAAAGGCAATAAGAATCAATTTGAAATGCATTAAAGTAATGCAAGGGTCGACACAAGTTTGTTTTGAATAAATTAATTTTTGGTAATTGTGTTATGCGTTTAAAATAGTTTAAACATAAACTATAATTGGAGTGTATAAGGTCTTGCGTTAATTATGTTACCTATATGTTGTATAGGTAGCACACAAATTTCGTCATTTACTGTTATCAACCGGGCACAAATTTATCCTCAGCGGGGCGACCATGGCCTCTGTGATAGGCTTGAGTTTTTTATCACAGTTTTTACTCCGAAATTGTGATAGGATTGTGTGACGCAAGCCTTTTACAGTAGGCTGTGCTCTCCCTGCAAGACGGTACAGATATATTTTTGAATGATCTAGGGGTCGAACACAGGACTTGTACACATCAGACACCCTTGACCACATGTAAGCTGATTTTTTTAGACCAAAGAGGGAAGTGGCAGCCCATTTTTTTAGATAGAAGATACCTAGACGAATGTACTTTATAGATCTACCAAAATTCAAAAATGCACCTATACAATAACCGTGGGGCACCCAGACGGTTTACGGCTCCTACAAACAGGCACAACGCGACTCTAGTAGAACAATAACTTCTGTGAATACTTTTTAGAAATTATAATTCTTCAAAAGTCGTGTCACGCTGTCACGTTGCACCTGTCTGAACGAGCCATTAGTTTAATAAACTTTCTCTCACGAACTGTTTCGATGTTCAGAAGGTAATACTTTGACTAACGATAGCTCATGGTGGTCAAAAATTTATCACCAGAAAAATACACACCAGAAACATCACAAAACATGAGCGCAGTCTCGTAGCTCCGTATTGAATAATCGCTGTGCTGGTAGATGATCTCGTCAGGAACCATCGACGCTATGATGCCCATTCGAGCCGCATCGCTCATCGAGTAACTGTCTTTGCTATTCACTCTGAGGAACATATTTTAATAACATCAATTAGCTAGGTAACCTACCCATTATAACTAATTAGCTTTTACCCACGGCTTCCTGAGTGGATGACAGAAACTGTACCACGGAACCTTATACACTAACTAAACTTATAAGTATCTATCTTTGTATTCTTCTGTACGTGTGTAAGCCACTGAACTCCTCTCGTCGTCAGTACCCCCTGCACATGACACGGGAATTTGTTACATTTTAGTTTATATTATTACCTACATACCTATCAAACTATAGGGAGTTTCATACCTAGGTTGTTTCGCGAAGCTCTGTTTTCTTCTGCGTTCTCTTGGACTCTCTATCTCGTGCGGTATCAATTGAGCGGAATGCCGGTGGTGAATCCGCTTCATAGCCATCAGATATTCATCGTAATTTGTTCCACTAATTCTGTTTTGAAGAGTTTTACGTGCAGCCAACTTTGCCTTTCCATAGTTCATGCCTAAAGAGAAAGCCAACAAAATAAGTGGGTATCAATTCGAGTAGGCAAAATATATTTTGTTAATGTCCTCGGTAAATGAGTCTTAGTTCTGTACGTACTTTCCCACGATTTTTCTCTGTTCATCTTGAAAAGATGTATGTGTATGTTCTTAATATTTCTCCTACTTATGTTATACCTAAGTGAAAATTACTAGGAGCGGAAACCTCAATGGGCTGAGCTAAGAAAATGCAAAAATCTAAAATATGTACTGACAATCTAAAAATACACAGAGTACTTTTTTATTTTTCTGACAAACATAGAGTACATTTGGTATATTATTTTCTACCATGGAAATAGAGGTCCTTTTTTATTTTTTTGTGTCAAATGAGTAGGTAAATAACTTGGTAAATAACCATTGAAGTCTAGGTCCTACCTCCTTGCTGATGATTGAGGACGTAGGCTGAACTACAATATCATCGTTATTGGAACGAAGATCTTTGACGCAGCTTGCAGTAGGAGTAAAATGATAGAAATCGTCAAGTAACGATATAGACGTTATGTCCGCTCCGTGCCACTTATTATATAGGAATGTATAATAGAAATAGACTGAGATAGTTTTCTTGGTTTTCAATGGTGCTAAAGCTGATAGTGAGATAAAAATGAAAACCCAACATGGCGGCTACGAAAATTTTAAAAGTCTTCAACAACAACCAACACTGTATTTTTTTTTGTAATGGCTTCAGATTGAACGCTTACCACTTTAGATAATCCACATACAATAAAAACGCTCGCGTGTTTCTTTACGCGTTTTATAAACCGCTAGATATAATGCGCAGTGCAAGTTAACTGGAACCTAACCACAGATCTAACCTAACCTACACCTGTATCATTACAGGCGAAAAACGTCTACTGCTTGACATATGCCTTTACACCTGTATAACCTGTAGATAATTGTTCGATTTCTGTAGTTTGATCAGATTTCATTTACCAAATCATCATCCGCATCACGCTGCTGGTAACCGGCGCTCGGCGCCTGTGGTTGCAATTGTGTGATGTTGGTTGTCGACATTGCTGGTCGGCACAATCAGCACCCTAATTTCGTAAAACAACATCATTATGTGAATAATTTTGAATGATATTGCTAATCCATTGCTTCATAAGTTTGAAAAAATTAGTCTGCTGATCAGACAATGGTACCGATTCCCTTATTCACAAACTAAACTAAATTTAAGTTCAGTGCATCTTTTTCTTTCTATTTCATTAAGGAAAGGACAGAAGATAAATTTTAGTTTAGTCTTGTCAAATTAATCAGCGCTTGACGTAATTTGACGTAATTTTAGTAGGCAAGATTTTAATCACGTCTAAACTTGTATGGAGTAGTGACAGGCGCTGATTAATTTGACAGGACTAAACCAAAAATTTTCTTTTGTCCTCTTCTTAATGAAATACAAAGAAAAAGATGCACTGAACTTAAATTTAGTTTAGTTTGTGAACAAGGGAATCGGTACCACTATGTTATTAAACTATCAAAACAAAAATGTCCGTTTATACCGCGCGGCCAACTCCTAAAATTTGATGCAATTTTGCCAGGAATTAGTTGTAATTTGTTACAATACACAAATACTATACTCTTTACCTGAATTTGTTACAAAAAAAAAACTAAGACGCTACGGCCAAAAACAGTTGGCCGCTAGAAACGCCACTTGCCGTAGTCATCGCCTGTTACAAAAATAAAAAGCATCGAAACGTAAATATACAAAAAGTTATGCTATATTTAGTTTACAGGCAAAGTATAGGCACAGTATAGATATACTACACAGTATTTTGACTCGGCCTTATCCTAGAAATAATTACCTACAGCACGTGCGGTACGTAAACAAGCGATAGACGCGGGAGGGCTGCCCGCATCAAGTATTTTAACTTCATCTACCTACTTGCGTTTCTTTGATTGTAAATATTATATTTTTATTTAAAAAATCAAATGTTTGGACCGTTTTTAATTAAAAGTGACAAGGGTGGAAGATGTAAATTATGTCAACTTTTATTGATTTTTAATTACGATATGATCTTTGCTGGGCCGATTCAAATCCTGCGATCTAGATCGTCTATCGATTCAATGATTTTCGATCCAAAGGATCGATTGAAATCAAAAGATTGGGTACCCCAGGCTAGAAAACTACCTGCTACTACTACGAGCGTAGGTAGGTCACTCGTGTGTCACTTTTTTCACCCTATCCACTTACTTATTCAATAATCCAGGTATTTTACTTGGTGGAAAAGTATTAAAAAAATAAACAAATTTCGTACTAGTAGGTATGTACCTATATAAAAAATCTAGTCTTTCCTTTCGGAGTTTTCAAGTAATTTAAAAAAATAATACTACCATGGTAATCATCTTGCACTGATTATGATCAAATATTCATAAATCACACGCTAACAGCTTACAAACAAAACCATCAATCACACCGCCCGCCATCCGTTTGTCAAAGCGGTGCGTACGCGACTGCGAATGTACTCGGAGTCTGGTATACTTCGAGTACTCGAGGCGCGTAGGTCTGACTTGCGTTCCGAGCGTTTGTATGAAGATAGACTACTGTATAGATATAATTACCGTTTTATAGGTACGTATCTCACCATAAATATCCAATTAATAGAGCCAATGTGTATGGACAATTAGTTGCTAATTTGTTGCAGCAATAAACAAGAAATATATGAAATGAAATGAATTGCACCGATCCCAGCGTGGTTTGACCAAACTCGATTAATCGAATTGGATATCTATGAATCGAATGAACCCCAAGATTTGCACTAGCCTTTGAAGCCTCATGTTGCATGGTGCTACATAGGCTATCGCATATCAAGAAGTAGACCGGGGGGCGCTGTAATGGTAGGGAAGACGTGCCCATAGGATAGGAAAGGATTACGAGCCTACCGACTATGCAGCCTTAAGTAGGTATTGGACTAGTGGAGAGAAGGGTGATATTTGTCTATAGGAGGGCATCTTTTCACGTCGTCGCCGGCATGTTGATCCAGGTCGAGCTTTACCGATGCATGTTTTCGTGGGGTTAACCGTTTGCTGGCTCTTTTCTGTGTCAAGGGTTCGCTATGTTCCGTGTTGTTGTTTTCTTGGTCGTCTTCTGCGTTCTCGCTGCTATCAATTACTGGTTTTTTGTAGATATCACTAGCCGCTTTCTTGATCTTATTTCTATCTCCAGCCGTGTCCCTTCAAAACTGGAGTTCCTTGTCGAAGTATTTCATGTCCTGTTTTAGGTTGTCATTCCATGTGTAAATAGGTCATCCGACCTTCTTAGGTTTGGTCCTGTACTGCATTGCTGCTTGTAACAGGTGTGGTTCAGAGCGTCTGAAAATGTGTGCCAGGTAGCAAATCCTGTGGTTGTCTTAACGAAACGAAAATAAAAATTCTAATTAGAGACCCCCTCTCCAATTAGAATTTTCATCCTTGTTTCGTTTATTCGGAGGCTTACATTATTTAGCGAGGTTTTAATTGGGTATTGGATGCATTCTAGTCCTTCTAGCTCAACAAAGGGAGTGAAATGTTGCAGTCCCAATTGATGATTTACATTATTTCCTTTACCGTCGGTCTATCACATTGTGCTTCGGTGATAACGAATAGGTTTTGTTAGTTACGTAAAAGTACGCTCTGCCTATTTTTTTACTGATTTTTAACCTTTTGGAGTATTTTCTGGCATTTTCTTGTTCGCGATTGTGCCTATTGGGTTATCCAGTTGCCAGCTTTGGCTTTTGTAGGTTAGCGAGGGCTATTCGATGGCCCCTTGAGTAAATTGGCTGAAGACTCGAGAGTTTCCTGGGCAGCAGCGGCTTTTAATACCTCCGTTTTGTTGTTCCATGTTATTTCGGTGTTTTCATTCGTTGGGGACTGGGGTGATACCTATATTTGCTAGTTGTTTTTTTTTATTTTTTTATTTGCGATCTTGATATTTTATTTTGATATGTTTTCGATTGCGAGCGGTATAGTTGCATTGTTTATGATTGAAATACTTAGCATCCATTGTTGTTTCCTTCGTTCCTTTTTGTTGCTTTTGTGTTTGGTTTTTTTTTCGTTTTTGTTTACAATTCTGTTTGATCTTATAGTCCCGTCTCGTCATCGTGGACGAGTTTTTCTGTTGCCTGGGGCATGATGATATAGTCCAATTGCGATTTTTGAGTGCCTTTTGACCATGTTATTCTAATGGATGATCAATCTTTTGTTGTTTCTCTTTGAAGTTTTTCTCTGTAGGCTTTATCCATTAATAGTTCGCCGTTGGAGTTGGGAAATTCATGCTGAAGGTTTTATTGGATCCTTTGCGTTTTCTTTTGGTTAGAGTATCTTGTCGACCAATATGGACGTCGAAGTTTCCGAGTATTATTAGCGTACTTTTTGTCTAGTCAAGTTTAATAAGACTGTGAAAGGTCTGGTTGCTTTCGGGGAACAACTGTTGAAGTAGGAGTTGAATAAGTGCAGAGGAATTAGTTAGTCTTTTCCCATGCCAATAGTTGACCTAGTATTACCAGGGGCGTAGCTACCGCCGTATCTGCTGTATAAATTATACGGCGCCCCCGGGCCAGGGGGGCCCCCGACCTGCATAAGCAAAAATTAATAAAACTTCCCAATTTTTTCCAAAAGTCACTTAAACCTAAAATTTTTTTCCGCGTAAAGCGTGCGTTCTAAAGTTAGCAACACCCTAAATCGGTTATCGTAGGCTGCGGGATTTCCCCATTTATAGTCTTTTTCACATAGGATGGGTACCTACAGTGACACTTAGTCACGTGACTTAAATAGTGAGGTCTCTGCGTAATGAATTCGATTATTAGCAAAAATCGAGAAGGTTTGCAATTGAACATTAATCTATTTTTTAAATAAATGTGGTTAGTTATAAATAATTTCTAATAAAGATTATGGATGTAAAAAGAAAAACACTCATAAAAATCATTTTAATCTAATTCGTTGTCAGATTGCATTGGCAAAGATGAACAGTCATCCGAATCACCTAAGTCAATAATAAACTCATCTCCGCTCTAGTAAAGTCGTCCTGCTCAGATAACAAAATTTGACAATTTAACAACATTCAGTTTAAACAACTTGCACATTAAGAAACACACGGAAAGCATTCGAAGCAGACGCACTCGTAAAATAGCCGACCTGATTTATCGATTATGGTGCGTCAATCTCTATTACGGCGGCTCATTTCTCGCATCAAACGCTTAGCTTAAATTATATTTTTGATTTCTCTTTTTTAAAAATGCAACACACTTGGTAAAATAACTTATTAAAAGTGTACTTATAACAGTAGAATTATGTAGGTATTACCTCCAGTTTGCCGACAAAAAGGCAAGGAGAGTTATTTACTTTAAATTGTTTATAAAAGTTTTAGGAAAAGTGACAGACACATAATTATGATGAATAAATATTTCTTTTAATTTTATGCAAACATTTTTTTTTTCCTTTTTTGAGAAATCGTTACTTCCTTCCTAAAGGCCCCCAAAAAATTTTTATACGGGGCCCCGCCAAGGCACGCTACGCCACTGAGTATTACTAACTGTAACTAATTCACTTGTACTGTTAACTAATTCAATTTGGGAATACGTTCTTAATAAAATTGCAAGATCCTGGTGCGTGTTACCTACAGGTCCGGAGAGATGCCAATCGTGGTATGTGGAGCTGAATCCCTGTTTCTTGTAGGTTGGCTTGAATTCCTGTACGTGGCAGTTCAGCGTCAATTATTTTTTTTTAGCTGGTTTTTCTGTGCTAGTTTACTTAATTGGGTAGACTTCGGCTTTCTCATTATTGCGTATCCCGTGTCGTCCGCGATTACGTTTGATACCGGTGTAAGTAGTGTTTGTTCTTATTGTCCACACGGTGTGAATGATTTAACTAATTGGGGGTTGCTCGTTTGAGTTTTTTGCTCTTCTCATGTGTTGTGCCTGTTGCCTAATGTTTTGGTATGACGTAGTGCTTTCATTCTAGTTGAACCTTGCGTTAGGTTATTCCGGTTGTTGTTGTATTGTTTATCGTTTGTCAGGACCCAGTTGTCATAGTGCTGGTTCATGAACAGTACGTGTTTGTTAGCGGGAGCTTGTTCGCTAGTAGGTGAATGCACCTGTGTGTTTCTGTTTTGCATATGTACATGCACACTTACGAGGTAGAATTCGGACGCGGAGATTATGATATATTCGTCACCCCAGATTTCTTCATTATATTGCGCAGCTTTGTATTCTGTTATCCTTTATTCCTAGGAAAGAATGTTTTTGGGGAAAAATTCCTGTATATTATTTAAAAGTGCCAATTATAACCATTATAAACGCTTTGTCTGTGTGACCACTAAAGACACGTGCAAGTTGGGGGCTAAAGCACACTTGTAGTACCGATGCCTGCCGGGGTCGCGTGATTGTTCGAAAGAGATACCGTGACCCCGGCACATGGGCAACTGATGGAACACGGGTGGGTTTTAGTCAGTAAAAGTCTGACACGCCCTCCCGCTCCGCCCAGAGCGGGAGAAGTCATTTGATGATTTCCCATCCTGAAAAAAAGCACACTTGTAGTGAGCCAATTTATGGGATGACCTTTTTTTTTTGGTTTCTTTTGTTTATCTGTATAGCAGAATGTGCATTTAATTTGAAACAGAGAGAGTCTGGATTGGGTACCCTTTTTTTTATTAAACTGCAGCCCATGTGTTCATTTGGAGTGATGGCTGTGGCCTCTTAGCAAGCTTTTAGGAATTTTAAAAATTCATTACTGTATTACAATCATAGGATCTTTTGGTGCGGCATCTTAATCGGTATCGTATTTTGTTCTAGAATTATAGCGTGAATAGGCTTATTCAGCCTATTGTAGTTAGTGTGAACACAATCATTCACACAACGCTTCCTGGTGTGATGACGATGTTAGGTCCCCAAGAGCGGCAAAACAAAGCCGCGGTCATGCGCCGTTTAGTAAACAAATCCCTGAAATGTTAGGAACGGGCTCACCGGGTTCGGTAGGGGTCAGCTGGCAGGCAGGCTCTGCTGAGAGCTGGGCGCACGAATGACACATTTGCTTCCTTGTTTTATACAATGTGTAACTGAATGTACGCAAGTCCACTTATTGAGCCTCAAATTGGACTCAAATTTAAATGCACAAAACAATGCTAGTGTTCACACGATTTTCTTTACTCAGTACTCTAATGAACTCAAAACTCTAATTCGGGTGTATGAGGTCTTGCGTTAATTATGTTACACGTTGTATTATGCCACCCGATTTTAAATTACGACACAGAAGCGCGCACACACAATAAAACGGTTTGATTTCGAACTCAGGCGGGTCGGACCACATCTGTTGCGCGCGCGCAGACACGTCCGGCTGTGTCGATAGCTCACCTTGAACCAGCAATAAACAAGAAATATACTAGAAAAAGGGTTCAATAATTTTTTTACAGTCGATTTTAGTTGGCCGTTCGGACGGCAATATGCCTAAAATACAATGGCGTTTATTTCATTATTAATAGTAGGTTCAAGCTTAGTTCTAGTACTAATCAACAGGTATCGTAACCTAGTTTGGATAAATGTGGCTAATATAACTACAGGCTTTATATTTTAGGAGATATTCACTAAAATATAGTAGTATGAAACTGTATTAGAGTGACCATAAATTTTCATAATAAAGTGAGACTGAGTCGCCATTATTGGAATGTTAGGTAGTCATATCTTAATTTTTTAGGGTGAAACTCTTTAGATATTCTATAGCATACTTTATTAAAGTCAAATTCACAAATCGATTAAAATTTCTTTATTCAAAACCAGCATACAGGCTAAACTCAAGTAATTTAAGTCAACAAAATAATTATATTTTTTTATAATAGTTACCATAACATTTATAAATTAACTGAAACTAATATAAGACACAGAATGTAGACACATTTTCTTACACGTACTTATTTCAATTTTCAAATAATTTTAGAATTATATAGTAACTAATTTTATTTACGCCACATTTATCCAAACAAGGTTACGTTACTTGTCAATTAGTACTTGTTCGACGGCAGGCCAAGGCCTCACCATAGGTTTTAATGAAGTACGTGGAAGCGTGATGATGGGCCTTGGGACAAGAGTGGCGAAGCGAACTGTCCGCCGTGCGCGGAGCTGATTAATACAATATTCAAAAGACTCACCTGGTTGAGAAGAACACTGGCTCTGGAGCCTACCTGGATTTATGTATGTAAATGAGTGTATATTGTATTGTGTAGTAACGCTGTCAGTATTCCAGGATACAAGGCCGCTCCAAGACGCAAGATTTTCTCTGCACGCGGTCTCCAATTGCTCACTATAACCTCAAACTATTTCAAACAAAAAACATATCCAAACTAAACCCGTATTATTTCGTCAAAAGGGGGTGGTTACACACAAAACAATTGGGTCACGACAAATTGTCCACAAAACGACCGGTTCAAAGGGATTAATTTACAACAGGTCGCGAGGTCCAAACGGCGACGATCCTCCTTTTTTCAAAGACCAAACCAAAGTCAAAATCAAACTGACAAGTGACAGATGTCACTCCGTTCGTACGCTCCGTTAGGCGCACAGATTAAACAAGTCACACGGGACGGAACAGTACTAGAACTAAGCTTGAACCTACTTTTAATAAAGAATTAAACTCCATTGTAATTTAGGCATATTGCCGTCTCTCCGCCGAAAATACTGTGTAGGTTACCCTAGCAAGAAAGTGTCTCCTAGAGTTATATGAGTAGAACGTATAATGTGTGCCTTATCTGCTGTAAATGTGCCCCCAAATAAAAAATGTGCGCCCCCTGTCGTTTTGGAAAAAAACGGAAAAGACTATTCTTGCTGGGGTAACGTTTTTCTAGCAGGAAAATTCTAAACGAATGATCGGAGAGAGAAAAATTGTGCATGGCCAGAGAGCTTATATGTGTGCCAAAATGTGCCCCCGAAAATAAAATCTGTGCCCCTTCAGGTTTTCGAGATATTGCATTTCCTGCTGGAGTAATGTTTTGATGAATCGTATATCTCTAAAACCATTGCATGTGCCCCTGTAGAATAAACATACACGAGTACCTCTTAATGTGTGCCCCTTAGTGCCCTAATTAGATTCAAGAAAATATTTATTTTTGGGGGCACATTTTGGCACACATATAAGCTCTCTGGCCATGCACAATTTTTCTCTCTCCGATCATTCGTTTAGAATTTTCCTGCTAGAAAAACGTTACCCCAGCAAGAATCGTCTTTTCCGTTTTTTCCCAAAACGACAGGGGGCACACATTTTTTATTTGAGGACACATTTACAGCAGATAAGGCACACATTATACGTTCTACTCATATAACTCTAGGAGACACTTTCTTGCTAGGGTAACGTACCTACACGAAAATACTGAACCTTTTTCTAGTATTTTTCTTGTTTATTTGCTGCAACAAATTATCAACTAATTGTCCATACACATTAGCTCTATTAATTGGATATTTATGGTGAGATACGTACCTACACTTAACCTGTAAACTAAAACTAGCATAACTTTTACGTTTTGATGCTTTTTATTTTTGTAACAAATACAACAAATTAAGACCTTTCTTTTGATGTATCATTCACCTATCTGCATTATTTAGTTTCTGTGTAATCACAGGCGATGACTACGGCAACTGGCGGTTCTAGCGGCCAACTGTTTTTGGTCGTAGCGTCTTAGTTTTTTTTTTTTTTTTGAATAAATTCAGGAAAAGAGGTGTGTATTGTTACAAATTACAACTAATTCTTGGCCAAAATTTCATCAAATTTTAAGAGTTGGCCGCGCGGTGGTAACGGACATAAACAAAATGATTACCGCAATTCATATTTTTTGCCAAATCAGCGCCTAGTCGCCGATCTAATTAATGAAATTTAATCTACCCAGGGCGCCTAAGGATATCCTTGGTTTCTACTTATGGTCTAACAATAATAGATAGGTATCGGTGCCGATTCTGTTGTACACCGAACTAAACTATCTCGAATTTTAGAGATTACTTACTCTTGGCTATGAGAATTGTAACGCTATTCTGCAAAGAAAAATCTCTAAATTTAAAAATTATTTTGACACAACTTTATATATATATATATATATATATATATATATTGCTTTATTAATCAAGTGACAAGACTCAGTTGTGTTAGTAACAATTTTTCTTACCCTTATGTTAGTATTCCTATTCTAATTACTTAGGTAACCTATAACCATGAATACATGTGAATCACCGCCACACGTCTATCACCGAGGTGGACAGCTTGCAGCAGTGATCCACATACAAACA